>OX465552.1:0-1457433 GCA_950022955.1 Xestia ashworthii
AATCCAAATTTTTTCTTTCGAAAACTGGTTTTTTGACCAAAACACAAAATTTTTGTTCGGCACCTACCACGTTTTATTCCATATATCGCTAGCCCGCGCGGAGACGCGTCTCTGGACCCCTCGCCCGCGCCCCTAGCACGAATAAAACATACATTTTTCTAAAAAATTAGTTATTTTCATACATCTCTGTAAGTACCAAAATCTACCTAGGGGAGCTAGTCAAAAACTAAAACGTTGATATCTTCTATTCTAGACGTGCGATTTTGAAGCTGTTTTCGGCTTTTTTAGACAAAAATAGGCGTCCGCCTGTGTTCTGACCATATCGCGCGCACTTTACACCCGCGTCTGGACTTCATCCCTTATTTTCAGAGAAATCCCTTAAAATTAATTGTTTTTCCAAATTTTCTTCTACATTTTAAATTAGATTATAGTTGTAATAGTCCTCACCCTTCTTCCCTGAATTCTGGTCCACGTTCCGTGTCCCGGTCTCCAGGTTGTGGGGTGAAAATCCAAATTTTTTCTTTCGAAAACTGGTTTTTTGACCAAAACACAAAATTTTTGTTCGGCACCTACCACGTTTTATTCCATATATCGCTAGCCCGCGCGGAGACGCGTCTCTGGACCCCTCGCCCGCGCCCCTAGCACGAATAAAACATACATTTTTCTAAAAAATTAGTTATTTTCATACATCTCTGTAAGTACCAAAATCTACCTAGGGGAGCTAGTCAAAAACTAAAACGTTGATATCTTCTATTCTAGACGTGCGATTTTGAAGCTGTTTTCGGCTTTTTTAGACAAAAATAGGCGTCCGCCTGTGTTCTGACCATATCGCGCGCACTTTACACCCGCGTCTGGACTTCATCCCTTATTTTCAGAGAAATCCCTTAAAATTAATTGTTTTTCCAAATTTTCTTCTACATTTTAAATTAGATTATAGTTGTAATAGTCCTCACCCTTCTTCCCTGAATTCTGGTCCACGTTCCGTGTCCCGGTCTCCAGGTTGTGGGGTGAAAATCCAAATTTTTTCTTTCGAAAACTGGTTTTTTGACCAAAACACAAAATTTTTGTTCGGCACCTACCACGTTTTATTCCATATATCGCTAGCCCGCGCGGAGACGCGTCTCTGGACCCCTCGCCCGCGCCCCTAGCACGAATAAAACATACATTTTTCTAAAAAATTAGTTATTTTCATACATCTCTGTAAGTACCAAAATCTACCTAGGGGAGCTAGTCAAAAACTAAAACGTTGATATCTTCTATTCTAGACGTGCGATTTTGAAGCTGTTTTCGGCTTTTTTAGACAAAAATAGGCGTCCGCCTGTGTTCTGACCATATCGCGCGCACTTTACACCCGCGTCTGGACTTCATCCCTTATTTTCAGAGAAATCCCTTAAAATTAATTGTTTTTCCAAATTTTCTTCTACATTTTAAATTAGATTATAGTTGTAATAGTCCTCACCCTTCTTCCCTGAATTCTGGTCCACGTTCCGTGTCCCGGTCTCCAGGTTGTGGGGTGAAAATCCAAATTTTTTCTTTCGAAAACTGGTTTTTTGACCAAAACACAAAATTTTTGTTCGGCACCTACCACGTTTTATTCCATATATCGCTAGCCCGCGCGGAGACGCGTCTCTGGACCCCTCGCCCGCGCCCCTAGCACGAATAAAACATACATTTTTCTAAAAAATTAGTTATTTTCATACATCTCTGTAAGTACCAAAATCTACCTAGGGGAGCTAGTCAAAAACTAAAACGTTGATATCTTCTATTCTAGACGTGCGATTTTGAAGCTGTTTTCGGCTTTTTTAGACAAAAATAGGCGTCCGCCTGTGTTCTGACCATATCGCGCGCACTTTACACCCGCGTCTGGACTTCATCCCTTATTTTCAGAGAAATCCCTTAAAATTAATTGTTTTTCCAAATTTTCTTCTACATTTTAAATTAGATTATAGTTGTAATAGTCCTCACCCTTCTTCCCTGAATTCTGGTCCACGTTCCGTGTCCCGGTCTCCAGGTTGTGGGGTGAAAATCCAAATTTTTTCTTTCGAAAACTGGTTTTTTGACCAAAACACAAAATTTTTGTTCGGCACCTACCACGTTTTATTCCATATATCGCTAGCCCGCGCGGAGACGCGTCTCTGGACCCCTCGCCCGCGCCCCTAGCACGAATAAAACATACATTTTTCTAAAAAATTAGTTATTTTCATACATCTCTGTAAGTACCAAAATCTACCTAGGGGAGCTAGTCAAAAACTAAAACGTTGATATCTTCTATTCTAGACGTGCGATTTTGAAGCTGTTTTCGGCTTTTTTAGACAAAAATAGGCGTCCGCCTGTGTTCTGACCATATCGCGCGCACTTTACACCCGCGTCTGGACTTCATCCCTTATTTTCAGAGAAATCCCTTAAAATTAATTGTTTTTCCAAATTTTCTTCTACATTTTAAATTAGATTATAGTTGTAATAGTCCTCACCCTTCTTCCCTGAATTCTGGTCCACGTTCCGTGTCCCGGTCTCCAGGTTGTGGGGTGAAAATCCAAATTTTTTCTTTCGAAAACTGGTTTTTTGACCAAAACACAAAATTTTTGTTCGGCACCTACCACGTTTTATTCCATATATCGCTAGCCCGCGCGGAGACGCGTCTCTGGACCCCTCGCCCGCGCCCCTAGCACGAATAAAACATACATTTTTCTAAAAAATTAGTTATTTTCATACATCTCTGTAAGTACCAAAATCTACCTAGGGGAGCTAGTCAAAAACTAAAACGTTGATATCTTCTATTCTAGACGTGCGATTTTGAAGCTGTTTTCGGCTTTTTTAGACAAAAATAGGCGTCCGCCTGTGTTCTGACCATATCGCGCGCACTTTACACCCGCGTCTGGACTTCATCCCTTATTTTCAGAGAAATCCCTTAAAATTAATTGTTTTTCCAAATTTTCTTCTACATTTTAAATTAGATTATAGTTGTAATAGTCCTCACCCTTCTTCCCTGAATTCTGGTCCACGTTCCGTGTCCCGGTCTCCAGGTTGTGGGGTGAAAATCCAAATTTTTTCTTTCGAAAACTGGTTTTTTGACCAAAACACAAAATTTTTGTTCGGCACCTACCACGTTTTATTCCATATATCGCTAGCCCGCGCGGAGACGCGTCTCTGGACCCCTCGCCCGCGCCCCTAGCACGAATAAAACATACATTTTTCTAAAAAATTAGTTATTTTCATACATCTCTGTAAGTACCAAAATCTACCTAGGGGAGCTAGTCAAAAACTAAAACGTTGATATCTTCTATTCTAGACGTGCGATTTTGAAGCTGTTTTCGGCTTTTTTAGACAAAAATAGGCGTCCGCCTGTGTTCTGACCATATCGCGCGCACTTTACACCCGCGTCTGGACTTCATCCCTTATTTTCAGAGAAATCCCTTAAAATTAATTGTTTTTCCAAATTTTCTTCTACATTTTAAATTAGATTATAGTTGTAATAGTCCTCACCCTTCTTCCCTGAATTCTGGTCCACGTTCCGTGTCCCGGTCTCCAGGTTGTGGGGTGAAAATCCAAATTTTTTCTTTCGAAAACTGGTTTTTTGACCAAAACACAAAATTTTTGTTCGGCACCTACCACGTTTTATTCCATATATCGCTAGCCCGCGCGGAGACGCGTCTCTGGACCCCTCGCCCGCGCCCCTAGCACGAATAAAACATACATTTTTCTAAAAAATTAGTTATTTTCATACATCTCTGTAAGTACCAAAATCTACCTAGGGGAGCTAGTCAAAAACTAAAACGTTGATATCTTCTATTCTAGACGTGCGATTTTGAAGCTGTTTTCGGCTTTTTTAGACAAAAATAGGCGTCCGCCTGTGTTCTGACCATATCGCGCGCACTTTACACCCGCGTCTGGACTTCATCCCTTATTTTCAGAGAAATCCCTTAAAATTAATTGTTTTTCCAAATTTTCTTCTACATTTTAAATTAGATTATAGTTGTAATAGTCCTCACCCTTCTTCCCTGAATTCTGGTCCACGTTCCGTGTCCCGGTCTCCAGGTTGTGGGGTGAAAATCCAAATTTTTTCTTTCGAAAACTGGTTTTTTGACCAAAACACAAAATTTTTGTTCGGCACCTACCACGTTTTATTCCATATATCGCTAGCCCGCGCGGAGACGCGTCTCTGGACCCCTCGCCCGCGCCCCTAGCACGAATAAAACATACATTTTTCTAAAAAATTAGTTATTTTCATACATCTCTGTAAGTACCAAAATCTACCTAGGGGAGCTAGTCAAAAACTAAAACGTTGATATCTTCTATTCTAGACGTGCGATTTTGAAGCTGTTTTCGGCTTTTTTAGACAAAAATAGGCGTCCGCCTGTGTTCTGACCATATCGCGCGCACTTTACACCCGCGTCTGGACTTCATCCCTTATTTTCAGAGAAATCCCTTAAAATTAATTGTTTTTCCAAATTTTCTTCTACATTTTAAATTAGATTATAGTTGTAATAGTCCTCACCCTTCTTCCCTGAATTCTGGTCCACGTTCCGTGTCCCGGTCTCCAGGTTGTGGGGTGAAAATCCAAATTTTTTCTTTCGAAAACTGGTTTTTTGACCAAAACACAAAATTTTTGTTCGGCACCTACCACGTTTTATTCCATATATCGCTAGCCCGCGCGGAGACGCGTCTCTGGACCCCTCGCCCGCGCCCCTAGCACGAATAAAACATACATTTTTCTAAAAAATTAGTTATTTTCATACATCTCTGTAAGTACCAAAATCTACCTAGGGGAGCTAGTCAAAAACTAAAACGTTGATATCTTCTATTCTAGACGTGCGATTTTGAAGCTGTTTTCGGCTTTTTTAGACAAAAATAGGCGTCCGCCTGTGTTCTGACCATATCGCGCGCACTTTACACCCGCGTCTGGACTTCATCCCTTATTTTCAGAGAAATCCCTTAAAATTAATTGTTTTTCCAAATTTTCTTCTACATTTTAAATTAGATTATAGTTGTAATAGTCCTCACCCTTCTTCCCTGAATTCTGGTCCACGTTCCGTGTCCCGGTCTCCAGGTTGTGGGGTGAAAATCCAAATTTTTTCTTTCGAAAACTGGTTTTTTGACCAAAACACAAAATTTTTGTTCGGCACCTACCACGTTTTATTCCATATATCGCTAGCCCGCGCGGAGACGCGTCTCTGGACCCCTCGCCCGCGCCCCTAGCACGAATAAAACATACATTTTTCTAAAAAATTAGTTATTTTCATACATCTCTGTAAGTACCAAAATCTACCTAGGGGAGCTAGTCAAAAACTAAAACGTTGATATCTTCTATTCTAGACGTGCGATTTTGAAGCTGTTTTCGGCTTTTTTAGACAAAAATAGGCGTCCGCCTGTGTTCTGACCATATCGCGCGCACTTTACACCCGCGTCTGGACTTCATCCCTTATTTTCAGAGAAATCCCTTAAAATTAATTGTTTTTCCAAATTTTCTTCTACATTTTAAATTAGATTATAGTTGTAATAGTCCTCACCCTTCTTCCCTGAATTCTGGTCCACGTTCCGTGTCCCGGTCTCCAGGTTGTGGGGTGAAAATCCAAATTTTTTCTTTCGAAAACTGGTTTTTTGACCAAAACACAAAATTTTTGTTCGGCACCTACCACGTTTTATTCCATATATCGCTAGCCCGCGCGGAGACGCGTCTCTGGACCCCTCGCCCGCGCCCCTAGCACGAATAAAACATACATTTTTCTAAAAAATTAGTTATTTTCATACATCTCTGTAAGTACCAAAATCTACCTAGGGGAGCTAGTCAAAAACTAAAACGTTGATATCTTCTATTCTAGACGTGCGATTTTGAAGCTGTTTTCGGCTTTTTTAGACAAAAATAGGCGTCCGCCTGTGTTCTGACCATATCGCGCGCACTTTACACCCGCGTCTGGACTTCATCCCTTATTTTCAGAGAAATCCCTTAAAATTAATTGTTTTTCCAAATTTTCTTCTACATTTTAAATTAGATTATAGTTGTAATAGTCCTCACCCTTCTTCCCTGAATTCTGGTCCACGTTCCGTGTCCCGGTCTCCAGGTTGTGGGGTGAAAATCCAAATTTTTTCTTTCGAAAACTGGTTTTTTGACCAAAACACAAAATTTTTGTTCGGCACCTACCACGTTTTATTCCATATATCGCTAGCCCGCGCGGAGACGCGTCTCTGGACCCCTCGCCCGCGCCCCTAGCACGAATAAAACATACATTTTTCTAAAAAATTAGTTATTTTCATACATCTCTGTAAGTACCAAAATCTACCTAGGGGAGCTAGTCAAAAACTAAAACGTTGATATCTTCTATTCTAGACGTGCGATTTTGAAGCTGTTTTCGGCTTTTTTAGACAAAAATAGGCGTCCGCCTGTGTTCTGACCATATCGCGCGCACTTTACACCCGCGTCTGGACTTCATCCCTTATTTTCAGAGAAATCCCTTAAAATTAATTGTTTTTCCAAATTTTCTTCTACATTTTAAATTAGATTATAGTTGTAATAGTCCTCACCCTTCTTCCCTGAATTCTGGTCCACGTTCCGTGTCCCGGTCTCCAGGTTGTGGGGTGAAAATCCAAATTTTTTCTTTCGAAAACTGGTTTTTTGACCAAAACACAAAATTTTTGTTCGGCACCTACCACGTTTTATTCCATATATCGCTAGCCCGCGCGGAGACGCGTCTCTGGACCCCTCGCCCGCGCCCCTAGCACGAATAAAACATACATTTTTCTAAAAAATTAGTTATTTTCATACATCTCTGTAAGTACCAAAATCTACCTAGGGGAGCTAGTCAAAAACTAAAACGTTGATATCTTCTATTCTAGACGTGCGATTTTGAAGCTGTTTTCGGCTTTTTTAGACAAAAATAGGCGTCCGCCTGTGTTCTGACCATATCGCGCGCACTTTACACCCGCGTCTGGACTTCATCCCTTATTTTCAGAGAAATCCCTTAAAATTAATTGTTTTTCCAAATTTTCTTCTACATTTTAAATTAGATTATAGTTGTAATAGTCCTCACCCTTCTTCCCTGAATTCTGGTCCACGTTCCGTGTCCCGGTCTCCAGGTTGTGGGGTGAAAATCCAAATTTTTTCTTTCGAAAACTGGTTTTTTGACCAAAACACAAAATTTTTGTTCGGCACCTACCACGTTTTATTCCATATATCGCTAGCCCGCGCGGAGACGCGTCTCTGGACCCCTCGCCCGCGCCCCTAGCACGAATAAAACATACATTTTTCTAAAAAATTAGTTATTTTCATACATCTCTGTAAGTACCAAAATCTACCTAGGGGAGCTAGTCAAAAACTAAAACGTTGATATCTTCTATTCTAGACGTGCGATTTTGAAGCTGTTTTCGGCTTTTTTAGACAAAAATAGGCGTCCGCCTGTGTTCTGACCATATCGCGCGCACTTTACACCCGCGTCTGGACTTCATCCCTTATTTTCAGAGAAATCCCTTAAAATTAATTGTTTTTCCAAATTTTCTTCTACATTTTAAATTAGATTATAGTTGTAATAGTCCTCACCCTTCTTCCCTGAATTCTGGTCCACGTTCCGTGTCCCGGTCTCCAGGTTGTGGGGTGAAAATCCAAATTTTTTCTTTCGAAAACTGGTTTTTTGACCAAAACACAAAATTTTTGTTCGGCACCTACCACGTTTTATTCCATATATCGCTAGCCCGCGCGGAGACGCGTCTCTGGACACCTCGCACGCGCCCCTAGCTCGAAAAAATTTTGCCCACCCACCCGCCCTCTGGTCTATAGGAAGGTAGACGTGGGATTTTTGGCAAAATTTTTTCTTTCTAAATTTATTCCTTATAGTTAATTTAGGTCTGTAAATAGGGATTTCTTAAGGGAAAAGCTCGTTTTTTAGCTATTCTGACTGTAAATAATTTGTTTTTTTGGGATTTTTTAAATTTTATTGTTTTAGATATTATTATATTGTAAAGTTGTTTGTTGTGACAGTCGTACCTAAGAGGACGACTATAATTATATGACATTCTTTCACTTAGATTTTAATTTAAATTGATTATTAAATTTTACTTATTGTGCTCCCCCCTTTACAGGGTCACATAAGTACCAGTGTCTCCTTTGAATCTCTCTTCTCGAGCAGATATTGTTGTTTTCGTCCCCCTCTTTACAGGGTTCTGTTCTGACATACCTGCTCCCAAAGTTTTTACGATGTTTCGCACCCCATCCAGCACCGTGAGGGCTCCAGGCTCTAGTGGCTCGCCGCGATCGGCGGAGAAAGCGGTGCCTTCGTCTGTGGCCGCAAGGAGGAGAATCTCCTTCGGAGACGAGACTCCTTCTGCGTCGCAGGGGGGCCCAGCCACTCCGGGGACGCGCCGAGCTGCTATCGATGCCTCAAGACCGCTCATAAGGCCTGAGGCTAAGTGCCGCAGTCGCACCGAGGAGGCGAGAGCTTGCCTAAATAAGGCCAAGCTTAATTTGGGCAACTCTCGCAACCTCAAGGCCGAAATAAAGACAGCGGTCCTTGAAGCCATAAACAGGCTTTATGAGCTGGTCAAGGAGTCCGAGCGCGACAAGGCCTCTGCCGCACCTGTAGCCGTGCTGGAACCCGCACCCACTGCTGACTTCTGTCCCCCGTCCGTTTCCGAGAGTCTCGCGAGCCAGACTGAGCTCATTACCACCCTCAAGGAGCACATCTCGATTGTAAAGGAGAACACCGAGAAGGTGGAAAAGCTCCGAGACAGTCTGGCAAGCAGGGAAAGTGTGGGGGAGACCACTTACGCGGGTGTAGCAGCCGTCAGCAAAACCCACAATGGGGCACAGGCCCCGGAGCGAACGACGCTGCACTCCGTGGTGGTCTCTTCCACACATGAGATGGATACGGGGGCCGAAGTCCTCGAAAGAGTGCGAAAAGCAGTGGATGCGAAGGAGGGCTGGGTGCGAGTAGAGAGGGTTCGAAAGGCCAAGGACCAAAAGGTCATCATGGGGTGCGCAACGAAGGAGGAGAGAGAAAAGTTAAAAAAGCGACTTGAATCGGCCGGAGAGAACCTCGTCGTCGAGGCGGTGAAGAATCGGGACCCGCTTCTGGTTCTTAGGGATGTGCTGTTAGTGCACAGTGACGAGGAAGTACTGCGAGCCCTTAGGAACCAGAACCGGGAGATCTTTGACGGCCTCGGGGACGGGGACCTCAAAATGTCAGTCAAATTCCGCAAAAGGTGTCGAAACCCGCATACGAATAGCATTGTGCTGAGTGTTACCCCGGCAATCTGGAAGAGGGCACTCGAAGGGGGCAAACTTCGGATTGACCTCCAGAGAGTGCGCGTCGAAGACCAGACGCCTCTGGTGCAGTGTACCCGCTGTCTGGCATACGGACACGGCAAACGCCTGTGCACGGAGCCAGCCGACCTCTGTAGCCACTGCGGCGGTCCACACCTTCGGTTGGACTGCCCAGTCAAACAGACCGGAGAAGCAGCGGTGTGCATTAACTGCACCAGAGCCAAGCTTGGAGAACACCAGCACAGTGCATTCAGTAACGATTGCCCGATACGTAGGAAGTGGGACGCTTTCGCGCGAGCTACCGTAGCGTATTGCTAAAGTTGTCGGTGCGCCCACTTCCACGTATACACTGATTCCAGTCTCGATAAAACCGAAATGCAGAAGCATAGAGCGAACCACTAGGGTTGGCTCTATGGAGAACGGAAACTGGAGTCACTTTCATTCGAAAGTGACTGGAGTTAAACTGGACCAAGAGTCAATCCTAGTGAAAACGCTAAGCTGTCTCACGGTTGCAAAAGTCGGTCGAATAAAGGTCAGGATAGTCATTTTATAGTTGATATGAAAATATATACTAAGTATATATTCCCTGTATCACCAGTTAGACTAAAAAGACGATAAAAATCAGAAATGGAATTCGAAAGAGAGCAATCGTAGAAGGGGGAAAACATGGCATGAATTCGACAGTGTTGTTCAGCAGAATTAAGTTTAGAGTAGTACCAAAATTAGTAGATACTCGTATTTCATAAAAAAGTATTTACTTCGTTTTCATAATTATTATAGTACTTATAGAAAAATACACAAAATGTAGTGATACAAAGTTATAATAGTAAACAGTTATAATAGTAAAGTTAAAATAGTACACAGTTACCTAGTTCAAATAGTTAAACATTATTCAGTTATAACATAGAAATCAAAAAATACCTGAAAAGAAAAACATTGAATAGAGCGTGGTCTCTTCGGCCTCAAACAAACAAGTCGCGACCTTTGAGACGCTGCTAGTTAAAGGCTTTAACCACCTTCATTTTCCAGTTGCACGCTGCTGGTTAAAGCCTTTAACCAGTCGCATTTTCAAATACCCGCCTTCAAAAAATGCATTAAAACTCGACTGTACTTACTATGGCCATGCATTTATGGTCTCCACTACATTCTCAACAATATTTCCCAACTCTATAATAATTATCTGTGCCCAAATGCATCGACAAACGTCAAAATAAAATAAAAAACTTTAGTGTAAACAAATCCGGCCATTTTTTTCCGTGTTGCGCCGGCGCCGTTTCGTATTTAAATTGTTTTCTTATCGAAATAGTCGTATTTTAGAATAGTATTATACATCAAAATGAAGGTGAAGAACCGTGCTACAATATAGTGGTTAAGCAATTTAGTTTCGGAATCTCAAAGTTGCAGTAATTTTCCTGTGAAAAAGTGATAGGTATGTATACCTAACGTGCTGTATGTAAACATTGAATATATAATTTTATGTGATTAAAACGTGTATATTATCCGAGAAATATCAATAATTGAGTATGGTGAGTACATTTTAGAATTTTAGAAACAACAAAAAGAGGACTCGTAGAGTTAAAAAGTTACGTAAACATGTGTGTTAAAAAGTACCAGCGGCCCAACTGCTACTGGTGATATAGGTTCCCCAGTAACTTTGGATTCTAATAGGATCTACATTCCAATTAGAATCTAATAAGATTTTGGTCTTATTGGAAAGGGAATATAATCTAGTTTCTAATTAGATTTTTTTTATTGATAAGGAATTAATAGTTTTTCGTAAAAAAAATATTTTTAATCGCGAAGTAGCCGTTACGTGACTGTTTTTCAAACTCAACATTTATTTTAGAGTATTAAATTAATATTATATTTCTTGGTTTTTGGTTAAATAGATTCCTTAACTATTCAGCTATTCACAGTAAATTTTATTTTGGTCTAAGTCTTGTAGTTTGCGATCGTCAAGTGTTTTTATATACAAGGGTCAAATTACACGAAATAACCCTTGACCTTGTAGCGTTAGCAGCGTTCTTTCCCCGCCCAGTCTAGCGTTCGGAGCGCTTGAGAGGAAGTGTTATCACAGTACACAAGGTCTCTGATAATGTCAGAGGGACACTGGCTAGGCAGGAGTGGTTTTTAGCCGGTTCGAGTCCGGCACTACCTCGACTGTCTCACAAGAGAAATTCCTGTGAGATAGTCGAGGTGTCCGCGGGGATTTCCCACTCCTGCCCAAACAAAAAAAAAAAAAAAAAAAAAAACCTAACCTAACCCAGTTGCACTCGGTCTCTCGAGCGGTAAGCAGCGAAAACCCACGCGCTCCGCACTTAAAAATTGAAATTAAATGGTTTTTCTGCTCTGATAGTAGCAAGTGAAGTGTCGTTGGATGCGGAAAATTGCGCCGCACAAAGTGCCGCAATCAAATCGTGCCGCTCCACAGTACTGTGCAAGTTATTGCTGAAAAACCTGTACTTTGGAGGTTAAGTGGAAGTTGCGTTTTGGAAAATTGCAAACGCTGCCGAAACCATCGCGGCGACCACCTGCTTTTTCGCCGGCATCGTGTGGACATCGTGGTTCCCGACCATCCGGACCACTCATCACCTTCCTGACATCGAGCCTTCACGAGTTATTCAGGAATTCGTGAAAACCACGTGCTCTGAAAAAACTGAAGGAGTGCAGCCAGCGAACTGAAAATTGGTACAAACTTGCACCACTAAAATATAAGGCGAGTGCAACACTTTCTAGAATTTTAAGTCATATACTTAGTTATATATGACTAATACAAACTCTCAATTTTGACCTCCAATAACTTTGGACAGAGAAAACTTTTCAAAATTTTTCAACTGCAGCCTGTTGCGCGCTCATCAGAACAGTAGAGACCCTAAGTTTTTAGATTTTTAGACTCAATAGTTTTTAAGTTACAGGGAAAATTTCAGTAAAATCACTTTTTCAAAATATTTTCTGTTTAATTTTTTACTTTTTAAATTTTTTATTATTGAATCTTGTAGCCCTTTATTTAACGCATTTTTAGCATATTTTTTCAAAATTTTCTGCTTATTAGTTTCAAAGTTATTAAATTTTACATCTTTTTTGGTCATAATTCATTATTAATAGGAAAAAAATAGTTTTTTAAGTTATTATTGTGTTGTTTTACCGCATACGGACTTGATTAAGCCCAAACTCGGGCCCTATAGCTTTTTATTTGGCTGTTTTGACAAAAAACACCAAAACAGGTTTTTAGGTTTAAATTTTTAGATATAGATAACTCGAGAACCGCTGGCCCGTTTTAGCTCGTTTTTTCACTCCGGCCAGTGGATTATAGTTATCTTTAAGAATATTCAGTTTTCAGCCTGTTTCAGGCCTTCCAAAAATTTGTCGCTGAAACTGCTTTCAGGTCATACCTGAAGTGACGCCGAACTGCAGGTCCAAAACCCCGTCCCTCTGTGACGTAGGGTTCCATAGTTACGGACGTTTTAATACAGCTTTTGACAGTTCGGCGGCCATCTTGTTCAGCTTCAAACCACTGTAACTCCTTAACCGGTGGCCGTAGGAAGTAGCGGATTTCGACGTTACAGACAGGAGCCCGCTGCCCTACTTACCCCAAGTTTTCAGGAGGTTTGGAGCTGAAAATTTTCAGGACCCTGAAAGTAGCTTCAGCGGACAGAGGAGCTCAGGCCGAGTAGGGAGAGCCCAATCTCAAGGGGTCTGCGACTTTCCCGAGAGAAGTTATCTGCGGTCAAAAATTAACTTTGACAGGTTCGCGGCCATTTTACATTTTTTCAATCGACCATAACTTCTCAACGGAAAGTCGTAGAGGGCTGGGGTTTCCTCTGAATACATCAGCAGGGTATAGACTGACAGCCTGTATAGTTTTCAGGCGATTTCAGGAGCTCGAAAATTTTCTTCCTGAAAATCGGTCCGGTGGATTGGTCTCACCGAGCCAACTTCGGAGAGCCCAAACACCGGGGTTTTTGGGCCGGCGGATCCGGAGATATCCTCTTGTAACCCTTTTTGGTTTTTATTTTTGGGAAAAACCCGATTTTTCAAGTCGGGATATCTCTGGAACCCCTTGGTATAACTGCACCGAGTTTGGGTTCATCTGAGAGGGCTCGGAGAGAGCTATCCACCGGAAACAATAGAACGACTCTACGTAGAGTCTCTTTTATAAAGAGTCTCTACTTCTCTGTTTTTTGACTTTCCTTATATTTCTTTTGCAATTTTCATGTGAGACTCGCTCTTCTGAGCGAAGGATAGGTTGGACTCTCTCATTACCCACCCCTCTATACAGGGTCGGGTCACAGTCATTATAGACTTTAACTTTATTTTTATTATTTATTATATTTATATTGACAACTTTCCCCGTTCTCATCGCCGTGCCCTTTACACACGAGCCACACAACACAACACACTACACCACACACATAAAAAATGATGTCCGGAATTCGCACCCCAGTAACAGGGAGAGTGGCGGGGGCAGGCGCCGGCGGAGCACAGGTGGCTTCGTCGACAGCTAAAACGCCACCGTCGGCATCGGCAGGGAACACCGGTGCCGTCGCTCCCGCCACCACTCCCAGTCGAGTAGGACAGCCGGCACAGGCGCTGGATGCCGCTAAAACTTTCATCCGGAGGCCAGAACGCAAAAGGAGGTCAATAGACATCATGGACGCGTATAAACAGCAGACGAACATATATGCCACATCGTCCACTGACAGGCTTCTCCAGGAGGTCATGAAGACGTTTGAGGACATCCCGACCAGAGTCCAGGGGTATCCTCAGATGAGATACCGCGGCCCCGGAAGAGATACCGCGGCCCCGGAACGTAAAGGGCGAGGAAGGAACATGGATGGGTTTTAGTCAGTAAGAGTCTGACATTCCCTCCTGCTCCGCCCAGAGTGGGAGAAGTCATTTGATGATTTCCCATCCTAAAAAAAAAAAAAAAAAAAAAAAGGGGTATCCTCAGATGCGAAAGGACATCAAGATCTTCCTGGAGACCCAGTCAGATAAGTGCTTGCGGACCTTGTTCGAATTGAGCAAGCGAGTTAAGAGCCTGGAGACAGCGCCCGGAACGGTTCCACCCACAACCAACACCAAGCCTACCCCACCCGAACTGTCGGACGACATCTTGGGAAGGCTAAAAAGGGTGGAATCGAACTTGGAGACGCGGCTCAACCAACTCGACGAGAAGGTCTCAAAAGTCACCTCGGTTTTAAAAGAGGAGATAAATGAAAGCGGTGCCGACCTCCTAGACAAGATCGGCGAACAGCTCGAGGAACTCAGCTGCAAGGTTGAGGTGGGGCAGGGTGTCCTCGAGCTCAGGATAGACGAAGCCGCTAGGGACGTCAAGGAGGCCATTAAGGTGGCGGAATCCGAGCCAAAAACCGAGGTGCCGTCATACGCCACCGTCACGGCAGCCAGACCCGGGCATCGGCCGGCACTTCACTCGATGGCGGTCACCTTTGAAGGCAGTCAGGAGACTGCTGACGAGGTGCTCGCTAGGGTGAAGGAGGCGGTCGATGCCAGGGGAACTGGCCTGAAAATAAGCAGGGTCCGCAAGGCAAAAAACCAGACAGTCATACTGGGGTGCGACACAGAGGCGGAGTATACAAGGGTTAAAGATAGGATTGAGAGCCGAGGTAAAGGGCTAAGAGTAGCGCCAATGACGAACAAAAACCCGCTCGTCGTTCTAAAAGACGTTTACGTAGACAGCAACGACGAGGAAATGGTGCTGGCGCTCTACTCCCAGAATGCAAACATTTTCATTGACTTAGGCCAAGAGGATAAAGAAATGACCATCAAGTACAAGAAAAGAACTAGAAACCCCAAGACGGCACACGTTGTCGTCCAAGTCAGGCCGAGGGTATGGCAGAGGATGACGGAGGCTGGGGCCCTTTACCTTGACCTGCAAAGGGTCAGGGTGGAGGATCAGTCGCCGCTCATCCAATGCACGAAATGTCTGGCATTCGGACATGGCCGGAAATTTTGCACTGAGAGTGCGGACAGATGTAGTCACTGCGGAGGACCGCACTTACGAGAGAAGTGCGCGGAATTTGTTGCTGGTAGTGAACCGCAATGCTGCAACTGTTCGCACTCAAAGCTTCAGAGGACCGACCACAACGCGTTTAGCGCAGAGTGCCCGGTCCGCAAGAAATGGGACTACCTGGCTCGGACGACAACGGCATATGCCTGAACTACTCTTTAGGGCTCATGAAACACACACAACACACACACGAACACACCAATACAGCAACACAAACTGGGAGTACACATTCATGGAAACCAAAGTACACAAACATGCACAGATATACAAAATATATAATAATATATACGAATATATCATAAACACACACCAAACACCACACACACACCTCAAATTACACCTGATTAAACTCAGAAAATATAAAACCCCCCGGCTCAAGAAACGACAATATATATAATATAATAAAGTATATGTATATATTATTTCCGCAAAGAAGTAGGAAAATAAATAGATAGAAACGCAAAAAGAAACTCATACAAGCCCTTATTGCAGTTCGGAAATCTGACCAAATAGTCGATACAAAGTAAGCAAGTCCAAACGTAATGCAGTGATAACATAGTACTATGGGCTTGAAAGCCAAACTAGTGATATAGTATTAGCATTAACATTGTACTTGTGTAAGATAATAGAAATGTAGAACTAAAATTGTAAGAAAATTTGTAAACTAGTGATATAGTATTAGGATTAATATTGTACTTGTCTAAGATAATAGATATGTAGAACTAAAAATTTTAAGAAAATTTGTTAGATACATAAGTAAACTAGAAATATAATGTAGTAAAACATAAATGTAGAATAAATAAAAACTAGCATGTAGACTAAATTTTTATGTAAGAAATAGACTAAAGGAAAGAAACGTGTATCAGATAAGCAAATATTGTAAGCAAAACAGAGTTGTACATTTTACTACCCTTAATAAAGAAAACAAAAGTAAACATACCTAGATAAAATAGCGGGAGTCCCACCCGGCTAGGAATGAAAGGATGAATGTAAGAAAGACAAAGTATGAGGCATGAAAGTGCGAGAGGCATAAATGAGAGAACTAGAATGAAAGAGTAAATTAGAATAGCAAGGTCCCGTTGTACCCATGAACGGGGAAAAGCACACACAAAAAAAAAAAAAAAAAAAAAAAAAAAAAAACCTAACCTAACCTTTTTTTTTTTTTTTTTTTTTATCGCTGGGAAAAAATGCATTACGCATACCCTCCCATCGGGGGATGAGAGGGGTATGTGGGACTCCCCGGGTCTGACCCGGTATACCCACTAAAACGACCCAGCGACATTCCCGCTTCGTCCGAGTGGCGGGGGACTGGGAAACCGGCATAGCCTTTACGTCCAGTCCTCCGCCGACGATTGCCCTTCATGGCGGGCCCCTCACAGGGGCCCGGGAATGTTCGACGAAGGTGGTGACGGGTGCAATGCGGGCGAAGGCACCCCCGTGCCTGTCGCCCGCCCGTCGCCACCATGAGGAGGGAGAGGACGGCGCCCTCTCCGACCCCTTCTTCGTCTGCGGAGCGGCGCAGCGAGAGGGTCGTCCTCCCGCTGGCGCTCCGCCTCCTCCTTTTGCGAGATTACGTCCTCGCAAAAGGAGGCGACCGCTGCCCAGGCCTCTTCGCTCTCCAGCATGGCGTTGACGACGCCGGGAAGCGAGAGGTCTGGTCCGATTACCGCGGTCAGACCGCGGCGCAGCTCGGACCAAGCCGGGCACACCTCGAGGGTGTGCTGCGCCGTGTCCTCCGCCGCGCCGCAGTCGTGGCACGCCGGGGTTTCCTCCCTCCCGATCCGGTGCAGGTGCGATCCGAAACAGCCATGGCCGGACAACACCTGCACCAGACGGAACGAGAGGAAACCGTGGGACCGCTCGAGCCAGCTCCGCAAAACCGGTCCGAGCGCGTCCAACGTACGGCGGCCAAAGGCGGCGTTGGCGAGGTCCTCCGTCCAGTGGAGGACGATGGCGTCCTTCGCCTCCCGCCGCACGGCCTCCCGCTCTTGGGCGACGGGGCGCTCCCCGAGAGCCTTTCGGCGCGCCGTCCACTCATACACTCTGGCGAGCACCCAAGCCTCCAACTCCCAAGGAGGGGTGCCAGCCAGAGCGCATGCCGCCGAGAAGCCCACCGAGCGGTAGGCCCTCGCCACCCGCTGTGCAATGGCCCTTTGGGGCCTGCGGATGGCGGTCGCATTCTCCCTCCTGTGGAGGGAGTCCGCCCAGATGGGGGCCCCGTATAGGGCCATGCTCCGCAAGATGCCGGCATACAGGCGCCGGCATTTCGCCTTGGGTCCCCCCAGGTTCGGGAGGAGCCACGAGAGGGAGTCCGCGGCCTTAAGCAGGCGCGTCGACAGCCCGCTGAAATGCGGGCCGAAGCGCCACCTGTCGTCCAGTACCAGCCCCAGATACTTCATCTGGGGCTGGACCCCTATCCTGACGCCCTCCACAATTATGTGGGCGTCGGGAGGGCAGCGCTGCCGAGGCCCGCGAAAGAACACGGCCTCGGTCTTGTGCAGCGCCACCTTCAATCCCAGGCGGCGGATCCTCTCTGCAACCAAGGATCCGCCAGCCGAGGCCAGACAGGCCGCGTCGGCAAAGTTCCTCCCCCGGGCAGTGAGGAGAGTGTCATCCGCGTAGCAGATGACACTCGTGCCCTGGAGGAGGGCTCCGCGCAGGAGCCAGTTGAACCCGATGTTCCACAAGGGAGGGCCAAGCACCGACCCCTGCGGAACACCGGACTCTGCGCCGTACCGCCTCACCGTGGCCGTCTTGTCCACTAGGAGGACTTCTCGGTCCTCCAGGTAGCTGGCCAGGAGGTCCCGCAGGTATTGGGGCACTCCGTGATACCGGAGCGCCTCCAATATCGTCGAGTGGGGGACGGAGTTGAAGGCGTTGGCAATGTCGAACGACACCGCCAGCACTCCGTCCCCCGCCTCCACCGCCTCCTTCACCTGGCCCTTGAGTAGGGCCAGTGCGTCGATCGTCGAACGCCCTCGACGGAAGCCGAATTGGGCGTCCGACAGATCCGGCCCCACCCCCCGCAAATGGCTATCAAGCCGGGAGGCGACAATCCCCTCGAACAGTTTACCAACCTCATCGAGCAGGACGACGGGCCGGTATGCCGAGGGGGAGTCCAGCGGGCGGCCCTCCTTTCGGAGGAGGCATAACTGCCCCTCCTTCCACAGCTTCGGGAACCTGCCAGCCGTAAAGCACGCGCTGAAGAGGTCCCGAAACCTGTCCTCCATGCCGGAGGCGGCGATCGCCAGCAGTTGCCGCGTCTCGTCAGTTGTCTTGCGACGGACCAACTCCGCGACGACACCGCGCATGCTCGCGGCCCGGCTCTTGAGGGCCTTCTGGAAGGTGCCCTTTAGGTTTGAGGACTTGGAGGCGACCTCTACGATCTCCTCCTCGTCCTCCTCCGCCATTCTCTCCAGCTCCTCAAGAGAGTGGTCCGCGTATACGACGCGGGACGCACCGTACCCGGACTTTGCCCGGGCGACGTGCGCCCGCTTCTCCCTGGCGGCAACCTTCTCCTCCAGCTCTTGCTGGAGTTGCGCTCGCCGGGCCATGTCCAACTTGCGTTGGGCGTCCGCGAGCCCAACGTTGTGGGTGTCCGCGGCCACGGTTGTTGGCTTTTTTGCCTTGGACCCCGAGGCCTGGGAACCCTCGGACCCACCGCTCAGGTGGACCCGCTTCCGCGAACGAGAGTCGTTCGCGTCCGACACACTGAATAGTGAGTCGTTATCGGACGACTCGTCCGCCAAAAAGCCTGCCGCAGACGGCGCGCGGCTGGCTTCAGACGCCGGAGCGTCGGGTTGGCCCTGAGAAGGGCCTTTGGGTTGGCCCTGAGAAGGACCTTTTGGTTGGCCCTGAGAAGGGCCTTTGGGTTGGCCCTGAGAAGGACCTTTTGGTTGGCCCTGAGAAGGGCCTTTGGGTTGGCCCTGAGAAGGGCCTTTAGGTTGGCCCTGAGAAGGGCCTTTGGTCTTTAAAAATCGCCCGGAGGCGCTACGCGTGAGTTTTGACATATCCGACAATCGTAGTTCGCAAGGCAAGCAGTAAGAAGCTACGAGAGCACAGTGCACTTTGGCCGTACCCAGTCTGCCACTCCGTTACGGTGGTCAGAACTGGGCCGTTTCCAGGGGACGCGACGTGGACGCAAGCACTGTGGGGTGGTCCCCCAACCTAACCTTTTTTTTTTTTTTTTTTTTTTTTTTTTTTTTTTTGACGCTGGGAAAAAATGCACTACGCATACCCTCCCATCGGGGGATGAGAGGGGTATGTGGGACTCCCCGGGTCTGACCCGGTATACCCACTAAAACGACCCAGCGAAAATTCCCGCTTCGTCCTAGTGGCGGGGGACTGGGAAACCGGCATAGCCTTTACGTCCAGTCCTCCGCCGACGATTGCCCTTCATGGCGGGCCCCTCGCAGGGGGCCCGGGAATGACCGACGAAGGTGGTGACGGGTGCAATGCGGGCGAAGGCACCCCCGTGCCTGTCGCCCGCCCGTCGCCACCAAGAGGAGGGAGAGGACGGTGCCTTCTCCGACCCCTTCTTCGTATGCGGAGCGGCGCAGCGAGAGGGTCGTCCTCCCGCTCGCGCTCCGTGACAGGGTGGTTTGGGGAGAAATAGACCCCCACCAGGGCCATGTCTCCCCACGCGGCGGCCACGTATCCCGGTCCCCTCTCTGAGAGCGAGAGGGGAGGGGAGTCAGTGGAAGGCCGCACCACCTGAAGGATGCGATGTTCGACCCTATCCATCAGTCGGACATCGCACCCTCCTCCGCAGCCGCCGCGGGAACGACGGAGCAAGTAGCAGCAGCAGCAGGCCCGGTCGGCACCTGCGCTTTGCCCCGCTTATGGGGAGGATTACAGTTCCTCCCCTTCATCACGTGGCCTGCCGGGCGGCCACTGGCGGCGCACACCGCGCAGTGTGGCTTGGCGGCCTCACAAGAGACGGCTTTGTGGCCGGTCTTGCCGCAGCGGTAGCACGTGTCCGTCCTGTCTACCGTGGACGGACACATGGGCCGGGTGTGTCCGATGCCGAAGCACCGGAAACACCGCAGAGGCTGGTCCTCCAGTGCCCGTACTGCACCCGAGCTAAACCCGACCAGCAGCCGTCCCTTGGCAAGGACGGCTTTGGCAGCGGCGACTGGGCACTCGAGGCGAATGGTACCCATGCCGCCGCGGCCGGGCCTTATGTCCCGGCCTTGCACCGCTGCGGCGCCACAGCCCCCTACCGCTGCGACAGCCGCCACCACCTCCTCCTTGGTGACGGAGTCGTCGAGCTCCGTCACCTCAATGGCCGCCGACTTGACCGGTCGGGCCACCTTCGCAGAGTCCGCGATGACCTCCTGCAGCTTGGCTGCAAAGAGGTCAGCGTGGGCACTACCCTCTGCCCCCGGAAACTCGAATATTCGAGCCCCGGCTTGGGTCCGCCGGCAAGTTACACTGCCGATCCCGAGTTGGGTGGGATCGGCATTGGCACGCGCCCGCACCAGAACGGACATGTAAGTCTCCCCTCGCTCCGCAGCCTCCGCGGTGAGCGTCACCACGACGGCTGCGGTTTTCGGGGGGACTAGCTTGCCCTTTCCCCTCCCTTTTCCCTTCCCGTTTCCCTTGCCGGTCGTCTGCGACCGGCTGGGGGCAGTGGTGGCGGGGACGGCAGGGACGGCAGGGACAGCCGTCGCCGACTTTTTCCCTTTTCCCTTGCCCTTGCCCCTACGGACCACGTTCGTCCACTCGTTGGACGGGGTGGTGGCAGGGAGAAGGGCATCTTCCGCCTGGGAGGGGGACGGCTCCGGCTTGCTCGGCTGCCTCTTATCCGCCGCAAGTGGCGGTCGGAGGCGTTCCTCCGGCAAGAGCCGGTCCTCGATGCCTGCTAAGCAGGCCCTTGTGAAGGCCCTCTCCTCCATGACAACCTTGCGGATGATATCCTCAAGGTTGGAGGATGGACCTTCTGCCGCAGGGCTCGTCCAGGCCTGTTGCGGCTGGGCCGTGGCTTCAGCCAGCTTCTGATGAAGCTGGCTGACCTCCGACTGCAGGCGATCCACTTTCGCCTGCAGTTGCCGCGTCTCTTCGGTGGTCTTTCGTCGTACCAGTTCCGCGACGACACCGCGCATGCTCGCAGCTCGGCTCTTGAGGGCCTTCTGGAAGGTCCCCTTAAGGTTGGAGGACTTAGAGGCGACCTCCACGATCTCCTCCTCGTCCTCCTCCGCCATTCTTTCCAGCTCCTCTAACGAGTGGTCCGCGTATATAACGCGGGACGCACCGTACCCGGACTTTGCCCGGGCGACGTGCGCCCGCTTCTCTCTGGCGGCAACTTTCTCCTCCAGCTCTTGCTGGAGCTGCGCTCGCCGGGCAAGGTCCAACTTGCGTTGGGCGTCCGCGAACCCAACGTTATGGGTATCTGCGGCCACGGTCGTTGGCTTTTTGGCCTTAGACCCCGAGGCTTGGGAACCCTCGGATCCACCACTCAGGTGGACCCGCTTCCGCGAGCGAGAGCCGCTCGCGTCCGATACACCAAAAAGTGAGTCGTTATCGGACGACTCGTCCGCCAAGAAGCCAGCCGCAGACGGCGCGCGGCTTGCTTCAGACGCCGGAGCGTCAGAGTGGCCCTGAGAAGGGCCTTTTAGGTGGCCCTGAGAAGGGCCTTTGGATTGGCCCTGAGAAGGACCTTTGGGTTGGCCCTGAGAAGGGCCTTGGGGTTGGCCCTGAGAAGGGCCTTTGGGTTGGCCCTGAGAAGGGCCTTTTGGTTGGCCCTGAGAAGGGCCTTTGGGTTGGCCCTGAGAAGGGCCTTTTGATTTTCGCCCGGAGGCGCTCCGCGTTATTTTCGACATTTTCCGACAGCTCGTAGTTCGCAAGGCAAGATATTGTAGAAGCTACGAGAGCACAGTGCACTTTGGCCGTACCCAGTCTGCCACTCCGTTACGGTGGTCAGAACTGGGCCGTTTCCAGGGGACGCGACGTGGACGCAAGCACTGTGGGGTGGTCCCCCCCCCCAACCTAACCTAACCTAACCTAACCTAACCTAACCTAACCTAACCTTTTTTTTTTTTTTTTTTTTTTTTTTTTATCGCTGGGAAAAAATGCATTACGCATACCCTCCCATCGGGGGATGAGAGGGGTATGTGGGACTCCCCGGGTCTGACCCGGTATACCCACTAAAACGACCCAGCGACATTCCCGCTTCGTCCGAGTGGCGGGGAACTGGGAAACCGGCATAGCCTTTACGTCCAGTCCTCCGCCGACGACTGCCCTTCATGGCGGGCCCCTCACAGGGGCCCGGGAATGACTGACGAAGGTGGTGACGGGTGCAATGCGGGCGAGGGCACCCCCGTGCCTGTCGCCCGCCCGTCGCCACCACGAGGAGGGAGAGGACGATGCCTTCTCCGACCCCTTCTTCGTCTGTGGAGCGGCACAGCGAGAGGGTCGACCTCCCGCTCGCGCTTCGTGAGAGGGCGGTTTGGGGAGAAAAAGACCCCCACCAGGGCCATGTCTCCCCACGCGGCGGCCACGTATCCCGGTCCCCTCTCTAAGAACGAGAGGGGAGGGGAGTTAGTGGAAGACCGCACCACCTGAAGGATGCGATGTTCGACCCTATCCATCAGTCGGACATCGCACCCTCCTCCGCAGCCGCCGCAGGAACGACGGAGCGGCCAATCGGCGCGTGCGCTTTGCCTCGCTTAGGGGGAGGATTACATTTCCTCCCCTTCATGACGTGGCCTGCCAGGCGACCACTGGCGGCACACACCGCGCAGTGTGGCGTGGCGACCTCACAAGAGACGGCTTTGTGGCCGTTCTTGCCGCAGCGGTAGCACGTGTCCGTCCTGTCTACCGTGGACGGACACATGGGCCGGGTGTGTCCGATGCCGAAGCACCGGAAACACCGCAGAGGCTGGTCCTCGAGGGCCCGGACTGCACCCGAGCTAATCCCGACCGGCAGCCGTCCCTTGACTAGGACGGCTTTGGCAGCGGCGACTGGGCACTCAAGGCGAATGGTGCCCATGCCGCCGCGGCCGGGCCTTATGTCCCGGCTTCGGACCGCTGCGGCGCCACAGCCCCCCACCGCTGCGACCGCCGCCACCACCTCCTCCTTGGTGACGGAGTCGTCGAGCTCCGTCACCTCAATGGCCGCCGACTTGACTGGTCGGGCCACCTTGGCCGAGTCTGCGATGACCTCTTGCAGCTTTGCTGCGAAGAGGTCCGCATGGGCACTCCCCTCGGCCCCCGGGAACTCGAAAATTCGAGCCCCAGCTTGTGTCCGCCGGCAAGACACGCTGCCGATCCCCAGTTGGGTGGGATCGGCATTAGCACGCGCCCGCACCAAAACTGACATATATGTCTCCCCACGCTCCGCAGCCTCCGCGGTGAGCGTCACCACGACGGCTGCGGTTTTTGGGGGGACAAGCCTCCCTTTTCCCCTTCCTTTTCCCTTCCCGTTTCCCTTGCCGGTCGTCTGCGACCGGCTGGGTGCAGTGGTGGCGGGGACGGCAGGGACGGCAGGGACAGCCGTCGCCGACTTTTTCCCTTTGCCCTTCCCCCTACGGACCACGTCCGTCCACTCGTTGGACGGGGTGGTGGCAGGGAGAAGGACATCGACCGCCTGGGAGGGGGACGGCTCCGGCTCGCTCGGCTGCCTCTTATCCGCCGCAAGCGGCGGTCGGAGGCGTTTCTCCGGCAAGAGCCGGTCCTCGATGCCCGCTAAGCAGGCCCTTGTGAAGGCCCTCTCCTCCATGACAACCTTGCGGATGATATCCTCAAGGTTGGAGGATGGGCCTTCTGCCGCAGGGCTCGTCCGGGCCTGTTGTGGCTGGGCCGTGGCTTCAGCAATGTTCGACGAAGGTGGTGACGGGTGCAATGCGGGCGAAGGCACCCCCGTGCCTGTCGCCCGCCCGTCGCCACCAGGAGGGGGGAGAGGACGGCGCCCTCTCCGACCCCTTCTTCGTCTGCGGAGCGGCGCAGCGAGAGGGTCGTCCTCCCGCTCGCGCTCCGCCTCCTCCTTTTGCGAGATTACGTCCTCGCAAAAGGAGGCGACCGCTGCCCAGGCCTCCTCGCTCCCCAGCATGGCGTTGACGACGCCGGGAAGCGAGAGGTCTGGTCCGATTACCGCGGTCAGACCGCGGCGCAGCTCGGACCAAGCCGGGCACACCTCGAGGGTGTGCTGCGCCGTGTCCTCCGGCGCGCCGCAGTCGTGGCACGCCGGGGTCTCCTCCCTCCCGATCCGGTGAAGGTGCGTTCCGAAACAGCCATGGCCGGATAACACCTGCACCAGACGGAACGAGAGGAAACCGTGGGACCGCTCGAGCCAGCTCCGTAGAACCGGACCGAGCGCGTCCAACGTCCGGCGGCCAAAGGCGGCGGCGGCGAGGTCCTCCGTCCAGTGGAGGACGATGGCGTCCTTCGCCTCCCGCCGCACGGCCTCCCGCCCTTCGGCGACGGGGCGCTCCCCGAGAGCCTTTCGGCGCGCCGTCCACTCATACACTCTGGCGAGCACCCAAGCCTCCAACTCCCAAGGAGGGGTGCCAGCCAGAGCGCATGCCGCCGAGAAGCCCACCGAGCGGTAGGCCCTCGCCACCCGCTGTGCAATGGCCCTTTGGGGCCTGCGGATGGCGGTCGCATTCTCCCTCCTGTGGAGGGAGTCCGCCCAGATGGGGGCCCCGTATAGGGCCATGCTCCGCAAGATGCCGGCATACAGGCGCCGGCATTTCGCCTTGGGTCCCCCCAGGTTCGGGAGGAGCCACGAGAGGGAGTCCGCGGCCTTAAGCAGGCGCGTCGACAGCCCGCTGAAATGCGGGCCGAAGCGCCACCTGTCGTCCAGTACCAGCCCCAGATACTTCATCTGGGGCTGGACCCCTATCCTGACGCCCTCCACAATTATGTGGGCGTCGGGAGGGCAGCGCTGCCGAGGCCCGCGAAAGAACACGGCCTCGGTCTTGTGCAGCGCCACCTTCAATCCCAGGTCCCGCAGGTATTGGGGCACTCCGTGATACCGGAGCGCCTCCAATATCGTCGAGTGGGGGACGGAGTTGAAGGCGTTGGCAATGTCGAACGACACCGCCAGCACTCCGTCCCCCGCCTCCACCGCCTCCTTCACCTGGCCCTTGAGTAGGGCCAGCGCGTCGATCGTCGAACGCCCTCGACGGAAGCCGAATTGGGCGTCCGACAGATCCGGCCCTACCCCCCGCAAATGGCTGTCGAGCCGGGAGGCTACAATCCCCTCGAACAACTTACCGACCTCATCGAGCAGGACGATGGGCCGGTATGCCGAGGGGGAGTCCAGCGGGCGGCCCTCCTTTCGGAGGAGGCATAACTGCCCCTCCTTCCACAGTTTCGGGAACCTCCCAGCCGTAAAGCACGCGCTGAAGAGGTCCCGAAACCTTTCCTCCATGCCGGAGGCGGCGATCGCCAGCACCCGTGCGGGGACACCGTCTGGTCCGGGGGCCGTCTTCTTTACGCGGAGGCTAAGAACCCCCGCGTAAATCTCCGCTGATGTCACCGGGGGGATCTCCTCCTCCGGCGGAGCCGCCCCTTGCGGGGGATCCATCGTTGGTGGGGTGAAGTCGGTCCTGCGCGGAAACAGGGACCGGACCACCCCATCCAGCAACACTGGCTCGAGAGTTTCCGACAGAGGGGGACCATAAGGGCGGAGCTGGTTCCGCGCCGCCTTATATGGTCTCCCATAGGGATCCCTATCGAGACCCTCCAACATCTCGGCCCTCGCCGAGTCTTGAGCAGCGCCCATGGCAGACTTAAGGACCGTCGTCGCCTCTCGGTAAGAGGCGTATAGGCGGTCCTCTTCTGCCCGGTCCCGGTTTCGGGCACTGCGCCGTCGGCTACGCGTGTAGGCCCTTCTGGCCGCCACGCAGGTGGCCCGGAGTCCCTCCAGCTCCTCCGTCCACCAATAGACGGCACGACGGGGAGGCGGACGGCGAGACCGAGGCATGCTGGAGTCGCACACCTCGGTCAGAGACCCCCTGAGCTGGACCGCTGCATAGTCCACGTCCAGGACCTCGACAGGGGGCGACAGCCAGTCCTGGAGGAAGGCCGCCTCCTTGGCTGCCTCCCGGTCCAGGCGGGTGAGTGCCCACCGCGGGAAGGGAGATTGCCCAGCACGGGTCATCCCCATCCCCCCCTGCTGGGTGGAGATGTCGAACCGCACATATCGGTGGTCCGACAAGGTCTCCACCATCTCTACCCGCCAGTTGACGACGCGGGCGGCCAGCGCGGGGGTGGCAAACGAGACGTCCACCACCGACCCACCCTGCTGCCGCACACACGTGTGGACCGCCCCCCTGTTGAGGAGGGACACACCGCATGAGGCCGCCCAAAACTCGACGGTGCGTCCCCGGACGTTGCAACCAGCGGCCGGATTTCCCCAGGCCGCCGACTTGGCGTTCAGGTCGCCCAACACCATAACTTGGCGTGGCGCCGCCCTCCCTTTGACTGCGGTGAGGATCTCGAGGAAATCCTCAAAGTCCGAGAGAGGGCGGTTTGGGGAGAAATAGACCCCCACCAGGGCCATGTCCCCCGAGGCGGCGGCCACGTATCCCGGTCCCCTCTCTAAGAGCGAGAGGGGAGGGGAGTCCGTGGAAGACCGCGCCACCAACGCCACCAAGCCGTCCCGGTCGCCCAGCCAACGGCCAGGGACCGAGTAGGGTTCGGCGACCACCGCCAAGTCCACCAACCACTCAGCCATGGTCTGCATCAGCAGATCCTGGGCTGCCCTGCAGTGGTTGGTGTTCGCCTGGAGGATGTGATGTTCGACCCTATCCATTAGTCGGACATAGCACCCCCCTCCGCAGCCGCCGCAGGAACGACGGGGTCAGCGGCAGCAGCAGCGGGCCTGGTCGGCGCCAACGCTTTGCCACGCTTAGGGGGAGGATTGCAGTTCCTCCCCTTCATTACGTGGCCTGCCAGCCGGCCACTGGCGGCACACACCGCGCAGTGCGGCGTGGCGGCCTCGCAAGATACGGCTTTGTGGCCGTTCTTGCCGCAGCGGTAGCATGTGTCCGTCCTGTCTACTGTGGACGGACACATGGGGCGGGTGTGCCCGATGCCGAAGCACCGGAAACACCGCAGAGGCTGGTCCTCAAGTGCCCGGACTGCACCCGAGCTAAAGCCAACTGTAAGCCGTCCCTTGGAAAGGACGGCTTTGGCAGCGGCGATGGGGCACTCGAGGCGAATGGTGCCCATGCCGCCGCGTCCGGGTCTTATGTCCCGGCCTTGGACCGCCGCGACGCCACAGCCCCCTACCGCTGCGACCGCCGCAACCACCTCCTCCTTGGTGACGGAGTCGTCGAGCTCCGTCACCTCGATGGCCGCTGACTTCACCGGTCGGGCCACCTTCGCCGAGTCCGCGATGACCTCTTGCAGCTTTGCTGCAAATAGGTCAGCGTGGGCACTCCCCTCGGCCCCTGGGAACTCGAAAATACGAGCCCCCGCTTGTGTCCGCCGGCAAGACACGCTGCCGATCCCCAGTTGGGTGGGATCGGCATTGGCACGCGCCCGCACCAAGACGGACGCGTACGTCTCCCCACGCTCCGCCGCCTCCGCGGTGAGTGTCACCACGACGGCAGCGGTTTTTGGGGGGACTAGCCTCCCCTTTCCTTTTCCTTTCCCCTTCCCTGGTCCCTTGCCGGTCGTCTGCGACCGACTGGGAGCGGTAGTGGCGGGGACGGCAGGTACGGCCTTTGCCGACTTCTTGCCCCTGCCCTTTCCCTTGCGGACCACATCCGTCCACTCGTTGGACGGGGTGGTGGCAGGGAGTAGGGTGTCTTCCGCCTGGGAGGAGGACGGCCCCGGCTCACTCGTCTGTCTCTTATCCGCCGCAAGCGGCGGCCGGAGGCGCTGCTCCGGCAAGAGCCGGTCCTCAATGCCCGCTAAGCAGGCCCTTGTGAAGGCCCTCTCCTCCATCACAACCTTGCGGATGATATCCTCAAGGTTGGAGGATGGGCCTTCTGCCGCAGGGCTTGTCCGGGCCTCTTGTGGCCGGGCCGTGGCATCAGCCAGCTTCTGATGAAGTTGGCTGACCTCCGACTGCAGGCGATCGACCTTCGCCTGCAGTTGCCGCGTCTCGTCAGTGGTCGTGCGACGGACCAACTCCGCGACGACACCGCGCATGCTCGCGGCCCGGCTCTTGAGGGCCTTCTGAAAGGTGCCCTTTAGGTTTGAGGACTTGGAGGCGACCTCTACGATCTCATCCTCGTCCTCCTCCGCCATCCTCTCCAGCTCCGCAATAGAGTGGTCCGCGTACAGGACGCGGGACGCACCGTACCCGGACTTGGCCCGAGCGGCTTGCGCCCGCTTCTCCTTGGCGGCAACCTTTTCCTCCAGCTCTTGCTGGAGCTGCGCTCGCCGGGCGAGGTCCAACTGGCGTTGGGCGTCCGCGAGCCCAACATTGTGGGTATCCGCGGCCTTGGTCGTCGGCTTTTTAGCCTTGGACCCCGAGGCCTGGGAACCCTCGGAACCACCGCTCAGGTGGACCCGCTTCCGCGAACGAGAGTCGTTCGCGTCCGACACACTGAACAGTGAGTCGTTGTCGGACGACTCGTCCGCCAAAAAGCCTGCCGCAGACGGCGCGCGGCTGGCTTCAGACGCCGGAGCGTCAGGGTGGCCCTGAGAAGGGCCTTTGGGTTGGCCCTGAGAAGGACCTTTTGGTTGGCCCTGAGAAGGGCCCTTGGGTTGGCCCTGAGAAGGGCCTTTAGGTTGGCCCTGAGAAGGGCCCTTGGGTTGGCCCTGAGAAGGGCCTTTGGTCTTTAAAAATCGCCCGGAGGCGCTACGCGTGAGTTTAGACATAGTAGTCTCCGACAGTTCGTAGTTCGCAAGTCAAGGATAAAATCGCTACGATAGCACAGTGCACTTTGGCCGTACCCAGTCTGCCACTCCGTTACGGTGGTCAGAACTGGGCCGTTTCCAGGGGACGCGACGTGGACGCAAGCACTGTGGGGTGGTCCCCCAACCTAACCTAACCTTTTTTTTTTTTTTTTTTTTTATCGCTGGGAAAAAATGCATTACGCATACCCTCCCATCGGGGGATGAGAGGGGTATGTGGGACTCCCCGGGTCTGACCCGGTATACCCACTAAAACGACCCAGCGACATTCCCGCTTCGTCCGAGTGGCGGGGGACTGGGAAACCGGCATAGCCTTTACGTCCAGTCCTCCGCCGACGATTGCCCTTCATGGCGGGCCCCTCACAGGGGGCCCGGGAATGACCGACGAAGGTGGTGACGGGTGCAATGCGGGCGAAGGCACCCCCGTGCCTGTCGCCCGCCCGTCGCCACCAAGAGGAGGGAGAGGACGGTGCCTTCTCCGACCCCTTCTTCGTCTGCGGAGCGGCGCAGCGAGAGGGTCGTCCTCCCGCTCGCGCTCCGTGACAGGGTGGTTTGGGGAGAAATAGACCCCCACCAGGGCCATGTCTCCCCACGCGGCGGCCACGTATCCCGGTCCCCTCTCTGAGAGCGAGAGGGGAGGGGAGTCAGTGGAAGGCCGCACCACCTGAAGGATGCGATGTTCGACCCTATCCATCAGTCGGACATCGCACCCTCCTCCGCAGCCGCCGCGGGAACGACGGAGCAAGTAGCAGCAGCAGGCCCGGTCGGCACCTGCGCTTTGCCCCGCTTATGGGGAGGATTACAGTTCCTCCCCTTCATTACGTGGCCTGCCGGGCGGCCACTGGCGGCACACACCGCGCAGTGTGGCTTGGCGGCCTCACAAGACACGGCTTTGTGGCCGTTCTTGCCGCAGCGGTAGCACGTGTCCGTCCTGTCTACCGTGGACGGACACATGGGCCGGGTGTGTCCGATGCCGAAGCACCGGAAACACCGCAGAGGCTGGTCCTCGAGGGCCCGGACTGCACCCGAGCTAAACCCGACCAGCAGCCGTCCCTTGGCAAGGACGGCTTTGGCAGCGGCGACCGGGCACTCGAGGCGAATGGTACCCATGCCGCCGCGGCCGGGCCTTATGTCCCGGCCTTGCACCGCTGCGGCGCCACAGCCCCCTACCGCTGCGACAGCCGCCACCACCTCCTCCTTGGTGACGGAGTCGTCGAGCTCCGTCACCTCAATGGCCGCCGATTTGACCGGTCGGGCCACCTTTGCAGAGTCCGCGATGACCTCCTGCAGCTTGGCTGCAAAGAGGTCCGCGTGGGCACTACCCTCTGCCCCCGGAAACTCGAATATTCGAGCCCCGGCTTGGGTCCGCCGGCAAGACACGCTGCCGATCCCGAGTTGGGTGGGATCGGCATTGGCACGCGCCCGCACCAAAACGGACATGTAAGTCTCCCCTCGCTCCGCAGCCTCCGCGGTGAGCGTCACCACGACGGCTGCGGTTTTCGGGGGGACTAGCTTGCCCTTTCCCCTCCCTTTCCCCTTCCCGTTTCCCTTGCCGGTCGTCTGCGACCGGCTGGGGGCAGTGGTGGCGGGGACGGCAGGGACGGCAGGGACAGCCGTCCCCGACTTTTTCCCTTTTCCCTTGCCCTTCCCCCTACGGACCACGTCCGTCCACTCGTTGGACGGGGTGGTGGCAGGGAGAAGGGCATCTTCCGCCTGGGAGGGGGACGGCTCCGGCTTGCTCGGCTGCCTCTTATCCGCCGCAAGTGGCGGTCGGAGGCGTTCCTCCGGCAAGAGCCGGTCCTCGATGCCCGCTAAGCAGGCCCTTGTGAAGGCCCTCTCCTCCATCACAACCTTGCGGATGATATCCTCAAGGTTGGAGGATGGGCCTTCTGCCACAGGGCTCGTCCGGGCCTGTTGTGGCTGGGCCGTGGCTTCAGCCAGCTTCTGATGAAGCTGGCTGACCTCCAACTGCAGGCGATCTACCTTCGCCTGCAGTTGCCGCGTCTCGTCGTTAGTCTTGCGACGGACCAGCTCCGCGACAACACCGCGCAAGCTCGCGGCCCGGCTCTTGAGGGCCTTCTGGAAAGTGCCCTTTAGGTTGGAGGACTTGGAGGCGACCTCCACGATCTCCTCCTCGTCCTCCTCCGCCATCCTCTCCAGCTCCGTAAGAGAGTGGTCCGCGTACAAGACGCGGGACGCACCGTACCCGGACTTGGCCCGAGCGGCGTGCGCCCGCTTCTCCTTGGCGGCAACCTTTTCCTCCAGCTCTAGTTGGAGCTGCGCTCGCCGGGCGAGGTCCAACTGGCGTTGGGCGTCCGCGAGCCCAATGTTATGGGTATCCGCGGCCACGGTCGTTGGCTTTTTAGCCTTAGACCCCGAGGCCTGGGAACCCTCCGACCCACCGCTCAGGTGGACCCGCTTCCGCGACCGACAGCCACTCGCATCCGACATACCAAAAAGCGAGTCGTTATCGGACGACTCGTCCGCCAAAAAGCCTGCCGCAGACGGCGCGCGGCTAGCTACTGACGCCGGAGCGTCGGGGTAGCCCTGAGAAGGGCCTTTTGGTTGGCCCTGAGAAGGGCCTTTGGGTTGGCCCTGAGAAGGGCCTTTGGGTTGGCCCTGAGAAGGGCCTTTGGGTTGGCCCTGAGAAGGGCCTTTGGGTTGGCCCTCAGAAGGGCCTTTTGATTTTCGCCCGGAGGCGCTCCGCGTTATTTTTGACATTCAGACAGCTCGTAGGTTTCAAGGCAAGGATAAAATCGCTACGAGAGCACAGTGCACTTTGGCCGTACCCAGTCTGCCACTCCGTTACGGTGGTCAGAACTGGGCCGTTTCCAGGGGACGCGACGTGGACGCAAGCACTGTGGGGTGGTCCCCCCGCCTAACCTAACCTAACCTAACCTAACCTTTTTTTTTTTTTTTTTTTTTTTGACGCTGGGAAAAAATGCATTACGCATACCCTCCCATCGGGGGATGAGAGGGGTATGTGGGACTCCCCGGGTCTGACCCGGTATACCCACTAAAACGACCCAGCGAAAATTCCCGCTTCGTCCTAGTGGCGGGGGACTGGGAAACCGGCATAGCCTTTACGTCCAGTCCTCCGCCGACGATTGCCCTTCATGGCGGGCCCCTCACAGGGGGCCCGGGAATGACCGACGAAGGTGGTGACGGGTGCAATGCGGGCGAAGGCACCCCCGTGCCTGTCGCCCGCCCGTCGCCACCAAGAGGAGGGAGAGGACGGTGCCTTCTCCGACCCCTTCTTCGTCTGCGGAGCGGCGCAGCGAGAGGGTCGTCCTCCCGCTCGCGCTCCGTGACAGGGTGGTTTGGGGAGAAATAGACCCCCACCAGGGCCATGTCTCCCCACGCGGCGGCCACGTATCCCGGTCCCCTCTCTGAGAGCGAGAGGGGAGGGGAGTCAGTGGAAGGCCGCACCACCTGAAGGATGCGATGTTCGACCCTATCCATCAGTCGGACATCGCACCCTCCTCCGCAGCCGCCGCGGGAACGACGGAGCAAGTAGCAGCAGCAGGCCCGGTCGGCACCTGCGCTTTGCCCCGCTTATGGGGAGGATTACAGTTCCTCCCCTTCATTACGTGGCCTGCCGGGCGGCCACTGGCGGCACACACCGCGCAGTGTGGCTTGGCGGCCTCACAAGACACGGCTTTGTGGCCGTTCTTGCCGCAGCGGTAGCACGTGTCCGTCCTGTCTACCGTGGACGGACACATGGGCCGGGTGTGTCCGATGCCGAAGCACCGGAAACACCGCAGAGGCTGGTCCTCGAGGGCCCGGACTGCAGCCGAGCTAAACCCGACCAGCAGCCGTCCCTTGGCAAGGACGGCTTTGGCAGCGGCGACCGGGCACTCGAGGCGAATGGTACCCATGCCGCCGCGGCCGGGCCTTATGTCCCGGCCTTGCACCGCTACGGCGCCACAGCCCCCTACCGCTGCGACAGCCGCCACCACCTCCTCCTTGGTGACGGAGTCGTCGAGCTCCGTCACCTCAATGGCCGCCGATTTGACCGGTCGGGCCACCTTTGCAGAGTCCGCGATGACCTCCTGCAGCTTGGCTGCAAAGAGGTCCGCGTGGGCACTACCCTCTGCCCCCGGAAACTCGAATATTCGAGCCCCGGCTTGGGTCCGCCGGCAAGACACGCTGCCGATCCCGAGTTGGGTGGGATCGGCATTGGCACGCGCCCGCACCAAAACGGACATGTAAGTCTCCCCTCGCTCCGCAGCCTCCGCGGTGAGCGTCACCACGACGGCTGCGGTTTTCGGGGGACTAGCTTGCCCTTTCCCCTCCCTTTCCCCTTCCCGTTTCCCTTGCCGGTCGTCTGCGACCGGCTGGGGGCAGTGGTGGCGGGGACGGCAGGGACGGCAGGGACAGCCGTCCCCGACTTTTTCCCTTTTCCCTTGAACCTAACCTAACCTAACCTAACCTAACCTAACCCGTTGATATCTTCTATTCTAGACGTGCGATTTTGAAGCTGTTTTCGGCTTTTTTAGACAAAAATAGGCGTCCGCCTGTGTTCTGACCATATCGCGCGCACTTTACACCCGCGTCTGGACTTCATCCCTTATTTTCAGAGAAATCCCTTAAAATTAATTGTTTTTCCAAATTTTCTTCTACATTTTAAATTAGATTATAGTTGCAATAGTCCTCACCCTTCTTCCCTGAATTCTGGTCCACGTTCCGTGTCCCGGTCTCCAGGTTGTGGGGTGAAATTCCAAATTTTTTCTTTCGAAAACTGGTTTTTTGACCAAAAGTCAAAATTTTTGTTCGGCACCTACCACGTTTTATTCCATATATCGCTAGCCCGCGCGGAGACGCGTCTCTGGACCCCTCGCCCGCGCCCCTAGCACGAATAAAACATACATTTTTCTTAAAAAATAGTTATTTTCATACATCTGTAAGTACCAAAATCTACCTAGGGGAGCTAGTCAAAAACTAAAACGTTGATATCTTCTATTCTAGACGTGCGATTTTGAAGCTGTTTTCGGCTTTTTTAGACAAAAATAGGCGTCCGCCTGTGTTCTGACCATATCGCGCGCACTTTACACCCGCGTCTGGACTTCATCCCTTATTTTCAGAGAAATCCCTTAAAATTAATTGTTTTTCCAAATTTTCTTCTACATTTTAAATTAGATTATAGTTGCAATAGTCCTCACCCTTCTTCCCTGAATTCTGGTCCACGTTCCGTGTCCCGGTCTCCAGGTTGTGGGGTGAAATTCCAAATTTTTTCTTTCGAAAACTGGTTTTTTGACCAAAAGTCAAAATTTTTGTTCGGCACCTACCACGTTTTATTCCATATATCGCTAGCCCGCGCGGAGACGCGTCTCTGGACACCTCGCACGCGCCCCTAGCTCGAAAAAATTTTGCCCACCCACCCGCCCTCTGGTATATAGGAAGGTAGACGTGGGATTTTCGGCAAAAATTTATTTTTTGGATTTATTAGTATTTAGTCTTGTGAGGGATTTTTATTGATTTTTAGGGATTTTTTATTATTTTTTAACGTATTTGACCGAGTTTGCAAAGGCTCACAAATAAGTGTTGACATAATTTTATATTATTTAATATTGTATTTACTTTCTTTTTTTTTTTTTTTTTTTTTTTTTTTTTTTTTAGCTGATTTATTATTTTATTTTATTATTATCTGTGTACCCCCCTTTACAGGGACACAGTTAAGTCCAGTGTCCAAACTTTAAAGTCACTCCTTCCGAGTAGATCGCTCTGACTCCCTCTTTACAGGAGTCAGTTCTGATAACAGCTGCTCTAACATCTGAAAATGTTCCGCACCCCATCTAGCACCGTGAGGGCTCCTGGCTCTAGTGGCTCGTCGCGATCGGCGGAGAAAGCGGTGCCTTCGTCTGTGGCCGCGAGGAGGAGAATCTCCTTCGGAGACGAGACTCCTTCTGCGTCACAGGGAGGCCCTGCCACTCCGGGGACGCGCCGAGCCGCTATCGACGTCTCAAGGCCGCTCATAAAGCCTGAGGCTAAGTGCCGCAGTCGCACCGAGGAGGCGAGAGCTTGCCTAAATAAGGCAAAGCTTAATCTAGGCAACTCTCGCAACCTCAAGGCCGAAATAAAGACAGCGGTGCTCGAAGCCATAAACAGGCTCTATGAGCTGGTCAAGGAGTCCGAGCGAGATAAGGCCCCATCCGCACCCGTCGCCATACCGGAACCAGCGCCCACTGCTGACCGTAGTCCCCATCCTATTTCCGCCGAGGTCCTTGCTGGCCAGACTGAGCTTCTAAACAGCCTAAAGGAGCACATCTCGGAGCTAAGAGACAACTCCGAGAAACTCGACAGACTCCGAGACAGTCTGGCCAGCAAGGAAAGGGTGGAAGAGACAACCTACGCGAGTAAAGCAGCCGTCAGTAAGAGCTTCGCCGGGGCTCAGGCTCCGGAGCGATCGACGCTGCACTCCGTGGTTGTCTCTTCCACTGAGGAGATGGATACGGGGGACGAAATCCTCGAAAGAGTAAGGAAAGCGGTGGACGCGAAGGAAGGCTGGGTGCGTGTCGAAAGAGTCCGAAAGGCGAAGGACCAAAAAGTCATCATGGGGTGCGCAACAACAGAGGAGAGGCGAAAGTTAAAAGCGCGATTGGAGAAGGCCGGGGAGAACCTCGTCGTCGAGGAAGTGAAGAATCGAAACCCGCTTCTGGTTCTTAGGGACGTGCTGTTAGTGCACAGCGATGAAGAAGTGCTCCGAGCCCTTAAGAACCAGAACCAGGAGATCTTTCACGGCCTCGGTGACGAGGAACAGAAAATCTCCATTAAGTTTCGCAAAAAGTCACGTAACCCGCACGTGAGCAGCATTGTGCTGAGTGTTACCCCAGCTATCTGGAGGAGGGCACTCGAAGGAGGCAAGCTCCGTATTGACCTCCAGAGAGTGCGCGTCGAGGATCAGACGCCTCTGGTGCAGTGTACCCGCTGCTTATCGTACGGCCACGGCAAGCGCCTATGTACGGAGCCGGCCGACCTGTGCAGCCACTGTGGCGGTCCACACCTTAGAGTGGACTGCCCAGACAAGCACAGGGGCGAAGCAGTGGTGTGCATAAACTGCACCAGAGCCAAACTGGGGGAGCACTCGCACAATGCGTTCAGTGATTTGTGCCCGATACGTAGGAAGTGGGACGCATTCGCTAGAGCATCAATAGCATATTGCTAAAGTGGTCGATGCGCCCACTTCCACGTATACAGAGATGACCGGTCTGACACAACCAGATAGCAGATGCATTGAGCGAACCACTGGGGTTGGCTTAATGGAGAATGATAATTGGAGTCACTTTCATAAGAAAGTGGCTGGAATTATGCTGTACCGTAAGTCAACTTTAGTGGAATCGTCAAGTTGTGTCAGACTGGGCGACGATTTCTGCCGTCGTTTTAAATTATTTTTAGGACTTTTCATTTCTACAGTAATAACGTTTTCTTTTGGCCTTAAAATGATCTCCAAAAACGTAGATAAATAATATCTTATCATATAGTAAATATATACTTTAGATATTATACAAATAAAATTAAATAATTAAGGAAAATCGTTCAAAATTGAATTTAGGCACACAAAATAAAAAGAGCAGAACACAAGTTGAAAGGGCATACATAAAGGTTAGTGATAGATAATATTGGAAAAATAGAAAATTTAGCTAAGGGATTAAGGAAATATGATAATTTTGGCATGAAAAGTTAATAATTTTGGAAAACAGTAAAAATTAGAACTTAAATTAGTTAAAACATTATACATAGTTTAGTAAATAGTAGTTTATGGTAGGAAAATAGCGAAACCTATAGTATAAATAGATAGTTTTGTATTATAGATAAATACCTGAATAAGAGTGTGGTCTCCTCGGCCTCTTATAAACCAGTCGCAAGATAAGAAAAACCTTCGATAAAAAGGGCTCTGATCACGTCAGAGGGACACTGGCTAGGCAGGAGTGGTTTTTAGCCGGTTCGAGTCCGGCACTACCTCGACTGTCTCACAGGAGAAATTCCTGTGAGTTAGTCGAGGTGTCCGCGGGGATTTCCCACTCCTGCCCAAACAAAAAAAAAAAAAAAAAAAAAAAAAACCTTTTTTTTTTTTTTTTTTTTTTTTATCGCTGGGAAAAAATGCATTACGCATACCCTCCCATCGGGGGATGAGAGGGGTATGTGGGACTCCCCGGGTCTGACCCGGTATACCCACTAAAACGACCCAGCGACATTCCCGCTTCGTCCGAGTGGCGGGGGACTGGGAAACCGGCGTAGCCTTTACGTCCAGTCCTCCGCCGACGATTGCCCTTCATGGCGGGCCCCTCACAGGGGCCCGGGAATGACCGACGAAGGTGGTGACGGGTGCAATGCGGGCGAAGGCACCCCCGTGCCTGTCGCCCGCCCGTCGCCACCAGGAGGAGGGAGAGGACGGCGCCCTCTCCGACCCCTTCTTCGTCTGCGGAGCGGCGCAGCGAGAGGGTCGACCTCCCGCTCGCGCTTCGTGAGAGGGCGGTTTGGGGAGAAAAAGACCCCCACCAGGGCCATGTCTCCCCACGCGGCGGCCACGTATCCCGGTCCCCTCTCTAAGAGCGAGAGGGGAGGGGAGTTAGTGGAAGACCGCACCACCTGAAGGATGCGATGTTCGACCCTATCCATCAGTCGGACATCGCACCCTCCTCCGCAGCCGCCGCAGGAACGACGGAGCGGCCAATCGGCGCGTGCGCTTTGCCTCGCTTAGGGGGAGGATTACATTTCCTCCCCTTCATGACGTGGCCTGCCAGGCGACCACTGGCGGCACACACCGCGCAGTGTGGCGTGGCGGCCTCACAAGAGACGGCTTTGTGGCCTTTCTTGCCGCAGCGGTAGCAAGTGTCCGTCCTGTCTACCGTGGACGGACACATGGGCCGGGTGTGTCCGATGCCGAAGCACCGGAAACACCGCAGAGGCTGGTCCTCGAGGGCCCGGACTGCACCCGAGCTAATCCCGACCGGCAGCCGTCCCTTGACTAGGACGGCTTTGGCAGCGGCGACTGGGCACTCAAGGCGAATGGTGCCCATGCCGCCGCGGCCGGGCCTTATGTCCCGGCTTCGGACCGCTGCGGCGCCACAGCCCCCCACCGCTGCGACCGCCGCCACCACCTCCTCCTTGGTGACGGAGTCGTCGAGCTCCGTCACCTCAATGGCCGCCGACTTTACTGGTCGGGCCACCTTGGCCGAGTCTGCGATGACCTCTTGCAGCTTTGCTGCGAAGAGGTCCGCATGGGCACTCCCCTCGGCCCCCGGAACCTAACCTAACCTTTTTTTTTTTTTTTTTTTTTTTTTTTTTTTTTTTTTTTTTTGACGCTGGGAAAAAATGCATTACGCATACCCTCCCATCGGGGGATGAGAGGGGTATGTGGGACTCCCCGGGTCTGACCCGGTATACCCACTAAAACGACCCAGCGACATTCCCGCTTCGTCCGAGTGGCGGGGGACTGGGAAACCGGCATAGCCTTTACGTCCAGTCCTCCGCCGACGATTGCCCTTCATGGCGGGCCCCTCACAGGGGCCCGGGAATGTTCGACGAAGGTGGTGACGGGTGCAATGCGGGCGAAGGCACCCCCGTGCCTGTCGCCCGCCCGTCGCCACCAAGAGGAGGGAGAGGACGGTGCCTTCTCCGACCCCTTCTTCGTCTGCGGAGCGGCGCAGCGAGAGGGTCGTCCTCCCGCGCGCGCTCCGCCTCCTCCTTTTGCGAGATTACGTCCTCGCAAAAGGAGGCGACCGCTGCCCAGGCCTCCTCGCTCCCCAGCATGGCGTTGACGACGCCGGGAAGCGAGAGGTCTGGTCCAATTTCCGCGGTCAGGCTGCGGCGCGGCTCGGACCAAGCCGGGCACACCTCGAGGGTGTGCTGCGCCGTGTCCTCCGGCGCGCCACAGTCGTGGCACGCCGGGGTTTCCTCCCTCCCGATCCGGTGAAGGTGCGTTCCGAAACAGCCATGGCCGGACAACACCTGCACCAGACGGAACGAGAGGAAACCGTGGGACCGCTCGAGCCAGCTCCGTAGAACCGGACCGAGCGCGTCCAACGTCCGGCGGCCAAAGGCGGCGGCGGCGAGGTCCTCCGTCCAGTGGAGGACGATGGCATCCTTTGCCTCCCGCCGCACGGCCTCCCGCTCTTCGGCGACGGGGCGCTCCCCGAGCGCCTTCCGGCGCGCCGTCCACTCGTACACTCTGGCGAGCACCCATGCCTCCAACTCCCAAGGAGGGGTGCCGGCCAGAGCGCATGCCGCGGAAAAGCCCACCGAGCGGTAAGCCCTCGCCACCCGCTGTGCAATGGCCCTTTGGGGCCTGCGGATGGCGGTCGCATTCTCCCTCCTGTGGAGGGAGTCCGCCCAGATTGGGGCCCCATATAGGGCCATGCTCCGCAGGATGCCGGCATAGAGGCGCCGGCATTTCGCCTTGGGCCCCCCCAGGTTCGGGAGGAGCCACGATAGGGCGTCAGCGGCCTTCAATAGGCGCGTCGACAGCCCGCTGAAGTGCGGGCCGAAGCGCCACCTGTCGTCCAGCACCAGCCCCAGATACTTCATCTGGGGCTGGACCCCTATCCTGACGCCCTCCACAATTATGTGGGCGTCGGGAGGGCAGCGCTGCCGAGGCCCGCGAAAGAACACGGCCTCGGTCTTGTGCAGCGCCACCTTCAATCCCAGGCGGCGGATCCTCTCTGCAACCAAGGATCCGCCAGCCGAGGCCAGACAGGCCGCGTCCGCGAAGTTCCTCCCCCGGGCAGTGAGGAGAGTGTCATCCGCGTAGCAGATGACACTCGTGCCCTGGAGGAGGGCTCCCCGCAAGAGCCAGTTGAACCCGATGTTCCACAAGGGGGGCCCAAGCACCGACCCCTGTGGAACACCGGACTCTGCACCGTACCGCCTCACTGTGGCCGTCTTGTCTACTAGGAGGACTTCTCGGTCCTCCAGGTAGCTGGCTAGGAGGTCCCGCAAGTATTGGGGCACTCCGTGATATCGGAGCGCCTCCAATATCGTCGAGTGGGGGACGGAGTTGAAGGCGTTGGCAATGTCGAACGACACCGCCAGCACTCCGTCCCCCGCCTCCACCGCCTCCTTCACCTGGCCTTTGAGTAGGGCCAGTGCGTCGATCGTCGAACGCCCTCGACGGAAGCCGAATTGGGCGTCCGACAGATCCGGCCCCACCCCCCGCAAATGGCTATCAAGCCGGGAGGCGACAATCCCCTCGAACAGTTTACCGACCTCATCGAGCAGGACGACGGGCCGGTATGCCGAGGGGGAGTCCAGCGGGCGGCCCTCGTTTCGGAGGAGGCATAACTGCCCCTCCTTCCACAGTTTCGGGAACCTCCCAGCCGTAAAGCACGCGCTGAAGAGGTCCCGAAACCTGTCCTCCGTCCTGTCGCCAGCACCCGTGCGGGGACGCCGTCTGGTCCGGGGGCCGTCTTTTTTGCTCGGAGGCTGAGCACCCCCGCGTATAACTCCGCCACTGTCACCGGGGGGACGTCCTCCTCCTCCGGCGTAACCGCCCCTTGCGGGGGATCCATCGTTGGTGGGGTGAAGTCGGTCCTGCGCGGAAACAGGGACCGGACCACCCCATCCAGCAACGGTGGATCGAGGGTCTCCGACAGTGGGGGACCATAGGGGCGTAGCTGGTTCCGCGCCGCCTTGTATGGTCTCCCATAGGGGTCCCTGTCGAGACCCTCCAACATCTCGGCTCTCGCCGAGTCTTGTGCAGCGCCCATTGCAGACTTGAGGGCCGTCGTCGCCTCTCGGTAAGAGGCGTATAGGCGGTCCTCTTCTGCCCGGTCTCGGTTTTGGGCACTGCGCCGTCGGCTCCGCGTGTAGGCCCTTCTGGCCGCCACGCAGGTGGCCCGGAGTCCCTCCAGCTCCTCCGTCCACCAATAGACGGCACGACGGGGAGGCGGGCGGCGAGACCGAGGCATGCTGGAATTGCACACCTCGGTCAGGGACCCCCTGAGCTGGACCGCAGCGGCGTCCACGTCCAGGCCCTCGACAGGGGGCGACAGCCAGTCCTGGAGGAAGGCCGCCTCCTTGGCTGCCTCCCGGTCCAGGCGGGTGAGTGCCCACCGCGGGAAGGGAGATTGCCCAGCACGGGTCATCCCCCTCCCCCCCTGCTGGGTGGAGATGTCGAACCGCACATATCGGTGGTCCGACAACGTCTCCACCATCTCTACCCGCCAGTTGACGACGCGGGTGGCCAGCGCGGGGGTGGCAAACGAGACGTCGACCACCGACCCACCCTGTTGCCGCACACACGTGTGGACTGCCCCCCTGTTGAGGAGGGACACACCGCAGGAGGCCGCCCAAAACTCGACGGCGCGTCCCCGGACGTTGCAACCAGCGGCCGGATTGCCCCAGGCCGCCGACTTGGCGTTCAGGTCGCCCAACACCATAACTTGGCGTGGCGCCGCCCTCCCTTTGACTGCGGTGAGGATCTCGAGGAAATCCTCAAAGTCCGAGAGAGGGCGGTTTGGGGAGAAATAGACCCCCACCAGGGCCATGTCCCCCCAGGCGGCGGCCACGTATCCCGGTCCCCTCTCTAAGAGCGAGAGGGGAGGGGAGTCTGTGGAAGACCGCGCCACCAACGCCACCAAGCCGTCCCGGTCGCCCAGCCAACGGCCAGGGACCGAGTAAGGTTCGGCGACCACCGCCAAGTCCACCAACCACTCAGCCATGGTCTGCATGAGCAGATCCTGGGCTGCCCTGCAGTGGTTGGTGTTCGCCTGGAGGATGCGATGTTCGACCCTATCCATCAGTCGGACATCGCACCCCCCTCCGCAGCCGCCGCAGGAACGACGGAGTTAGCGGCAGCAGCAGCAGGCCTGGTCGGCGCCAGCGCTTTGCCACGCTTAGGGGGAGGATTGCAGTTCCTCCCCTTCATTACGTGGCCTGCTAGGCGGCCACTGGCGGCACACACCGCACAGTGTGGCGTGGCGGCCTCACAAGATACGGCTTTAGGCCGTTCTTGCCGCAGCGGTAGCACGTGTCCGTCCTATCCACCGTGGACGGACACATGGGCCGGGTGTGTCCGATGCCGAAGCACCGGAAACACCGCAGAGGCTGGTCCTCGAGTGCTCGGACCGCACCCGAGCTGAAGCCAACTGTGAGCCGTCCCTTGGCAAGGACGGCTTTGGCAGCGGCGATTGGGCACTCAAGGCGAATAGTGCCCATTCCGCCACGTCCGGGTCTTATGTCCCGGCCTTGGACTGCCGCGGCGCCACAGCCCCCTACCGCTGCGACCGCCGCAACCACCTCCTCCTTGGTGACGGAGTCGTCGAGCTCCGTCACCTCGATGGCCGCTGACTTCACCGGTCGGGCCACCTTCGCGGAGTCCGCGATGACCTCCTGCAGCTTGGCTGCAAATAGGTCAGCGTGGGCACTCCCCTCGGCCCCCGGGAACTCGAAGATTCGAGCCCCGGCTTGTGTCCGCCGGCAAGACACGCTGCCGATCCCCAGTTGGGTGGGATCGGCATTGGCACGCGCCCGCACCAAGACGGACGCGTAAGTCTCCCCACGCTCCGCCGCCTCCGCGGTGAGTGTCACCACGACGGCAGCGGTTTTTGGGGGGACTAGCCTCCCCTTTCCTTTTCCCTTCCCCTTCCCTGGTCCCTTGCCGGTCGTCTGCGACCGACTGGGAGCGGTAGTGGCGGGGACGGCAGGTACGGCCTTTGCCGACTTCTTGCCCCTGCCCTTTCCCTTGCGGACCACATCCGTCCACTCGTTGGACGGGGTGGTGGCAGGGAGTAGGGTGTCTTCAGCCTGGGAGGAGGACGGCCCCGGCTCACTCGGCTGCCTCTTATCCGCCGCAAGCGGCGGCCGGAGGCGCTGCTCCGGCAAGAGCCGGTCCTCAATGCCCGCTAAGCAGGCCCTTGTGAAGGCCCTCTCCTCCATCACAACCTTGCGGATAATATCCTCAAGGTTGGAGGATGGGCCTTCTGCCGCAGGGCTTGTCCGGGCCTCTTGTGGCCGGGCCGTGGCATCAGCCAGCTTCTGATGAAGCTGGCTGACCTCCGACTGCAGGCGATCGACCTTCGCCTGCAGTTGCCGCGTCTCGTCAGTGGTCGTGCGACGGACCAACTCCGCGACGACACCGCGCATGCTCGCGGCCCGGCTCTTGAGGGCCTTCTGAAAGGTGCCCTTTAGGTTTGAGGACTTGGAGGCGACCTCTACGATCTCATCCTCGTCCTCCTCCGCCATCCTCTCCAGCTCCGCAATAGAGTGGTCCGCGTACAGGACGCGGGACGCACCGTACCCGGACTTGGCCCGAGCGGCGTGCGCCCGCTTCTCCTTGGCGGCAACCTTTTCCTCCAGCTCTTGCTGGAGCTGCGCTCGTCGGGCGAGGTCCAACTGGCGTTGGGCGTCCGCGAGCCCAACGTTGTGGGTATCCGCGGCCTTGGTCGTCGGCTTTTTAGCCTTGGACCCCGAGGCCTGGGAACCCTCGGAACCACCGCTCAGGTGGACCCGCTTCCGCGAACGAGAGTCGTTCGCGTCCGACACACTGAACAGTGAGTCGTTGTCGGACGACTCGTCCGCCAAAAAGCCTGCCGCAGACGGCGCGCGGCTGGCTTCAGACGCCGGAGCGTCAGGGTGGCCCTGAGAAGGGCCTTTGGGTTGGCCCTTAGAAGGGCCTTTGGGTTGGCCCTGAGAAGGGCCTTTGGGTTGGCCCTGAGAAGGGCCTTTGGGTTGGCCCTGAGAAGGGCCTTTAGGTTGGCCCTGAGAAGGGCCTTGGAGTTGGCCCTGAGAAGGGCCTTTTGGTTGGCCCTGAGAAGGGCCCTGAGGTTGGCCCTGAGAAGGGCCTTTAGGCTGGCCCTGAGAAGGGCCTTTGGTCTTTAAAAATCGCCCGGAGGCGCTACGCGTTAGTTTAGACATAGTCTCCGACAGTTCGTTTACACAAGGCAAGATAAAATCGCAACGAGATCACAGTGCACTTTGGCCAACCCAGTCTGCCACTCCGTTACGGTGGTCAGAACTGGGTCGTTTCCAGGGGACGCGACGTGGACGCAAGCACTGTGGGGTGGTCCCCCAACCTAACCTAACCTAACCTAACCTTTTTTTTTTTTTTTTTTTTTTTTTTTTGACGCTGGGAAAAAATGCATTACGCATACCCTCCCATCGGGGGATGAGAGGGGTATGTGGGACTCCCCGGGTCTGACCCGGTATACCCACTAAAACGACCCAGCGAAAATTCCCGCTTCGTCCTAGTGGCGGGGGACTGGGAAACCGGCATAGCCTTTACGTCCAGTCCTCCGCCGACGATTGCCCTTCATGGCGGGCCCCTCACAGGGGGCCCGGGAATGACCGACGAAGGTGGTGACGGGTGCAATGCGGGCGAAGGCACCCCCGTGCCTGTCGCCCGCCCGTCGCCACCAAGAGGAGGGAGAGGACGGTGCCTTCTCCGACCCCTTCTTCGTATGCGGAGCGGCGCAGCGAGAGGGTCGTCCTCCCGCTCGCGCTCCGTGACAGGGTGGTTTGGGGAGAAATAGACCCCGACCAGGGCCATGTCTCCCCACGCGGCGGCCACGTATCCCGGTCCCCTCTCTGAGAGCGAGAGGGGAGGGGAGTCAGTGGAAGGCCGCACCACCTGAAGGATGCGATGTTCGACCCTATCCATCAGTCGGACATCGCACCCTCCTCCGCAGCCGCCGCGGGAACGACGGAGCAAGTAGCAGCAGCAGCAGGCCCGGTCGGCACCTGCGCTTTGCCCCGCTTATGGGGAGGATTACAGTTCCTCCCCTTCATTACGTGGCCTGCCGGGCGGCCACTGGCGGCACACACCGCGCAGTATGGCTTGGCGGCCTCACAAGACACGGCTTTGTGGCCGTTCTTGCCGCAGCGGTAGCACGTGTCCGTCCTGTCTACCGTGGACGGACACATGGGCCGAGTGTGTCCGATGCCGAAGCACCGGAAACACCGCAGAGGCTGGTCCTCGAGTGCCCGGACTGCACCCGAGCTAAACCCGACCAGCAGCCGTCCCTTGGCAAGGACGGCTTTGGCAGCGGCGACTGGGCACTCGAGGCGAATGGTACCCATGCCACCGCGGCCGGGCCTTATGTCCCGGCTTTGCACCGCTGCGGCACCACAGCCCCCTACCGCTGCGACCGCCGCCACCACCTCCTCCTTGGTGACGGAGTCGTCGAGCTCCATCACCTCAATGGCCACCGACTTGACTGGTCGGGCCACCTTGGCCGAGTCTGCGATGACCTCTTGCAGCTTTGCTGCGAAGAGGTCCGCATGGGCACTCCCCTCGGCCCCCGGGAACTCGAAAATTCGAGCCCCGGCTTGTGTCCGCCGGCAAGACACGCTGCCGATCCCCAGTCGGGTGGGATCGGCATTGGCACGCGCCCGCATCAAAATCGACATATAAGTCTCCCCTCGCTCCGCAGCCTCCGCGGTGAGCGTCACCACGACGGCTGCGGTTTTTGGGGGGACAAGCTTCCCTTTTCCCCTCCCTTTCCCCTTCCCGTTTCCCTTGCCGGTCGTCTGCGACCGGCTGGGGGCAGTGGTGGCGGGGACGGCAGGGACAGCCGTCGCCGACTTTTTCCCTTTGCCCTTCCCCTTACGGACCACGTCCGTCCACTCGTTGGACGGGGTGGTGGCAGGGAGAAGGGCGTCATCCGCTTGGGAGCAGGACGGCCCTGGCTCACACTGCCTCTTATCCGCCGCAAGCGGCGGTCGGAGGCGTTTCACGGGCAAGAGCCGGTCCTCAATCCCTGCAAGGCAGGCTCTTGTGAAGGCCCTCTCCTCCATCACAACCTTGCGGATGATATCCTCAAGGTTGGAGGATGGGCTTTCTGTCGTAGGGCTCGACTGGGCCTGTTGTGGCCTGGCCGTGGCTTCAGCCAGCTTCTCATGAAGTTGGCTGACCTCCGATTGCAGGCGATCCACCTTCGCCTGCAGTTGCCGCGTCTCGTCGGTGGTTTTTCGTCGGACCAGCTCCGCCACGACACCGCGCAGGCTAGCCGCCCGGCTCTTGAGGGCCTTCTGGAAGGTCCCCTTCAAATTGGAGGACTTAGAGGCGACCTCCACGATCTCCTCCTCGTCCTCCTCCGCCATTCTCTCTAGTTCCTAAGGAGTGGTCCGCGTATATAACGCGGGACGCACCGTACCCGGACTTGGCCCGGGTGACGTGCGCCCGCTTCTCTTTGGCGGCTACCTTCTCCTCCAGCTCTTGCTGGAGCTGCGCTCGCCGGAACAGGTCCAACTGGCGTTGGGCGTCCGCGAGCCCAACGTTGTGGGTATCCGCGGCCACGGGCGTTAGCTTTTTCGCCTTCGACCCCGAGGCTTGGGAGCCCTCGGACCCACCGCTCAGGTGGACCCGCTTCCGCGACCGAATGTCGTACGCGTCCGACCCACTAAAAAGTGAGTCGTTATCGGACGACTCGTCCGCCAAGAAGCCAGCCGCAGACGGCGCGCGGCTTGCTTCTGACGCCGGAGCGTCGGAGTGGCCCTGAGAAGGGCCTTTTAGGTGGCCCTGAGAAGGGCCTTTGGGTTGGCCCTGAGAAGGACCTTTGGATTGGCCCTGAGAAGGACCTTTGGGTTGGCCCTGAGAAGGGCCTTTGGGTTGGCCCTGAGAAGGGCCTTTGGGTTGGCCCTGAGAAGGGCCTTTGGGTTGGCCCTGAGAAGGGCCTTTTGATTTTCGCCCGGAGGCGCTCCGCGTTGGTTTCGACATGATATCCGACAGTTCGTAGCTACAAGGCATAAAATCGCTACGAGAGCACAGTGCACTTTGGCCGTACCCAGTCTGCCACTCCGTTACGGTGGTCAGAACTGGGCCGTTTCCAGGGGACGCGACGTGGACGCAAGCACTGTGGGGTGGTCCCCCAACCTAACCTAACCTAACCTAACCTAACCTAACCGAGTCTCACGGCACCCCCCGCCGCGATCAGATCACTTTAAAGTCGCTCCGCGCTCGAAAAATTGTAAAAATAGGTTTTTTCGCGGAAAACCACCCGTGTGATATATCATTTTAAGCGGGCTGCAAAGGCGCATGTGATAGTGAAAATTAAGTGGTGATAAATGAAAAATTGTGGCGAAAAACAAAGAAAAACACCATTGAAAAAGCTTTGGAGCGTGACGCTGCTCGATTTTGAGTGGGCTCTTCAAATTCTGTGACTGCAGCCAGGTGCGCAGCAAAAAGACCTATCTCTGGATACCTCACTTGGAATTTTCCGACTTGGGGTTCCGGAGATAACGAAGAAAAACATTTAACCACGTGTAACGTGGTGGGAGTTCCCGAGGGTTCAAACAGGATCCGGGACCGTTTTCCGAGGGCGACACGGACGAGGAGCCGGGAGACTTAAAGACATCGGGGAAATTCCTCGTGGAAGACAGTCAAAAACAAGATTGAAATTTTTGACATTTTTAATCAAATTTTCCGGGATAACTAGATCAACAACGTGTCATTTTTATGGACTCTAAATATTTAGCTAAGTAAGTTCTATGTATGTTTTAATTTTGGTGATAATTGTTCAAGTAGTTTTTAAGATATTATGTGTTGTAATGTTTTAAAAAAATTGGGGGTTGGCCATTTCAACCCTAAAAATTTCTGTAAAATATTTTTCATATTCATTAATAGTTTTACCACGAGAATAGCTTAATTTGATATTTTATAAACCATTAATTAGTTGTAAAAATTTAATTGTAGTGGGAATTTTCGAGCCAAAATTTTAAATTGTAACACTGGGGTTTGAAGAAGGGGTGGTGGACACTCAAGCTTCTGAGAGGTCAGAATAACTAGGCAGACCTACTTTTCATCCAAATTTCGGATTTTTCGGTGCTTGGGAAGTCAAAAAACCACAGCTTTTGCGGTGGTGAAACTGTAAACAACCCCTTTAGCGGCTACCTCACACGCAAACCCCTGAGCCGAAAAATCCAAAACACAGGTCGGAGTAAAGAGAAACTCCCGTTTCTTCAGCCGCAATCCCAAAAACCCACGCGTCTTAAATAGGACACAAGCTTTGACTCCTGAAGTGGAGGAAGTGCCTGGCGACAACAGAAAATATAACTTAGCTGACAAACTGTAACTAGGTCACTAAGCCACGCCTCCCCTCTGTGTTTTTTCCCGAAAACGGGAAACTTCTGGAGCTAAGCATAACTATCTTGCAATTGATAATTTTTTACAGCTCACTCTTTGTAAATGGACAAAATTTTTTAACACCAATGATGTAATTCACCAACCGGGAATCGAACCCAGGACTCGAAAATCCAAAAAACGTACATATCTCCGAAACGGAGCGAGATAGCCCATTTTTGACCAAAATTTGCATATCCTATACGTAGTATAGTATATGCGCAGTGTTTCCCAGGCCACCCTTATCATAAACCCACCCCTATTCTATATTTCAAAATTTTTACCCTCAAAATTTTACATCTATTGATCGAAGACTCTGGACATAATATTTTTTCACTGAAAATAGTCACCAACGAACCGTTCCCCGTACCTCTCCCCCCCGCATCCTTTACCCTTCCCCCCCCCCTCCACCAACCCCTGCACCGCATTCCCTCACCACCCCCCGTACCCCAGCACCCCCTACTGCACCACATTTTGTGAAACCACCAATAGTCCCCCCCTTCACCCCCCCCCCCCAAAGTCGTCCCTGAAACCTGACCAACCGAAAAGAGCTCAACAAGACCAAATAAACGAGCCCACTCACGCCAAAATCAGAATAGGGAAGACCCAGCTAGGTCAACTGGAACATCTACCCTCTAAGGCCTGCGATACGGCGCGGTACGGTACAGCAGACATCCCTAAAAAGCGGATATCTCTGAAACTAGAATAGTTAGGCGTCTTTTGACCACGGATTCAGCCTTAGTGGTGTCGTAGACACCACGAGGTGGAAACCGCTACAGAGGTATCCATCCCCCCCCTTTTTTCCTAAACCCTCCCCCCTAATCCTTTAACGGGTCATATCTCGGGAACGAGAGGACTTAGAAGCGTTCTGACCTCAAAATCAGCCCATGTGGTGTCGAAGACACCACGGCTAAAGCCACACAAGAGGTACCCTCCCCCTCCCGTTTGGACCCTCCCCCACCCCCTACCTACAAGAATACCGGTATCTCGGAAACTACAGGAGATAGGAAAGTTTGGACCGCAGATCTGCACTGTTCGATTTTGACTCCCCCTGTACAGGGTTAAAACGAAACTATATTTTACAGTGCGGTACATTTATTATTTTAGTAGTAGTAGTACTTAGTTATTTCATTATTTTACATTTTTATTATATTTTATAAGACAACATTCCCCGTTCTCGATCGAACCTCGCACGACAGACCCGTGGATCATCGCACGACGAACGATGTGACCCCTCCCCCAGAATATTAGCCACGACAGTACCATTTCCCGATTCCTCGAGGAATAATACTGTCGCGCCCAGGGTGCACCGGCCCAGCAGCTGCTCTTCCCTCCAGACGTATCGAGAGGGACCAGCAGCTGCCAAACTAACGTGGAGGAATTCTGACGCACCCCAACCTAACCTTTTTTTTTTTTTTTTTTTTTTTTTTTTTTTTGCCGGGGTGGAAAATCCTCGATGGATGTCCTCCGCCCTGGGGAGAGCGGAGGGGTCTGTCAGACTCGTACTGACTAAAAACCACCCCGGTGTTCCCTTCCCACACTTGCACCGGGGATCATGGGAACTAGTGCGCCTTCCACGATCCCCGGCTAGTGCCGGCCCGCCACTGCGGGCCTCCTCAGGTCTGCGGGAGGAGTGAGGTGTACTCCTCCCGCGACGTCCTATAGGGGCGCGCGCGGAACACTACGCGCCACCGCCTCGGGTCCAGTTATTCGGCGGGGCGGCGGACCTCCCCAAGTCCACCGTCCCTCTGGACCCGTCTAGGGGGGCTGGAAGAGGGCGTTGTCCGCCCTCCGCCGACGCCCGGTTCGTCTGCTGCGGGTCGGGAGAGTGGTCTCGACCTCCCTCAACCTCTCCGCAGCCTCCTTCTGTGAGATGACCGTTTCACAGAAGGAGATCACCGCATCCCACGACTCTGCGCTCCCGACCATCGCGCGAGCGACGGCCGGCAGCGACAGGTCGGCTCCCACTTCTGTCACGAGGGCACGGCGCGGCTCCTCCCATGCGGCACACTCTGCCAGCGTATGCCGAGCCGTGTCCTCCAGACAGTGGACGCAGTGATGACACCGAGCGTCCGGCTCCCTGTTAATGCGACACAGGTACTTCCCGAAGCAACCATGCCCCGAGAGTACCTGCGTCGCCCGAAACGACAAGGAGCCGTGCCTCCTCTCGAGCCATTCCTCGAGCACCGGTCGGATCGCCTCGATGGTGGCGAGGCCGGCGGTAGGGCGTAAAAGCCTGTCCCGCCACTCCGCCACCAGAACCTCGCGGAGCTGAGACCGACGCAGATCGATCTCTCGCTGCATCGGTCCACCGCCCCGCGTCCGCACCTCCTCGCGCCACCGGTAAAGCGACGCGAGGACTCTCGCCTCTAGGTCCCAAGGTGGCGACCCGGCCAGTGCACAAGCCGCCTCGTAGGAGACTGTGCGATACCCCCTGATTGACCTGACGGCCATCGCCCTCTGCGGTTTCCGCAGCATCGCGATGCTGCCGGCCGTCAAGTCAGAGGCCCACACCGGGGCCCCGTACAGGGCCATGGATCGCAAGACCCCTAGGTACAGTCTCCTACAGGCGGTGCTCGGCCCCCCTAGATTGGGAAGCAGCGTTGCAAGCGCGCCCGCAGCGCCCATCAACTTGGGCGCCAGTCGCCGGAAGTGGGGGCCGAAGTTCCAATGGCTGTCGAGCACCAATCCCAGATACTTCATGGTGGACTCGACAGCGATCGGGGTCCCCCCTACCACAATTTGTGATCCCGGCGGCGGCGCCCGCCGGCGGCCGTGAAAGACCACAGCCTCCGACTTGTTGAGGGCCACCTCCAGGCCCAGGCGCCGTATGCGGCCCACAACCTGTGAGACCGCACAGGTCGCTAGCAACGCTGCCTCCCTGTACGAGCTCCCCCGGGCCGTGACCAGCGTGTCGTCTGCGTAACACACCAAGGCCACTCCCGGTTGGAGCTCGCCCCTCAGCACCCAGTCGTACCCGATGTTCCACAGGGGTGGGCCAACGACCGAACCCTGTGGAACACCGCACGACATGTCGCGCTGGCCTCCGCCGTCGCGTCCCGAGTAGGTGACACACTTTTTTATCGCTGGGAAAAAATGCATTACGCATACCCTCCCATCGGGGGATGAGAGGGGTATGTGGGACTCCCCGGGTCTGACCCGGTATACCCACTAAAACGACCCAGCGACATTCCCGCTTCGTCCGAGTGGCGGGGGACTGGGAAACCGGCATAGCCTTTACGTCCAGTCCTCCGCCGACGATTGCCCTTCATGGCGGGCCCCTCACAGGGGCCCGGGAATGTTCGACGAAGGTGGTGACGGGTGCAATGCGGGCGAAGGCACCCCCGTGCCTGTCGCCCGCCCGTCGCCACCAAGAGGAGGGAGAGGACGGTGCCTTCTCCGACCCCTTCTTCGTCTGCGGAGCGGCGCAGCGAGAGGGTCGTCCTCCCGCGCGCGCTCCGCCTCCTCCTTTTGCGAGATTACGTCCTCGCAAAAGGAGGCGACCGCTGCCCAGGCCTCCTCGCTCCCCAGCATGGCGTTGACGACGCCGGGAAGCGAGAGGTCTGGTCCAATTACCGCGGTCAGGCTGCCGCGCGGCTCGGACCAAGCCGGGCACACCTCGAGGGTGTGCTGCGCCGTGTCCTCCGGCGCGCCGCAGTCGTGGCACGCCGGGGTTTCCTCCCTCCCGATCCGGTGAAGGTGCGTTCCGAAACAGCCATGGCCGGACAACACCTGCACCAGACGGAACGAGAGGAAACCGTGGGACCGCTCGAGCCAGTTCCGTAGAACCGGACCGAGCGCGTCCAACGTCCGGCGGCCAAAGGCGGCGGCGGCGAGGTCCTCCGTCCAGTGGAGGACTATGGCATCCTTTGCCTCCCGCCGCACGGCCTCCCGCTCTTCGGCGACGGGGCGCTCCCCGAGCGCCTTCCGGCGCGCCGTCCACTCGTACACTCTGGCGAGCACCCATGCCTCCAACTCCCAAGGAGGGGTGCCGGCCAGAGCGCATGCCGCGGAAAAGCCCACCGAGCGGTAGGCCCTCGCCACCCGCTGTGCAATGGCCCTTTGGGGCCTGCGGATGGCGGTCGCATTCTCCCTCCTGTGGAGGGAGTCCGCCCAGATGGGGGCCCCGTATAGGGCCATACTCCGCAAGATGCCGGCATACAGGCGCCGGCATTTCGCCTTGGGCCCCCCCAGGTTCGGGAGGAGCCACGAGAGGGCGTCCGCGGCCTTCAATAGGCGCGTCGACAGCCCGCTGAAGTGCGGGCCGAAGCGCCACCTGTCGTCCAGCACCAACCCCAGATACTTCATCTGGGGCTGGACCCCTATCCTGACGCCCTCCACAATTATGTGGGCGTCGGGAGGGCAGCGCTGCCGAGGTCCGCGAAAGAACACGGCCTCGGTCTTGTGCAGCGCCACCTTCAATCCCAGGCGGCGGATCCTATCTGCAACCAAGGATCCGCCAGCCGAGGCCAGACAGGCCGCGTCGGCATAGTTCCTCCCCCGGGCAGTGAGGAGAGTGTCATCCGCGTAGCAAATGACACTCGTGCCCTGGAGGAGGGCTCCCCGCAAGAGCCAGTTGAACCCGATGTTCCACAAGGGGGGCCCAAGCACCGACCCCTGTGGAACACCGGACTCTGCGCCGTACCGCCTCACGGTGGCCGTCTTGTCCACGAGGAGGACCTCTCGGTCCTCCAAGTAGCTGGCCAGGAGGTCCCGCAGGTATTGGGGCACTCCGTGATACCGGAGCGCCTCCAATATCGTCGAGTGGGGGACGGAGTTGAAGGCGTTGGCAATGTCGAACGACACCGCCAGCACTCCGTCCCCCGCCTCCACCGCCTCCTTCACCTGGCCCTTGAGTAGGGCCAGCGCGTCGATCGTCGAACGCCCTCGACGGAAGCCGAATTGGGCGTCCGACAGATCCGGCCCTACCCCCCGCAAATGGCTGTCAAGCCGGGAGGCGACAATCCCCTCGAACAACTTACCGACCTCATCGAGCAGGACGACGGGCCGGTATGCCGAGGGGGAGTCCAGCGGGCGGCCCTCCTTTCGGAGGAGGCATAACTGCCCCTCCTTCCACAGTTTCGGGAACCTCCCAGCCGTAAAGCACGCGCTGAAGAGGTCCCGAAACCTGTCCTCCATGCCGGAGGCGGCGATCGCCAGCACCCGTGCGGGGACGCCGTCTGGTCCGGGGGCCGTCTTTTTTGCTCGGAGGCTGAGCACCCCCGCGTATAACTCCGCCACCGTCACCGGGGGGACGTCCTCCTCCTCCGGCGTAACCGCCCCTTGCGGGGGATCCATCGTTGGTGGGGTGAAGTCGGTCCTGCGCGGAAACAGGGACCGGACCACCCCATCCAGCAACGGTGGATCGAGGGTCTCCGACAGTGGGGGACCATAGGGGCGTAGCTGGTTCCGCGCCGCCTTGTATGGTCTCCCATAGGGGTCCCTGTCGAGACCCTCCAACATCTCGGCTCTCGCCGAGTCTTGTGCAGCGCCCATTGCAGACTTAAGGGCCGTCGTCGCCTCTCGGTAAGAGGCGTATAGGCGGTCCTCTTCTGCCCGGTCTCGGTTTTGGGCGCTGCGCCGTCGGCTCCGCGTGTAGGCCCTTCTGGCCGCCACGCAGGTGGCCCGGAGTCCCTCCAGCTCCTCCGTCCACCAATAGACGGCACGACGGGGAGGCGGGCGGCGAGACCGAGGCATGCTGGAATTGCACACCTCGGTCAGGGACCCCCTGAGCTGGACCGCAGCGGCGTCCACGTCCAGGCCCTCGACAGGGGGCGACAGCCAGTCCTGGAGGAAGGCCGCCTCCTTGGCTGCCTCCCGGTCCAGGCGGGTGAGTGCCCACCGCGGGAAGGGAGATTGCCCAGCACGGGTCATCCCCCTCCCCCCCTGCTGGGTGGAGATGTCGAACCGCACATATCGGTGGTCCGACAACGTCTCCACCATCTCTACCCGCCAGTTGACGACGCGGGTGGCCAGCGCGGGGGTGGCAAACGAGACGTCGACCACCGACCCACCCTGTTGCCGCACACACGTGTGGACTGCCCCCCTGTTGAGGAGGGACACACCGCAGGAGGCCGCCCAAAACTCGACGGCGCGTCCCCGGACGTTGCAACCAGCGGCCGGATTGCCCCAGGCCGCCGACTTGGCGTTCAGGTCGCCCAACACCATAACTTGGCGTGGCGCCGCCCTCCCTTTGACTGCGGTGAGGATCTCGAGGAAATCCTCAAAGTCCGAGAGAGGGCGGTTTGGGGAGAAATAGACCCCCACCAGGGCCATGTCTCCCCAGGCGGCGGCCACGTATCCCGGTCCCCTCTCTAAGAGCGAGAGGGGACGGGAGTCCGTGGTAGACCGCGCCACCAACGCCACCAAGCCGTCCCGGTCGCCCAGCCAACGGCCAGGGACCGAGTAGGGTTCGGCGACCACCGCCAAGTCCACCAACCACTCAGCCATGGTCTGCATCAGCAGATCCTGGGCTGCCCTGCAGTGGTTGGTGTTCGCCTGGAGGATGCGATGTTCGACCCTATCCATCAGTCGGACATCGCACCCCCCTCCGCAGCCGCCGCAGGAACGACGGAGTTAGCGGCAGCAGCAGCAGGCCTGGTCGGCGCCAGCGCTTTGCCACGCTTAGGGGGAGGATTGCAGTTCCTCCCCTTCATTACGTGGCCTGCTAGGCGGCCGCTGGCGGCACACACCGCACAGTGTGGCGTGGCGGCCTCACAAGATACGGCTTTGTGGCCGTTCTTGCCGCAGCGGTAGCACGTGTCCGTCCTATCCACCGTGGACGGACACATGGGCCGGGTGTGTCCGATGCCGAAGCACCGGAAACACCGCAGAGGCTGGTCCTCGAGTGCCCGGACTGCACCCGAGCTGAAGCCAACTGTGAGCCGTCCCTTGGCAAGGACGGCTTTGGCAACGGCGATTGGGCACTCGAGGCGGATGGTGCCCATGCCGCCGCGTCCGGGTCTTATGTCCCGGCCTTGGACCGCCGCGGCGCCACAGCCCCCTACCGCTGCGACCGCCGCAACCACCTCCTCCTTGGTGACGGAGTCGTCGAGCTCCGTCACCTCGATGGCCGCTGACTTCACCGGTCGGGCCACCTTCGCCGAGGCCACTCCCGGCTGGAGCTCGCCTCTCAGCACCCAGTCGTACCCGATGTTCCTGGGGAGGTGTCGGCTGCGGTGCCCGCTTCTTGCGGCCCCTCTTTACCACCGTCGACCAGGGCTCCTGGTTGGGAGGTGCGGACGCCGGGATCGTGGCCTCTTGGGAGGTAGGGGGCGCGGTCACACCCGCTGCCTTCTTCCTCCTCTTCCTGCGGCGGCCCTCTCCAGCCACCGTCACCTGGGTGGGAGAAGCGGTCACCGGGGGCTGGGACGACCGGACGAGGGGCGCGGACGCAACCTGTACCGGCGTCCCGGGCTCCACTGCGGGCTCTTTGCCCCCCCCTGCAAGCCTCCGCGCGGGCTCTTCCATCCTCCGCCTGTCTGCCGCAAGCGGGGGGCGGAGACGCTCAGCCGGGGGCAGTCGAGACTCGATTGCCTCCAGGCGGGCACTCACCATGCCCCCACACTGCAGCATGCAGATTCTGGCCACCCTCTCTACGTCGTAGTCCGACAGACTCGGCGTAGGTTGCGCTGCAGGTACAGGGGCCGACGAGGGAGCCGCCTGCTGCTGCCCGACACTTTGCAGAGCGGCAAACTGCCGCTTGAGGTCCTCCAGCTCGGATCGGAGACGGCTGTTCTCCGTCCACAACCTCGCAGTCTCCTCGGAGGTCGTGTGGTCATGGAGAACCAGAACCGCCTCCCTGATCCCCTCTGCCGCCTCTTTGAGGGCGCGCGTGAAGGAGCCCTTCAGGTTGCCGGACTTGGTGGCAACCTTTAGGACGATGTCCACGCCGTCCATCACTTGGCGGCTGAGAGCCTCTGCTGTCAGACTCTCCCCATTGGCCGCCTGGGCAGACCGCCACTCTCGGGCCTTACGGGCCATTTCGGCCACCTCATCGGCCGCGACCGCTCTACTTTGAGCGCGCTTCGCGGCATTGGCCTCCGCCTTTGTGCCCACAAGAGCGACGGTGACCCCTCCCTGGTCGTCGGTCGAGACCGCAGGTGATACGCGATCTGACCCGCTTGGCACCGGCGTGTCGGGGCGCTTCAGCGCATGCCGGAGTGTCTGGAGCCTCTGCTCCCGTCCTTGCACCCGGTTTTGGGTCGGGTGGTTTAAAGGAGATCAGGTCTTCAAAAGACCGTGATCTCGATGAGCCTCCTCGGCTCTTGTTGCCACTGGCAAACGGTAAGCGGTGGTTGCCCCCCCCAGAATACGGTGGGGCAGACGATCCCGAAGGGATCGTGACGGATTCTCCAGCTGCTGAGCAGCTGGTACCGCCCTGGGGTATGCTATTTCCAGACGCTTTTTTCATATTTGTTCCTTTAAAGGGTGCGGTCCCTGACTCCCCACTTCGTCTATATAAATATATAAACACATACACATAAAAATATAAATATATACATACATACATAAAGTCCCCCCCTCCCCCTTGATCCCCCACCACTAACACTCACCACGCTCACAGTCACGTCTGACAGGCAGACGCGTACCAGAGGGCGACGAATGCCGCGATGAAAGATGAAGGTGGATCCCCAACCCTGATTCACTCCCCGATAACTTCGAAGAGTGAATCACTAATCACGTACCGTCCGATGACCCGCTTGAGCCATCGCACGGTACACGACGTTTCCCCCACCCTGATTCACTCCCCGAAAACTTCGAGGAGTGAATCACTTATCACGTACCGTCCGATGACCCGCTTGAGCCATCGCACGGTACACGACGTTTCCCCCGCCCTGATTCACTCTCCGAAAACTTCGAAGAGTGAATCACTAATCACGTACCGTCCGATGACCCCGTTCGAGCCATCGCACGGTACACGATGAAAACCCCCCTATGCACATCGAACCTCGCACGACAGACCCGTGGATCATCGCACGACGAACGATGTGACCCCTCCCCCAGAATATTAGCCACGACAGTACCATTTCCCGATTCCTCGAGGAATAATACTGTCGCGCCCAGGGTGCACAGGCCCAGCAGCTGCTCTTCCCTCCAGACGTATCGAGAGGGATAAGCAGCTGCCAAACTAACGTGGAGGAATTCTGACGCACCCCCCCCCAACCTAACCTTTTTTTTTTTTTTTTTTTTTGTTGCCGGGGTGGAAAATCCTCGATGGATGTCCTCCGCCCTGGGGAGAGCGGAGGGGTCTGTCAGACTCGTACTGACTAAAAACCACCCCGGTGTTCCCTTCCCACACTTGCACCGGGGATCATGGGAACTAGTGCGCCTTCCACGATCCCCGGCTAGTGCCGGCCCGCCACTGCGGGCCTCCTCAGGTCTGCGGGAGGAGTGAGGTGTACTCCTCCCGCGACGTCCTATAGGGGCGCGCGCGGAACACTACGCGCCACCGCCTCGGGTCCAGTTATTCGGCGGGGCGGCGGACCTCCCCAAGTCCACCGTCCCTCTGGACCCGTCTAGGGGGGCTGGAAGAGGGCGTTGTCCGCCCTCCGCCGACGCCCGGCTCGTCTGCTGCGGGTCGGGAGAGTGGTCTCGACCTCCCTCAACCTCTCCGCAGCCTCCTTCTGTGAGATGACCGTTTCACAGAAGGAGATCACCGCATCCCACGACTCTGCGCTCCCGACCATCGCGCGAGCGACGGCCGGCAGCGACAGGTCGGCTCCCACTTCTGTCACGAGGGCACGGCGCGGCTCCTCCCATGCGGCACACTCTGCCAGCGTATGCCGAGCCGTGTCCTCCAGACAGTGGACGCAGTGATGACACCGAGCGTCCGGCTCCCTGTTTATGCGACACAGGTACTTCCCGAAGCAACCATGCCCCGAGAGCACCTGCGTCGCCCGAAACGACAAGGAGCCGTGCCTCCTCTCGAGCCATTCCTCGAGCACCGGTCGGATCGCCTCGATGGTGGCGAGGCCGGCGGTAGGGCGTAGAAGCCTGTCCCGCCACTCCGCCACCAGAACCTCGCGGAGCTGAGACCGACGCAGATCGATCTCTCGCTGCATCGGTCCACCGCCCCGCGTCCGCACCTCCTCGCGCCACCGGTAAAGCGACGCGAGGACTCTCGCCTCTAGGTCCCAAGGTGGCGACCCGGCCAGTGCACAAGCCGCCTCGTAGGAGACTGTGCGATACCCCCTGATTGACCTGACGGCCATCGCCCTCTGCGGTTTCCGCAGCATCGCGATGCTGCCGGCCGTCAAGTCAGAGGCCCACACCGGGGCCCCGTACAGGGCCATGGATCGCAAGACCCCTAGGTACAGTCTCCTACAGGCGGTGCTCGGCCCCCCTAGATTGGGAAGCAGCGTTGCAAGCGCGCCCGCAGCGCCCATCAACTTGGGCGCCAGTCGCCGGAAGTGGGGGCCGAAGTTCCAATGGCTGTCGAGCACCAATCCCAGATACTTCATGGTGGACTCGACTGCGATCGGGGTCCCCCCTACCACAATTTGTGATCCCGGCGGCGGCGCCCGCCGGCGGCCGTGAAAGACCACAGCCTCCGACTTGTTGAGGGCCACCTCCAGGCCCAGGCGCCGTATGCGGCCCACAACCTGTGAGACCGCACAGGTCGCTAGCAACGCTGCCTCCCTGTACGAGCTCCCCCGGGCCGTGACCAGCGTGTCGTCTGCGTAACACACCAAGGCCACTCCCGGTTGGAGCTCGCCTCTCAGCACCCAGTCGTACCCGATGTTCCACAGGGGTGGGCCAACGACCGAACCCTGTGGAACACCGCACGACATGTCGCGCTGGCCTCCGCCGTCGCGTCCCGAGTAGGTGACACACCTTTCCGCCAAATAAGCCCCAACGATGCGGCGGAGGTACGGGGGCACCCTGTGGTAACACAGCGCCTCCCGAATACAGCTCCAGGGCAGGGTGTTGAAAGCGTTGGAGATGTCCAAGGACACCGCCAACATCACCCCGCCCCGGGACACCGCTTCCTCCGCCAGGACTCTTACCCGCAATATGGCGTCCACAGTGGAGCGCCCACGCCGGAAGCCGAACTGGCTGTCGTCCAGATCCGGCCCCTCTCTGTACAAGTGGCCGGCGAGGCGGGCAGCGATAATCCGCTCAAACAGCTTACCCACCTCGTCCAGCAGCACTAAGGGCCGGTACGCAGACGGCGACTCCGCCGGGCGCCCCGCCTTCCTGAGCAGGACCAGGCGACCCTTTTTCCACTCCCTAGGGAATTGGCCCTGCTCAAGACATGCGGTGAAGAGTCCTCTCAGCTGGGGCTCTAGCTCCTTCAGAGCGAGGGCGAGCGCAACGCCGGGAACTCCGTCAGGCCCCGGGGCAACGGTCTTGGCCCGAAGCCGCGTTATCGCCACCCTCATCTCTGCTTGTGTCACCTCTGGGACGCTGACGTCCTCCTCATCCGTTGGCTCTGTGGCTGTGGGCAAAGCCATCGGTGGTGGAACATGTTCCTCTCTAGCAGGGAAGAGCGTTGCGACCACTTCCTGCAACAGCTCAGGCTGCAGGCTCTCGGTGAGTGGGGGTGCCCAGGCACGAAGTTTCCCTCGGACCGCACGGTAAGGGCGCCCCCACGGATTCACGTCGAGAGCCGACAGCATCTCCTCCCTGGCTTGAGTCTTAGCCTCACCGACGGCCAGCCACAGAGCCTCCTTGGCCGCGCGGTACACCTCATACCGCGCGGCCTCTTCCTCCGGAACCCGGCGACGTCTCCTGCGGTAATGGCTGTACTGGCGTCTCGCCTCCACGCACGTCACGCGCAGCTGCGCGATGACGGCGGACCACCAGTACAGCTGGCGTCTTGTGGGTTGGGTGACACGGGGCATTGACGCGTCGCAGATTTGCGTCATCGCCCCGCGGAACCACTGCGCCTCCGCTTCGACGTCGACGGGTTCGTTTGGCTCTCGGACCCAGGCCTGGAGGATTGCGGCCTCCTCGAGAAGTTCCCTGTCGATACGCTTGTATGACCAGCGAGGACCGTCCATCCGCGGGGTCGGTGGGCGACCGCCCCCCGCAGTCTGGGTGGAGACGTCGAATCGAATATATCGATGGTCCGACAGCGTCTCCACCTCCACGGCAACTCGCCAGTCGCGTACACGGCCTGCAACAGCGGGGCTTGCAAACGACACGTCCACTATGGACCCGCCCCGCTGCCGCACGCACGTGTACACCGAGCCCCGATTTAGGACGGTCAAGCCGGTTTCAACCGCCCACTCCTCCAACACCTCACCCCTAGGATCGGTGATCGGGGATCCCCAAGCCGCGGACTTGGCATTGAGATCCCCGAGCAACACCACCGGGCGAGGGTGGAACCGGCTCACGACGGCACCTAGCTCGACAAGGAACTCCTCGAAGTCAGCGAGACTCTTGTTGGGGGAGAAATACGCCCCAATTGTGACTATGCCGTCCACGAGGGCAGCCACCCAACCGTGTCCTCGGGACGGACTGCCAAGAGTCCCGCCAATGATGGCCACCAAACCGTCTAGGTCCCCTGCCCAGTTATCGCGGGGGGGGACAAAATATGGCTCGGCGACCACAGCCACGTTAATCAACCACTCCGCCATGCTCTGGAGCAACAGATCCTGAGCTCTGGCGGCGTGGTTGATGTTCGCCTGGAGGAAACGGAATTGTGCCATTAATGACACTCCATTTCCTCGGCTCCTCCTTCCCTGGGTCGGGAGTCGGGCTGTGGGAGAGGCGCAGATTCTCCGACAGCTCGAGTCCTCCTATTTCTAGACTTGGGTGCCTTGCAGGCCTTCCCGCCAAGTCTGTGCTCCGAGCGTTTCCCTGCAGCTGCGCAAAGGCTGCAGTATGGCGCTACGGAGCACTGGGCCGCCTTATGGCCGGGTCGACTGCAGCGAAAACATATTTCGCTGCGGTCGATTTGTGCAGTGCATTGTGCCCGGACATGCCCCTTTTCCAGGCACCGGAAGCACTGCACAGCCCGCCTTGGCAGGAGTTTGACCTTGGCAGACACCCAGCCCACCAATAGTCGCCCGCCGTCTGCAACCTTATTCGCAGCAGCGACCGGGCACCGCACCCAAACAGTGCCCAGCCCATCCGCGCTGCTGCGAATTTTGCCCGCCGCCACGTTGTCGGGCGGACACCCTCCGTTTTGGGCAATGGCCGCCACTACTTCCTCCGGGGTCACCGAGTCGTCCAGCCCCTCCACGCGCAATTCAGCCGTGGTCATGGGCCTGGACACTCGGGCGTCCTCTGGCTTGAGGACTTCCCGGAGTTTGGCGGCCAACTTGTCCGCCCTCTCCTGCCCTGCCGCACCCGACAACTGAAGCATCTTGGCACCCGTGACTGCCGTCCTGAAGACGAAACCAGCCGGGGTGCCAAACTCGCTAAATTGAAGCTTCTGCTTCATCTCCGCCAGGACCGACTTGTAGGTCACTCCCCTGCTTATGGCTTCGGGCTGCAGAGTAATAACTACAGCCTCGGAGCGTGGGGTAGTGACCTTTGGTGGCCTCGTGCCCTCTGGTCGAGCCGGTACCTGGGGAGGTGTCGGCTGCGGCGCCCGTTTCTTGCGGCCCCTCTTCACCACCGTCGTCCAGGGCTCCTGGGTGGGTGGTGCGGACGCCGGAATCGCGGCCTCTTGGGAGGTAGGTGGCGCGGTCGCACCCGCCACCCTCTTCTTCTTTTTCCTCCTGCGGCGGCCCTCTCCACCTACCGTAACTTGGGCGGGAGAAGCGGTCACCGGGGGCTGGGACGTCCGGACGAGGGGCGCGGACGCAACCTGTACCGGCGTCCCGGGCTCCACTGTGGGCTCTTTGGCCCCCCCTGCAGTCCTCCGCGTGAGCTGCGCGGGCTTCGGCCTCGCGGGCTCTTCCATTCTCCGCCTGTCTGCCGCAAGCGGGGGGCGGAGGCGCTCAGCCGGGGGCAGTCGAGACTCGATTGCCTCCAGGCGGGCACTCACCATGCCCCCACACTGCAGCATGCAGATTCTGGCCACCCTCTCTACGTCGTAGTCCGACAGACTCGGAGTAGGTGGCGCTGCAGGTGCAGGGGCCGACGAGGGAGCCGCCTGCTGCTGCCCGACACTTTGCAGAGCGGCAAACTGCCGCTTGAGGTCCTCCAGCTCGGATCGGAGACGGCTGTTCTCCGTCCACAACCTCGCAGTCTCCTCGGAGGTCGTGTGGTCATGGAGAACCAGAACCGCCTCCCTGATCCCCTCTGCCGCCTCTTTGAGGGCGCGCGTGAAGGAGCCCTTCAGGTTGCCGGATTTGGTGGCAACCTTCAGGACGATGTCCACGCCGTCCATTACTTGGCGGCTGAGAGCCTCTGCTGTCTGGCTCTCCCCATTGGCCGCCTGGGCAGACCGCCACTCTCGGGCCTTACGGGCCATTTCGGCCACCTCATCGGCCGCGACCGCTCTACTTTGAGCGCGCTTCGCGGCATTGGCCTCCGCCTTTGTGCCCACAAGAGCGACGGTGACCCCTCCCTGGTCGTCGGTCGAGACCGCAGGTGATGCGCGATCTGACCCGCTTGGCACCGGCGTGTCGGGGCGCTTCAGGAAGCGGCCCCGGGTGTCGCGTGATGCTGCTGGACTGCCTGTCCCGCGACCTCTACCTCTCTTCGCTGTTGGCACTTTGGCGGCCGGCTGGTCCTCCTCACTAGAAGACAGACCCGCCGCCGAAACAGCGTCCGTCTGACCGCGCGAACGCTTCCCCCAAAACTTGGAGGAAACGGCCGCAGCAGCCAGCGATGCGTCGTCCGACTCCGACATGCTCACCCTCTCCAGAACCACGCATGGCTCTGCAGACGGCGCGCACCTCGGAGTGTCTGAAGCCTCTGCTCCCGTCCTTGCACCCGGTTTTGGGTCGGGTGGTTTGAAGGAGATCAGGTCTTCAAAGGACCGTGACCTCGATGAGCCTCCTCGGCTCTTGTTGCCACTGGCAAACGGAAAGCGGTGGTTGCCCCCCCCCAGAATACGGTGGGGCAGACGATCCCGAAGGGATCGTGACGGATTCTCCAGCTGCTGAGCAGCTGGTACCGCCCTGGGGTAATATATTTCCAGTCGCTTTTTTCATTTTTGTTCCTTTTAAGGGTGCGGTCCCTGTCTCCCCACTTCATCATTCATAAATAAATAAACATATACACATAAAAATATATAGATACATACATACATAAATTCCCCCCCTCCCACTTGATCCCCCACCACTACCATTCGCCACGCTCACAGTCACGTCTGACGGGCAGACGCGTACCAGAGGGCGACGAATGCCGCGATGCAAAATCAAGGAGGATCCCCTACCCTGATTCACTCCCCGAAAACTTCGAAGAGTGAATCACTAATCACGTACCGTCCGATGACCCGCTTGAGCCATCGCACGGTACACGAAGTTTTCCCCTCCCTGATTCACTCCCCGAAAACTTCGAGGAGTGAATCACTTATCACGTACCGTCCGATGACCCGCTTGAGCCATCGCACGGTACACGACGTTTCCCCCACCCTGATTCACTCCCCGAAAACTTCGAGGAGTGAATCACTTATCACGTACCGTCCGATGACCCGCTTGAGCCATAGCACGGTACACGACGTTTCCCCCGCCCTGATTCACTCCCCGAAAACTTCGAGTAGTGAATCACTTATCACGTACCGTCCGATGACCCGCTTGAGCCATCGCACGGTACACGACGTTTCCCCCGCCCTGATTCACTCTCCGAAAACTTCGAAGAGTGAATCACTAATCACGTACCGTCCGATGACCCCGTTCGAGCCATCGCACGGTACACGATGAAAACCCCCCTATGCACATCGAACCTCGCACGACAGACCCGTGGATCATCGCACGACGAACGATGTGACCCCTCCCCCAGAATATTAGCCACGACAGTACCATTTCCCGATTCCTCGAGGAATAATACTGTCGCGCCCAGGGTGCACCGGCCCAGCAGCTGCTCTTCCCTCCAGACGTATCGAGAGGGACCAGCAGCTGCCAAACTAACGTGGAGGAATTCTGACGCACCCCCCCCCAACCTAACCTAACCTAACCTTTTTTTTTTTTTTTTTGTTGCCGGGGTGGAAAATCCTCGATGGATGTCCTCCGCTCTGGGGAGAGCGGAGGGGTCTGTCAGACTCATACTGACTAAAAACCACCCCGGTGTTCCCTTCCCACACTTGCACCGGGGATCATGGGAACTAGTGCGCCTTCCACGATCCCCGGCTAGTGCCGGCCCGCCACTGCGGGCCTCCTCAAGTCTAAGAATAAGAATAAGAATAAGAATAAGAATAATTTATTTAAAAGAAGAAGGTTTACAAAAGTATACATTTAAGTGCAGTAGAGTTATTTTTAACAATTGTATAATTAGTGCTTATAATTAAACTACAATTACAATATATAAAACAGTTGCTGCCGTTGCTGGTAACGAAATTGTCAAAACAAATGTTAGGTAGCGACCTACCTGATCTAGGTTTATTTAAACCTGTGTTTCAGGCCATCACTTTACATTGCATAATTTAATTAGGACAGTAATAGTTTTCAGAATAAAATAAATCTAATAACAATTACAACAAACTGGTACAAAAACAATAAACATTACAACTAATTTTAGGTAGGAGATGTGTACAAAGTAGATACGAGGGCATAACATAATCAAACTAAGACTTCTAGAAGTTTTTCCGTGTCCGTGTAATTAAGTGTCGCTAAATAATCTGATATTACAAATCTACATTTCCTATAACTTAGACAATAGAAGTTTAGTTTCTTGTTCAGTCTATTATACAGAAAAGGACCTAAAAACACATAGAATCGACTAGCAAAAGCATGTTTAGTTTGAGGCTTTGAGCAAACCAGGTCCTTCCTTCTCCTATCGGAAGGAACTTGGTCATAGTGAAGGGTAGAGTGCTGCTGCAGTATAATGTGAAGAACAAATAATTGCCGTACTGTGAGCACATTACATGCTTTGTAGAGCAGCTGTGTCGGAAATCTAAACGGACGAAAGGTAGCGACCTTTAGAATTGCTCTTTGAGCACGTTCTAGAGGGAGAAGAATTGAATTTCCCGCGCCACCCCAGGACGTTATGCAATACGTTAGAATAGACTGACACAAAGCTAAATAAACCTGTTTTATTAATTTATACTCGGCTACATTACGTAAATACTTAAAAACATATATTAGTTTGCGAACTCTAGTGCATAGTAACTCGATATGTTTACGGAAATTTAAATTGGAGTCAATTGTGACACCAAGATATTTCAAATGGTCAGCTTTTTCTAAAGTAGGGCAAGAACATGCAGTGTCAGCGGACGTGCTACAGGTGTGCGCGTTAATGACTAAGTTAGTAAGCGGTGTGTTAGTATTTCTCATAATAAATGAAATGTATTTTGTTTTATCAGCATTCAGTGTTAGAAAATTATCTTGGAGCCAATTAGATACAGTGTTAAAACCATTCTGAGCATGTTCATAGGCCTCTGCTCTTGATTTAGCTGCAAACAACAGAGCAGTATCATCTGCATAAGACATTACAACACCATTTTTGAGTGGGAGGCTGCACAGGTCATTAATATAGATTAAAAATAATGTTGGCCCTAATATACTGCCTTGTGGAATTCCAAAACGAGTATTAGAAAGATCAGAACTTGTGTGCGGACCAATTTTTACACATTGCTGTCGATCACTAAGATAATCAGATAAAAGTAAAAGCTGCGCTCCTCTTATCCCAAGAGTTTCAAGCTTCTGCAAAAGACTAGTGCAAGAAATAGTGTCAAATGCCTTAGCAAGGTCTAGAAAAATACCAACTGTATACATACCCCTGTCCAGATTTGTAGAAACGTAATTGATCAATTTATTTACTGCTTGGCTAGTGGATTTTTTGGGCCTAAACCCAAATTGATTGTCTGAAAGAAGCTTGTTATCTTCCAGATATTTAATTAGTCTACTATTTATTATCTTTTCCAAAATTTTTGATATACCCGTTAGTACTGAAATGGGTCTGTAGTTATTCACACTCATTTTGTCGCCAGACTTGAAAATAGGTGTGACCACAGACTTTTTTAGCAATTTTGGGAATATCCCATTAGATAAACATAGCTGAAAGATGTGGGTAAGCGGGGGGGCCAGTAGGTGTTGAAATCTTTTTAGTACGTTATTGGGTATATCATCCCACCCCGTTGCGCAGACATCCTTTAAGCCGTTTATAATTCTAACAACTTCGTTGACGTCCGTATCCAGTAAGACAAAAGAGTTCAACGTGGAGGATGTCCCTGTTGGGTTTTGAGTAGGAGGAGTTCTGATATTCATGAATTTTTCAGCCAAGTTTTTACCAACGTTGACAAAAAAGTGGTTAGCCTTATTTGCTGTTTCGGATGGGTTAATTTCAGATGTCAGTAAATCCAACGGAGGTTCGGAATTTTTTGACCTCAGTGTATTGGTTTTTATAAATTTCCACACAAGTTTACTATTTTTCCCCGCCTTCTCGAGTTCATGTTTGTCGTACTGGTTTTTTAGTTTTTTCAACAGTTTATTACAGAAATTACGATATCTTTTATAGGTAACAGAAAGTATTAGATCATTTGGTGCAAGTTTTGATTTTAGGTGAAGTTTGTCTCTGTGTCTTATACAACGAACGAGACCGGGTGTGATCCACGGTTTAATGCAACTATACTTTCTAGGGATTTTCTTAGTGAAAGTGTTTTTCTTTATTACATATTGTAAGGCGCGGCAGTCTGCGGGGGGAGTGAGGTGTACTCCTCCCGCGACGTCCTATAGGGGCGCGCGCGGAACACTACGCGCCACCGCCTCGGGTCCAGTTATTCGGCGGGGCGGCGGACCTCCCCAAGTCCACCGTCCCTCTGGACCCGTCTAGGGGGGCTGGAAGAGGGCGTTGTCCGCCCTCCGCCGACGCCCGGTTCGTCTACTGCGGGTCGGGAGAGTGGTCTCGACCTCCCTCAACCTCTCCGCAGCCTCCTTCTGTGCGATGACCGTTTCACAGAAGGAGATCACCGCATCCCACGACTCTGCGCTCCCGACCATCGCGCAAGCGACGGCCGGCAGCGACAGGTCGGCTCCCACTTCTGTCACGAGGGCACGGCGCGGCTCCTCCCATGCGGCACACTCTGCCAGCGTATGCCGAGCCGTGTCCTCCAGACAGTGGACGCAGTGATGACACCGAGCGTCCGGCTCCCTGTTTATGCGACACAGGTACTTCCCGAAGCAACCATGCCCCGAGAGTACCTGCATCGCCCGAAACGACAAGGAGCCGTGCCTCCTCTCGAGCCATTCCTCGAGCACCGGTCGGATCGCCTCGATGGTGGCGAGGCCGGCGGTAGGGCGTAGAAGCCTGTCCCGCCACTCCGCCACCAGGACCTCGCAGAGCTGAGACCGACGCAGATCGATCTCTCGCTGCATCGGTCCACCGCCCCGCGTCCGCACCTCCTCGCGCCACCGGTAAAGCGACGCGAGGACTCTCGCCTCTAGGTCCCAAGGTGGCGACCCGGCCAGTGCACAAGCCGCCTCGTAGGAGACTGTGCGATACCCCCTGATTGACCTGACGGCCATCGCCCTCTGCGGTTTCCGCAGCATCGCGATGCTGCCGGCCGTCAAGTCAGAGGCCCACACCGGGGCCCCGTACAGGGCCATGGATCGCAAGACCCCTAGGTACAGTCTCCTACAGGCGGTGCTCGGCCCCCCTAGATTGGGAAGCAGCGTTGCAAGCGCGCCCGCAGCGCCCATCAACTTGGGCGCCAGTCGCCGGAAGTGGGGGCTGAAGTTCCAATGGCTGTCGAGCACCAATCCCAGATACTTCATGGTGGACTCGACAGCGATCGGGGTCCCCCCTACCACAATTTGTGATCCCGGCGGCGGCGCCCGCCGGCGGCCGTGAAAGACCACAGCCTCCGACTTGTTGAGGGCCACCTCCAGGCCCAGGCGCCGTATGCGGTCCACAACCTGTGAGACCGCACAGGTCGCTAGCAACGCTGCCTCCCTGTACGAGCTCCCCCGGGCCGTGACCAGCGTGTCGTCTGCGTAACACACCAGGGCCACTCCCGGTTGGAGCTCGCCCCTCAGCACCCAGTCGTACCCGATGTTCCACAGGGGTGGGCCAACGACCGAACCCTGTGGAACACCGCACGACATGTCAACCTAACCTAACCTTTTTTTTTTTTTTTTTTTTTGACGCTGGGAAAAAATGCATTACGCATACCCTCCCATCGGGGGATGAGAGGGGTATGTGGGACTCCCCGGGTCTAATAAGACCCGGTATACCCACTAAAACGACCCAGCGACATTCCCGCTTCGTCCGAGTGGCGGGGGACTGGGAAACCGGCATAGCCTTTACGTCCAGTCCTCCGCCGACGATTGCCCTTCATGGCGGGCCCCTCACAGGGGCCCGGGAATGACCGACGAAGGTGGTGACGGGTGCAGTGCGGGCGAAGGCACCCCCGTGCCTGTCGCCCGCCCGTCGCCACCAAGAGGAGGGAGAGGACGGTGCCTTCTCCGACCCCTTCTTCGTCTGCGGAGCGGCGCAGCGAGAGGGTCGTCCTCACGCGCGCGCTCCGCCTCCTCCTTTTGCGAGATTACGTCCTCGCAAAAGGAGGCGACCGCTGCCCAGGCCTCCTCGCTCCCCAGCATGGCGTTGACGACGCCGGGAAGCGAGAGGTCTGGTCCAATTACCGCGGTCAGGCTGCGGCGCGGCTCGGACCAAGCCGGGCACACCTCGAGGGTGTGCTGCGCCGTGTCCTCCGGCGCGCCGCAGTCGTGGCACGCCGGGGTTTCCTCCCTCCCGATCCGGTGAAGGTGCGTTCCGAAACAGCCATGGCCGGACAACACCTGCACCAGACGGAACGAGAGGAAACCGTGGGACTGCTCGAGCCAGCTCCGTAGAACCGGACCGAGCGCGTCCAACGTCCGGCGGCCAAAGGCGGCGGCGGCGAGGTCCTCCGTCCAGTGGAGGACGATGGCATCCTTTGCCTCCCGCCGCACGGCCTCCCGCTCTTCGGCGACGGGGCGCTCCCCTAGCGCCTTCCGGCGCGCCGTCCACTCGTACACTCTGGCGAGCACCCATGCCTCCAACTCCCAAGGAGGGGTGCCGGCCAGAGCGCATGCCGCGGAAAAGCCCACCGAGCGGTAGGCCCTCGCCACCCGCTGTGCAATGGCCCTTTGGGGCCTGCGGATGGCGGTCGCATTCTCCCTCCTGTGGAGGGAGTCCGCCCAGATGGGGGCCCCGTATAGGGCCATACTCCGCAAGATGCCGGCATACAGGCGCCGGCATTTCGCCTTGGGCCCCCCCAGGTTCGGGAGGAGCCACGAGAGGGCGTCCGCGGCCTTCAATAGGCGCGTCGACAGCCCGCTGAAGTGCGGGCCGAAGCGCCACCTGTCGTCCAGCACCAACCCCAGATACTTCATCTGGGGCTGGACCCCTATCCTGACGCCCTCCACAATTATGTGGGCGTCGGGAGGGCAGCGCTGCCGAGGCCCGTGAAAGAACACGGCCTCGGTCTTGTGCAGCGCCACCTTCAATCCCAGGCGGCGGATCCTCTCTGCAACCAAGGATCCGCCAGCCGAGGCCAGACAGGCCGCGTCGGCAAAGTTCCTCCCCCGGGCAGTGAGGAGAGTGTCATCCGCGTAGCAGATGACACTCGTGCAACCACCTCCTCCTTGGTGACGGAGTCGTCGAGCTCCGTCACCTCGATGGCCGCTGACTTCACCGGTCGGGCCACCTTCGCCGAGTCCGCGATGACCTCCTGCAGCTTGGCTGCAAATAGGTCAGCGTGGGCACTCCCCTCGGCCCCCGGGAACTCGAAGATTCGAGCCCCGGCTTGTGTCCGCCGGCAAGACACGCTGCCGATCCCCAGTTGGGTGGGATCGGCATTGGCACGCGCCCGCACCAAGACGGACGCGTACGTCTCCCCACGCTCCGCCTCCGCGGTGAGTGTCACCACGACGGCAGCGGTTTTTGGGGGGACTAGCTTCCCCCTTCCCTTTCCATTCCTCTTCCCTGCTCCCCTGCCGGTCTTCTGCGACTGACTGGGAGCGGCAGTGGCGGGGACGGCAGGCACGGCCTTCGCCGACTTCCTGCCCCTGCCCTTCCCCCTACGTACCACATCCGTCCACTCGTTGGACGGGGTGTCCTCCTCCGCCATTCTCTCTAGCTCCTCTAAAGAGTGGTCCGCGTATATAACGCGGGACGCACCGTACCCGGACTTGGCCCGGGTGACGTGCGCCCGCTTCTCTTTGGCGGCTACCTTCTCCTCCAGCTCTTGCTGGAGCTGCGCTCTCCGGAACAGGTCCAGCTGGCGTTGAGCGTCCGCGAGCCCAACGTTGTGGGTGTCTGCGGCCACGGTCGTCGGCTTTTTAGCCTTCGAACCCGAGGCTTGAGAACCCTCTGATCCACCACTCAGGTGGACCCGCTTCCGCGAGCGAGAGCCGCTCGCGTCCGACACACCAAAAAGCGAGTCGTTATCGGATGACTCGTCCGCTAAGAAGCCAGCCGCAGACGGCGCGCGGCTTGCTTCTGACGCCGGAGCGTCGGAGTGGCCCTGATAGGGGCCTTTTACGTGGCCCTGAGAAGGGCCTTTGGGTTGGCCCTGAGAAGGGCCTTTGGATTGGCCCTGAGAAGGACCTTTGGGTTGGCCCTGAGAAGGGCCTTGGGCTTGGCCCTGAGAAGGACCTTTGGGTTGGCCTTGAGAAGGGCCTTTGGGTTGGCCCTGAGAAGGGCCTTTGGGTTGGCCCTGAGAAGGGCCTTTTGGTTGGCCCTGAGAAGGGCCTTTTGATTTTCGCCCGGAGGCGCTCCGCGTTATTTTAGACATTTTCCGACAGCTCGTAGTTCTCAAGGCAAGATAATCGCTACGAGAGCACAGTGCACTTTGGCCGTACCCAGTCTGCCACTCCGTTACGGTGGTCAGAACTGGGCCGCGACGTGGACGCAAGCACTGTGGGGTGGTCCCCCAAACCTAACCTAACCTAACCTTTTTTTTTTTTTTTTTTTTCTCGATGTGGAAATCCACAATGGATGTCCTCCGCCCTGGGGAGAGCGGAGGGGTCTGTCAGACTCGTACTGACTAAAACCACACCGGTGTTCCCTCGCACACTTGCGTCAGGGGGCAACGGGATCTGATGCGACTTCCGCTGCCCCGGACTAGTGCTGGCCCGCTTGACCTACGGGCCTCGTCCCGGGGGGAGTGAGGTGTAAAACTCCCCCCGCTACGTCTGTGAGAGGCGCGCGTGGAACACAACGCGCCGCCGTCTCGGGTCCAGTGTGATGGGGGGCGACGGATGTCCCCGAATCCGCCGCCCCTGGACCAATTTAGGGGGGCCGGAAGAGGGCGTTGTCAGCCCTCTGCCGACGCCCGGTGCGTCTGCTGCGGGATGGGCGGGAGCTGGTCATCTCCCTCTCCCTTTCCGCAGCTTCCTTCTGCGACATGACGGTCTCGCAGAAGGACATCACCGCGTCCCAGGACTCTGCGCTGCCGACCATCGAGCGAACGACGGCCGGCAGCGACAGGTCTCCTCCTACCTCTGCAACGAGGGCACGGCGCGGCTCATCGAAAGCGGCACACTCGGCCAGCGTATGCCGCGCCGTATCCTCCGAACAATGGACGCAGTGATGGCACCGGGCGTCCGGCTCCCTGCTTAAGCGACACAGGTACTTCCCGAAGCAGCCGTGCCCCGAGAGTACCTGTGTCGCCCGGAAAGTCAGAGAGCCATGCTTCCTCCCGAGCCAGTCGTCGAGTACTGGCCGGATCGCCTCGATTGTGTTGAGGCGGGCGGTAGGGAGGTCTAGCCTCCCCCGCCATTCCGCCACCATGACCTAACGGAGCTGAGACCGGTACACCGTAATCTGTCGCTGCACCAGCCTCTCGCCCCGATGTTCGGCCTCCTCGCACCACTGGTACAGTGTCGCGAGGGTCTTCGCCTCCAGGTCCCATGGCGGGGATCCGGCCAGTACGCAAGCCGCCTCGTAGGAGATCGTGCGATATCCCCGTACGACCCTGACGGCCATCGCTCTCTGCGGTCTGCGCAGGACTGCGATAGTGCGGGCCGTCAGGTCGGTCGCCCATATCGGAGCCCCATAAAGGGCCATCGATCGCACGATCCCTACGTACAACCGCCTGCAGGCGGAGCTCGGGCCCCCCAGATTGGGAAGCAGCGTTGACAGCGCGCCCGCCGCGCCCATCAACTTGGGCACCAGCCGCTGAAAGTGGGGGCCGAAGTCCCAACGGCTGTCGAGCACCAATCCAAGGTATTTCATGGTTGACTCGACAGCGATCCGGACCCCCCCGACCACAATGTGTGATCCCAACGGCGGTGCCCGTCGGGGGCCATGAAAAGCGATGGCAGCCGACTTGTTGAGGGCCACCTCCAGGCCCAGGCGCCGTATGCGGCTCACCACCTGTGAGACCGCAGCCGTAGCTAGCAACGCTGCTTCCCTGTACGAGCTCCCCCGGGCCGTGACCAGCGTGTCGTCCGCATAATATGTCAGGTTCACTCCCAGCGGGAGCTCGCACCGCAAAACCCAGTCGTATCCGATGTTCCACAGGGGTGGGCCCAGAACCGAGCCCTGTGGAACACCGCACGACATCTCACGACGGCCTATGCCGTCGCGTCCCATGTAGGTGACACACCTCCCCGAGAGAAACGCCCCCACGATGTTGCGGAGGTAGGAAGGCACCCGATGATATCGCAGGGCCTCCCTAATGCAACTCCAAGGCAGGGTGTTGAACGCGTTGGAGATGTCCAGAGACACCGCCAGCACCACCCCACCCTGGGACACCGCTTCCTCCGCCAGGACTCTTACTCTCCTGATGGCGTCGATGGTAGAGCGCCCACACCGGAAGCCAAACTGGCTGTCGTCCAGGTTCGGCCCCACCGTGCACATGTGGCTGACGAGGCGGTCTGCGATTACTCGCTCGAACAACTTGCCCGCTTCGTCCAGCAGCACTATGGGCCGATAAGCGGACGACGAGTCCGCCGGGCGCCCCGCCTTCCTGAGCAGGACCAGTCGACCAGCTTTCCACCTGTTAGGGAAATGGCCCTGCTCAAGGCACGCCGAGAAGAGTCCCCTCAGTGGGGGCTCCAGCTCTTTCAGGGCGAGGACTAGAGCGCGGCCAGGCACTCCGTCGGGCCCCGGAGCAGTGTTTTTTGCCCGGAGCCGCATCACGGCCGCGCTCATCTCCGCCTGTGTCACCTCTGGGACGGTTTCGCTCTCCTCTTCTTCCGGCTCTGCAGCTGTGGGCGGAGCCATCGGCGGTGGCTCATGCTCGGCTCAAATTTGCGTCAAACCACTGCGCCTCCTGTTCGACGTCGACGGGACCGACGGTAGCCGACTCCCGAACCCAGGCCAGGACGATGGTGGCTTCCTCGAGAGCCTCCTTGTCGAGGCGTTTCAGAGCCCAACGCGGGCCGTCTCTCCGGGGGGCCGATTGGCTACGACCTCCAGCGGTTTGGGCGGAGACGTCGAAGCGTATGTATCGGTGGTCCGATAGCGTCTCCACCTCCACTTCCACGTGCCAATCATGAACACGGTGCACGACAGCGGGGCTAGCGAATGAGACATCCACTATGGACCCGCCCCGCTGTCGCACACACGTGTAGGCCGAACCCCGGTTCAAGACGGCCAGGCCCGTCGTAATGGCCCACTCCTCTAGCGCATCGCCTCTCGGGTCTGTGACCGGGGATCCCCACGCCGCAGACTTGGCGTTCAGATCACCGAGAAGCAGTATGGGCCGAGGGTGAGACCGGCCGACGACGGCTCCCAACTCGACAAGGAAACTCTCGAAATCGGCGAGACTCCTGTTGGGCGAAAAATATGCCCCGATCGTGACGATCCCGTTCACAAGGGCGGCAACCCAACCGTGACCCCGGGATACGTCGACAAGAGTTGCGCCGATGATGGCCACGAGGCCGTCCAGATCCCCTGCCCAGTTTTCCCGGGGGGGGATAAAATACGGCTCAGCGACCACCGCCACATTTATCGACCACTGCGCCATGCTCAAGACCAAGAGATCCTGAGCTCTGGTGCAGTGGTTGATATTCGCCTGAAGGAAATGAAGTGCCATTACTAACACTCCATTTCCTCGGTTCGTCCCACAACTGGCCGGGAGTCGGCCTCAGAGGTGCTAGGGGGTGCGGCCCCCGCAGCCTTGGTCCAACGCTTGTTGCGCTTTCTGGGCGCGCCGCAAGCGTTGCCACCTATTCTGTGCCCCGCGGACTTTCCTGCAGCTGTACACAGACTGCAGTTTGGCTCCGCGGAGCACTGGGCCGCCTTATGGCCAGGCCGACCGCAGCGATTTATGTTATCGCTGCGGTCGGTTTCGCAGGTGCAGAGTGCCCGTACGTGCCCTTTCTCGAGGCACCGGTAACACTGCATGGCCCTGGGTGCCAGGAGTTTTACCCTCGCTGACACCCAACCCACCAGTAGACGGCCCGCGTCGGCGACCTGCTTGGCCGCAGCCACCGGACACCGCACCCAGATGGTGCCAAGCCCGCCAGCGTTTAGGCGGATCTCGCCCGCCCGCACATTTTCCGGCTGGCATCCACCGCTCCGGGCTATGGCCGCCACCACCTCCTCTGGGGTCAAAGAGTCGTCCAGCCCATCGACGCGAACCTCAGCCGTCTTCATGGGTCTGGACACCCGGCCCTCTCCTCCATCACAACCTTGCGGATGATATCCTCAAGGTTGGAGGATGGGCCTTCTGCCGTAGGGCTCGACTGGGCCTGTTACCTGCGTCGCCCGAAACGACAAGGAGCCGTGCCTCCTCTCGAGACATTCCTCGAGCACCGGTCGGATCGCCTCGATGGTAGCGAGGCCGGCGGTAGGGCGTAAAAGCCTGTCCCGCCACTCCGCCACCAGGACCTCGCGGAGCTGAGACCGACGCAGATCGATCTCTCGCTGCATCGGTCCACCGCCCCGCGTCCGCACCTCCTCGCGCCACCGGTAAAGCGACGCGAGGACTCTCGCCTCTAGGTCCCAAGGTGGCGACCCGGCCAGTGCACAAGCCGCCTCGTAGGAGACCGTGCGATACCCCCTGATTGACCTGACGGCCATCGCCCTCTGCGGTTTCCGCAGCATCGCGATGCTGCCGGCCGTCAAGTCAGAGGCCCACACCGGGGCCCCGTACAGGGCCATGGATCGCAGGACCCCCAGGTACAGTCTCCTACAGGCGGTGCTCGGCCCCCCTAGATTGGGAAGCAGCGTTGCAAGCGCGCCCGCAGCGCCCATCAACTTGGGCGCCAGTCGCCGGAACGCTGCCTCCCTGTACGAGCTCCCCCGGGCCGTGACCAGCGTGTCGTCTGCGTAACACACCAGGGCCACTCCCGGTTGGAGCTCGCCCCTCAGCACCCAGTCGTACCCGATGTTCCACAGGGGTGGGCCAACGACCGAACCCTGTGGAACACCGCACGACATGTCGCGCCGGCCTCCGCCGTCGCGTCCCGAGTAGGTGACACACCTTTCCGCCAAATAAGCCCCAACGATGCGGCGGAGGTACGGGGGCACCCTGTGGTAACACAGCGCCTCCCGAATACAGCTCCAGGGCAGGGTGTTGAAAGCGTTGGAGATGTCCAAGGACACCGCCAACATCACCCCGCCCCGGGACACCGCTTCCTCCGCCAGGACTCTTACCCGCAATATGGCGTCCACAGTGGAGCGCCCATGCCGGAAGCCGAACTGGCTGTCGTCCAGATCCGGCCCCTCTCTGTACAAGTGGCCGGCGAGGCGGGCAGCGATAATCCGCTCAAAAAGCTTACCCACCTCGTCCAGCAGCACTAAGGGCCGGTACGCAGACGGCGACTCCGCTGGGCGCCCCGCCTTCCTGAGCAGGACCAGACGACCCTTTTTCCACTCACTAGGGAATTGGCCCTGCTCAAGACACGCGGTGAAGAGTCCTCTCAGCTGGGGCTCTAGCTCCTTCAGAGCGAGGGCGAGCGCGACGCCGGGAACTCCGTCGGGCCCCGGGGCAACGGTCTTGGCCCGAAGCCGCGTTATCGCCACCCTCATCTCTGTTTGTGTCACCTCTGGGACGCTGACGTCCTCGTCATCCGTTGGCTCTGTGGCTGTGGGCAAAGCCATCGGCGGTGGAACATGTTCCTCTCTAGCAGGGAAGAGCGTTGCGACCACTTCCTGCAACAGCTCAGGCTGCAGGCTCTCGGTGAGTGGGGGCGCCCAGGCACGAAGTTTCCCTCGGACCGCACGGTAAGGGCGCCCCCACGGATTCACATCGAGAGCCGACAGCATCTCCTCCCTGGCTCGAGTCTTAGCCTCGCCGACGGCCAGCCACAGAGCCTCCTTGGCCCCGCGGTACACCTCATACCGCGCGGCCTCTTCCTCCGGAACCCGGCGACAACCTAACCTAACCTAACCTAACCTGGGTGGTTTTTAGTTAGTCAGTACGAGTCTGACAGACCCCTCCGCTCTCCCCAGGGCGGAGGACATCCATTGAGGATTTTCCACCCCGGCAACAAAAAAAAAAAAAAAAAAAAAAAGGTTAGGTTAGGTTAGGTTCCCTTGTGAACGGGATCGTCACGATCGGGGCATATTTTTCGCCCAACAGGAGTCTCGCCGAATTCGAGAGTTTCCTTGTCGAGTTGGGAGCCGTCGTCGGCCGGTCTCACCCTCGGCCCATACTGCTTCTCGGTGATCTGAACGCCAAATCTGCGGCGTGGGGATCCCCGGTCACAGACCCGAGAGGCGATGTGCTAGAGGAGTGGGCCATTACGACGGGCCTGGCCGTCTTGAACCGGGGTTCGGCCTACACGTGTGTGCGACAGCGGGGCGGGTCCATAGTGGATGTCTCATTCGCTAGCCCCGCTGTCGTGCACCGTGTTCATGATTGGCACGTGGAAGTGGAGGTGGAGACGCTATCGGACCACCGATACATACGCTTCGACGTCTCCACCCAAACCGCTGGAGGTCGTAGCGAATCGGCCCCCCGGAGAGACGGCCCGCGTTGGGCTCTGAAACGCCTCGACAAGGAGGCTCTCGAGGAAGCCACAATCGTCCTGGCCTGGGTTCGGGAGTCGGCTTCCGTCGGTCCCGTCGACGTCGAACAGGAGGCGCAGTGGTTTGGCGACGCGATGACGCAAATCTGCGACGCGTCCATGTCTCCCCTCTGTCCGCAAGGCGCCGCGTGTACTGGTGGTGCGTCGAGGTTGAGCAGCTGCGCGTTGCATGCGCAGACGCCAGACGCCCTTACACGCGATGTCGGAGGAGACGTCGCCGGGATCCCGACGAAGAAGTCGCGCTGTATGAGGTGTACCGCGCGGCGAAGGAGGCTCTGTGGCTGGCCATTGGCGAGTCGAAGACGCGCTCCAGAGAGGAGCTGCTCGCGACCCTAGACGGGGATTCGTGGAGGCGCCCTTACCGTACGGTCCGAGGGAAACTTCGGCCATGGGCCCCCCCGCTGACGGAAGGTCTCGAGCCGCAGTTTCTGGAGTGAGTGGTCTCGGATCTCTTTCCTGAGAGAGCCGAGCATGAGCCACCGCCGATGGCTCCGCCCACAGCTGCAGAGCCGGAAGAAAAGGAGAGCGAAACCGTCCCAGAGGTGACACAGGCGGAGATGAGCGCGGCCGTGATGCGGCTCCGGGCAAAAAACACTGCTCCGGGGCCCGACGGAGTGCCTGGCCGCGCTCTAGTCCTCGCCCTGAAAGAGCTGGAGCCCCCACTGAGGGGACTCTTCTCGGCGTGCCTTGAGCAGGGCCATTTCCCTAATAGGTGGAAAGCTGGGCGACTGGTCCTGCTCAGGAAGGCGGGGCGCCCGGCGGATCCGCTTATTGGCCCATAGTGCTGCTGGACGAGGCGGGCAAGTTGTTCGAGCGATCCAGTTTGGCTTCCGGTGTGGGCGCTCTACCATCGACGCCATTAGGAGAGTAAGAGTCCTGGCGAAGGAAGCGGTGTCCCAGGGTGGGGTGGTGCTGGGGGTGTCTCTGGACATCTCCAACGCGTTCAACACCCTGCCTTGGAGTTGCATTAGGGAGGCCCTGCGATATCATCGGGTGCCTTCCTACCTCCGGAACATCGTGGGGGCGTATCTCTCGGGGAGGTGTGTCACCTACATGGGACGCGACGGCACAGGCCGTCGTGAGATGTCGTGCGGTGTTCCACAGGGCTCGGTTCTGGGCCCACCCCTGTGGAACATCGGATACGACTGGGTTTTGCGGTGCGAGCTCCCGCCGGGAGTGAATCTGACGTGTTATGCGGACGACACGCTGGTCACGGCCCGGGGGAGCTCGTACAGGGAAGCAGCGTTGCTAGCTACGGCTGCGGTCTCACAGGTGGTGAGCCGCATACGGCGCCAGGGCCTGGAGGTGGCCCTCAACAAGTCGGAGGCCATCGCTTTTCATGGCCCCCGACGGGCACCGCCGTTGGGATCACACATTGTGGTCGGGGGGGTCCGGATCGCTGTCGAGTCAACCATGAAATACCTTGGATTGGTGCTCGACAGCCGTTGGGACTTCGGCCCCCACTTTCAGCGGCTGGTGCCCAAGTTGATGGGCGCGGCGGGCGCGCTGTCAACGCTGCTTCCCAATCTGGGGGGCCCGAGCTCCGCCTGCAGGCGGTTGTACGTAGGGATCGTGCGATCGATGGCCCTTTATGGGGCCCCGATATGGGCGACCGACCTGACGGCCCGCACTATCGCACTCGGCCTTTACTAACGCCGTCGTTAATAAGACCGTTTTACTATTCCCTTTCGCAAGACATGAGACTACCGGCGCCGTCTTAGACCTATCCGCTTGATTAGCGGCTGTATTATTTCCATCCGTTGAGGATTCTGCGCGAGCAGCACTACTACCCTCACCAATTTCCGACCCTACACCACCCGGTTGGTGTAATAATGAATGGTGGCGTCGTTTGCACACCTGGCACTTCAGAGTGTTTTTACAAAACCTAACATGGTGGTTGTCAAGCAAGCAAACAAAACATAATTTTTTCTTGAGAACGAAGTCTCTCCGATTTTCAATACTTTCATTGATGAATTTTTTACAGACATTTATTTTATGCTCACCTGCACAAAATGCGCAGGATCCCCTCTTGTCTTTCACTACGTGTAGTGCCTGTGTAGTCCTTTGGACTCTATCTACCTTAGTATCTAAATTCTCCAACCCCCTAAATCGATTAATCAAAAGTTCTTTTAGTTGGAAAAGGTAGGAAGATCATCGCTAGGATCTGATGCTACCTTTAATTACCAAGCCCTTCTAGTAGCTTTGTCCAGTTTTTCCGTTACAATATGGACAATTAAAAATGATGCAAGATCGATATATAATTTTTTTATTGACTCTAAACAATCGGTAGTTGTACTTAAAAGGTTTTAATTTCCGGTGCGGATTCTCCTGTTAATGTTCTTTGATTAAATAAACATTTTACAATACCATTCGCTAAAAATCTTTTATTATTATACATGGACTCTAATTTTTCCCAACTTGAACTATAATTTTCAGATGTCACTTTTACATTTTTTTTAACAGTTCCGCTTCCCCGGTTAAATACCCTTTCAGATAATACAATTTTTGTGCATCATCTAGGCTACTATTTTGGTGTATTAACCCCATGAACAAATCTCTAAAAGTAACCCACTCGTGATATTTACCAGAAAACATTGGTATTTTTACTTCTGGTAACCGAAAGTTATGGAATTCTTTGTTACCGCTAATTCTCTGGCTACTGTTACTATCGCCGCTAAGTACACATTTATCTTTTCTGAGTAACTCTTTTAAAGAACTTTTTATTAGTTTTGTATTTTAAGTCAAACACCCACATAAAACGTGTAATCCTTTATTTATTAATCAAACTCTTTACAATATAAAATGTTAAACACCTCGTTTTTATTTATTTCCACCGACAATCCAAATCAACTTTTTTAACATACTACACCATAGATTTATTTCTAAAATGTTGCCACAATATTCCACATTCGTCCCCTTTTTAAAACTAAACCATAATCTATAAATCTAATCGATCAGGGGCTCTTCTTATTCTTTCGGATCTACGGACACCAGGTGATGGAGACTTGTGATATGAACCCTCTAGAGAATCACTGCTTTTATCCAACTTGCTATCACTTTGTCCTAACTGCTCCCAATTACTTTCCACTTCGCTAGGAATACTACCATCAATGTTTGATCCATCCAAACTTATAGTTCTGTCAACCATTTCTCTCTCTCTAGTCAAACACTGTGGTAAGGATTCATTTTCCAAAGTCTCCTGCACCCGATCCGGCACAATTTCTACAGTAGGTTCATTATCCACATTTCGAACAGCACAAGGTCTAAGAGAGGATGCATGAAAATATTTATGAATTCCTTCAACATTTACAATATATCTAACTACACTTAATCTTTTCAAAATAACTCCCTTTACCCATCCTTTTCCTTTACAAAGTTCTTTACACCAAACATTTTGCCCTTCCTGAAATATGATGCATTTTTCCCCTATTTCCTTACACTTTCTTTTTGATATAATATTCTGTGGTTTCATTAAATCAAACCTAGTACGAGGCTTTTGTTTGAACAAAATTTCATTTGGAGACATACCTGTTACATTTGGAGTGTTTCTATATGTAAAAAGAAAATTTTGTAACAAAAGTTCAGGATTTAATTTAGGATTTTGACTTCCCAGTCTACTCAACCCTCCTTTAATAGTTTGCACTGTTCTCTCAGCCATCCCATTAGATTGAGGATGGTAAGGTGGAGTCTTTACAGCTTCACATCCATTTACTTTTAAAAAATTTACAAACTCAACAGCATTAAACGGAGGACCATTATCACTTACTAATGTAGCAGGTATACCAGTAACAGCAAAAGTTTTACACAATTTTTCAATTACATGAGAAGTAGTTGTACTCTGCATAATGTGTACATCTAGCCATTTTGAACGTGAATCTACTATTAGAAAATATGTAACAGACTTGACATAACAAAAGTCAACATGCACTCGCTCAAAATTTCTTTCACTTTTTATCCAAGGTGTTAAGGGATAGGCCTGTGTAAATCCTCTACTTTCCTGACAAATATCACAGGCCAGTACTAATTTTTCAATGTCTTGGCCCAACAATGGCCACCAGCAATATTCTCTCATTAACATTTTTGATTGAACAATTCCATGATGTGCTTCATGAAACATACCTAGAACTTTAGATCTTAACTTAAGAGGTATAATAACCCTACTACCCCATAATAAACATTTCTGCTCTATACACAATTCAGCATGCTTTAAAAAATAAGGTTTTAAATTGTTATCATTTACACTATTTGGCCAACCTGATAAAACATATTCATAAACTTTACATAAAATGGGATCTTTTTGAGTATAAAACGCGATCTCTCTAAAGTCTATGGGCGGATCATCAGTGAAACTCAAAAAATTTATAGTGTCACCACTGACTTCTGCAACTTCTGGCAGAGGCAGACGTGATAAGGCATCTGCATTCCCTAATAAGGTTCCCTTTCGATAACAAATCTCATAAGTATATCCAGATAGAAGTAAAGCCCATCTTTGAAGTCTAGCATTAGCTGTCACAGGAATTCCCTTAAGGGGATCAAAAACAAACTTTAATGGTTGATGATCTGTGATTAACACAAATTTACGGCCATATAAAAACTTATGGAATTTTTTAATTGCAAAGATTATAGCTAGAGCTTCCTTTTCCACTTGTGAATAATTTCTTTGTGCACTATTTAAAGTACCCGATGCAAAACTAATCGGCTCTCCATCAATTTTATGACTAAGTACTGCCCCAACTCCATATTCACTGGCATCTGTTGTTAAATACAATTCTTTATTCACATCATAATGAACTAGTAACTGATTTTCTACCAGCAACTTCTTACTCTTTTGAAATGCCTTTTCACAATCCCCAGACCACTTAAAAGGAGTATTGTTTTTTAATAGTTGATGCAGAGGTGTTAACTGTTCAGACAATCTAGGTAAAAACTTACAATAATAATTCAAAAGACCCAGATACGCTTGTAATTGGGTTACAGTTTTTGGAGCTGGGGCCCTCATGATGGCCTCTACTTTATCTGGCAAAGGTTTAATACCTTCTTTATCAATTTTATGGCCCAAAAACTTAATTTCACTACAGAAAAATTGACATTTTTCCAAATTTACTTTAACATTATAAGCAACTAACCTCTCCATCACCTCCTTTAAATTTTGATAACATTCAGAAACATTATTTCCTTTGATCACTACATCATCAATAAAGCACTTGACATTATCCAACCCTTGTAAAATCTAATCCATGACACATTGAAAAACAGAAGGGCCACTAGAAACCCCAAATTGTAATCTGTTTGGTCTAAACAGTCCTAAATGAGTATTTATGGTCATATACTCCCTAGAAGATTCCTCCAACAAAAGTTGTTGGTACGCTCCTGTTAAATCTAAAACACAAAAAACACTGCCTCCACTTAAAGCTGCAAAAATGTCCTCAGGTATTGGCAAAGGATAGTGTTCAGTATCCAACACTTTATTAAGAGTGACTTTGTAATCCACACAGATACGCAACTTTTTATCACCTCTCTGTGCCAATACAATTGGACTAGCCCATTTACTATGCCTTACTCTTTCAATAATCCCCAAACTTAACAATTCTTCCTCAACTTCTTCTTTTTTAGAATAGGGAATAGTATAAGCTTTGTGAAAAATGGGCTCCGCTCCTTTCTTCAGTTGTAAACTAGCTTTTAATTTTAATATGTGAGATGACCTGTCTTTCTCAAAAACTTGCTTATATTTTGTTTTTATACTGTCAATTAATTTATCTTTATCATTAGTTATTGTATTTATCTGTCTTAAATCAAAATACTTTTGCCAGTTAGGACATATGACCTTCAACCAGTTTCTTCCTACTAACGGATTAAAATATTTACTACAATCAATTATAATTAAATGTAATTCTTTATTTTTATTTTGTATGAATATTTTGAAAGATCCAAACACCTGGAGTGGCTCACCTGACACCGACTTTAACTTATAGTTGCATTTCTTTACAATACTGTTTGAAAAATACTTATCAAAATCTTCCTTATGTATCACAGACTTGCAAGCTCCTGTGTCCACTTGCATTTTCAAAACTTGACCATTAGGTAGTCATAATGGCATCCAAGCTACCTCCTCCCCACTCGAAATTTGCTGGATACTGCCCAGAATTAATTCTTCCTCTTTTGGACGTTCTTGCTCATCCACTTGTTTTAACATATTTTTTCCTCTGAAATGACACTTAGTGGCAATATGCCCTTTTCTCTGGCAGTGGAAACAAACCCAACTCTTTTTAAAACATTTTTCAGTCATATGCTTGCCTCCACAGCGGGTACACTCTTGAGAATTTTGGCCACAGTATCCTTGAAGTGGAGAATGTTTCACTCTCGGCCTCTGAACCAATTGAACACTCCCTGTTTCCGGCTGAATATTTTTTGTTTCTTTCTCTGCACTTTCATAGGCTGCTGCTATTTTCACTGCTTGTTCAAATGAAAGGCTGTCACCTACCGTTAACAGCTTTTTTATATGTTGTTCGTTTGACAATCCACATACTAGGCGATCTCGTAATGCCTCATTTAAGAAGGTGCCAAAATTGCAGAGAGCTGCCTTTCTTTTTATTTCAACCACGAACTGGTTTACCGACTGGTTTTCTTGTTTGCATTTATAGAATTCGTATCGACCTGCTACCGCTGACTTTTGGATTACATAATGGCGAGTTAAAATTTCAATTAGCTCAGTATATGTTTTGCTCGCCGGCTTTTCTGGAGATACTAGATTTTTTAACACATTATAAGTTTCCGGTCCCACCATAGTGATTAACATTGGTACCTTCATGCTTTCGTCTACTTGGTTCACAATTAGGAACTGCTCCATTCGCTCACTATAATCTTTGAAATCATGTTTCTCTGCGTTAAATTGTTCAATATTTCCAATTAGAGCCATTTTTATCCTCGTCGCCAATTTTGTATTTTAAGTCAAACACCCACATAAAACGTGTAATCCTTTATTTATTAATCAAACTCTTTACAATATAAAATGTTAAACACCTCGTTTTTATTTATTTCCACCGACAATCCAAATCAACTTTTTTAACATACTACACCATAGATTTATTTCTAAAATGTTGCCACAATATTCCACAATTAGAATATATAATTCTTCAACCTCGTCATAAAAACAATCTTTATGATAACTCGAACAATGGTAATTCGGATTTTTTAATATCACTAATTATTTTAACGTGCGTACCTATTATAGAAAAGTTGCCGTTGTTGTTCTAAACTTTCTAAACGCGTTTCAATATACGAAACTGTTAGCCTATCTTTTGGGCATTTTTTAAAGTTAATCCAAGACTTTTCTATTTTAATTTTTACATCTTCTTGGATACCGAAGATGTAAAAATTATATCATATCAATGAATCCATTTTGGAAACACGATTTATACACAAACACACAATATAAATACACAAAAAAATAACACAAACAATAAAATTTCTAACTACAGCACAATAAACAACTACAGAGAAATAACACGATCTTGCAGTAAACTTGTTCAGAACTCAAAGTTAGCCAAAATTTTACAAGTCTTTTAAAAGTTCAATTTTTGTATCAAAACGGGCATAGGTTCCCCGTATGACACCACTTCAGATTTAAAAAGGTTGAAAGTACTCACGATTTTTACCCGATACACTCACTGACACTGACACCGACGACGTCACGTCGCGATTTACTGCACACCACCCAAGTGGCGCCCTCTGCTTGCTTGACCACGAACTGTAGTCCCTCTTCCTTCCTTGCGCCGCCCGTCCAGTTGAAGCCGACCGCCCACCAGTGATGCTTCGCCGCTTGAACCACCAACTGCTCCCGGCTCCTTCCGGTTCCACCTCCAGGTACAGGTCCAAGAACCTCTCACCTGGTACCCCAATCAAGGGGATGCTCTGGACAGCGATCCACTGCCCAGTAATGACGCGAAGGATGGTATACTACCACCACCGGAACCACCAAAACACTCCCGTACCACACCCGGCTCTCGAAGGACCATGAACATAGGTCGACTAGAGAGGGTGGCTAAATTAAACACTGGACTTGTACTAAGCGCGTTTAATACTATAATCACAGTGCTTGCTGCTCACAAGAAAAATTTCATAAAAATTTTGACCTACACTTAAAGTACTTACGGGATTATATCCGTGATTTTCTTTGCTTGCAACAGCGTCGAAATATCGGGTGCTCGAAAAACCGAAAGAAAATCACGGATATAATCCCGTAAGTACTTTAAGTGTAGTAAAAAACCGTGAAAGTCTACGTACGTAATCACAATCACTCGGGCAATCGCCCTGGTATCGCAGCATGCGGTACCAGGGCGATTGCCCCCTGCCCGCGGAAGCTATACCGGGGCCCGCTACTGCGTAGCCCGTATTAGGTGGGGCGCTGCCCCAAGTCCTACTGGGTGCATGGTAGCAACATGCACCCATGTGTGTGACTGCTCTGATGTGACTGTAGGCGCGCCACAGCGCTGTCGCACAGCGCGGTTTTCTTCACAGCACCTCGGCGGTCCGTCCCCGCCGTGAGACCTCCGGTTACCCGGAGGAGGCCCGGCGGAGGACAACCAGCGACAGAGGTGCCGACTTACAGCGCTCCTACAGTGAATGTGTGAATCCCGCCCGCCCGACTAACCAGAGCTAGCCGGCAGTGGTACGGACTAAGGAAACGATATGTGTGTGTGGGCGGTATTGTGTTGTGTCACACCGCCCATGTGTGCGTGTATTGCAGGCCCTAGGGCCGCGACAACGCGTGAGTCTACGTGTGTGTAGAGAGATGCATGGCTGGTCATGCTACGTAACATGCCCATATTAACTTGGCACACGTCACGCAGCTGGGTGAGAGTACTGTGTGTGGAGTCTTACTGTGCAGGTAAGCTGCGTGTACCGGGAAAACAGCTTACCTGGGTCCAATCCGGTGGAGAGGCGGCGGAGAGGGGGGGGACCATGCCTTGCATGGCCGCAGGAAAATCCATGTCCCGACCGGCCTAGTCTTGGTACAACATGAGTAGCGAGGCCAGGCCGTCCAGGACAATGAGCTCGATGCTCTGGCCCTACCTGATGGCCTTTATCAGGTCCATCAGCAGGTGGATGGCGCGAGCTGTGAATTCTTTCGGCGTAGTGGCAGGGCAGGCGGCTGGGCCGGCAGAGGCGGCGTCTCTCTTGGCGCGGCATTCTGCTATCTTGGTGTGGAGCTCTACAAGTTTTTGGGCCGTGGGCCGCGCTATACCGGCGCTGGCCAGCTGGCCCTCAGCTGTCTTCTCACTGGGCATCAATGGGGCCGCAGTCGGTGACACAGCCCGCGCCAGGGATGAAGGCAGGTCGCCCGCTTGGTCTCCCTCAGGAGCGGTGGGGGGCTCGGGTGCCTTACCCTTGCCCCCTCGCTTCCTCTTCTTTCCCCTCCGCCGCTTCGAGGAGGAGGGGGCTTCTCCCCTGTTGGTGGGCCCGTTGGCCGCCGCCATAAGCGACACGCCTTGGGCCTCGTTGGTGGCCACGTCCTTAGGCCCCTCAGCGGCCGTTACCGGCCGCCGTGAGGCGGTGATGGCGGCGGCTGTGCTCGCCCGCCTGTTCGCCCTTATCTCCGCTTGGTACGTCGGGCACTTAAGATTGTTGGCGGGATGATCGCCCCCGCAGTTGACACACGTGGCTGGTTCGTCACGTGGTCGGGGGCAGTCCCGCGCTGTGTGCCCTTCACCGCAGCGGACGCAGGCGAGCGGTCGGTGGCAATGGTGCGACGAGTGCCTCCATTTCTGGCACCGGTGGCATTGGGCGGGCCCACGTTTGCCCCGCCAGGCTTCAATTTTGACACCTCTCATGTTCAGGAACACGGAGGTGTCGAAGATCCTGCGTACGTCAGTCGTCCTGCTGAGTACGGCGTGGAACACGCAGCCGGGTCGTCCCAGGCTCGCCTTGATGTGGCGAACGTACTCCGGCTGGTATCCCAACGCGCGGAGCTCCTCCTCGATTTCTGCTGGGGTGGTGTCGACAGGCAGCCCCCTGATGGCTACCTTGAAGCTTCGCTCCGCCTGTAGCGAGTATGCGAACCAGGATGTGCCATCCTCTTTCTCCAGGCCGGTCAAATAGCGCTGGACCACCCTATATTCGACTTCACTCTCAGGAGTGAAGCGGAATCCAGCGCCGAAAGGTCGGGTGCTGGGGGGGTGACCCAGCTTTTCTTTGAGGGCCCTGAAATGGGAGGCCCATCCTGGCAGCTTTTCCACCACAAGCGGAGGGTACTTAAGCTTCTTCTGAGGCCTCCGCAAAGGTGGGTGACCCGGCGGCGGCCCGCCCCCCCCGCTGCGGCGCGCTCTCGCGCTGCAGCGGCGGGTCGAGGCAGTACCGCTTTGCCTCCTCCTCTGGTTCGTCCGAGCTGCGGCGGCGTCTCTGGGGGCGCGGCTCCGGCCATTGGTCGTTGCCGCGTCCTCGAGGCGCCTCCGGTGAAGTTTCCATGTTGGGGGCGCGCCACCCTGATGCACTCGTTCCCGACTCATCCGACCCAGCGGACGTGGATATCGGGCGCGCTCCAGTTGCTTGCTTGGTGCAGTCTTTGACAGGCCTCACCACGGACCCGGCCCCCGGGGGGGCGGTCGACGCGGTAGGGCGCGCAGTAGCGGCGGCGTGTGGTTGCACGGCAGCACGCGTGGGTGGCGATGCGCTGGGACGCTGGTGGCAGACGCGTGTGTGCGCGGCTGCGGTGTGGGCGCGCGCACAGGCGGCGTCAGGGGTGTGGGTGCGCGCCACGGTATCGCGGCAGTCTGGCTGCGGGAGGGCCCGGAGTCTCCGTTGGAACCGGACGGAACGAGGTAGGGCGCACGGGAACGGCGTGCGGTCGGCTCGGCGGCGGGGGCTTCGGCGCAACACGCGCAGGTGCCGACGCCATCGACGCGTCGCTCGCATCGGCAACTGCGCCCCGTCTCGCTCCCTCCTCTTCCCTCTTCTCCTTGGCTGCAGGCTTCTTCCTGGGCTTCGTTTTGCCGGACGACTTCCTCTCCTCCACTCGCGGGGCGGGGGGGGGGGGGGGGGTCCGGGCGGCGCTGGGTCGGGCAGCACGATGTCGATGTTTGGGCATCGACACCGTTCGCTCCAGCCAGCGCCCAGAGGTTAACCTCGCGGACAACGTCCACGGGGTTCGGCAATGGCATCTTCTCACTGGTGTTGGGGCTTCACAATTGGGGAGTGGGCTCGCGACCGCGTCGGTGACCAGGCACCGGGTAGCTGGTGGCTGCCCCAGTGCTCACACCAGTGCTGGGCACCTGTACGAACACAGGGAAAGTGAGCGAAGTGGCGGTCCGCGCGAGACTTGTTTTTGCAAAATACCCCCAAACATCCGCACATTCGCAAAAACTTCCGAACTCTGGGGTAGGTGTCTCTTGCTGTACCACGACCTGCTGTTCGGACCGCTGGCGATCCCGTGAAAATCTAAAACAGTGCATTTTGACCTAGTCAAACGACGGAGAATCTTGATAGCGTGATTCAGAAATCGCTTCAACGCCATCTATCGACGCAGTACTCAACTTATTTCACAAGAATTCACAAATTATCCAATAGATGGCGCAGTGAACCAATAAATATAAACAGTTGCCCATAATTTAATAATTTATTTATATAAATAAACAAACTAAAGAAAACAAATGTCGTGGGGCCGTGATTTTATCGTTCACTGGTTTTTTTAGTCGCAACAAAGTTAAAAAAAAATGTTGTAGGCAATCGTCATCCCAGTCACCGGCCAATTTGCTATCATTAAATGGATACTAGAGACACGATTTTACAGGATTTATAACGACATTGTTACGTGAAGTGAAACGTAGGTACCTAATATACTCTGTGGTAGATGACTATTGAAATATTTTACCTGTCATGTGTTTTAACTACTTTTGACGTTTTGACGTAATTATTATTGTATTGAAGGTATTTATTGCAAAATTGTGGTGACTCTTTCACAAAAGCCATCTAAGAGTTGAAGTTTATAAATTTATTCTTAGTGTTCATTTCAGTGATTAGAAAATAATTCCTGTAACTTTTTCTAGTACTAAAACATTTTAGCGTAAACAGTTCTTAATCTTTAAATCACATAGAAAGTTTTTAGTGTTTCATGGGTGCCTCTATTGTTTAAAATGGGAATTTTCGGTAATTCTTCACCTTTCGATCAAGATGTTGGTAAGTTTTCATCATTTTATCAAAAGTATTTGGGCTATTCTTTTAGTAATTGGGCGCTTACGGGTGTCACAGTTTATCCTTTATTCCTCTTTATTATGCGCCGGATCAGGTTCTCGTTGACTCATTAACAGGAATTTGGGAGTTTCTTTGTACTTACATATGTAAATAAATTTATAAGTATGATATTTTTTTGTTATTTGTTGCACAAATCGTGTTTTTGTGATTTAATGCTACTTTTAATCGTCTAGTGGTGCATATATGGTTTTTTTGCCAGGACGACAGGGGTCTCAAGTTGTATGCTCTCCACTTATCACCACCTTGCTATGACATTGATATCATCTAAATTCTGTCAAACTTATTGCACATGAGTCATAGCAAGTTTATACAATATCTACACACACTTGGGTTGCAACACAGTGAATGTAGGTACTAAGTACCAATGATTGTGAGATAGTTTCCCTGTTGTTTACACAAAGCTTGTTGGTATTGGAGATACCTACATATTGATTTGTTTCAATGGGATGTAATGAACATGATCAAAGTGTTTTTTTAACATTTATGATTCCCTGCAGTTGGGCTCTTAATCAGTATGATCATTGTATGCTTGTGGTTAAATTACCACACGTTAGTATCAACCAATAATTCAATTTAAATTACCACACGTTAGTATCAACCAATAATTCAATTTGATGGGCTACATGATTGTCTTCAACCATAGTATTGTATTATCTTCTGACTGTGAGAACTCTCTTCAACGCCACCTACAAACTGGCAAATTGTTGCCCAGTAAACCAAGTGTTAGTCTGGTCTGTGTCTCACCAACCCAACCCTTTAGTCGGTCTAGTGTAGAGTACACTGCAGCAGCCCATCCCGATAAACATATCAGTCAATAGAAAGTGGGGAGTGTTATTGTTGTTGGATGTTACAGCACCAACTAGGTAGTTGGTATACTTACATGCCAAGTCGGAAATCAAACACTTGAAGGTGTAACAACTGGTTTGTTTTATTTACAACTAGCTAATGCCTGCGACTTCACCTGCATTCAAATTATGTATTGAAACCTTCCTCGAGAACCACTCTATTCATTGGTGAAAACAGCATGAAAATCGGTGTAGTAGTTTTTGTGTTTATTGCAAACAGATAGACAGACATCGCGGAAGACTGTGTTTCATAATAAATGTAGTGAAGTAACAACATGCTCACTAGCACACAGTAGGTATTATAAATTAATTTGTTAAGAAATGATGATTAGAAAAAAAATATATCTGTTTCTATATTATGCCTGATAACATATCAATACCTTTAGGCTCAAAGGGTGTAATCGCCATTTTGGCCAAAATGAGAATTTAATGCAGTTACTTATACTAAGTTTTTCGTCCTCTTTCAAATGGTCTATTTAAAGAACACCGGCCACAGCGCGAACAATTTTTTGTTGAAATTTTATTTTAGCGTCTGCCCATGAAAAATATGTAAAAGTATAGAGTTTGAATTCCTGAACAGTTTTGTCTTCTGTTTTACTTTTATACGAAGTCAGGAATTAAAGATATTTTAGTTTGAAGTTGCAAAGGTTATGTATGTGTAGTCAACAACAGATAAATGTAAAAATAAGTAGGTACTTACTTAGCACACACACGCAAAGTAAGGGTAGATCCCTTATTAGCGTGTAAAATACGCAATGGCGAATCAAAGATTTCTATTGATTTTAAGTCACCCCTGGGTTTAACTTTATTAAACATTTTGTTACTTGATTAAATACTTCTTTCTGTAAACTATACCACTGATTCCTCAAATAATTAAAAAAGCATTTTATTTGTCTACTCATTTCAATCAATTTCAATGTCAAATTGACAAACTAGCAATTTTACCTGGAAATAATTCGCTGTTTTGTCTCTTATTTACTTATTGCTTCTTTTTAACTGAAATCTTCATTTGGACTGACTGAGATCTTCCCTTGGACTTTCGATTAATTCAGTTACTGAACAGCAAATTGTGTTTTATTAATGAAGTACGAGTTGCCTTCGGATTTTGTTTAGTGTTTGTTGATATCATTTCCATTAGAGATTTTCAAATGATGGTACATCCCAACCGAAGCCAATGAGTTACAAGAAACCTGCCGACTAAGATCGGTTAGGACAAATTGCCAGTCAGAATAATATTATCGTATTTAACTACATACGAGAGGGAAAAATAGGCAATCATTTTTTATATGAACTTCCAACTAAGTAGCTACGTGCCACGATCTTGAGTAACGGAATGTGTGTAATATAATCATAATAGGGTAAATACGCTAAATGTCGGCCCCCTTACGGATTTTCTAAACTGCATCGCTCAGTCTCCTTCAGTTTGCAACAAAAGGATAGCTTGTGATGCGGTTTTAGACAGGTTGATAAATCAATTTTATGTTTATTAGCAATATGTTGGCTTTACTACTAAAAGAAAAAAGTAATAAGGTTTAAATGCATCCAGGTCGAAAAAACCCTAAAGTCGGCCGTTCACGGCCCATGGTCGGTCGTATTTTTCCCAAATGTCGGCCGGGTACAGGGTGTTTCGAATTAAGACATTTAAAAATATTATTAATATGATTTATTTTGGCAGGAGTATAATATCACAATAAGTTTGAATTTGCATTTATTTAATTTTAAATTAAATTAAACAATATAAATTAATAACCAATATTAACCAATTACAGTTTCACAACCAACGCTATACATTTTATAAGCACATAGGGCATTGTGATTAATTGATAGGTAGCAATCGCAAGTTCCAAGAGAGCAATAATTTATAGGTATTTGTATCCCAAACCATATTTAGCTATCATATATATGTTTTCAAATTGTCAACTCGTACATTCAAACTATTTGTAATACATATTAATAAATTATAATAATACAAATATATTCAATTTTGAGAAAATAAGAAAGTAAATAAATAAGTAAAAAAGTACTACCCACACAATCAATGAAAACATACAAAAGTAATCAGCCTGTATAGTGGTGCTCGAATTCGAGACTGGCCGACATTACGATCTTTAATATTTCTAAAGTCGGCCCCTGTTTTGTGTACCTTATTTCTCGAGATTCAAATAATATCACCCCGGCCGGTATTTGGCGACTAAACGTAAAATAAATTTATTTACCGTAATGCTTTGTAAGTTCTCCTTTTAAGCCAATGGAACGGGTAGAATTGGAATTTATAAAACAGACTGCTTTTACTTTAAAGCCGGCCCCGGCCGAGAATACGATTTTAAGTCGAAACAGGTATTCTAATGGCGGCCCCCTATTTTTCCCATAAAGCAATACGCAAAACATTGAAAAAACTATCTCAAAATATAGTAAAAATAACTATTTAGTGATAACAAAAGCTTAAAATAAAAATAATAAACGTCTTAACGTTGTAATATCAATCCCCGGATCGTGGGCATTCTCAGGAAGTAAGCTATTTTAACTAAGAACTTGACGCTTCAACGGCGCCATCGCTACTGATGCTGAGTGTGCGAAGAGCGAGTGACGTAAACGGATAGTAACGCTTTTTACCTATAGAGTATGAACTAAGGTTGCAATTCAAGTGGTAAAATTGCCACTTAAATACCGTTTGAATGAACGCAAGCCGAAAATGTGTAGACGGCCGAAGATTGGGGGGTGGCCGATGTTTGGCGTATTTACCCTATATAATTAATAAATTATTAGTATCTCCTTTCTTGACTTGTTATTTTTGCGCCTACCTTAAGCATTGCATTTTGTAAGTATCACCTACATTACTTTAGTAGAAGGCGAGCCTATTGCCACAGACCGTACGAGCACAATGCTCCAGGCTTCAGGATACTAGAATTACAGCATCAGTACAAAAAGTTAAAGGTAAGTAAATACCATCCTATTATACTACATACATACTATTATTTCATTAGGCCAGTTGACAAAAAAAATGTCATGAGTTTTTGTTTGGAGGTGACATTATAGTTAGAGAGCCCATGACAGTAGACCTAGTTTGAAAAGACTCTCGTTACGTATTATAATATTATTTCCGTCATTAATGGGGTCACACAAAATGGCGATGCTGCAATGCAAAAAACCTGCCAGTGCTATTAAAAAAACTATTTTTAGGTGTCTAGTATGATCGACCTCCTGAAAAACCACCGCTCATCTGAAAAGTCATCAATTTCTTTGTAAGAAAAACCACTGATGCATCTTTCAAACAGTGGAGAAAGTGGTTGCTGCAACGATTGAACGTCGCCCTCCGCGCAGCTGGATTCGGCATTTTGTCAGCACCCGGTTCCTTTCGATTTATACTGATTGAATACGCGTGTCACGGTCACGTATGAATAATTACGAAACTGAGTCATATCATACTAGAAATCGTTTGCTTATCGTTCGCCAGGTTATTTGCATTGTATCATCGCCATTTCGTGCTCCCCTATTAATAACGTGACGAATTATTTATATTTCGTCTGGGAGTATATCATAGACTAATATATATAATATGAGATAGACTGGCAACTGTCAGTTTGATTATTTCTTAGCAATGAGCGACATCTGGCCGCCAAGCAGAGAACTAAAGATGGGTTCATTCATAGTTCCAGATAGATTAGTTCACGAAATATGAAATGTACTGATTCGACCGATTTGCATTTAAAGATTAAATACTATATCACAGAAAATATAGTACATAATTCTTCATACAAATCGGTCAAAATCAGTACATTTAATATTTCGAGAACTATTCATCAAAATAATATTCAGTTATGAATATTATGTAGAGATAAACAGTCGGGAAATAATACAGAATTATGATATTAGAATATTTATTTTATTAAACATTTAATTCTACTCCAGTTTGCCTTTCTCGTTTCCTTCCATTTCTTTTATTAAAATGCTCTCGAGCCTGCAGAATAATGCAGTCCATCTCATTACAATCTGCTTTAGTAAAATTATAAAAGCTCTTGCCAGTGAGAACATTGCTGACTTCTCTGCACCAATTCATAATGAAGAACACAACACTTTTATTTAATAAATACTTATTCAATGTATTTTTATGTTCTTCGCATGTCAGGAAATTAAAATCAATATGTATAGTTACTATTAAATTTATGTATTGTATGATATGTTTTATATGTGCATCAGTTTTTAACACCTCTAAAGTGATGTGTTCCACTTGGGCAAAGTAGTCAAACAATGCTCGAGATGGATAGCACAACCATTTTTTGCCACAATATTCCTTTTTTGTTATGTATGTGTGAAAATCTTCAATATTTTCACTAATGCAATTAATTTTACATATGTTGCATTTTTTAAAAACATTTTTTTTGGCTTTGGTGGCCATCCATCCACTGCAATATGCTATAGCAGCGCATTTTTCTACATGGACTCGAGAACGACTTTCTAACATTGTATTTGTATTAATAATTTCTATATTTAAATGATAATCATTGATTTGCCTTATCTCATTACCATCATTGTCGTTGCTGGGTGATTCATTTTCTATAAATGATTTAAGGGATTGAAGACAAATACTGTCATCTTTTTCACAATTTCCCTGAAGGGAGTGCGCAGATGTGATATTATTTATTAATAATGTTTTGAACGCGTTTTCAAATGCTGTAGAGCTGGGCATTATATTACTATAGCCATGAGCTCTTATGGCTCCAAAAAAGTTTTCAAGAGGGTCTTGATTAATATTTCTTAAGAGAATCGAGTTTACTCCTTGCGACCATAAATAATTTACAATAGATTTAAATCCTTCAATTGTTTTCACCCAGCTGGTAAGAGACGGCACTGTTGTTTCTTTATCATTTTTATCTTTAATTACAAATTTCATTGATTTTAAAATAGGCAAAGTAGAATTCCAAAATCTTATATGAGGCGAGTTTGGTGTTACTGCCGATCTATATATTTTCCCTTCTTCTCTGTGGAAGTTTGCGTTGACCGAGTCGAAGAGATCGTCGAACAGCATTATTAATTCTGCAGTGTCGACGCTGTCCTTTGGCAAGCTCCCATTTTCTGTAAATGAAATGTTAATGTTATCACACAATATTATAAAACAAATTCTCCCGCCGCGTGTCTGTCCCTATGTATGCTTAGATCTTTAAAACTACGCAACGGATTTTAATGCGGGTTTTTTTAATAGTCAGAGTGATTCAGGAGGAAGGTTTTTGTATACAATTTGACGCGGGCGAAGCCGCGGGCATCGGCTAGTTATACTTATATAATTTTACATTTCAATGATATGATTAAAAAGTTACTTCATACACACCTGCCATACATCCAAGTGTCACACCAACAGACTTGCTGAACACCTGAGTGCAATATTTAACCCTCATTTTGGGTATCATTGACGGCACAACATGTAGAGCAGTCAGCTTGTGGACCAACTTCACACCCCTGAATGTTGGACTTCTTTGGAACAAGTTTTCTATATGTGACCATTTTGCCACAAGTACCTTGCCATCCTTTATAAATTTTAAATTTTTAGTTAGCAGATTGTTGCGTACACCCTTTATGAGATGAGGTGCATCATATATTGGCACAATTTTGCGACCAGCCACTTCAAAAAAGCCTCCTTTAAATTCTTCACTTCTTCTCAAATATAAAGGGTGTAAAACACCTCTTCACGAAGCCGAAAAGCACTTGTTGTCCCCATCATTGCGATCATTTTTTGGTTCTACACCATACCTGGGAACCTTCTAGTTACGGAGATATGGGGGGTCAAAGTTACAACTTTTTGACAAGATTTTTTTTAAATACAAGTTTTTTTTGGTAGGTTTTAACTTTTAATACCTCCACAACCCCCGTATTATTCAATCCATCCATCAGCACAATGTTTTAAGTGCGTTACATTGAGTTCTACCACAAAACATGATTTATAACCTCAAAAAAAAAGTAGTTTCCCAGCAATATTTTTTGCGTAAAGTTACTTAGCTTGATGTACAGAATGCTTGGTTAACGGCTTTGTGATGAGGTGGTTTACACCCTGTATTTCTTTTGTCTCCTGCACCAGTTGGTTTATAGTTGCAAGGTTTGTAGAGCCTTGGTCACAAACTGTAGCTACTACTTTTAGGCCAGTGGTCTGAACTTTTTCAATGATTTCTTTTAATTGAAATTTTAAATCTACTGTCTTTGTTGTACCAGAGCAAAAACTGTACGCTATTGGCTGTTTATATTTTTTCACTATGCCTCTCACCATGAATACAAGCACATGATCAGAAAATACTTGTTCTCGTTTTGTACCGGTATCAACAAAACCAGTTATTTGATCATGTGCTTTGTCATAACTTAGTGCTGGTGCTATTGACATTTCATCAAATAAAATTGAGCAAAATTTGTGTTTGTTGGGCATTCTTGACACCTTTTTTTTCAAATGTTGAAAAATGTTTTCATTAATGCCTGGCACTAAATCAACTTTTTGTAAGATGTTTTGCAGCGTCCTGCGGCTTGGCAAAACACAGAGCTGGCTTAGCAAGCGATAAGCTTTGGGAGATGGCTTATATAAAGATAATGCTAAAATTTTCTCATCAAGAGTGAATCGTCTGCCTCTGGGCTTTTTCCCACCTTCTGTCACCTGCATCTTAAATAATGTTTTAGCTGCTCTTGAAATATTCTTGGTTAAAATTTCAAAAGCTTTTGATTTTGATATTTTTTTTGCCAGCAAATATCTTTTGCGGAAGGTTTGTTTGTCTTTTAGACAGCGACGAAGCCTCAGTTCCATCTTCTTCACTCGGTTTTCTTGCTTCCATGGCAAATAAACTGAAAATTTAAATTATAGGATAAAGTTTGCCAGTCCTCTGAGGCAGTAATAAATTATAACCTGTACTTATAAATGGAGTATTTATTATTGTATGTAGTAATAAAAAAACATGCTGTATGCTGATTCATCAAGTATTATTAAGAAACATCTGTCAAGGTTGTAAAAAACCTATATAGAAGCCGAAAGGCACTTGTTCTCCCCATCATTGCAATCATTTTTTGTTCTACTGGGTTAGTCTGTTGGTCACGCCTTGAAAAGTGGTCACAAATTTATTATAAAGAACACTATATTTTTGATAACATACCTGAACGACTTGGCTTATTTTTAACATCTCTTGTTGATAAAGGATGCAATGTAGCTGTAGGTTTTTGCGAAGTAGATGGTTGGCTGCTTGAAGAAAACAGGTCCCTACAAGTAGCTGAAAAAATAAAAAAATGTATTACAGAAAATCAAAATTTCAGAAAAAAGATTGTTACACACACTCTATAGATTTTCAAGGTCATCTAGGCTTATTAGATCTTTACCTACAAATGAATATACTGTGTGAATGGCTACGTTGGTGACTGATATATTAACATAACTTATAATAAATAGACACTAATACAGCAGTATAAGTACTGTAAGACGAAGCCGTGGGCAACAGCATGTATATTATTATTTGTTACTAAATAATTATAACTATATTAAGAACATTACCATGCAATAATGTGGCTTCATGTGTTGTAGTTGGTTGGCAGTCTGGAATGAATGGACTTAATCTTGGCCCTGGAAAGAAAGTAAAAAAAATTGTACAGACCTAGTAGAAAAATTAAAACTATGTGTGAACTAATACAATATTGATTTTCTTCATATAAATAATAACTTAATATACTGGGAAGATACAATTTGTTTACTATTTATTCTTATTTTACCTGATACATCTTCAGAGGGTAAATGAAGAGATGGAACGGCCATTCTACAAAGTCTGTTTTTTGGATACAGGAACACATCTTGAAAGTGCCGACGACAGATTCTTTGAGTTTTGTAGACAAGGTTGCTATCCAGACTCGCAATGCCACCTCCAATACTCTTGATCCAATTCTGAAACTTTACTGCCTCTTTCTCAGGATTTGGAAAATAATGAAGAGGTATGCCTAAAAATAAAGAAAAATTACTTTACTTGGACTGACTGATATGTGATTGATAGTCTGCTACGATTTTCTAGTATGGTCCTGGTATGAGCTGCGTGAAAAAAGCATGTCATGGAGAAAAAACCAGTCAAATGCAACTCGAGCATGAAAAATTATAAAAGTTGGCAAACATACATTTGGGAGTGTATGCACTCATTTTGTTTGAAATTAACTACAAATTAATATGTTTGTAATTGTTTTTCTGAGCTAATAAGTTACCAATATTCGGACTTTTTTCTTAATTTGTACTGTTAGTTCCTACTTCTTGCCAAATTTCATGATTGATGAATAAAATCCCATCCAAATTAATCCAATGTTTTTATTGAGAGACGTGACTGAGGTTGAAGTTAGGATATCTATACTCGTACGAGAATTCTTGTTAAATGGGTTCCCGGTAGACGAAACTTTCTAAACTAGGGGTTGTTATCGTAAATATGTAAGTACTCTAACTTCGTAACTTCGTAAGTATAGTTTCGCTTACCATCTTCTGCTACGACTGGGCACCCAGGAACACAGCAGACGTTTCGAGGCATTGTGAAAAATACAAATGAACACTATAATGTGATATATGGTCCAAACTCCTTACGGAGGGCCTATCGACACTTAGAGATCACAAACACTTTCACAAAGTACAAACTATGCTGGAATTTCGGTATTTCAGGAATATACGGAGGAACTAAAAGTTCGGACTCAACGCAATAACACAAAAACACCAAAAATTACAAGAAAAAATGCGCACGAGCATGTAAACATACCGGTAGAAAATTTTCTTGTGACATTGAGACTAAGTGTTGCTAACGTTTGGTATCAATAAACTACTCTTAGGATTCTATCATCGTAAAAATAAATCAGTATTATTACATTATTTTTATATCTTACTTTTTTTTATGAAATTAGAGTAATTAAAGCAAAATAAACAATTAGTGTAAACTACTACAGCAAACAAAGGTGGTAACACTGCAGAAACAGTTCCCTGCTTGTGGGATAGATGGCGCTTTTCGCAATGGAAAAAATATGTTCTAAGTTACCAGGGCATGGAGTATATCGAGAGGTTTAGTGTCATGGGCTCTCCAAATATTAAAAGTATAGCTTAGCCAAAAGTCATGAAGTCAAGCTAGAAAGAAAAAAACTAAGCCATGATTATTTCTTATCATCATTATTCTAGTCAATTAAGCTTTTAATTATTACGTTTTTTTTTCCTGACTTCGATAGGCCTTAAGCTTGATTTGATAAATCTTAGTAAATTATTTCATCGGTATCTATAACGGTGACATTTGTAGACGCTTAATAATTTCATCAGCAATTGTACGGCCGGTGTTCTTTCGATATTCGCAAAAAAGTGATGGAGACAGCCATAATTTTTCGATCGCAAAACATTGTGAAGTATCTTTGCAATTAAACCACTATTGTTAATTAGTATAGATTTATTGAATGGCAAAACACATGCACAGTTGTCCGCTTTTTTTTTGTGCTGACCAAAAAACACAGACTAAAAACGAACCAAGTTTTGGATGCGTTCTCACACTCCCACGGCAAAAGAAAAATTAACAGACTAACATGTAACTCTACATAACTATCAGTGGCGAAGGGTGTAAAAAGAGTCAGGGTAAGCCGATAATTTTTTTTATTTTTTTTTCCTATTTTTTTCTATGTTTGTTTTGAACTCATTTTCGTTACCCGTAATATCGGGAACCATAAAAATGATGCCCATGACGAAAACACCAAAAATTTTCGTCGGCGCCATCTTTGATTTCCATTTTGACTTCATTTTCATTATCAGCGACCCCACAAACCACGAAAACGACACCCATGAAGAAAAAACTAAAATTTTTCATCGGCGCCATCTTGGATTTTCATTTTGACTTCTTTTTTATTATCAGCGACCCAAAAAACCACGAAAACGACACCCATGAAGAAAAAACTGAAATTTTTCATCGGCGCCATCTTGGATTTTCATTTTGACCTCATTTTCATTATGAGCGACCCCAAAAACCTCGAAATTGACACCCATGAAGAAAAAACCGATTTTTTTCGTCGGCACCATCTTTGATTATCATTTTGACCTCTTTTTTATTATCAGCGACCCCAAAAACCTCGAAAACGACACCCATGAAGAAAAAACTGAAATTTTTCATCGGCGCCATCTTGGATTTTCATTTTGACCTCATTTTCATTATCAGCGACCCCAAATACCACGAAAACAATACCCATGAAGAAACAACCAAAATATTTCATTTTGACCCAATTTTCATTATCAGCGACCCCAAAAATAATAACTTTGGCACCCATGACGAAAGAAAAAACAAAGAAAAATGACTAAAATGCAGAGCTACTCGTACCATAGTAAAAAAATCAAAGTGAACAACAAAATAAACATCCAAATAGATAGCCAAATACGAAATCCACCATTACTAATACTATCTCGTTCTTCCCCTATCATACTTTCTTTTTCTGCCCCTGTCGTAACTCGATAAAATTCGGCATACTGCACCAAAATAATGCCATTCATCCATGAATGATGTCCGATTCTTTACGAAATTCAACGAGCGATCACGATTTCTTCCCATCTCGCTCACGCGCACGCATTTTCTATTACTTTCTCTATGAATAACTCGGTTTGTTTCGGCTTACCAGAGCCCTAATATGGCGGGCTGGGTAGTGACGTCATGATGTTTATTTTTCATAGAAATTTAGCTGCCAAAAAGCCGATAGCGCCTGCGGGTTATTTTATAGCAAAATGTCATTGAATGGTAAATTTTTTTTGATCAAGTGCGAGTAGGCGTTTGGTGATGCTTGTGAAAAGTAATGATTGTGCAATTTTTCAATTACGGTAGGTAGAGAGTGGTTGTGTTCTAGACTTCTGAAGGTAAGCCGGTGGGAATTGAGTTGTTAGGAGCCTGCGCCACTGATAACTATCTAACAAGAAAATAACAATCGAAAGTAAATGATATTTTTACTTATATCATTATATAATGCTTATATAATATCAAGTACCATACAATACAAAATTATATTAAACTAGCGGACGTCCCGCGGTTTCACCCGCATAGTTCCCGTTCCCGTGGGAGTACGGGGATAAAATATATCCTATGTTACTTGTGGATAATGTAGCTTTCGAATGGTGAAAGAATTTTTAAAAACGGTCCAGTAGTTTTTAAGCCTATTCATTACAACCAAACAAACAAACAAACAAAGTTTTCCTCTTTATAATATTAGTGTAGATTATTTAGTACTAAACTTAATTTAAAATAAAATGTTAATTATAAATGCTTTTGCTTAAGAAACTAAATCACACACATTTTCACTACAGGAACGCATTTGGTTTACATGCCTTTTGCAAATGGAACCATTAACATCTATAACATAAGTTAACCCTGGTACAGATTCTTTGACTAGTATCCCCAATATCCATGGTTTAAATCCTTTCCGATAATCCCTTATCATTACCTTATCTCCCACACTAAACGATACATCCCTGTCACTAGTAGCATAACTACTTTGCTTAATTTGTTCTTCATGTAAGCTATCAACGATGGGAGGCGGGCGTAATAGAGAAAATCTTTCTTCTTTCTTTCTTTCTTTCTTTCCATAATTTTTGTGACATGAGTTTTAAAAGTCTCTACAAAGCGTTCCGCGGCGCCATTTGTTGCTGGATGGTAAGGCGGTGTGAATGTATGTTTTATATTAGCACTTTTACAATATTCCTGAAACTCTGTGCTTGTAAAACTTGTTCCATTATCTGTTACCAAATGTACTGGATAGCCATATCTTGCAAATAAATCTTTTAAAATGTTTATTGTGGTAACTGATGTTATGTTATGCATAACAAAAGCCTCAACCCACTTTGAATAACTGTCTATGATAACTAATCCTAGGAAATCTGCATGTATCTCGTGCCATGCTGATGGTGCTACTGGCCAGGGCTTCACTATCTTTGGTGGACTTTTATTGTGACTTAAACATGCCATACATTGTTTAGTTATTAATTCTATTTCTTTATCCATATTTGGCCACCAAAAATAGGATCTGGCCATTTCTTTCATTCTTACGGTTCCAAAATGGCTTTTATGAGTTTCATTTAAAATTCCCTCTTGGATAGTTTTTGGTATAATTATACGGTAACCCCAGAAAAGACACCCTCTATCTGTACTAATTTCATTTTTGCGGTTATAATATGGAATTAATTCTTTTTCAATATTTTGTTTTATTGGCCACCCATCCGTAGTGTAACACAATATTTTACTCAATATTTTGTCTTTCTGAGTTTCTTTTTTAACAACATTCCAATCTATTTTATCCATTTTGGAATTGTTTACAAAAATTTGTTTTGTTGCATTGCCTTCATTACAAATATCATGTAAATTAATTTTTTCATCACAATTTTGTATATTTCTAGATATAAAGTCAGCTGGATTTTCTGTTGTTTTAATATGTCTTATTTTATATGTAAATGCTAATAAAAAAATGGCGTAATGCTGCAATCTTTTTGCTGCCATTTTGGGTATTGATTTGGTGGGTCTTTACAAATTGTTCTGCCTCTGAAATATTTGAAAAATTTGTATTACTATTCTGTAAATATACATGTTGAGGATTAATTTGAGCCTCTAACAATTTTGGTGGCCACAGGTTCATTTGGCTCAACCAATCTCTACCCAATAAGCAAGGCACCTCATCCCTCCCAACATAAAGTTTAAGTTCTTTTTTAAAATCGCCAAAAGAAACTAATACACTATCCAGAATACCAACCGGTTCAGATGTAATTTGATCAAAATTCTTAAAAAGGACTTTACATTTTTTTTATTTCTTTGTTTGGTAGTAATTTTTTATATTTAAGTGGTATTACTGTTACTTCTGAGCCCGTGTCATAAAGAAAATCAATAGCTACGTTGTCCACCTTAATTGAGACATAATGTGGTGGGACTTTACTTACACCAAGTGAAAATACCTCAAAATCCTCGCATAATGTTGATGATGGGTCCTCCTCCCTTATGTCATCATTTTCACTTTTCTCTTCATGTTGCTTACACATTTTAAATATATGACCTTGTCTTCCGCATTCAGAACAATATTTTTTTTGTAATGAACACAGCTCGAACATGGTTAGACTTTCCACAACAATAACACTTTTTATCATTTGATTCATGTTGCCTATTCACAGTTTTTGATCTTCCTGCGCCATAATTAAAATTCTTTTGCCTAGTTTGTATTGAATTCTTAAACATTGGTGTAATGTTACCTGTAGCTTGTACATTTGAAGTTCTAATGGCCGCTTCTATGCCTTTTGCCAAATTAATTAGTTTTTCTAATTCCAGTTCTGAATTTTTTATTAATTCAAATTTTACTATGTTTGAATTTACTCCATCTATTAATTTTTCCTTAATCTGATCATCTATGTCCTTAAAATTGCAGGATTTGGCTAGTTATCTCAATTCCAATATGTAGTCATCAATGCTTTCCCCAGCATTCTGGTTCCGGTGTTTAAATTCCGCTGTATTAATTGTTGATGATGTTGTTCTGACATAGTTTTGTTTTAAGATGGTGCACAATTCTGTGAAAGATTTATTTAATGGAGAAACTGGTGAACAAATATTAATTAGATTCTCAAACACTGAGGACGATAGTTTAGTGATTAACACCGGTACTTTTTTATCCTCTTTAGTTTCACTGAGCAATGTCACACATTCCAATTGTGTCTCGAATGCTTCCCAGTTGCTCCCATCAAATGGTTTTATATCGCACGATGAAGTCATTGTAGATTCGGTTGTGATTGGAGTGCACACTTTGGAGCACTCTGTTTCACCTTCCTTAAGGCGCTACCCCAGGCAAAATTAGCAACTCTATTTGTGGTGATTCAAACTTCGTTTGAAATACTATTAGAATAAAGTTCTAATCAGCTTGCACTACAAAGTGGTTTTTACGTCAGTCGCTGCGGGTCGAATAGTGCGAAATTAGTGATTTTTATTCTTTATAAAATCAAATTTCCGTCTTTTGAAAAAAAAAAACTAGCATTATGTTCATTATTAAATTGTCTATCCATTAGTATAAGAAGTAAATCAAAATAATGTTAACTTAACGAGAAGAAGCATGTTATAAATATTTTTTTCTCATTTTTGTGGTTTCATTGTGAGGGGATTTATTACACATTATGAGACTTAAAATAAAAAATAAAACTACCACTTTGCAGTCTAAGAATATGTAGAAATTTAATGTATTTTTATTACTTGGTATTTCTTTTGGATAAAGAGGAGTTGGCTCCAAAAAACTGCACAAAAAACGGCTTTTGCTTGGGGTAGCGCCTTAATAAGTTGTTGGCTTATTGTTTTACGCAATTGATCCACGGTGCAGTTCTCTTGAAATGTTAGGTCAGTGGGTCGTCTTAGATGTTATTTTCAAGAATTTGGCCACTCGTATTAATTGTTCTTTTGTACATTCGTAGATAAATGACCTTTTTCCAATTCGTATTTTTTGTAGAAGTGGATCCTTTTCATCAATATCACTATTTTCTTCGGAATCTGGTGTTAAAAATGATGAATCACTGGACGTCATTAACAGAAAACAATTGCAGCCAACTTCACTCTAGTTCGAGCGTGATTTTGCAGTACCTAATAATTAAACTGCAATCCTTGGAATCCACACTGTTTTTTAAATTCAAAACGCGGATCCCATCCTCGTCGCCACTGAAGTATCTTTGCAATTAAACCACTATTGTTAATTAGTATAGATTTATTGAATGGCAAAACACTTGCACAGTTGTCCGCTTTTTTTTTGTGCTACCTAACCAAAAAACACAGACTAAAAACGAACCAAGTTTTGGATGCGTTCTCACACATTGATTCTCTTTAAAGTTGGGGCGTAAATGGAAAGTATTTCATTTATCTTCACTGCAAACGTCGTTACAGGCAAACACAATTATAAACTTGGAAGTATTGTTGTTTACGCCACAAGCTATTTTACAATTTTATTTCTACATTGTAATAAAACCTGAGATTTTATGAAGTTTGGTCAGTAATACCTTATAGTCCGGGAGGTATCGTTGCATTTTATACTTAGTCTTTTTACGCCGATCGGTTTCCATCTTGTTCAATAGATCTCGAATGACTGATAAGTACCTATATCCAGCGTCAACTGACGCACCCGCAGTGGGTGTAGCCTGTAGGATTGGGAGGTAAGATTAGGTTAGAAGAGTACTCAGTTAAATTAAACTACTCTGCCAGTAGTTTGATCATAATTAATGAATCAGTCAATTATTTTGATTAGAAATTGAGACAACAGAGGCAACCGCTTGCAACATTTTAAGGAAGCCAGGGGGTCTAAAATGGCCACTTTAGCAGAACATAATATCAATCTTATCATATTATGTTCTGCTAAAGCGGCCATTTTAGGCCCGCATATAATGAATCAGGCGAATGTTTTGTGAATTTTATAATAGTATCAACTTGGTTCTTCAAAATATATGTCACCGTAAAATTACACACATTACATTATCTTTTCATGAGAGTGGTACCACTGGGCAAGGGGGACCCCTCCTTCCCTCCACACCGCGTGAGTTGACTACCATCGCATGCATTTCACGAAAAATAATGCGTTTTATTGTAAGCAGTATGTTCGTTTGACAATATTTCGAGAGTAAACAATATCGCTATTAGAGAGATTACAATATAAACAAGCACACGAGTGTTTGACAATTTTACGGTGACATATATATATAGGATATATAGGATTTTTGAACAAAGAATTAGAAGTAGAACTTTTTTTGAATTGTAAAAACATAGATATTCTTTGGAATGGAGCATTGGCTCAAATGGTGTCAATTAATTTTCAATTTCAGTAATCACCAGGTTGGTAGGTAGTTCATTCTGCAGGGTAAATGCTATACATGGCGGCGCATTAATCCTAGTAAATAACCAGCTTAAAGGAGACGGAAACGATAACATACAATCTTGGGCCTGGATGTAAGGAGATTACAATGGTATGAATCAATAGATTCAGACTTATCAGTCCTTCACTGAAAATTCACTGAGTTTTGACAATCTGAGAGCCGAGTTATTTGTGGATTGGTAAAAGTGAGGTTATGTTAAAGTCTATATAAAAGAGCTAATTACTAATCAAGTTCTATAAGCACTAATGTATGTTTTATTCAGTGGAGAATGTTTGAAATGTCATATTTTGATTGAATATGAATGACTTGAAGCCATTAATAGATAACAGAAATGGATTTATCGAAAAGGCGTCCAGAATAAATAAAAAGCACATTTTAATGTAGAACACGGTTTATTCATTTTACATTACTTATTATTAAAATGTCGTCTAGAAATTGTGCAGGTGGAACAATATGATCTTGGTACATAGTCCAGCTAGGTTTCACTGACGGAATTGTTTCACGACCGAGGGTCGTCGGCCTAGGGTATTGCAGTGATTAGTTGCAATCCCACAATTATTCACACAGCGATCCATACTTTCAATAATTCCAAGTCAAACACGTGACCGATCTTCGGTGTGTCCAGTATGGAAGCAAGTGTCGTACAAGGTAAGCAGGGTCGTAATCCATAATAAAGAACGCAGTGGTCGTTGAAACTATAAAATAATCGGGAAAGCACTTAAAACATAACGGAAAACACGAAACGAGTTGAGCAGAAATAATTGACAAGTGTCAGTGTCGATCCGCTGTAAATGCTGTCAGTGCTGTCACAGATAATTAGCGTTGCCATAACTTCTGGGAACCAATACGGGACGTTTTTTCTTCCGATACCCAAAACTCATAATCGTAAATAAAAGAAAACTTTTATCTCTATATATAAAAATGAATCCCTATTTCCCTTGGTCACGGCATCACGCGTGAACGGCTAGACCGATTTCACTAATTCTTTTTTTGTTGTGTCTGTTATTGTCAGGAGAAGGCTCTTATGAAAAAAAAAATGATAATTAAAAAAAAACGCGAAATTAACCCAGCATGTCCAAAGTCTTCAATTGTTTCACCGCATGCATGTCAATAGCTATTTTAGGCAAATTGTCAGTGGAACACATATCCTAATAGATTCAAGGCCGCCTATGACCCACTGATCGAAGGTTCAAACCCCTTTAGATTACTTTTTGTGATTTATTTCGATTTTTTATTGGTTTATGATTTTATTCGATCCCCAACCGCTTTTTACTTTTAGTGTTTGTAACCATGTATTTTTTTGATAGCTGTAAGATTTTAAACATTTTTAAAAACATACTTTTCATTTATATAGTTTGCTTATCTTCACATTTTGTTGACGTTGAACGAAGTTGCCATTATTTATGGTCGCTGGCGAGAATTTAGAGTCTTACGATAATTTGATTCTGAGTATCAGGGAAACTCATCGTGCGTATGATGCATACTATTATATTTATTTTTATTTATTTTTTTTTTTTTTTTTTTGTGTTTGTTACCTCATAACTTTCGACTGCGTGAACCGATTTTGATGATTCTTTTTTTATTTGAAAGCTGGTGCTTCCCATGTGGTCCCATTTTAATTTGCTGAAGATCTGATGCTGGTCTTCGGAGATATACAATGGAACTCTTCAAAAATGTACGGCAAATCTGCAGTGATTGCTGTTATCGCTTGTAGGTTTATTGTTTATACAACATCATGACGTAATATCACGCCTGTATGCTCTGAGGGGGTACGCAGATGTGTACAATACACCCAGATTTCGACAGTGTTTGTTACCTCAGTACTTTCGACTGGGTGAACCGATTTTGATGATTATTTTTTAATTTGAAAGCTGGTGCTTCCGGTGTGGTTATATTTTAATTTGCTGAAGATCTGATCCGGATCTTCGGAGATATACAATGGAACTCTTCAAATATACACGGCAAATCTGCAGTAACTGCTGCAATGGCTTGAACGTTTATTGTTTATACAACATCATGACGTAACATTACGCCTGTATGCTCTGAGGGGGTACGCAGATGTGTACAATATTCCCAGATTTCGACAGTTAGGTGTATTAAGTTCCATTTATTGGGGATAAGCCTCATCTTAGCCTAACCTTGACATGTATTGTTTTTTTTTATTTTATTGGCAAGGGTACTTCAAGGGTAGGGTAGTTTGATGAGAATTTGGTTAGGTTCTGATTATGGGATCCATGACAAAGGAACGGAACTCTTCAATTCTTAGAAGCAAATCAACGATACTCGGCCAAATCTGTTAAAGGCTATCCGGATATTTGATTCACGTACCATAACGTCGTTATTAACCGACTTCAAAAAGGAGGAGGTTCCGAATTTGTTTTTTAATTGTTTGAAAGGGTATACTTCCCAGAAGGTCCCATAATCATCAAGTCAGGATCCTGATAATGGGATCCTGGAGAAATAGAGAGAACTCTTCAAATTTTATACGCACACCAGAAGCGATTTGGGTAGTTTTTGAAAGAGTACTTTCTCGGAGTGATCCCATTTAAATTTGGTAAAGATCTGATGAAGAAATTCGGAGAAAGGCAACGGAACTCCTCATTAAATGTAGCAAATGTGTGTCTCTTACTGGGATTGCTGAAATCTCATGTCTGTCTATTGTTTACCAGTTCATAACAAAAAATCACGCTGGTACGCTGTGAAAGGGTATGCACATATTGTGAACCACTAAAAAGTGAAAAATAAAAACTTTTTTGCAAAAAATAAAACCGACTTCACACAAAAAAGTGAAAAATAACTTTAGCTTCTGAAGTCGGTGACAAAAAAATTAAATCAATCAAACAAAGGTCACCGACTTCAGAAGCTAAAGTTATTTTTCACTTTTTTGTGTGAAGTCGGTTTTATTTTTTGCAAAAAAGTTTTTTTGTCTGTCTGTTTGCTACCTTTTCACAACAAAACGGCTGATCGGATCGCAAAGAAATTTGGCAAGGAGATGTATTTCAACCTAGGGAAGGACATAGGCTATATATTATCACGCTAATTACTTACGGGGGTGAGCAATATTGCATTTCGTCTATATTTTTCAACTGTTTAACAACTGACAACTGTCATAACGTGCTTTGATATACAATAACTATTTTAAACCTATTGTCATTAGAGCTAATAGCCCGTCGGTGACGGCTACCGCCTTTCGATCATTGTGTCGCAAGTTCAAGCCTCAGTAAAGACATTGAATTCTTTTTGATTTTGTTTAATTCTGTGAAATTGCCGATAGTAACTTTGGTTCGCACGTTCAAAACCCACCCGGTTTTCACTTTTTGTGTCCAAGTATTTTTGTTTTTTTTTTATAGATTAAGATTTCTAAATCATTGTTATATACATACTTTTTTTATAACACTTAAACGACAGTTTGGGAATCATTTATTTCAAATAATAAATCTGTAAACATGGCGCATAAGTTGTTAAATCATTTCTTAAATTTTCATCTGTGTCTGTGTGTCTCTACGTAGCCCTTTTGTTATAGCATCACGTGTAAATTATAAAACCAATGTGGTTTGATTCAATGCTTTGGGGCGACACTTGATAGGCCTATGTCCAGCTGTGGACGTCTTTCGGCTGAAATAATGATGAATGATGATAATTGAAATGGAGTAGGGCAGGACACCTAGCAAGGCGCGGTGCTGTCAGGTGGAGTAAAGTTGTGACCAAGTGGCGTTCTAGAAATCGAAACAGAAGTTTTGGTCGTCCAGCGGTGAGATAAGCAGACGATATTTTTGCCATTGCGGGAATATCCTGGATGAGACTGGCACAAGAGCGTAGAGCTTGGCACAAACAAAGAGAGGCCTGTACCCAGCAGTGGGTGAGAAAACCACAGCATGCCTGAGAGTTATTTCTCGACGGCATGTAAAGCCAAGACAGAGGACCTTGGGCGGCATAAGAACTCTGACACCAGATTAGGCACTAACCACACGATAAAGAAGAAGATTGTGTTGGGGCTTATTTCATAAACCTTTTTGACAACTTTAGACCTGGCTGAAGTTTGACTGTGATCGAAGGTCTAGCGATGGAGACGGAAGACAGTCACAAGAGGTCCGAAACAGTTTACAGCAGGTATATCGTGTGTCGGCTCATTTCATGCACCTTGATATAAACCTTAGACCTAGCTGGAGTATGAGTATCATCGAAGGTCTAACGGTAGAAATAAAGGCAGTCACAAGAGGTCCGCAACACTTCAAATCTGCTCTATCGTGTTTAAGGCTCATTTCGTGCACCGTGATGAGAACTTTAAACCTAGCTGGAGTAAGACTGTCATCGATGGTCTAACGATGGAGACTGAAGGCAGTTGCAAGAGATCCTCAACAGTTTACAGCAGCTATATCGTCATTGGGCTCACTTAATGCACCTTGATGAGAACTTGAGAAATAGCTGGAGTATGACTGTCATTGAAGGTCTCATGATGGAGGCTTGGAGACGAAAAGAATTTGCAATAGGTTCTCAAGAGTTTACAGCATCTACATCATGTTGTATTGACCTGCCTGGAGTATGAATACCATCGAAGGTCTATCTTTGGAGAAGGAAGGCAGATGCGAGAGGTCCGCAACAGTTTGAAGCAGCTTTAACGTGTCGCCGCTCAGTCATGCCATTTGATGAGAACTTTCGACCTAGCTGGAGTATGATATCGTCGAGTGCCCAAGGATAGAAACGTAAGGCAGTCGAGGGAAGAGCCCTTATTTGGAAAAACATAAGTAGGATATTTGGCGATTAATGTAAACCTATTCGGGAAAAAATAAATTGTTACTTACTTGAATCTGTACTAATATTATAAAACTGCAGAGTATGTTTGTTTGGTTGATTGAACGCGCTAATTTTAGGAACTGTTGGTTCGTCTTACGCAGACGAAGTTGCGCGGGTCAGCTAGTATATGATAACTATAATATCTTTATGCAGTAAAATAAAACTGTGTAACTATTTGTACAAACAAATAACCAAATATCAATACCAATATAACAAAAAATACAATTAATTGTTAGTACTTTGTACAGTCAAAGAGATCTACAAAATAATGCAATATCACAATAACTTTGTATAAAAGAAATATAAAAAGTAAAATCAGTCTTTATCAACTATGTAAAACCAACATTTTTACTAACAACAAATACACATACAAAATCACAATGTCCTATAAACTAACAAAATACAACTCTTTTACAAAAATCAGCCTTGATTGACCATCATATAAATCAACATTAAATATAAAATATGCAAAAAAAATAGAACACATATCAACAGTAAATAATCACTTCTTATTTTTTTGTATATTTACCAACTACATACAAGCAAAATCATAATAATTTAAATCTAAAAAAATATAACAGTACAAAAAAATACAAAAATCACAGTAATTATTGAAGATTAAACAAATCAGCATTATTTTAGTTTATAACTAATCTTACATATTTGTTTTTTCATTTTAAATTAAGAATATATGGCATGGCTTTTCCATGCAGTGGCCTAGTGAAATCTGATTTTCAAAAAATTGGCTAATTATGCGATTTATTCTCGCTTCATTTTCAATCGATTCAGGAGTCCGATTATTTGTTTGGACATCCCTTTGCACCTGATCCATTTTATTTTTTGATAAATTCGCTTCTTTATGTAGAGTGTCTAAACATTGCAGATAATTCGATTCAATTATGTTAAAAATATTATTATTATAATATTAACAGTATTGTTTATTTCGTTAGGCGAACTTTATTTAACAAGACCAAAGACACATTGAACAGTCTCGTATTCGCAGTCACTTTCAAGAACCAATATGTCACCGAGGCAGCCATAACATACAAACAAAACACCTTATCTATTATTTGTAACCCGTTTTTTTAACAAGCCATTCGTACAGAGACAATTTTACATCGTAAGCCTATCGACAGGTTATATTATTATCATGACGGAATATCGTTCATCATAGCTCTTTTTTCAATGATCTGTTATGATATATTAAATTATAAACTGTTCACAAGTGCATGTTAACCGTTTCTTATGTAAAATATAACAAATTTTATCTCAGGGGACCAATAGGCACCTGAATAGGTGCCGAATCTTTAACTTATATTGTATATATATTAGAGGGGACGAATGGGTACCTTAAAAATAATATTTTTTATTAAAATATTAATTGGTCCCCTACCAGGAGACCAATGGGCACCTATATAGGGGCCGAATCCACAACTTTTATGCTGGGGGACGAATTTTAGGGGACGAATGGGCTCTGACCCGATAAATGGTGTGTAGTCGCTAAACTTACCCGTGAATGTTTGAATTTTCACCTCTGGCAGTTTTATTCTTGCGAGCGCAGTGGCAGAATTATCTGAGGGCTTTACTGAGGGTGAGGAACCGGAATTGATTTGTTTATCCAAAACCCCAATGATGTGAAAGTATTTCGTCTCAATTTCGTTTACATCTTCTTCGTCCTCGGGGTGAAGACATAAAATTGTCTTATTAGCGTCTTCGTAATTGTTGAATACCTGATCTGCCCGTGTTCTCCTGTTCACAAGCTCTTCAATCGAGGCTGAACCGACGCCCTCGGCGTCACTAACGAAACTTTTCAATCGCGTCAGTGAGGTTTTTAAATAGCCTCTTGCAGCCACAAGGCGCTTTAAATCTGATTCTGCCATTGCACTCGCAAACACTTGAAACTGTTACTGACTGACACAATTATCTGCAGTAATTACGGTTAATAAACAATTATTATCAATAAACTTAAATTAAAATAGAAGCTAAAAAACAACTCGTAAAATATAATGGCTGCTTGAAAATACCAATATTTTTATAATAATGAAGAAACTCGTTGCGTCGCGCATCGGTCGTTCTCGCCTTGCACTTGTCGCGTCGTGATTCGCCGATTCGTCTTGCTGTCACTATTGACTGGATCACCCGTCTCGTTCCTATGCGCAGGAAATTGTATCGCACTCTCACTCGAGCTTGCCCGCGTTGTTCGCGTCACGTCGGAGATCGTTGTTTCGTTGACGACTCGAAGCGAAGATAGACGAAGTGTGCACGATGTCCGCACGAATATGTTGCATCAACTCAACCAATTTGTGTGAAGAAAAATGTCCGCCATTGAAATCTTGCTCCAACTTCACAAATTGCAAATTCTGTTGCCTCCTCCTTTTCAAAATCCAGAAGGACCATGTACGAGATCGTTAGCAGTGGACTGTGGGGAATGTTGCTAGGTTGTTGGTAGGGCAGAAAGGCTTCAGTATTTGGTGAAGTAAAACTCTGGAGTTACAGACACGTCCATTTATTGCACAGTTCGTGGTTAGAAGAGAATGAAATACAGTGCTGTTTTCACAGATAATATAAATGTCAAATCTACATAAAAACTATTGATGTTGGTTTTGCCAACATTACATTTGTTGAAGTGTATGTATGCTCCCTAACAGTGTATAACGTAGTAAGTACGCTCCTTTAGAATATAAGTATCCATTAAGCTAAGTAAGCACTTTAATCTACACTTCTACACTAATATTATAAAGAGGAAAACTTTGTTTGTTTGTTTGTTTGGTTGTAATGAATAGGCTTAAAAACTACTGGACCGTTTTTAAAAATTCTTTCACCATTCGAAAGCTACATTATCCACGAGTAACATAGGATATATTTTATCCCCGTACTCCCACGGGAACGGGAACTATGCGGGTGAAACCGCGGGACGTCCGCTAGTGCATTATAAAATATATTCCTTTTGAACAGTGATTAAAGCACATTCAATCTAGTTGGTTGTCTGATTTATTCGACCCTTGAAACCCCAACATTTCAATGTATTCTGTGAACCGCTTAAGATTTTCACACATAAATAGAAAAAAAAACAATAAATTTTGGGGGTTCCCCATACTTAGAACTGAAACTCGTTTTTTTTTTTCATCAACCCCATACGTGTGGGGTATCTATGGATAGGTCTCCAAAAATGATATTGAGGTTTCTAAGATCATTTTTTTCTAAACTGAATAGTTTGTGCGAGAGACACTTCCAAAGTGGAAAAATGAGTGTCCCCCCCCCCCCCCCCCCCCCCGTAACTATTTGCACTAATCGGTTAAATATTCTACTTATGTGTTTCCAAATGAGGGTTTCTCTCGACAAACTTGAGTCTTCATCCTTATACACTCGATGACAGTCATTCTTTGGTTAGGTCGAAAGTTTTCATCAAGGTGCATGAAAAGAGCCGATACACGTTATAGCTGCTGTTAACTGTTGCGGACCTCTTGCATGCCTCTTGACTACCTTATGATAGTTTTTTTCTAAATGGCCATAAGTTCTACTATAAGCTTTACACAAACATAAGCGTACATTTTCTGTCCTTTTATTGTTATTAATAATGTGTGCATAAAGTTTGATTTTAAAAATACTTATATTTGTAGAACGCGCAACAAGCGAGAACAACACGAGCGAGGAATGGGGGCTGATTATGGAGATCTGTGACCGCGCCGGCGCGTCCACACAGAGCGCCAAGGAGTGCCTGCGAGCCGTGATGCGCCGCCTGGCGCACCCCGACCCGCACGTGCAGGTGCACGCCGCCACGCTGCTGGACGCCTGCGTGGCCAACTGCGGCCGCGCCTTCCACCTCGAAGTGGCCTCGCGCGACTTCGAGACCGAGTTCCGGCGTCTACTGGCGCGCGCACAGCCCGCCGTGGCGCAGCGCATGCGCGCGTTGCTGCGCAAGTGGGCCGAGGGCGAGTTCCGCGACGACCCGCAGCTCGACCTCATCCCCTCGCTGCACGCCAAGCTGCGTGCCGAGGCGGGCGAGGTACCGCGGCCCGCGCCCGCTCCCGCGCCCGACACAGCGCAGGCGCAGCGCGAGCAAGATGAGCTGGCGCGCGCCATCGCGCTGTCGTTGCGCGACGCGCCGCCCGCTGCGCCGCTGTACCCGCGCGTAGACGCGCCCGAACCCGCGCCGGCGCGCAAGGTCCGCGCGCTCTACGACTTCGAAGCGGCCGAGGACAACGAGCTCACGTTCCTGGCCGGCGAGATAGGTACGTCGCGCTCCTGCGAACCCTCGTTCCGATCGTCTCGGTGCCGCTCACGTCCGTCTCTTCCGTGTTCGCAGTTCACGTGACCGACTCGAGCGACCCCAACTGGTGGAAGGGTTACAACGAGCGAGGCGAGGGCCTGTTCCCGGCCAACTTCGTGACGGGCGACCTCGCAGAGCCGGTGGCGCGCGCGCCCTCGCCCGCCGCGGCCGCGGGCGCCGACAGCGCGGTGGCGGGGAGTGCGGGGAGTGCGGGGGGTGCGGGGAGTGCGGGCGCGCGTGACGAGCCGCCCGCGTACATCGACGAGGCCACGATGGACGCGGCGCTGGCGCTGCTGCACGAGGCAGACCCGCGCGCGGAGGGCGCGGAGGGCGCGGGCGAGGCGGAGCTGGCGCGGCTGGAGGCGCGGGCGCACGCGATGGGCGCGCTGGTGGACGCGGCGCTGGAGCGCGCAGACCGGCGCCACGCGCGGCTGACGCAGCTGTCGGCGGAGCTGGTGGACGCGCTGAACTTGTACCACTCGCTGATGCGCGACCCGCTGAAGCCGTTCGGCCACGGGCCGGGCATGCCCCCTCCCCCCGCGTACCCGCCGCACGCCTTCGGGCCGTCGCCGCTTCACCCGCCGCCCCCTCGGTACGTAACGCTTCTCACTCATCGCTGAATGGGATGGGGTATGCCAAGTGGCTCGTCTTGTAAGGATTCACAAAGAAGTATCATTATATTGTTGGATGCCGGCAGGTGCTGATGGTCGCGGCTGTCGCCCGGTTGCCGCCCGGCTGCCGCCCGGTTGCCGCCCGGTTGCCGCCCGGTTGCCGCCCGACTGCTACCCTGCCGATGACGCCGCAGACCGGTCGGGCGACACGGCTGACACCCCAACACTTATTCTTGGATGACACCCTGAGAAAATAATGTACTTTATGGTGATATTGTTATTACGTTAATTAATATTGTATAATATTCTGTAGAGAAATAAATTAATAAAGGATCTTTATTCATTGACTTGGCTCTAGTATTAATAACACCTGCACAGCTGCACTTGCCCTTAACTCAAATAGGACTGTAGAAGTTGGGAAAATGGCTAAATGATACTGCTGCATATAAAGTCGAATTAAATAATCCGGAGCAAAGGTTTAGTAATAGTCGTACAAAGGGGCGAGGTAGCACACGCGATGACCGCTAGTCGCGTGTTGAGACTCACAACTCACATGTCTCGCGTGCGCTGTGTGCGTGAATATTTGGCGATGACACTTCGCAACTTGCTAACCGCGAGAGAAGTCGATGTATTTTTCTGTTCCTGTTGTATTTAGGGAATTCAGAACCGGGTCCGGATCTAAATCGACTTTTCATACCCGGTTCTAGGGGTAGACAGAACCGGGTCACCCGGTTCTACCCGGTTCCAAGCGACCAAATCGTATTTTTATATATTTTTACCATCGTCACTCGAGAAAGGGTTTTTATTGATCGTTAACAGTGAATAAAACTCTCTTTTACTCTTTGTCGATATCTATGTGTCGCATCATGGGTGGCCGAGATGCGAAGTATCGGGTCTTCTTCACGATCCGACATAGTTTCAAATAGATGTGGGCACAGTCGCGGGCATTCGAGCGAAAGATGAATTTAAATTAAAATAACTTTATTCAAACCAACGGTTTTACAATTCAAGAAACAAACACGTGCGTTGGTATTGAGCGTCTGCCAAGGCTGTCGGAGCTGGACTGTCCCAACACTCGGTCCCTTCTCCAGCCATCACTGCGTCCCCTCTACCGACGATCGTGTCCAAGCGGTAGGAAGCGCTTTCGTTTCCGGTATTGATATTATTAGTTCACAAAACTAAGCGTTAGATGGCGCTGCTTGTTGCACTACGGCGCCATCACTACGACCATCCATCACTCCACGCCTGACTAGCACCCGTCCTCGGGTGTAGTACCTGTGGACAAAATGTGCTCTGAGAGTAATCTCGCTCGGCTATCCAATGTAACAAAGTTGTTTCTAAATGGTACCTACTTCATTTCTTCTAAATCTAAGAGTACAATAATCAACTGTCATGATTGACAATGCCCTGTTATTAAGGCTTCGTACACAGTGCTTCCTGCACAACATGATCCATTGGAAAAGGTCCGATCAACAAGTTACAACAATTCGGTTTCTCTTTACCATAATTATTCATAAGCAATGCATACTCAACTCATGAAACTTTCATTGTAATCTGTGCACCAACACAGACAGAAATCGCACCAACGATTCCCTACGGACCCATCGCCACATGTTACTCATGAGGTCCGGTCCAGACCCATCGCAAAGTGATACTCACGAGGTGCGGTCTAACAGATAACAGACCCATCGCCACATGTTACTCATGAGGTCCGGTCCAGACCCATCGCAAAGTGATACTCACGAGGTGCGGTCTAACAGATAACAGACCCATCGCCACATGTTACTCATGAGGTCCGGTCCAGACCCATCGCAAAGTGATACTCACGAGGTGCGGTCTAACAGATAACAGACCCATCGCCACATGTTACTCATGAGGTCCGGTCCAGACCCATCGCAAAGTGATACTCACGAGGTGCGGTCTAACAGATAACAGACCCATCGCCTTCATGTTACTCATGAGGTGCGGTCTACAGTCTTGAGTATGAGTGTACAAGCCTTTCTTTATCAGATTTGGTCTCACTACCACTTTCATCAACTACGACATCTAATTCTCGAGGAACTTGGTGATCGGGGATCTTTCTCACAAAAGCTAAAATCTTCGAATTACCATTGACTGAACCTTGACCTAGGCTAGTTGTAGTAACGACAGCATAAATATGCTCAGAGGTCACCCGAGTCTACACGAAACAGAATTAGCACTCTGCAGTCATAACAAAATGAAAACGACTCAAAAGAGTCCCCTCCCAGTAGGTGAGCATGCGCTAATCACACACATGTACCTACACGCGACGTTGCGCTCGTTGCACCACCCACCATTTTCAAATTGGGATAGCCTCATGTCTTTACTTGAACCTCCTGGTATGTTCTCGTGTGATGATAACTGTTATGTATCAATTATGTGGGTATTTGGAAGGTCTAAAAAATTAGCGATGTAAAATCAGCGGAGTAAAAAAAAAAACGGCAAAATTTGTTGCTTTTTTGTTGCTGATTAGTTGGCAAAAATTTTTTTTTGTTGCTCCAGCCGATCGCAAAAAAAATTGCAGTAACGCTAGTTTTTCATTATGATAGCGTGGAAATCACTCGATGTGGAATTATCGATCAAGCGAATAAGGGTTAATTTGTTGCTAAAAGATGCAAAAGAAAAAATTAAAAAAAAAACATAAAAATAATTTTTTGTTAAATATACCAAAATAAATAAAGTCCACGCCAGCTTAACTCTCAAGTTTTTCGTAGAAAATGCTAAATAAAAATTTGTTGCTGCTCATACTGAAGCTACTCTGAGCACAGAGAGTCAGCAACAAAATAAAAACTGAAAGTCGGATTAGTTCGGGGATCGGTTTACGAAAAAGCCGGCCACGCCAGCTTAACTCTCGACTTTTCTGTGGAAAAACTATATTAAAAATTTGTTGCTGGTTAAATTGCAGCTAATCTGAGTACAAAGAGTCAGCAACAAAATAAAAACCGAAAGTCGGATTAGTTTTCAGATCGGCTTACGAAAAAACCGGATACGCCAGCTTAACTCTCGACTTTTCCGTAGTAAAACTATAGTAAAAATTTGTTGCTGTTCATATCGCAACTAGTCCGAGTACAAAGAGACAGCAACAAATTAGAAACCGAAAGTCGGATTAGTTTGGAGATCGGTTAAAGAAGAAGTCGGCCACGCCAGCTTAACTCTCGATTTTTCTGTGGATAAACTATATTAAAAATTTGTTGCTGGTTAAATTGCAGCTAATCTGAGTACAAAGAGTCAGCAACAAAATATAAATTGAAAGTCGGATTAGTTTGGAGATTGGTTTACGAAAAAACCGGCTACGCCAGCTTCACTCGCCTTTTCCGTAGTAAAACCATAGTAAAAAATTGTTCCTGCTCGTACTGCAGCTAGTCTGAGTACAAAGAGTCAGCAACAAAATAGAAACCGAAAGTCGTATTAGTTTGGAGATCGATTTTCGAAAAAATCGGCTACACCAGCTTCACTCTCGACTATTCCGTAGAAAAACTATGATAAAAATTTGTTGCTGCTCATACTGCAGCTAGTCTGAGTACAAAGAGTCAGCAACAAAATAGAAACTGAAAGTCGGATTAGTTTGGAGATTGGTTAACGAAAAAGCCGGCCACGCCAGCTTATCTCTCGACTTTTCTGTGGAAAAACTATATTACAAATTTGTTGCTGGTTAAATTGCAGCTAATCTGAGTACAAAGAGTCAGCAACAAAATATACACCGAAAGTCGGATTACTTTGGAGATCGGTTTACGAAAAAAACTTTTTTGCAAAAAATAAAACCGACTTCAAAAAAAAACCAAAAAGTGAAAAATAACTTTAGCTTCTGAAGTCGGTGACGTTTGTATGATTGATTTAATTTTTTTGTCACCGACTTCAGAAGCTAAAGTTATTTTTCACTTTTTTGGTTTTTTTTTGAAGTCGGTTTTATTTTTTGCAAAAAAGTTTTTATTTTTCGTTTTTTAGTGGTTTACATCTGCTTGGTACACATGGAAAGTGCATACCGTTACAATTACAACAAGCCCAAACACGACTAGGATACATTGTCTCATTATGGAGTTCCGTGACTCTTGGCTTCATCATCAGATCTGATGGTAGAATGGTTCTTATCAAACGCAAATGCTTCACTTGTTGTAGAAAATACCAAAATTGCTGTACGTTATCCTATAAAATTTGAAGAGTTCCCTCGATTTCGCCAAGATTCCATCATCAGATCCCGACTTGGCGACTATGGGACCAACTTGGAAGTATACCCTTTCAAACAAAAAAAGAATTTTTCAAATCGGTTCAGGCGTCTTCGAGTAATCGGTGAACATACATAAAAAAAAAAAAAAAATACATACAGTCGAATAGAGAACCTCCTCCTTTTTGGAAGTCGGTTAAAAACCGGCCACGCCAGCTTAAGTCTCGACTTGTCGTAGTAAAACTATAGTAAACATTTGTTGCTGTTCGTATTGCAGCTAGTCTGAGTACAAAGAGTCAGCAACAAAATAGAAACTGAAAGTCGGATTAATTTGGAGATCGGTTAACGAAAAAGCCGGCCACGCCAGCTTAACTCTCGACTTCTGTGGAAAAACTATATTAAAAACTTGTTGCTGGTTAAATTGCAGCTAATCTGAGTACAAAGAGTCAGCAACAAAATAGAAACCGAAAGTCGGATTAGTTTGGAGATCGGTTAAAGAAAAAGCCGGCCACGACAGCTTAACTATCGATTTTTCTGTGGAAAAACTATATTAATTTGTTGCTGGTTAAATTGCAGCTAGTCTGAGTACAAAGAGTCAGCAAAAAAATAGAAACCAAAACTTGGATAAATTTGGAGATCGGTTTACGAAAAAGCCGGCCACGCCAGCTTAACTCTCGACTTTTCTGTGGAAAAACTTTATTAAAAAGTTGTTGCTGGTTAAACTGCAGCTAATCTGAGTACAAATAGTCAGCAACAAAATAAAAACCGAAAGTCTGATTAGTTTTGTTAGAGTCACTCAACAGCTTTCTGAATCTCAGAGTTGGTTTTCTAGATTTGAAGCGATTGAGTTTTCAATACTGCTATTTCCGAAACTATTGTTTTTAAGGTAGTCGAATGATAATAATAATAATAATAAAATATCGATTTATTTTCTCTACACAAGTTACTTAATGCTAAGGGTACAGTGGAGCACGAGCAAGGAATAACTTTGTGAGAGACTGGTGCTTGAAGTAGGTCTCTATAGAAACCTGTATTACAAGTCACCAGGGCCCTCCCGCTGCAATTCACCTGCTATGACCTACTTTTAAAGCGATAGGTTTTCATATTAAAAAGTGCAGGAAGCTAAATTAAAAAAAATACAAAAATAAAAATATGAAAAAAAGTACAAGGTTATTGTGGAAATATTAGAACGCGTGTGAGTAGCTGAAGAGTGTGTATGAACCAAGTGTGATTAGGTGTGTGTGTGTGTGTGTGTGTATGTGGTTGCTTTGGTGACTGTGGTGCGAGGATGAATGACATTATGTATATTTTGGTGCGAGCATGTTTGAGGGAAACCTGTGGTTAGAGTATAATCGTTTGTAAGAGCAGCGGAGAGGACGGTTTGACAGCAGAGATTGTCTATCTGAGAGGGATTAAAAGTTTTTCTGTTTCCTGGTAGTCAAGGGTTTTCAAATATGTAGTGACTGAGGTTTTACATTTATATTTCGTGAGTGGGTATATAGTAAGAATGCTGTTTAATTTATTATACAAGTATGGTCCGAGAAATATGTAGAAATTGTGAGAGTGAGAATAGTTGCAAGCCTGAGTTTTGCACACCCTACCTTTTCGGCGCTTATCTTTTTGGAGATTCGGGCTGTATTGTAGTTTGGAATGTACTTTTAGCACTGTACGCAAAATAAAAGACTGCCTTACAGTAAGCACATCCCACTCTTTAAAAAGGTCTACAGTAGGGAATAAATAAGGAAGTCCAGCGCCAACTTTGAGAATGGCGCGTTGTGCCCTCTCGACATCAATCATGTGGGTTTTGGCGGCGCCTCCCCAGGAGGTAATACAATAGTCGATGAGGGATTGACATAATGCATCGTAGACCATCTTGGTAACTCGTCGATCTGCTGCGTGTCTAAGAGTTTTGAAGATGTAAATTAGTTTACGCAAACGAGATACCAGAGCCTTTATATGCGGTTTGAAGGTCAGGAGTTGGTCAATAACGACACCAAGATATTTTATGTCATTGACTCTTTGGAGAGTGGGACAAGAGCACAAAGAGGTGCCAGGAACACAAGCATGACAGGCAATACTCAGATAAGATGGTGGCAGTTGATTTGTCCTGTGGGCAAACGCGACATATTTTGTTTTATTAACATTCAAAGTTAATATGTTTAATCGAAGCCATTCGCAGACTTGGTCAAACCCCTTTTGAGCAATATGAAAAACATTCTCCCAGCTATGTCCGCTAAAAAAGAGGGCGGTGTCATCAGCGAAAGTAAAAATTTTACCACCATGTAGTTGAAGTTGGCAGAGGTCATTGATGTACACCAAAAATAACGTGGGGCCGAGAATGCTGCCCTGAGGCACACCGTATTCGACACAAACCTCGTTGCTCAGCCCACAGTCAATCCGAACTCTCTGCTTTCTTTCTGTAAGGTAGTCCGTCAATAACTTTAGGGGAATACCTCGTACACCAAGCCGTTCCAGCTTTCTGAGTAGATGAGGGATAGAGACTGTGTCGAAGGCTTTTGCAAGATCTAGGAACAGTGTTACGCATTTACTCTTTTGATCTAACTTGGTAATGATGGATTGCAAAAGTTCATGTACTGCGTCGTTGGTTGATTTATTGCAACGAAAACCAAATTGTGCAGGCGAAAGAAGATTGTTGGTTTCTAGAAAGTTTATTAGTCGTCGGTTTATAAGCCGTTCCAAGATCTTGGACAGAGTAGGTAAAATGGAGATAGGCCGATAGTTATCAACACAGTCTCTCTCCCCTCCCTTGTGCACAGGTTTGATAACCGCCAACTTAAAAGCTCTAGGGAAGACCCCAGCCGTAATAGCAAGTTTGCAGATGTGGGCTATAGGAGAGGTAATAAAGTTAATGTACCTCTTAAGAATCTTGCCAGATATATGGTCGATTCCTATGGCACAGTTCTCCTTTAATCCAATAATGATGGAAGATACTTCTTCTTCCTCAGGAGGTAGCATGACAAATGAGTTCATGGCAGTAAAAGAAGAAGAGTCATATGGCATTGGACTAGTTTGCGTTGAAGTGGTAGTTTGCTCCGCCAGCCTTCTGCCCACATTAGCAAAGAAACTATTGACCTTATTTAAATCCTCATCTTTGTTTTGGGACGTAATAAGGCAGGAAGAGAAGTCTGCTGTCTTACCTGATCCGCTTATCATTTTAATTGCATCCCATAGCTGCTTTTTATTACCTTTCGCACTTTCGATCTCCTTTTTGTCGTAGTTTCGTTTGGCTTTTTTAATAATAGAGTTACAGTAATTTCTATAGCGTTTGTAGGTTAGCTTAGTAATCTCATTTTCAGGATCTCGCTTAAGTTTTTTATACAGATTGTCCCTGTTCTTCATACAACGAAGCAACCCTTTAGTTATCCACGGATTACTGACCTGCTGTCTTCTGGGAATTTTTACCACACTAGAGTTACTTATTATTGCAGTCGAAAGGTACGTCACCAGCAAGTCGGTTGCAGTATTGGCATCATTACACTCAAGTATTGGCTGAATGGAAGTATTTTTAATAGTTTCATCGAGGGACTCATAGTCAATCTTGTTGGCCGTTTTATTGTAGTAATTCAGGCGGGAATTTAAGTTTAAACTAAGGGCAACAGTTTCATGGTCCGTAATTGATGATTCGATTATGAAACAATTAGCGTCTAATTTTGTTTTGAGCATAATATGGTCCAGGCATGTGCGTCCATGCGTAAGTGCCGTATGGCCTGGGAGCAAACAGTGACTTGCTAGCATATTTAGATAATCATGTGAGCGATTGTCTGGGCTGTTAGGGGCTATGTTGATATTTATATCGCCGCAAAGAATAATATTTTTAAAACTTTTTAATTTTGAGAGTAAAGTGTCTAATGAGCTTATGAAGCCATTTGTATTGGCCTGACTCGGGGGTCGGTAGATTCCAATAATGCATGTTTCGGTGTCTAATTTCAGCAGTAGGCAGTTGGCGTCATTTATCTGGGGTTCTTCAATATTAACTTGAAGGTTTCTATTAAAGTAGATTACCACTCCTTCATTTTGCGTTTTATGATTAGTTGTTGATGCAAAATTATAGTTATCCAGATTTGGTATGTTCCTAGCTGAAGGAAGCCAGCATTCTGAGAGAACCAAAATGTCCCAAGATATTTCGGAGCTTTGCAGAAGTGTGGTGAAATTAGGCATGTTACAGTTAACGCTACGAATGTTTTGTGACAAGAGATTGAGGGTGCAACTATTAGTTGTTATATATTTTTTTACTTCGTCTATGCCGCATGTGATTGATTTAGCTATTTGAAGTGAGTCAAGATCTGAGTGCAAGGTCTCAATACTTTGCATTCTTTACAGGGTAACTGAACTAAAAAAGGTCACGAAACGTGACCTATAATTTTGTAAATCATTGAAGTATAAACCCAGATCTTGTTCGTATATAGCTGATTTGTTGGACATGCGACTTGAAGTAAAATATAAAGGGGTTAGTTCACTGGTACCACAGATATACCTGAATAATGCTCGCTTAGGTAATGTGTACTGTGTATATATTGAAACTTGAGTGTTGTGTGGCTGTATATGAAATAACGCGTTAGAGAGAGAAGCACTAAAGATCCACTGGTAATATCTAATAATAGAAAAATATAAGCTAACATGCATAATCATATAAAATATATCAGATTTCATTATTAAAATCAGACGTTTAAGTATAATGTTACAAAATATTAATACAAATACATAAACAGTGCAAGCACAATAGTTCGTTGTAGGACTGCAGATAGTGCATGACAGTTGAGATAATAAAACTAGTCATTGGGATTTTAGTTCTGTAAGATCTTCTTCTCGGGAGATAAGTTAATGATCATTTAATACTGTGGCCTGCTCACTCTTCCACGAAAAAAGCATTTCCTTCAGTTCTTGAATTTCAGTTGGTTTTAGAAGAGAGGTATCGTCGTATCTTAGGTAGTTTACACCCTTACTAATGTTATAAAATTGAAGAGTTTGTTTGTTTGTTTAAACGCGCTAATCCCAGGAACTACTAATTGAAATTGAAAAAAATGTTTTTATGTTGGATAGTCCATTTATCGAGGAAGGCTTTAGGCTACCTATATAACAATACGCTGCGACCAATAGGAGCGAAGCACCAGTGAAAAATGTTGCAAAAACGGGGAAAATCTCTCCTATGTAACATATATACTGATTTATATTAATTAATATTATTAAGTTGAACTTAACTCTCGACTTTTCCGTAGTAAAACTATAGTAAAAATTTGTTGCTGCTCATACTGTAGCTAGTCCGAGTACAAAGAGTCAGCAACAAAATAGATACCGAAAGTCTGATTAATTTGGAGATCGTTTTACAAAAACAACCGGCTACGCCAGCTTGACTCTTGAGTTTTCCATGGAAAAACTATTGTGAAAATTTTTGCTGCTCATTACGTTAAACTGTCTATCTTCTGAGTTATTCATCTTATTTATATTTTATTTTCAAAAGTACGTTACAGGGTTTCTTGGGTTGTGGAATTGGTAAAATTATCATTCAAAAGTAGGTACCCTTTGTTATTTTTTTGTATTACAGAAGATAGGCTAAGCGTTCATCAATGAAAGTATACACATTATATGAAGCAGTTACGGTGTGTTTTTTTCGTGTAATACCTTTTTTATATTATTACAATTATTTATTTATATTAATTTACTAAATCTGATAGAGGACCATATTCATCAGAATATGGAATTTATATTCATTTGTCGGATCAACTGGGATGCTATAATTACCTACGCTCCATTGAAGCCCTTGATATTGTTTTATTTTATTAAAAACATGTAACGTTGCACTTTGCAGGTTACAAATAAAAAGAGTTTAGTTTAGGAATCCTTAATATTAAGAAATCTATGTACACTTAAAACTACACTATTTACACAATACTTTAAAGTTATAATCTATTATAATATTGCCAACTAAACCTAACACTTAAATAAAACATTAAAATTAAATATTATTGTACGGAACCTACGAGAATCTATTATCTTATTTTAAAAGGTCCTCGCTTCTATGCGCCCGCGCAACGCTAAAACGATCCTTACCGAGTGTCGCCGAGGAGTTACGAATCGGTTGGGCCGGTAGGGCCCATAACCAGCCGTTTTTGAGAGCACTGATTTGACAGCTGTGTCGCTCGGTCCGATCGTACCTTAATAATTTTATTAAATACGTCGTGAAATCTCTCTAGGGTAAGTTTACATGTATTTTATTAGAAGAGCTAATTACTGTAAGGTGTTTCTAAAACTTCTCAAATCTAGTCTTCTGCTGTATTTCTTCCTATCTTCCTATCTGGGACAGTGTGACCTTTGGACCTACGAAACGTGGTTCCGACAGCTTGCTTACGCTTCCGTTTCTGTCTGGAATTCCAGGATTCTAGTCTACCCTTCACCCTTTCGCCATGGTAGGAACCGTGGTTCCTGCGTCGTGAAGGACGCTTGAAGAAGATCCTATGCTGCAGTCGCTACAGAGCGACACCTACCCTACGCTGACGTCATCTACCGAAGACTGAACCTGGGTCTGGAGCCGTTGGTTGCTGGCTAGGTCCAAGACGGAACCATCATCGCTGGAGACGGTTCAGACCAGTGTTCCGTACCACATCCTTTACCTCTGCAATCGAGTCATGTGATGGCCACGGAAGTGTAGGCAATAAATAATAAGTTAACTTGGGACGAGCTCTTATTATTTACAAACCCCTACCTACCTGCTGACACCCTCCTACAGGGCATAAGTGTCACAAACGTTTTTCTGTTGTTAATCAATCGAATTGAAATAACTAGCATAATAAGTTATTTGTTGTACAAGAGTGCAAAGTTGTTTTTTAACCGCGTGCTCAATTTTGACACGCAAACAAAGGGGGCCGTGCTAGCCAAACGTTTTCAGCGCGTCCCTCTTTTTTCGCATATTTCTTCAAAAGTCAGAGGTAGGTACATTGAAAAAGAAACCAGTTATACTCCTAGAGGCGAGTACATTGCATTGGTGTACACATATAAGTATAACGCAAATTTTGAAAGGCCTAGCGGGGCAAACATACATATACGGGTAATACCATTGCCTTTGACTATCGCAGAAGTAAAGATAGTATATAGTATGTAGAATAGGAATGAAGAAAATACAAATTTGATGCAACAAACTTGGATTTAGCGCTCGCCAGCCGCTGTCGTGGCCAGCAATAATATAATCAGATCGAATACTTCTAAGCTGCTCGGTCCATCGTTCATCGTCGAAGCAAGTTATGGCAAGAGAGGTTCCCACCACCTTACAACTTGAAGCCCCAAGAACACAACTTGGCTACCGCGGGCAGTGACTTTGTTTTTTTTTTCGGATGGGAAATCAAAGAAAACCCATCCATGTTCCTTCCTCGCCCTTTACGGGCAGTGACCTACAGTATCCTATTTGGAAAGCTCTGAATCGATTGCGTACACAAGTAGACCGCTGCAAAATATATTTGGCAAAATGGAGTACCTATTATTGGTTCCTCCAATACCGAGTGCAAGTGCGGCGGTCCGAACCAAACTATGCCGGGGCTATCTGCTGAAGTGTCCAAGTTGTTCGTTTACCTGCACTTATTACGACCTGAATAGCGCCTCTGCCACTGCAATAAACGTAGCCACCTACTGGGCCCAAACTATGTGCGTGTGGATTGAGGGCCACTTTGTTAAAATTCTTTGAAAAAGTGCTTTGGATTTAGAAACATTCCTAAAGAATTGTGAAAGTTGGAATGCCATTTTGTGAAAGGCAAATAAGGGTGTTATGGACTGCAAAGTTAATATAGAAGTACATCGATACGACAAGCAGAAGAAGGTTCATCTTCCAACTGAATTCTTTGCTCAACTCTGGACGACCGGAACTTACCTACTAATAGAGCAAACTGGCGGAGAAAAGCTCATAAAGCACAGCTGGGTTGGAGAGACCACCATGTAGCCGCGACGGATTGGAGGCAGCAGGGTACAATTTATTTAAAATTGCCACGCGAACACGTAGCTGTCATTCATCTCTGGCAATCATCCCTGCCAAAACTGGAATAATAACGGAGGTAGACGTAGCCAATTCGGATGCCGTATTTCTTCAACAAACCAAGTAGCTAGTCAGCTTTCCTCCTCAATCAATTATATAGTCAAGGGAAAGGACATAATTATGTTACAAAGATTTGTCAGATCGATCAAGATGTTTAAAAAACTTCTTAATTGAGGTTGGATTTTACCCCTATTTTTCTAAATAAGTATGTGTGTATGCTCCAGTTTTTTTATGTTGAAAATTTAGCCGTCACATAAAGTGCCCTATTGACCTAGTTAAATGCGAGCTATTTTGAAGATTTGTCCAGCCAGCCTGAGTCACATCTTTCTTTAGAATTTACCGTTGACATGCATGAAAAATAAATTATAATTGTTTCATAATTGATTAATAATACCTACCTACTTACATTGAAATCTCGTTATTTGACTTTGTATTGTATAAGCCGATGCATAAAGAAAGGAATCTTAGGGCTACCGCACACTACAGACAAGACTGTCTTGAGACAGACTTTCGCTATACAAAATATATGAAGATGCGCACACTTGAAACAAAACGTCTCGCAGACAAAACTGTCTCATACCTACAAAAACTGCACAGCGACAAGTCTGACTACCGATTGTCGGCTTCCCTTTTGGATGTACGCGGGCGCGCACATCTACGACAAAACAGTCTAGCGATAGGGCATCGAAAAGTGGCTATTATCAAACCCGGGTTTTCGGTTTCGGGTTTTTTTGTCCAAAACCGAGTACCCTAGTTTTTCGTTTTTTTTTTTCATCAAATGATAAGATTTTTATTTTGCAAATAGGTTTTTACAGACACTTTTACACGTATTTCTTTTTAAAACTTAGTAGATGGGGCCGGTGTTTGCACTACTCTAAGGAGAAACAGTCGAAACAAACTCAGAGGTCATAGTCTCATTTTAAAGTCCTGACATTGCTCAATACACACGAGGACTATGCAGATTAGTATCTGAGATGGTAGGTATTTTCAATTACAATATTAATACAAAATGCTCTTACTTTATTTATTACTGAACAAATACAGAGGTTATAATAATAACCAAGCGCTCTGACCAAATCGTGGAAATCTTTAGGGAGGAAATGCTGGATAGCCTAGTAGATTCTTCAATACGCATTGGTTTCAGGGTGAACTTGGACAAACCCCAGGTTCTACGAACACGTCACCCCAGGACCTATTGTTGTCAATGGTGGTCCTTTGGAGGTTGTTTGAGAATATAATTTACCTCGAGGAAACTGTACGGTTTGATAACAATTATAGGCCCGTATCCGTGTTGCCGGTTTTCAGCAAGGTGTTTGAAAAGATAATGCTCGATCAAATGCTTAACCATTTTAACACCAATAAAATCTTACACGAACAGCAGTATGGTTTCACCAAAGGACGTTGTACGACTGACGCCGGTGTCACTTTATTAAAACATATTTTTACTGCGTGGGAAGAGGCACAAGATGCCATAGGAATCTTCTGTGACCTCTCGAAGGCATTTGATTGCGTAAATCACGAAACCCTGATTTTAAAGCTTGAGCATTACGGTTTAGGTAAACTTGCGCTCAGTTTAGTAAAATCATAACTGAATGATAGACAGCAGCATGTACAAGTAAAGGATGTAAATTCGATGGGTTTAAAAGTAAAAATGGGTGTACCACAAGGTTCGATATTGGGTCCCTTCCTCTTTTAGTATACATTAATGACCTACCCCATTTATTTAACAACCATCCGCAAATGGTGTTGTTTGCTGATGATACTTCTTTAATATTTAGGATAAACAGACGTGCCACAAATCTTGACGACGTAAATAGCGCCCTACTGCAGGTTCATAATTGGTTTACCGCTAATAATTTAGTACTAAATGGGAAAAAAACTAAGTGCATAAGATTTGCTTTACCAAATGTCAAAATTAGTGATTGTGACATAGTAATGAATCAAGAGAAACTTGAATTTGTCAATAAAATGGTTTTCTTGGGAATTACGCTTGACCACAGGCTACAATGGGGTCCTCATTTAACATCTCTTGCAGGCCGGCTGAGCTCAGCAGCGTATGCTGTTAGAAAAATTCGTCAATTTACTGATGTTGATACGGCGAGGATAGTCTATTTTAGTTATTTTCATAGTATTATGTCATACGGTATTTTACTATGAGGACGTGCTGCAGACATCGAGTCTATTTTTATTCTGCAGAAAAGAGCCATCAGAGCCATATATGAATTACGTAGACGCGATTCTCTAAGAGAACTGTTTAAGGAAATTAATATCATGACAGTACCTTGTCAATACATCTATGAAAACATCATGTACGTATGGAAAAATCTGCATTTATTCAGTAAAAGAGGTGACAGACACCACTATAATACTAGAAATAGGGACCAACTAGTTCAGCCAGGTTTCAGGCTTGCTAAAGTAGATTCATCTTTCATGGGGTACTGTTTAAAATGTTACAATAAAATACCTCCCCACATTCTACAACTGAATTAGACGAATTTTAAATCTTGTGTAAAACGCACACTATGTAGTCAAGCATATTATAAGCTGGGGGATTACATTGAGGATAAAAATGCTTGGCTAAATGCTGGTCCTGCTCCGCAACCATAGATGCAAACTTATTGGACAATTATTGTGGTAGCTGCAGAAGATTGTAAAAATATTCTTGCATTGTATAGATTCCATCTCTTAGTATTGTATCATTGCATAACACATGTGTGAGTACCATGTACCGTAAAGCTACCATTTGCATTTAGTTATGTTTCATTGACTTGAATATGCCTTGGTGGCTGAGAGAATGTCATGCTCGTTTAAATGTCTTGCTGATGGTGGCGGTCTGACTGGTCATCTCTTAGCTGCCGTGCATCATTTGAAGTGCTTTATTTTTAATTGTTGATTTATTTATTTTTACTCTGGACGCTCTTATTGTGCACGTCTTTCTACATCGTTCTCACATAAGTATATGTATAATCTCAACATGAAAGATGTAATCAAGATTTTGTAACAACATTTTTGATTGAAAAGAGTGTCCATGGAGTTTCTTGCCCTTTCTTCTCCATAGAGATCTACGTTAGGGAATGGGCAACTACAGTACTTTCTCAAGTTATTATGCCTTGTGTCTGTGACTGTAGCTTCGCTTTATTTTTCGTTTTATCGACATTCAAAAGTGCCGTAATGGTCTAGTTGAAATAAATGATTTGAGTTTGAGTTTGAGTTTGAATAGCAAATGTACTAAGATTGCTGAAATCTCATGTCTGTCTATTGTTTACACCAGTTCATAAAAAAAAAATACCCCGTTGCGCTGTGAAAGGGTAAGCACATGTGAAACACTAAAAAGTTAAAAATAAAAACGTTTTTGCAAAAAATAAAACCGACTTCACACAAAAAAGTGAAAAATAACTTTAGCTTCAGAAGTCGGTGACAAAAAAACTAAATCAATCAAACAAAGGTCACCGACTTCTGAAGATAAAGTAATTTTTCACTTTTTTGTGTGAAGTCGGTTTTATTTTTGGCAAAAAGTTTTAATTACGTTTCTTGATGTAAAAAAAGCGTTTCATTTTGTTATTTTTGGATGTATTTAAAACTAATATATTTTTATAAAGGGAGCTGGTATCTGGTTCACTAAAATCTATACTAATATTATAAAGCAGAAGAGTTTGTTTGTTTGGTTGAACGCGCTAATCTGAGTTAAAAAGTATAAAATGCACAACAGAAACCTTGAACTCGGAACAAAGTAAAATAAAAACGGAATTAGAAAACACTCAAAACTCAAAACTCGAAATATGAAAACCAAATCAAAGCCCTCGAAAGTGATCTAACCAATCTTAAGGCTCAACAAAATCCCGCGCTTACAAATCCGCCACATCGCGACTATGAAGCCATGGCCTTAGAATTCCAAGACCGGGCGCAGCGACAACAGAACATAATAATTGTCGGAATACCCGAAACTAACAATAAGAACTCGGATGTAAGACGTGAGTATGACAATAAACAAATACTTACTTTGATTAAAAGTTTTTATAAGGATTGTCCCACACCAATGAAATGTTTGAGGCTAGGCAAATACAATTCCGAGAAAAATAGGCATCTTAAAGTGTGTTTCGAAAATAAAGACACTGTTTTGCACATTTTACGAAACAAATCAAAACTCATTTCCGATGGTGTACGCATATTCTCGGACCAAACACCTATGCAAATGAAACTTTTAAAAGATCTTCGAGATGAATTATCGCGTCGAAAGGAAAATGGTGAGCAAGATTTGGTAATTAAGTATGATAAAGGAACACCGAAAATTACTAAGATTACCTCAAAAAACTATCAATGAGTCATACTCCACGGCCAACTAATATCGAGAGCTCGGGAGTTGAAAACGTAACCTATCAACATGTATTTACGTACCAGGCTATACACACATCTGCCTCGTCATTAAGACTGTTTTATGCCAATGTTCGCAGTTTAGTTAAAGCGGGCAAACTAGACGAATTGAAATGCATACTTAAATCATTTAACCAATCAATACACATTATTTTACTCACTGAAACATGGATAAAAAACAAAACAGAAGCAGAACTACTAGAAATACCGAATTATACACACATCTACAATATTCGGACAGATGGTATCGGTGGTGGTGTTTCTATGTATGTACACAAAAATATCAAATTCAGCGTAAAAGAGGACCGCTACGTACATGGAAATAATTTTCTATTTATTCAGTTAGAAAAACTCTTGCTGACAGTTGGCGTCATTTATAAACCACCTAATACAAACTTAAAACAATTCCATCAAACGTACTCGACGCTTTTGGAAAAAACGAGACAAAAAGCAATAATATTTGGTGACTTTAACATTGATTTACTGCAAAATGAACGCAAAACCACAGACTATACGAACATGATCCAAGAATCAGGCTACTTAATTATAAATAATACTCAAGAGGAGTATGCAACACGACAAACAGCAAATACGAAAAGCATAATCGATCATGTTTGTACAAATATTAATGATTCTAGCTTACACATGGCACTAATTGAGTCTACCCTATCTGATCACAAGCAAATATACGTAGGAATAAAGAAATATAAACAATCACTACTGCATAAAAAGCACTATCAAGCAATCAACTATAAGGAACTTTCTGACAGTGTACAAAAGGAAAAGCTACCACAGAAAGACAACAGCTACAATACACTAGAAACATACGTCAAAGAGCATATTGAACATGCTAAGATTACAAAAACTAAAATCCTTAATTTACCTCAGAAGGACTGGATTAATAAGTCTATTATTAACGACATTGCTGAAAGAAACAAACTATGGCATAATTATCTAATAGTCCCTAACAGTGAACTATTAAAATCCAAGGTAACAGCTGCAAAGGATAAAGTAAAAAAGACGATATGCAAAGAAAAGAAGAAATATTATTATGATGCTTTTGACAAATGCAAAAAAAAACCCCAAGAAGATGTGGAAACTTATAAATACTTTAGCTAAAAATAAAATTACATGTACCTGTGCTCCCCCAAAGTTAATTGTAAATAATACTATCATATCAAATGGTACAGAAATTTGTAACAGTTTTAATCATTACTTTGCGACAATCGGTTCTATATTAGCCCATAACATACAAACAAACCAACCTTACACTACACACACAAACACACAACATACTCTATATATACCTAAGGATAGTCAGAGCGCTACTCTATCGGAACTCGATCCTTGTTCTACAGACGAAATCATTAAAATTATAGATAACTTAGACAATAACACCAGTTGTGGCATAGACGGCATAACCACGAAGGCTCTGAAGTGTATCGGCCACCAAATAGCTAATAATCTTGCAAATTGTATTAACGCATGTCTGAAAAATGGTGTTTTCCCCGACAGCCTTATGATAGCCAAGGTGACTCCTATTTATAAAGCTGGAACTAAAACTGATCCCGGCAATTACCGGCCTATTTCAGTGTTACCTGTTATTTCAAAAATATTTGAAAAGATACTACACGCCTATTTGATTACTTAAAAGAAATAGATTTTTTATATGAACATCAGTACGGATTTAGACCACATTCTAATACACTTGCAGCAACAATAGATTTAGTAACTAAAATTAAAAATAATATTGACAAAAAGCAACTAGTTTTAGGTATTTTTATTGATTTAAAAAAAGCTTTTGATACGATAAGTCATTCTATACTACTACAAAAGCTAAAAAGCATTGGAATCACTGCCAAAGCCTACAAAATATTCGAGTCTTATCTTACAAACAGACGTCAGATAGTAAAAATTGTCAATTTTGAAAGCACACAGCAGAAATAGTATGCGGAGTACCGCAGGGATCAGTCTTAGGCCCATTGCTTTTCTTAATTTATATAAATAACATAAGTAATATTGGTTTAACGGGACATATCTCACTATATGCAGACGACACATGTCTTTTTTATTTCGGCGACTCCATACTTAAGGTTATTGCTGAAGCACAGCAAGACCTCCATATCTTAAATACGTGGCTTAAGCGAAACTTACTAACTATAAATGTAAACAAAACTGCATACATAATATTTTCTCCTAAAAACAAAAAGATTCCTAATTTTCCTCCTCTTGTGGTAGATGGCCAACAGCTTTTAAGATCAAACCATGAGAAATACTTAGGCCTGATCTTGGACAGTAGACTTACATTCAGACCACACATTGATCACATAAGAAATAAATTGATACCGTTAACTGGAGCTCTTCGAAACATCGCTAAATGTGTGCCATTTCATTTACGCTACACGATTTATAACACACTCATCAAACCACACTTAGACTATTTAATACAAGTATGGGGACAAGCTGCTATTACACACCTTCATGACCTACAAGTATCTCAAAATAAAGCAATTAAAACTCTATTCAATTACAATTACTTAACACCTACAAAAGAACTTTATGCTAAAACTAAACTATTTAACCTACAAAAATTACACACATACCACACATGCATACTAATTAAAAAAATTCTAACGAACAAAATACACTCACAAATCACTTTCAAACGTAAAACATACCACTACTACGCTAGGAATAGGGATAGTATAGAACTACCTTTAGTAAGAACTTTAGATTTATAATAAATTACCAAAAGACATAAGGGATTCTTCATCTATTAATATATTTAAAAATAGGCTAAAGTTGTATTTGGCCAACCAACAATAATGTACCACTACCTACATTTTGTACTCGATTGTTCGAACGACGAGTAATTTACTACTTAAGTTTTTTTTGTTATGCTAAGTTTCTCATATGTATGTTCTTTTTTGAGAAATAAATTTCTTTAAACCGAATCTCAGGAACTACTGGTTCAAATTGAAAAATTCTTTTTGTGTTGGATAGTACATTTATCGAGGAAGGCTTTAGGCTATATAACATCACGCTACGACAATTAGGAGCAGAGCAGGAATGAAAAATGTTGCATAAACGGGGTTTTTTTTGCCTTTCGTTTCTCTCTCTTATGTGACGCAGACGAAGTTGCGTTGGTCAGCTATAATTTATGTTGGAAACTTGAACACCTGATGCAGAACCGCAACAGACCAGCTAAACTATGAGAGATACAAATATGACACTTTAGCAAAAATTGTTCCACATGATGAGCATTTTCTGCTGAGAGAATAAATTTAAAGATCTGGAACACCTGATGTGGAACTCCAAGAGCCCAGCTACACCATAACACATATAGGAATGACGTCTTAGCAAAAGTTGTTCAATCTGATAAGCACTCTCTGTTGACTTATAAAAATCGAAGATCTGGGACACCTGATGTGGAACTCCAATAGCCCAGCTACACCATTACACATATAGGAATGACGTCTTAGCAAAAGTTGTTCGGTCTGATGGGCATTTCCTGTTGACTTAGAAAAAATCGAAGGACAGAAACATCTGATGTGAAAATTATTGCAAAGCTATCACTAATTTCACTGTATAAAATAACATAAGCTGGGAGTACCTCCACGCGGTGAAGGCGCTAACATTTTAGGACTGATTTTCGATGACGATTGTATATCAATGAAAATTTGACTCGACTGGCCAAAACTCCTATTTATTATTTTATTTTATCGAATAAATATGTCTTCGGGTTTATGTTATTTGAGTGTTGAATTTCCTTTTCCATTTATCTTCGTGACTCGGTAGCCTACCCGGTAACGCAGGGGAGCAGTCAATTAGATTTTAATTGATTAGATATCTTCACAACAAAACTATAACCATGCCTAGAAAGAGGTCAAATCTTTCCCAATGTTCCAAAGGAGCTACAAGATTGAGGATCATAAGATCCCAAGAATCTACCGAAGAGCGTCAGGAGAGACTTGATGCTGTTCGAGAACACCAGGCTGCTTGCTCCGTGGAAACCTCTTCGGATCGCGAAGCACGCCTGCGTTCTTAGCGTATTTACGCATCTACATCCAGATCTCTAGAGACCAGTGAAGAATAGATGCGCGACTGACCGATCGTGAACGTCATGCATTGTCTCGCGAGTCGGAGACGTTCACGGATAGAGAATTGCACTTGAGTACCAAGCGTATCTACGCATCGACTTGTAGATCTCTAGAGACAAATGGGGAACTTGATGCGCGACTGTCCGCTGATCGTGAGCGACATGCATTGTCTCGCGAATCGGAAACGTTTACCGATACAGAATCACGCTTGAGTTCTCAGTGTATTCGCACATCTACTAACAGGTCTTTTGAAACGAGTGATGAACGTGATGCGCGACTAACTGCTGCTCGAGATTATCATACTCGTAGATTGCCCCGAACACGCACACAACAAAATATTCATAATCAGTTAGAAAGTGAGAGAGAAAGAATTACTGGAGTACGGCATGAAGAGACAGAAGAAGAGCGCAACGAACGTTTGAATTCTGATCGAATTCGACATTGTCTGAACAGAATGTCGATATCATCTGAAGAATCGGATGTGTCTTAAGATATAGCCGTAGGGCATGGCGACCTTCCTTGGGTTGATAAGGAACGGAGTACATTTACGTATAATTATACTCCTATGATTGAATACGCCACATTTATTATGGTTCAAAATTGTACTTTTTGTGAAGCTGTTAAATGGCGAAAAGAAACAAACGGTATGTGTTGCTCAGATGGGAAAGATCCGCTTTTCCCTTCCCCGGGTTCTTAGAATTCGACATCAGACGTTTCAGATCTTCGATTTTGACGACCCCGTTGTTGCTGGCATAAGCAACATCAGGATCCGCGTACGAAGTCGCGGGCAGAAGCTAGTTATGTCTATAATTGGTAAATTCCAAGAAAAAATATATTTTGATTTTGATGACAACGACTTGTCGACACCTTATTATTATTATTATTACAAGTTATCACTTCAAAAACATGACAAAGTGTTTGTGCGATAAAGTCCTGTGTCAGGCTTTGTACGCATTTGTACCTGTTTAGATCAGTGAGTGGCGGCGAGACTGTCGAGCTGATCGAAGGAATGCAGAGAAGAGTCGGGCGGCAGCAGCTCTGTGGAGGGTGACTCTCCGAAGCCGCTGTCGGCGTCGGCCGGCTCGTCGCGCTCGCTCAGCAGTGCCGGGCGCAGCGCCTGGGGCCACGCTGTGAGGTAGGCCGCCACCTCCGCCGCGCTCGGCCGCCGCTCCGCCGTGCGCGCCCAGCACAGCCGCGCCAACCCGCGCCTGCAACACGCCCAGCAACATGATCAGCGGTCCGAATACCTGGCTCAAGCACCCCACCCGCCCGCACACTTACGTCTGCGGCGTGGCGTCCAGCGGCAGCGGCGGGGAGCCGCCAGTCGCCACGTACTCCAGCACGCGGAGCGGCGACATTCTGCCGTAGGGCCGCGTGCCCAGCGTCACCAGCTCCAGCACCAGCACGCCCAGCGCCCACACGTCGGACGCGGCCGAGAACACGCCATGCGCCAGGCTCTCGGGCGCCATCCACAGCACGGGAAACAGGCCGCGACGCCGGCACGCGTACTCGGGCGCGCCATCCGCACCGGACACCGTGTCACGCGCCATGCCAAAATCGGCCAGCTTCAGCGAGCGTCGCACGTCCACCAGGCAGTTGGCGGCGCGCACGTCGCGGTGCACCACGCCACGCACGCCCAGGTACTGCAGTGCCTCCGCCGCTTCGCGCGCCAGCCGCGTCAGCGCCGCGGCTGAAACGTGCTCCGCCTCGCCGCGCGCGGCCGGCCCCTCCAGCACCTCCGAGCCCGCGCCCTCCACCAGGTGGCGCCGCGCGCGCAGGTAGCCCAGCAGGTCGCCGAAGAACGCCAGCTCCATGAGCACTAGCGGCGGCCCGTCCGCGATACACACGCCGACCAAACGCACGATGTGCGCGTGCTCGAGAGAGGCGATCGTGCACGCCTCGCGGAGGAACTCGCTCTCCTCGGCGGGCGCGGCGTTCTCGCGAAGAGCCTTGGCGGCGATGAAGCGCGGGGCGCGCGCGGGCTCGCACAGCCGCGCCAAGCGCACGCTACCGAAGCGGCCTGCGCCCAGCTCTTCGTGCAGCTCTAGCGCCGCGCGCTCCACCAGGTATGCGGCCAGCACGGTGGCTACGTGCCGGCGCCGCGCGATTGCCTCGATCTTCAGCTCCTGCTGCAGGCGCGCAAGGTGGCGGCGCAGCGCGTGGCGCGTCAACAGGGCGGCGACGGGCGCCAGCGCTAGCAGCAGCAGCGCGCAGGCGCACGCGGCGTCGTAGCAGGTGGGGCGGAAGGCGTCGCCAGAGCGGACGGTGCAGCTCGAGGCTCCGTCGTAGCGCGGCAGGTCGGTGAGCAGCGAGAGGGCGTCGAATTCCCCGATCTTGTTGTATACGGTGCCGCTGGTCGCGTTCACGCGCCACGTGGCCAGTCGCTGAGTGAAGTTGCCGCCGCACCACTGGTCAACGAACACGAACACCTCTTCGATGGAACGCTCCGTGAAGTGAAGTTGCTGACTGACGCCTGTCACAGGCTTACTGATGAGACTTTCTTTGAGTGACCTGTCACGATCAATTAATGAAGTTAAGTAACCTATTCAGAAAGTAGGCAACCTCGCAAATACCTGTCAAATATTTACCTGTTTCGAAATATTACTGTATGGAAATAAGAAATGTCCAACAAACTATCCAGAATATTAATTATGTAGATATACTTAATGCAATAATTATTAGTATCGTACCACCGAATAAACAGTGTTAGGGCTACCGCACACTACAGACAAGACTGTCTTGAGACTGACTTTCGCTATACAAAATATATGAAGATGCGCACACTTGAGACAAAACGTCTTGCAGACAAAACTGTCTCATACCTACAAAAACTTCAGACCTTCGATTTATGACATCAAATGAAGCGGCCCACTAAGTTGAATATTTTTTGTAAAGGCGGTATATCGATCTCTCTAATAGTTTGGTTAGGCTCTTGTGTTTTCTAATCAGGGTCACCAGGTACTCCAGATATTCGATTATCCTAGTTTTTATAGTTTTCCCTTTATGTGGCCATTAAACCCTAACTCTGTATCAATTAGAATAGATTAGATTAGATGTAAAACAAACTGTTTGGAAACTTTCCACATGCCTTTTTAGGGTTCCGTATCTCAAAAAGTAAAAAAGGAACCATTATACGATCACTTTCTTGTCCGTCTGTCACCATCAATTTTCTCAGGAACGGGTAGACCTAGCAAGTTGAAAGAAGACGGGCCACAGCGCGAACAAACTTTTGTTGTAATTTTTTTTTAAGTCTGTCCATGAAAAATATGTATAAGTATAGACTTTGAATTACTAAACAGTTTGTCACCTGTTATTAACGACGTGTAATTACGAAGTCAGGAATTACAGATATTTCAGTTTGAAGTTTAGAGGTTAGGTATGTCTTGTCAACAACAGACTAATCGAAAAATAAATTTAAAATGCCTACAAAACACACACAAAATAAGAGTAGATACCTTAGTAGCGTGTAAAATACGCAATAGCGAATCAAATAAATGTCTATTGTTTTAAAGTCACACATGTGTTTAACTTTGATAGATATTTTCTAACTTGATAAAATAGGTACAGAAAGCAAAGCTATTTGGTTTACATTTTACTCACACATCGGTAACAGTCACTGTACGAGCCAACAAAGTCAGCCACTCCTTATTATTGTGTGCGTATAGGTACGTAGTCTACACACGGGTAAAGATAAAACAAACGGGTTCACAATAAAGGTCCAACATTAATACACGAAGAACGAAGTTACCATGGCTGATTGGTGTAAGCGCCTGCCATGGTTATGAAGTAATCTCGGTGACTTGAGTTCGATTCCAGCTTTTAGGATTTTTTTTTTCGTTTTTTAATTAATTTATTTTCACTAAAATCACTCAAGTAAATAGTAGAAAGATAAATAAATAAAACCCGTATATTCATTTGTTACTTTTATTAGATAAACATTGGTATTGGTTGAAATGATAGATCTCATCACTTGTCTCATTATTAGGAAAAACGATCCGTCTCATTTTTCCAATATGTTCCTTCCTTACAGTGGTTAAGGTTCAATTTGGTGTTGGCAAAAACAACTTGTATGCAAACTGGTTTCAAACATACTAATAGGCTATAACTATCCATACTAGACGTTCGAATGAGTAAAACACTGTTGTTTACCTACCAGTTTTATTGACAAAGACAACGTTTTTTGTTGGTAAGGATGGGCGTAAATAATTTGTCAAAGTGGGTAGGTATATAAATTGAATCGAAGTAAAATTAGAGGTGAAGTGATTTAACATGTTAGATAGTAAGAAATTATGACAACTTCTAACCCCATAACAATAACATCACTTCACCAGACTTTCAATACTCAATATGAGTTGTGGTTTAAAAAAGCAGATTATGACAATATGTATAACTTTAATGATTGCTAAGGTTTGTATTTGTTCACATTCACAGAACAAATGTGAACATAATTATTTAAAATTACATAATATGATAACGCATTTTTCCGCTATTTAGCTCCAATACCCGACAGAAATTCGGCCACAATTCCTACAAGACAGAAGATACATTCCTTATACTTTTCTTAACCTTTTCCCCACAATATTTTACGCCCATCCTTATCCGACTTAAAAGGTTTTATCGTCGCTAAAAATCACTACCTATATTGTTCTCCTAATCAAAATTAATGTATGACCTAGCAAGCTGTAGTAGGTTTGTTTTGTCGGTGTGAAGTGGACAGCAAAATCTTCCGCGCTGACTGCTGCAATGTGAACCAGCGGAATGTAGGTGATTTCTTATAATTTGTATGCACACATTGTGTGCTGTTGCTGTTATGCGGGTGGACAGGAAGCCTTGCCACGATGAGTGATGAATTGCCCTTGGTTTTGGCTCACGTCGAAGATGTTCTACGTCTCCAGAATCCGCATATCGGTAGACCCATAACTGCACGGTTCTCATCTGTGGATAAAAACAGTTTTTATAATAATAGCTAAATAAATAATAATAAATAAAATAAATAAATTCTTAATTAAAATAACTTATATAAATACTTAGATACAAGATAATAATATACAATAACATAACAAAACATTTTTTTTTTCAATTAATATTTACGTTATTCGAATTAATCAGTTTATTAACCCGTAGTAGGACATAAATGTTCTGAACCAAATTAATTATATCATACGTAACCATCAAAAATGGTTTAAAAAAAGCTAATTATTTACTACTAGCGGACGTCCCGCGGTTTCACCCGCATAGTTCCCGTTCCCGTGGGAGTACGGGGATAAAATATATCCTATGTTACTCGTGGATAATGTAGCTTTCGAATGGTGAAAGAATTTTAAAAAACGGTCCAGTAGTTTTTAAGCCTATTCATTACAACCAAACAAACAAACAAACAAAGTTTTCCTCTTTATAATATTAGTGTAGATAGTATATTATGTATTATTTCTATGGTAGGTATTTATTGAAGTTAATTTTGTTACTCACCGATATCATTCAGCGCCTTGCAATTTCCCTTCTACTTTGGGTGTCTAAGACAATCCAAATTGAGCGCAAAATTTGGCGTCGAGTTTAACACTTTCAGTAGCATCCATCAGCTCCTGTGACGTGCGAACTACAGGACAGGCAGGACACGGTATCAAGTGTTCCATTGTTTATGGGGTAACAACTAACACCACATTTACACTCACAATCTCACTTATTTCTCATGCACGTTTTGCTGATGCAGAACAACAATTTCTGGCTTTTTTAACATTGATAAATGTTGAATGGTTGGATCCACAGAATGAATCCGCACACGAATATGAGTCTAGTAATCAATAAACTCGGTAACGCAAATACTTGTATATTGACAACTAGCGGACGTCCCGCGGTTTCACCCGCATAGTTCCCGTTCCCGTGGGAGTACGGGGATAAAATATATCCTATGTTACTCGTGGATAATGTAGCTTTCGAATGGTGAAAGAATTTTAAAAAACTGTCCAGTAGTTTTTAAGCCTATTCATTACAACCAAACAAACAAACAAACAAAGTTTTCCTCTTTATAATATTAGTGTAGATTAAAATGGAGGTGTTTGAAAACAATATTTTTAATTTGGCGGTAGTTACTTTCTAAACCTTTCCGTGGTTGCCTCAAACGTTACAAACTTCATTATTAATCCACGAACAGGATCGAATCGTAATAAATTCTACTTTAAGTAGGTAATGTATCTGTCACCGTAAAATTGTCAAATACGTTATATTACAATATAACGTGTATCTCTCTAGCGATATTGTAAAGTCTCGAATTATTGTCAACTGAACATGACGGAAGTATCTCTGCCCCCATAATCGGGACTTGGGGCACCCCCCCGTTAGGTTAGTTAGGATCCTTTAAACCCTGCACCCGGAAAAAGTCGACTACGCTTTTTAGGCGAATCTAAAGTGTTTTAAGGTTAGGTTATAATAATCGGTATTTCTCAGGAATGGTACAATATCTTTTCATGAGAGTTGTACCACTGGGCAAGGCTCCTTCCCTCCACACCGCGTGAGTTGACTACCATCGCATGCATTTCACGTAAAATAATGCGTTTTGTTGTAAACAGTATGTTCATTTGACAATATTTCGAGATTTTACAATATCGCTAGAGATATTACAATATAACGTATTTGACAATTTTACGGTGACATATCAACAACATAATGAATACAAAAAGAAAAAGAGTATTCATTCTAGGTTGCACCGAGGTTTGATCTTACGACTTCTTATTTGCAAACCTAAGACGATTACCATTGCGCCAAACATGTTATATGAGCATTCAGCGAAATATTATATGTCATTCAGTAACGATGAATGATTACTATACATTGGTATACGTTATTGATGTGCCATACGCACACTAATAACAGAGCTCGCTCATTTTAAACATTGTCTGTGTGCATAGCTATGACTTCACGCACCAGTGTGGGATGTAAATCAATTATCTGGTTCGACTGTACCTACTCTTTTCTGTAAACTGTACCACCAATTCCACAAATAATTAAAAAAACATTTTTCACACCACCTGCTCGAAAATGTCAAATTATATGTCAAGCAACCTTAACCTAAAGTGAGTCATTAGTGGCCGGGGGCACAGCCGGTCAATAATGTTGTACTGGATTTCATTATGACCCGCTGGTCAATAATGTGATTTGAATTTGGAATCTCACATGCTCAGCTAGATTGGCAGTATAGTACTAACCAACACTCTTTGGTGCCAGGAAGAGGAAAGGCCTTACTACGCGTGGATGATATTCTCGATTTCCTACAAAATCATAACGACTGCTTCTACATATCGTTGCCATGTTTTCGAAGACATAATATTGTAAGAATAATTAGATAACTACGAACCATTTTTTAAAAGGAATGGAATAACATTAGAACTGGCATTAATAATAACAAATACCGTACCGCGCCGTTATACCGTACTTAATAGTAATTGGCTGTAACATGGGTTAATTTATTTATTCTCACTGTTTGTTTAAATACTGTTTTAGGCTTTCACGGTTTAAAACTAAACTTATATTGTCACTTACGGGATATCTTCCGTGATTATTTATTGTTTTGAGCTCCCGATATCATGTCAACCCGCGATCATGGCGCTTGCAACAGCGTCGAAATATCGGGAGCTCAAAACAATAAATAATCACGGAAGATATCCCGTAAGTGACAATATGTCGGAGAAAGCGATAACTTTTCAATATCAAGTTGCTGATTTGACTATTGTAGTAGGGGTAAACGCCGTGACGTCAGATGTTGATTTACTGGCGGCACGTGGACAGAGTCGTCTTGGAGAGTGGGGATTGTGCTGAGCTCACTTTTGCTCGAGTCTCCAACCAAATCACTCCTCCAGAACGAAACTGTCGGTTTGCCCATTTAGTGAGTGTTAGTGTGAAAGTGTAATGTCAAGTAATTCGTTAGTTTACTCAGTGTAGATCTGTTTGAAAAGAGTAACCATGGAGTTTCTTGCCGGTTCTTCTCCATGGAAACAACCAGCCCGAACCGAGCACCTGACAATAAACAAAGTATCGCATTTAGTGAGTTTTCATAGCACGAAACCCGTCTTCTGCCCACATAATGCTCGAGCCTAACGAAATAAATCCTGACAAACCCGACATCAGAAGTGGGATAAAATCGTGCTAATGAAATCATGCTGCGGGGACAGTATTAATAATAACAATCAGTGTCAACTGTGTAAAAACAGAAAAAGTGTCGAAAAAAAAATGTAGTTCGTGATGTATTTCACGGATCTGTTACTAAGAGCAAAAAAAAAAAAAAAAAACGAGCAAGAAAGAGGGTAGACCTGCATATAAACACCCACCCACAATAACTTTAGTTTATCCGTGATCATAGTGCTTGCAACAGTGCCGAAATATCGGGAACTCAAAACAGACAGTAAACAAGTGTTATTTACCAAGTGAAAAACGGGATACACATCGTTTTTTAGTGTTAATGACAATCCTAGTGACGGTTACTATTTGAAATGCAAAACAAAGACTTTGTATCGTTTAGAGTATGTCGTGGGACCAGTTTAAAGAATCGTTCAAGGCCAGATTCGTGTACGTCGAGACATTTTCGTCATTTACGTGAATAGTGAAAAACAAAAATAAACAAAGTAAAATATGCGCCCGTCGTCAGGGAGCGAGACACGTCTGATATTTTCATCAGTACCACCAACCAAGTGTCGCGAATGCGGCAAACAAGGACACAAACAAGCGGATTTTCGGACGAAGACGACCGCCCCGTCAAGAAGCGGTTGCCTGTGACGGCTGCTACAGGCGTTGGGCAGCGACCGCAGGCCAGCAGCAGTTCACTGGTGTGCTCCAAGTGTGGCACGCCGGGGCACATTGCTAGTCGCTGCGCAGCAGGACAGCGTTGTTCGAGTGCTGCTGTACTGGTGGAGAAGCGAGTCGACCTTTGCACCGTCGAGTCGGAATATGAAAGTACTTTGGTGAGTGTTTCGATTTTGATTCTTGAACTGAATGTTCCTTAATGAAAGAGTAAATTTTAATGTTGCTTGTAAATTTAGTGATGAGAGATATTGGACGGTGATCGTCATTCACTAAAAGATTTGAATTTTAGGCGTGCGTACAAATATGCACAGGGTAGGCTAAGGAATGTACCAGTGGGTCACATACCAGTCGATGTTGATAAGGATTTTGATGATGATGAGTAAGCTTAGGTGGTGGCAACCTGTGCCTGTGTGGCAACCTGAGCCTGTGTAGCAACCTGAGCCTGTGTGGCACCTGTAGGGCTGAGACTTTTAACGGTGTGCATACGTAGTGTAAGCGTAGTGCGTACGTAGTGGATGCGTGGTGTAGACGTAGTACATGCGTAGTGCGTGCGTAGTGGATGCGTAGTGTATGTGATACATACGTAGTCCATGCGTAGCTTGCGTAGTGTGTGCGTTGCAGACGTAGTCCGTGCGTGGCTTGCGTAGTGTGTGCGTTACATGCGTAGTGTGTGCGTTGCATACGTTGTGTACCACTGTTTTAGTACCCTATCGGTTTAGTAGTGTGTTTGACCGTACCAGTAGTTATTATTGCAGTTGAGTTATAAAGGTTGATTTGAACGACTGTGGTACATGGCCCAAGGGTTGACCTATTTTCAAGTATTACCAATTTAACCGTGTTTGATTTAATAAACTACGTCGTTGGTCTAGTGGGGGCAAACGCGACTGCTGAACATGAGGTCCTGGGTTCGATTCCCAGATTGGGCAAAGTGGTGCCCAGTTGATGGTACATAGGACTTGGACTTAACTACCGGAGTGTGAGTGTACTATTAGGTGCACCTCTGTTTAACCCTTTGGGGAGTTCAGGCGTTATGTTATGACGTTTGATTTTATTAGAATAGGATTGGGTTAAAATAAAACAGAGTTCTTTATTTTCACTGACCCGGTGAATCTAGAGTTTGGTCAGGACTGACCGAGTGGAACAAAATTCTGTCGTGGAGTATTTGTTTGCAGTTTCACCATCACACGAGGACATACTAGGAGATTCGAGTAAAGACATGAGGCTACCCGAATTTGAATGGCGATACTAGCAGCGGTGATGCAGCGAGCGCAACTCATAAGCAACGTTCGCGTGGACATGTGTGTGATTACCGCATGAGCATCTACTGGGATTTTTCGTCACTCTGGTGAGTCGTTTTCATTTTGTTATGACTGCAGAGTACCAATTCAGTTTTGTCTGGACTCAAGAGTGAGCATATTGATGCTGTCATTACTACAACTAGTCTAGACCAAGGTTCAGTAAAGCTAATTCGAAGATTTTAGCTTTTGTGAGAAAGATCCCTAGCTTTTGTGAGAAAGATCCCCGATCACCAAGTTCCTCGAGAGTTAAATGTCATAGTTGATGACAGTGGTAGTGAGACCAAATCTGATAAGGAAAGGCTTGTACACTCATACTCGAGACTTTAGACCGCACCCGTGAGTAACACGTGGCGGTGGGTCTGTTAGACCGCACCTTATGAGTAACATGATGGCGATGGTGTCACTCCTTAGTGAGGGGATGCAAATGTAGTATGCAAGTGACTCAGATTGCATGCATCCCAATGCTGTTCGTGACTTGTCCAGCATAGCGATGTAAGTAATCGCCAAAGGTGCTTAATAAAAGCAATGTATTGTCTCTTGAGGTTGGGTACCGGATGGAGGTCCCGCTGGTTTGCCGGATGGAGGCAATGTGATGTGTTGTGTTTGGAAGTCGGGTACCGGATGGAGGTCCCGCTGGTTTGCCGGATGGAGGCAATGTGATGTGTTGTGTGTGGAAGTCGGGTACCGGATGGAGGTCCCGCTGGTTTGCCGGATGGAGGCAATGTGTTGTATGTGACGAAGTTGAGTTCCGAACAGAGCATTGCATACTAGATTTGCTTAGAAGTTTTCATGACTTGTTTCGAAAACTGATGATTCCTGAAGAGTGGTGATTTCAATGTTGAGATTCCTTAATAAGATTTGATGAGAATGTGAATCAGAATAAAATTGTGTTGATTGTATTGTGTGACTTTAATTTTGAATGCCTTGGTCAGGAAGGCCGTGCAAAGGACGTATTACTTTCCATGAATTCTTGTTTCAGATGCCTCACACGAGGACGTGTGAATTGTCAAGATGGCCGTGTCGGAGAAAGCGATAACTTTTCAATATCAAGTTGCTGATTTGACTATTGTAGTAGGGGTAAACGCCGTGACGTCAGATGTTGATTTACTGGCGGCACGTGGACAGAGTCGTCTTGGAGAGTGGGGATTGTGCTGAGCTCACTTTTGCTCGAGTCTCCAACCAAATCACTCCTCCAGAACGAAACTGTCGGTTTGCCCATTTAGTGAGTGTTAGTGTGAAAGTGTAATGTCAAGTAATTCGTTAGTTTACTCAGTGTAGATCTGTTTGAAAAGAGTAACCATGGAGTTTCTTGCCGGTTCTTCTCCATGGAAACAACCAGCCCGAACCGAGCACCTGACAATAAACAAAGTATCGCATTTAGTGAGTTTTCATAGCACGAAACCCGTCTTCTGCCCACATAATGCTCGAGCCTAACGAAATAAATCCTGACAAACCCGACAAATATAAGTTTACTGTTTGTTTATTCAATAAATATTTTGGTTTTCGTACTATGGCTATTATTTTCTCACAGTAGGTGTAAAAAGTAGAGTATCCTCCTCTGGGCTAAATGTGTCTTTGCCTTGGGCTAGCTTGAATCCCTCGCTGCATTCAGGATTCTTGTATTAACTCCCTCGCTTCGCTCGTGAGTTAAACTCATAACTCCCTCGCTGCGCTCGGGAGTTAAGTCCCGAATCCTTCATTGCGCTCAAGATTCAATATGACGCCCGTGACATAAGACACAACTTTAGCCCCTTGGTGCATAATCTACTATTATTGTCTACTCATTTCAATGTCAAATTGACAACTAGCATTTATTTACCACAGAGTATATAATCACTATATTATTTACCTGGAAACAATTTGCTGTTTCATCTCATAAATTATTAATTTTTCAAATGAAATCTTTATTTCAGACTTGGACTTTCGATTAATTCAGTTAACAAACAGCAACTTGTGTTTTACTAATGAGTACGATTTACCTATGCCAGTTGGATTTCGTTTCATCATCATCATCATCATTTCAGCCGAAAGACGTCCACTGCTGGACATAGGCCACATTGACTGGATTTCGTTTGGTGCTTGTTGATATCATTTCCATGAGATGTTCAAATGATGATACATCCCAACCGAAGACAAAGAGTCACAAGAAACCTGCCAACCGAGATCGGTCAGGACAAATCGACAGTCGGAATAATATTATTGTTTTTAACGTAATACGTAGTTATGGATACACCTCGCCCATCTGCTCTAGATTAAGTAGGTACATGTAATGTCTATCTTGCAAACTCAGCGGTCTACGCTCGCCGCATGAGCCTGTACGCTTTGAATTCAGAATAAAACTTGCCTCCAAATCGGCAGTACGTGTTCTCATTTTTAGCCTCAGTAAAAATCCTGAGTAGTTTAGTATATTGTTAAAAGGGGTTTCTGACGCTCCACAACAAAAGTGGCGCAGCCGATAGGATTTCCTCCTTGCCGTAGTTTCGCGTTTTTCCGTCGTCCAAATTCGCCCAGGCGTAAACCTGCGAAAGCAGAGGAAATCCTCGATCCAAATAAATATTCTTTTCGTGAGTGCAGAAATCTTCGAGTATGGGAGTCGCGGGTGGTACTGGTTGGTGAGTAAACCTTTTCGCCAATCCTATGTTCCCCTATTCCTCCTTTATTTTTCATAAGTTTTAAATGTTATTTTCGAGATCAAATCTTGCTCATTATAACAGTGTTTAGTCTAGTTGATAACTCTGTATAAAATTATATGGTCTTATCTCTGTTCAATTCACAGAACATAAAACATAGAGTAGTGTTAATGTTAGAGAGTTCACATTTTAATATAATGTTCTAAGTCTTGACAATTTTTATTGAATTAAATAAACTAATAATATGTAATATAAATGAATGAAATAAATTTAATTCTATGAAAAGTAGTAATCTAAAGTATTTTTAAGGAAAAACTATTTTTTCAAATTCTTCATAACAAGTTTTATAAATTTTATTTTCTAAATGTATCCAGTATTCCCGATTATAATAGTGCTTTAATTGTGTGTTTATTGTATTTTATGTGTGTGTGCGAATTTTAATAAAATTGTTTCAAAGCGAGCTGCTACCTCTGATCAATTCATTACTCTATAGTCATGACGACGCCCACGCCCACAATAGTCGCAGTTGCACCAATACCAAACGAAATTGTAAACTTAATTGTAATCCCACTGTTTAACGGTGACAAAAGACAGTTAAACCTTTATTTGAGAAAATGTCAGTACGTAGTTGATCGATATAAGGGCAGTGTGGAACAAAATCTTTATGTTTTTAATGTTTTAACAAGTAGATTGAAAGAGGACGCAGCTGCGCTATTGCAAGTACCACATATACGCCGACGATGTACAATTATATATTTCCTTTCGACCAGACGATTATGACAGCGCCATTAAGGACCTCAACGAAGATCTCCAACGAATCGCTGTTTGGTCCGAGGAGAACTGCTTGTCGCTAAATCCAACAAAAACAAAGTATATGGTATTTGGTACCAGACAGCAGTTGGCTCGACTACCTAGGACTTTTGACTTAGAACTAATGGGCGAACCAATTGAGCGAGTGTATGAGGCGCGAAATCTTGGTCTAACGATGGACAAAGACCTTCGTTTTGAAAAACACGTAGCAGACTCGATACGAAACTGTTTTTATCGCCTGAAGGTTTTGTACAAGATGAGGCCTTATTTATCCGAAGCGCTACGGGAACAACTTGTGGAAACCTTAGTCTTGTCTCGGTTGAACTACGCCGACACTGTGTACGGCCCACGCCTTTTAGCTCGTACAGATCGGCTCATACAAAGGGTACAAAACGCGTGCGCTCGATTTTGTTATAACATACCTCGCAGAAATCATGTTACACCATTTCTTAACAAGCATTTATCGCTAAAAATGAAGTCCAGACGCAAACTACACCTAGCTTGCCTTTTATTTGGTGTGGTGAAATACCAAAAACCGGACTACTTGTATAACAAACTAAGCTGGATAACAAGTAGGCGTGAATGTGGTAGAAGACAATGTTCACAACAACTCTCGAGTCAGTCTCATAATACAGCTGCTTTTAGAGGCACCTTTCGTTATGCGGCATCCAAAATATGGAATAACCTGCCTCCACCGATAAGACAGATCAACACGATAGGCACTTTCAGAATTCGTTAACGGCAGTTTCTCATAGAAGCGCAACGCAAGCTAGATATGGTTGTCTTAAATGAATCCATAATTTGATGAACGTCCCTACCTTCCTACCTAATTAAATGTTTTCATTATTGTTATTATTTTTTATCAACACTGCATTTATTTAATAATCCTGGACACTCTTATTTTTGTTATATTTTTTTTTTATAAATGCCGTCACACTGCAATTATTTAATAATCCTGGACATTTTTTTTTTTTTTTTTGATTGTAATTTTTATTAAGCCGTCACACATCAATTATTTAATAATCCTGGACATTTTTTTATTTTTTTTTATTTTATTTAATTTTTATGCAAAATCTAGTTGTTGCCAAGCGCTTACCTGATAACTACCTCCTTTTCCTTCATCTATTTTCACTTTCACTTTCGCTTCAATATGCTTCAATGACCTATTAACTAGTCACACCAATCTACTGTTAGGGAAAAATGTTTCCGTTTGATTTATGGCATGCAGCATATTGTGACCGAAATGCAATAAATATTAACACTGAGCGTAAAAAGTCATCGTGCAAAACAGGTTCTTTTATCATGCGACCGTCCCATTTATGTATCTCCCTGCTTTTCTTATACGAGTATGTACATATATTTCTGATTTGTTTTTCACTTTCGTTTGGTCACTCTAATTTATTTATTATTTGTTTATTACACATTATTTTTTAATTTTTTTCTAGACATATAGGTCATATATATAATATATTTAAGCACCTACTCACCACCACCATTGACACACAATATAAAGCTGCTTCACATCCGTAACCTCACTAATCCAGGGCCAGTTGAAAACCAGCGTCGGGCACTAGTTGTCCGGCATTTTGCCGAACTGGGCCTATTTGGCGCAGCCGTGAGGCACACGGTGTCACATTATACCTACTTTTTTGATTTTTATGTTTGGATTTAAGTTTTTCTTTTTTTTACAAGTAAGGTTTTTAAAATAATTTAGATGTTTTTTTCTTATTATTATTTTTTTTTTTTTTATACCGTGTGCACTTGTGGCGTGAGCCAAATAAATGTTTTTTCTTTCTTTTCTTTCTTTCTTTTCTCTTATCGGAACGTGAAGATATTGTTACATGGTCGGCATTCCAAGAATTGCTAATTCAACATTTTGGAGACCCACGTAGTGAAGCGTGTATTAATATTGAATTAGAATCGTTAAAAATTAAGTCCGGTGAAAACTTTTTAAACTTTTGTAATAGAATCCAAAATGTTCGCTCGTTATTAATGTCGAAGGTGAATACAATTGATGATATGGAATTAAGACGTGCTAAGGCGTATTATTTACAACAATACGGCTCTAAATGTATTTTTGTACAACCTTCCTGAAAATATGGTGCGTATCGTTAGGCTTAAATCGCCTACAACCCCCTCAAAAATCTTATCCAGGTATTAAAACCCCAAAATCAAGACAGTGACGTATCCATGAGAACAGCCCAACCTAAGCAGCAACACGGCTTTAATTTAAATGAGCTCACTATGAACGATTACGTATATGAAAACGATCCATATTTTACTCGTACTATTATAATCTAACAAATGACTATGACTACTCAAACGACATTAACTATTATTATGGTTACGAAGGTTGCGTGAACGATTCTAGAGTACCTGATGAAAAATTAGAACCAACAAATGATAGTAATAAAGCGGGTTTTCAGGAAAAAGCCTCGTTGAACGACAAGAAGTCTTAGAACTAAATTGCGATCCAAATTTAAAACTTCCCTACATTTACTTAGAAGAAATAGACGCAAGAATGATGATTGACACTGGTAGTATGAGATCATTCATTAGTCCTCGAAAGGCTTATGAATTTTTCCGTGATTTTATTAGAAAAGAACATTTTCAAGTGGTAAGCACCCATGCTTCGAGTAGACACGATGAAGTAATGGGAATTCCTCCGTTACCTTCTTTTGTAACTAACACTTGGCATAAATTTTATTTGTATGACGTTGACGCACGATATGACGGACTTATTGGTAATGACCTTTTACTACAATTAAACGCAGTAATTGATTTAAAAAACCAAGTATTAACAACTGACACTACTTGTATTCCAATAATTAATAATAACTTAAATTATGTTATTGATATACCGTCACGAACAGAACAACGAGTTAAGTTACCTGTCAATCAATATTCGAACGAAGCTATTCTTGATTTTCAAGAATTTGAGAATGGTCTGCGTATGCCTAGTGCTATAGTAAATTGCGTAAATGGATACGCATACACAGTCATCCAAAATACTTCAGATAGTCCAAAACGATTAAATATAAAACAACCCTTTACTTTACAGTGACTAAATATGAGAATAATTAATGTAATATCAATTTTACTAAAAACAATACTGACATAGAGATAGACAAGTTACTTGAAGACAATTTGAGGAAACTCAGACTAGACCATACCAACGAGGAAGAACATGAAAAGATTTATAGACTTTGCGAGGAGTTCAAAGACATATTTTACTGTGAAACCGTATAGACAGGCTCCGTTTGTTCAAAACGAAATTAACAGACAAGTTGACCAATTAATAAAAGACAATGTAATACAAGAGTCCCATTCTCCTTGGAATGCTCCTGTCCACCTGGTGCCTAAGAAGATGGACGCATTTGGTGAAATTAAATATAGGATGGTTATTGACTTTAGACGACTTAACGAAATTACCATTGATGACAGATACCCCCTACCAAACATTCATGACCTTTTTGACAAGTTAGGAAAGAGCACTTATTATACTACGCTTGATTTAGCCAGTGGATATCATCAGATAGAGTTAGACAAAAGAGACAGGCAGAAGACAGCTTTTTCTACGCAAAACGGTCATTTGGAGTTCCTCAGAATGCCGTTTGGTTTAAAAACCGCGCCAGCCACATTCCAAAGGACAATGGATAACGTGTTACGTGGATTGCAAGGACTACATTGTATGGTATACTTAGATGAAATTATAGTTTATGGAAATAGCCTTGATAATATGATACAGAATTTACGGACTGTTTTTGACAGAATCAGGGCCACTAATATGAAAATTCAACTAGATAAATCAGAGTTTCTACGCAAAGAAGTACTTTACCTAGGACACACAATTACCAAAGAAGGACTAAAACCTAATGACGACAAAATTACGGCTGTACTTAACTATCCACTACCAAAAACCAAGACTGAGATTAAAAGTTTTCTTGGACTAGTAGGATACTACCGACGTTTCATCAAGGACTTTGCAAAAATTACACAACCATTGACAACTTGTTTGAAAAAACGAAACAAAATTATAATCGACCAGAAATACATTGACGCATTTAGCAAATGTAAAGAACTTTTGACACACGCCCCTCTTTTACAATACCCCGACTATGACAAGCCCTTCATTACGACTGATGCGTCAAATATAGCTCTGGGTGCAGTTTTGTCACAAGGACAAATTGGAAGTGACAAACCTATTGCTTACGCTAGTCGCACTCTTAGCGACTCCGAATCACGTTATAGTACAATCGAGCGGGAATTGCTTGCTATAATTTGGGCAGTAAAACATTTCAGACCATACTTATATGGTCGAAAGTTTTACATATACTCGGACTACCGTCCTTTAGTATGGCTCCGATCTCTGAAAGATCCAAGTAGTAAACTTACACGTTGGGGACTCCGTTTGCAAGACTATGACTTTGAATTGATTTACAAAAATGGCAAACAAAATACTAATGCCGATGCCTTTTCTAGAATTAAAATTATTGCTTTAGACTCTGACGATGATAACGAATCACTAGCAGTTAACGTTGATGAAGAAGGGACAAAATACCTAGATCGAGTAGCTACTAACAGAAAGGTACACGGTTAAAAAGAAAAGACAACGCAGCAATTCATCAAATATAACAATATCTGACACAAGTAGAGCAGCGACTGCTAGTTCTATAGAGTTTCCCGACGAAATAATTAATAAACACCCTGTTCCGTTAGGAAATAGTAAATCGGATACAATTCATTCAGCTTTAAACGAGTCCACTGGAATACCAATTTTACATGAAGCAATAGACACCAAACCAAATTAAATTTTAGTGTTCTCATGGCTCAAAAATGAAATGCAAGTGAAGGACGTCTCGCGTGCCAAACAGAAAGTATTAGAAGTTTTCCCAATAGATAATCCAGAATTGATAAAAGAATTTTTGAAACAATACATTAAACCAAAATTTAAGTACTTCATTTTTTTTTTTGAAAAAAAGAACATTATTCGGTAATTTATTAATTCAGCTTTTTAGGAAAGATTTGATCAATTTTTATGAATGCACAGAACGAGTAATTTATGTAGAAGATGAAGGAGAACAGAGAGCTATAATAGCTAAGCATCATGAAGGACACACATGCCATCGCGGCATCAAAAAGACATTAGTTAGGCTTCATAGGAATTATTATTGGGATAGAATGCAGGAGACAGTAGCGGCAGTTATAAATACTTGCGAGGCATGCCAGAAAATGAAATATGATAGAAAGCCTATTAAACCTACCCTACAGCTGACACAAACACAGAATGCTCCGTTTCAGGAATTATTTATAGATCTCTTTAGTATTGAAGGTAAAACTTATCTAACCCTTATAGATGCCTTTAGTAAACTAGGTCAGGCTATCGAAATTCAGAACAAATCTACCCCAGAAGTTGTCCGTGCTCTAATGAAGTATTTTTCATATTACGGCGTTCCTAAAAGGATAAGTTCCGACCCAGGTTCTGAGTTCAATAACGAGTTGATGAAGGAATTTTTAAACTTACATAAGGTTGAACTCCACATTGGCACACCCAATAACCCCAATTCAATGGGTTTGATAGAACGATTTCATTCTACTATAATTGAAATATACAGATTGGCGAAGTACGAAAAACGATGTACCAATGCGGCATCAGTAATGACGTACTCAGTTATGGCATATAATCATTCCATTCACTCTGTTACCGAACTCACTCCATTTGAAGTTGTTTTCGGACATACCGATACAAATAACCCATTTATTAAAGAGTTAGAAAAGCAATATTTTCAAAAAATGGTCAAGGATCATGCAAAACGAATCAGAGTCATGTACACACATTTGACAGATAGAATGGTAGCAATCAAAGAAAAACGCAGGGTTAGAAAGGGTGATGAAGTCGAAATTGAGTTTAATGAAGGCGAAATTATTTTTGCGAAAGACGTGAACAAGCGTAAAAGTAAAGACAAACCAAGATACGTAAAAGCAAAAGTTATATGTCAGGCTGAAAGAAATATCTTACCAATTCAAATAGGAGAAAGAATCACTAAAACCCCTATTAAAAATGTAAAACGCCCTCCGCAGGTGGTGTGGCATCCTGTCGGTAGTGGTGCCCTCGCTGGCCCTTCATCTGCAAAATCTTGAAGGAAACCCAGGTATATTCCCGGTAAAAGAAGGTCTGGCACACATTCAAACTGATCACTGGACTATAATTAAGCTCATTAGTTTAGATTAGATTTATAATGATTTAAGTTACATAATTATCCAGTAACTACCAACAAATGTGTAAAATTATCGATTGAAATGCATCATATACTCAAGAATTCACCAGTATGAAAATACATACAGAGTTTATACGCGATATAACTATAGGAAAATATCGACAACTAGTTCCGCAGAAACGTTCTAAAAGAGGCCTTATAAATCCATTGGGTTCTATTATAAAATTAATAACTGGTAACCTGGATCATGATGACGCCGTTAGGTACGAAGAACTTATTTCCAAATTAAATCATAATCAAATAATTGTTTCCAAAAAATTAACAATTGTCTCCAAGATGTTTGATAGTTTCATTAATGTAACTGAAACAATAAATCAGAACACTATAGATTTTCATAATCGCCTGACAAAGATTGAACTGCTTCTGAAAGATTTATCTGCTAAGCAAAACAATTGGATTTTTTTAACTTACCTGACGGGATTATTTTCTGTATTCACGAGTAGTTTTCGCACTATCTTTGCTAGGCTAAGTGAAATTGAAACAGCATTAGCGTTAAGTAAACTATCTGTGTTACATCAATCAATTGTGAACTCTACGGAATTATTGTATCATTAAGAACTGATTTTTTACTCTGGAAACTTAGTGTATCCTCCACTAGAAACAAATTTATTGAAAATAGAGGAGACCATTAGTGTAAAGTCATTTATTAAAGATAATCAGATAACATTTATAATGGAAATTCCACTTACGGATAACTCATCATGTAACTATTTTAAGAAGTATTCCTTACCAATCTTCCATGAATCCGAAAATAAAACCTTGGCTATTATTCCCAAATATCCTTACCTTCTGGCGAAAGGAATGAAATACCTACTTACCGCTAATAAAACCATGTCGACCACTCTCTGCTGGAGATCAGTTTTTATGCACTGCAGACAATCAAGCCTTATACTATGAACTTACCTGTGCAGAACAGTTGATGAAATTTGAAGATGACCATACTCCCTGTAAACAACGAGAAATCCAAATCGAGAAAGTCAGGGTCCAGCAAGTCAACGCAGCCAGCTGGCTCCTTTATAGTAGATTAAGAACAACACTGACTAAGCGATGCGGCGAAGAGATCAGTAACCAACTTGTATTCGGCACTTACCTGATGACATTAGACGAGCCTTGTGACCTGCAAATCTATGGAATTCATATTCACCGTCGTATTTCAGTTAAGTTGGAAGTTGTAGAGAAGATCCCCATTGTCACACTACCTCAGTTGCACGTGAATGCCACTCTCTCCAAATCAAGTGCAGTTAATATGGAAGGGATCAGTTTAGACGAAGTGAAATATATGGCCTTTTCGTTAAAACATAGTGTCTGAATAAAGGAAAGACTTTAACTTCAGTGAACATTTAGGATATGTCACCTTAGGTTTAGATATTTTTAGTTTTCTTACGTTTTTAGTTTATATAACTTGCTAAAATCGCCGAAATGTTTATTGTTCTGGCAAAATTATCGGAATTACTCTCAAATCGAACCTTCCGATAATTTCGCTCTTAGGGTCGGAGGAGTTATGGATACACCTCGCCCGTCTGCTCTAGATTAAGTACATGTAATGTCTATCTTGCAAACTCAGCGGTCTACGCTCGCCGCATGAGCCTGTACGCTTTGAATTCAGAATAAAACTTGCCTCCAAATCGGCAGTACGTGTTCTCATTTTTATCCTCAGTAAAAATCCTGAGTAGTTTAGTATATTGTTAAAAGGGGTTTCTGACGCTCCACAACAAAAGTACGTACGAGAGGGAAAAATCGGCAATCATTTTGTATGTAAACTTCCAACTACGAGTAGCTACGTGCCATGATCTTGAGTAGATATCGGAATGTGTGTATATAATAATGATAATGATTCATATAACATAATAATTACTTAATGTGAATATAATCACAATAAATAAATAATAAATTATAAGACTCTCCTTTTCTGACTTATCTTTTTTTGCGCCTACCTAAGCTGCATTTGTGAGTATCACCTACCTACTTACTTTAATAGAAGGCGAGCCTATTGCCATAGACCGTGCGAGCACAATGCTCCATGTTTATCCTAGTAGGTATCTAGGTCACCTACAGAATCGGTACAAAAAATAGGTTGAAATGAGTTAAATAAGTAATAATATCAGCAGTTAGCGAAAATGTCATGGGTCTTTTGTAGGAGACGACATTTTACTTAGAGCCCATGACACTAAATCTAGTTTGTTAACGACTCCCGGATAATTGAATCCCGTCATTAATGGGGGAACAGGAAATGGCGATGCTTTGATTCATAATTCTAGTCAATTGAGCTTTTAATTATGACGAGTTTTTTCCCAGACTTCGATAGGCCATAAGCTAGATTTGATAAATTTTAGTACCTAAATTATTTCGTTGGCATCTATCACGGTGACATACCTACCTAGACCTAGACGCTTGATAATTTCATCAGCAATTGCCTTGCCGGTGTTCTTTATACCATAGGTTTACTTATAGGTGTATAAAAATCGAGGTCTTAAATCAACACGATAAAAAGCTAAGGGCAAGTTTAGATTTTCGCGAAAATTTGTAAGTGCCAAAATTTACTGATCTCTATACACCTATTATGGATTGTGTAGACCTCAGTATCTGGTATAAATTTCAACTTGCTAGGTCCACCCATTCCTGAGAAACACGGTGGTGACAGGCGGACACACAGACAGACAGACGGACAGAACGACGGACAGACAGTCGGATTGGACAAGAAAGTGATCTTAAAAGGGTTCCTTTTCTACCTTTTGAGGTACGATACCCTAAAAAGTACTTGAAAACTTTCAAAATGCCTTTTCTACACATAAAACTATTACAACATCAAATTCAGTGTTTTAATTGCAATTCACTACTTACTAATATTCTAGTTCACTAGAAAACTTAAAAAAAAAAACATTGACCTCTAATATTTCAGGAATAAAAACTGATTGCGAGAACCAGTGCTTTTCGGCTTCGTTACACCGTTAAAATAAAAAAAAACCTCTAGTAACTGAAACTGTACTTATTAAGGTTTAAGTAGTTTTGTTTTGCCTTTACCATTCGCATCACAGCAAGTTTTTACGAAAATTATTCGTTTACAACAAAGAAATTGTCATCTTCTCTGATGAAATTGGAAAGGATTTAGGCCAATTATTGACAAATAAGTATCCGGGACATTCAATTATGAACTTTTGTATGCCTGGTTGTTCCTTATATGACATCATGAAGAAAATTATGAATTACAACTTCAACCAGGATTCTATACTAGTAATATTTGTTGGTAATAGGGGTAATGTGAATAAAGGAGAATTACTCCAATATTATAGATCACTAAGTAACCTGAGTTTAAGGAAAATTGTAATGTTCACATTTCCATATAGTAAAAGTTTGCCACAGGAAGAAAATTACTTTAGATACAATATTAATAATACATTGCATGATCTGACATTCAATAGTAATGTATTTCATTTAATTGACATCAACAATTATACTGGTGACAATTTTTATTTGACAAAAGATAGATATCTTGTGGATAGGTGCTATCTTTCAAACTATTGTAAAAGACAAGTAGCTGTGTCGCTATCATATTATTTTTATATTACAGCCAAGAACTTGGCTAATCGAGTTGCCTCTGTTGAACAATGCAATATTCAGTTAAATAACTCTGTCAATAGTTAGATTACAGTGAATGAATTAGTCTGTCATTTAAATTAGAAATTCCGACTGAGGCAACCTCTTGCAACATTGTAAGGAAGCCAGGTAATGAATCAGGCGAATGTCTTGAAAATTTTAATGGTATCAACCTGGTTCACCAAAATATTCAAGGATTTTTAAACAAGGAATTAGAAGTAGAACTTTTTTTGAATTGTAATAACATAGATATTCTTTGTATAACGGAGCATTGGCTAAAAAATGATCAATTAATTTTCAATTTCAGTAATCACCAGGTTGGTAGTTCATTCAGCAGGGTAAATGCTATACATGGCGGCGCATTAATCCTAGTAAATAACCAGCTTAAATTTAAAGACCGCAAGGATATTGTTAGCCTATCTGTTGAGCGAACAGTTGAAATAGCCTGTATAGAATTGGAGCAGTTTATTATATTAAGTGTGTATAGACCTCCTTCGGGGCTGTATGATTGTTTTGAAAGGGTAATGGATGAAGTATTGCATAAAATCAGTAGTTCCAAAAAGTCTATAATTTGTTGTGGTGATTTCAATATTAATTTATTAGAAAATTCTGGGTTAAGTTCTAAAATTATAAGCCTGTTTCAGTCATACAATCTTGATCACAAATTTCTTGAGCCTACTAGAATAACCCCAACTAGTGCTACTTGCTTAGATAATATTTACACTGAATTATACCTTCCCAAAAAGTAATTATTAACTTAATTGATTCAGATCACTGTGGGCAATTGATCACAATTCCAAATGTGGACAAGAAAGTTTCTAAAAAGGATATCATTGTTAATCCCAAAAGTAAAAATCGCCTGGAATCTTTTAAAACTAAACTTTTATCTAAATTACCTCTTTTGTCTACTAATGGTGATCCCAATCAACACTATAACGATTTTTTCAGTATGTATTGCACTCAATTTGAAACCACATTTGTCTCTAAGGCAATCTCGGTTAATAGTAACGCTTCTTTCAATGACTGGGCCACCATTGGTATTCATAAGAGTCGAAAACGACTGTATGAGCTGTATGAAGAGCGGACCTATATAAACACTGTAGAATTTAATTTGTATGTTAAGAATTATTCTAAATTATTTAAAAAAGTTTGTTTTATAGCAAAGTCACGTTACTTGAGTTCAAAAATTAAAAATAGTAGTAATGTAATTAAAATGACATGGAACATTATTAATAGCGAAACGGGAAGGTCTTGCAACCGAAATAGTGACATCAGTCTTGCTATTGGCGATAATATTTTAAATTCAGATAATCAAGTTGCCACGGCCTTTGAAAATTTCTTTGCGGATATTCCCGTATCGACTACTAAATCGCTAAACTCGTCACCTGCTGCTGCCGAGTCTTTACTAAAGGAAAACGTTTCAGTCTGTGATTCCGAATTTAATTTTCATTATGTAACCTGTAAAGATATAATTAAAATCTTTCACACCTTAAATGTTAAAAAGACCGCCGATCTATGGGGTCATTCTGTGGACGTAGCTAAATCTATTATAAACATTGTAGCTCCTTCTTTAGCAGTAATATTTAACGACTGTATTGACCGTGGTGAGTTTCCTGATCTAATGAAATATAGCAAAATAATACCATTGTTTAAATCGGGTAGTACATCAGACCCCACAAATTATAGACCTATTTCAGTACTACCCACTTTTAGTAAAATTTTTGAAAAATTAATTTTGGAACAAATGCAAAGTTTTTTTAATAAACATAAGTTATTACATAAAAAACAGTTCGGTTTTACAAGGGGTCGTTCAACTACCGATGCCGGTGTTGAACTTTTAGGACACATTTATAATGCTTGGGAGGACAAATTCGATGCTTTGGGAATTTTTTGCGATTTATCCAAGGCTTTCGATTGCGTTCTTCATGAAACATTAATCAGGAAACTGCACTACTACGGAATCCGTAACGCCTCTCTGGATCTTCTTACTTCATATTTGAGTGATAGGATTCAGAGAGTTGATGGTAATGGGAAAAGATCTCCCGGATCCGTAGTAAGAATGGTGGTACCCCAGGGCTCAATTCTTGGTCCATTTTTGTTTCTCATTTATATAAATGACTTGCCTTACCTCATAAAGGATAATCATGATATAGTATTGTTTGCAGACGACACTTCTCTTTTATTTAAACTTAAACGTCAGCAGTTAGTTACGGATGATGTTAATAGCGCCCTGGCAAAAGTCGTCAATTGGTTTAATGTTAACAATCTACTCCTCAATGAGAAAAAAACCAAATGTATTAAGTTTACGATACCTCATGTAAGACAAGTGGAAACTAGTGTAGTAATCAAGGATGAAGAGTTGAAACCGGAAGACAGCACAGTGTTCTTAGGCATAACTTTGGATGCCAAGCTTCAGTGGGGCCCGCATATACACAAATTGTCAAAAAAACTTTGCTCTGCAGCATACGCCGTTAGAAAAATTCGTGAATTAACTGATTTGGAAACAGCCCGTTTAGTTTATTTTAGTTATTTCCACAGCGTGATGTTGTACGGTATCCTCTTGTGGGGCAATGCCGCCGATATTCAGACTATATTTGTATTGCAAAAAAGGGCAATTCGTTCAATTTATAAATTAAGCCCCCGATACTCCCTCAGAGAAAAATTTAAAGAGATTAATATTCTTACTATGCCCTCTCAATATATTTATGAAAATCTTTTGTACGCACACAAAAATATTAATTTGTTTAAAAAATACAGTGATATCCACAACATAAATACGAGAAACAAACACAAATTTGTTATTCCTGCTACGAGGCTCAAGAAAATAGGGGGAACGTTCAGATGCCAATGTATACGCTTTTACAATAAACTTTCGAGCCATATTCAAGCACTTAGTCTAAATAAATTCAAATCGTTTATAAAACGGAAGCTATGCCTGAAAGCCTACTATCATGTTAATCACTACCTCGAAGATAAAAAGGCTTGGGATTAAGCTGCTCCAATAAAATTTGCTCTGCGAATATCGAAGTTTCGGACTTCGCTTGTTTATTATTGATTCCTTTCTTTTTATACACTTTGACATTGAATGATTTGACATGAATGCATATATTATTTTTTTACTTTATTGTTTATTATTTTATGTGTGTGTGTGTGTATTTGACATGAATATTTACTTGTTACTTTTGACATTTAATGACTTGACATGAATACTTATTTCAGTATTTTATTATTTTTTACATTTTTAGTTTATTTTTATTGTGTTATGTGTGTGTATTTGACATGTCGTATTTTATTGACATTCATTTTGTAAATTATTATTAATTTTATTTTATTTTTGTGAATGTGAGGACCATGTGGGTTAGGGGCGCTCCACAGTGGACGCCATCATGCGCGTGAGAGCCCTCACGACGGGGGATGCGATATCCCGGGGCGGAGTCGTCTTGGCGGTGTCTCTCGACATCGCCAACGCCTTCAACTCCCTGCCCTGGAGCTGCATCAGGGAGGCACTCCGGTATCACCGGGTGCCGACCTACCTCCGTCGTGTGGTCGGGGACTACCTGACGGACAGGGCCGTCATCTACCCCAGTCGCTGCGGAGATTGGAACCGGCGAGAGATGTCGTGCGGTGTCCCACAGGGATCGGTTCTGGGACCGCCCCTGTGGAACATCGGTTACGACTGGGTGCTGCGCGCCGACCTCCCCAGTGGTGTCAGCGTCGTTTGCTACGCAGACGACACCCTGGTGCTGGCACAGGGGAGGTCGCACGAGGCGGCGGCCGACAATATGACACGCGGGGTTGCGATAGTCGTAGAGAGGATCCGGCAACTGGGTCTCGAGGTGGCACTGCACAAGTCCGAGGCCATGTGCTTTCATGGGCCTCGGAATGCGCCACCGTCGAGATCCACACTGACGGTGGGAGGGGTATCCATCGGCGTCGAGTCGACGTTGAAGTACCTAGGACTCGTCCTCGACAGCCGGTGGAACTTCGTGGAGCACTTCCGACGTTTGGCCCCCAGGCTGGAACGGACCGGGGCTGCCTTCAGGCGGCTCCTGCCCAACCTTGGGGGGCCAAACGCCTCCTGCCGCAGGCTCTACGCGGGGGTCGTGCGGTCCATGGCCCTTTACGGGGCCCCAGTGTGGGCGCGTTCCTTGAAGCGGCGTGCCGCTCATTATCTGAACGCGCCCCAAAAAGTGGTGGCCGTAAGGATGGTCCGTGGGTACCGCACGATCTCCCGCGAGGCAGCGGGCCTGCTTGCCGGATTGCCGCCGTGGGATCTGGAGGCGATAGTCCTCGCGCGCCTACACGAATGGCGCGCGGAGGTACTACGCCGGGGGGAAACTCCGCTGCCGCGGCAAATTGCCGCCCAGCGGACTGACCTCCGGCGCGATCTCATGGCGACATGGAGAGAGCGACTGTCGCAACCCCGTGCAGGGCACGCCACGATAGTGGCGGTAAGTCCCCTCTTTGAGGAGTGGCTAGAGAGGCACCACGGCGTCCTCACCTTCCGCCTGACGCAGGTCCTCACCGGACACGGATGTTTCGGGAGGTACCTGCACCGAATCGGGCGGGAGGAAACGCCCGGGTGTCTCCACTGCGAGGATCGACCGGAGGACACGGTGGAGCACACGGTGGAGGTCTGCCCTGCGTGGGCGGAGCACCGCCGTGTCCTCGTAGCGGCGATCGGCGGCGGTGACCTCTCGCGTCCGGCCCTGGTTCAATCCATGGTCCGGAGCGAGACGGAATGGGAAGCCGTCACCTCCTTCTGCGAAGCAGTCATGCTGGCGAAGGAGGTGGCGGAACGAGAGAGGGAGAGAGCCTCTCTTCCCGGCCGCCGCGGGAGACGCACCGGGCGTCGGGGGCCACGTGGTGGCTACCGGCCACCGTAGATGCAGGCCTGTGGACGGTTAGCTATGGGCTAGCTAGCCGTCCGTCCGTCTAGTGACGACAGGCCGTGTCGACGGCGCGTTCGTGTTCCACGCGCGCCTCAAAGAGATGTCAGCAGCAGAGAGGGGCCCGCAAGGGCCGAAGCCTGCCGGGGTTGCGGGACTGTTCGAAAGAGATACCGCGGCCCCGGAACGTAAAGGGCGAGGAAGGAACATGGATGGGTTTTAGTCAGTAAGAGTCTGACACTCCCTCCCGCTCCGCCCAGAGTGGGAGAAGTCATTTGATGATTTCCCATCCCAAAAAAAAAAAAAAAAAAAAAAAAAAAAAAGGACCATGTGGGTCACATTTTTTTATTATTATTATTATTTTTTTTTTTTTGTACCCCTCAAATGTCCTTTCTTTGGTATTGTTCGTCGTTTCGTTGAGCTCCTTGTGTTATAAGTCGAGCTACACGATAACTGACAAATGCTTGCACTGACTGGACAGGTTCATTCAAATCTGTATGGTTCTTTCTTCAAAAGACCATCTCAGACACTAATATCTACATGATCCTCATGTGAATTGAGCAAGATTATGTCTGGACTTCAAAAGAGACTATGACCTCTGAGTTTGTTTCAGCTGTTTCTTCTCAGAGTAGTCAGGTACGAAACACCGGCCCCATCTAGTTTAAAAAAAAAATTGACGTGTAAAAGTGTTTGTGAAAACCTACTTGCAAAATAAAGATCATTCATCATTTATCATTTATCATTTACGTTTTCATTTTCTTCTGATTTATTTTCATCTTTTATCCGTGTTACCAGTTTTTAGCAAGGTTTTTGAAAAAGTAATGCTTAATCAAATGCTCTATCATTTTAACACCAACAGAATCTTACATGATCAACAGTATGGTTTCACCAAAGGACGTTGTACAACTGACGCCGGTGTAACCCTATTAAAGCACATGTTTGCTGCGTGGGAAGAGTCCCAAGACGCAATAGGAATTTTCTGTGATCTCTCCAAAGCTTTTGATTGCGTAAATCACGACACATTACTTTTGAAACTGGAGCATTACGGACTGGGTAAACTTGCACTTAGCCTGCTAAAATCTTATTTGAGCGATAGAAAACAACATGTTCAAATAAATGGTGTTAATTGTTGAATATAACCTTTGTTGAGCAGTCACTGTTTGATGATATACTACTGTCGTAGTGTTTTTGAAAATAGAGTGACTTTTCTATTATTCGTCACATGACTGATTCATGGCTGCGCTTATGTGTTTTATAAATAACTTTTATTTTACAATATAATTATCTTGTGTACAAGTTCCGCGTCTTTAATTGCATCCACGACAAAACCCTCTAACAAGGGTCCCAGAGTGCGCAAAGAAGTGGATTTTTTTTTGAGATATGATGAGCGAACTAGACCTGGCAACTATGTCTGCAGGAGGCGGAAGCGTAAGTGGACTTTGTATTGAGAAACTGAAAGGGCGAGACAATTACCTCCTCTGGAAGTTCAATATGAGAAACCTACTTATCCATGACGACCTTTGGTGTTCTATCGACGGGTATCCGGAGGGCGATAAGTCCAGTCCGGAGCTGAAACGGCGTAAGGATGAAAGGGCGTTGGCTAAGATCTGCCTGTTAGTGGACGCTTCATGCGTGTCCCACGTGATGACTGCGAGGACAAGTAAGGATGCCTGGCTCAGCCTGGAGAAGGCGTATGACGATAAGGGCATAGGCAGGAGATTAAAACTGTTGCGGATGCTGTGCTCGGTAAAGTTAGACGACTTCGGTGGTGATATGGACAAATATGTTGGCGAATGTTTGTCGTTGTCGCAACAGTTGGCGGCTGTAAATAAACCGATTGACGATGAGTTCCTGGCGGCGATTATTCTTCAGAGATTACCTCCTAAGTTTGATCCAATGATCATGGCCTTAGAGAGTAGTGTGAGTGACCTAACCAGTGACTTCGTGAAGGCTAAATTGCTACAGAATACGAAGTGGTCTGATAATTGCAAAGGTGGAGATTGCCTGATTGCTGATAAATCAGAGAAAAGGTCTGGTAAGAGGTGCCAAAAGAAGAAGCCGAGGTGTTGGAACTGTGGAAAGTCTGGTCACGTTAAGAAGGAGTGTACCCAGAAAGGGAATGCGGTGGTCGCGACTCGGTTCTTGGCTGACACGTGGTACGTAGACTCGGGTGCGTCGAGTCACATGACGGGACGGCGAGACTGGATACACGATTTTTCTACAAGGAGTGTAGAGGTAAACGTGGCGAGCGGACAGACTTTGAAATGCGTCGGTATCGGTAATGTGTATTTGAAACTCGGAGATTATGATTTGACTCTTCAAGAGGTGATGTACGTTCCGGGGATGAGTGTTAATTTACTATCTGTAAATAGTTTAGCAGTTAAAGGGCTTAGAGTGGAGTTTATTGAGTCTACTTGTAAGATTTTTAGAAATAAGTCTTGTATAGCTAGTGTTAGGTCTGTTGGCGGGGTATACAAACTGCATACTAACGCGGTAGCTTTAAGTAGTGTAAATAAGGAGGTTTCAAAGGAGTCTTGGCACCATAGATTGGGTCATTTGAGTTATGACAGCTTAAAGTTGATGAGGTTTCTACGTCTGAGCATTGTCGTTGGTTTGTAACCAAGGTTACGTTATTGTTGATTGTCTTGTCTTGTGAGTTTGGTTTTAATGTAAAAAAAAAAGTGTGTGTTTTACTTATAGTAATTAGGAATATGGAGACTTCCATAAGTAAATGGTGTTATTAGGAATTTAACAGGTTATGGGCCGCCCCATATTCCTGATCTTTAGTGATTGGTGAAAATTTGCCAAATTTACGATAAAATATTTTTTTTTGGAATTCATACACAATCTGATACTGGAGCAACGGCCTTCAAGAGTAAAATATGGCTCAATTAAAACCACAAAACGTGATTTGTCGGTTAGAGGATGGAAACAATTTTCATAATTGGAAATTCAGATTAGAGATGCTAATGGAGGAGAAAGGTCTTGGTGATATAGTGGCCTGTGCTGAGGTGAAGGAGGCAGATAAAAAGAAGGATGCAGAAGCGAGATCGCTAATAGTACAATGCATAGGAGATAATTTTTTGGAGATTGTGAAAGGGTGCAAAAGTGCAAAAGATATGATGGGTTCTTTAGAAAACATCTTTACACGAAAAAGTATAATGAATAAATATAATTTGAAAAAGAGGCTAATCGAGTTGAAATGTGACATGAACGAAAAATTACAAGATTTTTTCTTAAAATTTGACAAGCTGGTAAATGACATTGAAGTAATGTCAAAAATGGACGAGTCTGATAAAGTAGTACATTTGTTACTCGCTTTACCCGGTAAATATAATAATGTTACGACAGCCTTAGAAGCAATGAATGAAGAACTTACTTTAGAAAAGACAAAAAGGACCCTACTTGATGCAGAAATTAGACTAAATGACATGATAGCACCAAACCAAGATAGTGCATTTAATATAGAATGCTGGAATTGTAATGAAAGAGGACATACAGCAAGATATTGTCATAAAAATACTCAAAACAGACAGTATTATACATCCCAACGGGGAATTTCTGTCCGGGGTCCTGAACTATATAGACGAGGTCGTGGCAGAATGCAGGGACGCACTCGAGGTGTAAATAGAGCGAGTACATCGAGGGACAATGCAATAATTGTTCACGAAGAAAGTACCGAGGAAGTGGGCTACATGGTTGATGGAGAGTTTAATTTAACTTGTAAGGCATTTCTTAATCGATCAATTTACTTTGTAGTAGATTCTGGTGCATCACAAAATTTTATATCAGATCGTTATACACAGTGTATGACAAATATAAAAAACCTAGAACAGCCCATACCAATTAGCACAGCTAATGGTGAAAAATTAATTGCATATCAAAGCGGCAGTTTACCAATAAAATGTGGCAATGTTAAGTTCACTGTTGACGGACTTATAGTGGCAAATTTAGCCTATAATCTTCTATCTGTACGAAAATTACTGGAAAAACCAAACAAGATCACGCACCTTCGGTAGAACAAGGGCACAATTGTCAAAAATTGCAAAAATGAGTTAAGTATACAGAAATGCCTTAAAAATGCTATTTGAACTGGAGGAACAAAGACAGTCATTTAATTCCTTTAAAAATCCGCTAGGCGAAAATAGTGACTTTGTCTTATTGGTGCCTTTTTACTGCTCTCTTGGCTGGACATAGTCTCATTGGTCAGTTGCGCCGTCGGCGGGGAGAGAGGCAGTCGTCACTTGGACCGCTAACGTCGTAAAGGTAAATATGCCCTTTTAATTTTTTGGTTTCTGGAGCGACAATGCCACATCTATTACACTTATGCCTAATTTATAATTTTAAAATTGGAAGGACAAAGTCGTTCAGACAGTTATGCCCTTGTCCGTTCAAGATTTGTTTTATTCCTTGGTCTTAAAAGTAAATGTGTTTTTGTCATTCCAATTGCAATGCTATTTTGCTAGACTTAATGACAATTACGTTTTTGTCATTCCAAATTGACTTGATTTAATATTAATGTTTGTTATTTAAGTTAATGAAATAAATTTGTATTATTTTTTTAATACAAATTTTGTGATAAATTTTCTGTTTATTTATTAGTATTGGTATTTTTATGTATTTACGACTAGTAGGTATGCATTATTTGTGAATTGTGATATGAATAGTTTCTTTGTATGATTTAAATTTTAATAAAATTTTCAGAATTTAAAATGGGATCTCGTAGTAAAAAAATTTTAATGATGCTTAATGACGAAAATAATTTGCAAATCAAAGAAACTGACACAAATTCTAATAGATCTTGTCGCGAAGGAGATGTGGGCTCTAACAGAGCAGCAAATTCAATCGAAAACTCGTCAATGTGTAAGTATATTGTTGCTATTTCTTAATTCATATTGGTATGTTACTTAAGTTTTTTATATAAATATATATTTTTATTATAATATATATTTATTCCAGCAGAATACATCAGTCTTATTAAAAATGCTAAGAAAAAGGGTGTTCAATTTACCGTTAAAGAAATGAATTTTGATTCTTTCATTGATATGAAGCTGTTATCTGAAGATATTAATTTGAATTTAAACAAGGATGTTGAAGGAAATACTTTTAAAATATTGGATACGAAAGCGATCAAATTTATGAAAGATTCAGAGATATACCAATTTAAGTGCAGCTACAAAACCGACGATTGGACAGCAGCGAGAATTCGAACAGGTCGTATCGGTAATAAAAAAAAGTGTGAAAGATGTCACACTAAACCAGCTCTATAAGGAAAAGTTACCAATCCCTCACAGAAAAACCGGCCAAGAGCGTGTCGGGCCACGCTCACTGTAGGGTTCCGTAGCTTCCCAGACCATTAAAAATACCAACATTTTTCGTCAGCAAAAATAACTTTGTTTTTCATAGTATTTGTATGAAAAACAAAGTTATCATTTGCGTTTTTTTGAAAAAGTGCTATATAACTCAAAAACTATTCAACTCATCAAGTTGAAAATAATTTTCCTAGAAAGTTCATATAAAGGTCTACTTCTGTGATTTTTTTCATATTTTTTAAACTTATGGTTCAAAAGTTAGAGGGGGGGGGACACATTGTTTTTGACTTTCGGAGCGATTATTTCCTAAAATATTAATATTATCAAAAAATGATTTTAGAAAACCCCTATTCATTTTTAAATACCTATCCAACAATATATCACACGTCAGGGTCAAAATTAAAAAAAAAATCGCTCCCCACTTTACGTCTGGGGGAGGTACCCTAATAAAAATGTTTTTTTAAATTTTTATTTTTGCACTTTGTCGGCATGATTGATATACATATTGGTACCAAATTTCAGCTTTCTGGTGCTAACGGTCACTGAGATTATCCGCGGACAGACAGACAGACAGACATGGCGAAACTATAAGGGTTCCGTTTTTTGCCATTTGGCTACGGAACCCTAAAAAAGAAGACATTCGTCAATTGATATCCTCAAATATAGTTCCTAAGTTCTATGAACAATATTTTAACAACCTTTTTTAAGAAAAGGAGAGAGAGCTAGAACTGATTCGTTAGTAAGAAAAAAATAATTGTTATAAAGATATTTTTATATTTTTTAATTAATATTTTTTGAAGTGTGATTCTAAAGAATTTCATTTGCATAACAGTGAATCTTGTTAAAAATAATGTCACTGTTATTTTTGTTATCTTCTATAATTCTATTTTCATTGTGATTCCAAAGAGACACAAACGTGAGATTATTGACGACTGATTAGTAAGACTATAATGATAGTTTAAGTATTATATTTCGTGAAAGTTACTACATTTTTTTTACTTTATAAGAAAATAAAAAGTTTATACGGAAAAACAAGGTATTTTTATTCGAAAATCATCCTAAATTAAAGCTCAAATTTAGTCCTAATTACAAAATAATATACATTTTGGTAGAACAAGGGCACAAATGTATCCCTTCCTTAAAATTAAAATTAATTGAAAAAAAACTAAAAGTTCTTAATTCTTGTTAACTATACGCCTAAAAAGGATATAGTATATAGTTTATATCATGCAAAGAAGAAAAACTTTCGAGCAATATTAACAGAGCAAGACCTCACTGAATGCAATAAATATCTTAAAATAGCTCTCCTGTAAAATAGCAAAAACTGCAATTATGCCCTTGTTCTACCGAAGGTGCATTATTTGTTAATGAATATGCAAAAATTATTTTTTATAATGGCTACTATATGTGCATACAATAATGGCAAACTTTATATCTTACAGGGTGAAATTGTAATAGAGAATGGTGTCGCGGCTTTATACTCAGCGGAGGGTATGTTATGGCATAGACGATTAGGACATACCAGTTCTAAAACATTACAAAGGCTGCAGCTACCGCTTAACAACAATGTATGTAACGCGTGCATGAAAGGTAAGGCAACAAGGCTACCATTCAAAACGTTAGAGCGACCTAGGTCACGTCAGGTCTTAGAACTGTTGCACAGTGATATAGCGGGCCCATCTAACATTCCTACTATACAGGGTGAAATCTATTTTCAAACGATTATAGATGATTTTTCCCATTTTTGCGTAGTTTTTTTGTTAAAAAGAAAATCTGAAGCCGCTGATAATATTTTTAACTACATTCGCCGATACGAAAACGAATTTGAGGAAACAGTTAAAAGGATTAGATGTGACAATGGAGGTGAATATACCTGAAATAAATTACGTGAATTTTGTGCTCTGAAAGGTATCGCTTTAGAATATAGTTTACCATATTCACCAGCTAGTAATGGCGTTGCAGAACGAATGAATCGAAGTTTATACAATAAAGCAAGGACTATGCTTGTTGAAACTCAGCTACCGAAAAATTTGTGGGGTGAAGCTATAAAATGTGCAGCTTACCAGTTAAACCGTTGTACCTCTATAGCTATTAATTATGAAACTCCTTGTGAAGTTTTATATGGAACAAGAGACCTAAATAAATTACGTGCATTTGGTGCAAAGGCGTGGGCTTACATTTTACCTAAACAGGATAAACTTTCTGAAAGAGCACGTGAGTGCAGAATGGTAGGATACAGCAGGACAAATCTATGGGATCCTAAAACCAACGAAATAATTATATCACGAGATGTAAGATTTGATGAAAACGACATTATATACAACGAAATTAATCAAGTTAATATAGAACAAGAGTGGCAAAAAGGAATTATGTCAGAAATTATCTCAGAAAATAATAATAGGATTGCAGAACCTGAACAAGGTAATGAAGATAGAGAAGAGGTTATCATTAATAATACGAATTGTGATGAAGAAATTACCGAACCAGAAGAAATGTTTGAAGATTGTACTGAAGAGAATTTAAATGAAAGAGACGGTGATACAAATGAAAATTTAATAAAAACAAGAAGTGGCAGAAATGTTAGACCTCCGAAAAAGTTAGAAGATTATGAAACTCACGTGGCCTACTGTTTGTGTACAGGTGACCCAGGTTCTTACAAAGAAGCTGTTGAAAGGGGTCAAGACTGGCAAGATGCCATTGACGAAGAATTAAATTCCCTTAAATATTTGGAAACCTGGGAAGAATCGAAATTACCTGAAGATAAAAAGGCTATAGATACCAAATGGGTATTCACTACTAAAAAAGATGGTACAAAAAAGGCCAGATTGGTGGCGAATGGTTTTCAAGAAGAAACACTGTTTAATATATATTCACCAGTAGCTCGTATGCCTACAATTCGTATGATGCTGAGCCAAGCAGTACAAAATGATATGTATATGAAACAATTGGATGTTCCAACGGCGTTTTTAAATGGTATTTTAAAGGAAGATGTCTATATAAAACCGCCTCTAGGAGTGAAAGTTGAAAAAGGTGTTGTTTTGAAACTAAAACGATCGCTCTATGGGTTAAAACAAGCACCTAAATGCTGGAACGAAAGACTTCATTCTTTTTTAATGCAGAAAGGGTTTGTACAATCTAAACATGATTTTTGTCTTTATAATTTGGACGATGTATATTTGTTAGTGTATGTTGATGATATCATTCTAATGTCAAAAAATGAAATAAACTTACACAAAGCACATTTTTTTTTAAAAACTGAATTTAACGTTAAGGACCTTGGGGAAGTGAGTACTTACTTAGGTTTGGATATTGTGAGAACGCAAGAATCAATTTTAATTTCTCAAGAATCAGCAATAAATAGATTGCTTGATAAATTTAACATGACAGATTGCAAAGGAGCTGAGACGCCGATGGAAGTAAATTTTACCACAGATGACAATGAAACTATTACTTTGGATCTACCATATCGCGAGCTTATTGGTAGTCTACTATATTTAGCCACTTCGACTAGACCAGATATTTGCTTCGCAGTATCTTTCTTAAGTAGATTTTTAGATGCGCCTACTTTATCACTGTGGAAAGCAGCTAAGCGTGTTTTGCGGTATTTAAAAGAAACAAAGTCAAAATCTCTCGTATATAAACGGAATAGCAGGTGTAACTTAGTTGCTTATACCGATGCTGACTGGGCTGGCGACAAAAAAGACAGAAAAAGCGTGAGTGGTTCTGTAGTTTTCTTTGGCAATCATTTATTGGCCTGGTTCTGTAAGAAACAAAATATGGTCGCCTTATCAACAGCCGAAGCTGAGTATGTAGCTGCGGCTCTATTGTGTGCCGAATTAATTTGTATAAAGGGTTTGGTACAAGATTTTAACTGTCCTTCAAATTCAATATTACTTGTAGATAATCAAAGTGCGATTAAGTTAATGGAGTCAAATGAAAATAGTAAGAGGTCAAAGCATATTGATATAAAATACCATTTCATCAAAGATTTAATTAGTAAACGGGATATAATTGTGAAATATGTAAGCACGAATGAAAATGTAGCAGATATTTTGACAAAGGCTTTGGGAAAACTGAAGCACAACTATTTTGTACAAAAACTAGGCTTTAATTAAATAATTTCTTTGTATAAGGTTATATTTTAGATGAGGTTACTTATGTTTCAGTTTTAATTTCAACAACTTGCATTTGTGCTATATATTGAACTGAATAAAGTTCTTGAAATTAAGGGCGGATAGGATTATTAATAAATTTAAAATTTTAATTTTAATTCATATTTTTAATACCTAATGATTTTTATTGTTATTTTATTGTTCTCGTTTTATAACAATTCTTATTCTGTGATGAATTAGAATTGAGGGGGGATGATGAGGTTTCTACGTCTGAGCATTGTCGTTGGTTTGTAACCAAGGTTACGTTATTGTTGATTGTCTTGTCTTGTGAGTTTGGTTTTAATGTAAAAAATAAAGTGTGTGGTATACGGTTATTATATATGGTTTTACTTATAGTAATTAGGAATATGGAGACTTCCATAAGTAAATGGTGTTATTAGGAATTTAACAAAAGTCACTGTCACACGTTATTGATTTTCAGAATGCAGAAATTACAAATAATTGCGATGTTTGTGTTCTTGGAAAACAAATAAGGTTTCCGTTCAAGAAATCTGGTTGTGGCGTAGCGGCTAAGCGGTTAGATCTGGTGCACACAGACTTCGTCGTTCGATTCCTGTTGCGTCCCACTCGGGTAAGCGTTACATTTTAACTTTTCTAGACGATCACTCGCGGAAAGTATTCTTGTACTTCTTGAAAAATAAGAGCGAAGTAGCTAGCGTCACCATGGACTTTGTTAGGCTCGTGGAAAACCAATGTGAATCCAAGGTAAAGGCAATACGCAGTGATAACGGTACGGAGTACGTAAATAAAGAGCTGAGCGCATTCTTCAGACTGAAGGGTATTGTGCATCAGGTCACTGTTCGGTATTCGCCCCAAATGAATGGTGCCGCGGAGAGGTTGAACAGAACTCTTTTGGAACGGGTACGTTGTATGTTGTATCACGCGGGTTTGGATCACAAGATGTGGGCTGAGGCGGCTAACACTGCCGGGTACCTTATTAATCGGTCTCCGTCTAGTAGATTAGGTGGGAAGACCCCCGAAGAGGTTTGGTCGGGTAATAGGGTAAAGTATGATCACTTACGGATTTTCGGTTGCGAGGCTTATGTACATACATATTCATGACGTTAAGCGAAATAAGTTACAACCTAAGAGTAAGAAATACATTTTTGTCGGTTATGAAGGCAATGGGAGTTCTTACAGGTTGTATGACTCTGAGACTCATAAAATTGAAAGGAGCCGTGATGTCAAATTTAATGAAAGTGTGTTCCCAGCCAAAGAGCTAGGAACAGGACACGGATCAGCCACTATAGAAATATTTCTTTCAGGGGAAGAAATTGACGATTCCAACAGTGAGTGGAAGTCAAGCGTGCCTGAGAGTGAGGTGGTTGGTGTTGCAGCTCGGGAGTCTGTCACTGAAGAGCCGGTAACGAGGAATGTTGAGCCGGTTGTGTCAGCGAGCAGTGATGATGGCGGCGATGACACTTTGGTTTTTGAAGATAGCGTTGAGGAGGTGGTAGTGCCTCCGGAACCCAGGTACAATCTTAGATCTAGACAACCTAAGGGTTTGTACGCACACGACGCGATCCCAGCTGAACCGCGCACTGTTAAGGAAGCTCTAGGTTCAGGGCAGAGCGACTTGTGGCAGCAATATGCAGGTGGAGATTGATTCGTTCAATCAGCATGAGGCTTGGGAGTTGGTGGATCGGCCTATGGGCAAAAACGTGGTCCGGAATAAATGGATCTTCAAAATTAAGTGTGACGCCGAGGGGAAGATAGCCCGATATAAGGCTAGGTTAGTAGCCAAGGGTTTCACCCAAAAGTATGGTGAAGATTATTTTGAGACGTTTTCACCGGTAGTACGGTACAGTTCGTTGCGACTGTTGTTGGCGATATCCGTAGAGATGGATCTTGATATAGATCATCTGGACGTACAGACGGCGTTCCTAAATGGTAATTTAGATGAGGAAATTTTTATGTTTCAACCGGAGGGGTTCATTTCACCTGGTGAAGAAAATAAAGTCTACAGATTGAAGAAGGCAGTCTATGGACTGAAACAAGCTTCACGAGCTTGGTATCAGAGGGTGAAAGACGTGCTTCTGCGGACAGGTTTTGTTCAATGCCAAGATGAACAATGTATCTTTTACAAACGAAATGGTAAGTCGGCTGTTTACATTGCCTTGTACGTCGACGATTTCATTGTGTGTTACAATGATGCGCGCATGGCTGAAGAGCTGAAAGAGAGTTTGCGGAAACCGTTTAAGATCAAAGACTTAGGTGCGGGGCGGCATGTTCTCGGGGTCACGTTAGAGCGTGACAGGACGATCAAAACTCTCAAGCTTTGTCGGGCGCGGTATGTTGAGCGCTTGCTTGACAGTTTCGGTATGTCTGAATGCAAACCAGTCCAGACTCCTTTGGACCCAAACATTAAGTTTACTGATACGAGGGTGTTAGGCCAAGGTAATGTTCCGTATAGGGAATTGATAGTGTTACATCGGACCTACTAGAACATTCGAGAAAGCACGTGATTACAGTATGTGTACGTTGAAATTTCGAGTGTTTTCTATTATTATTACTTTCAAAGTTAGGTAGGTACTTACAAACTCGCGACCTCTTTATAAAAAGACATTAGAATTTCAACCGTACGCCTAGGGCATACGGTTCATATTTGTTTGTTTTGTACAGGTAGCTAGTAATAATAATTCCAACAACCTACTTCTTTTGTTAGTGTTTTCTATGACCCTCTAGAATATTCGAGGTTATTCTGGTGTGTCTGTTGGCGAGTATAAATAGACCGCTCAGGGCCGCGACGACGGTCAGTCTTGTTTTGGCTACACAACGAAGCGAATCGAAGTGAACTTGAAGTGCGATATCTAAGTGAATAGTGATCAGTAGTGTATTGTAGTGTACTTGTGATTAAGTTTAAATTGTTTTGTGATTAATAAAGTGATTGTGTTGTTTAATCGGTAGTAATTAATTTATCTCATACCCAGCTCGTAACAAATTGGTGTCAGAAGTGAGAGATAAATTATGCCAATTCTACCAAAGGACGACATGGACGGTATCCGTACCAGGAGTCAGCGACAGCAGGACATGGACCAAAGGCGGTTTGGAGATTCTCCGACACAAACACCGGGTGGTGTCCAGCCTACGTCACAGCCAGTCGCTGGCCCATCCGGAGTTTCTCAGGCCCATCCAGACTTGTCAGCTTTAATGGCGCTGCTGCAGGATCAAGCTCGCCGCCAAGAGGAGCAGGCTCGCCGATTGGAGGAGCAGTTGCAATGAGATAAAGAGGAGCAAGCCCGCCGCCAGGAGGAGCAGGTCCGCCACCAAGACGAGCAGATGATCCTCATAAAGGATCTTCATGCAACTTTCGGCAAGGACCTGAAAGTGATGAAGGATCAGGTCCACCAGCACGAGAATCGCATCTCGGAGGCCGAAGTTCAGATTGCTGGGGTTAAGAAGGCTTTGGGCGAACTGAAGATTGAAGGCGGGACTGTAGCTTCGGTGGTTGCTGCACCATCTTCGCGTGGTTTTAAAGTGCCTCCATTCGATGGAACATCGTCATGGTCGGCTTATAAAATTCAGTTTGAGGCCGTGATGAAGGCGAATGGATGGACAAAACCGCAAGCCATGACCGCGCTCACCTTGGGCCTCCGAGACCAGCCCCTAACTATTCTCGAGGCACTCGGCAAGGACGTTACCTACGAGCAGCTGCTGGAGGCGTTAGAGTCCAGATACGGCGACGCGCACCTGGAGCACGTATTCCATGCTAAGTTGAAGGACCGTTTTCAACGGAGTGCCGGGAACCTACAGCAGTGGGCTCTGGAAGTTGAAAAACTCGTTCGGAAAGCCTACCAGTCTGCCCCTGCTCTGATTGATGGAAATCTGGTACAGGCCTTCGTTGATGGAATACGTGACTTAAAAGTTAGAGCTGCCGTGAGACTTGGGCATCATGAGACCTTGAAGGACGCCTTGGCCCATGCCTTAGAAGTAGAGGCAGTGAGGCAAGACCACCGAACGCACCGCGTCAGGGAGGTTGTAGCATCACCTGTACGCGACCACCCACAGGGGTATAGTCCTAGGTGCTTCACTTGTGGAGAAAGAGGTCATCTTCGGTCCAGCTGTCCTAAGCGCAGCACCCCGAGAGAAGATGAGCAGGGAAGAGTGGCTGAAGTGACTGCCCAGCCACAGCAGGGAAACGAGTAAATGCCAGGACTGGGGGGCGGGTGCTGGCTGGTATTGAAAGAGCCCCGAGAATCTTGATCTCGCAAGCACATGACGGGAACAGCCTGACCATCAAAGGCGAAGTCAATGGAACGCCATGCAAACTGACGTTGGATACTGGAGCTTCTCACACGGTCGTCAATTCTAAACTAGCAAGTCGGTTTCTTGGGGACTACTTCAATAAGCACGACCGTATACAGTTACTAACAGCTACCGGTCAGCACATAAACGTCCGAGGCAAGAAGGAGGTAGAGTTAAAATTGGGTGACAGATTTTATAAGCAGAATGTCATCGTGGCCGACATAGTGGACGATTGCATCTTGGGCTTGGACTTCATGCGGAAATATCGTTGTGAGATCGACGTTGATCAAGGAGTACTGAAATGTGGTTCAGAGGAAGTCTTCATGGAAGGTGCACCGTCAGGGAAAGTGTACTGCTTGAAGAAGATTGTTCTTCCTCGCAGATCAGAAACGATTGTGCCAATTTGTTTGCCACGAAATTCTGGACAAAAAGATCGAAGTGTTCTGATAGAAAGGTTGAACAATGACTTCCCATGGAAGATGGCACGAACTCTGGTCAAGGCCACCAACGTATCAGCAGTACGCATACTGAATCCAAGTGACCAGGAGCATGTGATTAAGAAGGGCACCTTGATCGGCACTTGCGAGGAAGTAGCTTGGATGCGTCAATTGCAAGATGTGCCTACCGGAAATAAAATTCATAGTACAAAATTTGACGTGTCAACGCTTTTGGAAAACTGCGATTTAACTAAAGGAGAAATGGAGAAGGCTAAGAAGATGTTACTTGAGTACGCCAACACTTTCTCTTCAGATGATGCTGACATAGGGAGAACTGGACTTGTTCAGCACCAGATTAATACAGGTAACGAGTTACCTATCCGTCAGCGACCAAGAAGACTGCCAGTTGCACGAGAAAAAGAGGTAGAAACCATGATTGAGGGAATGGTGAAGGACGGTGTTATAGAGCCTTCATCGAGTCCATGGTGTTCTCCTGTGGTCTTGGTAAAGAAAAAGGACGACAGTATGCGCTTCTGTGTGGACTATCGACGTCTGAACGACGTCACGAAAAAGGACAGCTACCCGCTGCCTAGGATCGATGACACACTGGATACGCTGACTGGTATGAAGTGGTTTACCACACTTGATCTGAAGAGTGGCTACTGGCAAGTAGAAATAGACCCCAAGGACAAGGAGAAAACTGCATTTTCAACAGGAAAAGGGCTATGGCAGTTTAAAGTTATGCCATTCGGTTTGTGCAACGCTCCTGCGACGTTTGAAAGGCTGATGGAGCAAGTACTCGCCGGATTGGTTGGAGACGCATGTCTCGTCTATCTAGACGACATAATCATCGTGGGCCGTACATTTGAAGATCACCTTAAAAACCTCAACCGAGTGCTGTCGAAAATCCAAACAGCAAATCTCAAGTTAAGTCCGAAAAAGTGCTCGTTTTTCAGAAAGCAAGTGAACTTCTTAGGACACATAGTTTCGGGGGAAGGTGTTCAAACAGACCCAGAAAAAGTAGTCACCGTCAAGGATTGGCCAGTTCCGAAAGACAAGACACAGGTTAGAGCATTCCTGGGTTTGTGCTCCTACTATCGAAGGTTTGTCAAGAATTTTGCCGACATTGCAAAACCTTTGCACAAACTCACTGAAGAAAAGAGGCAATTCTGTTGGGACGAGGACTGCGACGTCGCATTTCAGGAATTAAAGAAATGTCTGTGCAATACACCTATTTTGGGATATCCTGACACTGAAAATGACTTCATAGTTGACACAGATGCCAGTAACACTGGAATTGGGGGCGTGCTGTCTCAACGGAAAGGAGACCGGGAGGTCGTAATAGCTTACTTCAGCAAGTCTTTATCCAAACCAGAAAGAAATTACTGCGTCACAAGACGGGAGCTACTCGCTGTAGTAAAGACAGTGCAGCATTTCAGTAAATATTTGCTGGGACGTAAATTCCAATTACGAACTGACCATGCTGCACTGAAGTGGCTATTACAGTTCAAGAATCCAGAGGGGCAAGTGGCGAGATGGATAGAACTACTCTAAGAGTTTGATTTCGTAACTGAACATCGCAGTGGGAGAACTCACGGTAACGCAGACGCCTTGTCAAGAAGACCTTGTCCTGAAGACTGTAAGCACTGTGCCAGGCAAGAGACTAAGGAAGTAGTGCCCGTGAGGATGCTTAGAACGGATCTCAGCAATGAATGGAAGGAGACCCTAGGACGCCAGACACGCAGCAGAGGTGCATTAAAAGTGTACAACGTTGGAGCCCCTTGGGAACGGATAGCACTAGACGTTGCGGGACCATTTCCAGTAAGTGAGAGCGGAAACAAGTACTTCCTGGTGGTCATGGATTACTTCACAAAGTGGCCAGAAGTCTTCGCCATTCCTAATCAAGAAGCTACAACTGTCGCAGATAAATTGGTTCAGGAAGTCTTCTGTCGTTTTGGGGTACCCTTAGAAATACACAGCGATCAAGGAAGGAATTTTGAATCGCAAGTATTTCAAGAGACTTGTCGATTGATGGGTACCCACAAAACCAGAACCACCTCTTACCACCCACAATCTGACGGAATGGTGGAACGATTCAACCAAACGTTGGAGAGATATCTGGCGAAAGTTGTGGAAAGCCGGCAAAGGGATTGGGACAAGCACATACAGCCGTTTCTTCTGTCTTACCGAAGTGCAGTCCACGAAAGTACGACTGTGACACCAGCCTTCGCAAACTTTGGAAGGGAATTACGGTTACCTGCTGATTTAATCACTGGAACTCCCCCTGATGCTCCATGTAGTGTAACAGATTACGCGAATGAATTGCGTAATAAGTTGAACGATGTTTATGAGCATATCCGACAATCCGGCCAACAGATGTCTGAGAAGATGAAGACCCGTTATGATCGGAAGGCAAACGGTAGGGGTTTCGACGAGGGTTCACTGGTGTGGTTGCATAACCCAGGGCGGAGCAAGGGAAAGTCTCCGAAGTTACAAGCAAAATGGGATGGACCATATCGAGTCGTGACTAGGATTAACGATGTCACCTACCGAATACAGAAGGGTCCACGAGGTGCGCCTAAGATTGTGCATGTAGACCGGTTGGCGCGATACTACGGAACTAATGATGCTCGGGACGAGCATGTCTAAGGAGGGGGCAGTGTTACATCGGACCTACTAGAACATTCGAGAAAGCACGTGATTACAGTATGTGTACGTTGAAATTTCGAGTGTTTTCTATTATTATTACTTTCAAAGTTAGGTAGGTACCTACAAACTCGCAACCTCTTTATAAAAAGACATTAGAATTTCAACCGTACGCCTAGGGCATACGGTTCATATTTGTTTGTTTTGTACAGGTAGCTAGTAATAATAATTACCTACTTCCTTTGTTAGTGTTTTCTATGATCCTCTAGAATATTCGAGGTTATTCTGGTGTGTATGTTGGCGAGTATAAATAGACCGCTCAGGGCCGCGACGGCCAGTCTTGTTTTGGCTACACAACGAAGCGAATCGAAGTGAACTTGAAGTGCGATATCTAAGCGAATAGTGATCAGTAGTGTATTGTAGTGTACTTGTGATAAGTTTAAATTGTTTTGTGATTAATAAAGTGATTGTGTTGTTTAATCGGTAGTAATTAATTTATCTCATACCCAGCTCGTAACAATAGGTTCTCTTATGTATCTGAGTGTTTTTACACGGCCGGACATTACGTATGCAGTTTCGTACTTAAGCCAATTTAATACCTGTCATACTATGGAACACTGGAGGGCTGCAAAACGTGTGTTGAGGTATCTTAGAGGAACTCAAAACGTTAGTCTTGTGTTTAGTAGGTCGGGTCATGTTAAAGTTGAGGGGTTTGTAGATGCGGACTGGGGCGGTGACGTATGTGACCGAAAATCATTTTCGGGGTTTGTTTTTAAGTATGGGGGAAACACCGTCTCCTGGGAATGCAGAAAACAGACACGTGTTAGTTTATCAAGTACTGAGGCTGAGTACGTTGCTCTTAGTGAGGCTGCTAAGGAGGCACGTTGTCTTAGGGACTTGGTTACTGAATTGACTGGTAGTTCTGGGTTAGTCGTCGGTTTGTTCAATGACAATCAGTCTGCTCAGAAACTTAGTGTCAATCCAGTGTTTCATAGGAGGACTAAACACATAGATATCAGGTACCACTATGTTAGAGGCTGTGAATAATCATGTAATCAAGTTGAATTATTTGTCTACTCAGGAAATGGTGGCTGATGTATTAACTAAATCTTTGTGTGCTCCTAAACATAAGTTCTGTGTTGTGAACTTGGGCTTAGGTTTTTCTTAAGCCAGTTGAGCCAGCTGTGATGACTGAGTTCAAACAGTGATTGAGGGGAAGTGTTGAATATAACCTTAGTTGAGCAGTCACTGTTTGATTATATACTACTGTCGTAGTGTTTTTGAAAATAGAGTGACTTTTCTATTATTCGTCAACATGACTGATTCATGGCTGCGCTTATGTGTTTTATAAATAACTTTTATTTTGCAATATATCTCGTGTACAAGTTCCGCGTCTTAATTGCATTCACGACAAAACCCTCTAACATTAATTCACAGGGTTTGCATGTAAAAATGGGGGTTCCGCAAGGCTCAATATTGGGTCCTTTCCTTTTTCTAGTATATTTAAATGATCTACCCTATTTCTTGAAACACCAACCTCAAGACGGGCCCAAAATCTAGATGACGTGAATGATGCCCTACTTCAGGTCCAAAATTGGTTCACAGCAAACCATTTGGTATTAAATGAAAAAAAAAAAACTAAATGCATAAGATTTTCATTACCGAATGTTAAAAGTAGTGATTGTGAGATAATATTGAACAAAGAGAAACTCGAATTCGTAGATAAAACGGTTTTCCTGGGGCTTACGCTTGATTCAAGGCTACAATGGGGTTCTCATTTAACATCTCTTGCGGGGCGCTTAAGTTCAGCAGCATATGCCATTAGAAAAATCCGTCAATTCACTGATGTAGATACCGCTAGACTGGTCTATTTTAGTTACTTCCATAGTATAATGTCTTACGGTATTTTGCTATGGGGCAGGCTGCTGATATTGAGTCTATATTTATTCTGCAGAAAAGAGCCATCAGAGCCATATACAATCTTCGTAGGCGCGATTCTCTAAGGGAACTATTTAAGGATATATTGGCATCATGTCGGTTCATTGCCAATACATCTACGAAAACATAATGTACGTCAGAAAAAATCTGCATCTTTTCGGTAAAAGAGGTGACAAACAATTACAGTACTAGAAATAGGGACCAACTAGTTCAGCCAGGCTTTAAACTCGCTAAAGTAGACTCATCTTTCATGGGGTACTGTTTGAGATGCTCAAGCATATTACAAGTTGAGCGATTATATCGCTGATAAAAATGCTTGGCTGGTCCTGCTCCACAAGGACAGGGGCTCAAAAATTGATAGCATTTAAATGGTATTGTTGGAGCTGCTGAAGATTGTACAACTATCTTTGCATTGTATAGATTCAATCTATTTAGTATTATATAAACGCATAGCCCATATTGTGTGAGTACTATGTACTAGAAAGCTATCATTCACTGGAAACCTACTTTAGTTTTTGACTTGAATGTGCCCTGGCGGTTGAGAGTATGTCATGCTCACTCAAATGTCTCGCTGATTATGGTGCGTGTGTCGGACCATCTAGTTCCCTTCAAAATGGTTGAGCTGAATGGTGCTGATCCATGCGTCATGTTTGTAAACGGGCGCTGTCAGTTGTGACTGGTCATCTCTTAGTTGCCATGGGTTATTTGAATGAATTATTTTGTTTTTACTATGGATACTTTTAACGTGCACATCTTGCCACATTGTTCTCACATAATTTACCATCTCAACATGAATGATGTAACCAATATTTTGTAACAATAATTTGATTTAAAAGAGTGTCCATGGAGTTTCTTGTCCGTTCTTCTCCATAGAGATCTACGTTAGGGAATGGGCAACTACAGTACTTTCACAGTTTTTATGTCTTGTGACTGGGACTGTAGCTACATTTAATTTTCATCTTTGTTTCGACAATTCAAAAGTGCCTGTTATTGGCCTACTTGAAATAAATGCTTTGATTTTGGTTTTGATTATACTAACAACATTATTCTTCGCCTCTATCACTAACAAACAAACAATGCAATTTAAATAATAGCTTATGAAAAGAAATAATTACATCCGTTTTCCAAATCAATACAAAACTACGAAGATAAAACACATTAAAATAACCGAAGTGGGGGCTTGGAATTTTTGATTCTAGGACATGCCGGTTTCCTCACGATGTTTTCCTTCACCGTTTTGAGAGCAGTGGTGATGAAATAAATTACACAAAGTAATGCGCCTGTCTGGGTTTGAACCCACGACTTACTGTTCGTAAGTCGGGGCCGCCACCACTGGGCCACCGCTGCTCCCGTCCCGTAAAAAGTATAATTTAGTTAAAAACAGTATACTTAATACTGTTTAAAACAGTATAGTTGGAAACCCTAGCTGTGGGTGATGATGATGTAGGGCAAATCTGACCAGAGAAACTAAATGTAAACAGTAGATATAAAACAGAGCTGCTGTCACTGACAATACTCCATTACAATGATGGGATAAAGTGAAGAGAATAAGATTATCCATGATTATTCTTTGAGCCATAATACCAACAGATAAATCAAGAATCCTGTCTGTTATTTTGTAGTTTTTAAGGAACTATCCGGTGGGTCAGTGGTTCCTAGTGGGTCTCAGGGGATATAAAACTAAATAGTCACATAGATCCTACCAGTTAGTAGGTCTTGGGAGACACATCAGTATTCGGAGACCCACCGGTGGGTCCGCTTGGTGGGTCCTTGAAGACGAAGCGTAATTTTTTTGTAAAATATGTACCGAAATGTAACGTCCCACGAGTATTCGACGCACTGTATCGTCAAAATTTGTTGATTACGTTAAAAACAGAAAAAAGTACATACTTCTGAAACTAAACCCTGACTACTGAATCATGTCGGTACAATGTAGCTTTACTAGCTGTTGCCCGTGACTTCGTCCTCGTGAACCACCCTCGTCTGTCACACAGTGTTGAGAGTTTGGACGCCTGCGCCTAAGTACATAGCAACATGTGTTGTGATGCACATATCTGTAGTAGTTTCTAGAGGCGTGTGTTCGTCCATATACTTGTGCACTGATAGTATTACGTTTAAATCTTTGTTAGTATTAAATTGTAATATCTTGCATATTGCCCTGCTTTTTATTTCATCACCCAGGGGTATAAAAATAACCTACGAACTTGTTCTCTGACCTACCAAATGTTATTAAAATCAATCAAGAAATTTCGGAGAACTTCGATAAAAACAATGTGACACGAGATTTTAATACCCGTTATTTTTTAGTAGTTTTAATTACTTTAAGGGCGGATAGTACTCATGAAAATAAACAAATTTTAGCTATATACTAAGAAATCTCGAAAAAAAAAATCTGCTGTTTCATACATTATTGGTCGCGTAACTTGAAAAAAAGTAGACAGCAGCTTTTTTTCGAGATTTCACACCCTTTCTATCGCAATCTATAGTCGATTATTCATAGTGTTGATTTGACATATTAGTCTGTTACAACTTATAAATAAACTACAATAGGTACATGAATGCTTTTGTGAATGCTATATGTCTGTCGGTAACGTCAGAGAGGTAAATTTCGCATTCGCATCGGGTTCAGTGATTCGTAAAAATTATCCATAACCGTTCGTTTTAAAAGGTCAAGGCTTGTGTCGCGGACACCTGCAGATAGTTGATATACTATATATACTTTGAAGGTTGCGGGAATCCGTTCGATGCGAGTCGCAAGGGATCGGTCAATGTGGCGTCATTTGAGGGAGGGCTATGTCCAGCAGTGGACGTCTTTCGGCTGAAATGATGATATTTACTTTTTGTTTGTAAATACATAACACAACATGCATAACATCCATGACTCGGAAACAAATGTCCATGCTTATAACACAAACATTTGCTCCTACCGGGATTCAAACCCAGGACCCTAAGAAAGTAAGGCAGCCTCACTACCGCTACGCCATTCGGGTCGTCGTTGCAATGTGGTATACGCACGGATAGGAGTCTCGGACGGAGTAGGTACCAGAGTAAAATCATAGATATAGTACATTTTGATACAAGTGGAGAAAATTGTTATTGTAGTTCAAGGCGGTATTAACACACGAGCCGTAGGCGAGGGAGTTTTTGCGCCGAGAACTGCTATACCAAATGTCCACGTGTATCAAACGACGTTTTTCAATACACTATTGAAGATATAAAATAAAAATGTAAAATATTTGTGTCATGAATTATTACGAGACTATGATTAATTTTTTTTTCGCGCTTTGCTTACTCCAGGTTAAAGAAGATGTAAAGGTATGACCCCGTTATACAGCCTAATATAAAAAAAACAGTTTTTTTTTATAAATTTTTGAATTTAGAACACAAATACTTAAATGTTAATTTGTTTATAAAAGTAAATATTAGTTTATTCAAAAAATGTTTACAAAGAAAAAAGTAGATCGCTTTTCCGAAATAAAAAAAAACATTCACCTCTGACTCCGACTTCTTTTTTTTTAAATTATGCATTGAAGTATATGTATAGTTTTCTGTGGCAATTTTGCTTTCCGCAAACGTGTGGAAAAAATAGCAAAAACGCAGGTGTACACACACCTGCGTTTTTGCAATTTTTTCCACTCGTGTGTATTTCACAATACACTGCATTTTGAACCTAATCGTAGTGCGAAAAAAATAAGTTTTCGAGGAAGTGTATTGAAAAAATATTTCTGGAATAGTAGGTTAGGTTGTGGTCGTGTTTTGATCCAGGTTCAACAGGAAAAATCGTCAAAATTAATTATTTTGTGTCTAGAGAAAAATTGCAAATTCAACGACGAATACTCACCGAATCATTTCATCGTTATGCAGGTTATGTCGCATGGACGGGAATCGTTTGAAAATGTCTAGGAAGCCGATTGAAAGTGTGAGAAGTGCATCAGCGATTGAGACGGCGCGAGGTGGCCACAGGTGGAGCAGTTTTTTCAGCCTGTCGTGCAACGTGTCGTTCTCCTTTCCGCTCGGGATGTCCTCCATCCCCCGAATCCAGGACGATACTGTGAAGTGTTCAGTTCCGCACACGACTTGGTTCTGTTGCCAGTCGCGGACTATCCACACGAAGCCGTCCTTGTAGCCCATGTGAGCCGCGACCGCCGCAGCAAGGATTGTGCTGGCAGCTCCTGCGTCCGCGTTAATAAACACGATGCGTGCATTTACGTCTTGTAGATCTTTCAAAACTTTCTGAGCATGTTGTTCCGTTATGTTATGAAGAGGAATCGGAAAGTCACCAAGATCGATGTCCGAACCCTCTTTGAGCGTGGCATAGTAATCTTGGGCAAGCTTTGTGCGCTGGGACAGCACGGCGACGCGCGTCCAGCCCGACTCGCGCACGAAGTGTAGCAGTGCGAGTGCGAGGTGGCGCGGGCGGGGGCCCACGCGCCACGTGCTTCTGGCCCAGTCGTCCTCCGGCGCCATGTCTGCCAGCATGAACGGCACGTGGCTGGCGGCAGCCAACGCTGACGCTGCACTAGCGCCCTCCACGGTTGCGGACACTACGCCGACCAATCTGTTGAAACTTGCTGTCCTTATGAATTTGTTTAACTTTTCGCTCATGTGGTGATCGTCGGAACAATTCACGAAATATTTTGTTACTTTTATATCGCATCCAAATTTAGTTGTTTGGTCATGTATAAATTTGCTAACTTGGTATCCCATTTCTTTATAAAATGGATTGCTAGAATCATAATAGCAAAAAAATGCCATCACAGTATATATATTTAGGTCATATGTATTGATTTGGTTATAAGTCTTTGCTTCCAAGACCGACTGGCATGCTGCCTCTTCTATGTCTACTCCACTTGCTTGTCGCTCAATGATTAACTTCAATGATTCTGGTAATGGCTTAAAGTCATAAATGAATTGAAAAAACTGGGGCGCGTACGATTGTAAAATGTTGACATCGGCGACGCGCATTGCAATGGCGGAATCTAGCTCCTGTTTGCAATCAAAGTTGACGGACTCGCAGGGTGGGGGCTCCACGACGCTCACGGCCGGAGCTCCCTGCCACATGTCATAGTCGAGGAACAGAAACGAGCGGTTGGCGCTGTGTTGCAGACTGCGCTCGAAGCCCGCGCGTCCTCGGCGCTGCACGTGCAGGCGGGCTCCGCTGTGCGCGGCGCGCCGCTGCAGCCGCTGCAGCACCTCTTCGCACTCGTCGTCACCAAGCACATATACCGCGACCTCGTTGTCTCTAAAATAACATGAAATAATTTATTAGTACCTATAATATGTAAATATAAAATTAATAAAGGAACAATAATTCATTATTATTCCTTTACTAATTTTATCATATTTTAGCTGACCCGCGCAACTTCGTCTGTGAGTGAGGGTTAGTTTTTATAAAAAGTATCCTATGTTACTTCTACCTCCAAGAATATGTGTACAAAGTTTCATGATGATCGGTTGAGTAGTTTCCGCGTGAAAGCGTAACAAACAAACTTACATTCACATTTATAATACTCGTATTAGTAGGGATTTTAACATTTCAAAAAGATATAGGTAGTGCAGCCCAACAGCATCGGGAACAAGGTCCGACCTACCGGTGCCCAGGGCTCATGAGAGAGGAACCTCCTAACAATAATATGCAGCTGGAATAAGCAGGTGGCCCAGGTTAGCCTTAAATTCACTTACTCACTGCGGTCTCTCTATAGATTTAAACATTTTCTCCCATCTAGCACTAAAACAACTTTGGTACAGGCGCTTGTGCTTCCCATAAAAATAAACATTGCCAGTCCAAAGTCTGCAAAATGTGATGGGAAAGTTAGAATTAGCTGTCTACGTTTGCGCTGACGCAGGGGTGAACGACCACGCGTGCGGCGCCCTGCACGGTGCAGTCACAGTACAGTCAAGTGCGCATATTCAATAATTTTGTGCGCAGTGAAAATATAGCATATCTTTGAAACGGATCGTCACTTATATAAAATTTTTTCGTGATTATTTTTTGTTTGTGATTCCAAACAACTCAAGTTTCTTGCAGTTAATTTTTTAACACCTTATATATTAGTTTATTTTATTTGCTTATTTATGTATTAGTATGTAGGTACCCATTTGTGTTTTATTTTAGGATTACAAGATGGTATGTTTATTTTTATTTTTATTGTACTGTATCACAATGCTGTATATTTGACCCAATGGTTGACTGGTAGAGAATGCCTTGTGGCATTCAGTCCGCCTATGTACCATTATTGTACATGAAGTTTAAATAAATAAATAAATATGCGCCGTGCCCGAAGTACATAATTATTACCCTTATGAAGTACCTACCGTCAAATCCTCGTGAAATTGTGCATTTTGATACATAGCACTCAGCTCAATGTACGATGGCAGAGTGCAGACTGAGCGGCGGTGAGTGAGTCTTCTCACAGGAGCGCAACTTTGTTCACTCGTTTCAATCGACATAATATTATCGTAAAGGTGACGTTTCGACCGGATTGCACCAGCCGTAGTCGCCGTGGTGGCGCTATAAATACCAGTTTCCATATGTTTAATAATCGCAAAAGCATCCTAAAAACATTATTATATTGGACGCGCAAAACATCCAGCGATCTTTTCCAGAGTTGACCCAAAAGATTTCCGGTTTAAAAACTTTGCCAATGACTATAGAGAAGTTTATGATGCTTACTGTGGATCGTCGACGAAGTCACAAGCGGCAAGTGCAGTCGAGTTTGTGTAGAATGGCCAGTGCACATGCAGTTTAAGGCAGTCAAGTGTAAGGTTGTCGCGCGCGGTCTGCGTCAGCCACGCAAACAGGCGGCGGCGCGCCGGCACGGAGCTGGCGCCGAACTCGATGAGGCGCGGGCCCGCCAGCCCGCTCTCTTGGCCCTTGAACATGTTCCATGGTGGCGGTGGTCCGGGCTGCCACGCCGACGATAGGCCTACCACCAAACTGTAGAAATCAATATTTAATATAGGTTATAGGTACACTTACTGGCGACGTAGGTAGTGAATGTATTATGGACCAAGGACTAAGGACATGGACAAATCCTGCCCCAATTGAACAAAAATAAAAGTATTACAAATAATTATACTTAACTAAAAAAGTTGAGAATTTTGTAAAATGATTAACGTACGATACCAGATTTTTAATAGGACTCAAAATAAAAAGTATTTCTATTTGTGATTTCACTCGAAAAGTCAGATTTTCCCCTAAACATTGCCAAACAATATTAACAAAGCACAAGGCAAAATAAACTCATACCGGGCCTAAAATGTAAAATATTCGTAACTTACCGTAACTTAATTTTAATCAATATTTATTATTAAATTATTAGTTACGTTTCCAAAGTGCATAATAGAGCATACTCTCACTCTAACTTTGTAGGGGTTTCTGAACAGAAAAAGTTTTTTAAGTGAAGTTTAAAATATGTGTATAGATTTTTATTACAATGGTAACCCTATTATTGATATAGCTGTATTTTGTTTTAGTTTAAATGTGTTTTGTTTTATGCCAGACTCAGATATGTTTGTGTAAAGCAAAGCGATTGCTTTTCCCTAGTGATCTTATTGTTACAATCGAACAGATTGTCTCATTTTAAAGAATAATTGTCGTCAATTGTATGTTAAGTGTTTTTAACCAATATACTGTGTTCGATTGAATAATTGCAATCGACCACGTTTTGCTGACCTAGCGATACGATGCGGCTGCACTAAGTGCCCCGCGAGCTCAGTGCATGACGGACAGCAACCGAGTGCATTCATTTCCATCATTTTAACAATAATTCAGCCTAGTTAACTCAATAAACCCGTTAAGGTTGTTTGAGTGTTTAACTGAATAGCGTAGCGATCCCAATAGGTACCACCTAGTCACGTCCCCTATATTTTGGTCCTTCGAGCCTCTGAACTGCGCGGTCGGACTTTAGTTTTTCGGGACTGAGGGCTCGCGAAGTGAACTTAAACAGAACAGACTAGTGACACTTTGGGTTGCAGTGGTTTAAAGCTTAGCAGTGACAGCGGTGGTTACCTTAGCAACGAAACTTTAGTGGGAGTTATATTGAGTTTGAGTGCCCAATATATTCCCTCAGCGGTAGTAGTCCGGTAGCGCTAGGTTTTGAGGTTTCAAAAATATTAAAGTTGTTTATTTTTTGCATATAGTTTCCGGACCATTTACCCGACCTACTATATAAATTTGTGTCATTTTAGGCACTAGCGTTTGGAGAAATTTAGCAATTTGTCTTTTTAATCACTATCACACGAAAACAAAATTATAGTTGAAAATTTTACTTCCATTATAATAACGAAGTAGTAACTGATATACATAGGCATTTTGTGTCATCTCTGTCCACGGGAATCCTTCTAATTAACAAGTACCTAACATATCGCCCAACTAGCTTTATCTATCTATCTAAAAGAATATTACAATTTGTGAAATAGGTGTTACGCGATCAAGAGGACACTGGGCTTTTGAGAAGGGCATAAATTGCAAAATCGACTAAACTAATAATCGATTTTTTTTGTCCCAAATTTAACCGTATTTGTATACCGGGAAACCGATCCAGCCAACTTGCTTTGTGACTGAGAAAAGTACAAAACTTGGTTGAAATAAAATGCCACGACCAGCGCGAGCGAGTACTCCGCCTAAAGAATCCGGTGGGAGTAATATAACTCAGGCATCCTCTGAACCCAACATACCTGCTGCAAGTACACCTGAACCATCAAATGTATGTGTTAGACAGAAACGTCCACGCATTGATGGCTCACCTGATCCAGAATTTCAATGCTCAAAAAGTGAACTAATCGACTGTATTCGTCAAGAAATACGGAGTGTCCTGTCATTGGAAATATCAGCAAACATCAAAAAAGGTTTCACTGACGAACTGGGTGATATTAAATCGTTGTTCCAAGAACTTAAGCAGTCAGTCGACTTTATGAGTGAAGAGTTTGATAGAATGAAAGCCGAACTTGAGACCTGTAGGAACGGCAATAAAATTCTTCACAAGGAGAACGATTCTCTCAGACACACAGTCTCTGAACTTTCATCTAGGGTAAACTTGATTGAACAGCACGCACGTCAACAGAATTTAGAAATCAACGGCATACCGGAAAGCAAAGCAGAAAACCTGGTAAAGACTGTTCAACAAATTGGAAACGTAGTCTCTTGTTCCGTCAAAGAAGACGACATCCTGTCTGTAGTACGGGTAAGGAAACTGGACCCAGAAAGCAATAACCCCAGAGTTGTAGTTGTCAAGTTGCGTAGCATGCTGCTGAGGGATACCATTCTAACGTCAGTGATAAATTATAACAAAGCACACCCCGGCAAAAAACTTAACTCGCAACACCTTGGGTACAGCAACTTAGTTAAGCCTGTCTTCGTATCCGAGCACCTGTCACCCCTAAATAAAAAAATTCATGCAGCTGCCAGGAAAGTCGCGAAAGAAAAAGGATACAAATACGTTTGGGTTCGAGATGGCAAAATCTTGATAAGGAAGGAGGACGGACAACAAGCTAAGCAAATAAAAAGCCTAGAGGCCGTCTCTTTGCTATAAAGGGATCAAAGACGCACAAAAACCGTGATCTTGCTGTCAGAATTCACCATCTACATATTATCAGAACTTCAGAGGTCTTAAGACTAAATTGCATAATCTCCGGCTAGCCGCACAACTTAATAACTATGATGTGATTATTGGAACGGAGACATGGCTTGATGACAGCGTGAATGATGGCGAATTATTCGACTCCCGATACATTGTTTATCGTAGAGACAGAGCTTCTACTCCTCTTGGCAGCAAAAAAGGCGGAGGTGTACTAATCGCTGTTTCTAGGGCGATAGACTCATCACGAGTAACAAAATGGGAATCAGATGCCGAAGATCTGTGGGTCAAGCTCAAAACCCATAGCAGAAAGGGTGACCTATACATCTGTGCGGCCTATTTGCCACCACCTGTGCAACATGGCCCTCTTAACTCGATCCTGGACAACGTGGATGCAGTGATTGAATCAACGGGAGGAGATGTAATCATTGCTGGGGACTTCAATCTCGGGTTTATCGACTGGAGCACGGATAATACTCTCTCCAGCTCACCGTGTACAACTGCTAGGAACTTTGCGAACAGGTTAGGCTACTCACTGGTTGATTTTATGTCGTCAAATAGCATTGAGCAAATTAACACTGTTAAGAACTGTTACAACAGAATCTTAGACCTTATTTTATGTAACTTCCACGGTGGATCCGTCAGTGAATGTAAAAATCCAATGTCACTGGTCGATGTTCATCACCCTCCTCTTGACATCACCATTAAGAATATTTCACCCGCAATATTAAAAAGTAAGAGTTCTCTCAAATATAACTTCTGGAAAGCCAACTTTGAACTTGCAAATGAGAGGTTGAGGAGCATCGATTGGGCGCGTTTGTTTTCGGATCTGGAGGATGTGGACTTAATGGTAGACACGTTTTACGCGCAATTGAATCAAATAGTGGATGAATGTGTTCCTAGACATAAGAGACGCAATAACAAATTTCCAATATGGTTCTCAAAATGTTTGATCAGAGTCCTCAACGAAAAGGAAAAATTAAGACTTCGTTTTAAAAAATACAAAAATCCCAGGGACAAATATGAATACCGTATATTGGAGGAACGTTCGAAAAGCATGATCAAAAATTGCTACAGCAGGTACATCAATAACACTGAAGATAACATCAGACTGAATCCAAAGGCATTTTGGTCATTCGTTAAGGCCAAAAAAGCCAAGTCTAATGACATTCCATCTGAGATGTATTGGAACGGGAAAGTGGCAACTTCTGGAGAAGAAGTGAGTAAACTGTTTGCCTCACACTTTTCTGCCACCTTTGCATCTCCAGCCGGTACAGTCGCGGTACAAACGCAGTCAAAAGAGTACCCTCAGCTTGCGCTAGGAAGCCATTATTTCACAGAGCGAGACGTACTCAAAGGATTAAAAAAACTTAATATCTGCAAAGGTCCAGGGCCTGACGGCATACCGCCGCATTTCATAAGGCAATGTGCCAAATATTTATCATTACCGCTCAAACTTATTTTTAATAGGTCCCTTATGTCTTCTAAGTTTCCCACGCAGTGGAAAATCGCACACGTAGTTCCGATATTCAAAAAAGGGGAGCCTAATGATGTTAAGAATTATCGGCCCATATCTCTTCTTTCAATTTTCTCGAAACTGTTCGAATCATTAGTTTGTCCTGTATTAAATTCGCTCATTAAAACTCAATTGGCTACGCAACAGCACGGTTTCTGTAACAATAAATCCACTACCACCAACTTAGTTCAGTACATTAATGACATCAGCCGATCTGTGGACTCCGGTGTGCAAGTGGATTCAATTTACACTGACTTCAGTAGCGCGTTCGACAAAGTAAATCATGTGCTCCTACTTCAAAAACTTGAGAACTATGGTATGCATGGTCATTTGCTACGCTGGTTTGACTCATATCTTTCAGAACGACAACAGAGAGTTATTATTAAGGGTTATCAGTCGCCACTTTATTACTCAACATCTGGGGTGCCACAAGGATCGCATCTTGGTCCTATTCTTTTCCTTGTATTTGTGAACGACATCATACACGTCATTAAAAACTCAAAATGCTCTATGTTTGCGGATGATCTAAAACTATACAAGGAAATCGAATCAAGTACTGACATGGCTTTGCTTCAGAAGGACTTGGACGCAATTCACGAGTGGTGTCAAAGTAACAAGATGACTCTCAATGCCGTTAAGTGCTATCATATAACATTTACACGAAAGAAGTTGATTCAGCCTTCAGCATATCACTTAAACGGCATAACTCTTCAAAAAGTCGATACCATTCGTGATTTGGGAGTACAACTGGATAGTCAACTATCCTTTATAAATCACTTTGACACTGTTGAATGTGATAAGGTTTACTTTACTTTGGATGGGATTTCTGAATGAAAAGGCGTGTGTTCGACTACAAGTATATTGTGCGACTGGTTTACTCGTTTTACAAATCATATTTAAATCTACATGATACACATCTACCTAGCTATTACTAAGTAGGCTCACACCTACTACGTTGAACTAATTACGTCACAACATACCGCCCACCAAAAGGCCTGTAGGGCTTTTATGAGACAATGATTTTGAAATGATACATACTATGAGATTACTACATAACAACGTTATATAAATCTATAGTGCAATATGATTAGTGCATTTCCAAGAGCATAATTATTTTAAACAGTGTAATGTGAATCAGCAAACAATAACGTTAATTACTTAGTTTTCTAAAACATTATAATATAATCAAGTTTCATTTAAAGGCAATGGACATAATTTTGTTACAGTTCTTTTTGTTATGGAACTACCAGTTTTGACACTATACACCCTCGTAAGACCGTCTGGACCAGGGTGCTTATTGACAATTCGTCCCAGGGACCATTTTCCAGGTGGTAAGTTGTCAGTTTTGATCAAGACGACATCTCCGATTTTAAATTCTTCTTCTTTCTTATGCCACTTGGGACGTTGTTGCAATCTGGATAGATACTCGTCCTGCCATCGCCGCCAGAAATCGTGAACAAGTTTCTGTGTGTGTTGCCAGCGAGATAAGCTAGACAGCCTTATGTCTTTCATATCAGGTGATGGGACAACAATAGGTACCTCTCCAATTAAGAAATGTCCTGGCGTGAGTGGGTTCATGTTGTCTGGATCAGTGTCATTCATGGGACATAATGGACGGGAATTCAGACAGGCTTCAACTTGACAGAGTATCGTCGTCATCTCTTCGTATGTCAGGTGAGTGGTTACAATTCTTTTCAGGTGGTATTTTATAGATTTGACACCTGCTTCCCATAATCCACCAAAAGAGGGACTGTAAGCGGGAATGAAATGCCATTGAGTACCCTCTGTGGCTAGAGTTTCTGCAATTTCTCCAGTAAACTGTAAGCTTGCTTCGTTCCAGGCATCTCGGAGCTCTTTGTCAGCTCCCACGAAGTTACGCCCTTGATCACTCCACAAGTGAATACATTTGCCTCTCCTGGCAACAAAACGTCGAAAAGCGCCGATAAACGCTTCCGAAGTAAGATCGCTTACAAGCTCAATATGGATTGCCTTCGTGGACATACAGATGAAAATAGAAATGTAGGCCTTTGTTGTTTTATTTCCTCGACCTTTAGATAATAGAATCTGGAAGGGCCCCGCAAAATCAACACCACTTTTCAAGAATGGTCTAGATGGAGTCACTCTCTCATCGGGTAAATCTCCCATAATTTGAGCTCTAGTAGTAGCACTAAGTCTAGCGCAAACGAGGCATTTGTGAACATGTTTCTTAGCTATTGATTTTGCCTTAAAAATCCAATACTTTGAACGTAGATAACATAATATCAATTGAACTCCTCCGTGAAGTGTCTTAATGTGTGCGTCAGCTATAATCAGAGGCGTCAACGTGTTTTTGTTTCCGAGAATAATTGGATGTTTTCTCTCATCAGGTAAGTTGGAATGTCTGAGGCGACCGCCCACCCTGAGGATATGTTTATCATCAAGATAAGGGTTGAGGGATCGCAACGGACTTCTCCTTTTCACTTGTTTGCTTTCTTTTAATCTTTCTATTTCTTCTGTATATTCCTCTTCTTGAACTTTTTTTATACAAATTGTCAGTGCATCTTCTAATTCTTGTGTAGTTATGTGTTTGTTTATATTCGCATTGACTTTATAGTTCAAGAATTTTCTGCAGTAACAAACAACTTTGAATAATTCTGGTAAATTGTTAAATTCCTCAAACTGTGTAGTTATAGATTTCTCTTGCTCTTCTGTGCTGAGGTGAGTATTGACCTTCTTTGTTTTACTTTCTATATCTGTAGTCATAACTTCTTGTTTACTAATGTTTATTTCCTTTTCAGATAACCAACCTGGGCCTCTCCACCACAAGTCACATTTCTTCAGTTCGGACAGCAACATTCCTCGAGAAGCTATGTCTGCGGGATTGTCACTCGATTGTACATGGTACCAGCGCGTGTTATTTAGGTTTTCTACGATTTCGACGACGCGGTTGGCAACAAACGTTTTCCATCGATTGGGATCACCACATAGCCACGCTATAACTATGGAGGAATCTGTCCATGCATACATATCTGAAGTTGGAATTTTCATTGCTAGCCCAATTTGTTTCATAAGCTTGGAGAGAAGTAATGCACCACACAACTCTAGTCTTGGTAAGGATATTGTTTTCAGGGGTGCTACTCTTGTTTTAGCAGCAATGAGTTTTACTTCAACCTTGTCATTTGTTTCAGTTCTTATGAATACTGCTGCAGCATAAGCTCGTATCGAAGCGTCACTGAATCCGTGTATTTGTATTTTAGTTCTGTTTGTTTCTGTTGTACCAAGCCATCTGTTTACTTGTACATCGTTCACACTAGCAAAATCCGATCTTATCTGATTCCACTCTTCACGTAATGTTTCACTTACGTTCTGATCCCAAGTCACTTTTTCGAGCCATAGTTTCTGTAATAATATTTTTGCCATGACTGTGCTCGGTGCAATCCAAAAAAGTGGATCGAAAAGCTTCTGTATGTCAGATAAAATAGATCGTTTCGATACATAAGTACTTTCAGGTGTTGATAAATTCAGGTTGTATTGGAATGTGTCTGTTTTCAGGTTCCAAACAATCCCCAATGCTTTTATTGTTCCATCAAGATTCAAGTCTATATGTGCATTGGTTGATCTTTTTTCTTCATCTATAGACTTCATGAAATTAATATCGTTAGATGACCATTTCGTGAGTTGAAAACCGCCTTTTTGTAGTATATTTGTGACAGATTTGGCTAGAGAAGTAGCAGTCTCGGCATCATCAGCGCCATCAAGCCAGTCATCCATGTAAAAATTACCCTTGATGGATTGTACAGCGAGCGGTTGATCCCTTCCTTCATCATCAGCTGTTTGGTGAAGTGTTCTGACAGCTAAATACGGTGCAGATGCTGTACCGAACGTGACCCTCATCAAACGGTATTCCTGGAAATCATCATCCTCATCAGGTCTCCAGATAACTCGCTGGAAGTCTGCGTCTTCAGGATTCACCAATATTTGGCGATACATTTGTTTGATATCGGCCATGAAGCAAACACGCTTCATTCTCCATTTCATTATAAGGTTTCTTAAATCATCTTGCAGCTGCGGTCCTACCAATAATTCTTCATTAAGTGAAATGTTGTTTGTACCCTTGCACGACTCATCGAAGACAACGCGAGTTCGAGAGGTCTCCTTGTCAGTACGAACTACAGCATGGTGAGGTAAGTAAACTGACCTTATTTCCTTTTCTCTTTCAGGTATCTTCTCCATGTGTCCTTGTTCTATGTAATCATTTATGACTTTTGTATATTCTTTTTTCAGATCTGATGTCTTCTTAAACTTCCGCTCCAGTTGCAAGAATCTTTGTTTTGCTATCTCCTTTGTGTTTCCTTCAGGGGTTTGCAACCTTGTACTCGTGCTCATTTCATTTAATAGTGGACTGTAAGTTTTGAAAGGTAATTTGACGATGTACCTTCCTTCCTCATTTCTAATTGTTGTTTTCTTATAGATATCTTCACAAATCTTATCTTCTTTTGTTAAATGTCTGCCCTTGTCAGTCTCTATTTCCCATATCGATTTCAACATTTCGTCTACGTCAACTTGATGATGCATGACAAGGTAGGTATCATTTTGTAGGTTTTCATGGATATCTCCGAAAATAATCCAACCCAGGTTTGTTTTTTGTGCAGTTGGAGTACCTGGTGGACCTTTTATTAAATCTGGCTGTATAATCTGTGCATATTCCTTGACTCCTAATAGCAGATCTACAGAACCAGGTGTGTAGTAACTTGGATCAGCCAAGTTTAGCCCGACGATGTGAGGCCACGATTCATTGATAATTGTTTTGGCGGGGATCTTAGTGGTCAGTTGTTTCGACATCACGTAGGCTTGGATCGGTAAACTATAAGTATGGTCCCACTGTGATCTTATATTAAGCTGTACCACGTGTTTGATCTCTGTTCTCGAAGATCCCACTCCTACAACACTTCCCTTGAATGGTTGTCGCTTTAGTTGCAATAGTTGAGTCGCTTTCTCGCTTATAAATGTAGCTTGAGAACCCTGGTCTATTAGCGCGCGTAGTGAAATGATATGACCCTGGTCATTTGTTGCTTCCACTATAGCAGTCGCTAACAGTGCTATTCCATGTCTAGACGTATGATGCGACGCGATCACTGTGTTCACTTGAACTGCTTCCTTCTCTTCAGCTACATGCTGTGAAGCCAACGGTTGTGAGGTGCTCGGTGTAGCCGCTGGTTCTGTGCTCTTAGTCTCATGTAGCAGAGAATGATGACGTCGGTGACATTTCTGACAGGACACTCGTAGTTTACATCTCTTTACTGAGTGTCCAAGTGCTAGACAGTTAAAACATAAATGTTTGTCCTTCACGTATTGGGTTCGCTCATCTAATTTCATTTCAATAAATTTCTTGCAGTGACACAGCGTGTGGTTTTCTTTGCACATGATGCATGTCTTTTCTGAATTTGGTGTGGCAACATGATAAGAACGTTCCTTGACTGGTTTCTCTCTTGTATTAGTGTTAGCTGTAACGCCGGTGACTAACTCCAAGGTGCGGAACTTGGACTCCATGAAGTTCTTTAACTCACTCCAAGTAGGTAACGCTTCACTGTCTTCCTTATAAGCATATTCTTCCCAGCCTTTATGAGTCTCTGAGTCAAACTTCTGAACGAGCAGAAATATTATCATATGATCCCAAGAGCCTGTTGTTATTTTTAAATTATCCAGGTTATTTAGGCATTCTGTAGTTGTATCCAACAAGCCTTTTAATTGGGTGGCTGATTGCGAAGTCATCTTCTTCTGGTAAAATAATCTTTTCATGATGCAGTTTAATATTATGCGTCTGTTACCATACCTTTTATTCAATATGTTCCATGCAGTTGGGTAATTATTGGATGTCACTTTTATATGGGTTAATAATGCCTCAGCTTCTCCACTCACACTTGTTTTAAGATAATGTAATTTTTGTACATCACTGAGGTTATTATTTTCGTGCACCAATGAAGTAAACAAATCTTTGAATGTTGGCCATCCTTCATAATTTCCATTAAACTTGGGTAACTCAATTTTTGGTAAATGCACTATATTATGCGATGCATATGTTGCGTTCATACTCGAGTTTCTCGAATCCATCTGTGACGATTCCGTTAACGACATAAGCATATCTTTCAAATCACCTTGTAATGAGCTGTATAATTCTTCATAAACAAAGAATTCTTCGTTCAAAAAGTATGGCAAAATTCCCTTTTGTTCTTTGGGTGTTATCTTAACTAACCCGTCATGAGCGTTCTTGAATGACATCCAATACTCGTCAATAATTTTCACACGTGCTTCTATATAACCTTTAGTCAGTCTTGCCTTTGAACACTTTTTTAAGTTTGTTTGTGTTTTTTGCAGTAAATTAGCACCATCTTCCAAGACAGCGAGAAATTGTTTTTGTTCGTTTGTAGTATTCATTCTTGTTGTTACACTGCACTTCACTTAAAACTTCTAAATCTTCAATCAACAATATTCGTAAACTTGGTAATATTCCGTAGTAGCGCTAATTACTTAGTTGCAAACATATTCATAATCCATTAGTTAGAACGAGGTGTTTTTTCTATGAATCCTTATCGCTGTGGAATGCGGTTCTTTTGTTCAAGCGGCCAGATGTTAACCGCTCCGTCTTTGCTGTATGCGGCTCGAATACGACCATATGTTGAATGTGATAAGGTTTACTTTACTTTGGATGGGATTTCTGAATGAAAAGGCGTGTGTTCGACTACAAGTATATTGTGCGACTGGTTTACTCGTTTTACAAATCATATTTAAATCTACATGATACACATCTACCTAGCTATTACTAAGTAGGCTCACACCTACTACGTTGAACTAATTACGTCACAACAGACACTATTGTCGCCAAAGCAAATAAAATGTCGGGATTTGTAAAAAGAACGTGCAAGGAATTCCGGTCAAGTGGCACACTTAAGGTTCTCTATAACTCTCTGGTGAGAAGTATACTGGAATATGCGTCTCCTGTATGGAATCCCGCGTATCGTGTCCACATCGACAGAATAGAATGTATACAAAAAAAGTTTACGAGGTACCTCCGCTACAGATCACAGACTTGTGATCGCGAAGCTGATTATCCTCAAAGGCTCTCTCATTTCAGGATGAGCTCCTTGGAGCAACGAAGAAGCTGCTCAGATCTGATTTTCCTTTATAAGACCATCCACAATTTGGCGAATGTACCGGAGTTGGTTTCGAAGATCAGTCTAAATGTGCCCCGCCGTACCGCATTCAGATCCACTTTTAAAACAGAAACATTTCAAATGCCTGAAAACAGAACTAATCTTGGTCGTTCAGCTCCCTTATACCGGTTTTTGTCTAGCTACAATAAGCTGAGCACGCGCACTAACAACTTGGACATATTTTCGAACAGTCTGAATGAATTCAGACGAAACGTCCTCAGTTCTTGATCGATTTGTTTGTTGATTACTTTTACAAAAGTTTAATTTGTGTATTTGTGTGACTCCATTCAATGCATTTTATATTGTACGATTTAATTCAATTTAATTTCTTAACTCAAATTTTAATCTATTTTATTCTTTCAATTTTAATTGTAATTAATGCAATATGTTCTAATTTATTTGTTATTTTTTGTAGTTTTAATTTATAATTGTTTTTCTAATCCAATTTAATCGATGTTTTTTAAATTTTTGAATTTACTGTATTTTAATTTAATTTAACTACTTGACATTTTAAAATCAATGTATACCTACTTCGTAATTTTTAATTTTGTCAATAAATAAATAAATAAATAAATAAATAAATAAGAGGACTGATATCTGTCGTTCAATTTGTTTTGTGCCGAATTCATCCACGGTATTTATAGATATTTCATTTTTTTTCTTACAAAACCCTATAATATCCACAAAAGAAAATTCAAGTTTTTAGAGTTAACGTGTTTTTGATTATTATGGTAAAACAAAACACCATTCATAATATGTGTCGTTTTTATCCACGCAATCTTATTATTTCAAAGAAAAAGAAACCAATTTCTTCGCACGAAGTGCGGCCATTCGGTTCATGTTGCGACAAACAAGTGCATGCGTTTATTCATTTGATTAAAAAAAAGTTTTAGTCCCATCAAAGGGGTTTATTTAAACCAAAAAATTCTGTAATTAATTGTAAGTTAAAATATGATATCGATTAAAGTAATTAATTGACATGTCTCGAACTTTGTTTGTGAGAACTACAAGAACTATATTTCTGTCCTTTTCATTTCGTGCATGACGTCATTGACGTGTCATTTGTTTTTGGTTGAAGTTGAAATACAAAGGGACCCCCCACACTAAGCGTCTTTCGAGCGTCGTCGTCGTGCCAGCGTCCGCGCAACGTCCACCCGACGTCGACGTCAAACGTTTGAGTTTACGTCGGGTGGACGTTGCGCGGACGCTGGCACGACGACGACGCTCGAAAGACGCTAGTGTGGGGTGTCTCTTAGGCAGTAATGTCCGTATTCTTGAACCGTTTGACTCCTGTCAATTGTCAAAACGTCATAAGAACAGAACAGCTTTTTTACACTTATTGTCACCGTAGTAAGTGGCTCGTCGGTGTAAGCGACCGACTTGAAAACATCGAGTCGCTGGTTCGAGACTCTCGTCAGATATTTTCATTTTGTATTTCTTAAGATGGTTTTAATGCTGTAAAATGGTTCGCAAGTTTCATCTCCAGCTTGTTTTAACTTTTTGTACACAGGTTTGATTTTTTTAAGCTTTAAAATGTCCAAATCATTACAAAATAGTTTACTAGGTACACTCTTAGTTTTTTTAATCCATTAAACGTTAAACGTTTGTGTTACATTTTTTATAATCTGAATTCTGATTCTGATTCATAAAGTATACTTATTAGGTTTTTTAAATTAAAGTATTCAGGAAATAATAATAAATGGAATAATAGTGATTGTATGTTTATATTGTAGGTTCCATTTGCACTTTATTCGAAATAAATAAACATTATTATTTCAATAAATAAACATTATTATTTCTTACTTTATTCGAAATAAATAAACATTATTATTTCTAACAAAGTGCAAATAGAAGCTACAATAAAAACATATAATCACTATTCCATTTATTATTATTTCCTGAATACTTTCATTTAAAAAACCTAATAAGTATACTTTATGAATCAGAATCAGAATTCAGATTATAAAAAATGAAACATTCATTCGCAAGTCAGTTAAAATTCAATCGATTGATTATTACAATCGATTGGGCATCCCTAATCTTTTTCGATACGACAACGACATGACGTTTGACAAAGATGGCGGATGTTTTCACGTTAAATACTTTCGCGCTGATTCTATTTTAACACATACAAAACGTAATGTTAAATAGATTTTAGAATTAAAAGTTGCATTTACACACACGGCTGTTGTTTTTGTTTCTGAAAAATCACTCTGAGCTATGAAAAACTAAACGTAGTAGTCGTGGTTATGGTTAGATTATAACCTCAAAATCTGATATTTTTTCTTAAATATATCTGTTCTGAAGCTAGTCCGCTACAAAAATAAGATCTTACAGGAGTTAACCAATGATCAACAACACAACACATAATTTTCCGATGTTCTTGGTTCCAGGGCGAACAATGTATGGGCGCTGAGCAATGTCCTTTTGATTCCCATCCACAGATTTTTTAAAAATGTACAGTTAGTAAGACAACTGCCATTTTACACAAAAAAAAATAATGCCAATCGATCCTGTTTCTAATACTGATCAAAAAGTTCTTCTAAACTAACCCAGGTTGGAGTACTAAAAAGTCAAAAATTGCAAAATCTTTTCCCACACATTTTGTTAGAAACAATTTTTTTTTTGATGTTACTCGATACTGTTTGTAATACTGATCAAAAACTTCTACAGGACCAAATCGGGTTAGAGTACTAAAAAGTCAGAAATCGCAAATAACGTTAAGTAACGTACCGCGCGAGTTTGTGATCATTTCACTATTTTTTTGTTGTTTTTAATATGCGCTATGATTTCAATTGAGTTTTTGATCATAAACAAGACCAATAAATATCCAAAAAAATTATTTGGTTTAAACTTTGCAATTTCCGACTTATTTAGTACTCCAAGCTGGTTTGGTCCAATAGAAGTTTTTGAACAATATTAGAAATAGGATCGATTGACATCAAAAAAATGTTTTGTATAAAATAGCATTATTTTTGCTACCTGCAGATTTTTTTGAAAATCGGTAAATTGTCATTCAATATTTTACGAAAAATTATGGATAGTTTCCTATGACCAATTTTATGTAGGTGCCCTTACTGCCCCGTTTACCGTTTCCACCCAAGACCTCGAGCAATCGAAAACATTGACGACCAACACCCACGACTAAAAATGATGTATAACTTTGAGAGTTGTCACTGAAAAGCTCTCTTTAGCGTTGTAAGTTATTGCTGTTGATTACTCCGAAAATCTTGACTTCGGTGATCAGTTTGTCACCTATTTAGCTTAATAACTCCAAACGGAATAAGGTTTGGCGAAAGTCGTAAGAAGCAAAGGTTCTCCTTAAAAATCTCTTTCTAATATTGTATTTCTTATGGCTGTTGGTTGCATAGACAATCTTAACTTTGATGTCTAGATAGTCAACTATGTAGGTCAAAAACTCTGAACGGACTGCGAATTAGCAAAAGTTATATAAGTAGGAAAATTTACCGTTGAAAAGCTCTCTCCAGCGGTGAAAATTATTTATGTTGGTTACTCCGAAAATCTTAACTTCGGTGATCAGTTCGTCACCTATTTAGCTTAATAACTCCAAACGGAATAAGGTTTGGCGAAAGTCGTAAGAAGCAAAGGTTCTCCTTAAAAATCTCTTTCTAATATTGTATTCCTTATGGCTGTTGGTTGCATAGACAATCTTAAATTCGAAGTCCAAATAGTCGCCCATTTTCGTCAATAATTCTGAATGGACTGCGAATTATCAAAACTTATAGAAGTAGCAAAAGTCGTCATTGAAAAGCTCTCTCCAATGGTACATATGTTATTGCTATTGGTCACCCAGAAAACCATAACTTCGGTGCTCAAAAAACCATAGTTTTTGAGTCTTAATAATTTTAAATATCGTGGATGAAAATGACACAAATTTACAGTGTTGATTTTACATGAATTAATGATCTTGAATATGTGAACTCTAATAATTGTAATATTTTTTTGAAGCTTTTGTAGCTTGGAAAAACAAAATAGTTAAATAACTTTAAATTCCGTGGTCTAATTTGGCACAAATTTGTATAATAAGCTTATGTTGGCCCTCTGAGAAAGAAAATAGTTATTTCATAAACTGTAATTTTTTTTTAGTACTGTTTTTACGTACTGACCCTATTGCCAGTTTGCACTGGACGAAAGTGACACAAACTGGGTTTGCACACTCCGCAGACTATCCTAGATTAGATATCATGATTATTTTAAACTTTAAATCAATTTTGGCAATTTTAATTTGATTAAAAATATTCAACCACAAAATATCGAATTACTGAAAATGCTATGGTCAGATATGACACAAAATGCAATAGTAAGCTCCGTAGGTACGACTGTATCTACAGGCAAAAAATAATAAACTTTAGAATTTTTGAAACTTATGGCATCAAAATTGCCTAGCGCTATCGGACTATAGCAGCAATAGCGGTACTCGGAGAGTGCCTTTCCAGCAGCAGTGAGTTCATAGCTCACATTAGCGGCAACAGTGGATCACTGGTGTGGGAGACAAACCCCATCAAGTTAGCTGCGGCAAAGGATTTTTCCAAGTAAGATCTTTTAATTTTTCTTAAATCAGCAGCGAGATGGAGAACCTTTATTTTATTCAGTCTGAGATTGCGGAGAGCATTAAAAAACTCATCATCAATTTTAAAAAGGATACCGTAGAGCGTAAAACTTTAGATTACTGTAAGCGTAAACTCGTTACTTGAGATTTACTGGGAGGACTGTCAAGTGAATCATGAAAAGACCCTTACTTTTGAGCAGACAAATCATAAATATTTTATAAAGTCTGAATTTGAGAGCACGAAACAGCTTTACTTAACAGCAAAAGAGCTTATCAGTCAATGTAAAGAACAGTTGATGGAACTTCAACGAGTCAGCTAGAACCACCAGCAACAGCAACTCTGACCTTCGAGTCAAGAGGGTCCAATAGCTTGACGATATGCTCCATAAGCAGTCGGTCAATTTTAAAGCGTTTCTTAGAGCAGTCAACAATATTGATGTCGAAACTACTATTGATAACCTTCATTGGGAGATTATTGGTGAAACAGAGGAAGATCTAGCAGAAGACTATGACTCTATGAGTATTACTTCAGCAAACACGAGCGCAGTTTCAACAGCTTGAAAAAAAGCTATTAAGGCGATTACACGAGCTAAACGCGAGTTTTATAATTACTAAAAGTATATGATTCACTGCTATAAACAAGACCAGAAAAATTTGTGATATTCTTCAGGATATATGCTAGCATGATAGTGTTTTGAAAACATAATACAATTAATTTGGCTCGTTATAAAGAAATCACGAACTTACCTCTAAAAACATCTTTCAAACAATAAAAAACATACTAATATGCATGCGATCATTCTGATTTTTTGGCAAATAATTCTACAAGCAATATATTAGCATGATACTGTTTTAGTTTTTTAATCCAATCAATAGTTTTTTTGTAAATCGATCGAAACCACTCATTTCGCGCTATTTGGCCCGCAGTGGCTGACGTAACAACCACTTTGTAGTGCAAGCTGATTAGAACTTTATTCTAACAGCATTTCAAAAGAAGTTTGAACCACCACAAATAGAGTAGCTAATTTAGCCTGTCTAAGCGCCTTAACTCCAAGATGTGGTCAACAGCATATCGCGAGAAATCCACTCCTCAAATGGATATTCCTGTATTTACAGGCCATTACCAGCAGTGGATGCCCTTTATAGATCTATTTAGTGAAGCAATCCACAAGAACAACGCACTGTCAAACGCTCAAAAAATGCAGTACCTGAAAGGCAAGTTAAAAGGTGAAGCAGAGTGTTTGATTCAGCACCTTCCAATCAGTGCCGATAACTATAACGTTTGTTGGGAGATTCTAAATCATCGATTTGATAATAAGAGGATTATCTTTACAGCGAACGCCAATGTGTTCCTTAATGTGCCTAATATACAGCAGCAATCGTTTTTAGCCTTTGAAAAATTGCATGACGTCATGTTAGAGAGTCTTCACGCCATCAAAAACCTAGGTGCAGATATTAGCACGTGGGGCCCTCTAGTTGTACATTTATTGTTTCAAAAGCTGGATAGTAAATCTTATTTCGAGTACATAGAGTCGCTAAAGAATCCTAGAGAACTCCATGCAAAAGTCGGCGCAATCTCAGCAGCAAGCCAATTCATCAAAATCATTACCAAAAAGCTGCAAATTTAACAATAATTATAAATCGAACGATTATAATTCGAAGAACTCAAAAGCAATGCACGTGCAGGAAAATAAATGTCCTCATTGTTTTGCTGAGCATAAATTACACAATTGCGAAAGGTTTCTGCAAATGCCGAAGGAAATGAAACTTAAAACTGTCAAACAACTGAAATGTTGTATTAATTGCGTTTTTAATCATAATATAAATAAATGCCATTCTAAGAAGCGCTGCCTCACGTGTTCGGGCAGGCATCATTTTATTTTTATTTATTTATTTATTTATTGTACGGAGGAGGATCCATCTGTCACCGTGGAAAATTCTCAATTAGGGTTTATTACGGTTAAAGATATTTATTTTCTCAAAAGAATTCAGAGAAAAACATAAATAGATATACAGTGGTATCTGCCAGTAAGCGTAGATAAAAACAAAAAAACAAATACACATCTTAAAACTACAATTTCAAAAACATTTCGAATTAGCATACCTTGTACAAGATTATCAAATAGAAGAAGGTAGGTTACATATAAGACACAAGAAATGACACAAAAGTTTGAGCGATGAGGGTAGGGTGCAATTTAGAAGTTCTTGCGTGTTTACTAAGGCCTATGACACAGTGCAGAACATGAGCGATTCATTAAAATGTTTTTGGGTTATATTTGTACATTTTGCATTATTAAGCATATAGTTTATTATTGTTTATGTACATTATTATAATTTATTTTTGAACATTTTTTTTTACTTCTTTTTTTTAAATTTTATACCAGCATATTGCATACACACAAACACATATATTATATATATATCTATATGTATATATATATTAATCTAGGGAATTATCTTTTAATATATACTTTTTTAAAGTTTTCTTGTATAAGTATTACGATTTGATTTCTTTTAAATCTTTAGGTAGTTTGTTATAAAAGTTAGCTCCTTCGTACATTATATTTCTTTTTCCATATTTAGTCCTAGGCTGGGTTAAGCAAATGTCATTAGCTTGCCTTGTTAAAATTTTATAAGTTTGTGCCCTTTTAGTAAATATAATCTGGGAATGTATGTCTTTAGTTAGAATTTTTCTTACGAGTATGCATATGTTGTACTTATATATTTGATAGAGATTCATAAGTTGTGTTTCTTTGTAGTTTTTTTCAGTAGGAGTTAAATAGTTATATCTAAATAGTTTTTTAATTATTCTATTTTGTGCAATTTGGAGTACTTTTAGGTTTGATTTGGCAGCAGTTCCCCAGACATCGATCAAGTAGTCTAAGTGAGATTTAACCATGGAGTTATATATCGTATAACGTACATGCCTAGGTAGACACCGCAGGACGCCACGGAGCGCACCTGTTAGTGATGTGAGCTTGTTTTTGATACTCTCTATACGTGGTTTCCACGTTAATTGATCATCAAGTATGAGACCAAGATACTTTTCTTGATGAACTCTCCTCAACATTTGACCATCTATATGTAAGTCACTGTGCTGGCCAATCTTTTTGTTTTTTGCTGCAAATATAATATAATTTGTTTTGGTAATGTTTATTGTAAGTAAATTTGATTTAAGCCAAGTATGTAAAAGGTTTAGATCATGTTGAGCTTGTTCTATAATTGAGCATATTGAGGTACCTGAGTAAAATAGACTCGTGTCGTCAGCGTATAGTGCTATATCCCCCTTCAGACCGATTACATGGATGCTATTTATGTAGATAAGAAACAACAGTGGCCCGAGGATTGAGCCCTGGGGGACACCGTAGGTAATCTGTCGGGGTCCACTTTGAACTTCACCGATTTTCACAATCTGATATCGGTTACTAAGGTATGATTTTAACATTTGTAAAGCGGATCCTGACAAACCCAGATGACTTAGTTTTATCAAAAGTATTTCGTGACTAACAGTATCAAAAGCTTTCTTCAGATCCACAAACACTCCCAATGTATTTTTTTTTACTATCAATATTATATTTGATTTTTGTCACTAGATCAGTTGCAGCTGTAACCGTGTTTGACTTTGGTCGAAACCCATATTGTTTTTCATATAAGAACTGTTTTGATTTTAAAAATGCACTAAGTCGATTGTGTATTATTTTTTCGAACACTTTTGATAATATTGGCAATACAGATATCGGTCGGTAATTACCTGTATCTGATTTATTTCCTGACATATATGGGGCTGACTTTTGCAACTTTCAAGGATTCCGGAAAATTTCCTTCTTTTAGACACCTATTAATACAAAGCGTTAAGTTTTCCGCTATTTGATCTTTTATGCATTTTATGATTTTTGTATTTATTCCGTCAATACCGGCGCTTGTGTTTGCGTCTAGATTTTCAATTATTTTAATTACCTCTGCAATAGTAGCAGGTTCAAATTGTGTTAGATTAGTCGTACTGACTATTCTGCTAACAGGTACTTGTAAAGCTTGATTACTGTGATACGATTTTGGAATTTTACTAGCGAGCTCTGCACCTATATTTGAGAAAAATATGTTAAAATACTCACAGATTTCCTTTGTGTCAGTAATTGGGCCTGTTGGCGTGTCTAATTTCACAACAGTAGAGTTGTTTTGCTTTGTTGTTAGCCAGACTATTTATAAGTTGCCACATTTTAAGAGTATTTTTTTCACAATCTTTAAAGGCTTTGTAGTAGTATTGGTTCTTTGTTGATTGAATTTCTTTATACACATAATTCTTCTGCTGTAGGAACTCTTCTTCTACCTCTTTGTCTTCGGGTGAGGATTGTTTCAATATATGCCACAGAATATTCCTTTTGTTTATGGATGTCATAAGATGGCTGTTGAACTTAATAGTGCTCACGAACAAATTGACGAACTACTTCTTGAGAATGGCTCGCTTACCAAAGTCACAAAGGAACAACAGAAACAAATCGCATATTTAAAAACGATTTGTACAAGCACTCCTCAGAGTTCTAACCCGGCCCGTATTAAGAAGAAATACAAAAATAAATGTAGGAAAACTCTTGATTTCGAGAGAGAGGACAGTGACTCCGCAAAAAAGGAAAAAAAGGATTATGAGGCAAATGAAGGTACATTAAAAACACCACAGGAACACATAAACTACGAGAATACCAGTAATATCTTGGGCAGCTCTAATCAACAACAACTTATGCGGAATGAAACGAATAACAGACTGTCATTTGAGAAACCTAGAATATTAATTCTAGGAGACGAACAAGTTTGAGGACTTTCAAAAGTAATGATTAATAAAAGGACGGCCGAATGGAATGATTGCTACACAGTCTCAGCTTTGGTTAAGCCTGGTGCAACATGCTCCGAAATCTTATCTAATAATTTGGTTTTATATGAATCGCTGACAGAGCGAGACATTGTCATACTTTCGGTAGGCACAAATGATTCTAATCCATCTCATCTACTAAAAGAAGTATGTATATCACTTAATAACTTAAAAATGTGCCAACAAATCTATGTTCTAGGTGTACAATGTAATTATTATTTAAATAGAGATATGTTGAACCAAAGCATAAAACTGTTGACGCAAAATTTTTCTAACTGTACATACATTAACTTAAATGAATTCTCAAATTATAAGCGTTATTTTTATATGAAACAAATTAATCGCACGTATTTGAATGAGCTCAGCTCGAAATTGAATATTGAAATTGACTATTTGAAATACTCGCAAGAATTTCTCATGAAAAAGCCACTATGTATCACTACCCACAATCAGGAAAGATGTACAAATCGTGAGATTACAAAAGATCAGAATACAGTTAAAACTAGTAGTGATCGGTTTTTTCGATCAATCTGATCAAAAAGATAACATTACGCATGATACTACTAATTTAACAATTTTTCATCAAAATGTATGTGGAATTAGCAATAAAAAAGACGAACTAGAACTTTATGTGGAAAATATAGTACCTAAATTGGACTTCATCTGTGTTACTGAACATTTTCTAAACAAATTAAATGCTCCTTTATTTGCACTGACTGACTACAATTTGGTTTCATACAATAACAGGCTAAACAAAAAAAGAGGTGGTAGTCTTATCTTAGGACAAAGAAATAGACAAGTCTTTGATTGTGCGCAAATAAATAAATTATATAAATCGGAATCATTTGAAATATGTTGCACTAAAGATGTTGATACCGGGTTATATATATGCTGCTGTTATCGAAGCCCCGATGACAAAAATTTTAAAATCTTTATGGAGAAATTGGAAATACTGTTGGAATACTCTTTTAATAAACAATGTATTATATGTGGTGATTTTAACATCGATCTGCTCTGTGAAAATAAAAAGCGTACAGAGTTTCTAAGTCTTTTACAATGTTATAATTTCAAAACACTTATCCAAACGGCAACTTTCACTCGTAATCAATCGTCTTCTTGTTTGGATAATTTCATCACTAACCTAGACAGCACATATATTAAGGAAGTTTCTGTAGATCATAATGGCTTAGCAGATGGACATGCGGGACTTTTTTGTAAACTGACACTTCAGAGAGTATCGAAAAAAAAGCCAAACAATACCCATAGGATTATTATTAAGAAACGAATGTTTACAAAGAAGAACCATGACATTTTTAATGAAAAAATACTAGATATTGACTGGTTTTCAATGGGAATTAACACATTTTTGAACAAATTTCATGATGCTTTTCAGTGTAGCTTCAGAAAGCGCAATAAAAACATAGTTTTAAATGGTAACACAAATGGAACAAAATGGACCACAAAGGGTATAAGGGTGTGACGTTTCCTCTGGACCTGGTGTCACGCTGCTGGTCACGCTGCTTGCTTCTACTACACTATTCACTGAAGTAGTGGCCTCTGTTGATGTCTCGCCGCGAATATTTATTTGGAGCTTTTACAGGTCCAGGTGTCACAATAAGTAAGAGTCACAGTAGAAACTTCATTTTATTTATCACAAACAAACTGGTATCAGCGGATTCACCTTCAGAATATTAATAGGTAATAATTATGATGAATACTTTATAAAACTAGTATAGGCAAAATCGTAATATTAGCACATAATTATGTAGCTGATGAAGAACTGAGGATTGGTGTGATCTGAACCAGCTCCCCCAAGAAGAATCCGCTGTGCGAAATATCATGACCAAAGGAAGGTTCGCAGAATATTCGAAACTTAAAAATACAAATTCAAATTAGATTTTAAAATTATAGAGTCGATTTAATTCAGCTAGTATTATTATTATGGCCAGAATGAAAAGAGGTAAAATATCACGGAGTCCTGAAGCACTCCGTTACAGTACCCGGGGGGCCCGGTTAAAAAAAAAATTTTGAAGATTCCGAAAAAAATTTTGATGTTGAAGGTAATTTTTAATTTAGGTAGGTAAGTGAGGTAGGTAGTGATAAATGTAAATAAATGATTAAATAAAGTAATTAATTAAATAAAGTATATAAATAATAGATGGGAGGGTGAGTGAAAATAATTTTTGAGTGTGTATGGCATTTATAATGTGTATGTACAAAGTGATAATTCCTTTACACAAACATATTTCATCTAATAACTTCAAACATACTTCGTCCATCAATGTCATGATTTCCCAATGCATGGAAATCAGACTACATACAAGAGAATAATTCATATTGATAGGAATTTTCTCGAGGAATCACCACTCAATTGTGTAGGCTTATTTCAGTCACAACCCGCTGTTTAAAGTTTAAGTTTAAGGCTTATTTTACGTGTCGCTTGCCCGCACGGTGATAATATAATACAAGCGTTTGTGAAATAAAGTTTAAATAAACTTTAACGTAGCTAGTAGCTATAAGTAATTAAGTATATTTTACCTAAATAAGTAATTAATAAATTGTATGATCGAAGCTTATTTAACGTGTTATCAACCGCACGTTAGTTTTGTTGTGATCGAGGCTTATTTAGCGTGTTATCAACCGCACGTTAGTTTTGTTGTGATCGAGGCTTATTTAGCGTGTTATCAACCGCACGTTAGTTTTGTTGTGATCGAGGCTTATTTAGCGTGTTATCAACCGCACGTTCCGGTTAAGGTTGAAGTCTTGGGAGTGTAAATGATAGATATTGAATTAGGATTATTTAAAGAGTATTCAACCGCTCTATACCGGGAAGTAATGTTAAATTAATTGGATTTAAAAAAAAATATCAAGTTAGGTAATATGTCTAACTCGTAATTAAGATAAGGTTAAATTTAATAAGTACTTAATATAATGAATTAATTAAGATTAGGTGACTTTCGTCAATGTTTTATGAGTTTTGCCTAAAAGTTTGATGAGATGGAAAAAGTTAGTTTAAAAAGATAATAACTTTTAGAATAATAAAATTGGGAAAATTCTATTTGAATTTCCGCCAAAAGAAAGGCAAAGATTCTTTGGCTTTGCCTTGGACAAAGAATTAGTAACATTAATAATTAGATAATTGAATTAGCAGGTAAAGGTGAGGTTTTTATGTTCATAGTAAATATTAGTATTGTAGTTGGTAGGTAAAGTGATATTAAGTTTATAACATTTCGTTGAGTTATTTAATTTAATTCCTGTTAATTAAATGTAAATTGATGTTAAATATGTAAATGATTGTAAATGTTTGTGTGTGTGTTTTTTTTTTTTGAGAGTTATAGTAATAAGTAATGAAAGTTATTTAGTGGGTTTTAAGTCTTTAATGTGCCAACGACCTAGGTCCGTATGATGTAAATCTGTTAAATTGTAGACCAATGGTGAAATTTTGTCAGAGATTATGCATTTTACAAATTTTGGTGCTAATTTAGCACAGAAATGTTTTTCGGAGGAGCTAATTGGATAATTACGTTTCCAAACAATGTCACCTTTGTTTAGTTCTAAATTTTGGCGGTGTTGGTTGTAATACATAGCGTGAGTCTGGTGTAAAGTATGTAAACGTGACTGAACCTTGGCAAAGATTGGGATGAGTTGGCCAAGGTTTTCAGCATAAATATCTCGTGGGCTAAAAATGTGGTCTTCCGTGGTGTCCTTTTGGGAATAAATAGAACCACACGGTACTAATTCGCGACCGAAAACTAAAAAGGCTGGGGAGAAGTTAGTTGATTCGTTAACTGATGAATTAATTGCAAATTGTATTTTATGTAAGTGGTTATCCCATGTTCTGTGGTCGTCATCGACGAATGAAGCAACAGCTGTTATAATAGTTCTATTGTATCTTTCAACGGTGTTAACTTGTGGACAGTGGCGTGGAATAAAATGTATGTGTGGTATCTTATGTGAGTGTAGCATGTCCGTTAATTCCGGGCTTATCATTTGCGGTCCGTTATCTAAAATAACCGTTTCTGGAATACCGTAATTCATGAAAACTAAATTTTCTAAGATATGTTTGATGATCGCGGTAGTTGCACGTTTTATTGGAAAAAGTAGGCAATATTTTGAAAAACAGCAGGTTACTACTAAGATGAATCTATTAAGTTTTCGCGTAATTGGGAGGGGTCCGATAAAGTCAATTGATAAGCATTGGAATGGACGTGAACAGCGTTTTGGTTGCCCCATTAGACCAATGGCATTTTGGTTACTATGTTTAAAAGCGAGACAAGTGTCGCAACGTGAAATGAAGGTGGCTATATCTTTGTACATGCCGGGCCAAAAGTAATTTAATTTAATTCGGTGATATGTTTTGAATATTCCAAAGTGGGCCGCGGTTGGTTCACAATGATTTTCAGAAATAATAGTATCTCGGTGTTCTAAAGGGACTACTAGTTTCCAATCAAATTCAGAGTTGAATGGAGTGTTAGATCGTGTGTATTTATAGAGTTTGTTGTTTTTGATTGTATAGTCTGGGGTGGAAGACGGTTGCGTTTTGCATTTTTCGAAAATTGAGTTATACCATTCATCTTTAGTGGTGGTGAAATTAATAGCATTTATTTTGTGGTTAATACGGGATAAAAGATCGGGAATTACATTTTCGGTGCCTTTTTTATGCTTAATTTCAAAGTTGAACATTGAGAGTCGTATGCACCAGCGTGCTAATCTACCTGTAGGATTATCAAGACGTAAGAACCATTGTAACGCTGAATGATCTGTGTAAATGGTGAATTTTTGACCGTTGTCAAGATAACAACGCCAGTATTCTAAGGCCGTGATTACACTTAGGAGTTCGCGTTCCGTAATGGAGTAATTTCTTTGTGGACCTGTGAGGGATTTACTCATGTATGCGATTGGCTTTTCGATGCCATCAAAATCTTGGGTGAGCATAGCGCCAATGCCAAAGGAAGAGGCATCACAGTGCACCGCGAATGGTTTTGAGAAGTCTGGGCATGAAAGTATGGGGGTGCTGACTAACGCTTTCTTAATGGCGTTAAACGCGGCTTCTGCTTCGGATGTCCATTTGAATGGGGGTGCTTTTTTATTGGTTGAGGTAAGTTTAGTAAGAGGGGCAGCTAAGGTACTTAGGTTGGGAACAAAGCGTCTGTACCAACTTACAGTACCAAGGAACTTTTTAATGTCTTTGGCTGATTCTGGGACTTGGATATTAAGAATTGCTTGGACCTTTTCTGGGTCGGTTTGAAGACCTTGGCTATTTACAATAAAACCTAGGTATTTTAGTTCTTTGCGAAAAAATGAGCTTTTAGCATAATTTATCGTTATGTTGGCTTGGGTAAGTTTGGTTAATAATTTGCTTAATAACTTGACATGATGTTCATATGTTGAAGTTGCGATGACAATATCGTCTAAATAACAGAAGACGGAGTTGTCGCACATAAGATCTGACAATAAATTATCTAGGAATCTTTGTTGAGTAGCAGGAGCGTTGGTAAGACCAAAGGGCATGACCTTAAATTGGTACATTTCGCGGCCAGGTACATGGAAGGCAGTTTTAGGACGATCCTCTAGTCGTAATGGGATCTCCCAAAATGCTTTAGCAATGTCAATAGAGGAGAGGAATTTAGAATCTCTAAGGTTGTCGATAATGTCTGAAATTAATGGAAGTTTATACGCGTCTTTAATTGTAATGTCGTTAAGTTTGCGACTATCTATGCAAAATCGCCAGGTACCATCCTTTTTAGGAGTGATTAGTACTGGGTTAAGCCATGGGCTTTCGCAAGGTTCGATTACGCCTAAGCGCATCATTTCGTCAACTTCTTTATGCAATGCTTTTTGTTTTTCAGGGGATAAACGATAACAACGCTGACGAATTGGAGGGTGATCTCCTGTATCTATATGGTGTTCGGTTAAGTGTGTTTTTCCTAATGGTTTGTTTTCAGTAGAAATGTGTTTAAATTTTTCTATTAGGAGGTTTGCCGTTAGTTGTTGTGAATTAGTTAGATTGTTGTAGGAGTTAATTTGGTTAGTGGAGTTGTTAATTATAAAGGTAGTATTTTTAGTTAAGTTATGAATATTAATGTTGTGTAAAATATTTGGAGCAATATTAAATGTTTTCCAAAAGTCAATTCCTAGGATAAGGTATTCGGCGACATCAGGAATTACGTGGGCGGTTACTATGGAAAATTTATTTTTATAAGTTATTGGGAGAGAGATATAACCAATAGAGTTAATGGCTTGGCCATTTGCTACTGTGCCTGATATCTTTAAATCTTTTTGAAGTTTAAAGCCATGTTTAAGTAAGGTTTTGTAAGAATCTTTTCCTAATATAGTAATGGCGCTACCACTATCTAGTAAGCCATTAAGTGTTAAGTTGTTAATTTTAATTATAAGGTAAGGACGTTCATGATCAGAAATGTTTTTAAAGAGGAGGTCGTTTACATGATAAGTTTTGAAAAATATTCGTATAGAATTTAACCAATTAGTCCAATCAAGCTTATCATAATTGGATTTATTTCTTTGTAAAGCCTCCTCGTAAATTAGTTTTTTGACCGCGATTTGCAGTTGGGGCAGGTTAAAACTGTGAAGTCTTTTTTACCACAACGAAAACAGACTTTCTGAGTATTAGTACAGTTTTCAAGGGCGTGTGTATTGTTCCTGCATCTTGGGCATGTGAACGATACTCGATTGCTAGCGTTTATTGCGAATACTGCGTTGTTAGAATCGAATGGGAATTTGGGGATGTATGGTTGTTGATATGATTTTTTTAATTGCGATGTTGATGGGATTGTTTCATTTGTAGGAGTAGTTGAAGTGTTAAAATAATGTAGTGTGTGATTGTTTACTTGTAGAAGTTTTTCAGTAAACTTACATGATTCTAGTAATGTTGGGATTGATTGTAAATCGGTTTGGGTAATTCTTAAGCTGTATTGTGGTTGAAGATTTCTCAAAAGGATGTCTATTTTTTCTTTTTCTGTTAGTGGATTGTGTAATTTTGTGAAGAGGGATTCCATAATGGAAAAGTAGATTATTATGCGTTCGTGTGATAACTGTTTTCGCGAGTCAATGATTTTTTTTAGATTGTAATCATGGTTTGATATCTCGAAATCGTTTATTATTGCTGTTTTAAAGTCTCTCCAGTCAACAATAGTATCTTTTTTTAACCTGAACCAGTCTAAAGCGGTGCCTGTTAATATATCATATATATGGTTATACAGGGTTTGATGGTTTATATTTCGTACTTGCGCGAATTCTTCTAGCTTTAAAATAAAATCTCTTGGGCAGCCTTGACCTTTAAATGTAAATTTTTTTAGATCGTTGTGATATTTTTCTGTTGATAAGTTAGTTAATTTTTGGGTTAATGTGTCAAAATAATTTTGTGCTGAGGAAGGAGTTGTATAGGGTAGTTGATCGGTCGAATGATAAATCGATGAGCTAGGGGTGTTGATAATAGCGTCATAACGATTATTTAAGTCTATTAACGTGACTGTTAAATTGTTGTAAGTAGTCAGTTGTTCGTTTGATAACTCAGTGTTTAAGTCTATTAAGTCCAATCTGGAACGGACGTGTGATATATAGGGGGGAATTTTATTTTTTCTTGATGGATAGGTGTTAAGGCAGGCTTCTATTAGTTTTAAGCATCTTGTTATATCTTCTATGTCTTTTGCAAATTCATTTGGACTATTTTGGTGAGGGGGGTTATTGTTGGTGGCGATTGCTTCTAATAATAGTTGTTTTAAAGTATCTGTAGTTTGTGTTGGTGAATGATCTATGTTTCTTATTGTTAATTCAAATAATATTTCTGGTTTGTTAAGTTCTGTATAACTCATTTTTTTTATTGTTGGTTTTTGGTAAGTTAAGTGGTACCTATTGTATTGATCAAGGAGGTTGTTTTATATGGTTGAATAAACTTTTTAGCTATGAACCTCTATGTTATGGCTATGTAATACTTTGACAGTTTGTTGTCTAAGGCAACGAATAAATAACCAATATTAAAATAGTAAGTATTTATATTGATTTTATAGTAACGTTATTTTTTATGAGTTGGATGGAATGATTTTCTAAGGATACTATAATTATGAGGGCGTGTGTGAGTATGTGGGCGAGATCTGGCCGTCGGCCTCGTAAGCCTGCAGAATCTCTTGTGTAAGTGAATGTCCCGTCACCAGGATATTGTCCTGGTGACTGATGTGTGTGATATCCCCGAGCTAAGGGTAACCTGGCGGTTTAAAACCTTTAGTCTCGGAGGATACGGGTGCTACTGTCAGTGGACAGCGTGATTGTGTAATTGTCTGTTGTATGGGGTGTTGGTAACGGATTGATATGTGTACTGTTTTAAGTGTAATTTGTATTGTGTGTGGTGTAAGTATTATGTTATAAATAAATATTTTATTTACAGATGGGTGGAGGATTTACCTACCTACGGTAACAAAGTGAAGTGTAATATAGAGAAGAAAAAACACGGAAAAGCGTGAAGGGTGGGGTTATGTGCTAATATTGGTTTTTAAATAAATTATTTTTGATTTGAAATGTGGTTTTGTTTTTTTTTTATAGTGCCAATAAATTATCTAAAATGGGGTAAGGGCGCTTGTGCCTTTTTGAATTTTGTGAAAGGTAGGTTGCTCGCCGCTGTGCTGCTGGATTCGATGGGGTAGCTAGCTGCGTTGCGCCGGCCCACTGCCGCGCCGCTGGAGCCGTAAAGATGTCTGGCTACACTGCACTGGTCTGCTGCTGCGCCGCTGGAGCCGATGCTATCTTCAGGGTTTCTTCCTGAATTCTTGTGTTTTTTCTTGATTATTCTTGATGAAGTTAGGGTTTTAATTTTGTTCGGGCGCCATGTGACGTTTCCTCTGGACCTGGTGTCACGCTGCTGGTCACGCTGCTTGCTTCTACTACACTATTCACTGAAGTAGTGGCCTCTGTTGATGTCTCGCCGCGAATATTTATTTGGAGCTTTTACAGGTCCAGGTGTCACAATAAGTAAGAGTCACAGTAGAAACTTCATTTTATTTATCACAAACAAACTGGTATCAGCGGATTCACCTTCAGAATATTAATAGGTAATAATTATGATGAATACTTTATAAAACTAGTATAGGCAAAATCGTAATATTAGCACATAATTATGTAGCTGATGAAGAACTGAGGATTGGTGTGATCTGAACCAGCTCCCCCAAGAAGAATCCGCTGTGCGAAATATCATGACCAAAGGAAGGTTCGCAGAATATTCGAAACTTAAAAATACAAATTCAAATTAGATTTTAAAATTATAGAGTCGATTTAATTCAGCTAGTATTATTATTATGGCCAGGATGAAAAGAGGTAAAATATCACGGAGTCCTGAAGCACTCCGTTACAAGGGTGTCGAGTAAAATGAAAAGATTTTTGTGTGTAAATAATGGAAGTTATCATAGCACCATACTCACATATAAAAACAATTACATTAGATTATTTAGGAAAGTGGTTAAAGCTGCTAAAAGTTTTGCTGTGAGGGTTCAAATACAGAAAGCTAAAACTAAAAGCAAAGAAATCTGGCAAGTAGTAAATCGCCATAGAAACAAAAATAAACAAATAAACTTAAAAAAACTTATTGTGAAATTGGATGATAAAATTATTGATGACCCCAGGGAAGTTGCAAACGTATTTGCTGATCAATTTAATTGTCATAACCACTCATTGGGTAATGCCGAGGAATATAGTTCACTTTTCTATTTAAAACATTCTACTGACATGACAGAGTAAATAGTGAAATGCGTTTGACGTCCGTAACTCCTGAGGAAATAATAAAAATTGTAGGGTCAATGCCTAATAAAACTTCAAGTGGATACGATGACTTGCCTATAGGTGTTTTAAAGCAACATATTAAAGTTCTTGCGCTACCTCTATCAGTATTTTTCAATAAGTGTTTTGAAGAAGGTATTTTTCCGGAACAGCTTAAGATAGCGAAAGTTATTCCCTTACATAAAAAAGGTTCACAGACGGATACTAAAAATTATCGGCCTATCTCAGTTTTACCAACATTCTCAAAAATCTTTGAAAAATTAATTAAAATTCGTCTAGTAACTCATCTCAATATTAATAAAGTTATAAATAAAAGACAATTTGGTTATCAGAAAGGTGTTGGAACTACAGAAGCTATTAGTACTTTAGTTAGCGACGTGGTTGATAAACTAAATAAAAAATTGCAGGTAGCTCGAATTTTCTTAGACTTGAGTTCTGCATTCGACACTGTCAATCATACATTGTTGCTTGCCAAAATGGAACACTACGGGGTAAGAGGTCAGGTTCTAGCGCTTTTTCGGTCATATTTAGCAAATAGAAAAATGTATGTAGAGGTGAAAGATATAAATCAGAATCATTTTCGAGAAGTCTACCATTCAAAGTTACGAAGGGTTTTGACAGGTGTCCCACAGGGTTCTATACTGGGTCCAATCTTATTTTTAATCTTCACAAATGATTTACTTAACTTAGCGGCAAAACTTAATCCAAATTTAAAACTAATAGCATTTGCAGATGACACCAATGCTGTTGTTAGTGAAAGTACTGCAGAGGCTTTGAGCAACACTATAAACACGGCTCTTGACTCTTTTCAAAAATGGTTTACAGCAAATAAGTTAAAAATTAATCCTAAAAAAACAAATATAGTACTTTTTAAGTCCACATCACGTGGTAGTGATAATCTAGACATTAATTTAAATGAAGACAAAATCGATATTGTCGAGTCAGTAAAATTTTTAGGAGTTCATATTGATTCTTTATTAAATTGGAAAAATGAACTAAAAGCCATAGACGGGTCAATATCATCAGCATGCTATGCCCTCAGGAGCCTACGAGAAGAACTTAGCATAGATATTTTAAAATCAGTTTACTATGCACTGGTGGAGTCAAGACTGAGATATAGTATTCAGCAATGGGGAAATAGCTACAAGTATAATTCTGATAGAGCATTTGTTCTACAAAAAAGGGCAATCAGAACAATGGTTCGTATTCCCCAAATCGAGTCCTGTCAGAAACATTTCCAAAGTCTATCCATACTTACAGTACCTAGCCTTTACATACTTACAGTCTTGACCAGCCTAGCGAAACACATAAGTGATTATGAAACGCAGGATGAAAGACTTAAAAGGGAAAGCACAAGGAACCAATATTTGAAGCATAAAGTGAACCCCAAATTAAATATTGTAATGCACTGTGTACAGTATCAAGCGGTAAAATTATTTAATTGTTTGCCTAAAGACATAAAACCACTGCTATACAAAACCACCTTATTTAAAAATAAATTAAGAAAATTCTTACTGGAAAAATGTTTCTATTCCGTGGATGAATTCATGACTCACGGATATTAGTGCAATTTGTTACTAAGTTGTAATTGTAAGTTGTAATTTGTTGTCATAATCTGTAAAATACTTGAAATGACATGGTTTTTCATGGATTTTTTTTTTTCACGTTGGATATATATATTTTATGGAAATGAAAATTTTACTTTATTTCAATGATTTTTTATGTACCTAGCAGAATGAATTTTAATTTTAATAATTGTGGGTAGGACTTTCCATTTTAAATTAATTGTTAATGAACGATTATTTAGTATTTTATATGACATGTTTTCTTGGATTTTATGTATTAATTTGATTAAGTTTTGGGTGACATTTTAAAATATTTCATGTTTTCTATTTTTACTATGTTGATATTGTATATTTTTATTAATTTAATTTGATCAAGTGATGGTATATTTTCTATTTATTATTAGTCGAGTAGTGTTTTTTTTTTTTCTGTTTATTTAACTAATCTAAACTTTTTATGTAACGCATTCAGACACAATTGTTATTGTTATTGAATAAATGAAATGAATGAATGATCCAGTCTTGTTTTGGCCTGCTTAGTATTTTCGTCTTTTTTGTTTTATTTTTAAAAATAGCATCCAGATATTCTTCTAACGTTGTAAAATCATTGTGTATGTCAGATAAAGTATGTTGTTGTTTAACTATAATAGTGAACAGACGTACGATCGCGCGCGCGTGCTCTAGTTGAGAGTATTGTGCAGACGCATCACAACATCGTCGTCGCAGTGTACCTACGTCGATCTATCGGGGTCATTGCCATGACCTAGTTACAAGTGCGGAAATCATGAAGTGTTTACAATAATTTATTGTTTAGGTGTTAAACTCACCTTACAACAAAATAATGGCTTCACAGTCTATTAAGATAAAAACTGACCTGGAAAAGCGGTTGTATGACTGTTACATCCAGGAGAAAACGGACAGAGAAAACCTGCAACTTATGGTACGTAATTTGAATGATACCATTAATACCTTGCAAGAACAAGTACAAACCCTTCAAGGAGAATTAAATTGCTTGAAGGAAAAAAATGAAAATAAAGAACCCTTAGAAAAACAGGAAAGCGAGAAAAAAATATTTGTCCAGCGTACAAAAAGTGACGTTGAATATTGCACGGACGAGGATGAACTCGCTAAAGAGACTGAGTGGATTAGGGCCAAGAGCAGGAAGAAGAGGAAGCTTAATACCTCCCTCTCTCCATAACAACAACCCGAAACAAGCGCCCAAGAAAAACAACTGAAAAATGCGAAAGAGACTTCCGTCAAAAAAGTGCCCCCGCCACCGCCACTCATAGTAGATGGAGTTAAAAACTACCAAACGTTTTACGACTCGCTAACTGAAACAATTACAGCTGAATCATTTACCGCAAAAATGATGAATGGGGATTGTGTTAAAGTTAACGCCAAAACAGAAGACTCCTATAGAGTAATTGCAAGGTTTTTAACTGAAAAAGACTACCATTGGCATTCGTACGAGAATAAGCAAGCTAGACCAATTAGAGTTTTAGTGAAAAAATTACATTCTTCTTGCCAACCTGATCGAATTAAAGACGATCTAATAATGCAAGGACTGAAAATAGAAAAAGTAGACAGCAAATTGAGCTGGAAGAGTAAAGAACCACTCAACATGTTTGTTTTATCATTTAATAATGACGAAGATGTCAACAAAATCTATAGCATAAAGTACATTTTAGGGTGTAAAATTGAAATACACCCACTTAAAAATCCCAAACTTATTCCCCAATGCAAGAGATGCCAGGCATATGGACATACTCATAAATATTGCAGAAAAGAGCCAAGGTGTGTAAAATGCACTGGCAAGCATCTTACAGCCAACTGTACTAAATCTCCCGAGGAGAAGCCAAAATGTGTTCACTGTGGTCTACCTCACCCTGCCAATTATAGAGGGTGTGAAGTAGCTAAACAAATTCAAGTTATGAAAAATAAAACAATTAAAAAGAAACTTGCGGTACCAACTACCCAACAGTCTCTTCCCTTACCAAAACTTGACAAACAGGCACAGAAAGCAAGTGTCCAGTCAACTGCAAAACCCATGCAAGTAACCAACGCTGGTTCCTATGCGGAAGCTGCAAGATCACAGCCTTTGAATCTGGAGGATAAGATTAATCAGATCTTAAAGTGTATAACCTCATTTGACAAGAGATTAGAGAAATTAGAATCCAGCACTAAAACAGCTGTTTTAAATAATCAAAAATGAATAACACCCTTAAAATAATGGCTTGGAACTCTAATGGGCTCCTCAAACATCAAAATGAGTTGCAGGCGGTCCTGGAGACAGAAAAAATATAGACGTGTGTTTGGTCTCCGAAACGCACTTCACTAAGCAATCTTTTGTTAAATTTAGAGGATACATGGTATATAATTCACTCCACCCTGACAACTGTGCCAGAGGAGGTAGCGCGGTTATAATCAAAAAGAACATTATTCACTACGTGCAGTGTAAATATGAAGAACAAGACATTCAAGCCGTGGCAGTATCTGTTAAAACCAAATTTTGTCACATATCCATTGCAGCCGTATACTGTCCTCCACGGCACATGATAAGAAAAGAGCGATATTTACATCTCTTTGAACTATTAGGCCAGAGGTTTATCCTAGGTGGCGATTTTAATGCTAAGCATACGCATTGGGGATCAAGACTTACCACAACTAAGGGAAGGCAGCTCTTAAGCGCAGTCAAAGATACACATTCCGAAGTTATGAGCACAGGTAAACCAACGTATTGGCCCACTGACCACCAGAAAATACCGGATCTTATAGGTTTTTTTATATGTAAAAATATATCCGCCAATTACGTCAGCTTGGAGGAAGGTTTTCATATGAATTCGGACCACTCTTCAATTATACTAATGCTTAGTCAAAAAATCATATTCAAACAAAGCCACTTAACACTGGTTAATAAATTAACAGATTGGCAAAGTTTTGCCCTTGATCTAGATAATATAATTGACTTTAAAACTTCTATAAAAAAGCAAGATCAGCTTGACTCAGAAGTAAACAAATACATCGTTAACATCCAACAATGTGCGTGGAACAACACACCGCAATTAAAACGTAAATATAAGGGATTTATCTATCCTAAGGAAATGGTGGATTTACTATCTGAGAAAAGGAAACAAAGGAAGCAGTGGCAGCAAACAAGGTGCCCGCGAGATAAAACATCATTAAATAACCTAACTAAACGATTAAAGAGGAAAATTCTACAATTTGAGGATGAATCTCTGAATGCCAACCTTCTGCAGCTAACCAATGACAAATCAACGGATTACTCCCTTTGGAAAGCGACAAGAAATCTAAAAAGGCCGATTACACAAATACCGCCCATCAGAACTAGTGACGGAAAATGGGCCATAAACCAAAAAGCGTTAAGGTTTGCTCAACACTTAGAAGAAACTTTTCAACCCAATGAAAGCTCTATAGAAATACTTGACAGTGAAAATGTATCCCAAAACCAAAGAATTAAGCTTGTGACACCAGCAGAAGTAATGAGAGAAATTCAAAATAACATTAGCTCGAAAAAGTCTCCGGGTTACGATCTCATTACAGGTGAAATTTTAAAACACCTCCCGCGCAAAGCCATAGTAAAGCTGACCAAGCTTATCAATGCTGCATTTATATTAAAACATGTACCTGAGTCATGGAAGGTTGCTGAAGTCATTATGATTGCAAAGCCTGGGAAACCACCCCATGAAGCATCATCATATAGACCTATTTCTCTGTTGCCCGTGTTATCAAAACTATTTTAAAAACTGTTATTGAAACGGTTAAAACCAAAAATAGAAGATAAAGACCTTATTCCAAATCATCAATTTGGCTTCAGGGAAAAACACTCAACAATAGATCAGGTACATAGAATAACTAACATCATTGAAAAAACGCTTGAAAACAAGGAAGTCTGCGCCACCGTGTTTTTAGATGTCGCGCAAGCATTTGACAAAGTTTGGCATAAGGGTCTAATATTCAAGCTCAGACGCATGCTACCAGAATTCGCAGATATCCTAGAGTCATACATTACTAACAGAATGTTTAGAATACGGCAGGAGGACGCATATTCCGAGCTAAAAGCTATAAAAGCTGGTGTACCTCAAGGAAGTGTGCTAGGCCCAATTTTGTACTTGTTATACACATGTGACATCCCAGAACTGGAAAACAACACCACTACTACTGCAATTATGGCTACCGGATCAAGCCACAGAGAAGCAGTAGAAAAAGTTCAACTAGCTGTGAACAAAGTTTATGACTGGACACAAAAATGGAAGATCAAACTGAATGAGTCAAAATCAATTCACATTGACTTTACAAACAAACACTTGGACTATCACCCAATCTACATAAATGGTTCGCAAGTACCTTATGCTAATACAGCCAAATACCTTGGCATTACTCTCGACGCCAAGTTGCGTTGGAAAGCTCATGTCAAAAAGAAAAGACAGGAACTCGATATACGATATAAAAGTATGTATTGGTTACTCGGAAGGAAATCTTGTCTATCAATACATAATAAAATAACCCTATACAAGCATATTCTGATGCCAATCTGGACGTATGGCATCCAACTTTGGGGCTGTACTAAACAAAGCAACGTCAAAATAATCCAGCAATTCCAAAATAAAGTACTTAGGGATGCTGTCAATGCACCCTGGTACATAAGAAATGACGACCTTCATCGTGACCTTAAAATGGAATTCGTCACCACCATTATCCAAAAATTTGCTGAAGCCCACGAACACAGACTCCATCGACACGTGAATGTTGAGGCAATCCAGCTGCTAGACAACACAGACTTAGTGCGTAGGCTAAAAAGAACTAAACCTTTTGAATTAGTGTAGTGTACAAAGTGAATGAGTAATAGTAACAATGTTGTGCTGTACATAATAACACATGAACATAGTGTTTTATATGTCGGGTTTATCAGGATTTATTTCGTTAGGCTCGAGCATTATGTGGGCAGAAGACGGGTTTTGTGCTATGAAAACTCACTAAATGCGATACTTTGTTTATTGTCAGGTGCTCGGTTCGGGTTGGTTGTTTCCATGGAGAAGAACCGGCAAGAAACTCCATGGTTACTCTTTTCAAACATATCTACACTGAGTAAACTAACGAATTACTTGACATTACACTTTCACACTATACGAGTAACACTGGGCACAATGAATCGGATACAGTTTCAAGACGTCTGAACTCCGCTGCGATCCGACCCAGAATGTCGTCCTCGCGGTGATCTGTTAACGTCAGGACTCTGTAGAAGCACACCATGGCGGGGGTACTAGGTCACGTGATGTCACCACTGGCGCGCTTTGATTCATTCCCGTGTCCATACCAATGACCGGATCCGACATATAAATTATTTAGACTCTAAGAAAGTGCTACGGACTTGTGTAAAAGTGCAAATAAACACTATTCTTAGTTTTAACATATTCTATCACGTAACATATTAAGTTAGAGTTAAATTACTTATTAGTCTTTTAGGCTAGATCGTAATTAATTATTAAGAATTTTGTTCTTAGTAATAAAGCACAAAAAAAAAGATAAAGTATGTTTTCTTTTATAGTTTTATATAGATTATCATAATTAATGGCTTCGTATGTTACTTTTTTGGGCCTTTCCGGAGTGATTCTGTTTACCTCGAAGTAAATTTGTTTGTGATCTGACATGGCGCTTTCCACTAAAGCCATATGAAAAGTATTATCTTTTAGAGTTGTACATACGTGATCTAATATTGTCTTAGTAGTTTTAGTGATACGGATTAGTGATAGGGTCCGGCCACACTTCAAAAATAAATTTAAACTAGAAAGTGAGACAACAGAAGGTACCACTAACAACATTTTTGTTAATCCTACCAACAGCCAGGTATCTTCTTGCACTCAATTAGATAGTAAAAAAGGGCCTCAGCAGAACACGTTAAAATTATTCCACCAAAATATCCAAGGCATTTCTTCCAAATTATTAGAAATTGAATTGTTTTTAGAAAGTAGTAAGTTTGACATTATTTGTTTTACTGAACATTGGCTAAAGGATTACCAAATGCTTATTAATTATGAGAACTATATGGTGGGTAGCTGCTTTAATAGGTCTCTCGGTTGAACATTGCGTCGAACTGTCCTGTGTTGAGTTAGATAAGCATGTAATTGTGTGTGTGTACAGACCCACAAACTATCAAAACTTTTCCATATTTGAATCAATAATGGAAGATGTCCTGGCAAAACTTGCAGCCAGTAATTAATCTACAATAATTTGCGGTGATTTTAATATCAATATTTTAGAAGAAAATTCAAATAGCAGTCGGTTAAATCTTTTTAAGTCATTTGACTTGACTAACGTTTTTATTGAACCCACTAGAATCACAACTTCTTCTGCTATTTGTATAGATAATGTTTTCTGCGATTGTGATTACTTAGATAAAGCCATAATAAATTGTTTATTGTTACCGTCTGACCATAGCGGACAAACTGTAACATTTAGTTGTAAAACTCCAATACAAAAAGTTCAGATAAAATTTAGACCTAAAACTTCTTGCAAATTAAATAGGTATAATATTTCCCTACAGAACAAGTTAAGTGTAATGAGCCAAGAGGATATAAATCAATTGTATGATCGTTTCTTTTCATTAGTTTACACGGAATTCAACAAAACTTTTGAAAAGAAGACAACGAGTATTTGCCCTAAATTTATATTTAGTGATTGGGCAACTAGAGGTATCAGAAAAAGTAGGGAAAGGCTATTTGAGCTTTATAGCCTTAAGCCTTTTATAAACACTGAAACTTTTAGCAAGTATGTTGCTACGTATTCAAAGATTTTTAGAATTACTTGCAAGGTTGCTAAAGCACTGCACATAAGCAGCAAGATCAAAACAGCAGAAAATAAAATAAAGACCGTTTGGAAAGTCATAAATAACGAGACTAACAGAAAGAAAATACGTAATAATAGCTTTACATTAGATACAGCATGTGGTCCTAAAAGCTCTAATCAGGAAGTAGCTCAAGAATTTGTTATTTTTTTACCGATATACCAATAAAAACTACGGAGGCTCTTAATTCCTCACCTGAAGCCTCAATTGGCTTATTAAAGGCGAATGTGTCTGGCTGCCTGGCTGAATTTAATTTTAAACACATTAACCCTATGACAGTTATTAAAACTTTCCGGCAAATTAAATCAAACTGACCGAAGATTTATGGGGAATGTCTATCAAAGTTTGTACATATACAGGGTGGAATTTTTCAATGCCACCTGGAGGGAAAGTACTCTAAATACTGCAGATAGCAAATTTTACTCAAAGGAAACAATCTTTTATTTTTAAAAAGAAACTAATCTGCATTCATAGATTTTCGAAAATTCGTTTGTCACACTCGGGAATCAAACCGACTATAGTTCGAAAAAATAACACCTGTACATTTTTAACCTCAATCGATAGGGTCAATCATATGGATTAAATCTCTCTAACAAACATGATAAATTAAATGAAGGGAAAATCATGAAATCTAAAGACCAGTTATAAATTCAAAGGGATAAATTCAACAAGATGAAGCACCTATTAATGGTTTTCCTTTATTTTAATTTATCTTGTTTGTTTCAGAGATTTGATTGATATGATTGAAAGAAAGAAGAAAGAAAGAAAGAAAGAAAAAATGTTTATTTGACATCAGTACACACATGGCACACACACACAATAATATTTAAAAAAAGTAACAAAAAGGACAAAAATACATAGAGTGTGCTGTGTGCCTCACGGCTGCGCCAAAAAGGTCCATTTCAGCATTCATGCCAGACAGTTGATGCTGTCTGACGCTGGTCTTCCAATGAACCTTGAGGGGTTAGTGACACAGAAAACAGTTTCAAACATAATATATAAATAAATGGTAATACAATAAATAGATAAAGGGTAAATTAATGAAATGAGTTCGTACTTACGAAGAAAATGTAGGTAATAGGTATTTCATTGTGTTAGAAAGTAATACTGGTAACAATAAATAAATACACAGATAAGCCGAGATAGAAGAAAAAAGAAAAGAAAATATACGGTATATATATGATGTTCGACGCTCAGTGTGTGCCAGATTCAGTAAGAGAGAGTTGATTATGGTTGCAATAGTTCGCGTGTATGCATAAGAAGGTACGTATAGGCACAGTCGTAAGCAAGTGCTGCAAATTACCTACTAAGCGTTTATATGATTGAAACGTTCATTGTAACCATATCCAGTTTCTGCTGTGCTGCTATCAAATACTGCCGCAGTCGTGTTCTGAACGTGTGAATAGTGCCCAGTACCCGTAATGGTGGAGGAATATTATTCCACACTTTAGATGCGGCATATCGGAAAGTACCTCTGAAAGCTGCTGTCCTATGAGATTGTGTTGATAATTGTTGGGCACAAAGCCTAGGCGCGCACTCTCGTTTACTAGCCATCCAACTTAATTTGTCGTATAAATACTTCGGCTTCGTAGTCCTAATAACCCCAAAAAGAAGACACGCAAGGTGTAATTTTCGCCTCGACTTCATTTTAAGTATACAATGTTTGTTCAGATGAGGGGTAACATGACTTCTAGGGGGAACTGAGTAGCAGAATCGAGCACACGCGTTTTGGACTCTTTGTATAAGTCTATCCGTAAGAGCCAGCAAACGTGGGCCGTAAACCGTATCAGCGTAATTTAGTTTGGATAGTACAAGGGTTTCGACCAGCTGTTCGCGAAGCTTTTCCGACAGGTAAGGCCTCATTTTGTACAGCAGTTTCAGGCGGTAAAAACAGTTTTTCACGGAGTTAGCGACGTGTTTCTCAAACCTAAAGCTATTGTCCATACACAAACCTAGGTTCCGCGCCTCACTAACTCGGTCAATAGGTTCACCCATTAGAGTCAACTTAAGGCTTAAAGGTACCTTCTTTAACTGCTGCTTCGTACCAAACAACATGTACTTAGTTTTCAAAGGGTTTAAAACTAGACAGTTCTCATCTGACCAAGTAGTAATTCTCTCCAGGTCGTCATTTAGATCTTTAATAGCCGAGTCAATGTCGTCAGGCTTAAAGGACAGATATAATTGCACATCGTCAGCATAAATGTGATATTTGCATTTCTGCAGACATTTCATTATGTCTGCACAATATAAAATAAAAATAATCGGACCCAAGATAGATCCCTGAGGAACTCCTCTTTCTATTGAAGTAAGGGCCGAAGTCAGAGAAGTCCCGTCCGGCAACCGTAATTCCACGAGTTGTTTTCTGTCACTGAGGTAACTATGGAACCACTGGATTGCATTTTTGTCGAAACCGTAGTATTTTAACTTCGATAACAATAGTGGGACATTAATTATGCAATCAAATTGACTTGATAAATAACTTTTAAGCCAGTCATGTGCCTTGCCTCTTATGCCGTATTTCTCCATTTTGCTAAGCAATCGATCATGTGGGACAAAATCAAATGCTTTACTCATATCTAGAAATACTGATAATACAGACATTTTGTTATTGAGGGCTTCAGATATCAGTTTGACTAAAGTAAAACAAGCAAGTGTCGTTGAACTATTCTTCCTAAAACCAAATTGGTTTTCAGTATCTATCTATCTATCTATCTATCATTTTAACACCAACAGAATCTTACATGATCAACAGTATGGTTTCACCAAGGGACGTTGTACAACTGACGCCGGTGTAACCCTATTAAAGCACATATTTGCTGCCTGGGAAGAGTCCCAAGACGCAATAGGAATTCTGTGATCTCTCCAAAGCTTTTGATTGCGTAAATCACGACACATTACTTTTGAAACTGGAGCATTACGGACTGGGTAAACTTGCACTTAGCCTGCTAAAATCTTATTTGAGCGATAGAAAACAACATGTTCAAATAAATGGTGTTAATTCACAAGGTTTGAATGTAAAAATGGGGGTTCCGCAAGGCTCAATATTGGGTCCTTTCCATTTTCTAGTATATATAAATGATCTACCCTATTTGTTGTAACACCAACCTCAAAATATGGTGTTGTTTGCTGATGACACTTCTGTAATTTTTAAGATAAATAGACGGGCCCAAAATCTAGATGACGTGAATGATGCCCTACTTCAGGTCCAAAATTGGTTCACAGCAAACAATTTGGTATTAAATGAAAAAAAAAACGAAATGCATAAGATTTTCATTACCGAATGTTAAAAATAGTGATTGTGAGATAATATTGAATAAAGAGAAACTCGAATTCGTAGATAAAACGGTTTTGCCTGGGGCTTACGCTTGATTCAAGGCTACAATGGGGTTCTCATTTAACATCTCTTGCGGGGCGCTTAAGTTCAGCAGCATATGCCATTAGAAAAATCCGTCAATTCTCTGATGTAGATACCGCTAGACTGGTCAATTTTAGTCCTTCCATAGTATAATGTCTTACGGTATTTTGCTATGGGGACGGGCTGCTGATATTGAGTCTGTATTTATTCTGCAAAAAAGAGCCATCAGAGCCATATACAATCTTCGTAGGCGCGATTCTCTAAGGGACCTTTTTAAGGATATTGGCATCATGACGGTTCATTGCCAATACATCTACGAAATCATAATGTACGTCAGAAATATCTGCATCTTTTCGGTAAAAGAGGCGACAGACACAATTACAGTACTAGAAATAGAGACCAACTAGTTGAGCCTGGCTTTAGACCCGCTAAAGTACTCATCTTTCATGGGGTACTGTTTGAGATGCTGTACCTAATAAAATTCCGCAAAGTATTCTTGAACTGAATGTGACGAAATTTAAAACATGCATTAAACGCACACTATGTAAGCAAGCATATTACAAGTTGAGCGATTATATCGCTGATAAAAATGCTTGGCTGGTCCTGCTCCACAAGGACAGGGGCGCAAAAAGGTATTGTTGGAGCTGCTGAAGATTGTACAACTATCTTTGCATTGTATAGATTCAATCTATTTAGTATTATATAAACACATAGCCCATATTGTGTGAGTACTATGTACTAGAAAGCTATCATTCACTGGAAACCTACATTAGTTTTTGACTTGAATGTGCCCTGGTGGTTGAGGGTATGTCATGCTCACTCAAATGTCTCGCTGATTATGGCGCGTGTGTCGGACCATTTACTTCCCTTCAAAATGGTTGAGCTGAATGGTGCTGATCCATGCGTCATGTTTGTGAACGGGCGCTGTCAGTTGTGACTGGTCATCTCTTAGTTGCCATGGCTTATTTGAATGTTTTTTTTTTTTTTACTATGGACACTTTTAACGTGCACATCTTGCTACATCGTTCTCACATAATTTACCATCTCAACATGAATGATGTAACCAAGATTTTGTAACAATAATTTGATTTAAAAGAGTGTCCATGGAGTTTCTTACCCGTTCTTCTCCATAGAGATCTACGTTAGGGAATGGGCAACTACAGTACTTTCACAGTTTTTATGTCTTGTGACTGGGACTGTAGCTACATTTAATTTTCATCTTTGTTTCGACAATTCAAAAGTGCCTGTTATTGGCCTACTTGAAATAAATGCTTTGATTGATTGATTGATCTCAAGCAAGGAGAGAGTTCAAAGCAAAGCAGCGGCAACGGTGTTCACGCATCTCATCATCATCAAAATCTCACTCAGATTCTTTTAGCACAGCCTTAGTAAAGGTGACAGCAGCAGATAGCACGCAGCTGGTCCTGAGAGCTCTCATCGATCAGGGCTCACAGCACAGGTATCGTTGATAACGGAGAAGGCACCTCAGCAGTTGGGTTTAAAACGACAGCAATTTGATGGAGCAGTTTCCGGAATAGGAGAAAAGGAATCTACGAGTAACTGTTTGGGCAAGCTAAGCATTACATGCCAGGACCTGTGTGAACTTGGCACCCGAATTTGGAAAAAAAAATTTTCGTTTAGTTATGCAAAAAAAAAAAATAGTAAAAAAATGTCATCCCCCGACATTCGAAAAAACGGTTTTTTTCAGGCTGCTTCTCATAGATAAACGTTTGTAGTGGATTGTAGTGAAACTATTTTCGTTTGTAGTAGGGCCAAATAAATAAACAAAAAGTAAAAAAATATCAGCCTCCGAAATTCGAAAAATTGTTTTTTCTTCAGTTGTTTCTCATAGATAAACGTTAGTAGTGAAACTATTTTCGTTTGTAATAGTGCTAAAAAAATCTATATCGATATACATTTAATAAAACCGTAAAAAAACTGTGTCTGTACATTGAATATATTAAAAAATAACAATTGAGGGGGGTTTAGAAACAGTAATAGAGCACGAATCCAAAAAAAAAATCTGTCTGTTTGTTTGTACACGCTAATCTTCGGAATTACGGGACGGATTTCAATCATTTTTTTATTGTTATATATATATTAAGTCTGGGCATCATATAGGCTATAATTTACCTTGGAAACTTGAACACCTGATGCAGAACCACAACAGACCAGCTAAACTATAAGAGATACAACAATGACACCATAGCAAAAATTGATCCACGTGATGAGCATTTTCTGTTGAGAGAATAAATTTGAAGATCTGGAACACCTGATGTGGAACTCCAAGAGCCCAGCTACACCATAACACATATAGGAATGACGTCTTAGCAAAAGTTGTTCAATCTGATAAGCACTCTTTGTTGATTTATAAAAATCGAAGATCTGGGACACTTGTTGTGGAACTCCAAGAGCCCAGCTACACCATGAAACATATAGGAATGACGTCTTAGCAAAAGTTGTTCGGTCTGATGGGCATTTCCTATTGACTTATAAAAAATCGAAGATCAGAAACATCTGATGTGAAAATGATTGCAAAGCTATCACTAATCTCACTGTATATTATTATAAAATAACATAAGCTGGGAGTACCTCCACGCGGTGAAGGCGGTAACAGTTTAGGACTGATTTTCGATGACATGTCATTGAAAATTTGACTCTACTCTCCAAAACTCCCATTTATTATTTTATTTTATCCAATAAATATGTCTTCGGGCTTATGCTATTTGAGTGTTTATTTTCCTTTTCCATTTATGTTCGTGACTCGGTAGCCTACCCGGTAACGCAGGGGAGCAGTCACTTAGATTTTAATTGTTCAGGTATCTTCACAACAAAACTATAGCCATGCCTAGAAAGAGGTCGAACCTTTCCTAATGTTCTAAAGGAGCTAAAAGATTGAGGATCAAAAGATCCCAAGAATCTATCGAAGACCGTCAGGAGAGACTTGATGCTGTTCGAAAACATCAGGCTGCAACTGGCTCCGTGGAAACCTCTTCGGATCGCAAAGCACGCCTGCGTTCTCAGCGTATTTACGCATCTACATCCAGGTCTCTAGAGACCAGTGAAGAATAGATGCGCGACTGACCGCTGATCGTGAACGTCATGCATTATCTCGCGAAAGGGAAACGTTTACCGATACAGAATCACGCTTGAGTTCTCAGCGTATTCGCACATCCACTAACAGGTCTTTTGAAACGAGTGATGAACGTGATGCGCGACTAACTGCTGCTCGAGATTATCATACATTGCCCCGAACACGCACACAACAAAATATTCATAATCAGTTGGAAAGTGAGAGAGAAAGAATTGCTGGAGTACGGCATGAAGAGACAGAAGAAGAGCGCGAAGACTTCGACATTCTCTGAACAGAATGTCGATATCATCTGAAGAATCGGATGTGTATCAAGATATAGCCGTAGGGTATGGCGACCTGACCTCTCGCGTCCGGCCCTGGTTCAATCCATGGTCCGGAGCGAGACGGAATGGGAAGCCGTCACCTCCTGCTGCGAAGCAGTCATGCTGGCGAAGGAGGTGGCGGAACGAGAGAGGGAGAGAGCCTCTCTTCCTGGCCGCCGCGGGAGACGCACCGGGCGTCGGGGGCCACGTGGTGGCTACCGGCCACCGTAGATGCAGGCCTGTGGACGGTTAGCTATGGGCTAGCTAGCCGTCCGTCCGCCTAGTGACGACAGGCCGTGTCGACGGCGCGTTCGTGTTCCACGCGCGCCTCAAAGAGATGTCAGCAGCAGAGAGGGGCCCGCAAGGGCCGAAGCCTGCCGGGGTTGCGGGACTGTTCGAAAGAGATACCGCGGCCCCGGAACGCAAAGGGCGAGGAAGGAACATGGATGGGTTTTAGTCAGTAAGAGTCTGACACTCCCTCCCGCTCCGCCCAGAGTGGGAGAAGTCATTTGATGATTTCCCATCCCAAAAAAAAAAAAAAAAAAGGGTATGGCGACCTTCCTTGGGTTGATAAGGAACGGAGTGCATTTACGTATACTCCTATGATTGAATACGCCACATATTCATCAGAGGTATGTTCAAAATTGTACTTTATGTGAAGCTGTTAAATGGCAAAAAGAAACAAACGGTATGTGTTGCTCAGGTGGGAAAGATCCGTTATTTTCCCATTGGTCTTTGAATTCGACATCAGACGTTTCAGATCTTCGATTTTAACGATCCCGTTGTCGCTGGCATAAGCAACAGGATCCGCGTACGAAGTCGCGGGCAGAAGCTAGTCTAAATATATATAACTCAAAGGTACGCACAACCCAAACCACTGGACGGATCAGGCTGAAATTTGGCATGCAGGTAGATGTTATGACGTAGGCATCCGCTAAGAAAGGATTTTGATCAATTCTACCCCCAAGGGAATAAAATAGGGGATGGAAGTTTATATGAAAGTCCGTCAGTTTTAAAGTTAGGATCTTTTAATTTTGTGTGTAGGCTGACGATTGAAAATTAATTTATATGTGTTTCATCGTTTTTGATAATTCCACCCCGAAGGCTTAAAAAGGGGATGAAATTGTGTGTGAAAAATCTTTAATTTTCGACGTAAAAAGTACAAAATTTGTTATCTCGGCTTATGATTGGAAGCTAACGCAACGGCTTTATTAGAATTTCAACCCTTGAGGGGTGAAAAAAGACTATCATTTTGTTTTTAATTAAATTTTTTATTTTTTGGGTTACTAAATAGTATCAAAGTTAGTAAGTCGTTGGTTTTTTTTTTTATTTCAACCCACAAAGGGAAAAGGGGATGAAGTTTTGCATTGTATTTGTTCATTCGTTCACCAATAACGGCAGCAGGAGAGACCTTTTGCAGCAGTGCAAGTTAATAGTACAGGTAGGTACCAATCGTATGGACGCGCACACGTGACGTTGCGGCTGGCAGTACTTACCGTTTTGTAGGGACCTAGGTAAGCCGAAGATTATGGAGTTACGGCAGGGGCAGAAAAAGAAAGTATGTATAGTAGAACAAGATAGAATGAGTAATTGTCGATGTCGTATTTGATACCAACTAGATTTTTTTATTTTGTTGGTTTTTGTTTTTAGGTAGATTTCCTTTTTTTTTAAAAAAAAAATCTACCTATTGGTCTCTCACTTAGGGAGATTTATATGTATACGTATGTTTAAGGGTGACAAGCAAAATTTAGCCACACTCTACAGGTCGCAATTATGAACCGAGTGCTTTCAAACGTGGCCAAAAAATTGAAAAGGTCAAAACTTAGGCTATGTTCGTGAATGGGCGGAAGTCGTCCATGGGGGGCGGCGGTGGGGCGGTTTTTCTAAAATCAGTTTTTTGGCCATAACTTTATCCTATGAAAAATTTTTGTACCGTTTTTCATTTTTATCATTCTGAGTAAAAGTACGGACAACTTTCGATAAAACTTTTTTGATGCAACCCCTAAATTGGGGAGGGGGTTGAAATTTCCAAAATTTTTGCGAAAAAAAATCATATCTCCGAAACAGTAAACATTTTGAGCGTCGCAAATATTTTTTTTTTTGAAAGAAAATTGTTTACTCTACAATTGTTACCTTTTAAGTTTAGCGATAAAAATTATAGTTTTCGAAATAAAAAATCATAACTAAAAATTTGAGGGCGTTTCCATGCTAAACTCTTATGAGAGGATTTAAATAAAAAGGGTAAATTTCCTTTACAGGACATCGATTTTGAAATCATATTTTTTTTTGTAGATTGTACACATAACAACACACAACTCTTTATACAAATTTTCAATAGTCGGACGCTCCAGCACATTCTCCGAAATCTACCTCCTCCTGCGGCTTGCCGGAGGGATTTTTTTCTAACTCTTCTGCATTTCTGATCTTACTTTTGATGAATGAAGATAAAAATCCAAAATGGCGGCGACGAATATTTTTGGATTTTCCATCATGGTGTCGTTTCCGTGGTTTTTGGTGTCGCTGATAATGAAAATCAGTTCAAAATTAACATGGTAAAAAAAGTAAACAGAAGCAAAAAAAAACAGTTCTCTTTTTTTTCTTCGGCTTCCCCTGACACTATTTTCACCCTTCGCTGTTAGGTAGAGGTGTATCTAATCCTACACCCACATTTCGCACATTTAGCTTATTTCCATCAACCGGGCACAAAAATACAATAACACTTTGCCCGTCCCGGAAATCGAACCCAGGATCTCATGCTCAGTAGCGCTTGCGACAACTTGACCAACGATGCAGTCTCACACATGACCCATCAATATTTTCACGCGAACGAAGTCGCGGGCAACAGCTAGTATACAATAATTATCCCAAATAACGGGAGATTAACGAAACTTCTTATCCAGCAAGCACATGAACACAACTTCCATGGCGGAGCTCGACTTACCTTGTCTTTACTAAGACAGCAATATTGGATAATTCAGGGAAATAGAGCTACCAAAAAACAGCTACGTATATGTGTGACCTGAAGAAAAACAAGAACCCAGAAAGCTACATCAAATAATGGGAGACCTGCCTGGATGTCGATCTAATCGAGCGCCTCCATTTTATTTTACTGGAATAGATTATACGGGGTTTATTCGAGTAAAAGCAAATAAAGGGAAAGGCATTTAAACAACCAAGGGGTATATCGCCTTGTTTATTTGCATGGTCACAAAAGGGGTCCATATAGAGCTGGTCTCCGTCCTAAGCTGTTCGTCAGCGTTACGTCGCATGGCGGCACGACGAGGGCCAAAGCACATCTATTCGGACAATGGAACAAATAGAAATAGTAGAGACTAGCTGACCCGCGCAACTTCGTCTGCGTGAAGAACCGCTCGACCGATTTTGTGCAAACTTCACATAAACAATTTACTAAATAGTCCGAACAAAGTAACTATAAACATTTGGTTTGGATAGGTGAGCCCGTCGCGATTTATAAAATGACGTCACAGTACAACGCCATCTATCGAAGAGCTATATTCAATACTGCACGCAGTTGATCTCCAGATATAGTTCATAGATGGCGCTGTTTTCATATTTAATTCGGAAACACTATTATTTCATAATTTAATTAATATTTACATTTTTTTGAGGTGTGAACTGATTACGATGAATCCAAAAACTTAATGTTACTCTAATTAATAATTATTAACGCAAATATTGTAGTGTATAAACGTGAAGTTGTGAGACCAAATTCACATTATCCTAATTTTACTTCTGGAACACTTTATATTCAAATATCTTTTGATAGACTGAACCGATTGCGATGAAACAAAAACTTAATGTTACTTCAAGTTACGCTAAATCGTTGTGTATAAAAATTATCTACATTGATTACGTACATTTTACGTGATGCTGGTACAAATAAACATACAAACAGACAAACAGATAAACAGACAAACAGACAAAAAATCGAAAAATGCTGGAAATGGGTTCTATTGGTTGTCCTTTAACACCCTGGCTTTATTATTTTGTTTTCTTTTTAATGTACAAAAACGTCTTTTCTTCAGTTTTATTATATGTATAGATGAGCATAGAATGGCATTGGAACTGCCCTTCTTGGCCAAGTGCTGGAGGGAGCGATCTATTCGGAGTCTAAAACAACATCTGAAAAGAGTAATAGGAGAACAAGCTCTTACATTCGAAGAATACATATATAGGTTCAAATTGAAGCGAGCCTAAACTCAAGACCTCTGTGCTCAATATCTGAGGATATCGATGACATCAATTTTCTCACTCCAGCGCATTTCTTAACTACTCGTGAAGGCCTATATGTCATAGACGGCACAAGATGGTATTTAGTGAATAAAACGTTCCAAGATATATGGAAGCGGTGGAAAGCTGAGTATCTCAGCCAGTTGTCGATACGCAGCAAGTGATTAAAAGCCAAGAATATAGAGACAGGAGATATGGTTACCATTCATGACGATAACCCACCACCGGGGAGATGGCTTGTTGGTCGGGTGGTTGAAGTCCACCCAGGAAAAGATGGAGCTGTCCGGGTGGTGGCCTTAAAAACAAAAAACGGTTTCATAAAGCGGCTCATTATCAAGCTTTCTTTACCTATAGCAGAAAACGAAGCAAAAAGACAGCATCAGCCAAATAATGAAGCAAAAGCGGAAGAGAAAACGAGCAAACAGTTCAGTAATGGCCCTAAAATCTATAGTATAGCGTTATCATTGCTATTTTTTATGAGTCTAATACTGACCACTCAAGCATAATACAAATTAACAGCGTTCGATAGCAACCAAACATTGTATTTTTACCCATTAAGACAAATGCATCTTAATCGGGATCAGTGGAAAATTGTAACTTATTATAATATGTCTCCTTACTGGCAAGGAGACAAAGCGGTCACACAATTTTCGCAATATCTCGAGAAAATATGCGAGAAAATTCAAAACTAGAGCCATTGCAAAATAATCATCCTACAATTAATACAACACGATTACGATGAACTACGATACTATAATCAGCTGGTTGCTCAATCAGCACTTTGGAGCGCGCTCGCGAACTCGACGCGAGCTTATCAACGCTGTCGGCTCCATAGCCAATTCATTGTTCGGAGTACTGGATCAGGAATTCGAAGAAAAATACAAGAGTGACATTGAACTTGTACACTGGAATATAAACCACCTTAGTCAGTTGTACATAAGTAGCTTGAGAATAAACATTGTACCAGAACCGGTGTCGCCAAACTCATACATTTGCGATTTACTCTTACTACAAACCCAAAAATACGATTGGCTAAAAACAAAATCAGGGCGTAAACGAAATGCAAAAGAAATATTATACGAAATGCAACTTTAACATCAACAGTCTTTATATCAAATTGATAAAAACAAGAAGTAAATACATCTTGGACTACCAAGTACCGCTACTCGTCACTAGATGGCATTGTGTATTGTGTGTTCAGTATGAACTGTAACTACGTAAAAATAAGGGTGGTATTTGAATGGCGTATCACTGACACGAATGCAGGTTGCTACTCAAATAGTGATGTAATCTAATTCGATCGAAATAATATCGATAATATGAAAACTTATCTAAAACATAATAATATAATGCAAAAAAAATATTGTATGCGCTAGTGTGATACTATTAAAATAATGAAATTAGTATATCGTTGGGCAATTTTTAATCGTAGTAAATAGGGTATTTATTTGCATGTAAATCAAGTACCTTTTTGTTTGTATTTGTTCATTTCGTACAGGGTTTCAATTTGAAAAAAAAGTTGAAAACCTCGCAATATTTTTGTTCGGTCTAAAACCAGGGCATTTGAGGTGACCGAACTGTCCGCGATTCGCGGAGACAATCAAATTAAAGTTGCCCTTACGAAAAGTGACTTAGCTGGTGCCGGTGGGCTGAAGAGGTGGACCAGTCCTTGATCACGCCGGGTCTGCTGTATGTCTGTGTGTGTGTGTGTATAGTGTTATGTATGTGGTCGGGTGATAGCAGATTTGGCAAATCCGACTATGTTTAAACAGACGCTGTCTTAGTAGCGCGTAACAGGTCGGAATGCAGCACAATAATAGTTCAAACTGCACAAAATATGTCCACTTCAATTTTCACCTCGCACACGGGGCTAAACGTAACCTCAAAACCGGCGCTTGACAATGAACAAATAAACCCGTTTTCTGGTACAAATGGGGGTGTTTTGTCCAATTAACACTGAATTATAACCAAGATCTTGCAAACAAAAAAGATTCACTTGGATTTTCCAATTATCTCAATCAATCAACATATTTATTCGATGTAATCTCGTAAGGAGTCAAAGGCAAGAGTATAAACGTCAAGCGATGACAGTTGATTTAACAGTGACAGTCCAAACGTCAAGTTGCGTTTCGATACACATACGGCACGAAACAATTCTATTATTACATTGCTTTGTGAGTTTCAGACAATATAAAACAATGAAAAAGTATTAATACGAAATCAAAGTCAATCATCAAAGTCAAAATTATTTATTAAAAACATTTACGGGCACTTTTAAATTGCCAAATTAGTTGCCCGTTTTAAGTCGAACACTTATAAAATCAATAAAATAAATAAAAAAAAACATATATTAGAAACAAACCTTACATTGATTTCTACAAACGTACTATGTATAAAGCTACAGTCCTTGAAATAAAACGTATTTACTAAGGACCTGCCGTTTAGATATTTTTTATTTAATTTTAAAATGTGGTGTATTCTAACATTCATATATTTTTCGGCGATTGCTTTAATTAGGTTTGTAACATGATTTGATGTTGGGAATTCGTAAATCTGATGGTAATTAATAGTTTCAAAAATGTTCGTCCCTATAAACATTTTTACTATTTTAATAAGCAATGTTTCTTTTTTTTAAATTGTTCCCTCTACGCTTCGCACAACAGATTCAGCTGTTTTTCTAAATTTTGATCGTATCTGCTGACGGAAATAGTAGACCCCCTTTATTTTTATTTTATTAACTTTATTAATTTCATAATTATCTGTATTATATTACTCACAAAAACGATTAAACTAAATATATAAATACTTTTACTTTAAAAAGGCAATGCAATAATATCGATTGATTTATCGATAAAGTCACGCACTATTTGGATAGCGTCAAAAGTATAGGTAGACAAACGAATATTCCAGAAAGGCTAATAACCGGGAAAAGAAAATCAACTTTTTATGTCATCTAATTAAAGACTATTTTTGTTTGTATTTGTTATGCAATGTTTGACGAAATTTTATTTTTTCATTTTATCTAAATAAGTCCGAAAATAAAACTTACCGGTGCAGCGGTGGTATGATACCCCTCCATGAGTTAGATTTTTAGTCCGACTATGGTTTTTACAGTCCAGTATGGCACATTAAGGCATTTTAATATTATTTTTCGTTAAAATTATGTTGACGCAGTCTAGTTAGAGAATGAGAGCGCTTGAACAGCAAGTGCGTCACGCATGACTTACTAGCGGCGACATTGCCACGCCTACTTACATTTTCCACTGGTTTTACTGTTCCGTGGTTGTACAGGAATCAAACATCGGTTATAGAAGCGGAGTATAATATATTAAGGCGACCCAAGAGACTATTGAAAAACAGCATAAGATAATTAATAAACATTTGAATCATGACAGCAACACATTGCAGCAGGAGATCAACGTAATGTCTATTCAGCAAGATTTCTCTTTAGCTACGTTAGCGACCATAAATATGATTCAAAATTTAAAGCGGATTCATGACAATTTCCTTGACACTATGACTGAGATCTATCATGGTCAGATCAATCTGCATCTCTTGACTCCACAACAACTTCGTGCGGAGTTACAGATTGTATCTAGTCAAATATTGGAAGAGTTAGCATTACCCATAGATGATATTCAGTTCAACCTGTATGAGATCTACAAAATGTAACAAGTTAAGGCAAGGATGAGAGACGAATATTTCATACTTAATTGAAATTAACCTACCGTTAATTTTAGCAGAGATACGTTCCAGCTGTACAATTTGATACCAGTTCCGATTCAAATTAATAAAAGTATGATCAGTATCAGCAGCCCACGTGCTTCTACACTGCCCAGTGGTTGCAACATACAGGGCAAAGTACTTCGGTCACCCAGGTACTCTCCGCGAGATTGTCTGCAACATCGGGGCGCTGCTGGCCTTCCTTGGGGAGTTGGGATGGCTCGAGTGAAGTTCCCACCCGTACGCAAAATACGCGCCTTGACGTGGAGTTGCGGACACCAGCCCGTTATACAATACAATACAATACAATGATCAGCATCAAGCTTGCGTCAGAATACGTAGCGATTAACTCAAGAAGAGATTCATACATAACAGCCAGCGTCAGCGATCTTCAAGGTTGTGAACATCAAGCGGAAAGCTATCTTTGTCGTATCGAGGGTCAGTCCAGAGTTTAGGTCCCGAGGAACAATTCTGTGAAAAGGAGAAGCTATCCACTTGCAGGATCAAATCTAGCTGTGAAAACAAATGGGTTCCATTACACGCCTCATCGTGCCTCGTACTCTTTGAGAGTCACATGCGACGACGACCTACATTTCATTTCATTTCATTTATTTCAGTAACAATTTTTACATTGAATCGAAAATTGCAGATTGATTTGCAGTTCCCCTGTTATAGTATGCAGTAATTACATTATAAATTCATTGTTAGGACAGTAACCAAGATAAATTAATAAGCGAGCGAAGTCAGCAAGGCTGGACTTATTCAACTACCTAAGCAATGCGTTGTGAAGGGTCATGATATAACAGTTTATTCTCATCAGAAATTAGAGAATACGCTTAACCTTAAGCCAAATATACTCGAGATAAAATTAACTCGCAAAAATGGAATCATCAGTAATCTTACGCTATCTACCCAAAATTTCCAAGACGATAAGGTCGATGCAGATATCGCACCGATACACGTATCTTTAAAGCAACTCTGTGAACAAAATGAATCGATGAAAAAATCAGCCGACCAGACAAAAGTTTTAACGACACATGACATACACATATTATTATGCGTATAGTAAGTATGCGTTGTTGTATTGCCCATTGACAGCAGCCATCGCAGCGGTCCTGTGGTTCCTGAGGAGGAGGTGTCGGCGGACCAGTGGTCCATCCGCCCAAGGGCGCATCGCGTGCCTCAAGTGCCCCGCGAGCTCAGTGCATAACGGACAGCAACCGAGTGCATTCATTTCCATCATTTTAGCAATAACTCAGCCTAGTTACCTCAATAAACCCGTTAAAGTTGTTTGAGTGTTTAATTGCCTGGAACAGATAATAATAAACATAATATTCACTTTAATTTAGATAAAAGTAATTTAGACGTAGTGACAAAAACAATAACTGTTATCCAAAACTGTTACCTTTTTATTTTGTAATACAAGATTTTTAGTATCAAATGTATTGATAATTGTATTTGTATTGATTGTGTATTATACAGCTGTTCATGCTGGGGTACAGGCTCATACATTTTTTAGCCAAGTCCTTTCATAACAAACGGCACAAAAAAATTAGTAGTTCAGACTCACTATTAGACTCACACATTTCCGGGATATACCATACAAATAAAGCTTGTCGCGTGAATAGAAAAGACAAAAAACAACTACTTGTACGTGACAAGCTTTTATAAAAACTATTCATTTATTAAAAAACACAAAAAAGAGAAAAATAACTTTAGCTTCAGAAGTCGGTGACCTTTGTTTGATTGATTTACTTAGTTTTTTTGTCACCGACTTCTGAAGCTAAAGTTATTTTTCACTTTTTTCTACTTTTTGAAGTGGGTTTTATTTTTCACTTTTTAGAGGTTCACATGGGCTTACCCCTTCACCGCGTAATGTTATGTTATGAACTGGTGTAAACAATAGACAGACTTGAGATTTCAGCAATCCCAGTACATTTGCTATCATTTATTGAGGAGTTCCGTTGCCTATCTCTGAAGTTCTGCATCAGATCTTCACCAAATTGAAATGGGATCACTTTAAGAAAGTACTCTTCCAAAAACTACCCAAATCGCATCAAGTGTGCCTATAAAATTTGAAGAGTTCTCTCTATTTCAGATCCCGACTTGATGATTATATGGGACTACCTGGGAAGTATATCCTTTAAAAAAAAAACAAATCGGTCCAGCCATCTTCGAGTAATCGGAGAACATACATAAAAAAAAAGGTTTCGACGAATTGAGAACCTCCTCCTTTTTGAAGTCAGTTAAAAATAGCAGGGAGGTTTATTTTAGTGTACATACATTGCTTTAGTATTTACGATAAGTTAGAAAGAAAAAAATAAATAATACCGAACAGTAATTGTGATTTTTCTTAGCAGTTCTCATGAGTGCTAACTGTACTTGCCGAACAAAAAGTTTACCAAATGGGATTCAATGTATGAAGATCAAAATAATTACAAAATGGGTAAATGTATGAAGAAGATCGAATTATTTACGAAACGGGACTTTTGTGATGCTATTTTGTTTAGTTGTCGAAATGGGAAAGTTACGAGATGGGCCGGAGCCGTTCCCTCATAAGGAGACGATACTGGTTGCAGGATGAGGTCTTCTTTATCAAAATTGAGGTTGATGATTTTGTCTGGTACCAATCAGTAATTTCTCAGGAGTAGGCTAAAAGCCCTGACAGAATCTGGATGCGTGTTTATGATGTTTAGATAGTTATGTTTATGTTGGTACGTTTTAAAAATATTTTAAAAAACAAAACGTAGGTAAACATAATAATGATGTAAGGGCTATGTGGCTCTAAGCCGACTCCACTCTTTAGGTGGATTCATTTCGTTCCTTGGATCATATTAAATTACTGAAAGAACCCCATAACCCACAAACTTTCGAGAAATCGGAAAGGTGAAGAAATCTTTCAAAAATTTTTGACAACATGACACACAAGATGTATTATTTACGTGTAAGTTGCGTTATATCACTATCACTACATAATATTATAAAACAAAGTCTCCCACCGCGTCTGTCTGTCCTATGTATACAAGATCTTTAAAACTACGCAACGGATTTTGATGCGGTTTTTTTTAATAGATAGAGTGGTTCAGGAGGAAGGTTTTCGTATATAATTTTACGCGGGTGAAGCCGCGGGCATCGGCTAGTTACTCATATACCAGCGATGAAACCTTAACAAGAAAAAAATAGAGTGGATCTGCAAAATTACTTCATCACTAAATTATAGGTAACACCAAACTAATATAAGTAAATAAAGTAAGTTCAAAAACATGGTCGTATGTCACTGACCTTAAAAAAACAAATCGACCACGGCTTTCCTCTGAAAATCACTACGAATATTAATTAAGTACATTAAAATACATGTAATGTTAGACGAGAAACAATGGTTTGTAGGTACTTAACAATTTCAGACGACAATATTTTTATATTGCATACCTTTTAGAGCGTAATTTTTCAGTCGGGTTTTAGCTTTTTTGTTGTGTTTTTATTTACAATAGTGCTCGTGGCTTATACATACATAGATACAATACCTATACTGTGCCGACACTGACCTGCACATTCCAAAAAACTTGAACTTAGCCGCATAACTACATATAGCTTGTATATAGGGTATCTAATACGTAACTATATTTGTTCGGGAACTCATTCCGTTGCTAGATACGAGTAGGCGCAAGTACGTACTCTGTATAGATGGCGCCTGCGTTGTGGGTGATGCTCTTGGCGAGCTTAGCGGTGTCGTGCGGGCTGGAGGCGCGTGGCAGTAGCACGCCGTCGTAGAGGCGCACGTACCGCAGCAGCGCGGCCAGAAGCGCGGCGGCGGCGTGCGCCGGCTCGCTGCCCCACACCAGCGACACGGTCACCGCGCCGTCGCCGTACGCCACGCTGCGCCGCCCGAGCATCTTCACCCCTGCCGAGAGCAGACATGGCCAAACATTATTGTGAACCTATATATATATATATATATACTACGACTACTACTACTTGACACTTGATGCAATGGGATCATTGAATGATTCAATTTCATCAAGTGAAATACAGTATGCCATCTGCGACTGCGACCCACAAGATTGACGAGAGTTTCAGTTATTAGATCTAGACGTCACGTTTTTACATGGTGAGTCGTACCTACCTTTTGTAAGACTTTTGAGCTTCTAACTAACCGTTGCTAGAGACTGTCAAAGGTCTACTAATGACAACCGGGACAAACGACTTTCCGCGGCATGGAGGGTATGTAATTTGAATTGTCACCTACCTACAAAACCTCGGCGAGCTTGACCGTTAATCCGTGTGGCATTACACTTCATTACGATCGATCTATTAAAAAAACCGGACAAGGGTGACTCGCACCCAGGGCACGCCACGATAGTGGTAAGTCCCCTCTTTGAGGAGTGGCTAGAAAGGCGCCACGGCGCCCTCACCTTCCGCCTGACGCCCTCACCGGACACGGATGTTTCGGGAGGTACCTGCACCGAATCGGGCGGGAGGAAACGCCTGGGTGTTTCCACTGTGAGGATCGACTGGAGGACACGGTGGAGCACACGGTGGAAGTCTGCCCTGCGTGGGCATAGCACCGCCGTGTCCTCGTAGCGGCGATCGGCGGCGGCGACCTCTCGCGTCCGGCCCTGGTTCAATCCATGGTCCGGAGCGAGACGGAATGGGAAGCCGTCACCTCCTTCTGCGAAGCAGTCATGCTGGCGAAGGAGGTGGCGGAACGCGAGAGGGAGAGAACCTCTCGCCCCAGCAGCCGCCGCGGGAGACGCACCGGGCGCTGCGACGTCAGTACCCCAGCTTCCAGGCCATACGTACCTGAACCACTTCGCAAGCAAATCTTCAACAGCTTGCATTTTTTAAGCCAGCCTGGTGCCAATAATAATAATAATATCGCGGGTCTCAAACCATAGGGGCGTATATGCAAAAATGCGATTTTTCGTTTTTAATGCAATTGGATTCTACTATAAGCAATACATGACCTAAATTTTTCTTATAATTTAATACCAATTACTTTTTGTATAAATTGCAAAATAATATTTGCCGTAAGCTAGACAGTTTACAATTATTTTTAGGCCATATAGGCATATAATAGACGTAAGAGCAATATTATTGCTTATTGAGGCAGTTTTGACGTGCCCTAGAGACGTATGCACTTACGACTTTCAATTTTATTATGATCCTAGGAAATCCAGTCGGGCCATATAGACGTATGCACATACGACTGTTTGTTTTATTTTGACCTGAAATCATTGTGTCGAGCCATATAGACGTATGCGCATACGGCTGTTTATTTTATTTTAACATGAAATCATTGTGTCGAGCCATATAGACGTATGCGCATACGACCATCAATGTCAACATGATCCTGGGGATATTTAGGCATCACTGCGGACGTATGCACATACGTCTACATATTTTAGTATTGCTGTCTCAAGATTTCGTCATTACGCGGACGTATCGTCATGTCAACAACACGGAAACACAGTCATTCTGATGTGAGCTGCCATTGCGAGTGGATGTAATTTTAATGCGTGAAATACCTTTACTGTCAATAATGAAGCGTAGAGACAATATCCTGCGTTTAGCACTAAACAGTGATAGTGTGTTTATCAATAATGGTAAGTTATTTTGATTATACCTTATTTGTTTCAATATAATCTTATTTAGATGTCTTGTTTTAAAGTATAGGTACTGTTCATTTAACTAATATAAGGATGTTGTTTCTTGTTTAAAATGATGATTTTTTTTGTTATTATAACAATAACGTAAATAATACTGATGTAGGTAGTTTTACGATCGTTTGTGTTGAACAGGTATGTATCCTTAGCGCGAGTTGGTAGGTATGGTATTTGTAAAATGTTATTTGAATTAGTGTAGGTACCTATTACGTATAAATACTGACTGCGTGTATTTTTTTGTTTATAATCCTACTAATGTTATAAACGTGAGAGTTTGTATGGATGGATGGATGGATGAATGTTTGTGGTACTCTTTCACGCAAAAACGGAACGGAACGGATTTGGATGAAATTTGGCACACAGATGGTTTATAACCAGGATTAACATATAGGATATTTTTTACCCCGATATTCCCACGGGATCGAAACTTATACCGGTGAAAGCGCGGGGCGCAACTAGTTTAACATTAAGTAGTTGTTAGAACTAGCTGCGCCCCGCATAAGTTTCGTTTCTGTGGGAATATCGGGATTAAAAAATCCATCCATCCATAAACACTTTCACGTTTATAATATTATACAAGGTGTTTTTTATTTTAAGAAATGATACTAACTATATGACTGGCCAGTAAAAAAAATGGAAAAAGTAAAGGTTATGATATCCTGTTTATTATTTGAATTTTCCTTTCTCACATGTTTTATATATTACAGGGTCTCTGACTATGGACGACTACGAGGAGTTACCACTTCCAGTCGAAGAACCAATTCGTATTTTACATTCATCGCCAGTGAATACATCCAGGGATTCACCTCTAACAGTTGAACAACAAGTGGTAATAGTTGAAATGGAAAACTTAGGCTTTACTGGCAGTTTCTGCGACAATAGTACCAAAGATATTTCATTAGCCTCACATTTGTCACCAATGTCAGTATTTATACCCAACGAAATACCTCTTGAAGAGCCAGAATATTCTTCAGTTCAAAGTAAACAAGAGCTTACACCACTTTTTACTCCAATCCAATCTGTGCAGCCATTGTCAAGCCCTAGCATAATAGAAACACCAACCACTACATCTAACATCAATAATGAAACATTACCAGAAACAGGGATAGACTTTGATGATGATGATGATTCTGTGGCAGACCCTAATTACGTTCCTTCAGATATTGAAAATCAGCCATCCCCAATGTCACCAATTACACCATCATCTAATCAACCTCCTCCACTAAACAATTTGAATACCCCACAACATTCTATTGAAATAGAAGAACCAGTATTAGTAAACTCCATTATTGAAAGTTATCAAGAGGAGGTTGATTCCCCTTTGCCAAAAAGAAATAAAAGAAAGTTACCAGAACTGTGGAAAAAAAACCAAAGAAAATTTAAAAGAAACAGTGGCGCTGCATATACGTCGGCTCTAGGCAAGAATAAACCTGCAAAAGAGTGTAGCTATGCACCATGCAAATGTCAAAAACAATGTCATTTAAAATTTGACAGTGAAACAAGACAAAAGCTTTTTGATTCTTTCTGGGGCTTAGGGGGTCTTGACAGGCAAAGAGATTTTTTGTCCAAAAACGTAACTGCAGCTGAAGCTACAGGATCACGTGTTAAAAATTCAAGAAGAAAGTTTACACTCCAGTACAGTTTTAAAGTAAATTCAGATACCGTTTTAGTTTGTCAGCCTTTTTTTTTGAAAACATTGCATATAAGCGACAAAATGGTCCGCACTGCTTTAGATAAAGCACGCAGAGGAGTTTGTGAAATTATATCACCCGATAAACGAGGTCGACATGTACCATCAAATAAATATGACAATATCAAGATTCAATTCGCCAAAGATCATATTGATTTGTTTCCAGCAGTACCATCACACTGGTGTCGTAAAGATACAAAAAAAATATATTTGGAGCCTACATTAAATAGAGAAAAACTGTATCAATTATATAAAGAACATTGCATGGAGAATAACAACGTTCCTATCTGCAAGACTTCATACAAGGAATTAATTCTGGAAAAGAATATAGATTTTCACAAGCCGAGAAAAGACCAATGTTGGTGTCATAAGTTTGAGCAGTTATCCGAAGAAGAACAGAAAGAAAAACAGGAGGAGTATGAAGAACATTTTTATAGGAAAGAATCTGCCAAAGACGAAAAGAAGACTGATAAATTAAAGGCAATGGTTGACTCTACTCTTCTTGTCTGTACCTTTGATTTCGAAGCAGTGTTATATTGTCCATTAGTTTTGGGTAAACCTGTCTTTTATAAAAGAAAATTGGGCTGTATGAATTTCACAATACATAATGCAGTGAGCAAACAGGGCTACTGTTACTTTTGGCCAGAGTACGAGGGGAACAGAGGGGCAAATGAAGTCTCAACATGTTTGTATACTTATATCACCAAGCTCACCAATGTGGAACACCTGATTCTTTATTCTGATTGCTGCCCAGGACAAAATCGAAATTCAGTGGTTGCTACAATGCTAAGATATGTAATGATGTCTCCAGAAAATAATGTAAAAATGATTGACTACAAGTTTCTCGAACCAGGTCACACCCACATGGAATGTGACAACATGCATTCGACAATAGAACGGGCTTCAGAATACGCCAAAATCTATATTCCCGAAGACTGGCTAAATGTGATACGATTGGCACGGAAAGACAATCCATACATTGTTGAGGTGTTAGACCATTCAAAATTTAAAGACTTTAAGGCAATGCGAGGTATCTCTATTGGTAACACAATAAAAGCCACGGATGGAACGATTATAAAATGGGCTAACGTCAGATGGATACAGGTGAGGAAAGATGTTCCCAATTCGCTTTTCTTCAAATTCGATTACTGGGAAAAATTTAAGGAGGTAAGGTTTACCAGAAAAGTAACGCGGTCGGACATTTCCTCTTCTATGGATACAAATCTGTACTCAGAACCACTTCCACTGAAACAAGTTAAATATAAAGACCTCATAGCTATGTGTAAGGATGGAACTATTCCAAAGAATTACCACAGCTATTACGAAAATTTGCCTGTAGTAGGAAACGAAAATTCTGATACAGGAGCTACAAATGACGACGACGACTTAACCCTTGCTGCAACCAGAGCATCTTATATACGACGACGACCTAGAAACAGAAAGTAATTAAGGAAAGCTTAGATATTTAAGCTTTCCTTAATTACTTTTTGTTTCAGCAAGCATGTATCAGAAAGATGTGCTTTCTAATCTCACTTCACTTGTGCAATGTTAGGAAACATGTGCTCTTATTTTTTTATATATTTTATTTTGTTTTTATTCTTTTAAAGAATTTATTTTCTTTGGTTTTTATGACTGTTTCTTTAAAAAAAAAAACGATTTTATTCACTATAAAATTTAATTTTTCTATGTCTTTTAAGTTTCAAATAATTATGTTCGATTTTTTTTTAGGATTTCAGTTTTATTTTGTTTTTGTTTAATGTGTCTTGAGCTCAATTTTAAATGTTTGTGATTCAGAAGTCATTTAAAATAATTATGTTCAGATTTATGAATAAATTTTATTTGTATTATGCTTATTTTTCTTTTCATACAGAAAACATTTTAGAGAATAAATACCATTTGGTTTATTTTTTGTCTTAGATTGTAGAACAAAACTGGTTTATACCTCTACTTTGAATTCAACCACCTCTCAATATAAATGACAAGCCAGACAGGCGTATGAATTTTAAAAATCGCGCAAATAACGTTAATTTTGATGGGTTCTCATTCCTAAATTGCAGTATTTTGGGTCACCAACTAGATAAAAATAAATATACGTATAAATATTAATAACATAAGGAGAAGGGTTTTACGTCCATAAATTCCATGCATTTTTGGGGGTACTTTCACGGAGTTTTACCGTATATTCGTCATGGCACATAGACGTATAAGCTAAAAACTAGTGTCACAGAGGGAATACCTTAAAATCAAGCATTCCATAATAACTGTAGTGTAAATATATAGCTACATGCAAAAACACAGCAAGCTGGCTCAATCACAAGAAAAGTTATTAAGTTTTTTGTCTCTCCTGAAAAGTAGGGGTTTTGTGGATACGCCCCTATGGTTTGAGACCCGCGATATCATTTAATTCGGGTAACAAAAGACACACATACCTTACAGACTAACATACATATTTATTAAAACCACAAAAACATAAATAAAACTACTGAACACGAAGAGACGGCGTCATGTTCCGCTGCATAGTGTCGCGTAGCCTTCCGAGGAATCGCCGATACACGACACCTTTCGGCCAAAACTCTTCCTTGAGGAAGGTCTCAATATCATGAGTCGGAGCTCGCACCACGAACGATTTAAAATTCGTGTTGTAGCGCGACTCCAACTTCTCGACCCTCACTGTCCAGTTGGTCTTCGCTCGGACGTACTCCACGATCTCCTCTACCTTCGTGGTGTGAAGAGCATGTTCACAAGCTAAAGAAACAAACCTCTTATATAATGAATTATTAAACAATAATAATAATTTAAACCCCCCTTCCTTATTAACTATTGATCTGACAGAGGATTCATTAATGAAAGAAAATTATTCAGTTAGCAAAAACAAATTAAAAAAATATGCTAAGTTGAATAGAATAATAAAAAAAATGTAATCAATTTAGGAAACAACAAAAACGCTTTTCCAAATATATTCCACTGAGGAAAGAGCGTGTTGATTTAGTAAATAAGTTAAACAACTATCAAATAAAATTGGAAGACAGTGTAAAAATTTATCAAATTGATACTCAGCAATTACAGTCTGAAATACAGGTACTTCAGGATTCACTAAGTTCCCTTTCTAGTAGGTATATGATATCTCAGAACCAAATTAGGGAACATATTTTTGCAGCAAATGAGTTGGTAATGGGTCAATGTAGTTGTCAGACGGTTACCAACCATGACAATATCCAGCCTGAGGTAATGGAGGACCCATCCCAGGTTGAGAATTTGTCTCAGGACAGTTTACCGAACCGACAATCAAATAATTTTACACATGATAGTCTGCCTGAGAGTGGTAATTTTATTTCTCATAATAATCATGATTGTAATCTTTCAGTTATGTTCTCTGACAATATAGGTAAGGGGCTAGGTAAATTAATTAGTAATAACCTGAATTATTGTACTCAAAACAATTGTATGCCAGGGTAAGTTATGGAGTCAGGCGTTACTTTGCGGAAATCCATGGCATTAAATGCTATGAAAAATATTTAGTTTTAATACCGCTAGAAAAAAAAATATCCAGGTCTGAAAGCAGGACACAAATCCCACCGTCATGCATATGCACATGCACATATGGGCCCACCCTCCCGCCCTCATGCATATGCACACATACAAAACAAGTGAGAAATAATTAGCATGCCATGCAACCAAACCTTTACTCGACACGTGTTTCGCCCCTCCACGGGGCATCCTCAGGAGTTGTTGACTCGTCGAGCGTTCCAACTCGAATGTGCTAGTCGCTCGTGAGAGTTTGCTGCATCCCCGCAGGGGGGTGCGGCAGGCGGGTTATGGGCATTGCCCTTGGTCCCGCGGGATCCTTTGCACCCGTAGGCTTACGGGTGCCATCACTGGGGCGGCCGATATAGGCCTTGGCCTTGGCGAGCGCGCTGACGCCGCTCGCCTGTGTGTTAGTGTCGCATTGTGTGGGTAGAGGGCGCCGCGGTGTTAACCGTATCTTCACGCCGCCTCGGCGGTCTGTCACCGCCAGGTGGAACTCCCGGTGCCCCGGGAGAAGCCTAGCGGGTGATGACCAGCCAGAGGCGGCTGGGGCTGCCCTCTACCAGGAGAGGGGCCCCCGCCCACAGCGTTATCGAAGCTAGCCGATGCGCTCCGGGCTAAGGGGCCATGTATGTGAGTGTGGACGGTATTGTGTTATAGTAACACCGTCCATGTTTGTGAGTACATAGCGCGCCCGCGTCACTATGTATCACGTGAGTATGCTCGAGTGCTAGTCGCACCGCTGGCGGCCCTTTATATACCGTTTCGATGACGCTTTTATAACGGTCGATACAACGTCACAAAGACATCTGTGTCGAACTACCTGCAATCATACTTAGAAGTGGTGATGGAATTAAATTTGTTTGGTCATTCAACAGTGTATATGCATTGTTATTGTTATGTTTTGATATTTCTAGCTGTTCCAACACACTCAACCGGAAACCCTTATCGCAAACATGCAAAATGTTATAGGAATTGTTGTCGCTCAAGGAGTGGCCGGTGTCAATTAAATGTTTTGCGAAATGTGATTTATCTGGATGGCCATTCCTGTAAGCGGCAACATGTTCCCTGTACCTAATTTCGAAACCTCGGCCTGTCTGACCTACATAGACCCCGTTGCAATCATTGCACACTAATTTGTAAACTCCGGATTTTTTTGAATTCTCTAATTTATCTTTACCGTTACATAGTTTACGCAAGTTATGATCTGATCGAAATGCTACGTAAACATTGTGTTTTCTAAGAATATTCGCGATCCTATCTGAAATTGGGCCTATGTAAGTGAGACTTCCGATATTCTTGTTAATTCTTTCGGGGGGACATGCATAAAGTGCTGAGCGTGCCCGGTCATTCTGCTTTTTCTTAATTATATTATCAATAACTTGTTTGGTGTAACCGTTTGAAGTCGCGATTTGATACAATATTTTGAGTTCTTTGACGTAACTATCTGTGGACAGTGGGAGTGACATTAAACGGTGGACATAGCTGCGGAAGGCTGCTAGTTTATGCTGTAGTGGGTGACAGGAAGATGCGGGAATCGTTGTGTCAGTGTGCGTGGGCTTTCGATAAATTTGGAAATCGAGTTTGTTGTTGACTCTTGTGATTGTTAGATCCAAAAAATTAAGGGACTGATTTGATTCTAATTCTAATTTGAACTTAATTTTGGGGTGGTGAGTGTTGAGCTTATTTACGAATATATCTAATTGACGATTAGTTCCTGTCCAACAGATAATTATGTCATCTACATATCTATAATAAAACCGACAGCGGTGCGACTAGCACATTCGAGTTGGAACGCTCGACGAGTCAACAACTCCTGAGGATGCCCCGTGGAGGGGCGAAACACGTGTCGAGTAAAGGTTTGGTTGCATGGCATGCTAATTATTTCTCACTTGTTTTGTATGTGTGCATATGCATGAGGGCGGGAGGGTGGGCCCATATGTGCATGTGCATATGCATGACGGTGGGATTTGTGTCCTGCTTTCAGACCTGGATATTTTTTTTTTCTAGCGGTATTAAAACTAAATATTTTTCATAGCATTTAATGTATGCCAGGGTCTACCTACAAACAGGTTATGGCATCTGCGACAAAAACTGTTTGTGATCCTAGTACCACCATAACTATATGTGTAGGCAATAGTTCTAAGATTAAAAAGGAAGATATCACTGACTGTGTATCCGAGTTGTTAAAGTTAAAATGTAGTAAAATCATATTGTGTGCTTTTCCCTATTTTGAAAATTTGGGTAATAGGAAAAACAATTATATACATATGTTAAATAACCATATTCATTTTCTAGTAGGTCACTGTAGTGACAGACTTATATATCTGGATATCAACACTATTGTTGGTAAACTAAAGTCGACACGGGGTAAGGTGTATCTAAATTTTGTATGTAGACACAAAATAGCTCGGCTATTACCTAAAAGTATTCACACGGACATAAATAGTATGTCTAAGTTTAGTTATATTATTAATACATCGACAATTAGTAATTCTACTAATGATCAGGTGACTGGCACGAATGAATATAGCAATAGTGCTATAAATGTTTAAACACATTGTACTGGAGAGGATCCATCTGTCACCGTGGAAAATTCTCAATTAGGGTTTATTAGTGATAGGGTCTTGTTGTCAGAGGATGGCACGGGAGTCTCCGGCCTCACTCCATATATTAATTTAAACTAGAAAGTGAGACAACAGAAGGTACCATTAACAATATTATTGTTAATCCTACCAACAACAAGGTATCTTCTTGCACTCAACTAGTTAGTAAAAAAGGGCCTCAGCAGAACACCTTAAAATTATTCCACCAAAATATCCAAGGCATTTCTTCCAAATTATTAGAAATTGAATTGTTTTTAGAAAGTAGTAAGTTTGACATTATTTGTTTTACTGAACATTGGCTAAAGGATTACCAAATGCTTATTAATTATGAGAACTATATGGTGGGTAGCTGCTTTAACCGTAAAACTATGCTTCGTGGAGGTTCCCTAATATTAATAAAAAATAGTTTTAAATATAAGCAACGTAATGACATAGTAGGTCTCTCGGTTGAACATTGCGTCGAACTGTCCTGTGTTGAGCTAGATAAGCATGTAGTTGTGTGTGTGTACAGACCCCCAAACTATCAAAACTTTTCCTTATTCGAATCAATAATGGAAGATGTCCTGGCAAAACTTGCAGCCAGTAATAAGTCTACAATTATTTGTGGTGATTTCAATATCAATACTTTAGAAGAGAATCCAAATAGCAGTCGGTTATTAAATCTTTATATGTCATTTGACTTGACCAACACTGTTATGGAACCTACTAGAGTAACATCATCTTCTGCTACTTGTATAGATAATGTTTTCTGCAATTGTGATTATTTAGATAAAGCCATAGTGAATTGTTTGCCGTCTGACCATAGCGGACAAACTGTAACTTTTTGGTGTAAAACTCCATTACAAAATGTTCAGATTAAATTTAGACCTATAACTTCTTGCAAATTAAATAGGTTTAATATTTCCCTACAGAACAGGTTAAGTGAAATGAGCCAAGAGGATATTAATATAAATCAATTGTATGACCGTTTCTTTTCATTAGTTCACACGGAATTCAACAAAACTTTTGAAAAGAAGACAAAGAGTATTTGCCCTAAATTTATATTTAGTGATTGGGCAACTAGAGGTATCAGAAAAAGTAGGGAAAGGCTATTTGAGCTTTACAGCCTTAAGACTTTTATAAACACAGAAACTTTTAGCAAGTATGTTGCTAAGTATTCAAAGATTTTTAGAAATACTTGCAAGGTTGCTAAAGCCCTGCACATTAGCAACAAGATCAAAACAGCAGAAAATAAAATAAAGACCGTTTGGAAAGTCATAAATAACGAGACTAACAGAAAGAAAATACGTAATAATAGCTATACATTAGATACAGAATGTGGTCCTAAAAGCTCTAATCAGGAAGTAGCTCAAGAATTTGTAAATTTCTTTACCGATATACCAATAAAAACTACGGAGGCCCTTAATTCCTCAACTGAAATCTCAATTGGCTTATTAAAGGCGAATGTATCTGGCTGCCTGGCTGAATTTAAATTTAAACACATTAACCCTATGACAGTTATTAAAGCTTTCCGGCAAATTAAAATCAAACTGACCGAAGATCTATGGGGAATGACTATCAAAGTTTGTACATCTATACTTGAGACCATAGCCCCGTACTTAGCTTTAATTTTTAATTCATGTGTAGACCAAGGAGTGTTCCCTGATTTAATGAAATACAGTAAAGTCATACCTCTTTTCAAATCCGGGGACAGTAAAGATGCCAATAATTATAGACCTGTATCCGTGTTACCAGTTTTTAGCAAGGTTTTTGAAAAAGTAATGCTTAATCAAATACTCTATCATTTTAACACCAACAGAATCTTACATGATCAACAGTATGGTTTCACCAAGGGACGTTGTACAACTGACGCCGGTGTAACCTTATTAAAGCACGTTTTTGCTGCGTGGGAAGAGTCCCAAGACGCAATAGGAATTTTCTGTGACCTCTCCAAAGCTTTTGACTGCGTAAATCACGACACATTACTTTTGAAACTGGAGCATTACGGACTAGGTAAACTTGCACTTAGCCTGGTAAAATCTTATTTGAGTGATAGAAAACAACATGTTCAAATAAATGGTGTCAATTCACAGGGTTTGAAAGTAAAAATGGGGGTTCCGCAAGGCTCAATATTGGGTCCTTTCCTTTTTCTAGTCTATATAAATGATCTACCCTATTTATTGAAAAACCAACCACAAAATATGGTGCTATTTGCTGATGACACTTCCCTAATTTTTAAGATAAATAGACGGGCCCAAAATCTAGATGAAGTGAATAATGCCCTACTTCAGGTCCAAAATTGGTTCACAGCAAACAATTTGGTATTGAATGAAAAGAAAACTAAATGCATAAGATTTTCATTACCGAATGTTAAAAGTAGTGATTGTGAGATAATATTGAATAAAGAGAAACTCGAATTCGTAGATAAAACTGTTTTCCTGGGGCTTACGCTTGATTCAAGGCTACAATGGGGTTCTCATTTAACATCGCTAGCGGGGCGCTTAAGTTCAGCAGCATATGCCATTAGAAAAATCCGTCAATTTAAGAAAGAAAGAAAGAAAGAAAGAAAAGATATTTATTTGGCTTATGCCGCAAGTGAACACAACACAACAAAAATAGTAATTAAATAAAGTAAAAACTTAAAACTAAACAATAAAAAGTAAATACTTAAAACTGTACAGAAAACAAAGAGATTATTGTGTGTCTCACGGCTGCGCCAAAAAGGCCCAGTTCAGCATTATTGCCGAGCAGCTAGTGCCCGACGCTGGTTTTCAACTGGACCTGAGATGGTGATGTAGATACCGCTAGACTGGTCTATTTTAGTTACTTCCATAGTATAATGTCTTACGGTATTTTGCTATGGGGACGGGCTGCTGATGTTGAGTCTATATTTATTCTGCAGAAAAGAGCCATCAGAGCCATATATAATCTTCGTAGGCGCGATTCTCTAAGGGAACTATTTAAGGATATTGGCATCATGACGGTTCATTGCCAATACATCTACGAAAACATAATGTACGTCAGAAAAAATCTGCATCTTTTTGGTAAAAGAGGTGACAGACACAATTACAGTACTAGAAATAGGGACCAACTAGTTCAGCCAGGCTTTAGACTCGCTAAAGTAGACTCATCTTTCATGGGGTACTGTTTGAGATGCTATAATAAAATTCCACAAAGTATTCTTGAACTGAATGAGACGAAATTTAAAACATGCGTTAAACGCACACTATGTAAACAAGCATATTACAAGTTGAGCGATTATATCGCTGATAAAAATGCTTGGCTTAATGCTGGTTCTGCTCCACATGGACAGGGGCGCAAAAATTGATAGCATTAAATGGTATTGTTGGAGCTGCTGAAGATTGTGCAAACTTATCTTTGCATTGTATAGATTCAATGTTAGTATTATATAATCGCATAGCCTATATTGTGTGAGTACTATGTACTAGTAAGCTATCATTCACTGGAAACCTACGGCAGTTCTTGACTTGAATGTGCCCTGGCGGTTGAGAGTATGTCATGCTCTCTCAAATGTCTCGCTGATGGTGGCGCGTGTGTCGGACCATTTAGTTCCCTTCAAAATGGTTGAGCTGAATGGTGCTGATCCATGCGTCATGTTCGTGAACGGGCGCTGTCAGTTGTGACTGGTCATCTCTTAGTCGCCATGGTTTATTTGAATTATTTTGTTTTTGAGTTGTATTTTATTTTTGTTTTGCTATGGACACTTTTAACGTGCACATCTTGCTACATTGTTCTCACATAATATACCATCTCAACATGAATGATGTAACCAAGATTTTGTAACAATATTTTGATTTAAAAGAGTGTCCATGGAGTTTCTTGCCCGTTCTTCTCCATAGAGATCTACGCTAGGGAATGGGCAACTACAGTACTTTCACAGTTTTTATGTCTTGTGACTGGGACTGTAGCTACTTTAAATGTTCATTTTTGTTTCGACAATTCAAAAGTGCCTGTAACTGGCCTACTTGAAATAAATGCTTTGATTTTGATTTTGATTTTGAAGTAGCCGGGACACATAGAGCTGCGTCGTTGGTATCGCCAGACGCAACACACTGGGTCCTTCCTGCGCGGCCCCGCACTGGTTCCGGCTAGGTGGCTTCTTCCTTTTCTTCCTCTCCACCTTCACAAAGCCATCCTCGTCACACGTGGCCGCTGCTGGGCCTTTCTGTTTCGAACCCTTGTTGGAAGGTTCACAGCAGCTCTTATTTTTCTCCTTCTTCGCCTGCGATACAGGCGTGGCGACAATAGTAGCGTAGGCACGTTTAGGGGTTGACGTACCTACACGAGTCACGGCCTCGACCGGCACCGATTCAGCAACTTTGGCGGCACATGTTGTAACGCGTGCGATAGCAGCAGGTGACGCAGTGGAGCTCGCTGACTCAAAACTGCCGACGCTAGCGTTTCTCGCTCCGCAACGTGTGCTCACGTTGGAGGCATCAGGCTACCTATTTACCTTTATAGCGTTGCGTAACAACTCCACTTAGATCACCAATGACGTTATCCGACGCCTCCAACTTGGAATGTACCTCGACCAGGCTTGCCTTGAGAGTTGTGATGTCCTTCAGCAACCTGGTGACGTCGACGTGGTCAAACGTGACTGGGGGCAGCTTATGAAGCTCCTTCGCCACAAAAGCGGGCACGTCGTCCGGATCGGTGCTCTTCATCAATGTGATTGTGAGATAATATTGAATAAAGAGAAACTCGAATTCGTAGATAAAACTGTTTTCCTGGGGCTTACGCTTGATTCAAGGCTTCAATGGGGTTCTCATTTAACATCTCTTGCGGGGCGCTTAAGTTCAGCAGCATATGCCATTAGGAAAATCCGTCAATTCACTGATGTAGATACCGCTAGACTAGTCTATTTTAGTTACTTCCATAGCATAATGTCTTACGGCATTTTGCTGTGGGGACGGGCTGCTGATATTGAGTCTATATTTATTCTGCAGAAAAGAGCCATCAGAGCCTTATACAATCTTCGTAGGTGCGATTCTCTAAGGGAACTGTTTAAGGAAATTAACATCATGACTGTATATTGTCAATACATCTATGAAAACATAATGTATGTCAGGAAAAATCTGCATCTTTTTGGTAAAAGAGGTGACAGACACAATTACAGTACTAGAAATAGAGACCAATTAGTTCAGCCAGGCTTCAGACTCGCTAAAGTAGACTCGTCTTTCATGGGGTACTGTTTCAAATGCTATAATAAAATTCCACAAAGCATTCTTGAACTAAATGAAACCAAATTTAAAACATGCATTAAACGCACACTGTGTAAGCAAGCATATTACAAATTGGACGATTATATCGCTGATAAAAATGCTTGGGTCAATGCCGGTCCTGCTCCATAAGGACAGGGGCGCATAAAGGGATAGCACTAATTTGTGTTGTTGGAGCTGCTGAAGATTGTACAACTATCTTTGCATTGTATAAATTCAATATCTTTAGTATTATATAACCTCATATTCCATATTGTGTGAGTGCTATGTACTAGAATGCTATCATTCGCTGGAAACCTACGTTTTTATTTTATTTATTTTTTTGACTTGAATGTGCCCTGGCGGTTATGAGTATGTCATGCTCACTCAAATGTCTCGCTGATTATGGCGCGTGTGTCGGACCATTTGGTTCCCTTCAAAATGGTTGAGCTGAATGGTGCTGATCCATGCGTCATGTTCGTGAACGGGCGCTGTCAGTTGTGACTGGTCATGTCTTAGTCGCCATGGTTTATTTGAATTAATTATTTTGTTTTTGGGTTGTATTTTGTTTTTGTTTTGCTATGGACACTTTTATCGTGCAAATCTTGCTACATTGTTCTCACATAATATACCATCTCAACATGATTGATTTTGTAACAATATTTTGATTTAAAAGAGTGTCCATGGAGTTTCTTGCCCGTTCTTCTCCATAGAGATCTACGTTAGGGAATGGGCAACTACAGTACTTTCACAGTTTTTATGTCTTGTGACTGGGACTGTAGCTACATTAAATGTTCATTTTTGTCTCGACAATTCAAAAGTGCCTGTAACTGGCCTACTTGAAATAAATGATTTGATTTTGATTTTGATTTTGATGATGTCCTGCACACACTTCTGGCCACCATCCCTACGGCGGGCCTGCACCTGCTCGACTTTACCGAGCGACTGGAACAGAAGCAGCTTGGCACCGCTGATCTCCTCCTTCAAGGAGGACTGGCCTTGCAGATCTGCAAGATGCTTACTTCGTCCATGTAGTCGATGGCATGTTTGATAAATGCCAAGACCTCGTTGGCTATGAGCGGTTGAGAACTAGAACTCATAGCGACGCAAACTGGGCAACGGCTAAAGCCGTGCGACTCGTGAATATATTATTCGTATCGAGCAGCGCAGTGAGCTTGTAATAAACATGAAGATGACTCATATTGTTTTGTAGTATACGCTACGTCTTTTATATATTTCCAGATCTTTTTATTATTTGTTCCAGCCTTTTCTAAAGTCACTTTGTCGTAGTTGCTTTTAATTTTTCTAAGAAGATCGTTACAGAAATTTCGATATCTTTTGTACGAAAGTTGCAATTTTCTGGATTAGACTTAGTTTTCATATGCAGTTTATCCCTATGTTTCATACAGCGAATAAGACCTGATGTGATCCATGGTTTTATGTTGTGATTTTTGTTGCTCAACTGCAATACGACTGTGTTTGTCTGAATTGCATTTCGTAAGTTTTCAATTATAAACAACATACAAAACTGCGGGTCAGCGGAATTATAGACTGGATCAAAATCGATGACGCGTAAATCTTCTTCAAGTCTATTTGTATTTAATTTTGAAATTTTGCGAGTCTTGTTTAGGTAATTTACAATTTAGGGTTAGTAGGGCAGCATTGTGATCGGTTATTGCAACAAGTGCAAGCGAAGGGAAATTTGATTTAAGCATAATGTGATCCAAACAGGAGCCTGTCGTGTTACTTATCCCAAAAAAAAAAATGAGGGAAACACAAACAATTAATTTTAATAAATGAAATTAAAATATAGAAAAAAAACAGTGAAATTTATAAAAAAAAACACGGACCTATAGAATCTATATCACGCTTAACAGAATTTGGAAATGTTAGAGGAAGATTCACAATACTTGGCAAGGCAACCTCCCGGGTCCAGCTCTGTAGATAGGCGAACAGCTTCACAGTACAGGCTTCAGGGCTTGGGGCGCGTCAGGTGACAGTGCCACCAACACTGTTCACCTTTAGAGGGTGAACTCCACGTAACTTGATATCATTGACTTTTAAGAACCCAAGCTTTTCTGCCAATGTGATTTTTCTCACATGAGATCCCGTTGTAGACTGACTCGAATGTGTCAGGAAATCCCTTTTTAGGGTTCCGTAGCCAAATGGCAAAAAACGGAACCCTTATAGTTTCGCCATGTCTGTCTGTCTGTCTGTCTGTCTGTCTGTCTGTCTGTCTGTCCGCGGATAATCTCAGTGACCGTTAGCACCAGAAAGCTGAAATTTGGTACCAATATGTATATCAATCATGCCGACAAAGTGCAAAAATAAAAATTTAAAAAAACATTTTTATTAGGGTACCTCCCCCAGACGTAAAGTGGGGAGCGATTTTTTTTTTAATTTTGACCCTGACGTGTGATATATTGTTGGATAGGTATTTAAAAATGAATAGGGGTTTTCTAAAATCATTTTTTGATAATATTAATATTTTAGGAAATAATCGCTCCGAAAGTCAAAAACAATGTGTCCCCCCCCCCTCTAACTTTTGAACCATAAGTTTAAAAAATATGAAAAAAATCACAGAAGTAGACCTTTATATGAACTTTCTAGGAAAATTATTTTCAACTTGATGAGTTGAATAGTTTTTGAGTTATATAGCACTTTTTCAAAAAAACGCAAATGATAACTTTGTTTTTCATACAAATACTATGAAAAACAAAGTTATTTTTGCTGACGAAAAATGTTGGTATTTTTAATGGTCTGGGAAGCTACGGAACCCTACAGTGAGCGTGGCCCGACACGCTCTTGGCCGGTTTTATACCCAAAAATCAGCAGTTTTTCCACATCAGTTGTTTTATTTTAATTCTATACTTCTATCTAGAATTATTTGATTTTAAAATCAAAAATGTGAGTTGCCTGTATTTAAAACGGCCAGTATTATTCAGTAAAAAACTTTCTCGAAGAATTCTGAGTGCGCGCTAATTAATTTTATAAAAGTAAGATAAGATACTGTTATTTAGTAAACAATCGTAATTATCTCCAAAATACATTATTTGAGCTAATATATTGATGATGGATTTTTATATATTATGTTTTTATTTATATTACAATCTAGCCTAATAAGGCTAATAAGCAATTTTAATCTAACTTAATTTGCTAAAAGTAAAATTATATCTAAGAGCACGTTCATTGCATTTACTTAGCGTCTATTAAGGCGAAGTCACTTTGTTCTTGTGTCCATATAAATAGCTAGTTACTATATTACACTCACGGTAAAGTCACAATTAAATAACACTACACTACACTACACTAACTCAAAAGGTTTAGTTCTTTTGAGCCTTCTTACTATGTCCGCGTTATCGAGGAGCTGGATGGCCTCGACATTAACATGATGATGAAGCCGATGTTCGTGAGCTTCTGCATATTTTTGGATTATACTGTTTACGAACTCTATATTCAGGTCCCGATGGATGTCGTCAATAAATTCTTATATACCAAGGCGCGTTAATGATGTTCTTGAGTACTTTGTTCTGGAATTTTTGTATAATTTCTACATTGCTTTCTTTGGCGCAACCCCATAGTTGTATTCCATAGGTCCATACTGGCATAAGGACTGATTTGTAGAGCAGGATTTTGTTAGGAACTGACAACGCGGAATGCCTTCCTAGTAACCAGTTCATGCTTCTGTATCGAATTTCTAATTCTTCTCGTTTCTTTTTGACGTGGGCTTTCCAGCGAAGCTTTGCGTCTAAAGTCATACCAAGATATTTGGCAGTGTTTTCGTACGGTACACTTTTGTTGTTTATGTACACCGGGTTGTGTTCCGATTTCTTGTTAGTGAAGTCAATGTGAATGGATTTTGTTTCATTCAACTTGATCTTCCACTTTTTGGTCCAATCATAGAATTGATTGATTGCTGTTTGTACTTTTACCACAGCTTCCTTGTGATTAGATCCTGTGGACATTATTGCGGATTCATCAGCAAAAGTAGCAATAGTTGCATTTTCTAGTTCTGGTATATCACATGTGTACAATAGGTACAGGACCGGGCCTAAAACACTTCCTTGTGGTACACCAGCTTTTATTTCCTTTAGTTCAGAATAAGCATTTTCTTGCCTTACTCTAAAGCTTCTATCAGATAAATATGATTCTAATATGTCTGCGAACTGTTTTGGCATAGTTCTTAGTTTATAAATCAATCCCTTGTGCCAAACTTTGTCAAAAGCCTGGGCTACATCTAAAAATACAGTGGTGCATACTTTCCCATCTTCAAGAGCTTTTTCAATTACTGTTGTAATCCTATGTACCTGATCTATAGTTAATATATTAATAAAATAAAATAAAATTATATAAATCAAAAGAAACCTTCATAGGCCTAGGCCAGTAAGAAAATCAAAAGTAGAGGAAAAGTAACTGACAGCGTGACATTTGACGTAATGTCAAAAAAGTAAATATTGTGAAATTAATTTTTATTTCAGCTAAATCAATGTTGAAAACATCGTTCTAGATCGAATCTAAACAAGCTAAAATAGTTACTGCCAAAGCGCGACTTAGATGTAAAAAAGATATGCAAGAATAATGAGTATGAATGATAGTATAAAGTGTAAGTACCTATAGTGTCTAAATACTATATTTCCATATAAGTATAAAGTGTCTGAAACATGAAAATACTATATTTCCTCATAAGTATAAAGTGTCTGAAACATGAAAATACTATAAGCCACTGTGATGTGTAGGAAAGCTGTGCGCTGAGAGCAGAAGCATCAGTACTTCCTGGAAGAATATTGATATTAATGTCCCCAATTATAATCGTGTTTCTGATGGATGAGAGGTTCTGCAAGGTCTCATTCAGAGAGTCGGTGAAAGGGGTAGTATTTTTAACAGACGGAGGTCGATATACTGCTAGTATGGCAAAATCTGAACCAATTTTAACTAACAATCTGTTACAGTCGTACATATTAGGTTCCTCAACAGATACGTTCAGGTGATTTCTTGCATAAACTATCACGCCATCATTCTGGTTATAATTTATGGTACTTCTATACATATTATATCCCGGGATTAGTAGTATGTTATATTGTTTGGCAAGCCAGCATTCGGTTAAAACAATAATGTCACAATTAATGTTTAGCCGTTGCTGAAATGTTACAAAGCTATCAAAATTCTTAAAAACACTGCGAATATTTTGTGTTAATATGGTTAGTGGAGATTTGTAGCCGGATATATATTGTTTGCAGTTTTCAGCTTCACAAACTTTGAACTCGGACACAGAGAAATTATCTAAATCACTAATTAAACTACTTATCATAATGGTAAACTAAGAATATAAAAAAAGGTCAGAAAAATATCTAATAAACGGCGCTCTTAGGCGCCTCCATAATCTACCGAATTTATGTACCTTTTTTCAGCCAATAGTTTCGCCGGGCAGTCAGCAGCATGCCTGTGGTATGCTTGTCTGGCTTTTTGAAATGCAAGCAAGTAGCGCATTTTGGTTTATCAGCCTTTTTTGGACATTCTTTAACTGAGTGACCCTGATCACCATAGTGACCGCAGGTATACGATGTTTGTCGACATGACTTGGCCGCATGTCCATACTGCTGACACTAATAGCATCGGGTGACCAAAGTAAAGTCTCTCACAGGGCATGATGACCAATTTACAAAAATTCAGTCTTGTGATATCAGGGCTTTGCGTATGACTGCAGATACCTCAACAATGTAGTTACATGTCTCAGAGTCTTTCTTACCTGATTTGTGACTTAATTTAATTAGGCTTAAAAACGTCTCAAGGCTGCAATCCTGGAGTTTTTCGGCTAAATTCTGGTTGTAGATACAAGTAAAAACCTCATTTTCCTGCATGCATGTCAGTACTCCTATGATCACAACTCTAGGGTTTCTTTTATGGGGCTCGTCGACTGTTCGGCCTGATCTGGTTAGCTGCACCGACTGTCTCAGCTTCTCTATGTCGTCCTTCGTCTCCGTTGATGATAACACCGCCGTTCTTTGTCTTGCGCAGGCCTCTCACGTGGAGCTTCATTTGTTCAGGGCAGATAATTTTCTGGACAAGGGTTTTGTTTCATCACTGGTCTTCAATTTGTCACTAGGATAGATGGCCACAGAACTTACGTGACTTGGCTGGATGAAATTGTTAGCGCCTTTCTTTACCATATCAGCAAAAGAAGGTCTTTCGGCAGGTTTCGTCGAATCTTCTATACTCATCTTAAGGTTCTGGAGCTGCTGCGAAAGATCGAGTTGGTTTTCGAGAGTTCTGACGACGTAGTTCGATTGGAAGACTTTGGCTTTGGCGGACTGGTACATGACGGCCATCTGCGAGGGCCCGTAACTAATCGTCCGGGTTAACTTGAGGATGGGTGTTTTCTCCTCCACATTAAGGTTTCCCTCACTTGCAATAGCGCACACCTCGTCCAGGTTCTGTTCAATACTCGCTATCCAGGTCTGAATTTCTGGCGTTGAGACAACTTCCTTTGGATAGGCGCTTGAGAGGTAGAGGCGGGCACGGCAACGGGCAGAGGGGTAGAGGTGGGTACGATCACGGGCGGCAGAGGTGCACAGGCGCCGGGCACAGGTGTAGAAGGCGGGGAGCGAACACATTTACTACTCCGGTTGAATGGACTGTCCTCCATCATGAAACAGGGTATATTGTTTCTGTTAAACACCGGTCATTTCTTCTAGTAATACACCTTACACAAATGTACTGTACAAGTATGCGTTAGTACTGGCTATTTGTAACTAGGTCACAGTTTCGCAAGTGATTATTTGTTTATTGCAATAATTGTTCGATACGTCTGTTCACTACGAGCGGCAATTATGCAATGTCTGTGCAATAATAGATGAAGTTATGATGACGAATAACTACCGGAAATACGTTTTGAAATGGTTGACATGTGTCGAGCATGCCACCGTCCGGGAGAATCAATCCGACACATTATTTCTGGATGTTGTCGTCTAGCTAACGGATAGTACTTGCATAAACACAACCTCGTTGCCAGAATTATCCACCAGCAACTTGCTTTGAAGTACAACCTTGTGGAATCAGAAGTGCTATACTATGTATAAATGCATAGTGTAAGGGCCCGACTCAGTTCTCAATTTTGGTAATATTACGTTGTACTGGGAACGACCTATCATCACTAACAAGACTATTGTTTCCAATAAGCCTGACATTGTGGTGAACGGTGGTGGCGGTCCCGCATGTCGAGAACCTCGTGAAAGCCGAGACAGATAAACAATTCAAATATCTTGATCTTTCTCGCAAGGTGGTCGATGTGTGGGACGTCAATAGAGCAAAAATTACTCACGTGTTAATTCACCCTCGCAAAATTTCACGTTTAGAGTTTTCGTGTTGACGACACAAACGAAAAGCATGAAAAATTTATAGAAAAGAACGAAATAAAGAAAAACGATAATACATTTTTAACGATTATCATCAATGTGTGTTGCCAGTGATTACATTAGAGACCGAAACGTGGTCGCTTTCAGTGGCGGGCCTCATCAGAAGGCTTAAAGTCACCCAAAAGGCAATGAAGAGGGCTAAAAAACTGAATACAGACCAGTTTAAGAAAACGTTTAAAAAAGTACTGACAGGAAAAGCCTATTATAGTGTCAACGAATTTTTAAATGACAAATCGCTCTAAAAATACTAAGTCTCTTAAATTATTTTTTATTTCGAATCGCTACACTACTTATATTCTATTTTCTTACTTAATGTTAATTGTTGATTTGTTCAGATTATTAAACTTGTAATTTTATCATATCTTTTTGAAACATTATGGGCTTTCGACCTAATTTGTACACTAGCCATGGTTTTAAGCGTGTTGTGCCAAATAATTTATTATTACCCACCTACTGTTATTCTAATTGACATTTTATTGTTATTGTAGTTAGCATAATGTTATTAATATTTCGCTTGACATTATTTGTATTTTTTTTATTACTTTGAACATGTTGACATTTCTATACGTATTTATTTATTTAATGACTGACTATTTTTGACATTTTTTTATTTTATTTTTTATTGTATGTCTCATTGTTTTTCCATTGACATGCCACTTTATTTGAATTTGGAATTTTATTGTGAACTAATTATTTGCATGCCCATATGACGGCAAAATGTGGAGAACTTTATTCTGAAAGAACATCTATTTACCTATTACCCATGTTTGCAAAGAATAAAATGATTTGATTTGATTTATCAAATTCAAATTCAAATTCAATGCTTGGAGTTTTCTTGCATGATCGAATAAGAAATGAAGACATCCGCAAGAAAGCCAAACTTACCGACGAGAATTTGTTTTTTATTTGCATCATCCACTAATTTATTTTATTTTTTGCATCATCTAGAACGTACTGTATTAGGGTATTCATTGTAGGAAATCATGTGTGTGCTTCAAAAATCTTAAATTTTAGTTAAGGTGTGGTACCAATATGTTTAACTAGCTTCTGTCCGCGACTTCGTTCGCGTAAAGTTTTGATATCGCAATGCATCGCCTGCTCAACGGAAGCTTTTTTCCCGCTTGCTACATTTCTTATTGCTGCTCCGCTCCTATCGGTCATAGCGTGATTTTATATAGCCTATAGCCTTCCTCGATAAATGGACTATCCAACGCAAAAAGATTTTTTCATATCGAGCCGGTAGTTCCTGAGATTAGCGCGTTCAACCAAACAAACAAACAAACTCTTCTGCTTTATTATATTGTATGTATATAATAGTATATACTCGTAGATAAAAACTTGTATTTAATGTAATAAAATATATCCTTATGAATCGTAACGCACACTAATCCGAATTACATTGTGGTTTAGATCCAGAATACTCTAGAACATAATACAAACAAAGAGAATAATAGGTACTTATTCAGTTGTGTTCTATCGCGCTCACTAGTAAGTTAACCTAATAATAATATATTTGAGGAAAACGAAATATTGAAGCGACCTTCTATTGTAGCTTGTTATTATACCCATGCCTATAATAACTATACACACTTGAATATTTTGCGACTAGTGCGGATTACGGTCAATGGTTTACTTGGAGTGCCCTTACTGCTCCAAAACAAAGGTGATGTCAAATTCACTTTGCTAACGTAGCACCTCCTGTTGTATGTAGTAACCATCGACGTGCACCCATCACGTCGCACTCGCACCGCTTCACGCTTGGCGCTTATTCGTAAACAGAAACGACGACAACCGACGATGCAGTGAAGTCAATGAAAACCTGCCAGCCTGACACCTGCGCACTGCGCACTCGATGAATAATTATTCATGATTGCATCAGTTCGCTTATATCTGAATGAGGGCTAAAACATTACAACTTTTTTGCCATCGACACGCTAAGAAAAAGAAATGAAATCAGGAACTAACCTTTGCGCGCGACTACACTCGTGCCTTGTTTCAATATGAAACAGCTACGGTGATATTCGATATTAGTACCTATAACCAAAACCATAGCTTTCTATCTATCTATCATCATCTATCTATAGTGGGAGATTGATGAAATGGATGAGAAGTTTTGGATGTTACCCCCTGCATCCAAACTAGCAAACTAATTACCTCTTTCCGAAATGAGTATCGATAAAAGTTTGAAACAATAGCGGCGGCATCAATATTATTAGCTCAGGTCACGTCATCCGGGTGTCACAGTGTCACTAACACAACATACCTGCAGATTGTGGTGCTGTTTCGGACGCCCTAATTCAGCTACAGCAGTAACTGATTTAAACTGATACGCACTATGGCCAGGCGCCCAGTTGCCCTCTTATGTGGGAAACAAGCACGTCATCACCGCGTTTAGGTAAGTGCGGTCTTTTTGGTTTTGCACGAATTGACATGAGTGAAAGATCAACAAGTCGGTAGCAGCAAACGGAGGAGCACTCACGGGTAGCAGTTATGTTGGTCAGCTTCTCGCAGTGCCTGGTGGCAACCGCGGCGGTGGTGGCGGCGGCGGCGGCGGCTGCAGCGGCCAGCAGCAGCGGCAGCAGGCACACGATGGCCGCAGCGACAGTCGAAGCGCGACACATGGACACGGACGCGGACACGTGGCTGCGAGCACTCGGTGGGAGTGCTGCTGTCGCGGGAGGCGGGCGCGCTCGCCCGGTTGTTCCAGGAACTAAGGCAGCGCACACGCGCACGACTCCTCGCACCGCGACAACAATGACTGTAAGTACGTGGACAGTTCGGTTGTTCTAAATTCGTTCCATGGATAGAATAGCATGTTTTTATCGGATAATATTTTTGTGTTCACCAAAAATCTTTTCTTCCCCGAAAAATACTGATCGTGCACCAAATAATACTGATCGTGCACCAAATATTAAAGTATCTCTGCCCCCATAATCGGGACTTAGGGCACCCCCCCGTTAGGTTAGTTAGGTTCCTTTAATTAAACCCTGCACTCGGGCTCCGTCGACTACGCTTTAAGGAGAATATACAGTGTTTAATTGTTAAATAGATGCTCGTTATGACATATTTTAATTAACATATTTTGGTGCACATTCAGTATATTTGGTGGAACACAGGCAAAATTAGGTAAATGAAATGGGAATAAATTGAAGTACTTTTAAATACCATCCGTTTTTATCTATATCCGTTCAGCTACTAAAGTGTGAAATGTTACTAACAGACAGACAAAGATCCTTTCGCAATCTTCTTGTGTATATATAAAATGGTAAACTGACTGACTGACTGACTGACTGGGTGATATATCAACGCAGAGCCCAAACCGCTGGGTCTACAGATTCCAAATTTGGCATGAAGGTTCCTTATGTGGTCTAGGGGTGCACTAAGAAAGGATTTTTCAAAATTCACCCTCTAAGGGGGTAAAACGGGCCCCCAAAGTTTGTATGGGGAAACAATATTGGTTAGACTATTTTATTCGAAACTTCACAAGAGTACTCCTATTGTTAAATGAGAAGAAACGTGTTTAATTTTTTTTCAAAATTCAACCCCTAAGAGGGGTAAATGGGGTGCCAAGTCTAAAAATCAACGCACAGCCCAATCCGCTGGGTCTACAGATTCCAAATTTGGCGTGAAGGTTCCTTATGTGTTCTAGGGGTGCAGTAAGAACGGATTTCTCAAAATTCACCCTCTAAGGGGGTGAAACGGGCCTCCAAAGTTTGTATGGGGAAACAAGACAAGTTAGACTATTTCATTCGAAACTTCACATGAGTACTCCTATTGATAAATGAGTAGAAACGGGTTTTCAGGTTTTTCAAAATTCAACCCCTAAGAGGGGTGAAACGGGCCTCCAAAGTTTGTATGGGGAAACAAGATAAGTTAGACTATTTCATTCGAAACTTCACATGAGTACTCCTATTGATAAATGAGTAGAAACGGGTTTTGAGGTTTTTCAAAATTCAACCCCTAAGAGGGGTAAATGGGGTGACAAAGTCTAAAAATCAACGCACAGCCCAAACCGCTGGGTCTACGGATTCCAAATTTGGCATGAAGGTTCCTTATGTGGTCTAGAGGTGCACTAAGAAAGGATTTTTCAAAATTCACCCTCTAAGGGGGTAAAACGGGCCCCCAAAGTTTATATGGGGAAACAATATTGGTTAGACTATTTTAATCGAAACTTCACAAGAGTACTCCTATTGATAAATGAGAAGAAACAGGTTTTTCAAAATTCAACCCCTAAGAGGGGTAAATGGGGTGACAAAGTCTAAAAATCAACGCACAGCCCAAACCGCTGGGTCTGATTCCAAATTTGGCAAGTAGGTTCCTTATGTAGTCTAGGGGTGCACTAAGAAATTTTTTTTCAAAATTCACCCTCCAAGGGGTGAAACGGGCCTCAAAAGTTTGTAAGGGGAAACAAGATTGGTAAGACTATTTTATTCGAAACCTCACAAGAGTACTCCTATTGATAAATACAAGATAGCGCCGAGGAAAAGTATTTGTTTTTCCATCTCGGGTGTCGTTTACATGGTTGTCGAGGTCGTTGATTACAAAAATGAGATCGAAATGAAAATCGAAATGGCATTAAAGTAAATTTTTCGTCATGTGTGTCGTTTTCATGTTTTTTGGGGTCGCTGATATCGAAAATGGGGTCAAAATGAAAATCCAAGATCTCTAGGGTTTTTTTTTAATATTTCCGTCATGGGTGTCGTTTGCGTGGTTTTCGGAGTCGTTGAAAACAAAACTGAGGTCAAAATGAAAATCCAAGAAGACACCTAGGATTTTTTGTCGTTTTTCCTTCATGGGTTTCGTTTTCATGGTTTTCACTGAACACAAATCTAAGTTTTCTTTAATTTTTGTTTGTCCTCGTAGCTACGTATCGTTATGTAATTTACCGGCCATAGTAATTCCATCCTGGACAATAATCTAAGATTTTACACAATACTTCTGCAAAGTTCCTCTGTTCTGCTTTAAAACCAACTAATTTATGAGCAACCCAGATATGTATATCTTTAAAAGTCTGCTGGATCTTGAATTTTACTTAGGTACTCTTTGTCTTGCGCAATGAAATTCTCTCATTTTTTAGTTAAAATTACCCCGAATTCGACGCGAGCAAAGCCGCAGACAAAGCTATCTAATACATAAAAATCTCGTGTCACATTGTTTGTTATCGAAGTCCTCCGAAACGACTTCACCGATTTAATCATTTTTTTTGTGTATACTTGCTATGTCAGAGAATAAGTCGAAGGCTTCTTTTATACCCCTATGTGACAAGGGTGGTTTACGCGGACGAAGTCGCGGGCAACAGCTAGTTTGGTATAATTTTCTTTTGCATCTCTTTATTTTTTATCTCATGCTAGTTATTATTACTAAGCTGTCTATTCCAAAAAAAAGGTTCTTGTTCTTCTCGTCATTCCGATCACTTTTTGGTTACTATACTACTTACCAAAAAGTGATCGGAATGTACTACCATAACCTTCTAGTTACGGAAATATTGGCGGTCAAAGTTAACTTTTTGACAAGTTTTTTTTTAATACCTTTTTTTAATGGACGATTTTACTTTAAATACCTCCAAGAACCCCGTACTATTCAATCCATCCATCAACTCAATGGTTTGAGTGAGCTACATTGAGTTATACCACAAAACATGATTTTTCACCCCAAAGAAAAGTTGTTTCCCAGCAATATTTTTGCGTAAAGTTACTTAGTTTGATGAACAGAATGCTTGGTTGACGGCTTCGTGATGAGGCGATTTACACCCTGTATTTATGGAAACTGTATATTTTTATCGTAGCGTGTATTCGTGGGTAGTGTAGTCGTAAGACTGCACTCTAGTAAAACAATGCGGTCACTCACAATATAAATGTAAACATGGAAATAATACGACATTTTCTTTAAATCTCTTAACATTGTATTTTTAGTTACTTGTTTTTTTGTCTGTTGATATTTGCTTTTAATTGTAAAATTTTGAATAGGAGCTTTGAGTACTTAATACATAAATAAGAAATTGTTGTCATAAAAATTGTGTGTGAGTAGACCTTTACGAAATTGTTAGGTAGTAGGTACGTACATTGTGGTTGTAATAATTTATTATTATTTTCCTTATAAATGAGAGCTAAAGCTGGAGCAGTCGTCGGATCGCATGGTGTACTGCGCGGGCGCAGTTGGACGGCGCGCGGCGCGAACTTGCGGCCAACGCGCGGTGCTCGTCCGTTAGCTGCGTGCTATGTGTTCAGTCATAATGCATGGTCTTTCAGGCTAGGGATCGAAACAGCCCGGATTCTGTTCCACCTATCAGATTGAATGGTGTCAAGTAACAAAGAGTTTAACAGTTTAAATATCTCGGACATATCGTGACCTCTGAGCTGAAAGACGATGTATATCGATAGTGAAGGAATCTTTTCAAGTCCACTGAAAAAATCTATTATTAAACCTTTACACAAGAAAGGCGTAAAGTATGAGTAATTATCGAGCAGCCACTTTAATCCCCATACTATCAAACTAGCTTCTGCCCGCGACTTCGTACGCGGATCCTGTTGCTTATGCCAGCGACAACGGGGTCGTCAAAATCGAAGATCTGAAACGTCTGATGTCGAATTCTAATAGCGTCAAAAATTTACTGAGGTTATAAAAAGATGGTGAACGATAAAGAACACCAGCCACAGCGCGAACAATATTTTGTTGAAATTTTAGTTTAGCGTCTACCCATGAAAAATATGTAAAAGTATAGAGTTTGAATTCCTGAACAGTTTTGTCTTCTGTTATACTTTTATACGAAGTCAGGAATTAAAGATATTTTAGTTTGAAGTTGTAAAGGCTAGTATGTGTAGTCAACAACAGATAAATGTAAAAATAAGTACTTACTTAGCACACACACGCCAAGTAAGGGTAGATCCCTTAATAGCGTGTAAAACACTCAATGGCGAATCAAAGATATCTATTGATTTTTAATGTCACCCCTGGGTTTAACTTTAATAGACATTTTGTTACTTGATGAAATACTTCTTTCTGTAAACTATACCACTGATTCCTCAAATAATTAAAAAAGCATTTTATTTGACTACTGTATAAAAACTGAAGGACTTCTCAGGAATTATGGAGAATAAAAAAACTCAGGATGTAGCACGCAGTGAGCCAACTTAGATTTATTGAAAGAATGACATTGAAAACGAAAGCAAGGACAGTGAAGTTAACGCCTGATAAAATCCTTATAGCTAGAAACTTATAAACTATGAATTGCGCCGACTGGAATCAACGGTAGGAATGATGCTTGAACATGCCCCCGGCCGTTGGAAGCTCGCCTTTCAACAGTTGGTATCTTCCAATAACGGGCATATCTTGGAGAATGCCCTTCTAATAGTTCCAGTTGAGGTCCTGATATCGGCAACTCTGCTTATCCCATCTGTGCCAGGATGAAGACCAACAACGCGGCCCAACCTCCACTTTAACGGCGGCTGGTTATCCTCCTTAATGACGACGAGGGAGTCCAGGTTCAGGCTGTCATTGCCCGTACGCCACTTTACACGCTGCTGGAGCTCGGAGACATACTCCTTGCTCCATCTTGACCAGAAATGCTGCCGTAGCTGCTCAATTCGTTGATGGCGCGTCAAATGATGAGTGGAGTGGTCCCGGATGTCCTTTACAGGAAGAGACGTGAGAGGTCGTCCAATTAAAAAGTGACCAGGAGTGAGAGGCAACAGGTCTTCTGGATTCGACGATAACGGTGTGAGCGGCCGAGAATTTAGGATTCCTTCAATTTGGATTAGAACGGAGTTAAGCTCCTCGTAGGTAAGATGACAATTGCCCAACACTCGGAACAAATGAAATTTGGTCGATTTGACACCCGCCTCCCAAAGACCGCCAAAATGTGGGGCGTAAGTAGGAATAAAATGAAATTTAATACCATCCTGAGCTGCACTATCAGATAAGGAGTCACAATTGCGTTTCAAAAAATCAGCAATCTCGTTGTAGGCTCCTACAAATGATGTTCCGTTATCGGAGTAAATGTTGAGAGGTTTTCCTCTTCGAGACATGAACCGACGTAAAGCCTGTAAGTAATTACTGCTCGTCAAGTCACCCACCAACTCTAAATGTATGGCTTTTGTAGTGAACTTACGAAAATAACAGTGTACCTATACCTTAACTAATCTACATCCACGACCTTGACGACTAGACGAGATTATCGGGCCTGCGTAGTCAACTCCTACGCTTTGAAAAGGAAAATCGGCTGGTGAGAGTCTATTTGATGGAAGATTACCCATCTGAGGTACAACTACCTGTGGCTTTAGGCGCTGACATCGAACGCATTGTCGAAAACAGGCTCTGGCTAAATTGCGACCAGCAAGTGGCCAGTAAGTCTCTCTAATTGTGCTTAGTAATAATTGAGGACCTGCGTGCATTAACCTAATATGCTCAAATCTAAATAAAAGTTTTACAAAATAATGAGTGGACTGTACTAATATTGGGTGTTTCTTTTCAAACGGGTAGTCGGAATTCTTTAATCTACCACCTACACGAATAATTTTATTTTTATCTAGAAACACGGTTAAGTTTATTTTTATGTGGTAATTTCTTGTTATTTAATAGTAAATTATATTCAGGAAAGGACTCTTTTTGCGACTGAATAATAATAAAGTTTAATGAATTTTGTAGTTCTTGATAATTTAAATAAATGTATTAGATGCACACCTTCTACAAGCATTAATAAAACGAAAAACGTAACAAATAGAACGCTGTAATCTATTAAGATTGGAAAAACGATTAAATTCGATGAATGATTTGAATGAATCTTCGTTAACATGATGATCTTGAGCTAAATTAACTAAAATACTAGATTTAACCTCTGGTAAGATTCCTGGATTTATAGCAGGGGGTGGCCATGAAGTACTGTCACACTTTAAGAACCATGGACCGAACCACCACAAATCCAGTGATTGCATAGCGGTAGGTTCCGCTCCGGGGGTTATTAAATCAGCTGGATTGTCGTGTGTCGACACATGTCTCCAAGTGCTTGCACCGGATAATTCTAGTATTTCGGCAACACGGTTGCGAACAAAAGTATTTAATTTAATAGGCAACATTTTTAACCAACCCAGCACTATAATTGATGGTTAAACGAACTTACCTTAAGTGATGTTCGACCATAATTATACGAGACGTCACATCCGAAAGATTTATATAATTCACTTTGTAGTCCACTTCCTAATGTACTAGGCATCGCACAATATTTAGAGCTAAAAAATAAAATATATTTAAAGAAAGTAAATTGACTACTCGACTTAATACCTTCCCCCACTATGTTACCTGCACCCACGCCGCCATTACTCTTGTCATTATTTTCAGAGTGGAAGAGCCTATTTCGCGACTTAATTTCAGGGAGTTTTATGATTGACCTTGCAATCATAGGGTTCGGGTGGGTTATAAATCTTTCGGATGTGACGTCTCGTATAATTATGGTCGAACATCACTTAAGGTAAGTTCGTTTAACCATCAATTATACTACGACGTCACATCCTCAGATTTATATAATTCACTTTGTAGATGTTTAGAACCAGGAGTGAAATAGGTGAAGCATAAGATAGGAGCGCGGAGGAGGTAAGAAAAAAAGAAACTCTTAGTTATGTTTCAAATCAACAATATTATTCATTTAGGATCATTATATTTTAAGGTGGTATAATTACGTATCTTCTAAGTAACATTGTTTAGTAAATCAATCACAAATAGCCATTGCAAAATCCTCATCATTGTCATTATTTACAAGTGGTCTGTCATAGAACTTTGCAAACGTTAAGGAATTTCCAGTCCAACCCGCTGATTTTTTAATAAGGTCTACAGATATGCCTTTTCTTTTGGCCGCAGAGGTAGACGCGTTGCGCGTACTATGCGCGGAAAATATGGTAATATCTACCCCGCTTTCAGTAAGAACTACTTTAATCCAGCGGCTAATAGTCGAGGCACTCGCGTTGTGTATGGGTTTTTTAATAGTGAGTATGAGTCTATCGGTCTGTAAGGAATTTCTAAATTTCTTGGTGGCTTCTAAATATGAAGATAAAGTTTTTCCGGGACAAGTTTCTACTTTATGAGGGAAAAAAGGTATGTTTAGCCGAGGCATGGTTCGTCCGGGTGCTGAAGTTTTAGTAAGATCGGTAATAATTATTTCATATTTTGAATCGGTGGCTCTAACATTACACAAGCGAATTAAAGATAGCGTCTGCACGCGTTGTCCAGTAGACAACGCAAGAAGAGCTACCAGCTTTTTTGTGAGTTTCTCAATTGGCAAGTCTTCGTTTGGATACCAGTTTGCGATATAATCCAGAACTAGATTTGGATCCCAAATTGCCTGATATTTAGGGAACGTAGGGTTCTTTTTAAACACTCCTTTAAAGAACCGGGAAACGCGATCATCATTACTTATCTGTCTGCCCAATATTAGAGCCAACGCTGAACGAGTGGAATTAAGAGTGGAATAGCTAGCCCCCTCTTCAATTTCTACTGTTAGAAACTTTAGTATTAGTGGTATATTTGTACTATAACAGCTAATATGATTAGTGGTGCAAAAATGCCACCACTTTTTATATGCACAGCTGTATTGCTTTAAAGAATTTTTGGCCAAAGACGCAATCATAATTTCTATAGTTTCAGGTGTTAAGTCTTGTCTTGCATATGCTTCCCTGATAATAGGGATGACACCAGGGTAAGTCGTGTCCAGAGTGGGTGTCTGGTTCTGAAAGGAGACAGTAGCAGATTAGGGTCAGGTTCAAAGTAAACAAGGTCACTTTGCGACAATTTCAAAAAGAGTGGGTACCAAGGCTGGCTAGGCCAATGTGGTACTATCATTATTCCCGTGGCTTTATCGTTGATTATTTTCCGTAGACATCTTAAAATCAATGAAAACGGAGGAAACGAGTAAAAAAATAATGGACCCCAATCGACAGTGAATGCGTCGATGTTAAACGCTTCTGGGTCACGTTTCCATGAAATGTACCTGTCACACTTGGCATTAACTCTAGTAGCGAATAAGTCGATTTCAGGACAACCAAACGTATGAACGACTTTCTTAAAAGCGGACGGGGATAGACTCCATTCGGTATCGATATTATTTCGCCTCGATTCCTCGTCTGCCTCAACGTTGTCTCTGGACTTTATATATGACGCAAATACATGTAATTGCCTTTTTTCGCACCATTGCCAGATCTCGCGAGCTGATTCATTTAAATTCAAAAATTGGACTCCGCCATATCTATTTATATAAGATATTGCTGTTGTATTATCGATGCGCAGCAATATCTCCTTGTTGCGTATTTGTTTAGCAAAGCACTTAAGTCCGTTAAAGGCGGCTTTCAATTCCAACACGTTTATGTGATAATGTATTTCTGTATTATTCCAGAACCCACTTGTTCTTTCACCATTACAAAATACGCCCCAGCCAGTTAGAGAAGCGTCCGAAAATATTTCCAATGCATAACGTCCATCGCGTATTAAATTTTTTGTACGCATAATGTTGTCCATCCACCAAACGAACTCTGTTTTAAGACTAATGGGTAACGTCATAGTTTTATCATAATCATTGTCAGCGTTTTTCAAAGCTAAAAACTTTTCGCGTTCAAAGAGTTTAGTATAAACCCAGCCGTAAGAGACCGCTGGACATACGGAACAAAGTATTCCGAGAAATTTAGCAAAATCTCTAATAGATATTTGTTTTTGTTTCGAAATATTTTCAAGACACTTCTGAACTTTGACTCGTTTCTCCATTGGTAATTTTAAACAATAATCCTGCGAATGCAATTCGAAGCCAAGGAAAGTTTGGACTTGTTTCGGTTGTAATTTACTTTTGCCAAAATTGATGACGAAACCCAAACTTTCTAATAATGACTTCGTATTGTTAACACATCTAAGGCAGTCTTCATATTTATTGCCGATACAAATAATATCATCTAAGTAAATTGCTAGTATTAAGCCCATATGTCTTAGTGTGGCCACTACCGGCTTCATAAGTTTAGTGAAGATATACGGGGATAGAGACAAACCGAATGGTAAACATTGAAATTCAAAGTTTTCCCCTTCGAACAAGAATCGTAAATACTTTTTACTAGTTTCATCGATTTTTATTAGAAAATACGCATCTTTAAGGTCTATTGTGGCCATATAGCAATTTTTTGTAATTAATTTTGTGACAGTGCGAATATCTTCCATTTTAAAATGTTGAGTAGTAATAAAATTATTTAAGTTCTTTAAATTAAGAATAAATCGAAATGAACCGTCATTTTTGTTAGCCAGAAATATTTTTGACAAAAACTGGTCAGGTACGGCGACACACTTTACGACAGCACCGGAAGACTGTAGTCTAGATATCTCGACCTTTAAGTCGTTTATTTCAGAATTACTAAGATTTTGATTTTTGGGTATAACTTTTTGAATGACTGGGCTTGTGAAAGGAATTTTTAAACCCCTCACGTAACTTAAAACGGTAGGATCGTCGGTTAAATTACACCATTTATCAAGAAAGAAGCTCAGTCTACCCGCATGGGGTATTGTTACCTGATTTAAGGTTTGTGTGTTTTGAAGTTGGTCTTCGATGACTGTGTCTGGCGATGTGCAGCTGGCGTTGACCTTTTGTTCGTTTGAGCCTGGTAGCGAGGTCTCTGCCCACCCTGTCTGCGTGCCTGTTGACCTTGAGATCTGGGTGGGCCCCGCCAGTTTCCCTGCTGCGTGTATCTCCGGAATGTAGTTGCAGTGTCACTACGTTTAATCTGAAGCCCAGACCTTTCGGCAGTTTTAGACGCCTTTATTTTCTCGCCTAAATTGGATCCAAAAAGGTAAGTATCCCTTTTTACGTCGGTAATCAGCTGTGTGAACTTTTTATCGAGAGATGTAATCACCAGTTTCCTCCTAGTTTTAGTATTTTCATAATGCAGATCCAGCAGTATTTTATTAACGTCTGATATTTTCTTTAGGAGTTCTATTTTGTCTGTATCGCCATCAATAATGGAGCACGCCAGATTCGTTAAACCTGCAATTCCATAACCAAGGTGGTTTTGAGCCTTTTCTAGTAACTTGTCTCTGTTTTTTACAGAATCGCTTAGAACCGGGGTGATTTCTGGATTTAACAGAGGTGCTTTGGCAAGCTTGAAGTTTTCTGGTACAAGTGATTTTTCCAAGCCTTCTTGCTTCTGTTCCCGCGTCAGGCCATCAACTAGGATACACCCCCAGCGTTTAGCAATCTCGTCAGGAATCGGCGGTCCAAAGACTTCGTCCTTTCCTTTTAATTCGCCGAGTGCTTCTAATATTTCCTGTGGGAGGGATTCCTGGGTAGCGGTAGCTATTGCCGTATCTTTACTTGTACTGGGACCTGGTTCTGAGAGCGGGGTTGGTACCCCGATTTGTGTTTCGTGCTCAATATCCCTATCCAATAGGGGGGACCTGTTTGCGTTTCCAAACGTGAAACCAGGAGCTACCGTGGACCTGATTTGTCCTGTTGGCACATCCGAATCGTCTGATTCTGAGGGGTCCACTCGCGCTTGTTCAAATGGCGGCGAGTCCCCCGTTGATAGTGGCCAAGGGTCAGAGTCTGTAAAGAACAACGCGGACGTTGTTTTTAAATTACACGAAACAATCGTATGCTGCATTTGCAGCTGTGTATTTTAAAGTCATTGGTTATAATCACGTTATAACACGAGACTGTATGGTTATCAGCCATGATCACGTCATGGAGAATAACAGTGTCACCTCATGAGCTACATGCCATAGTTATCTGTTGCGATCACATCTCTAAGAATAACCGGCAGGTAAGCAGGAATCTATCAGCCGCGATCGCGTCGCGGAGAATAGCATCCGAAAAAATATAAAGTAATATAGTTTGTACTATACTGCATCATTAACGTATGTCTAAACGTTAACTTGGTACCTTGGGATAGAATACAAGCACGAAAGAAAAAAAAAAAAAAAAAAAACAAATAGTAACAATAATTCAATTGACGGTAGGTAGGTGTATAAATTATGACAACCTGTTTTTTAAAACATCTGGTATCAACATTAAATTATTATGGTTGCATGAATCCTGCGTTACAATAATTAGGGGTAATTCTTAATTAATGTAAACAAGTATGACTCACCTTCGCTCGTTTCCGAGAAGCGGTTAAGTTGTTTTTGTAACCGTTTTATTTTCTTTCGAATGCGCGATTCTTTATCCTCTTGTTTTCGTTTACCCATTATGGTAAACCAGAGTCACACTTTTCACTAACTAACACAATAACACTTAGTTGTACATGAAAAAATAAAAAAATCCGATGTTGCGATGCCCGCACAAAGAAAGCGAATGACAAGAGTAATGGCGGCGTGGGTGCAGGTAACATAGTGGGGGAAGGTATTAAGTCGAGTAGTCAATTTACTTTCTTTAAATATATTTTATTTTTTAGCTCTAAATATTGTGCGATGCCTAGTACATTAGGAAGTGGACTACAAAGTGAATTATATAAATCTGAGGATGTGACGTCGTAGTATAATGGAATCAGTCCAAAAAACTACACTAACTGGTGTTATGCGAAGGGAATTAGCAACCTTTTGATATAAACGTGCACCAAGCACAGCAGCACAGAGCTCAAGTCTCGGTATTGTCAGTGGTTTAATAGGAGTTACGCGACTTTTAGCGATTAATAATCGCACGTCGACGTCACCCTGCTCATTGATGCTGCGAATATACAAACAAGCGCCGTAAGCTCGCTCGGAAGCGTCGGTAAAAATATGAAACTCCACCTGTTTGTATACGTCACAGACCACACGACGTGAAACGCGTAAGTTATGAAGGCATGGCAAGGCTTTAATTATATTCGCCCATGTTGCTCCAACTTCAGGCGATAGCTGGTCATCCCACTTTATGCCGTCAAGCCAAAGTTTTTGAAGCAACATCTTCATGCTCACGACACACGGTGCTAACAAACCAAGAGGATCGAATATTCGCGCGATTACTGCTAACATGCTACGCTTCGTATTTTCTTTGCACTCAGGAATGTTTGTAGGAAAGCACAGATCATCTGTGTCAGTTCGCCAACTAAGACCGAGTGTCTTATCTACGACATCACTTTCCTTGTGGAAATCAAAATAAGACTCGCCAGATGATTCTGAAATTAAACTGGGTTCGTTAGATTTCCACTTCCTTAAAGGCATACAACCAGAAGTCAGAGCATCCGTCACCTTATGACGCAACATTTGAGCCTCGTCAAATACGTCCGCACCAGTCAGAAGGTCATCCACGTAAAAATCATGTAGTATAACATCTGTGACCTTCTGATCCTGACATTCAAGACCGATTTGTTTGAGGCACCTGGTAGCGAGAAACGGTGCACTAGCTGTACCATAAGTTACTGTGTGCAATTGATAAGCCTTAAGAGTACTAGAAGCATCATCACGCCAAATAATTTGCTGCAGGTGCCTATCTGATGAATCTACAGACACCTGCCTGTACATTTTCTCTACGTCAGCAGAGAGGACGTACTTATGCATTCTAAACCTAAGAATAATAGAAGTCAGATCGTCCTGGACGGTAGGCCCCATCATCTGTATTGCATTTAAAGAAATGCCAGAGGAAGTGGGTGCACTAGCATTAAATACTACCCGTAATTTAGTAGTACTACTACTCTCGCGCAGTACTCCGTGATGAGGAATAAAATATGACAGCTGATCATCATGAATCATCACTCTGACATATGGCCTAAAGAAATGTACTCAGTCATGAAATCTTTATACATTTTATCGAGTAAGGGTTGGCTGAGATTTCTGCGCTCCAGTGACAGAAAACATCGTTTTGCACGATGATATGAATTGCCTAAAACATTCGGTAATTCCTTTAACGGTACTTAATTTAACGCTAAAGCGGCCATCTGCTAAGCGCGTTGTGTTTTTTATAAAGTGTTCTTCACACATCTTCTCCTCAGTTGAATAAGTCGATGACTCAAGGCATACTTTCTCAAGCTGCCAGAAACGCGTCAATTGGTTTCGGATGTCATCTAACTCAATCGAACTGGAAGAACTTTCATCCTGATCGGTAATATTTGTAAAATTACATTTTATTGGTGAAAATTGAGATGAAATGTTACTGCAGCCGCCGTTAATTGGGCCGCAAACTAGCCAACCAAGTCTAGTTTGATATAGTGTTGGTTTCCCATCACGTAGTAAAATCTTATTAGATCCTAATAAACTCCAAAATACATCTGCTCCTATAATAATATCAATAGAAGCGGGTGTGTGGAAATACGGATCAGCTAAGTGAATATTTGAGGGTATATTCACATGTACCTGCCTAGCGGGAACGTTATCAGATAGTGTTGGCAAGACAAAACATATTAAATCGTTAGCGTAAGATTCATGCAACGATTTAATGTGCACACGACACATTTTCTCCACAAGCGTTATGGATTTATTTATGCCTTGTATAGATTTATCTGTGTTGAAATGAGGCAGATTTAACCTTTTAAATAATGTCTCTGTCATCAAACACGACGAACTACCAGAATCAAGAAGAGCTCGAACTATGTGTTCTTTATTATTGACATCATAGCACCTAATTAACGCAGTTGACAACAGGATGTCGCCAGTGCCGCTTGTATGCGAATGCGCAGAGATATTAGCTGAGAGTGCAACGTGCTTATTGTTTACTTCGGCAGTGGAGGATGACGCAACCATAGCCTTATCGGTCGTACCATCAGCTGATTTGCTTGAAACAGGTTTTGGTTTAAAATCTGTGTTATGAATGAGCGTGTGGTGCTTGCGTTTACATATTTTACACCCTGATTTTTTGCAATTATTGGGATAATGACCGTGACGTAAACAATTATAACAAACCTTATAGCTAGGTCGTGAAGACATTCTATCGTTGACGCTTAATGATAGAAACTGTGGACATGAATTGAGGTTGTGATCACCTTTACATTTCGGACAACCATGTGATGAAGAACTACTGGTGTTTTCTGTCGTAACTAAGGATTTTATTTTAGTGTTCTGTTTTACATTAGTTGTTGAGTGACGTAACTTCTCCAGTGTTTCTATTAACTCAGCGCGATTACGCATAAATTCAATAAGCTGATCAAAGGTGATTCGTCTAGATTTATCGATACGCTCTTTGAATTCCTCCCATTCTCGAAACGTTTTAGGATCTAGTTTTTGTCGTATTACATAGATAAGTAATGTGTCCCAACTATGAACAGGTTCGCCTAATGTTTTTAACGCTCTGATATTTTTGTTTACATTGTCTACAATACCTTTTAATGCAGTTGAGGACTCCTTAGCGATTGACTCGATATTGAATAATGCTGTAACGTGATTTTCGATCAATAACCGTTCATTATCGAATCGTTCACGAAGAAGCTCCCATGCCACATTGTAGTTTTGAGCAGAAAACTCAATTGACTGGGTCACGATAGCAGCAGATCCTTCTAACGATGACCTCAGATAATGATATTTATTAATCTCGTCTATTTCGTCATTCCCATGTATGAGACTCGCGAAAGTATCGCGAAATTCGAGCCAATTATCATATGATCCTGTGAATTTGGGTAATTGGATTGTAGGTAACTTGACAAACTGACGCTTACTACTACTGCAATTCGATTTTACTTCGTCTTGCTCAGATTTTGTAAAGTTAGTCAGCATTATTTTAGCTTGAGCTACTTCGATCAATAATAGTACTATTATTGATCGAAGTTGAGCTAGCAACCCATAATATTGAGATTCGACTGTGGTTCTTTCTTGAGTCTCAATATCTATGGCTTCACACATACATTCTATTTTCAATTGAACCTCGTTAAATTCATTGAAAAGATCCTCTAATTTAGTGACTCGCAATTGCAACTCCATTACCTGATAGGGGGTTATATCGACATCCTTTAAGTTACCTAAATAGGTTCCAAATACTGTTAATCTCCCTTTATAACTGCTTCGCTTCCTTTTAAGTTCTTTAATATCAGTCATTGTGGAAGGTGAAAGTCGTAGACCTGTAATTGCACAATAATAATGTTAAATAAAATTTCAATCCGGATTCAGGCCTGGGCACAGTACTGTTTCTGCTCTCCTTAAAGTGACTGACGATATAAGGCGAGGAATGGAAGACACTAAAGTTACGGTCTTAGTGTTGATCGATTTCTCAAATGCTTTCAATACCGTCAGTCACGAAGTCCTTTTATCCGTCCTCTCCTATCTCATGGTCTCTCCCGAGGCGTTGGAATGGTTTTCCTCCTATCTTCAGGGGCGTCAGCAGTCGGTTCTTGCTGGTGAGTGTAACTCCAGTTGGTGCGATCTTGAAGCTGGCGTCCCTCAAGGCGGTATTTTATCTCCACTTTTATTTTCTATTTTTATTGATCTCATAACTACCGAGCTTCAGTGTGCGTATCATCTCTACGCTGATGACTTACAGCTTTACTGTCAGGCAGGTGTTGACAGCCTATCCGGTGCGATCGAGGAGCTGAATCGGGATTTGCGCGTTGTTAAAAACTGGTCCGATCGTTTCGGTGTGGCGGTTAACCCAACCAAGTGCCAGGCTATAATTATAGGGAGCCCCCACAGCCTGAGGAGGCTGAATGGTTTAACGGTACCACCGGTTACCTTTGACGGCACAGTAATTCCGTTTAGCTCTGACGTCAAGGATCTGGGTTTGCACGTTGACACTTGCCTTGACTGGCGTAAGCAGGTTGCGATTGTGAGCAAGAAAGTTACTGGAACGTTGCGGTCGCTCTACCGGCTGAAAAATATTCTCCCTTCACACATTAAGGCAATGCTTGTACAGTCCCTAATCTTCCCCATGATTGACTATGGTGATGTGTGCTACTATGACCTGAATGCTGATCTGCTCAATAAACTTGACCGACTTCTTAATAACTGCATTCGATTCGTCTTCAATCTCCGCAAGTATGATCATGTTTCTGCACATCGTTCGCTGTTAAAGTGGCTACCCATCCGGCAGCGCAGAGCATTGAGGGCTTTGACAACACTGTTTTCCCTTCTTCACAAACCCACTTCTCCTTCTTATCTCACTTCTCATTTTCAATATTTATGCTCTGCGCACAGCAAAAATCTTCGTTCTTCCAATAATTGTCTTCTACGCTGTCCTTCTCACCGATCTGGCTTTATAAAATCTTCCTTTTCTGTCCAAGCGGTCTTCCTTTGGAATGCGCTCCCTCAGAGTATCAGGACGTTGACTAGTCGTTTCAGTTTCAAAGTGAAGGCTCGAGAGCATATTCGCAAGGAGTTGGCAGATTTGTCTCAAAACTAGGTTTTTGTCGTTTTTCTTATCTCTCTTAACTTTATATATTTTACTATATGTATGTATGTATTTATTTTATTCTTATATATTTTAGTTATAAATAATTTGTAGTCTTTTTTTTTCGGTTATTGCACCTACTGTGTATTATCTCTGCATCACCCTAAGGTAGACTGGTAGAAAATGCCTAAGGCATTAAGTCCGCCTTTGTACAGTTTTAATTGTGCATAAAGTTTTAATAAATAAATAAATAAATAAATAACGAAAGTATTCGTAACGAAAATACCGTAATTACGTAATTACTAATGAGACTGTAAACAAAATTAGGCTAAGACATAAATGTATAAAGTTGACTTAGTTGTATCCATCACTGCTAATAATAACTAGAACTACTATAGGAAAATAGAATGACGTAACAAAAAAAAACAATTATCTACTTTTAAAAGGTTTGCAAAGCAACAAATTATACAAATCTAATTTAACCTAATGCTCTGTAAATAATTCCTTGTAAATATGTAGTACACAAAGGAATAAAATAAGTAAATAACTAACTTGTAAATGTAATATGAAAAATATGTTACTAACCTTATTAATAAACTAGCTGACCCACGCAACTCCGTCTGCGTCACATAAGAGAGGGAAAAAATCCCCGTTTTTGTAACATTTTTCATTCCTGCTCCGCTCCTAATGGTCATAGCGTGATGTTTTATAGCCTAAAGCCTTCCTCGATAAATGGACTATCCAACACAAAAAGAATTTTTCAATTTGAACCAGTAGTTCCTGAGATTAGCGCGTTCAACCAAACAAACAAACAAACAAACAAACAAACTCTTCTGCTTTATAATATTTATTAATTATTAATATTAATTAATTAATATTAATATTAATTTATTAATTAATTAATATTAATAATATTAATATTAATTAATTATTAATATTAATATTAATTATTAATAAATACTTAATTCCTATATTTTATTTTACCTGATTAATATTAATTAATGAGTTGTGAGTAGAGTAGCATAAAATTTAATCAAATTCACCCAAGTGAATTTGATTAAATTATAATGCTTTAACACTTCCTGTTTTAAGTCCGATTCGCTTTTCTTCCAAGCACGTGTTTGTCGCCTCGTCACTCCAGCACATTTTCCATATAAAATTTCGAAATTGTCCAATTCAGCTTATTCCACTTCGCTGATGTGTGGATAATATATTATCGGGTTCGATGGACCATGTATAGAAACTGAAGGACTTCTCAGGAATTATGGAGAATAAAAAAACTCAGGATGTAGCACGCAGTGAGCCAACTTAGATTTATTGAAAGAATGACATTGAAAATGAAAGCTTATAAACTATGAATTGCGCCGACTGGAATCAACGGTAGGAATGATGCTTGAACAACTACTCATTTCAATCAATTTCAATGTCAAATTGACAAACCAGCAATTTTACCTGGAAATAATTCGCTGTTTCGTCTTTTATTTATTGTTTTTTTTTTAACTGAAATCTTCATTTTGATCTTCACTTGGACTTTCGATTAATTCAGTTACTGATCAGGAAGTTGTGTTTGTTATTAATGAAGTACGAGTTGCCTTCGGATTTTGTTTGGTCATTTTGTTTGTTGATATCATTTCATTAGAGATTTTCAAATGATGGTACATCCCAACCGAAGCCAATGAGTTACAAGAAACCTGCCGACTGAGATCGGTCAGGACAAATCGCCAGTCAGAATAATATTGTATTGTATTTAACTACATACGAGAAGGAAAAATAGGCTTTCATTTTGTATATGAACTTCCAACTAAGTAGCTACGTGCCACGATCTCGAGTAACGGAATGTGTGTAATATAATCATAATAAATTATTACCTAGTATCTTCTTTCTTGACTTCTTATTTTTACGCCTACCCTAAGCATTGCATTTGTAAGTATCACCTACATTACTTTAGTAGAAGGCGAGCCTATTGCCACAGACCGTACGAGCACAATGTTCCAGGCTTCAGGATACTAGAATTACAGCATCAGTACAAAAAGTGTTTCCCTCTAAAGATATACCATCCTATTATACTACATACATACTATTATTTCATTAGGCCAGTTGACAAAAGAAATGTCATGGGTTTTTATTTGGAGGTGACATTATAGTTAGAGAGCCCATGACACTAGACCTAGTTTTGAAGACTCTCGATACATATTATAATAATATTATTTCCGTCATTAATGGGGTCACACAAAATGGCGATGCTGCAATGCAAAAAACCTGGCGGCGCTATTAAAATAACTATTTTTAGGTATCTTGTATGATCGACCTCCTGAAAAAACCACCGCTCATCTGAAAAGGCATCAATTTCTTTGTAAGAAAAACCACTACTGCATCTTTCAAACAGTAGAGAAAGTGGTTGCTGCAGCGATTGAACGTCGCCCTCCGCGCAGCTGGATTCGGCATTTTGTCAGCACCCGGTTCCTTTCGATTTATACTGATTGAATACGCGTGCCACGGTCACGTAGGAATAATTTTACGAAACTTGGAAGTCATATCATACTAGAAATCGTTTGCTTATCGTTCGCCAGGTTTTTTGCATTGTACCATCGCGATTTAGTGTTCCCCTATTAATAATGTGACGAATTATTTATATTTCGTCTGGGAGTATTATCGAGAGGTTTAGTGTCATGGGCTCTCTAACTATTAAAAGTATAGCTTAGCCAAAAGTCATGAAGTCAAGCCAAGTCATCATTATTCTAGTCAATTAAGCTTTTAATTATTATGATTTTTTTTTCCTGACTTCGATAGGCCTTAAGCTTGATTTGATAAATCTAAGTAAATTATTTCGTCGGTATCTATAACGGTGACATTTTTAGACGCTTAATAATTTCATCAACAATTGTCTCGCCCGTGTTCTTTACTATAACTGAATTTTATTGGCCAACATCTACTTGTAGACAGTTGGCATTACTGAAAGGGGGCTCTGTTACAAGGACGCAAAGTTCAGATTTCGAAAATACCACAATGCCGTCATTTTAATTTACGTATTTTTAGGGTTCCGTAGCCAAATGGCAAAAACGGAACCTTTATAGATTCGTCATGTGTGTCTGTCTGTCTGTCCGTCCGTATGTCACAGCCACTTTTTTCCAGAACTATAAGCTGTTGAAACATGGTAATATTCAGTGCGCAAACTTTGACAACTAAACTTAAATGAGTTTTACTAAACATACCTACTTAAGTATTTTTTTTTTTTTGATTTGTGTTTTAGTGTTAGTACAAAACAATTAAGTTATCGTTAACGAAAGATGTCTACTTTGAAATTGATTTTATGGGCTTTTTCGTTTTTCGTGCACAGGCGCAGGTAGGTATTTACTTAAGTGAGTTACAATTCCAATTTTTCCTTCAAACTTTCATGGGCTTTAGACCAATAATGAAACTTAGCAATAAAAATTTTGAACTATTCATGGAAATGTGTTCTATTACTGAACCACCAAACTTTTTTTTCGCACTGGATAAAAAATATTTGATTACTTACTTATTTAGATTAATTAATAGTTATGCTAGTTAGGATTAGAATAGGGTAACAATTTTAATCAATTGAGCAACTAATATTATTTATTAACTTAGCAAGTCCTCTCGTTCCCGTGAATTTAATTGAATTTAAACAATACTATCATGAATCAAGCATGAAAACAATTAGAAACTAAAATCGTTCGTCGCTAATTTCATCAAACTCAGCTTTATCAAAATGTTGTATTTTTTTTTTAATTTGAACTCTTATCTCAAGCAGAAGATAATTAGGTAAGTAATACAAACGTGACTAAAACTACGCTCCGTGAATCCTATTGGTCAAATCGCACGCATCGAGCGATCGAGATATGAGCCATGCTATGCGATTATCGCCTTAAAGGTGAGCATGCGGAATTGAGTTGGCCACATAGTACCTGTAAAAAGAAAAGTGCTTTAAAAAATTGTATAAGCAAAGCAGGAAACAAGAAAATAGGTTTACATCGTGTGAAACCAACGTGACGGTTTGGATTATGTAATGCAGCAAAATTTGCTGCCTACCTACTACGAGACTCCCGGCCCTGGACGCGCCGCAACGCAATGCATCGTAAAAGTTCTTCAACATCGCCTTTGTTTATGTTGTATGACACACTGTGAGCGTGTCGCGTCACCCTTTTTTGAATTTACTATATTGACATGTTATACAGTCATGATTAGATGCGCTGCGGCTGTGCGGGTGCTTGTATGTATAATTGTGTATGCTAAGCATACTTTACAGCCGCAATGTTGCAAACACCGCAATACTTGTAACCAAATGTTGTCAATAACAAGTTTACTGAAGTCGAATGTGTAGTGAATAATAAACATGAACTTTAGTTACCTGCGTAAATCAGTGAGTGGCGGCGAGACTGTCGAGCTGATCGAGAGAATCCAGAGGAGAGTCGGGCGGCAGCAGCTCTGTGGAGGGTGACTCTCCGAAGCCGCTGTCGGCGTCGGCCGGCCCGTCGCGCTCGCTCAGCAGTGCCGGGCGCAGCGCCTGGGGCCACGCTGCGAGGTAGGCCGCCACCTCCGCCGCGCTCGGCCGCCGCTCCGCCGTGCGCGCCCAGCACAGCCGCGCCAACCCGCGCCTGCAACACGCCCAGCAACATGATCAGTGGTCCGAGCTCTGGCTCGAGCACCCCACCCGCCTGCACACTCACGTCTGCGGCGTGGCGTCCAGCGGCAGCGGCGGGGAGCCGCCGGTCGCCACGTACTCCAGCACGCGCAGTGGCGACATACTGCCGTAGGGCCGCGCGCCCAGCGTCACCAGCTCCAGCATCAGCACGCCCAGCGCCCACACGTCGGACGCGGCCGAGAACACGCCATGCGCCAGGCTCTCGGGCGCCATCCAAAGCACGGGGAACAGGCCGCGACGCCGGCACGCGTACTCGGGCGTGCCGTCCGCGCCGGACACCGTGTCACGCGCCATGCCAAAATCGGCCAGCTTCAGCGAGCGTCGCACGTCCACCAGGCAGTTGGCGGCGCGCACGTCGCGGTGCACCACGCCACGCACGCCCAGGTACTGCAGTGCCTCCGCTGCCTCGCGCGCCAGCCGCGTCAGCGCCGCGGCTGAAACGTGCTCCGCCTCGCCGCGCGCGGCCGGCCCCTCCAGCACCTCCGAGCCCGCGCCCTCCACCAGGTGGCGCCGCGCGCGCAGGTAGCCCAGCAGGTCGCCGAAGAACGCCAGCTCCATGAGCACTAGCGGCGGCCCGTCCGCGATACACACGCCGACCAAACGCACGATGTGCGCGTGCTCGAGAGAGGCGATCGTGCACGCCTCGCGGAGGAACTCGCTCTCCTCGGCGGGCGCGGCGTTCTCGCGAAGAGCCTTGGCGGCGATGAAGCGCGGGGCGCGCGCGGGCTCGCGCAGCCGCGCCAAGCGCACGCTACCGAAGCGGCCTGCGCCCAGTTCTTCGTGCAGCTCTAGCGCCGCGCGCTCCACCAGGTATGCGGCCAGCACGGTGGCTACGTGCCGGCGCCGCGCGATTGCCTCGATCTTCAGCTCCTGCTGCAGGCGTGCGAGGTGGCGGCGCAGCGCGTGGCGCGCCAACAGTGCGGTGACGGGTGCCAGCGCTATCAACAGCAGTGCGCAGGCGCACGCGGCGTCGTAGCAGGTGGGGCTGAAGGCGTCGCCAGAGCGCACGATGCAGCGCAAGGCACCGTCGTAGCGCGGCAGGTCGGAGGGCAGCGAGAGGGTGGCGTGCTCCCCGATCTTGTTGTATACGGTGCCGCTGGTCGCGTTCACGCGCCACGTGGCCAGTCGCTGAGTGAAGTTGCCGCCGCACCACTGGTCCACGAACACGAACACCTCCTCGATGGAGCGCTCCTTGAAGTGGAGTTGCTGACTGACGCCTGTCACAGGCTTACTGATGAGACTTTCTTTGAGTGACCTGTCACGATCAATTAATAAAGTGAAGGCGAATCGATAAATTAGTTACGTTGCCAAGATCGACATTTTGATAGTAAACTACGTTGATTGGTTCAACTAGGGCCCGATTTTTAGGGTTCCGTACCGAATGGATAAAAACGGGACCCTATTATTATTATATCCGAATCCACTGTCTGTTTGTCACCCGATGACCCGACACGGTCCAATGATAGCTAGACACTAGACACTAGACACTTGGACAGTTGTTTTTACAGATGAAGTATTTCCGTTGTCGCTACATGACGCGGTTCAAGCGGTCCACCCCGTCCTGGTCGCGCGGTTGGAGCGTGCCAGAGGACAACCTTTGAGACGCTGCTAGTTAAAGGCTTTAACCACCTTCATTTTCCAGTTGCACGCTGCTGGTTAAAGCCTTTAACCACTCGCATTTTCAAATACCCGCCTTCAAAAAATGCATTAAAACTCGACTGTACTTACTATGGCCATGCATTTATGGTCTCCACTACATTCTCAACAATATTTCCCAACTCTATAATAATTAATTATCTGTGCCCAAATGCATCGACAAACGTCAAAATAAAATAAAAAACTTTAGTGTAAACAAATCCGGCCATTTTTTTCCGTGTTGCGCCGGCGCCGTTTCGTATTTAAATTGTTTTCTTATCGAAATAGTCGTATTTTAGTATAGTAATACACATCAAAATGAAGGTGAAGAACCGTGCTACAATATAGTGGTTAAGCAATTTAGTTTCGGAATCTCAAAGTTGCAGTAATTTTCCTGTGAAAAAGTGATAGGTATGTATACCTAACGTGCTGTATGTAAACATTGAATATATAATTTTATGTGATTAAAACGTGTATATTATCCGAGAAATATCAATAATTGAGTATGGTGAGTACATTTTAGAATTTTAGAAACAACAAAAAGAGGACTCGTAGAGTTAAAAAGTTACGTAAACATGTGTGTTAAAAAGTACCAGCGGCCCAACTGCTACTGGTGATATAGGTTCCCCAGTAACTTTGGATTCTAATAGGATCTACATTCCAATTAGAATCTAAGAAGATTTTGGTCTTATTGGAAAGGGAATATAATCTAGTTTCTAATTAGATTTTTTTATTGATAAGGAGTTAATAGTTTTTCGTAAAAAAAATATTTTTAATCGCGGAGTAGCCGTTACGTGACTGTTTTTCAAACTCAACATTTATTTTAGAGTATTAAATTAATATTATATTTCTTGGTTTTTGCTTTTCAAAGCTATTCACAGTAAATTTTATTTTGGTCTAAGTCTTGTAGTTTGCGATCGTCAAGTGTTTTTATATACAAGGGTCAAATTACACGAAATAACCCTTGACCTTGTAGCGTTAGCAGCGGTTTTCTCCCGCCCAGTCTAGCGGTCGGAGCGTTTGAGAGGGTAGTGGGATTGGTGACTTTCGCTAATTTGTTGTTCCAGGCATGGTCATTTAGTGTTTGAATCCCAGACTTAATACATTTCTGCATGTTATTCACTTGAGAGAAAAGCTGACGTCGTTTAAATGGATCGTACTCATCTAGGGCCAGTTTTCGAAGACGATTTTTGGTTTGGATTTGTGACTTGATCCGACGTGGGAGTTTATAACCACTATCACTAGGTAACTTAGGAACAGCTTTGTCTCTTGCGTTTATGACAGATGTGGTGAAGTGTTCGATGGCAAGGTCAATTTCCAAAGGTGTGTTAAAAGTGGCTTGTTTCAAAGTTATAGACTCATTCAAGTGGGATCTATAACCTTTCCAGTCCGCTTTTGTATAATTAAATATGATGCGCCTATGTCTGTTGACTTTACCAGTTGCAGTGAAGCAAACAGGTAGGTGGTTTGACGAAAGGCGAGTGATTACCTGAGGCTCTGAGAGGTGATATACAGAGTTAGCTAGGATTATGTCAGGTGTAGATGGTGTATGCGTACTATGGTAGTGGACTAGAGTAGGACAAGATGGAGCAAGGATGTCATATTCGTTGCTGATCATGTGATCGAAAAGTACCTCGCCATGGATGTCTGAGCGGGAGCAATGCCAATATGGGTGTTTGGTGTTCAAATCACCCATTATTAGGGTTTTTGAATGCACATGAATCATTTTGTCTAAGTCTGTGGCTAGTAGGGCTGGGTTAGGAGATTGATAAGCTGAGATAAAAGCAATAGTCTGATTCGATACAGCAACTTGTATTCCAACACATTCGAGGTTTTGAGTGACAGGTGAATTTAGTGGGGCATGTTCAATGTCAGATTTTACTAAGATGGCAACTCCCTGACCGAGTCCATCAGGTTTCTTGTCGCACCAATTCATGTACGTTTGCCTGGCTCGGCCCCCCAGAATCTGCCTTTTAGGTGTTCACCAATGTAATGTACTCGCCTCTAGGAGTATATGTACCGGTTTCTTTTTCAATGTACCTCTGTACTTTTGAAGAAATTTGCAAAATAAGGGGGCCGTGCTGAAAACGTTTGGCTGGCACGGCCCTCTTTTTTTGCGTGTATCTTGAAAAACATAAAGCGCATTAAAAAGTTTCTTAATCTCAAGAAATGTACTCTGTTGACGCGTTATATGTAACGCAACGGATATTCTGAATTCGTAATAACAAAAAATATATAGATGTAGATAGGGGGCCGTGCTGAAAAATAAATAAATGAGGAAATCTCTAAAGAAGACAAATTACCTTAGCCAAAAACTATTAAAACATAATTGATGGATGGCAAGTAACATATGTACCGCATTGATTTCTCATAAAACTTGCTAAATTTGATAAATAAAGCAATGTTAGTTTATTCAGCACGGCCCTCTTCATACGCCTATATCTTTTAAAATATGACATGTTTGCTTACAAAATTCGACTTCCTGAATCATCTAAAGAAGTTCATTCGTTCCAAATAAATTGCGATACTGCTGTATTAGTACTATAGAAGATAAATTGGATCAAAAATATCATACATTACAACGAAAGGGGTGACCATGACTCTACGTGAAAAAAAAAGGATTAAAGAACTGCTGCTATATTGAGTAAATCTATACTTAATATTTCAAAGAGTAAGACTATACAGCTTGAAAGGTTTAATAAACTTCACACAAAAAAGTGAATAATAACTTTAGCTTCAGAAGTCGGTGACCTTTGTTTGATTGATTTAGTTTTTTTGTCACCGACTTCTGAAGCTAAAGTTTTTTTTCACTTTTTTGTGTGAAGTCGGTTATATTTTTTGCAAAAAAGTTTTTATTTTTCACTTTTTAGTGGTTCACATGTGCTTACCCTTTCACAGCGTATCGGTGTGATTTTTTGTTATGAACTGGTGTAAACAATAGACAGACGTGAGTCTTCAGCGATCCCAGTACATTTGCTATCATTTATTAAGGAGTTCAGTTGCCTATCTTCCGAAGTCACCAGATCTTTATCAAATCGAAATGGGATCACTCCGAGAAAGTACTCTGCCTAAAACTACCCAAACCGGAGTTATCTCTATTTCTCCGGGATCCCATTGAATGGAACTTTACACGTCTAACTGTCGAAATCTGGGTGTATTGTATACTTCTGCGTACTCCCTCAGAGCATACAGGTGTGATGTTACGTCATGATCTTGTATAAACAATAAACAACCAAGCGATTGCAGCAATTACTGCAGATTTGCCGTCTATTTTTGAAGAGTTCCATTGTATATCTCCGAAGATCAGCATCAGATCTTCAACAAATTAAAATGGGACCCAACGGGAAGCACCAGCTTTCTAATAAAAAAAGAATCATCAAAATCGGTTCACCCAGTCGAAAGTTCTGAGGACACAAACACAAAAAAAAAACCTCCTCTTTTTAGAAGTCGGTTGAAAAGTACATCATCATCTGCCTAGCCTTTTCCCAACGATGTTGGGGTCGGCTTCCAGTCTAACCGGATGCAGCTGAATACCAGTATTTTACATGGAGCGACTGCCTATCTGACCTCCACAACCCAGTTAATACTGGGTAATACGATACCACTTGGTAAGACTGGTTGTCAGACTTTTTGGGCCACTGACTACCTGTAACGACTTCCAAAGATGGACAAATGACAGCCGGGACCAACAGCTTAACGTGCTTTCCGAGGCACGGAAGAAACTCTGTATGTCAGGGTGGTCACCCATCCACAGACTAACCTAGGCAAGCATGGCTTAACCTAAAGATCGGCCCGAGCGGCTGTTATTATTTAGCCATGAGCTCCTCAAGAAAAGTACATAATTGTACAATAAAATAGCATTTATTCAGACGAACTATCAGAACTGTAACTAGTATTGTCATCTTCAACAATGCCGGGCACCCACAGATATTATTAATTCATTTTCAATTACACCCATAACCAGATCTCGTTCAAAATCCTTTTAAAATTGTTTTCTTTGTTTCCTCCACAACCTTTCTGCGGTCTTCTTTATTGACGTCTGCACACGCCGCTTGTAACAGAGTCAGCATTATAGCAGTACTGAAGGGTGGTACATATGTCGCAGCCAAGTCGTAGAACACGCCGTATTACATAATAGCGCGCCGGAATGTAAAACGTCGCCGTTTACATAACGGCGACGTTGCGTAACCGCGTGCTTTGCATGTGGCGTCGTCACGTTCAGCCGTACTACATTTCGGCTGAAATACGCTGAAGTACGCCGCATTGAATGAGCACTAAGCGTTCGTCAAAGTGGCGTAAACGGGCGCATCGTCGATACGAGTGAGCCGCTTTGAAAGCGAGCGAAGCGAGCTCGGTACCTAGGGCACCCGACTTTAGGTTATGTTAGGTTACTTTAAACCCTGCAGACAGAAATAGGAGCGTTGCGTAGCGGGGTTACGTCTACTACGCCTTATTTTCGGAATTTTCAGTATTTTATTCGGTCGTTTTATAATACGGCTAAACGTTGGATGCCGCTTTGTCGAACGTAACGCCACTACAATCGGGCTGAACGTGACGACGCAGCATTACATAACGGCAACGTTTTACAATGCGGCGCGCCATTATGTAATATGGCGTGTTAAACGAATTGACTACGACACATACATACTTACTGCATTCGAATCTACTTAGTATAATATTTGTACCTAATATTTGGAATCATGGTCACCCCATTCGTTGTAATGTATGATATTTTTGATCCAATTTATCTTCTATAGTACTAATACAGCAGTATCGCAATTTATTTGGAACGAATGAACTTCTTTAGATGATTCAGGGAGTCGAATTTTGTAAGCAAACATTTCATATTTTAAAAGATATAGGCGTATGAAGAGGGCCGTGCTGAATAAACTAACATTGCTTTATTTATTAAATTTAGCAAGTTTTATGAGAAATCAATGCGGTACATATGTTACTTGCCACCCATCAATTATGTTTTAATAGTTTTTGGCTAAGGTAATTTGTCTTCTTTAGAGATTTCCTCATTTATTTATTTTTCAGCACGGCCCCCTATCTACATCTATATATTTTTTGTTATTACGAATTCAGAATATCCGTTGCGTTACATATAACGCGTCAACAGAGTACATTTCTTGAGATTAAGAAACTTTTTAATGCGCTTTATGTTTTTCAAGATACACGCAAAAAAAGAGGGCCGTGCCAGCCAAACGTTTTCAGCACGGCCCCCTTATTTTGCAAATTTCTTCAAAAGTACAGAGGTACATTGAAAAAGAAACCGGTACATATACTCCTAGAGGCGAGTACATTACATTGGTGAACACCTAAAAGGCAGATTCTGGGGGGCCGAGCCAGGCAAACGTACATGAATATTCGGGGATATTCTAGTCTCTGACAAAGCTATGATATCAATAGAAAGCTCGCTTACCAGATCCAACAGTTCTGCAAGTTTAGAGCGAATGCCATCAGCATTCCAGTATAGAATTCGCACATTTTGTTTTACACATATTGACCAAGATGTGTTAAGATTAGAATGACTTTATCCATCATATTGGTACATCCTAGAAATTGGCTCTTGATGGTTTTTATGGTCATCAATATGGCTAGCATGTCGGCTGTGGCCAGATCTTGAGCATTATCTGCAACGGTGGCCTTTTGGGTATTGGGAGCAGCAACGAAGTTCCAGGGTCGCCCGTCGAAAGCATTATTTTTCAATGGGGGTTTCATAGTCCTAGCAGCTTTGAGTTGATCTTGACGTTCTCGCAAGATTTTTAAATAATTGTCTCTCTCTTTACATTGACGAAAGTTGGCAGGGTGATTTCCACCACAGTTGCAGCACTTGGCCGGTTGATCCCGGGTCTTTTTGGGACATTCCTCGGTCTGGTGGGGGTCGGTACATTTAACACAGCGAGGCAGTAAGTTGCAGTTGGCGGAATAATGGCCGAATCCTTGACATCTGTAACACTGAGTTCCATAGCGGTTGTTGCTTCGGTATTTTCGTATTTGGACTACTGTATTACAGAGGAGCCTGATCTGTCGAAATTTTGCAAAATCAGCACCAGGTGGCAATTAAACCAAAAAAGGAGGGCTGTAAGAAGAATTTTCTGCAGGCACTTTCATTTTACGAACAATCATGTTCTAGAATCCAAGCGAGGCGATTTCAGCTGATAGTCCATCCTCGACGTAGTTAGGAAGACCGAAGATAACTGCTTTGAACAGCTTCTCATCCTTTCGCGAGTAAGTGTGAAATGCTATGTCCTGAGTGCGTAGACCGTCTTTGATGGCTTGATGACTTTCAGGTGTATGGCAGTTGATAGCTACTCGATTATTGCGTCTGTACTGCAGGTGAAAATTTTTCGAGTGGGACGAGATTGTGGTTCTTATGAACTCGTGCGTCCAGGTGGGTTCTATGTCTAAGACGATAGGAGGAATTCGGGCTGTCTTTTTTGTGGCAGCATCACGAAATATTGCACTGCAGTTGGCAGCCCATGATTGGTTGTCAGGCATGTTGCCAAAGCTGTTGCTAGTTTTGATTGGCTCCGGTAGGATTTGTTCGGCTTGACGTGCAGTTTTTTTGGGAATTTCCCATTCACTGGTTTTAATGGGGCCTTCCAGGGGGCGTTTGCCAACAGAGTTGGAGCGTGTCAGAAAACGATCCATTTCGACAACTTTTTATCGAGCGTGTTCCCATCACTAGTCCCGATGCGAAGTAAGTGGGTTATAGATAAGACGTGCGAACGAAACAAGCGCGCGCGCCGAAACACCCCTAAAATTGAAAGAGCTGTAACTTCGTATCGGTTAGAGATAGCCGTTAGGTGCTTGAACAAATATTATAGTAGGCGTCGAAACCTAACCTAACCTGGTGGTGGTAGCGTAGGGATAGGGTCAAGATAGCTTTCCAGTGGTAGGTAGGTCATGAGTGGAGTGGGGGAGGTGGCGAGCGGAGCGAGCCGGCGACCTCCGTAGCGCAACAAAGGTTGAGTGGGTGAAGCGTAACTTGGAAAAGGAAAAAGCCATTTTCAAAGTCGCCCTCCTTCTTTAGGCGGATCTCGGAAGTTAAGAGAATTGGAACATTTTTTTTTCAGATTCGTTTCAAGGGGCAATCAGTTGGTTTAAATCATTTTTCATAACTCCCCTTTCTCCCCCCCCTTCACTCCTCCCCCCATCGTATCTCGGAAATTAGGACACGTAGAGGCTTTTTGATTTTACTATTTACTTTATTATTGAGGGGCGTTGAAATTTGTATACCCTCCCCTCCCCTCCCCAACTTCCCCTAAAATTGAAAGGGGTGTAACTTCATAGCGGTTAGGGATAGCCATTGGGTGTTTAAACAAATATTATAGTAGGCGTCGAAATCTGTCCAGTGGTGGTAAGCCCCCCGTAGCGTAGGGATAGGGTCAAGATCGAGCAGTCTCGATCGAGCAGCCGTTCTGATCGCGCGTGCGCATAGTGCTTACGAGTTATTCTTAGAAACGTACAAGCGAAAGTGATACGTATTACCACGTCTCTGAGCTCACTTTTGGTTGACGCGGATCGTGTGCTTACGCTCCTTTGCTTCCTGACATTCTCGTATTGTCAACGTTGAGAAAACAGGACAAACAAAAACTGTATAGCTCTGTCACACTCCCACGTATTTTGGGCCACCGCGTCTGGGCCGCCAACGAGTTTATGTGCACGGAACATACCAAACAGCTTTGTTTGTTTACCCACATCCGAAAACATAAAAATGGATTCTTCATCTATCGAGGATCGGATACCAATGGGTGGATCTCAACCAGATTTATCGACCATTTTTGCACAGGATAACCAGGTGACCTTAAGGAAGCGTAAAATACAAGATCATAATTGTGAAATAGGTCAACAATTGTCTGACTTCCGTAAGGATATCGTATCTCTTCTGTCCACGTTCACCACGACACAAAACGACAACCTGCATAAAATGCGTCAAGATATAACTTCTGACATCAAGGAACAGATTAGCAGGGTCGCATCGCTGTCCGAGAGTTTGGTTGAGGAACAAAATACGATAAAAACTGATTTATCTATTCTTAAGGACAGATTAGACACTGCCGAAAAAGAGGTCACTGCCTTATCCGATACTTCTAAGATACTCAAAGAAGCCGACAAGACCATCAAGTCCTTGATCAAGGAGTGTAATAACGCCAAACAATTTTCAATGCTTAATAACCTTGAGATCTCTGGCATACCATTTACTAAGGGCGAGAACCTGTACTCGATTCTCCGCGACTTATGTTTGCGTGTTGGGTTTGCCTTGGTGGAGAGTGACGTCGATACCATTCATCGTGTTCGCCGTTTTAGCAGTAAGGATGAATCATCGCAGGTATCGCGACCCCCGGCCATAATCGTGCGATTTACCCAGCGTAAGCGTAAGAACGAGCTGTTGGCAGCAGTCCGTGCCCGCCGCGGCCTTACCACCGCTGAGTTAGGCCTGCCGGGCGCCGCTGTCACCGTGTATGTAGGAGACCACCTCACGCCAACAAACAAATTGTTATTAAAGCGGGCGAGAGAACTCAAGGCGGAACTTCAATACACATATCTATGGATACGCGACTGTAAGATATTTTTACGTAAGAACGAAAAACAGCGTGCTATCTGTATCAGTGATGAATCAGACTTAATTAAGTTAAAGTGAGGACTTTATTTTCGTTTCTATGCGGTGTTTAAAATAAGTAATGTTGGTAAATTAAACAACCTGTGCAAAATTGATTTCGCTCCATTGATATACGCTGTGTATCTGTTTACTTACCGTCTATGTAATTTTGCAGTATGTTTTACGTGTTTAAGGAAAGGTTTAATGCTACTGATATTATATACAAGCAAGCCTTTAATTAGTTTACTTAATGTTTTCAAATATGTTTGCAATATTAAAATTAACACTTATACTCTAATAACTTATAAGATTCTTTCTAAATTAATCATAAATGGGGATTTAAACAGCTATATATATTTTAGCCTATCGCTGTTATGTATTGTTTATGTTATCGCTGTTACCTTATTCTGTTTTTTGTCATGCGCCATGTTATCGGGTATCACGCTACATATAACTACACTTTTTCTTTTTTGTTATTGTGATAGTAAACAAACTATTTAATGGTTATTACCAGAATGTAAGGGGATTACGCACTAAATCACAAACATTTTTCTCTCGAGTAGCACTTTCAGACTTTGATTTCATCTGCCTTACTGAAACCTGGTTGACTTCCGATTTCAACGACCGTGAGTATTTTGATAATAGATATACTGTCTATCGTTGTGATCGTTCACCCGCCGAGAGCGGGGCAGTTAGGGGTGGTGGTGTTGCTGTGGCGGTACGTGCCGAGTACCTGCCGCAGCTGCGCGACTGGGCCGTGCCCGCGCGCGCTCACTGTGACTGTGTGTGGGTGTCTATCCCCTTAGATATTCGAAATCAAGAACATCCTCTCGCTGGTCACAGGTCTGAATCTCGTTATTTGAATATTTGTTGTATTTATTTACCACATGGGCCAGGTTATAGGGATGCATTAAATTACTTTCTTGACACCGCCGGTGACATTATATCCAATCGCCCGAATGACATTTTCTTAATTACTGGGGATTTTAATATTCCTGGCGCTGTATGGTCAGATTCTGACACTCAGATAACACCTAGTAGTCATTTTGCTATACAACTGGTCAGCGATTTTCTAGCATTTACCGGCCTGAAACAAAACAATTTTGTAAGTAACGTAAACAATCGCATCCTTGACTTGGTTTTCTGCTCCTCGAGCTGTGTAGTTTTTGCTTGTGATAGCCCTCTCGTAACGGAGGATGCACACCATAAATCTCTTTTGATTGATTTGAATTTTGATTACGAACCACCTCTTAAATCTCGTCCTCAGTTTTGTTATAATTTCCATCTGGCTAATTATGACGAAATCAATGACAAATTGACAAAAGTCGATTGGATTACTTTCTTTTCAAATTTAAACACAGAATCTAGTGCTAGTAAATTTTATAGTTTTCTAAATAATTTAATTGAATTACATGTTCCACGACGTAAGTTGCGCTCATCAAGTAAAGTTCCTTCCTGGTATAGTAAACCTTTAAGAAAGGTTTTAAATGAAAAACGTAAATACCATTCATTATGGAAGCGTTACAGGAACCCTCTTGATTACGAAAGCTTTAAAATATTACGAAAAAGATCTGAGAAAATGGAATCTGAGTGTTATAATAGTTATTTATCATTTTCGGAGAAAAGAATTAAAAGTAATCCTAATTTCTTTTGGTCTTATATTAAATCCTTCTTTTCTAATAATTGTATACCTCAATCGATGCAGTATAAGGGTGAGTGGACTACAGATGGCGAAAAAATTTGTAATCTTTTTAATGACCATTTTCATTCTGTCTTTGAAGAATCTAACCTCATATCATATCAGGCTGAAAATTTAACTCCTCCTCTAGACGTGTTAATTGATATCAATTCTATTGAATTTAACGAAATCATAGTTCTTAAATATTTGAAAGCAGTAAACATACATAAGGGAGCTGGACCTGATGGAGTGCACCCTCTGTTAATTCATAGATGTGCTATCTCGTTGGCAAAACCAATTACTATTCTCTTTACAAAATCGATGAAAGAGGGCTGTTTTCCGGCTATTTGGAAATTGGCATGGATAACTCCCATACCAAAAGGGCCAATTAGTAGCGACATTGAAAAGTATCGTCCTATATCTAAACTATGTCAATTTAGTAAAATATGCGAAAAAATTGTTACTGAACAACTTTTTAGTGTAGTTCATCGTCATATTGCACAAGAACAACACGGTTTTTACAAGGGTCGCTCGGTTGATAGTAATCTATTAGTTTTTACCACTAAAATTCTTGATGCTATGGACAACGGGTACAGCGTTGATGCTGTTTATGCTGACTTTGCTAAAGCTTTCGATAAAATTTGTCATAAAAGCTTATTAATTAAGCTTTGGCACCTCGGCATACACGGTGACCTTTTTCGCTGGATCAAGTCGTACGTCGAAAATCGTAATCAATGTGTCGTCCTATCCGGTTTTAAGTCCAAACAAAAAAATGTTACTTCAGGAGTCCCACAAGGATCCCATCTGGGTCCTTTGTTATTTACATTATATATTAATGATTTTCATAAATATATTTCACACTCAGACATTTTGCTGTACGCAGATGATACAAAAATATTTAGGGTTATTCGTGAAACTAAAGACTGTGAACTACTACAGCAAGATTTAAATAACTTTGAAAAGTTCTGCGATGATAATAAACTGTTTTTAAATCTTGATAAATGTTATGTTATAACCTTTTCTAGAAAACGTAAAGTTCTAATTCACGATTACAAACTATATGGCAAGTGTCTTAGCAGAGTTTCACAAATCCGAGATCTTGGTGTTATCATGGACTCACAACTGACTTTTATTCCTCACATTGATGCTATGCTAAAAAAATCATATAAGCAACTGGGCTTAATACTGCGTCTTGGTAAACCGTTTAAAAAATCTTTGACTTACAAAATTTTGTACAACAGTTTCGTTCGTAGTCGAATTGAATTTGCTTGTGCTGTCTGGAAACCGAACTTTAAGGTACACACCAACCGAATTGAGAATATTCAAAAAAAATTTGTAAAGGCCCTTGATTTTAGAATGGGTTTTACCTATTCTAGCTATGAAGATTCACTAAAATGTCATAATTTCAAAACTCTGGAAGTGCGTCGAGATTGCGTAGACGTGGTCTTATTATATAAAATTATCAATAATGTTTTGGATGTCCCCTTACTTCTGCATAACATATTACTCAGAGTGCCCCGAGGACATGAGCGTCGATGTCGTAAAAAACATTTATTTTGTATCCCCAAAAGTAAAACATCCTACTGTAAAAACATGTTCATAAGGCGTGCATGTAAACTTTATAATGAAAACGACAGATTGTCTGATATTGATGTTTTCTGTTGCACAATAAATTCCATTAAAAAAGGTTTTGACTGATAAATGTAATCAAACATTTTATCCGTATTATTAACTTCTTCTCCAATTTTTGCTTGTTCTTGTAATAATTTTAAGCTGTCATGCTATTGTATATTGTTACATTAAGGAAACTATAGGTCTGTTTATGTAAATGTTTAGATTTAGAATATGAAAACAGTGTGACCGTTTGTTTTCTGGTAAATAAATAAATAAATAAATAAAGATAGGTTTCCGGTGGTAGGTAGGTCCTGAGTGGAGCGTAACTCAGGGGTGACGAGGAGTAAACTTTAGGGTAATTAATGTTTTTTTTTTATAGTCTGAGAATGTCTGAGAATTTTGTTTGTTTTTTTTATGTTAATTCTTATGATTTATTGAATTCGTTTTTAAAATATTTTAGAGGTTCTTGAGGGGTTTCCAAATCTTTAAAGTGCTGTCATAGATTTTACGATTCCACTGAATTTTCAAATTTTTTTATGAGGGTGAATACTTCTCAAAAACACGAACCCTAAAACGCGAGCTGCGCGCAGCTCGCGCACCACGCAAAAACTAGTTATGATATAAGTGCGGTAAGTTGAAAATTACAGCCGAGGCGATATTGCTTGCCCGAGCCGTAGGCGAGGGCTAAAAGAAAGCAGAGGCTGTAATTATCAAAGCACACGTATGTCATACGACGTTTTATGACATATTTGCGAGGAAATAAATAAAACAATACAGCGAAAAGAAAAAGCGCGCGTATCAGCGCATTTTTTTAAGGCAATGGCATAAAAAACAGCCAGTATTACTAATAAAGTAAATTAATATTTTTGTGTTTTTGATACAGATAAATGGTTGTAATTTGTAGCCAAAATTAATTAAATTAAAGAATTGAATGTTTATTTATTATATTTTATCTCCCAAAGTTAATTTTATTCATAAAATGTTTACCACATTTTTCTGACATAAAAACTCTTTGCTAAGATTTTAAAAAGTACCGTTCGTTTTGACGGAGCATCTTGATAAACCGTGCGATTTACATTACATTACCGCACAAGTACTTAGTGAAATGCAAACATTACGATATTGAAATTGGTGAAACAAGAGACCCTTTACGAGCAAATGTGTTAAATGTTATCACAGTGTCGACGAATATTTAAATGATAAATCTTCAAAACGGGAAAAATAATGTTCTTTGTGTCTGTTTCTAGAATAAGTTAGATTATATTTTTACTTTTTACTACTACTGCTTTTTTTTTGTTTGTTTTTTTTTTGTTCGTATGTTTTGATTTTTAATGACATTTTACTATTATGTTTTTTATCTCACATGATTTATTTATTATTTTACACGATTTATCTTTTATTGACATGATTTATTCTTTCATTAACTTGATTTATTCTATTGAAATAATTCTTTTCAAATTTTAGTTGTATTATTTATTTTTAAATTGTAAATTTTATCCAAATTTCGATTGTTTAATTTTATTTTTGAATTGTAAACGTTAAAATCCGTGCTGTGTTAGTTTTAAATGAGTTTTCGATACAATGTAAAAATTGTTTATGAAATGACTTTTATTATGATAAGTCCTCTCCACATATCTACTTTTGCTGTGCCCGACAGGGTCCACGATTGTCTCTAAATAAGTATATGTTTACCACCTAAGCCTACATTGTGGAATGCAATAAAGTATTGAGTATTACTAAGTTTTTTGGCGATGATAGATGATCTAAATGTGAACTGAGTGAGTCTAAGAAATTGTTAATATTTGTGTTTGCCGGAGATCGGAGATATATGCATAGTACAGTAGTATTTAACACATCTACTTGAAGACACGAGGCCTGGCACAATTTTATTCCTTGATTTTTTCTTTTTAATATTTTTTTTTGCGTATACACCTACCCCATCATTTTTATTATATGTGGTTCCAACACACACAGCATTGTTGAAGAAGCATTCAATAAATTAAGCCTAAGATTATGTAATTTAATACCTGAATCGTCCTCTTTATGTTACCTGTCTCTTTCACTCGCAGCAGAGCGCGACAGAACTCCCGAACTGGAGCGCAGCTGTCAATGTCAATTCATAGCGTTCATAAAGGAAACAATTTTTTTGTTCGGGGATTAGGCCACCCACATAAATTATAGCATTTAATCATAAAACTTACATTGATTTCTTCCTTATAACCTCTAGATTCCAGTGGATAAATTAGCCAAGCATTGTCTAAACGGAAAAAAACGAAAAATCTGCAAAAACACTTACGAAAACCAAAATAAACCGAAAAAGTAAATGTCAAAATAATGAAGTTGTCTGTCAATCACTAAAAAAGTGGGTTCATAACGTTCCGTGCCACGTTGATTGTTTAAACCATCTATGCGATTTTAGTGTAAACCTTTAAAAATAGCATTAAAAATGCTCACAGTTTAATAATATTTATTTTTATATTCTTTCTGATTCTATAATAATTATAGCAGATATAATTACCAACGGGTAGGTACCGTACTTTTTTTTAGTAAACAGAAAAAAAACGCCCCTATTCACGTGTAAGTATTTGCTGTCAAATGACATTGACCAAAACAGGAATGATTTGACTCGCAATAAAATATCATAACATAGCTTATTTATTATGATTTTAAGATTCCGTTTTCTTTTCTACGTAATATTTAGTGAGTATGAGCACTCAAGATAAGGTCAATATTGTCGGTAAATTCCGGCCCAATTATGGCTAAATAAACCAGACTATATTAAGGAAGGAAAATCGGACCTTTTCAAATAAAAATGAAAGAAGAGTACCTATAGTTGCTCACATTGTAATGACGTCATGTCTAGCGGCACCATTGTATCCAAATTTTCAAACTTTAAAATAATGTCACAGTTAGCTGTGAACGTTTGTTTGCGGACTGCAGTGTTGTGAGTCGTGCGTTCAAACCCCGCCGACTGCGTGTCTTTTTGTAAGTTTTAGGTCCATGTTCACCGAAAAGATAACCGACTGATCATCTAAAAACAGCTGTCACTGTGACATATTCCCATACAAAAATGCGTTTTAAACAGCCGTTTTAGGTAATCTGACTGTCATATTTTTGGTGAACATGGACACACCTTAAACATATTACTAAATCATGATTGAAAGTTATAACGACGGCCGTGGGCTTGAAGGACATAGCAGCGCAAACAGTAATCAAGTACAGAAAAAAAAAAAAAAAAAAGGACAGACGTGTCTCACTCTGTGTGAGCGATCGTTGTCCACATACCGCCATCTCAAATTGTTAATTGGTTGAGACCAAGTAATATAGTTTTTTGTGAAATATTCAACAACTAGCTTCTGCCCGCGACTTCGTACGCGGATCCTGTTGCTTATGCCAGCGACAACGGGGTCGTCGAAGATCTGAAACGTCTGATGTCGAATTCTAAGAACCCGGGGACGGGAAAATAACGGATCTTTCCCACCTGAGCAACACATACCATTTGTTTCTTTTTGCCATTTAACAGCTTCACAAAAAGTACAATTTTTAGCCATACCTCCGATGGCGGAATATGTGGCGTATTCAATCATAGGAGACGTAAATGCACTCCGTGCCTTATCAACCCAAGGAAGGTCGCCATGCCCTTTTTTTTCGGTTGGGAAATAATCAAATAACTTCTCCAACTCTGGGCGGAGCGGGAGGGAGTGTCAGATTTTTACTGACTAAAACCCATCCATGTTCCTTCCTCGCCCTTTACGTTCCAGGGCCACGGTATCTCTCTCGAATAGTCCCGCAGCCCCGGCAGGCTTCGACCTTTGCGGGCCCCTCCCTTTATGCTGACATCTCTTTGAGGCGCACGTGGAACACGAACGCGCCGTCGACACGGCAGGTCGCCATGCCCTACGGCTATATCTTGAGACACATCCGGTTTTTCAGATGATATCGACATTCTGTTCAGAGAATGTCGACGTCGATCAGAATTCAAACGTTCGTTCAATGAACGTGCATCGCGCAATACGCATCACGTTCATCACTCGTTTCAAAAGACCTGTTAGTAGATGTGCGAATACGCTGAAAACTCAAGCCTGATTCTGTATCGGTAAACATTTCGGATTCGCTCACGATCAGCGGACAGTCGCGCATCACGTTCCGCACTTGTCTCTAAAGACCTAGAAGAAGCTATGCGTAGATACGCTGAGAACTCAAGCGCAATTCTCTATCCGTTAACGTCTCCGACTCGCGAGACAATGCGTGACGTTCACGATCAGCGGTCAGTCGCGCATCACGTTCCCTACTTGTCTCTAGAGATCTAGTAGTCGATGCGTAGATACGCTTGAAACTCAAGCGCAATTCTCTATCCGTGAACGGCTCCGACTCGCAAGACAATGCATGACGTTCACGATTAGCGGTCAGTCGCGCATCTATTCTTCACTGGTCTCTAGAGACCTGGATGTAGAAATACGCTGAGAACGCAGGCGTGCTAAGCGATCCGAAGAGGTTTCCACGGAGCAAGTTGCAGCCTGGTGTTCTCGAACAGCATCAAGTCTCTCCTGAAGCTCTTCGGTAGATTCTTGGGATCTTATGATCCTCAATCTTTTAGCTCCTTTGGAACATTGGGAAAGATTTGACCTCTTTCTAGGCATGGTTATAGTTTTGTTGTGAAGATACCTGATCAATTGAAATCTAAGTAACTGCTCCCCTGCGTTACCGGGTAGGCTACCGAGTCACGAAGATAACTGGAAAAGGAAATTAATTCTACAACAGGTGTCCGAGATCTTCGATTTTTATAAGTCAATAGAGAGTGCTCATCAGATTGAACAACTTTTGCTAAGACGTCATTCCTATATGTGTTATGGTGTAGCTGGGCTCTTGGAGTTCCACAACAGGTGTTCCAGATCTTCGATTTTTATAAACCAACAGAGAGTGCTCATAAAATTGAACAACTTTTGCTAAGACGTCATTCCTATATGTGTTATGGTGTAGCTGGGCTCTTGGAGTTCCACATCAGATGTTCCAGATCTTCAAACTTATACTCTCAGCAGAAAATGCTCATCATGTAGAACAATTTTTGCTATGGTGGCATTTTTGTATCTCTTATAGTTTAGCTGGTCTGTTGCGGTTCTGCATCAGGTGTTCAAGTTTCCAAGATAAATTATAGCCTCATAGCTTCTGCCCGCGACTTCGTTCGCGTGAAGTTTTGATATCGCAACGCATCGCCTACTCAACGGAAGTTAAAACTGCTTTGTTCCCGCTTGCAACATTTCTTATTGCTGCTCCGCTCCTATTGGTCATAGCGTGATGTTATATAGCCTATAGCCTTCCTCGATACATGGACTATCCAACGCAAAAAGATTTTTTCAATTCGAGCCAGTAGTTCCGGAGATTAGCGCGTTCAACCAAACAAACAAACAAACAAACAAACAAACTCTTCTGCTTTATAATATTAGTATAGATAAAGGGGTGAGTTATCTTTTAAGTCCATTATTAATAACTAGTCCAATTTGGTTCGTTACCTCTTTTACTCAAGCGGTGATTAATTGCTTGTTACAGCCTACCGTCACGCCCTTTACTTGTTGAAGATTTATGGAAGTTTTCCTAAGTGCACATGCCGAACCGTATGTGGAAATTGATTAACTTATTGATATTGCCACCATATTACTGGTGAGAATCCACGCCAGCCGGCTGTTCCTCCTTGGACTGGAAGGTTCCATGCGCGTAACACCAGGCAAAACCCTTCCTGGCGCCCTCTTAATTTTAATTATGTAGTTATTACGTAGTTTAGGACCGTTATTTAAGTTACTTATGAGTTGGTACGGTTCACTTCTTTTGTTTAATAAATTCCGGAAATTACAACGGGCGCTTTATTTCATTCGCTAACCACAGGAGATAGACTCGTAACATGGCGCCAACGTTATAATTACGAATTAGTGGATTGGCAAGTAATGTTCCTTGAAAAGGGCAATTTGTGAGTGTACTCATCTGGGTTGTTATTTAGCGTAATATCTGCTTTCTATCTGGAAGCGCAAGTTTTTTTTATTGGGTGATATTTAACGTAATCGGGTAGATTGAGTGTTAACACTGATAGCTTTCTTATTGTTTTCTAAGGCTCAATCCAACTCATTAATGTGGTTTTATTTTATATAGGTGCTGTTTTCTTGAATAAGTTGATTCCGTTAACTGAGTTATATGTCTAATTTATCTTTATTTGTGGTGTATACAGGGTATTTTTAAATACTTATGAGTTTATTTTACACATTTGTTTAATTTTCTTGGCTAAATTGATGCCGTTAGTAAGTTATATGCCAATTTTTTTTTGTTTGATTATATACAGGACGACCATTTTTTTGTGTATTTTGTGTATACAGGGTGACCGATTTTATTTTTACACGAAATTCGGAAATACACATGTACGTTTAATATAGTTCATTGAAGTATATTGTTACATTTTTTGGTGCAAGTTTGGTTAAAAAAATAAATTCCGGAAATTACAACGGCGCTTTATTTCATTCGCTAACCACAGGAGATAGACTCGTAACAACATAATAAAAATAGTAAATTTCATGACAAACAGTTGAAATCCGATAATATTCAAAATTCTCTCAAGCTTCAGACCTTTCGGAAAAATAATTTAGATCAGAGCACAAAACAAAAGTGACTGTATACAGAGCCGTCAAAATTTGGGGGGGCTGGCATGCTTGAAGAACCATGTCCAAGTGCGGGAAGAGCTTGGGGCAAACCAGCTCATTATAAATATACCTTGTTACCAGAGGCTGCCTGCCTTTCAAGTTAAAACCACCACTCAGATGACAACAATAATAACAATAATAAAGGATTTGATAGACAATGGAATTTTCGAGGTGCCCCCAGATTTGAATTTTGGTTTCTCTTCCAAAGTACCCGAGGAGATGATTGGCGCAACTGTAGTTAGACTGCCTTACGTTCTTAGGTAAACTAATTATTTAGTGTATTTGGTGTCCACGAAAAAAGCTTTGTTGCTTAGTGTGGCGCTAGATGGCATTGTGTGTGATGTCAAGCTATATTTTTATTTTATTTTTTATTCGAAGTGTTTCTTGTGGTTCACTAATGTTTTACCAAAAGTCCATTGACAAATTTTCATTTTACAACCAACGTTTCGTATACTATTTATTTCGCAAACAACTTATTCCGCAAATGTTTTATTTTAAAAATATTTGTTTTACAAACATTTATTTGGCAAATACTTCTTTTATCAAATGCATCAGATGATATTTATTCATTTATAAACTTTTCATTTATATTTCGATACGTTTGGACAAATCACTTTTCAACAAAATAATTTACAGGCTAGTTTTTTTTTGTTACTCTTTCTTAAGAAAAAAATAAGGAAATGCATAGTTTTTTCATAACATGCAAACAGGCATACTCCATGCATGCAGCAAGCAAGCAGCAGGCATTTAGAAAGCATGCAGCAAGCGAGCAGCAAGCATGCAGCAAACGAGCAGCAAGGTCAGCAAGCATGCAGCAATCATGCAGTGAGCATGAAGCAAGCATGCAGCAATCATGCAGCGAGCATGGAGCAAGCATGCAGCAATCATGCAGCGAGCATGAAGCAAGCATGCAGCATGCAGGCAATCAACAAGCAGCAAGCATGCAGCATGCAACATGCAGCAGGCATGGTTTCTGTCACGGCTCCGGCGCTGCGGTGCTCTGGCGGTCACACGCGAGCTTATCGTAGCAGAGGGTTTTAACGCTCACCACCGCAGCTTCGGCTTGCTGGCCGGCTTTCAGCCGGCCAGCCTCAGCCGCGGCGGCGAGTGTTAAATCCACCTGCTCCTCAGCTCGCGGCCCGCCTGGCCCCTCCGCGCCTACGCGGGCTTAAATTACACTCTAGGGGTAGGGCAGAAAAGACTACGTGGAGTCGGTTCTGCAGCAATTCATTTCTGTCACAAAATTTGTGCTTATTGGAAACCAAATTCATTTATTTCCTTTTTTTTTTTAAATGGCATAATCAATTTGTGTAACGTCTTTGTTTCAAACGTTATTTTATGAGATAAAACGAAAAAATAATGAATTGTTTGTCAAATAATACGTTATTAAATAAAAGTTTATGTGATAATTATTTTGCGAAGTGAATTATTTGTTAAACTTGTTGTTGTATACTGATGAAATGACAAATAATGTGTTTTCTAATCGTTGCTTGTCATGTAAAAGTTTGTGAATTAATGTTTGGTGATCTGACTGGTCACCGTTTCTTGTAAAGAAGCAAGATGGGGGCTAGCGCCCCATGTTTGACCTCAGGGGGCTCAACAGATATGTAGCAACTAAACATTTTCAGTTAGTGGTCCAGACAGACATTGCAGACTTCTTACAAGAGAACGATTGGATGGCAAGATAGACCTCCAGCAAGCCTATTTTCATTTACCAATTTCAGAACCCCACCGCCGTTTCCTAAGGGTGTTTTACAACAACTATGTGCTTCAACTAATAATACTACATTTTCACCTGTCTTCTGCCCACCAAACTTTCTCCACTTTATCCAACTGAATTGCAGAAATATTACATGATCGGGGCATAAGACTACTAGGGTGTAGAATGTAAAGTCTATAGGTAGACTTTACAATCTAGTAAGCCAAGACCAAACCAGACTACAGAATCAGGTCTCAGAGACCTAAAAGATTCTGGAGAGCCAAGGCTGGCATGTCAACAATGAAAAATCAGTAGTAGTACCCTGTCAAGACCTGGATTATAACAGGTACATTGTGGAACACCAAAAACAAGACCAAGGCCTTACCACCTAAAAAGGTGGCAGTAATAAAATCATTTATGACAAAACAGATTGGTGAAGGGGAACGCCATATATCACAGTTCAGTGGTCCTGCACAAGAAAGAAGTGACCCACTTTTTGACGACAGGCGCTGCGGACGTGGGATGGGGCGCTCATCTTAACGAGAGGTATCTAATAGGCAGGTGGATAGCACAGCAAAGGTCATGGCATTGCAACATGAAGGAACTTTTCGCAGTGTATGGCGCCATAGATCGTTGCCAAAAGTCGCTGCGGAATGCGCGCATATTAGCACAGTCCGACAACAGGACTCTTGTGGGGCGGGACTTGTTCTCTAGCCCTCTCTAGCCGCCTCAACGTCACGCTCTCGGCGGCGTACCTCCCGGGGAGGTACAACGGCATAGCCGACCGCCTGGCCAGGAATCTAACAGTACCGGAATGGCACTTGTTGCCCCCGGCCTCGGAGGCCGTATTCGGACTTTGGGGCGTACCAGATGTCGACTTGTTTGCATCAAGACGCAGCGCCGTCGTAAGCTCGTACGTAACATGGGACTTCAGAGATGGGTCAGCCATTCTTTGCGACGCCTTCAGTCGACAATGGTACTTCCAATATGGGACTTATACAATAACCCATTGGACTTGAAGACATGCAGGAGCCCCCATTAGGTACAGAAGTTGGAACTTCTTGCTTGAAAAATTGGGGTGGGCCAATCAGGTCGCTCACTGGACTCCTGAGAAAAGAGGTCTCCTAAATAAGAGTTGGAGAAACTCCACTATAGGTATCGACCAACAAAGCTCCAATCAGGCGTTGGGTTGCACGGTGTTTGCAGAACAACATTAACCCTAGTTGCCCACAGAGCTGATGAATGAGGTTCCTTGGTTTTTTTTTGTCTAGGTTGTGTATTGTTGACAAACTTGCTTGGAGGACTATACTTCTGCATAAATCTGCTGTAGCCACATACACAGCAGAAGGCGAAGCAGTATCAAAGAATTTCTTTGTACAGCAAATCCTAAAAGCTACAGCCTAGTTAAATCACCTGAAAGAATAACACCTATTTGGGATACTGAGTTACTTTTTAACTGGTTTAGGAATACTCCAAGGTTTGACATTTTACATATCTAGAAGAACTGCAATTATCTTATTACTAACATTGTGACCAAGATTTGGTTCCAAGACTGATAACGCTGACACTAGACACTCAGGTTAGATATTAAAACACCATCCTGATGAGAAAATGTGCCGCCCAGTCAGACATATTCTATAGTTGGTACAAAGGTCAGGCGCTCTGAAGTCGATAACTTGACAAGCTTATTTATATTAATCACGGGCAAGATCAGGCCAAACACTCGTACCATAAAAGCTAGTTGGACAAGAAATGTTGTTAAACAAGCTGGAATAGATGCATCTCTAGGTAGTATAAAATCAGCAGTAGCCTCGAGAAGCTTCTCAGAAAACAGGCCTGTCAACGAGATTTTAAAGAGAGCTAATTGGAGAAGCTCTAACACTTTCAGGAAGTTCTACTGCCGCACAGTTAAAAAGAGTTTGAGCAGTGGGACTAACGATTATTTTATAAATAACTTTATAATTTCTTACAGCTTATAAACTATAAATATTTCTTGAATGAATAACTACCATACTGTATTGAAGTATACTGTAGCTGATTTTTGATCTCATAATTTGATATATTGATCTCTTAATTTGATTAATAATGTTAAATTTTATGTTGTGTTTTGATATCTCTTTGTGGTAGGACAGCCGCAACATTTTGATTAACAGTTTTGTTTATGTTAGTTTTTTAAAGAAATACAAAGTGGTTTTCATTTAATTATTTTTTAAGTTGGATTAATACATTTCATGGATGTATTTCATTTCACATAGCGTTCATAGTACCTCCTGCACATTACAGGTTCTTTCACCAGCAGATAACAAACATGTCTTCAACAATGCTGTGCGTTTTGGAAACACATACCTATAATATACTTAATATAATTGTTTTGCATTAAAACAAAACAGTTATTATGTGTGTGCAAAAACACAGCATTGCAGCAAGGTGCTTGCTGGTGGTTGATGGACTATGAATTGACATTGACAGCTGCGCTCCAGTTCGGGAGTTCTGTCGCGCTCTGCTGCGAGTGAAAGAGACAGGTAACATAAAGAGGACGATTCAGGTATTAAATTACATAATCTTAGCCCTCTGTAGCCCCTCTCTTCTGCTGCCCGGCTAGCATGGGCAGGGGATAAAATTTTATCCACCGGTTATTTCCACTGACAAGGGACAAAAATCAAACAAAAGTGGAAATAACCGGTGGATAAAATTTTTATCCCCTGCCCATGCTAGCCGGGCTGACATCTCTTTGAGGCGCGCGTGGAACACGAACGCGCCGTCGACACGGCTGTTTTACTCCCCTTACATGACGTTTACACAACCGGTCATAGGAGATAGAATGTAAAAAAAACTATTTTGATAAATCGACTAACCTGTCATTCCAACCGTTTATTTTCAACCGACTTCCAAAAAGATGAGGTGTTTTTTTTGTGTTTGTTACCTCAGAACTTTCGACCTTTCAACTTTCAACTTTAAAAAATAAAACCGACTTCGGAGAAAACAAAAAAGTGAAAAATAACTTCGGTGACAAAAAAACTAAATCAATCAAGCAAAGGTCACCGACTTCTGAAGCGTTTTCTCTGAAGTCGGTTTTATTTTTTGTAAAAAAGATTTTTTATTATAAAAACATGTAACGTTTGATTTAAAAACATTTAACGAATTATTCGTAAAACATTTGCTTTGTTTTCAACCGACTGCCAAAAGAGGAGGTTCTCAATTCGTCTGTATTTTTTTTTTGTGTTTGTTACCTCAGAACTTTCGACTGGGTAAACCGATTTTGATGTTTCTTTTTTTTGTTTGAAAGCTGGTGCTTCCCGTATGGTACCATTTTAATTTGCTGAAGACCTGATGCTGATCTTCGGAGATGTACAATGGAACTCTTCAAAAATACACAGCAAATCTGCAGTGATTGCTGCAATCGCTTGTAGGTTCATTGTTTATACTATATTATGACGTAACATCACGCCTGTATGCTCTGAGGGGGTACGCAGATGTGTACAATACACCCAGATTTCGACAGTAAGGTGTGTTAAGTTCCATTTATTGGGGATAAGCCCTATTACCGTGACATGTACTGATTTTTATTTTATTTTATTGGAAAGGATATACTTCAAGGGTACATTGATGGGAATTTGGTTAGGTTCTAAATACTTCTGATTATGGGATCCATGACAAAGGAACGGAACCGACACTCGGCCGAATCTTATATAGGCTATCCGGATATTTGAGTCACCTACCATAAAGTCGTTATTAACCGACTTAAAAAATAAGGAGGTTCTCAATTCAATGTTCCCCGATTACTCGAAGATGGCTGGACCGATTTTGTTTTTTTTGTAAAAGTTTGGTTTTGATGCAGCTTGGTACGGGATTCCATATATCCATGCTCATTGTCCTTTCAAAAAGGACTTTCGAAAGTAACCTCAAAACCAAACTAGATCTGTATAAAATACAATAGGCTAGTTTCCACCATCAATAAATTGCAAAACTATTTAGTCCGTCAGTTAGAGTATTGGAAAATAATGGACAAGTATTTTTTGTTTTTGTCAATCACTGAGTACTGACAAAGATAAAACGCATCAAAACTCGGGAGTGGGGACTCGTGACGTAACAACGCACTAAAAACTATAGCACATCGTGACGTATTGCGAATTTTAAAAGCGTCGTATCTTCGTCAATTTTGGTTTATGTAACAAAAGAAAAAAATACGGGTCAAATATTTTTTTATAATCTAACTGACGGACTAATTAGATTTTTTTAGGGCACAAGCCTATTATTACAAAATAAAAAAAATAAAAGTAAAATATGTACTGCGTATTTTTAAGGTGGAGATGATGCAGAGCTTTTTAGAAATAGGAAGGGGTACATGTACCAAAATGTACAAAAGAATAAATATTTATTTTACCTATTTACAGTCTCGAAAAACAACACGCGACGCTGAACAAACAATTTAAATCTCACGAATGAAGTACATAAGACTTGAGTTAAAAACAAAATAAAATGACCACAGATAATACGCAAGGTATCCTAATGTATGCTGCACAGAGCAAATAACTAAAAAATGAAATTAATTAAAAATGTGAACGAAATCCTATCTGATATTGATATCAGACCATGATTCATTAATAACTGTATCCAATTAGATGTATTAAGAGAATTTCATAAAAAAACTGTCTTGTTTCAAAGTATCGATAAGTTAAAAACGAATCAGTCACTATTGTCGCAAACAAAACGTGACATAGTTATGTGTCCCCTAGCTAGCTGACAGAAATGATGGTGAAACAAAATTTAATTAGGGGCTAGTTAGGAGAGCTTTTAAGCTTAAGAGTCCCATACGTAAGTGGTAGTATGGGGATGTCGGTGAAAACGGGCATGAGTGTTTGTGTTAGTACTTAAACTTACATAACATGCAAAAAAATATCTTATAACTAGTGCATTAAGATTGCATAGTGTGTGGGAATATAATCAAAAAGACTCTTAAAACAAGAGAGAAACCGATAAAATAATAGTGTTACCTAATATTTCAAAAAGTAATAAACAGCAGATAGTCATAATTTCTGCATTAGCTGCTGTACTTGTGCTTCACTTCTAATGATTAAGGTCGGAGCCTGGTCATCCTGCTTTACGAGTACTTTGCCATGTGCAGTCCAGCAATATTTATAAGCGCCGGATTTTGTCAAATCTCGGGCAAGGAAAAATAAGCGGTGGTATATCATTGTGCGTCTTGAAGCCCAGATGCTTACAGCATAATTTGGTCTTGTATTTAATATTGAAGTTCTTAGCCATTTTCAGGATATCGTTTTTAAGGAGTGTAGATCCTGTTTCTACAACTAAGTATGGGAGTATTATAGTTCAGTTTATTTCCACGCACCCTATAAATGTCTTTAATTTCATATTTAAAAATGGAACAATCAATATTTTTGGAGAGACTGATGATCACCATGTCTATTAAGTCTCTCTTAGACTCGCCCACAATCCTAGGCACATTTTTTATCACAAAGTTAGTTTTACGACATCCTGTTTCCATTTCCTCGATTTTCTGCTCCAAAGTTATAATACGTTTCTTATCCTCTTTTGCGTGATTTTCTAGCTGGGAAATTTTCTTCACAAGGTCTAGATTTTGTGACATTTTAGTTTAATTTTATTGTGTCTTGTATGTTAATATTAGATTCCTGGATTTCTTTCAGGGTTAAGGTGACTTGTTGTATCTCACGTTCGTGTTTGGTCATAAATAAAGCTCTATGTTCCCCGATTACCCGAAGAAGGCTAGAGCGATTCTGTTTTTTTTTGTTTGAATGGGTATACTTCCCAGGTGTCCCATGATCATCAAGGCGGGATCTGTTGATGGGATCCTGGAGAAATAGAGAGAACTGTTCCAATTTAATAGGCACACTTGTAGCGATTTGGGTAGTTTTTGGAAGACTACTTTCTCGGAGTGGTGTCCCATTTCTTTTGGTGAAGATCTGATGAAGAACTTCGGAGATGGGCGGCGGAACTCCTCAATATTTGATATCAAATGGACTGTAATTGCTGAAATCTGTAATATGAACTGGTGTAAACAATAGACAGACGCGACCAGTTCATAACATAACATCACGCGCCGGTATGCTGTGAAGGGATAAGCACATGTGATCCACCAAAAATGGAAAAATAAAAACCTTTTATGCAAAACATAAAACCGACTTTAACACACGACTAAAACACAAAAAAAGTGAAAAATAAGTTTAACATCAGAAGTCGGTGACCTTTGTTTGATTAATTTAGTATTTTTGTCGTTTTTGTGTCTGAAGCTAATAGGGTAGACGACAAAAAAAATCTAATTAGTCCGTCATCGTCAGGTAGATTATTAAAAAATATTTGACCCGTATTTTGTCTTTTGTTACGTAAATCAAACGACGCTTTTAAAATTCCTTATACGTCACGCCTAGGTGTAATGCCTGGTTCAAAAATCAAAACCTCATTGCTTAGTCTGACAGAATTTATGAAAAAAAACCGGCCAAGAGCGAAGCGGAATGGCGCACCGAGGGTTCCGTACAAACTTTTTAAACGACAAACTTAACTTTGCTGTTCGATCCCATCAAACGGCCATTGTACCAACCGCAAATAATAAGTTTGTAATAATAAAATCGTTTTTTTTTGTTATAAAGAAAAAAAAAGTACATATTTAGGATTTTCAGATTTTTCCCTTTACATGTGCTGTAAGACAACTTCTCGCCAAACTTCGTGATTCTAGGTCAACGGGAACTACTTTATACTCGTACGTTTTCGACCCAAAACCTATAGGGTTCTTCCGGTTGACCTAGAATTGTGAATTTTAGTTAAAAGCACTTACAGCAGTTACAACACAAGTAAAGGGAAAATTCGTAATGATTTTAATACACCTAATAGGGACCATAGACCCCAGTATCTTCAACTTGCTAGGTTTACCCGTTCCTGAGAAAATCGGTGGTGACACGGACAGACGAACAAGAAAGTGATCTTAAAAGGGTTTTAGCGATTATATCGCTGATACTTGGCTCAATGCTGGTCCTGCTCCACAAGGACAGGGGCGCAAAAATTTATTGTTGGAGCTGCTGAAGATTGTACAACTATCTTTGCATTGTATAGATTAAATCTATTTATATAAACGCATAGCCCATATTGTGTGAGTACTATGTACTAGAAAGCTATCATTCAGTGGAAACCTACTTTAGTTTTTGACTTGAATGTGCCCTGGCGGTTGAGAGTATGTCATGCTCACTCAAATGCCTCGCTGATTATGGCGCGTGTGTCGGAACATTTAGTTCCCTTCAAAATGGTTGAGCTGAATGGTGCTGATCCATGCGTCATGTTCGTGAACGGGCGCTGTCAGTTGTGACTGGTCATCTCTTAGTTGCCATGGCTTATTTGAATGAATTATTTTGTTTTTACTATGGACACTTTTTACGTGCACATCTTGCTACATCGTTCTCATATAATTTACTATCTCAACATGAATGATGTAACAAAGATTTTGTAACAATAATTTGATTTAAAAGAGTGTCCATGGAGTTTCTTGCCCGTTCTTCTCCATAGAGATCTACGTTAGGGAATGGGCAACTACAGTACTTTCACAGTTTTTATGTCTTGTGACTGGGACTGTTGCTACATTTAATTTTCATCTTTGTTTCGACAATTCAAAAGTGCCTGTTATTGGCCTACTTGAAATAAATGCTTTGATTTTGATTTTTGTTCCTTTTTTACCTTATAATGTACGAAACCCTAAAAACAAGCAGAAAAGATCTTCACTGACCAGTTGTTCCAATTACTTTGTATTCATGAGTACTCACCCAAGGATTTTTCCGTTACGTAGGTCTTGTCTATTGAGCGGGGATCGTTGGAAGACGTTTTTGAAGCCGTTCACAAGTGTGAGTAGTGCGTCAGACAATGAGACGGCACGAGGCGGCCACGGGCGAGGCAGCTCGGTTAACTTGTCAAGGAACGCGGCGTTCCCCTCCCGGCGCGGGATGTCCTCCACCCCCCGAATCCAGGACGATACTGTGAAGTGTTCAGTTCCGCACACGACTTGGTTCTGTTGCCAGTCGCGGACTATCCACACGAAGCCGTCCTTGTAGCCCATGTGAGCCGCGACCGCCGCAGCAAGGATTGTGCTGGCAGCTCCTGCGTCCGCGTTAATAAACACGATGCGTGCATTTACGTCTTGTAGATCTTGCAAAACTTTCTGAGCTTGTTGTTCCGTTATGCTATGAAGAGGAATTGGAAAGTCACCAAGATCGATGTCCGGACCCTCTTTGAGCGTGGCATAGTAATCTTGGGCGAGATTCGTGCGCTGGGACAGCACGGCGACGCGCGTCCAGCCCGACTCGCGCACGAAGTGCAGCAGCGCGAGCGCGAGGTGGCGCGGGCGGGGGCCCACACGCCACGTGCTTCTGGCCGAGTTGTCCTTCGGCGCTACGTCGTCCTCCGGCGCCACGTCGCCCGCCGTCACCACGTCGTCCTCCGGCGCCACTGTCGCCAGCACCAACGGCACGCGGCTGGCATAAGCCGCGGGTGCCGCCTTCGTCGCGCCTTCCGCTGACAGCAGCACTAAGCCCAACAGCTCGTAGAAGCCCCTATAAAACTGGTGCCGAAATAACTGTCTGCTCATACTGTACTGATCGGAACAGTCAATATCGCCAAAAGCTATGGTTACATTCCAGCTTTCTGGAGCCGTTTGAATCTTTAATTCATCTTGAATAATAGCTGAAATATTTTTGAAGAAATATTGGTCTGAATCCTTCGAACACACATATGCATACACTGTGTATGGGATCACATCATATTCACGTTTATCTTCTTCACTAATCACAAGACTATTGTTTTTCAAGATCCACTCGCATGCTGCCTCTTCAATGTCTACTCCGCTTGTTTGTTGCTCAAGAATCAGCCTCAAAGATTTTGGCGATGGTTGAAAATCATAGACGAACTGAAAAAGCTGAGGCGCGAGCTCTTCTAAAACGGGATCGACAACGCGCATTGCAATGGCGGGATCTAGCTCCTGTTTGCAATCAAAGTTGACGGACTCGCAGGGTGGGGGCTCCACGACGCTCACGGCCGGAGCTCCCTGCCACATGTCATAGTCGAGGAACAGAAACGAGCGGTTGGCGCTGTGTTGCAGACTGCGCTCGAAGCCCGCGCGTCCTCGGCGCCGCACGTGCAGGCGGGCTCCGCTGTGCGCGGCGCGCCGCTGCAGCCGCTGCAGCACCTCTTCGCACTCGTCGTCACCAAGCACATATACCGCGACCTCGTTGTCTCTAAAAACCATTATTTATTCATTTATTATATTACTTTTGTGTAAAATAATGTACTATTTATGGAAAACTATTGCAACTTTTTCAGATTGTTGAAATGCAGAAAAAATGGGGAGGAATCAGTTAGTGGTAAAGAATACCGGAAGCACGTCATGTCGTTATCGGGGCTGGCGACATGCGATAGAACACTTACTGTGGATCGTCGACGAAGTCACAAGCAGCAAGTGCAGTCAAGTTTGTGTAGAATTGCCAGCGCACATGCAGTTTAAGGCAGTCAAGTGTTATGTTGTCGCGCGCGGTCTGCGTCAGCCACGCAAACAGGCGGCGGCGCGCCGGCACGGGGCTGGCGCCGAACTCGTCCAAGCGTGGGCCCACCAGCCCGTACAGCCGCCCCTGGTTCGCTCTCCACCTCGGCGCCGCTTTAGGCTTCCATGCCGTCGACACGCCTATTATGAAACTGCAAGTATTTTCTCAAACTTTACCCTGTTTCTTGCATATTCGGGTAATGATATGGTTAATTACCATACGGCGTAACCGAAACCGGTGTACTGAAATATAGCGAGAGTTGTGTTTCTATACCTCCATTGGTTGCAACTTTCCAAGGACCAAACTGGTCATGGGATCATTAAACGTAGTATATTGCCCGTAATTCTGCGCGGAACATTACTACAAGGGACAATAAAGCGGCAATCGACTTAGGAAGGATGTTTTTTGCTTTACGACAGGCATATGTAACACTGAGTAAGCATTATTTATGACCATTTAGATATCGAGCAGAAGCAAGAACTATATTTTCTTGAAGCTAATGTACAGAGCACAATTTTTTGTGATGGGGTCATAATAAATTCTTTATGGAAAAAAAATATTGACCGTATAAAATGAAGGAAATAAGCAATATTCACGATTCCATTAATTACATTTATTTTATTTTATTATTTTAAGAAGGTGACTTAAAATAATAACTAAAAACTAAACTAACTAACAACTGATTTGACATGAATACTTATTTAATTAAATATTTTACTTTTTTTATTATTGTGACATTTAATATTTTTTGTGATTTTTTTTGACATTCATTTTAAAATGAATTATTAATAAAATTTGATTATTTTAAATGTGTTCATCGTTTCGTTGAGCTCCTTGAGTTATCAGTCGAGCCACACGATAACTGACTAATGCTTGCACTGACTGGACAGGTCCACTCAAATCTGTGTGGTTCTTTCTTCAATAGACAATCTCAGACACTAATCTGCATAGTCCTCATGTGAATTGAGCAAGATTGTCTGGACTTCAAAAGAGACTATGACCTCTGAGTTTGTTTCGGCTGTTTTTTCTTAGAGTAGTCAGGTACGAAACACCGGCCCCATCTAGTTTAAAAAAAAATGACGTAAGTACGTAATTGTTTTTAAAAACCTACTTGCTGAATAAACATCATTAATAGGGATAAATGATGTTTATTCAGCAAGTAGGTTCATCATTTACAAACAGCGTCGGTGATTAAGACATAATATATGTACAATTTTAATCGAGAGCATCGTGTGGGGTATCGTTGAAGTCTCTTTTTAATGTTGCATTTGCAAAATATAGTGCTAAACTGCTGGCTTGAAAACTCAGTACAAAATCATGATGATAGTGAATTTCATGAACTTTAGGGAAAAAATATAGCGGTTATGGTAACTTTATTAGTTTAGCAGTAATAGTCGTTGAACTTGAGTGTTGGATAATTTTGTACCAAATACAAAATCTATCTATATAAGGTGTTAAAAAATTAACTGCAAGAAACTCGAGGACTTGTTTGGAATCACAAATGAAAAATAATCACGAAAATATTTCCGTACCTGGCGTGAATAAGTTGATATGTCATTTATGCATACTTTTCAGGGCAGCCAATTTAAAGTTTACGATCTTCTGGTAAATCGAAAAAATTGATGATTTCGTAACTGTGTTCATAAAGGATTGAAGTGGATTCGGAAATCAAACACTTGTGTAACTTAATGTTGTATAATCACGGTAAATAGGAGTAAAAGGTTACACTAAAACTATTCTAAATGATTGTCAGGGGAACTGATATTAAAACAAACCGATAAAAGAAAACACGCGTGCCGGTTAGAGTTTAGAGCGCGGGCGCGTCTCGGCCCTCGGCGCGCGTCGGTTCGTCAAGTTCCGTGTGCGACTTCGGGCGTGGCTATGCGTCGACTAACTCCCGCGTCGGAGGCGCGTAAACGGCGGGACTGCGTTATTGCTATCCCTCTCCTATGCATCTAGTGTATAGTCATTAAAGCGAGAGGGAAGGCAAGCGCGGCGGCGGCGTCCGGAACTACGGGGAATTGAACTGGTTGCGACAGACTCCCCCTCTAGTCTAGGAGAACGCCCTCGTTCCTGGACTTGCTCTTTGCCCCTGTGCTTCGGGCGTCCGCGACGTCGCTTGGGAATGACAGGATTAGGTGGTACTTCACTTCCAGTACCACTGTCTACAAAAAGCGTTAAATCTTGTGCATGGTATTTTCCTAAGGATTCCTCTGGATTTCCTATTGGAGAGATAAGGTAGGTTGTAGGGCTAACTTTTGTCGTTATAACATACGGTCCATCTCGTTTGGGCACAAATTTAGCTGTGAGGCCCTTACTACCTTGGCTCAGTACATGTGACCGGACCAGAACTTTATCTCCAACCTCGTACGTTGGACTAGGTCGACGGGACCGATCAGCAACCTTCTTAGATTGATCTTGCTGTAATTCTACTCGTTCACGAACTGCAGATAAAGAGTTGATAAAAGATCTCAGGTACGGAGTGATTTGCGGAACAAAATTCTCTTTATCCAGGATCGCTCTCAAGTCATGCCGAGTTTCTGTGGGGGACCTCATTTCTCTGGCAAACATGAGAAATGCGGGAGTGGCACCAGTGGTTCTACATACTGCGCTATTCATAGCGAAACGAATCACTGGGAGTTTCTCAGGCCAGGAGCAATGGTCATTCTCCACGAGTTGTGAGAGTTGCGCCTTGAGGTCTCGATTCTTGCGCTCGGCGGGGTTTGCCTCTGGATGATAAAGTGGCACGAAGTTCTGTTTGATCCCTAAGATGAACATACATTGTTGCATGACAGCCCCCACGAACTGTACGCCGTTATCAGATATGACCCTGCGCGGTAAGCCGTATCGGAGAAAGTATTCCGTAGTAAGAGTACGGGCGCAGGCTTCAGCAGTCGCTTCCTGAAGGGCGTAGAGCTCAACCCAACGGGTGGCGGTGTCTTCAACTAGAAGAATCCATCTCTCACCGTTCTCTCCTTCAGGTAAGGGACCGAAGAGGTCTACAGCTAGGACCTCATTCCGTTGCTGCATTACGGGGGTCTGTAGTAGTCCAGGGGGTTTGTCATTGGTAGCCTTATATCGTTGACAATCGACGCAGGCTTTCACATAATCTGTTATGATTCTTCGCATTCCGGGGAAATAATAGGACTGGGCTATCTTGTGGTAAGTACGATCGATTCCAGAATGTCCCGCAAGGGGTGAATCGTGGCACTCTTTCAAGATCTCTGGACGGAGTGAAATTGGAATAACGAGTTGAGGAGTCTCGCTATCTGAGTCGGGATTATATCGGTACAGTACTCCTTGTGATAACAGGTAACCGCGCTCCGACCACCTACGAGATGCCACCTCGTCGGGACTTTCCATCTCTTTAACAATTTTGTCTACCTCCGGGTCAGCAAGCTGTTCCTGCCTTAACTCTGCAGGGCTCTTAGCGGGTAAATCAATTATTACTGAGCAAATACCGCAACTGTCACGAGTATCTTGGGAGCATATTGGCCTGCTCAGTGTATCTGCCACTACATTTGCTTTTCCCGGGGTGTACTGATATTGAATGTCGAATGATTGTAGCTTGAGGGCCCACCTCACCAAACGACCTGTAGGAGACTTTAGCGTCATCAGCCAGCGAAGTGGTTGGTGATCGCTACCAATAATCACCGGATGTCCATCTAGGTAACATCTAAACCGCTCCACCGCCCACACTACCGCTAAGGCTTCTCGTTCGGTGGTAGAATAGTTACGCTCAGCTGCGTTCAGAAGGCGGCTGGCGTATTCTATGGGTCTTTCTTCCTTGTCCTCCCCCTGGAGTAAAACGGCTCCGACGGCATAATTGCTCGCGTCAGTGCGGAGGACAAACGGGTGAGTAAAGTCAGCCTGTATTAAGATTGGCGCTGAGGTAAGAAGCTGTTTCAACTCGTTAAAAGCAGTGCTCTGAGCTGAACCCCAGGTCCAGGTCTGGTTCTTCCTTGTTAGCCTTGTAAGTGGCTCTGCTACAGAGGAGAAATTCGGGATAAATTTACGAAACCAGGAACAGGTTTGTAAAAATGTCCGTAGATGTTTCAAGTTGTTTGGTTCTTTCATGTCTAGTACAGCTTGAACCTTTTCAGGGTCGGGTGAGACGCCCTGCTGGGTAATTACGTGCCCCAGATACTTGACACTTTCCCTCGCAAAAACGCACTTCTCCCGGTTGACTCGCAACTTGAATTCGCGAAGCCGACTGAACACCGACTGGAGATCCTGGAGATGCTGCTGGAAACCTTCAGATATGATCAGCAGGTCATCTAAATATGCAAGGATCGTCACATTGGCCAGGGATGAACAGGAGCGCAGACGGTCGATCAGCCGTTGAAAGGTCGCCGGAGCGTTTTTGAGACCAAAGGGCATGCGTTTAAAGCGAAAGGTTCCCAATGGACTAATGAATGCGGTCTTATCTCTATCCTGCTCATTAACACTAACTTGCCAGTAGCCGGATCTCAGGTCCAGAGTACTCATATAACACTCCCTCTTTGTTGACTGTAATAATTCGTCAATCAACGGCATCGGGTAATGGTCCGTTTTGGTCACGGCGTTTAGGCGTCTGTAATCTACGCAGAAGCGTGTGCTGCCATTCGCCTTAGGAACCAGGAGAGCTGGTGAACACCATGCAGACTCACACTCTTCGATGACGTTGTCCTTCAGCATCTTTTCAATCTCCTGACGCATTAGCTCCTTTTTGGCAGGGGTCAATCGGTACGGAGGTACATAGATAGGAGGGTGCTCACCTGTGTCGATACGGTGCTCAGCAAACGGGGTAGGCTCTCCCCCTAGCTGGAAAATGTCCGTATTGGCAACCAAGGTCTGCGCTAGCAGGTTCCGGTCAGGTGGATTCAGCAATGTACCTTCGTCATCCCTGAGTACGTCAGCAGAAGAACACGATAGCTCTGGTGATAAGGCAGGTTCAAAACGCATCATGTACTGAACGCGGCTGTTATTTGAAAAATACCAGCGTTCCCGAGAAAAATCCATGACTACCTCGGCTGCAAACAAGAAATCCATGCCGAGCAACGTTTCATTGTTACGTGCCTCAGGGAGGATAAGAAAAGGAGTCCTAATGACCTTCTCCTCTAAGTGCATGTCAAGAGTAGTCATGAGAACGTCTACGTCGCGAACGTGTCCATCGGCAAGCTTGATACGTCTTCGCGCCGGTTCAAGAGGGTGTCCCTTTCGACAGAGGAGGGTGTGCAGTGTATGGCCCGCAATACAATGTTTGGCACCGGTGTCAACTAACGCGGTCCCCGACGCGCCTAAAATTTTAATATCAAAAATCGGCCGCAAAACTTTTCTGTCGGAGCTCCTACCGGCGCGCGCGTTCTCTACACATGTGTCACTACACACCATATTAATATTTAACACATTCTTAGAAACATCATTACAACAAAAAACATTTTGCGAAAAATTACAAAAATTGCGGTTACACCCTTTTACATTGGGGGAATTATTATTCAAAACGTTATCATCTTTCGAATAATTACAAAAACGGTTCGTAACCTCTAACGCATTACGGTCGTCATTACAATGAATGTTACGATTTTCCGCAAAAGTACGAAAATCGTCCTTACGCCCCTTTACATTAAGGGCGTCATCATGACAAAAGTAATCATTATCTAAAAAATTACAAAGACGGTCGTTATTATTTTCGACCTCACAGCTGGTATTGTGATCGTTCGACAAGTCGTTCGAAATTTTACTCTCTGCCGAATAACAATTATTATTAGAAATAGCTTGACTGGACGCAGGCTCACTCGAACTATCACAAGACCAGTTTTTATTTTCTTGAATAACACAATAAACATTTGAATCCAAATTTTTAAAATCAGAAGTAGGCAAAGTAATAGAGCTGTTCAAATCATCACAATAATGTTTATTAGAACACTTCTCTACGCGATTATACAAATCGGAGCACGCAATATTTTCACGATTTGACTTTTGCCGTTGAGTGTACTTTGGTCCCGAAGTTTGCAGAGAACTATCAAAACTACAAAAACTTGATTCGTTGTTACACTTTTTGCAAGTTTCACGAGTAACATATTTAGATCCGCACTTGTAACACGAAACCGAATTATTAGAATCAACCGCTGACTCACCCTTGTCCGCCAACTTACGGCACTGGTCGCGCTGGTGTCCGTAGCGTTTACAATACGCACAAAACGGTCGTTGCTGTTTCGATGATGCTGGTGCGCGTTCATCGCGCGGTGTTGCAGCGGAGGCACGCGCGTATGATGCGCGCTGTGCGCGCGGCTCGTCCGGAACTTGCGCGTGCGAGGACAGTGGGCGCGCGGCGGGGGGCGGAGCGCCGCCGCCGCGTGGCGTGATGACTGCCCCGTGCGCCGGTCTCTCGCTTGCAGCGGTGTTTGATGTTCGCGCGTTGTTCATTGCGGGCTGAGTAGGCGTTTCGGTTGCGCTACGTTTCGTACTCGAAGCAATGGATGCGGCGTTTTGCGATTCTCGCTTTGACGATTCGTTTAGGGAATCTTCGATAGTTCTAGATTTCGATAGCAACTCGGAAAAATTACTGACTTCTTCGCGTCGTAATCTTTTACGGATTTTCCGGTGTAAAAGGCCGTAAATCATATCAAGTTGTACCTTAGTAGACAGGTCGTTTGATGGTAGGCGGGTTAGAAGGGCTCGACTCTTCGCTACGAAGATATCTGTTCGTTCGTCTTCACCCTGCTCGTCTCTGAATAACTCCCGGTATATTTTATATTCAGGACGGCGGTCGCCGTACGCGTCACGAAGGTATTTTATTGCATCTTCCCAGGATGTGACCTCCGCGCGGATACTCTGCCACCAGGTTGCTGCGTCGCTAGTAAGGAGCATTGACATGCCTCGAATAGCGACATCATCAATGATGTTCGTGCACTCTTTAAAAGCTTCAATGGCATCGATGAAAGTTTCGACGTTTTCCTTCGCCGCTCCGGAGAATCTGGACGAGCATCGTGAGAAATTGCCTGTCTTCTCTGCCGCACTCGGCGCTGGCGCCGGTGACTGAGCGGTCAGAGGGGACGTGAATGTCGACAGGCGCTCTAACATACGCTCACAGATGTCTGCATTCGATTGTTGAATCGTTGATAACAGAGCGGTAAAGTTATCGCGAGACAGCGTGACGCTGTCGTTGAGTTCATCGTCATGCGAACCATTGAGGGATTTCCTACCCCGTGTCTTCGGCATTGTTACACGATCACTATTAATGTTCACAGTTTTACACACACTAAGTACTTTCACTGCACAGTTTTCACAGGAACTGTGGCATTCGGCCTACAGTTGGGACGCCATCTTTCGTAACTGTGTTCATAAAGGATTGAAGTGGATTCGGAAATCAAACACTTGTGTAACTTAATGTTGTATAATCACGGTAAATAGGAGTAAAAGGTTACACTAAAACTATTCTAAATGATTGTCAGGGGAACTGATATTAAAACAAACCGATAAAAGAAAACACGCGTGCCGGTTAGAGTTTAGAGCGCGGGCGCGTCTCGGCCCTCGGCGCGCGTCGGTTCGTCAAGTTCCGTGTGCGACTTCGGGCGTGGCTATGCGTCGACTAACTCCCGCGTCGGAGGCGCGTAAACGGCGGGACTGCGTTATTGCTATCCCTCTCCTATGCATCTAGTGTATAGTCATTAAAGCGAGAGGGAAGGCAAGCGCGGCGGCGGCGTCCGGAACTACGGGGAATTGAACTGGTTGCGACAATGATTACTTTTTTAATAGTTGAATTTAGGTTCTTTAAGGAGCTGTTTTAAGTCTACGTTACAAAATAAATGTAATATTTGTTAATGCATTTAAAAACAGACTTATCCAATTGTTCACCGACGACTTATCAACTTATTCCTTGAAGGAAGATAAAAATCCTAACTGTCATAATTGAATTTAAATAAAAACCAAATTAAGTAATAACAAAGTTTAATCGCAGAAACAAAGTAAGATCCTTTATTCTTTTTTAAATTTATGAAATTTAACCAAATGACAAGAAAAAACACTTTAAATTACTTATTCTTCTGTGTTTTCTTCTTTATCAGGATCTTCTTCGTCAAGATCGGGGTCGATATTTTCTGTATCATTATCCGTTTTTATATTTCTATAAAATTCATGAAATACTGGATCTATTAGAGGTAATAGATCCAGCAAATCTTTTTTCTTCTCTCGACTTACTGGCAATTGCTCTCTCGACACTGGTTCTAACTGTATGTTATCTATAATGTATTTGCCTCTTTTCTTGAAGTTTATTGCTTTAAATGGAATGTCACTGTCAAGGTTTGTCTTGAAGTATATTTCTCCAATGGGTTTTCTATATTGCAACCACTTCACAGGTTGCCATAGGAATTTGCTTCCAGAGACGTCTTTCTTTTTAATTGTGAACGGCCCTTTTTTTGAACTCAATTCAGAGAAGTTTAGAAACTGGTCTTGCTTCATAGGTATCACTTCAAAGGGGTTTTTAACTTTAGAAGACCGAACTAGTTGTATCCAATCATTAAGATGGTTAATTTTAATCTGTGTCTTCTTTTTAGTTCTCTCAATTATAGCATGGTCCGAGTCACATTCCATATGACTATGTCCGCTGATAAGAAACTTATGGTTGATCACTTCCAATGTTGGATGCTGATGCAATAGAAACATGAACATCATAGCAACTGTGTTGTTTTTATTTTGCCCCCCACATGTGTCCGAATAAAATGTGACCTGTTTTACATTTGCAGGTAAATTATGAAGCAAATCCCATAAACAAGAAGCGATTTGGTTAGCACCTCGTGCACCAATCGTTTCGTCCCACATATAACAAATAGCTTGATCATTAGCTAAGTTATGAATTGTTAGATTGAAGGACCACAATTGCCTTTTATAAAAAGAAACTGAAGTTTTGAGGTAAGGAGTAGGTAAGCATTGCTGAAGATCGAACGTGTAGGCACGAATTGATGAGTCGTGTTTTGCATCGTCTTTGTCTTTCCTCTTTTCGGAATAAGCTTTTTCAGCTAATGTATGATGTGCAGCAAGTTCAGCTTTTTAACCGACTTCCAAAAAGGAGGAGGTTCTCTATTCGACTGTATGTATTTTTTTTTTTTTTTTTTATGTATGTTACCCGATTACTCGAAGACGCCTAAACCGATTTGAAAAATTCTTTTTTTGTTTGAAAGGGTATACTTCCAAGTTGGTCCCATAGTCGCCAAGTCGGGATCTGATGATGGAATCTTGGCGAAATCGAGGGAACTCTTCAAATTTTATAGGATAACGTACAGCTATTTTTATATTTTCTACAACAAGTGAAGCATTTGCGTTTGATAAGAACCATTCTACCATCAGATCTGATGATGAAGCCAAGAGTCACGGAACTCCATAATGAGACAATGTATCCTAGTCGTGTTTGGGCTTGTTGTAATTGTAACGGTATGCACTTTCCATGTGAACCACTAAAAAGTGAAAAATAAAAACTTTTTTGCAAAAAATAAAACCGACTTCAAAAAGAAAAAGTGAAAAATAACTTTAGCTTCTGAAGTCGGTGACAAAAAAATTAAATCAATCATACAAACGTCACCGACTTCAGAAGCTAAAGTTATTTTTCACTTTTTCTTTTTGAAGTCGGTTTTATTTTTTGCAAAAAAGTTTTTATAAAGCCTGGATTTCCTGTACTTGAGTTAACGAAATCTTTGTATTAAGTAAATCACAAGTATGGCAAGTATCTTTTGCCGGTTGTTTGAAGGATAGATTTAAATCATGAAAACATTTTGAGTACAATTTCAATGACACGGGGTTTGAACAACTAAGTAACGATCCGTTTCAAAGATATGCAATATTTTCACTGCGTACAAAATTATTGAATATGCGCACTTGACTGTACTGTGACTGCACCGTGCAGGCGCCGTGCGCGGGGTCGTTCACCCCTGCGACAGCGCAAACGTAGACAGCTGATTCTAACTTTCCCATCACATCTGCAGACTTTGGACTGGCAATGTTTTTTTTAATGTAAAAACTAAAAATGCTTGAAAAAAGTATATTTGTTTTTTGATACCGAGTACGTACACGAAATTCTTGCAGTTAATTTTTTAACACCTTGTATATAAAGGGTGTAAAACACCTCTTCACAAAGACGAAAGGCACTTGTTCTTACCATCGTTGCGATCATTTTTTTGTTCTACACATACCTGGGAACCTTTTAGTTACGAAGATATGGGGGGTCAAAGTTACAACTTTCTGACAAGTTTTTTTTTTAAATACAGTTTTTTTTTTGTAAGATTTTAACTTTTAACACCTTCACGACCCCCGTACTAGTTCAATCCATCCATCAGCACAATGTTTTAAATGCGCTACATTGAGTTGTACCACAAAACATGATTTATAACCTCAAAAAAAAAGTTGTTTCCCAGCAACATTTTTTGCGTAAAGTTACTTAGTTTGATGTACAGAATGCTTGGTTAACGGCTTTGTGATGAGGTGGTTTACACCCTGTATATTCTTATAAAAAAGAATAAAAAAACTGTGTCTGTACATTGAATATATTAAAAAAAATATATTGAGGGGGGTTTATAAACAGTAATAGAGCACGAATTAAAAAAAAAATCTGTCTGTTTGTTTGTACACGCTAATCTTCGGAACTCCTGGACGGATTTGAATGATTTTTATTTTGTTGTATAGATATTAAGTCTGGGCAACATATAGGCTATAATTTATCTTGGAAACTTGAACACCTGACGCAGACCCGCAATAGACCAGCTAAACTATAAGAGATACAAAAATGACGCCATAGCAAAAATTGTTCCACGTGATGAGCATTTTCTGTTGAGAGAATAAATTTGAAGATCTGGAACACCTGATGTGGAACTCCAAGAGCCCAGCTACACCATCTAAACATATAAAAGAAGAAAGTGACTGACTGACTCACTCACTGACCATCAACGCACAGCCCAAACGGCTGAAGCTTCAATCATGAAACTTGGCACGTAGGTTCCTTTGGTAGTGTAGGTGAGCACTAAGAAAGGATTTTTGGAAATTCCACCCCCAAGGGGGTGAAATAGGGGATGAAAGTTTGTATGAAACTTTTTATTCCTTGGACATATTTGCATGAAATTTCGTATGAATTGAGTACGGCAAAAATAATGAGTTACGTATTTCAGCGTTTTTCAAAATTTGACCCCTAAGAGGGTAAAATAGGGGATGGAAGTTTTAAATAAACGCACAGGCCAAACTCTTAGGGCTAGAAAATTGAATTTTCGCACACGTATTCTTCATAAGACGTAGGCATCCACTAAGGAAGGATTTTTCAAAATTCAACCCCCAAGGGGGTGAAATAGGGGATAAAAGTTTGTAATAAACTTTTTATTCCTTGGGCATATTTGCATGAATTTTCGTATGAATTGAGTACGGAAAAAATAATGAGTATGATTTCAGCGTTTTCCAAAATTCAACCCTTAAGAGGGTAAAGTAGGGGATGAAAATCTAAATATATAAAAGAAGAAACTGACTGACTGACTCATCTATCAACGCACAGCCCAAACCGCTGGGTCTACAGACTCCAAATTTGGCAAGTAGGTTCCTTATGAGGTCTAAGGGTGCACTAAGAAAGGATTTTTCAAAATTCATCCGCTAAGGGGGTGAAACGGGGCTCCAAAGTTTGTATGGGGAAACAAGATTAGTTAGACTGTTTTATTCGAAACTTCACAGAAGTGTTCCTATTGATAAATGAGTAGAAACGGGTTTCAGGTTTTTCAGAATTCAACCCCTAAGAGGGGGAAATGGGGTAACAAGGTCTAAAAATTAATCCACAGCCTAAATCGCTGGATCTACAGATTCCAAATTTGGCAAGTAGGTTCCTTATGTGGTCTAGGGGTGCACTAAGAATGGATTTTTCAAAATTCACCCCTAAGGGGGTGAAACGGGACTCCAAAGTTTGTATGGAGAAATAAGATAGACTGTTTTATTCGAAATTTTACAGGAGTACTCCTATCGAGAAATGAGTAGAAATGGGTTTCAGGTTTTTTCAGAATTCAACCCCTAAGAAGGGGAAATGGGGTGATAAATTCTAAAAATCAATGCACAGCCCAAACCGCTGAGTCTAGACATTCCAAATTTGGCACATAGGTTTAGGGGTGCACCAAGCAAGGATTTTTCAAGAAGGGGAAATGGGGTGATAAATTCTAAAAATCAATGCACAGCCCAAACCGCTGAGTCTAGACATTCCAAATTTGGCACATAGGTTTAGGGGTGCACCAAGCAAGGATTTTTCAAAATTCACCCCCTTAGGGGTTGAAACGGGGGTCCAAAGTTTACATGGGGAAATAAGATTAGTTAGATTATTTTATTTGAAACTTCACAGGAGTACTCCTATCGATAAATAATAATTAGTTAACATTTGTGTTTCAGGTTTTTTCAGAATTCAACCCCTAAAGGGGGAAATGCAGTGACAAAGTCTGAAAACCAACATGGTTATTGTGTGTATGGTGTATCGGGTGTATCACAAAAACAACGCAAAGAAATAAATGATTTGATTTGATTTGATTTGAACGATTTTAAGATTTAATGTGTCGGACCTGAAATACCATCCCCTGTAAGTTGAGGTGCGATGGGGTTGAAATGTCTAAAAATCAATATGGGTGTCGATTCCGAGAATATCAGGAGTGCTGATTACGAATATGACATACATTTTGAGATACAGAAGACGGCGGATTCAACTATATGTATTATCTATTCTATACAGGGTTATTGTTGATTTGTTGTCATAACAATGATGATGATTGTGATGATAATGATGATGATTGTGATTACGATGATAAAGATTGTGTTTACGATGATGATAATTGTGATAATGAAGATGATGATTGTGATAGTGATTATGATGATGATGATTGTGATTACGATGATAATGGTTGTGATAACGATGATGGTGATTTTGATAGTGGTTGTGGTAGTGATAGTGATTGTGATTAATACTCAATACTTTATTGCATTCCACAATGTAGGCTTAGGTGGTAAACATATATTTAGAGACAATCGTGGACCCTGTCGGGCACAGCAAAAGTCAGATATGTAGAGTGGACTTATCATTTAGAAGTCATTTCATAAACAATTTTTACGTTGTATCGAAAACTCATTTAAAACTAACACAACACGGATTTTAACGTTTACAATTCAAAAATAAAATTTAACACTTGAAAGTTGGATAACGTTTACAATTTAAAAGTAAATAATTTGAACACAATTTAAAATTTGAAAATAATTATTTCAATAGAATAAATCAAGTTAACGAAAGAATAAATCATGTCAATAAAAAATAAATCGTGTAAAATAATAAAATAAAAAAATAATAATTAAATCTTGTGAGCTAATAAGATAAATCATGTCATTAAAAGATAAATCGTGTTAAATAATAAATAAATCATGTGGGATAAAAACATAATAGCAAAATGTCATTAAAAAACAAAACACATGAACAAAAAAAAAAAAAAACAAAAGGTAGTAGTAGTAAAAAGTAAAAATATCTTATAATCTAACTTATTCTAGAAACAGACAAAAAGAACATTATTTTTCCGGTTTTAACACGTTAAACGCCGTGGGGGACAACATATGGGCCTCATTTATTTAGTAAAAGGAGCCAGGTCAAAAATGCCCGATTGTTAAATTTTACGTTTATGTTTTTATTGCTTTAGGGGCTAGAAAATGTGCCAAATCACATGAAATAAATCGAAGAAAAGTAATTAGTGACTTTATTTTACCAAAATACTACTGTCACTCAACAGTGGCCCCCCATGGCCCACGCGGAAATAAATCGCGTTGTTCGTTGGCGGGGGCCGCGGGGGTCGGGGTGTCGGTCATCCCCGCTCATGTCCTGCATGAACAAACAAGACGAAAAAACAAGACGAAAAAAGATGTAACTTTTTGTGAAACCTGCCCTAACAAACCATTTCTTTGTTTTAATTGTTTCCATAAAATTCATTAAATAATAGGTGTAGTAACGTTGATATTGATCTCAATAAGTGTGATTTAATTTTGTTTCATTTAAAAACTGTAATAAATAATTATTATATTTCTGATTTACAAACATGTAGTTTAATTAATCTATATATATATAATAATAATCAAACTATCCCCGAAAAATTAAACCCTAACTGCTTAGAGTACCACTTTAACCAGATTTTAACTACTTCAGTAAATAGTAACAGTATACAGTATTTTACAACACATTTTAAATAGTAATTTTATCGAAAAATAGAAAATAACACATTATCATACACACTTTTTCCTTTAGAACTTTCAAACAAGTCGTGTCCCGAAATGATTTGTCATATTTTTCTAAGTCATATTTTTTACTAAAAACCAAATACAATCTAGTTGTCTGCAGGGCCGTGGGGGTCACGTCAAATACATATTAGCTTCATATCTGTGCCCGACGGCCCAATAGAGACGCTTAAAATCGCCTCTGACTCGCGGTCATATGTTGTCCCCCGCGGCCCCAACGGAACTATTGTATGTCGACCATACGGTGTCCCCCACGGCCCAAACAGAAAGACTGAAAAATGAAAGCGGCGTTCAACGTGTTAAAGATTTATCATTTAAATATTCGTCGACACTGTAATAACATTTGCTCAATAACAATTTTTTTAGCTTACTAGAGAATAAATTAAGTTTTTTTTCTTTTCTTAATGACTCGGGTAACATATTAAGGATCTAAATGTTTTGACTCTGCCTTGTATATGTCACCGTAAAATTGTCAAATACGTTATATTTTAATATCTCTAGCGATATTGTAAAATCTCGAAATATTGTCAAATGAATATGCGGAAGTATCTCTGCCCCCATAATCGGGACTTGGGGCACCCCCCCGTTAGGTTAGTTAGGTTCCTTTAAACCCTGCACCCGGAAATAGGGGCCCCGCGAAGCGGGGCTCCGTCGACTACGCTTTTTAGGGGAATGTTTGAAGTGTTTTAAGGTTGGGTTACAATAATCGGTATTTCTCAGGAATGGTACAATATCTTTTCATGAGAGTGGTACCACTGGGCAAGGGGGACTCCTCCTTCCCTCCACACCGCGTGAGTTGACTACCATCGCATGCATTTCACGAAAAATAACGCTTTTTGTTGTAAGCAGAATGTTCATTTGACAATATTTCGAGATTTTACAATATCGCTAGAGATATTACAATATAACGTATTTGACAATTTTACGGTGACATATATATATACTAGAAATATCCAAATTCGCTCACAGACACCAAGACTTTTACACTAAACGAGAAGACATACAAACAAGATACACACTCCGACACAAAACACGACTCAACCTACCACCATCCCGCTTAAAATATATTCTACAAGTCCTCTGGTAATGTCAATCAAAATATATAAAATGTGGTTTACAGCTATCTGTCTGTTGTATATTTACCAGGATCCGGATAAATTTTTTTTGAACGGTGAATAGTGTAAGTGCATCTGTACTGTATCCCCACATTATAATGCCGTAGCTAAGCCATGCATAAGTATAGGCGTAGTATGTAACCAGGGCAGTCTGTAAATTAGTGGTTTTTTTTACTTCACGAAAAGCGTATAAAAATTTGGAAAGTTTAGATTTAATGTTTTGTACGTGCGACTTCCAATTTATATTTTTGTCTATAGTTATGCCTAATAGTTTAAATTCATTGACTGTTTCTATGGTATGATTATTAAAAGAAAAAAGTACATTTAGAGGAATTTTTTTGGTGGGGGTGGAAGGTTATGAGTTTAGTCTTTGCAAAGTTTATTTCGAGGTTGTGTTCGTTTATCCAGGTTATTATTTTACTGAGAATTTCATGAAGGGTACTGTTTAAGTTTGTGTTGTCATGACATTGGGTGAGAATGGAGATGTCGTCCGCAAACAAAACGCAAGGTCCGGTTTCAGATATAAATTTTGGGAGATCATTGATGTAAATGAGAAATAGAAGGCATCCAATAACACTTCCTTGTGGTATTGATGCGGTAATCGCCTTTCTGTCAGACCGAAACTTTTGAAGTTCAGCCCGTTTTCAATAACGTACTGACAGGTCTCGGTCGGTTGCTGTCGCAGATAAAGAGCCTACGGAGCGTTACCTGTTACTGCTGTTTCTATAACATTATTTTCAAACGTCAATCAGACATAATTGGAAGATAGCACCTCTAACCGCTGGTAAGCGCATTCCTCCGAAGCGTTTTGTTTTTGCGTTCGGCTGTAATAACTTTTATTACTATTATCATTTTAAATATTATTAAAAATGCTTTTATATGTTCCAGTACCACAATTTACGTAGTATCTATATTATTATGCACAATTGTTACTATAATTGAATATTAGAGGCATACCTACTGCGGCAATTTAGTGTAAAAAGAAACATGATAATACATACAGACCTGCTACAGAAATGAAACGTAGTTTTGACAGTAACATGATGGTATTGTAAAATATTTTATTTAAATATTAACGGAAAGCATCGTTTCGTGTGCTCTAAAGTTTTAGAATTTCTGTTTATTTCTATTAGTCGTTTGGTTTTGTGTGTGTGATACATAATAGCTCAAAAAAAGCGCAACCGCAAGTCTTGAATAATTTGACTGAATACCTATATGTATAGTCCTCCTGACCGTTTCGGTCACAGCGGCTAATCTTAGCGGAGACTATAGCCATCGGCGCGGCAGATATTATAGTGCTCAAGTGCGTGCGCAGGCAAGATCAGGTGCAGGACCAACGGCACCGGTTTCCGAGGCACGGGGGTATCATACCTCCAACTTCCAAACTCCGGGCAACTACTGAGGAATTACTAATGGAAAAACCCGATAACATTTTTTACCCGACCCGGGATCCCATGACACACATGAAATATATTCAAAGGTTCTATGGTCAGCCACACATAGGTAGACAACATAATGATTGCATTTTACATTTTTACATGAAAGTAAGACCCATGGATAAAGATGAGGTCACGCTCCTACTTACCTTGGTTGACAATCATTGATATAAACTCGAAAGTAACAAATGCAAGGAACAAAACGTTAAAAGGATGAGGATTGGAAGTCTGTTTGTGTATCTTTTGTGTTAAATTAGCAAAAACAAATTGCTTTTATGTACCTGCCTAGTTTTTTTTCACGTAAAAAACAATTTTTGATGATAATGAAATAGCATTATACTAAAACATGTTTTATTTGGCTTAACATTTTTCATCTAGAAATAAAAAAAATATTTTAAAGTATTCACACAACAATTATAATTAAACATTAAAAGTCCAGTTATTAATAAGATTTTGCCTCTTCGAATGGTTATGCAAACCAACACCCTCAGGGCTATATTGTGGTTCTTCAGTGTGGATTACTGGATTCAGATGGCAGGTCGATTTCTGGATCCACTTCAACAACTTTGTGCAACATGCAGATGTTGTGTGACACGGATGTGGCTATGATGACAGCCTGGGTTGTCTACAGAGCTAGACGATTTTTTAAGGAGAGCACAGGGAATCGTCTTTTCCAAACACCACAACATCTGAAAAAAATTAGAATGGAATATAATTATGCAACCTGCAGTCTATCCACAATATAATAAATGTAAAAGTACTCTAGTTGCCTATTCCAAATCGTATAAGATCTCTGATGCGCGAGCGAGATCTGGCCTGGTTTTCTCTAGCTACGGCAAGTCTTGGTTCGTGATCTCCTCCAGTTTCTGGAGACCTACTGAGCCTGATTCCTTTGGTATTTTTTCTTTAAGTACTGTGATATATTAGATTTTTTCTAGAAGGCATTTTAAATGATTACTTACCAAATAAGTGAGACAAAATTAAATGTTTGCTGTTACGAGATTTTCTAGCACTTGACAACTACAACAAAACTGACAATTATGTAAGTCACAAAAAGTCAAGGACAAATTACCATTGACATTTTTGTTTAATTTTTAGCGATTCCGACTACTCTACGAATAAAACCTATTTACATCAATTTATATTTTTTTTCATAGAAATCGTGTTACTAAATAACTAAATTCAAAAATTTATATCTCTTGCGTCTGTAGATCGATTTTAATTTAATAAACACTAAGCGTCAGTTCACACCGAGACGCGACGCAACGCGACAAAACTGAAAGAGGCCAGTAATTTCGCGTTGAGCCGCGCGGCGCGGCGGCGCCGCGATATGTATCGCAACGTCGCGAGGCGCATTGTTAAATCGTTGGTAGCACGACGCCTCGCTGCGCCGTGCGGCGTCTCGCTGCGCAGCGAGGCTGTCTACATTCGCCGCGTGCACCAGCCTCACCGCGTCCACCCGCAGTGAACATGAGAACGACGAGACAAGTCACCACAGCGGCCTCAGGCTGCGCCTCGCACTGCTCTTGCACGCCGCGTGTACCGCCGTACTGCACTGCTGCGTAGACAGCTGCAAGACATCTCGAGGCGCAGCGCTGCATGGTGCAACGTATTCTGAATTCTCTCAATGAAAAGCGTATCTTTTCGTGTAGTAAATAAAATTATATTTTAAGTCGCAAATGTGCGCGCAGCGTCGCGGCGCTTCGCGTCTCGGTGTGAACAATGTTACTCGCAACAAGGTAGCTCATGTTTCAATATTTAGATTTTGAATACGATGAGGGGTTTTTACGTGATGGGCACCCAAACGAACAAACAAACCGACAAACCGGCTAATTTGTCGATTTTCCAGCTCAGATCCAGCAGAATGGCCAGAATCGAATACACCGGCTTCATGCATGTCGTTATCACTGACATCACTGAGCAAATTATTTTTTGTTAGCACTCGTTGTCTTCAATAAATAACACACTGCGTGATAGAGTCAGCTATACCAGAAATAAATATCATCCGCAGTGCGGTTATCTTAGAATAATCTCCCGAAATCGACAGGTAGGACTCAACAGAAACCGTTTGACATTTAAGCTTACGGACGATAGAAATAAAACGTCTCTGAAAAGCTTTTTGTCTTTTTTCTATGAATCAACTTATCTATGGTAAGCGGTCAGCCCTCCGAAAGACAGACAGGTGACGCGGATAGGATATTCCAAGATAACTTTGTTTATAGAAACACCGATAGCTACGAGGCGTAGGCATATTAACTGACAGTTAAACGTCAGTAGGTTATTGAAAACGGGCTGTTATTGAAGTATTCTATTTCTACCAGCTGTGCCCTATTTTCCAGATACGATTTGAACCATTCATATGATTTACCGCGGATCCCCAATCTATATAATTTATTTAATAAAATATCATATTGCACTTTATCATAGGCTTTGGTCATGTCAAGCATTAACCCTACTGCGTATTTTTTATTATTATTAGAGTGTTATTGAAGTATTCTATTTCTACCAGCTGTGCCCTATTTTCCAGATACGATTTGAACCATTCATATGATTTACCGCGGATCCCCAATCTATATAATTTATTTAATAAAATATCATATTGCACTTTATCATAGGCTTTGGTCATGTCAAGCATTAACCCTACTGCGTATTTTTTATTATTAATTACTCGTATGCTTAAGGCTTCTTGTATAAATTTATAGACCGCTAATGCTGTGGATCGATTTTTTCTAAAACCGTTTTGGCATTCATCAAATATTTTTCGCAGAAACTGTAAACGCGGTTGCACATTGCTTTCTCAAAAATCTTTGAAGCTGTTGGCAATAACGCTACTGGACGGTAATTACTAGGCTCTGTTTTGTCATTTTTCTTATGTAAAGATTTCACTAATGCTATTTTAAGTTGATCAGGAAATACGCCGTCCTCAAAAGACTGGTTTACTAATTTATAAAATGGTAGTGTAAGCTCATCTGCGCATTGTCTGAGTAAACTGGGTGGAAGTTCGTCTATGCCGTGACATTTTTTATTTTTTTGTGTTTTTAGCATGATATTTATTTCGTAAGGTTCTACTGGAGTGAGGAACATTGTGTTTTCCGTATGTGAAACCACTGGTATGCTTGTCGCCTCATCGTTTGTTCGCGCCGGACATCCCTCACCGATGGAAACAAAAAAACTTGTTAAACGTATTGGCTACTTCCTTGGGCTCTGTGGTTGTTTTATTGTTATTTGTTTGTAATTTTATGTTTAATTTGTCTTTTTTTATGGTTTTATTGGTTCGCTCGTTTATAATATTCCACATTGTTTTGACTTTGTTATTCGATTTCTTTATTTTGTAAATGTATTCCAGTTTTTTTGCTGTTGTTACTGATTTTTTAAATATTTTTTCATATTTTTTAGTGTTGTGATAGTATTGGGTTATTTGTTTTAAGTGTGAGTATTTTCAATAATCTCTTATTTTTGGAGGAGGTTTTAATACCTTTGGTTAACCATTTTTTCTTAAATTTTGATTTTAATTTAATTTTACGTTTGTTTTAGGATATTAGTTAGCGTATCAAATCAAATCAAATCAAAAATGTTTATTTGTTAGAATATGGTACAAAATAGATATTACAATATTGGTTCCAGCATATCCTGCCATAATATGGCGTACAAATATTTTTTTTTTTTATACAAAAACAAAGCTTATAAATCACTAACTCAGAATGTTTATTTTATTAAACTGGGTATGAACTAGGTAGTCATCTCACACACTCTGTAGTGTGAGATGTTACATTTTCATTTGAACATCTACTTTATGTTTTGCCATTTGGTGTACAATTATTATAATAACTTTAAAATGAATTATGTTAATTACCTGCAATAATAACAATTTTCAACCAAATATCATCAAACAAGAATGTCAAAGATCCTTAATATGTCTTCTCCCAAATGTCAACAATAAAATTGATTTTAAGTATAGCTAGAATGATAGATGTCAAAAAAAAACTAAAATATGAAGATAATGTCAATTAAAATATTTTTAAATCAATACATGAAAGTCAAAGAACCATTAATAAATTAATAAATCTATTATGAAGTACCTATACATTATGATTAGTTATTATATAAATTATTAAAGATTGAAATTGTATTGTAATGATATAATAATTAACAATGACTATGTCATGTGATGGACTAAACATTATTTTGCTGCATGGTCATTAACGACTTATCCTCTAAGTATTCTTGAACACTGTAATAGCTTTTTTCCAATAGCAGTCTAGACAATACCCTTTTGAATAACGGCAATGGCAAGTCTTGAATACTATTTGGCAAATGGTTAAATATGATAATTGCCATGCAGTAAGTATTTCTTTTAAATAGCATTAATTTTATTTGGGGTAGTTTCAATTTGTCTTTGTGCCGTGTTCTACTATTTATTTTGTAACTGATTTTATCGAATAAGTCATAATTCCTTTTTACAAAAACACATATTTCAAAAATATAAAGACATGGTAAAGACAGTACTTTAAGCTTCCGAAATAATGGTTTACAGCTATCTAAAAAGTGGGCTCCACATATTGCTCGGATGCATTTTTTTTGTCCTTTAAACACTCTTTGTACGTCTACTGAGTGCTCATTGAATGCTTTTTAGTTGTCGTTCATATTTTGGCCTTCTATTATTATTTTGTTCCAGTCTACAACTTGTAATGCAGTCTTGAACTTTGATATATTGGTGTCGTTAAATAATCTCTTATTTGCGTACCAAGTAGGTTGAGATGTGGTTACATGTGGCATTGAGATATGTATTGATGTTCCGCTATGGTCTGATAAATCAAACTCTTCAATGTTTGTGAATATTTTATTTATGTTACAGTTTGTAAATATTAAATCTAAGCATGTAGATGTAGTTTGTGTAATACGAGTGGGTTTTTGTATGTGTTGTGTAAGTTTGAATTCTAACATTAGATCTAGGAATTGACTAGTTTTCTTGTTGCTCTCTTAAACATTAATGTTAAAATCTCCGCCTATTATAATATCAAAATTGTAATATTTTTTGTTTAAACAGTTTCAAATATTTTTTAATTGACTTATAAATACATCTTCCTCTCTTTTATTCCAATATATTGCTAGTAATAAAATATTTTCTTTGGGTAATTCAATTGCACATAATTCAATAATATATTCTATGGACATGTCTGTAAGATCCTTCCTCTCTCTAAATTCAATGTGATCTTGGAGCAGGATGCATACGCCACCACCTCCTCGCGTCTTTCGGCAGTATGAGGCAGCTATATTATATCCGCTAAATTGTACCATGGTTAGTTTCTCGTGCGATAACCAGGTTTCTGATAAACATATTGCGTTAAATGTTGGGTTGTCTTCGATGAAAGCTTCAAATATGTCTTGTTTATTGTACATACTTTGTATATTTTGAAATAAAATGTTAAAATGTTGTCCTGTGGCTTCGAAAGGAGTTGTTTTCTGTATTAATGTCACTTATTATCTTTGTGTTCATTGTTGCTATTATTTTGGGTTATCAATGTATTATCGTGTGTGTTATCAGTTCCATAGTTTTGTTGGTATGTTTTATTCCTCATGTTTATTATTTCTCCCTGGACGTATAATTGATTGTTCCGGATCACTGAATATAGACCTTTCTTTCGTGCTTTTAACATTTCTTCTCGCATGAGTTGCCTTTGTTTACGTGCATCTTCATCTAAAAATTCAGATACGGATAGTCTTGTGCCTTGAGAGTAATTACTATTTTTGATTAGGTACTTCGCCATTCTTTTGCTTAGTAGTTCTACCACAGATTCTTTCAAATACTCTATGAAGCCGTACAGAACTATCTTCTTTGAATTACTTTCTCTGCATTTCATGACTGAGGTTGCAGGTAATGTTTTTATGTGTAATATTTCTTTTTTGAGTTTTTCATTTTCTTTTATTAGGGTTTCTATTTTGGTATCAACTTTTCCAATTCTAATTTTCTTTGATTATTTTCTTTTGATAGGTAATTGGTTTTTTGCTCAAAATCTTCTGTGAGTTTGGCAATGGCTTTGTTAATTTCTATATGTATAGTGCTTCGTAGTTCGGAAATTATTGCTTCGTTGTTTTCCCTAAGACGTGTTATAATCATTAGACTCAAACTTTGCAGTACTTACTGCAAAGTTTGAGTCAAATCTACAATAAATAGCAACACACAGTCTGAACACTTGTTCAGACTGTGTGTTGCTATTTATTGTAGATTTGTTTCCATCTGGATGGAGTGTATCTCCTAGTAAACTGAGTTCATCAGAGGTGGTTGAATCGTTGCTGGGGAAAGTAGTTCTTTTTCTAAGCGTGACGTTACATACTTCATTAGGTGAAGTTGGTTGCTGGTTGTGAATTGTAATCTGTGGACGTATAGGAGTGTTCGAATTTCCAATTTTTGGCATTTTACAGCGGCAGTCTTGACATTTCCATGTTTTTTAGGGTTCCGTACCTCAAAAGGTAAAAACGGAACCCTTATAGGATCACTTTGTTGTCCGTCTGTCTGTCTGTCTGTCTGTCTGTCTGTCAAGACCTTTTTTCTCAGGAACGCGTGGAGGTATCAAGCTGAAATTCATATCAAATACTCAAGTCTATGGTCTCTTGGAGCTGTGAAAAAATCAAACTTCTAAGTCAACGCGATCAAAAGATACTCCCGTTTATGCCGCAAATTTTCGACACTCGCAAGGGAATCAAAACCTACAGGGTACTTCCCGTGAACTCAGAATCTTGAAATTTGGTACGAAGCAACGTCTTATAACACAGATAAAGGAAAAATTGCGAAAAGCATAAATTTTTAGTTACATCATATAATAAAAATATTTTTAATAATTTTAAACTTATTACCCCTTTACTCATGAACGCGTAGTGGTATTATATTGAAATTCTTAACAAATACTCAAGTCTATAATATCTTTAAGCTGTAACAAAATCAAACTTCTACGTCAACGCAATCAAAAGATACAGCAATTAAAGCCGCATATTTTGAAACTCGCAACTACTCGCAAGGGAATCAAAACCTAAAGGATACTTCCAGACGACCTGGAATCTTGAAATTTGGCATGAAGCAACGTTATAAAGTACACATATAGGAAAAATTCCGAAAATCTTAAATTACCATAACTTTTACTTATATACCTACAGGTTTGTACGGAACCCTCGGTGCGCGAGTCTGACTCGCACTTGGCCGGTTTTTTCTGGTCTGCAGTCATTGCTGCCTTAAAATGGTCTCTGGGGATATTTGCACACTCAGGATCATATTTGTGACTACACTGTGTGCAGGTAAGATATTCACTGGTTGAGAGATCTTGTTTACAACCTGCGCAATTATGTGTCATTTTGAGTGTTTTCGTACCTGGTGCTGCCATCTAGCGAGCTTTAGTGTTTTCTACTTCAGTCAATCGATGGTTCATTCGACAATTGGAGCTATTTCGTCTATTCGATGATAGATGGCGCTGTTATCAATAATTGGCCAGGATGATAAGCAGCTTTTGATTTATTCAGACACTTCTAAATAATAATTTTATGATCATTTTCGTACCTTAAACAGAGTTTTGTCTGACTCGCTGTTTTTGGTGGCCACGACGATATTTCGACTCCACTTTATGAGCAGCCGGTAAAAAATTCGTTTTGAATTTTGCCCGTTGACTTTTGACACTTTATTATTATTTGAAGAAATCTTCATAGAATTAGTCCAAAACTTGTGTACTTCAACTTTGATCACTGTAGCCTCCGAATAGTTACAACTATAATCACTTTTATAAACTGTATTGTCACTCAAACTATTTTTTAACTTTAAAATACACGGAACAGATGTTTGTTTACGCACAGTAGCGCCCTCTCTCCCACTCTTACATTAAGATAGTGACACTTATATTAAGATAGTGATAGTGATTGGTATAGGGATAGTGATACTGATAGTGATATTGATAATGATAGTGATTGTTATAGTGATTGTGATTGTGATTGTGACAGTGATGGTTATTGTGATTGTGATAGTGATAGTGATTGTGATTGTTATAGTGATTGTGATTGTGATAGTGATTGTGACAGTGATGGTGATTATGATAATGATGCTGATTGTGATAGTGATAATGATTGTGATTCTCTTTATTTTGATATCCAGAAGATGGCTTTCTATAATTCGATTTCTATACAGGGTTAAGGGAAAAAAACGGTTCAGTAAATCACGAGAAACAGCTTGGCACCTCTTATAAGTGCAGCTTCCTAGAACGCAGGGGTCTTGATATGCTGGATAGTAGTTTTACTTAATTCATCAACGATCAGATCAACCCCAGGGGGAGATGACAATAGATTTTGCTATTGTGTCTGCTGTCCATTCGTTGAAGGGTTAATGATAGGTTATTTTGTTGAACGTAGATACATGATTTAACATGATAGGTATGATTGGAATTGTATAGTGTGTGGTATATTCATTTTCACTTTAATTTCATTTTCTTTGTAACAAAATTTATTATTATTTATTCCATTTTCTTTTCATAATCTATTGTACACCTAGACTTAAGTTAGCAACTAGCGGTAATCTGGCCTCTTTGTTGTCAATGTTGTGTTTACCTGTAATTGGCATATTACTGTAGGATTCAGTTTATGTAAGTGTATGTATGTTAGATATGAGCGCCGCGCCGGCGCGCCGCCGCCGCCGTGATTCCCCCCGCGCCGCCGCCGCCGATCCTAGGCGCCGGCGCGTCGAGCAAGCCCGAGCGGCGGCATTCGGGCATTCAGTTTAACCCCATATATATAAAAGTACTCTGTGGTTTAACCAAACACGCTGACCAAACCGAACGCACGTCCGACTGAATGCTAACAAAATGGCGACACTAGACGTAGACGTTTATAAAACGAAACTCTTAGACATTACAATATCTGTGTTGTCCAAGTTATCAGCAAACAAACTATTGTGGCAGCTACTTTATTGGATTGCAGGTTTCAAGCAATTAAGGAAATAGACCTTTACATGCAAAACCAGGACACCAATAAGGTAGCTTTTTTGACTAAATTTAAAAAAAACATTTTGAACGAGGAGGATGTTGTTGACCCAACAAAAGTTACAACACCTGGACCGAGTTCCGCGCCTACAACATCAAATTTTTTGATGAATTTGGGTGAGAAGCACAGTAGCACATCCAGTGATATTGACAGCGTGGTTGAAAATGAATGCTGGAAGTATTTCAGCACAGCTACTGTCAAGGATCTTCAGCCATACGACGGTTATGTGTTAATGTTCTGGAAAGACAGAAAGATCTGTTTTCCATGGCTGTCAACTTTGGCTCGAGCAATATTGTTTATACCGGCGACTAGTACCCCAAGCGAAAGAGTTTTCTCTGTTGCAGGGCAGGTAATAACCGCAAAACGATCTCGCTTAAATCCCTTAAGGGTAAATCGAATAATATTTATTCACGACAACTATAGCCATTGCAAAGGGAAAACCGACTTTTGAATTTAATTGGTATTTCATCTTTTAACTGACTCAGTAGAACGGTATTATTATAATACCGTTAAAGTTTTTAATAATGTTTACAAATGTTATATTGTCGTTGTTCATTATTTAATTATTTTATATTAATAACGTAATTAAAGCGTGGTTTATTAAGTTCCTAATTTCCTATTGATTAACAGCTAAGTTGCGGAATATGAGGCTGTTTTAATTTTAATTTTGTTTTCTCTTTTAAAAATTATGTTGTCAATTCATTTGTCACGTCAAAAATTATAATAAATCTTAATTGTACGTAAATAATTGTTTTATTTCAATTAAGATAGTTAAATGAAGGTCACGCCGCCGACGCCGCCGCCGCCGACTTAAAAAAATCGGCGCGCCGCCGCCGGAAGATTGGCCATCGGCGCTCATATCTGTATGTGCTGTGGGTGAACCTCAAGTAAATAAATAAATAAGTATATACCTAGATAGTCGATAAATACTTTTAGGGTATCTATGGATCGCAATAAAACCTTTTAGCTAAAAACGAAGGTACTTTTTCTAAGAACATATTATAACGGTTCCATGTTTTCCTTTTAAGGTATGGAACGAGACCCGCGTCATCCTATACGTTATTAAATTTGTATTTGGTGCCATCACGATCGACGTCAATTGGTGCTTAGGCGACTGCGGGCAGCGCGACGGGACGGGAGGAGTAGTCATCGGGAAACTTTCTGCATCGGTGATTAGTACAATTCAAGGTGCTACACGAAGGTGGCCTGTTTGTTTTTTATAAATTTAGGCTTGCATTCTATTTGAAATGCAAAAAATCGTAAGTACTTACTTATAATTATAGGTTTTATTCGTTTTTATTTGTTAGATAGTATGAAATATAATTGATAAATATTATTTAATTACATAATTATATTCTATGCATGCATTTATTAACGATACTAATTCTTTTTTTACACGAAGTTAATACATATCTAATTAATAAAAGAGGGAAATTTTGCCCTAACTGTGGCAAATACACCATACGCGTAAACAGTAAGTTAACTGAAGGTTTATCTAAGTACATTATATTTATATTATATTTATTTATTCATTATATTAAGTTAATATTTATTTTATTCTGTTTCTTAGTATTTGTTGTGATAGCGGCTACTATATATATATATATATATATATATAAAATATACATCATCTGTAAAAAATTCAACTGTCTAACTAACACGGTATGAGATACAGCCTGGTGACAGACGGACGGACGGACGGACAGCGGAGCCTTAGTAATAGGGTTCCCCTTTTATCCTTTGGGTACGGAACCCTAAAAATAGTATTTGGTATAACAATAATAACTTTTTGTAATTGTTTTCAGCCACTTGCCCGCACTGCAGGGTAAACTGGCCCCGAAGAGAAGGACGGTGTTGCAACTGCGAGGCGGCGATTGATCCCGAGTGGAACTTTTGCGAGATCTGTGGGTTGGAGACGGCGAGGCGGCGAAAAGACTGTTTCAGCGGCAAGTTTTTATTCATACCGTATAATGATCAGAGAAGGGGAAGATAACCACCTGATGCGTTTTTGTGCTCTCTTAAGTCAATTTTTGGTAGACAAATACGCCAAGATTGAAACAGAAAGATTAAGTTTCATACAAAATAACCAATCAAAGCTACGCGCAGAGAGTTACATTCATTTAAAGGATGCCATTGGTAGGCAAGATGCTGATCAAATGGGTCAGATGGTAGTGTTACCATCTTCGTTTACCGGAGGGCCCAGGTACATGCATGAGCGAACACAAGACGCCATGACCTATGTTCGACACTATGGTCGTCTTGATCTTTTTATTACTTTTACCTGCAATCCAAAATGGGAAGACATTACACAAAATTTGTTTTCAGGCCAAAAATCACACGATCGTCACGATATTATTGCGAGAGTTTTTCACCTAAAAGTAAAAAAAATGATGAATCTATTAATTAAAGGAAAGTTGTTCGGAGAAGTGCGATGGCATATGTATTCAGCGGAGTGGCAAAAACGTGGCCTTCCGCATGTTCACATTTTAATTTGGTTAGTAACTCGTATCACACCGAATAACATCGATAAAATTATATATGCCGAAATACCTGACCCAGAACTTGATCCCCAACTTTATGATAACGTAAAATCGCACATGATACATGGTCCTTGCGGTACTTTTAATTATAATTCACCTTGCATGAAAGAGAAAACTTGCAGTAAAAGGTACCCCAAACCTCTACTCGATGAAACACAAACCGCTGATGATGGTTACCCTCACTACAGACGACGTTCTCCAGAGAGTGGCGTCTTTACATGTAAAATAAATGGAGTAGAGCTTGACAATCGCTGGGTGGTTCCATACAACCCCGTTCTTTTACGTACATTTACGGCTCACATCAATGTTGAGTATTGTAACTCAGTTAAGTCCATAAAATACATTTGTAAATACGTAAACAAAGGATCTGATCAAGCTACTTTTGCTATAGAAAATAAAAATGATGAAGTAAAAATATACGAAAGTGGGCGATACATAAGTAGTTCCGAAGCGGTTTGGCGAATATTAGGTTTTTCCATTCACGAACGTTTCCCTACTGTACTTCACCTTGCGGTTCACCTTGAAAACGGCCAAAGAGTATATTTTAATGCACAAAATCTCGCAGATAAATTGATTACACCTCCAAAAACCACGCTTCTAGGCTTTTATGATTTGTGCAAAGCAGACGATTTTGCAAAAACACTTTTATATTTCCAAATACCAGCATATTATACATGGAACAAGCACCGCTTTGAAAGGAGGAAAAGAGGAGTAGATGTAGATGGATGGCCTGGTGTAAAAAAAGATCATGCTCTGGGAAGAGTATACACTGTTCACCCTAATAATACGGAATGCTTCCATTTAAGAATGCTCCTTCATGAGATCCGAGGTCCAACATCTTTTGAGGCATTAAAAACGGTTAATGGGGTTGTGCATGCTACTTTTCAATCAGCTTGTAAGACGTTGGGGTTGCTTGAGGATGATGAACATTGGCATGCAGCGCTCAAAGAGGCAGCGTTGTGTCGATCGCCGTATATGATGAGAGAGCTCTTCACAACCATGTTGGTTTTCTGTCACTTATCTGATCCTTTGAGCCTGTGGAATGATTTCAAAGACGACTTTTCAGAAGATAAGTAGAGAGGCAAGTTGGCAGCAATATCGATAATTTAAAAGATGAAGTCCTCAATAAATGCCTGATTGAAATTGAGGAATCTTCTTTGAGTTTAGGTGGTCTCCCTCTAAATGAATATGGTTTGCCTCAACCAACTGTACCGCTAACTTTAGAAAATAGAGATTATCTAAGGGAGACTAACTATGATGTGATAGATTTGCAGACTTTTGTAAGTAACAATTATGGTTCTTTAACACAAGAGCAAAAGTCAGGTTATGACCGAGTAACAAAAAGCGTGTATGATGGAAAAGGAGAAGTATTTTTCTTGGACACCCCCGGGAGCACCGGAAAAACCTATCTAATAAATTTATTACTTGCAAAATTTTGAAGTAATCGCGATATTGCTAAAGCAGTTACATCTTCAGGGATAGCTGCTACTCTTTTGCAAGGGGGTCGAACTGCACACTCTGCACTAAAATTGCCTCTTAATCTCACGAATGTAGATACTCCTTTATGTAACATTTCGAAACAGAGCAATCTGGCGGAATTGTTAAGGAAAGCTAAGATTATAGTGTGGGATGAAAGTACGATGGCTCACAAAAAAGCCATTGAAGCTTTAAATAGGACTCTACAAGATATTAGGGGTAACAAGAACTTGATGGGTGGCATGACAGTATTACTGGCTGGTGATTTTCGTCAAACATTGCCAATAGTTCCGCGAGGAACACGTGCGGATGAAATTAAGGCGTGTCTTAAGAAGTCCTCTCTGTGGTCTTCAGTAAAAATACTTAAACTATCCAAAAATATGAGAGTACACTTAAAGGGTGAAGTCGCTGCGGGTCAGTTTTCGGAACTATTACTAAAACTCGGAAATGGTCTTTATCCAGAAAATGATGGTTATGTTGAATATACCCGACGACCTTTGCACTGTTGTAACAACAGTTCCAGAGTTGATAGATAAAATTTATCCGGATGTTGCTAACATACAAAACAAATCTTTGGAATGGTTGTGCAAAAGGGCAATTCTGACCCCAAAAAATGAACAAGCAGCAGTAATTAATGACATGTTGTTGAAATCATTTGAAGGCGAAGAAATGCTCTACAGCTCGATTGACACTGTAGTAAATCCAGACGAGGCCGTCCATTATCCTGTAGAGTTCTTGAACACTCAAAACCCATCAGGTTTACCTTACCATAAGCTTTTACTGCGTGTTGGTACACCAGTAATGTTGCTGAGAAATATAAAACCCCCTAAACTTTGTAACGGAACTAGGCTACAAGTCAAAGCTTTGTCGCGCAATGTGGTTGAGGCAACTATTTTGACCGGACCTTCTCAGGGTGAAACTGTGTTCATACCACGAATTCCATTGATTCCTAATGATCTTCCCTTTGAATTCAAGAGACTGCAGTTTCCTTTGAAAGTCTGCTTCGCCATGACAATTAATAAGGCTCAAGGACAAACTTTGAAGTATGCTGGTGTAGATTTGAGGGAGAATTGCTTTTCCCATGGACAGTTCTATGTAGCGTGTTCACGTGTTAGCTCATCAAATAGTCTGGTGATATTGGCGCCGACATCCAAAATTGTTAAAAATGTTGTCTAAAAGGAAATAATAAATAAATAAAAAAAAATAAATAAAAAAGCCTTTTATTTCTTGCAGAATTAAGGTTTACAAAGTATTTTTTTTTTTTTAGTAACGTACTTAAAGTGTATATATTATTCTAGAGTTAGTTTGCTGTTGATGAGTTTAATTACTGTTTAGTTTTCTAATTTTTGTTTTAGCGTAATTATTCCGCAAGAACCCCTCTGCAGGTAAAGGCCTCCTCCAAAGTGTTCCAGTCTTCTCTGGATTTTGCTATTTGCATCCAGTTTGGACCCGCCGTGTGTTTTATTTCGTCTTCCCATCTATTGCGGGGTCTCCCTTTTTTTCTTTTGCCTACTGGTCCCTTCCATGCCGTCACACTTTTTGTCCACCTCTGGTCTTGAAGACGTGCTACGTGCCCAGCCCACTTCCATTTTAGTGCAAGTGCTTGTGCCAGGCCGAGTATAAGGAAATACTATAATTTAATTACTTACTTATGATTATGATTACTTATTATTAGTCATGGATAAACACAGAATTGTCTTCACATTTCTGTGTTTATCGACGGGACAAGGATATTATTAGCGCGTATTGATGATAAAGTAGGTAAGTATAAGTCTGTCATAAGAAACACTTTCACATTAGATTATTTTTATCATCATCATTTTTTACTATTTCTCTATATACCTACTGTTAAAATTTTTATTTATTTATTTTATTCATTAACACATACATTTGTTTTAACAGGTAAAACCCAAGCTAACAAAAGTAGTCATTATAGCTAATTAATTGTGCAGTCCCAACTAACGAGTCTGGGTAGAAGCACAATTTAAACAGTAGACAACATGCTAAGTGTCACCCTCTGGAATTCCGCCAAAGAGCAAGAAAAAATATCCAAATGCCGAGAGATATTATTGAGTGTTCTAATTGCACGAATCACTGGTGCGAACTTTAATAAATTTGTACGAGTTGCCGGAACTTTAAAAGTCCCCTCCCTTGGTCCCAACCGTAGCCTCCTGTTTGGAACGAGCAATCCCAACGATTCCAATATGGTAAACAGAAGCATGTAGTCTACGCGTGCGAAGCCGCGGGCAAAAGCTAGTACACATATAGGAATGACGTCTTAGCAAAAGTTGTTCGGTCTGATGGGCATTTCCTGTTGACTTATAAAAAATCGAAGATCAGAAAAATCTGATGTGAAAATTATTGCAAAGCTATCACTAATTTCACTGTATAATTATAAAATTACCTAAGCTGGGAGTACCTCTACGCGGTGAAGGCGGTAACAGTTTAGGACTGATTTTCGATGACGATGGCATATCATTGAAAATTTGACTCTACCGCCTAAAACTCCCATTTATTATTTTATTAGGGTTCCGTAGCCAAATGGCAAAAAACGGAACCCTTATAGTTTCGCCATGTCTGTCTGTCTGTCTGTCTGTCCGCGGATAATCTCAGTGACCGTTAGCACCAGAAAGCTGAAATTTGGTACCAATATGTATATCAATCATGCCGACAAAGTGCAAAAATAAAAATTTAAAAAAACATTTTTATTAGGGTACCTCCCCCAGACGTAAAGTGGGGAGCGATTTTTTTTTTAATTTTGACCCTGACGTGTGATATATTGTTGGATAGGTATTTAAAAATGAATAGGGGTTTTCTAAAATCATTTTTTGATAATATTAATATTTTAGGAAATAATCGCTCCGAAAGTCAAAAACAATGTGTCCCCCCCCCCTCTAACTTTTGAACCATAAGTTTAAAAAATATGAAAAAAATCACAGAAGTAGACCTTTATATGAACTTTCTAGGAAAATTATTTTCAACTTGATGAGTTGAATAGTTTTTGAGTTATATAGCACTTTTTCAAAAAAACGCAAATGATAACTTTGTTTTTCATACAAATACTATGAAAAACAAAGTTATTTTTGCTGACGAAAAATGTTGGTATTTTTAATGGTCTGGGAAGCTACGGAACCCTACAGTGAGCGTGGCCCGACACGCTCTTGGCCGGTTTTTTTATCGAATAAATATGTCTACGGGCTTATGTTATTTGAGTGTTTAATTTCCTTTTCCATTTTATCTTCGTGACTCGGTAGCCTACCCGGTAACGCAGGGGAGCAGTCACTTAGATTGATCAGGTATCTTTACAACAAAACTATAACCATGCCAAGAAAGAGGTCAAATCTTTCTCAATGTTCCAATGGAGTTAAGAGATTGAGGATCATAAGATCCCAAGAATCTACCGAAGAGCGTCAGGAGAGACTTGACGCTGTTCGAGAACACCAGGCTGCAACTTGCTCCGTTGAAACCTCTTCGGATCGCGCAGCACGCCTGCGTTCTCAGCGTATTTACGCATCTACATCCAGGGCCGGCAGTCTCGACAGAGATAACGACAAAATCGCTAACTTTCGATCGCTGATTACTAACGAATAAATTCGGTTGCAATAATGTTGCTTGCGAATAATAAAAGTCTCTACATCCTAGACGCATTTCTCGTAAGCATAAATATTGCAACAAACTTTATTCGTTAGTAATCAGCGCTCGAAAGTTAGTGATTTTGTCGTTATCGCTGTCGAGACTGCAGGCCCAGGTCTCTAGATACCAGTGAAAAATAGATGCGTGACTGACCGCTGATCGTGAACGTCACGCACTGTCTCGCGAGTTGGAGACGTTCACGGATAGAGAATTGCGCTTGATTTCTCAGCGTATCTACGCATCTGCTTCTAGGTCTCTAGAGACAAGTGCGGAACGTGATGCGCGACTGTCCGCTGATCGTGAGCGACATGCAATGTCTCGCGAATCGGAAACGTTTACCGATACAGAATCACGCTTGAGCTCACAGCGTATTCGCACATGTACCTACTAACAGGTCTTTTGAAACGAGTGATTAACGTGATGCGCGACTAACTGCTGCTCGAGATTATCGTACATTGCCCCGAACACGCACACAACAAAATATTTATAATCAGTTAGAAAGTGAAAGTGAAAGAATTGCTGGAGTACGGCATGAAGAGACAGAAGAAGAGTGCGAAGACTCCGACATTCTCTGAACAGAATGTCGACATCATCTGAAGAATCGGATGTGTCTCAAGATATAGCCGTAGGATATGGCGACCTTCCTTGGATTGATAAGGAACGGAGTGCATTTACGTATACTCCTATGTTTGAATACGCCACATATTCCGCCATCGGAGGTATGGTTCAAAATTGTACTTTTTGTGAAGCTTTTAAATGGCATAAAGAAACAAACGGTATGTGTTGCTCAGGTGGGAAAGATCCGTTATTTTCCCTTCCCCGGGCTCTTAGAATGCGACATCAGACGTTTCAATTCTTCGATTTTGGCGACTCCGTTGTCGCTGGCATAAACAACAGGATCCGCGTACGAAGTCGCGGGCAGAAGCTAGTCCTTAAATAAATTAATAAATCCTTTAAAGTAGTACAGAGGACTTGCTTGACGGATACGTGAAGGGTCTCAGTGGCACTCTGTATGTTATGTTCGTGAATAAGCAGAAGTAAATATGTACGTACTCGTACACTTTATAATCGCCGTACATGCTGAAGTAAATATATACGTACACTTTATAATCGCCGTACATGCTAAAGTAAATATGTACGTACAATTTATAATCGCCGTACATGTCGAAGGTGACGTCGGCGGCGAGCTCGGAGGTGTCGTGCGGGCAGGGGTCGCGTGGCAGCAGCACGCCCTCGTAGCGGCGCACGTACCGCAGCTGTGCAGCCAGCAGCGCGGCGGCGGCGTGCGCCGGCTCGCTGCCCCACACCAGCGACACGTTCATCGCCGTCCCGTGCTCCCCCACTCTGCGCGACAGCACGGGTCCTGCCGACACCTCCCAAACATTACAACTATTTCGGAACTGCTTCATACTGTCTTACCCATATCGTAATAATTAGTAGCTGTCCCAGAAAAGCAGCAAGTGCCCACTGCAAGTAAACTGAACTCCTATACCTACTACCAGATACGTCAACTTGATGTGGAGACAGGACCTGGAGACGGAGGAGCCTGCGGTGACACTACTTCAAGAACCTGTGTCAAATTGGTTCCTTAAATAATGAAGTCCTTTAGGACATCATTCATTCTGGAAACAATTTTGTTTTTACACATTTTTAAAGTACAAGTGATCTGCTTCTGGAGGGAGTTGGGCTGGTTGGAGTAACCGGCCACCATGGCTCACGCACAATGATCCACCTCAAGTACTAAGTACGGGAACCTAAACCCCATGATAGTTAGATAGAAGTACATTAAAATTTGTGCAGCGCATTATTTTTTGCTTTGGCGTCAAAGTCGAAAACTATTTGGCCTCAGAGACATACAGGTTGATTTTTTCAAGTGGGCGTGGATGGCCAAATCCGAAACTATGAGGAATAGCGATAAATGGTCAAAGCCCCTATACACCCCCCATACAAAACCCTCTATACACGACCCCTAAATTGGTGACCCCGACGAAAAAAAACACACACTGTATTATTACACCATTCGTTGGGTCGCTCATATCATCAAATTCTAGGAAGTAATGACATACCTACGGGAATTATAGGAAAGAGTTCAATTTTGATAAAATACATTACCGGAAATAGTTATCGTGGCTAAATAATAACAGCCGCTTGGGTCGATCTTCAGGTTAAGCCTTGCTTGCATAGGTTTGGTCATAATCATAATCATATTCATCATTTATTGCATTCATGTAGTTTACAAGTTGTTACAAAGTATATAGGTTTCAAAGATGAACCCTGCTAGGGCACAGCAATATAGATAGTTTAAAGTGTCACTGTAATTCAGCAGTTTACGCCACATTCAATTCAACTTATAAGTTCAGTTCGCGTTGAGCTATCAAGTCAGCCAGGCGTTCTCGTTACAGCCAACAAGGGCCGCGTCATGTTTTCCGCACAATCAGTTCATTAAGCTCATTTTACTTTAAGTACCTTTGGGACAATACAGTAGTGTTTCAGTACTTTACTTTCTGTTATTCCATTCACCTATCATCTAAAAGTAATGTCTGGTCTAGCAAGGGATCATACTATTACAGTCACAACAATAAAACAAACAACTAAACAAAATACTAATTTTAACATGTCTAACAGGTGTCCAACATTTGTAATTTAAATAAGTACCTAGCTGTCATAATATAGTAAATAGTAGAAAAACAATGTCATCATTTACATTCACAAATTAAGATTAAAAATAAAATAAAAACAAAATAAAAAATTCAAACAAAGCAAAATAGCGATAATAATAATCAATAAATAACATAACATAAGTAGGTCAAAATTGTAGGTAATGTGAGTATTGTGTATAGGTACGAATTTCAATGTCAAAATTTAATTATCATCAAAAAATTTCCTTTAGAGTGTATAATACAATTTTAATATAAGGTATTTTTGGAGACTGTTTTTAAATTTATGGATCTGTGGATGGGTGACCACCCTTACATATCTGTCATTTATCCATCTTTGACAATCGTTACAGGTAGCCAGTGGCCCAAAAAGTGTGACAACCACTCTCACCAGGCTGTATCGTATTACCCAGTATAAACTGGGTTGTGGAGGTTAGATAGGCAGTCGCTCCATGTAAAATAGAGGTATTCATCTGCATGCGGTTAGACTGGAACTGGAAGCCGACCGCAAAATAGTTGGGACAAGGCTAGGCAGTTGACATAACGGGAAATCTGTATAATTAGGGGTTTTAAGAATTATACCGCTGTTTATCTTTGTTCCCGAATTCATTACAACATTGCCGCCATACAAAAAAGTGATTCCACTTCTGCCAATATTTAAACAAAAATTCGTGGCTGCCGACTTTTTATTCCAAATCATCGAAGAAAACTCCTAAGTAAATGTTATTTTATACAATTAAATTAAAACTGAGTCAAAAATTTATCTTATTTGTTTTAACATAAAATATGAGAGAAGAGTACGAGTACGTACGAGTACGAGTTGGTTGATTTTTCCATAGTTAGAAGTACACATTTATTCTTTCGGGGTCTTTTCGCAATCTCCAGACACACGCTTACATCAAATCGGTGGAGTGTTTAATTTTTTTCAACACACTTGCTCATAAAGTGGCTCTAATTTCACCGCAATTAGGCACATAATGACACCTGTAATCAAACTGTGACTTTTTCATTGCTATTATTCACAAGTGAGTTATAGGGTTTTTTTTTATTTTATTGGTTGAATTGCTTTGTTCTTAAAAAAGTTTCGATACAAAAAAGATCGTGTTCAATAATACAAATAAATTAATGTACCTATTGCTTGCTCATTTCATACAACTTCGTATCTACATAGATAATTTCAACTTATAAGTTTTTAATAAATAAAACTTTCACTCAAATGCAACTTTTGTTTTCTTTTTTTTTACTTTTTTTTTAATAATAAAACTTCGAATTCCCCATTTCGTACGTGGCTAAAACGCTATCCTCGAAAAGCCAAAAAAAAAAAGGAACCTCATTCTTTTAGTCTATGGGCGATCGCCATTGTTAGATGCGCGCGCATAGGAAAATTTTTTAGATTTTCATACAAAAATAATTGAACGCTCTAAATGTTACGAAGTCTATTTCAAGCGCCCGCCGCCCGCGCCCTCGCTGTTGTACTATCGCATTCTTTTGCTTCGCAAAGACTTCGTAACATTTAGAGCGTTCAACTTAAATGTTTTCGTTTGAAAATCTATCTGATGATTTTTTAAAAGTCATCAAAACAAAACAAAACGCCATCCCCGGAGAATAAAATGATAATTGCAAAACCGCAACTTTTCAGAAAAAAAAAACAAGTTTTCGTTTATTGCTTCTAAAATAATGGACATAGACTGATGATTTCTAGCTTTGAGGAAATGTAATTTTTGGTATGTTCCAAATGTTTTAGTGAAACACGCCCAGTTAATAAAATAGAGATAATATTTAAACAATAAGAAAGTAGTCAAAATCAATCATCGTCTATGTTGTCTAACGTTGATTATCATATTTCAATACACTTCCTCGAAAACTGGTTCTTGTCGCACTATGATTAGATTCAACATGCAATGTATTTCAGACGCGTGCATTTTTTACAGTTTTACAACACGTGTGCGGGAATAAAAATTACCACAGATAACTATGGTACCTATAGGTACTTAGTCCAAATTGGTTCAATGCCGTGTAGTCAGAGGTGAATGTTTTTTTTTCGGCAATGCAACTTGCCAAAATGCCCTGCTCTCAAAACGGTGAAGGAAAATATCGTGAGGAAACCGGCATGTCCTAGAACCAAAAAATTCGAAGACATGTGACATCTAAGTATAAGCTAAATAACACCTATCTATGTAACACCTCCATTGTAAGAGATCTTGGTGTTCTACTTGATAATAAAGAGAATTGTAAGTAACTCGTTTAAGATGTACATGGCTTTATTCCGAGATCATCTACAGAATTCAAACGGCCCTCCACCTATCTTTACTTATACAAGACGCTTGTAAGCTCGCAGCTCAAATATGCCGTCTCTATTTGGAATCCGTTTTTAACCGACTTCTAAAAAAGGAGGAGGTTCTCAATTCGGATGTTTCTATTTTTTTTTTTATGTTTGTTCGCGCATAACTCCGTCGCTTGCCAACCGATTTGGAATTTTTTTTTTGGAAAGGGTATCCTTTCTAAATGGTCCCATAGTCACCAAGTCGGGATCTGATGATGGAATCTTGGCGAAATCGAGGGACTCTTCAAACTTTATGGGATAGCGTACAGCGATTTTGGTATTTCCTACAACAAGTGAAACATTTGCGTTTGATAAGAACCATTCTACCATCACATCTGATGATGAAGCCAAAAGTCACGGAACTCAATAATGAGACAATGTATCCTAGTCGTGTTTGGGCTTGTTGTAATTGTAACGGTATGCACTTTCCATGTGTACCAAGCACATGTAAACCACTAAAAAGGGGGCACAGATACTTCCGTATGTTCAGTTGACAATAATTCGAGACTTTACAATATCGCTAGAGAGATTTAAAGTCGAGATAAGATAAGTCCATTGCTAATAAGAAATAGTGTAAGTCCTTTATTATTATTAATTTAATATAATGTCAACCGTTTTAATTATTTATATTAATGAATAATTATATGTAAAGAGAAGATAAGTCCATTGCTAATAAGAAATAGTGTAAGTCCTTTATTATTATTAATTTAATATAATGTCAACCGTTTTAATTATTTATATTAATGAATAATTATATAAGAATTTGTAATTGTACTGTGATGTGATGTCAATTTCCTTATTTTACATAATTTCAATTCTTATTTGTGATAATAACGAATAATCCCAAATTTATTTATTTTTTAATTTCAATTGGATTTTTTTTTGTTTTACTTTTAATTTTTATTGTAAGTATTTATTTAATAATCTATTTTTTTTTCCTTTTTATTTCAATTTACATGTCACCGTAAAATTGTCAAACACGTTATATTACAATATAACGTGTATCTCTCTAGCGATATTGTAATATCTCGAATTATTGTCAACTGAACATACGGAAGTATCTCTGCCCCCATAATCGGGCCTGGGGCACCCCCCCATTAGGTTAGTTAGGTTCCTTTAAACCCTGCATTCGGAAATAGGGGCCCCGCGAAGCGGGGCTCCGTCGACTACGCTTTTTAGGGGAATACAAAGTGTTTTAAGGTTAGGTTATATTAATCGATATTTCTCAGGAATGGTATAGTATCTTTTCATGAGAGTGGTACCACTGGGCAAGGGGAACCCCTCCTTCCCTCCACACCGCGTGAGTTGACTACCATCGCATGCATTTCACGAAAAATAATGTGTTTCATTGTAAGCAGTATGTTCGTTTGACAATATTTCGAGAGTTTAAAATATCGCTAGAGAGATTATAATATAACGTATTTGACAATTTTACGGTGACACATACATATCTGTGTAATGCTAAATCTAGTGGCACTTTTTACCTTATCCTAATTTTGTTAACATGCGGATAATGTAGTGGGCTGCAATATTGTTAATACTTCATATGTATATTATTGTTATTTGTAGACGTTGTATATTGTAGCTGTTCATTGTCCCATAATAAATAAAATAAAATAAATCTACTAATCTGCACTGGGCCCGCGTGGTGGATTATAGCCCGTTCCCTCTCATAGAGAGGAGGCCTGTGTCCCAGCAGTGGGAATATAATTATTAATAGGCTGATGATGATGATGATGAAAGCAACTGTCATGTTGTATTTAATTTTGGTGTTTTTATTTTGATTGGGTAGTTTTACTTATTTTATATTGTGTGTTTTTCTATTATACCTATGTGTTCAAAAATGTGTTTTATAATGTTTGTCTTATAGCATCGTATTGGAATAGTCTGTAAGGATGTTATAATTGGTGTAAATAAATAAATCATAATAATAAATAACTTGCGTCTTTACGGGGCGGCGGCGTAAACATTTTTTGAATATTGAAATTGTGTTTATAATAGAATAGAATACTTTTTAATATGTACACCATAAAAATTATAGATTAAACATTTTACAAGACGCTTTTCGCTTTTAGTGAAAAGCGATCTTTTAAAGACAACCTTTGGATGGATTTAAAGGGGAAGGAGAGACAATACTGCAGGTAGCCTGTGGTGTACCATTTACATATTTACTATAAATAAATACATTCATATACATACATAGGACATATTACACTCATAAAAACTTATACATTTTTGTTTATTATCATGAAACAAATGCGAAAGAACTACATTAACATACCTATTAAAAAAATACTTAAGGAGAGAGATACAGTTTTTTTATCATGCTTTTAAAAATTGGCAGAGATTGAGCACGCCTTATAGACACTGGCAAGGCATTCCATAACCGTACTGCTTGAACTGTAGAAGACTTATCTTAGAAACTGGTGGAATGCATAGGCATCTCTATACAGTCTTAAGTTTTCCGATGACCTCAGATATCTATTATGTGTGTCATGAAGGAACTTGAAACGTTCTTTAAGATAAGAGGGAGTTGTAGGATTAAACAGAATACTGTAGAGGATGAAACAGGATATGAGAATTTCTGAAGCCACTTGAGCTTTGTACGAAATTCAGATATATTTGCGCAAGCCGCTCAAGTTTATCTAGGCAGTATCTCAGTGAGATCGAGATAATGAACGTCGGTAAGAAGCTGCTAGACTGAAATGGCATTAGGCGGCTCAGAAACAAGTGGAGAGATGACCTTGATGCTTACCCCGAGGGCTGATTTGATATGGTGCGGGTAAACAGTTCCTTCTAGGAATTGGGGAACATCTTTGCTCAGAAGTGGGACATATTGGCAAAAGAAAAGGGGAGTTTAACCAAGACAGTAAAGTAAATCCAACAAATAACCTCTGTTTCGTTTCCAACATAAGAGATTCAGAACGCTTCGACAAAATCACTTAGTTGTTCTAGGACATGGTAGGCCTTTCTCAAACTATAATAATAATACCCACGGACTTAACATTTCCGTTCAAATGATTCTAGAGCCATGTAACTGTTCAATAAGATAAGTAGGATATACCTAAATTTAAACACCGGTGTGAGGCTGCACCTAGTTCTAGCCGTTATGATGAAGGTTAAACCTAGTTCTAACCGAAGATAAGTACCTAGGATACATTTAAGTTTTGCCGCACGTGGCCGGCTGCACCGAGTTGTAGCCAGCTAAAACACAACGGCTAAAAAATAACGTTTTTTTCGGGCTTTTACCAATAGAATTTAGTACATACTAGGTTTTACCAGTGACAATTGTAAATGTTAGTTTTGGGAATAAATCAATTCTTACGGCCGAATACTGAAACGTCACTCTAAGTAGCACTTATAAAGGGTGTAAAAAACCTCTTAACGAAGTCAAAAAGCACACACTTGTTCTCCCCGTCATTGCGATACACCATACCTGGGAACCTTCTAGTTACGGAGATATTGGGGTCAAAGTAACAACATTTTGACAAGTTTTTTTTTTTTTTATTGTTAGATTTTACTTTAAACACCTCCACGACCCCCGTACTATTCAATCCATCCATCAGCACAATGTTTTGAGTGAGCTACATTGAATTATAGCACAAAACATGATTTATAACTCCAAGAAAAAAAGTTGTTTCCCAGCAATAGTGTTTGAGTAAAGTTACTTGGTTTGATGTACAGAATGCTTGGTTGACGGCTTCGTGATGAGGTTGTTCACCACCCTGTATTTAACAGATCCTCAAAAGTGACGTTTGGCCAAACAACATTTTATGTTTAGGAACTGCTCAAATGTTATGCAGCCCTTTGATGTTTCAGTATCCGGGGGTTGGGGGGGATTTCAATGAAAATGTCAGTCAGTGTTTTTATATTTATATGGTCTTTGATCATACATATTTTTTTGTGTCATATGAGTCATTTTGAATTAATTATTTATTACTTATCAGTCAAATCTATTTAGTATTTTTTAATTTTGAATTTTTATTTATTCATTTATAATAACATCTTATTATTTGATATTTATTTATTAATAAACAGATCGAAGACAAGACAAATTAATCAGTTGTTATTTATTAATAGGTAGTAAACAAATATGTTTGCTATAACATGGAGCGCTGTTATGGCATTTGGAATTACAAAGTAATCCTGATGACTTCCCAGTGCATTGCTTGGAAAAGCATTTTTTGAGTCAGTTACTTTATTTTCATGAAGCCTTCTCCTTCAACCAACTGCAATTTTGCGACAACATCTCGAAAACTAACTTCTTTCTGCAGACTGCCACGAGTACCAGACCGTTTTGTCATGTTTATTCCAACATTAATCATAAGTTTTACTTAGTGAATGGTGGTAGAAGTTCGAAATAAACGATACTTAATTATGAAACGGTTCGGACATTTACCGTAAAGAGTTGGTAAATCTTAGGTTTTACTTGAAACTACAAATATTCGCTATGCAAACTTCAATCTTAATTAGGTACCTATTACTTTTGTATGAACTGAAATATTTTGGCATATTGAACCGTTTGAAGTAAGCCCAACAAAAGGTAACTGCTGTAAATCGTTGAGGAGATCCCTCGACTGTGTGTTGACTTCATCATTAGATCAACCAGACCTTCATTAGGCACGGGTCAAACACAAGTGGCGTATGGCGGAGGCGCGGCGCCGGCGCGGGCGAGGTGGTGGCGTGGCGCCACTTCTTTGATATTTCATACAAAATGTATAGAAGAGGTATGGCGCGACATATACTGAGATCGCAGTTAGCAGTGGCACGCACAGGGCGGGAACAAGACGGCGAAAAGGCGTAACAATTTAGACACCGTTAGCGCGCCTGTTCTGCGCCACCGCCATACGCCATACGTATTGACCCGTGCCTTAAATAGAAGTGCTTTAAAATACTTCATGAAAAAATTAACAAATGCACTAAGTAGTCGAACTATGATTTCCGAAGGTTTCCCTCTATTCTCTGGGATGCTATCATCAGATCCTGGTTTCCTTATCATGGTATCACCCTTGAGATTATCTCCTTTCCGACATAAAAAGAATCATTCAAATCGGTTCATAAACAACGAAGTCATCCGCGAACAATCTCAAAAATATATATTCAGTCGAATTGAGAAACCTCCTTCTTTTTGAAGTCGGTTAAAAGTTCAGAAATCGCAAAAAAACGTAACGATACATACATACCGACTTCCTGATCCTTTCATTTATTATTTTTTGTAATTCAGATTCACAAATTCTTTCTTCAGGACCAGCAATGAGTTCTAGTGAGTTTTTGATCAGAAACAGGATCGCATCAAAAAACTGTTTTGTGTAAAATGGCTATTTTCTTGCTAACTATATTTTTCGAAAATCTGTGAATGAGTATCAAAACCTCTCCTATGACCATTTTCGTGTAGCTTATCCACCCTGTATACTACTTAGCTGTTACCCGCGACTTCGTTCGCGTAGAAATGTTGATATGTTTGTGTGAGAGTAAAACAAGGCCTACGACCTATTCTCAGACCTTCCAAGTATACACAAAAAATTTCATAAAAATCCGTCAGGCCGTTTAAAGCTTCTAGGTACACACCATCTCTTCGGAAGACAGAGCGACAGATGAAAGATTGTGTATGGAGGAACAAACTTCCCTCGCCTTCACAATCCAGAACACCTCCGTCCTTGTTACGAACTGCGGTGTGCTGGGAACCGACTGCGGGCTCAAGTTGTACCATTGCCGCTACATACTATAGTCGGTGCCGTACCTAGCTACAGCTTAGTGTATTATTACTGCCTCAATGACCACTGTTTATAAAAAGTGATTCGTATTGTAATCAAAATTTTGGACCTAACACATTACTTTCTGTATTCATTCTACTGCGGCAGTACTTTTGGTGTGTAAATTATACATAGTATAATTATTATCCAAACATTTATCTTGGAGGAAAACTAAATATCAAACCAGTTAATTAAATAAGTATTTATAGCAGCTTGTTAATGTAGTAGTGGGACTTGCTGTGGCCGTGGCCGCGCGCGAGGAAGAATGTCTGACAGTCTGACTGCTCAGAGACGCTCGTGTAGCTCGGGCGCTGGCCTGGAGATAGGCGGCGCGGGCGATCAGATCGAACCAGGCCACGGCCATAGCTCTCAGATCTTCAGATGAACTCTTACCTAATGTGTCCACTTTACAACTAAATCTGTGGACTGTGAAATATGATTTAGTTACGCACCATGCCTTCTTTATCATCAATCCACGGTTATGGGATTTTAGAGCTACGAGGCGGTATACTTGCCGTGGCGCCGGCGCCCTATCATACACTGACTGACGAATGTTTGGTAACAACGTTGGCCAGCATGTTTAGCGACTTTGTCTTAATTCGGTCTCGACTCACTAATATTTACAGGCTGGTAATACCTGGTTACTAACAGGACTCACACACAAGGACTCCATCTAAAGACTATTGTTTTAATTAAACATTGTTCAAGGCCTAGTGGAAACTTACGGTGGGTGTAGTGTGTGGCGTTTTACTACAAGTGAAATCTGCCGGCTCTAAACAGTTTTAGATTTCCCAATGGATAACACTGTAATTGTAATAAGTGACAGTTTAACTTGCTGTTTATTTCCCGAGCACTCACGGTCAATGATGCTGCGATTCAGCTTCTCGCAGTGGCTGGTGGCATCCGCGGCGGTGGTGGCTGCGGTGGCTGCAGCGGCCAGCAGCAGCGGCAGCAGGCACACGATGGCCGCAGCGACAGTCGAAGCGCGACACATGGACACGGACGCGGACACGTGGCTGCGAGCACTCGGTGGGAGTGCTGCTGTCGCGGGAGGCGGGCGCGCTCGCCCGGTTGTTCCAGGAACTAAGGCGGCGCACACGCGCACGACTCCTCGCACCGCGACAACAATGACTGTAAGTACGTGGACAGTTCGGTTGTTCTAAATTCGTTCCATGATTGGCGTAGCATGTTTTATCTATATCCGTTCAGCTACTAAAGTGTGCCGCCTTAGTTCCTAGAAGAGCCGGGCGGCTCTTCCAGGAACTAAGGTGGCGGACACGCTCACGACTCCTCGCACTGCGACATGCGCATACCTTCCATGAATGGCAAAATGATCATCGATGACAGTAATTATCCCAAAAGCAACATGAATATGATGTGTTTTATAATAGCTCATGTTTATAGAAGGGAGTATAATGAATGAAAATAATGAAGTTGTCTGTCAACCAGTACGTTGATTGATTAGATTAGACCATCTGAGCGATTTTGGCGTAAACATTTAAAAATATCATGTAAAATGCTCTCAGTTATATTTCTTTTTTAGTCTATTCTATTATAATTAAATACCACTGTTTACCATTTTTTGTAAAAGGATAAATAACGTATTTTCTGCCATATGAAATTCACCACAGCAGGAATGATTTCACTCGCAAAAAAATATCATAATTATGCAACATCCAAGTGGGCCTAAACAAAATAGTTGATATTAATACGTGACGTGACAGACAACGTGGAGCGCGGCGTGGTGCACGACGTTCAGCGCACCGTCACCGGTTGCTCACTAAACGCTGACTATAATACCTACCTAGATGCCGTTGCTCTCGACTCGCTGAATTCGTCGCGTCTGTGAGAGCCTTTATTCATAACATTGCATTTTGATAAATAATATTAGCCCGATAAGGAAGTTAAGTAACATTTTCCTTGTGGACGCAGCGAGACTTTAGCTCCCCAATAAGTTCTAAATACTATTGTCTCTCTGCAAAAAAAATAGGAGGGTCCTTGAACGACTGAGCCAAGCCGTAGGTACAATAATGTGCTCTTCAAGGTAGGCCATGACCAAGGCCAGATAAGGAGGCAATGAGTACTATGTGGGAGCGCATATGCTTCAATATCGCTTGACACTTTGCATAACAATCCACCTGTTGTCAAACAACAGCGTGTGTAACATGTACCTTTGCCAAAATGTAAAGATTCTGAGAGTCAACTTTCAACACATAACTAGCTACGACTAAACATTTTTGACGTGATAACGTCGTACAAATGAACACCGGCTGCACGCAGGAAAAAGTTTCACACCGTTCCGCACGCCAGTCGATCAACGCCCAGCCCAAATCCTTGGACCTAGAAATCTGAAATAATGCACAATGATTTCCTTTATAATGTAAAATTGTCAAACACGTTAGATTGTAATCTCTCTCGCGAGATTGTAAACTCTCAAATTTTGACTGAACATACTGCTTACAATATAACGCTTTATTTTTCGGAAGATTGTAATCTATCGAAGTGAAACCGTAATATTGTGAAATATATGCGATGGAAGTCAACTCGCGCTCTTGCCCCATGGTACCATTCTCATGAAAAGATAATGTACCATTCCTGAGAAATAGCGATTAATACCCTAACCTCCAAACACTATTTATGTATATTCCCCTAAAAACGTAGTCGACGGAGGAGGATAATAGTTTGTATGAAAGTCTGTCAGTTTTAAAGTTACGATCTTTAAATTTTGTGTTTACGCTGACGAGTAAAAAACAATTATACCTATTGTATTGTATAACGGGGTGGTGTCCGCAACTCCACGTCAAAGCGCGTATTTTGCGTACGGTAATGTGTAACGTATCTTAGCGTTATTTATAATTCCACCCCAAAAGGGTTAAAGTTAAAAGGGGATGAAGTTGTGTATCGAAAGTCCTTAATTTTTTAAGTAAAAAACACATATTATTTAGGTGTATGGTTGGAAGCTAAAGCCACGGTGTTGTAAGAATTTCAATCCTTTTGGGGGTAAAAAGGGGGATGAAATTGTTTTAAGTTAAAATCACCTAAATAAAATAAAATAGTAGTGCGTTAGCCGAGCATGTTATAACCAATACGCACGTATATCGTACGACGTTTTTTAACACATTTGCGAGGAAACAGAAAAAAAAAATTAAATAAACTCAATCTGTGAATTTATGCACACTGTTGCTTTCCCGCCATTTTAACCACGGTACAGTAAAAACAGTGGAAGTAGCTTGATAATAAACATTGTACCAGAACCGGTGTCGCCAAACTCATACATTTGCGATTTACTCTTACTACAAACCCAAAAATACGATTGGCTAAAAATAAAATCAGGGCGTAAACGAAATGCAAAAAAATATTAAACGAAATGCAACTGTAATGTCAACAGCCTATAAATCAAATTGATAAAAACAAGAAATAACTACATCTTGGACTACCAAGTACCGCTACTCGTCGCTAGATGGCATTGTGTGTTGTGTGTTCAGTTGTAACAATTAAAATGGTAAGTAGTGATTATGTGGACGGGTAGCGCCCTCTATTGGAAAAATAGCGCACTAGCTGCAATGGAATAGCTGATGTCAACTAGATGGCGTGAGCGAGTAATATTGTTTATTTTCTCAACAATGTAAATTACAAATAAAATATGGAAAATACATAAACAAAATTCTAATAATTAGCCATGATGAGTTTTCGTTAAAATACAATTAGTTATATAGCTTAGTGTTTGACGAGATAAAAGGACTCCTGTCTAAACCAGGCACAGCAGTTCTGTGGAGGATGACGCGACACCTTTCTTTCACTTGAGCACAGAGTTGTCACTCTTTCCCTCTATAATAGTTACTTTACTCTTAGGGCTTGGGACTCGATGCACGACCGCGCGGTCTCCCTCTGCGTCTTTTAGGCTGCAGTGGAGCTGTTGGGCCTAACGGAGTAGTCAAGTCACATTATTTGAGTGGTCCGCAAGAACAAAAGTAGTAGGGCTAACTATCTGCCTAACGCGATAAGGACCATCTCGGCGGGGCATAAACTTTTTTGTAAAGCCCTTCGATGCATTACCCAAAACTCTGGAAGTGCGTCGAGATTGCGTAGACGTGGTCTTATTATATAAAATTATAAATAATGTTTTGGATGTCCCCTTACTTCTGCATAACATATTACTCAGAGTGCTGTAGTAAAATCATATTGTGTGCTTTTCCCTATTTTGAAAAATTGGGTAATAGAAAAAACAATTATATACATAATTATGTTAAATAACCATGTACATTTTCTGGCAGGTCACTATAGTGACAGACTTGTATATCTAGATATCAACACTATTGTTGGTAAACTTAAGTCGACACGGGGTAAGGTGTATCTACCTATTAGATGTAGACACAAAATAGCTTCGCTATTAGCTTTTAATATTCACACAGACATAAATAGTATGTCTAAGTTTAGTTCCATTATTAACACTGCGACTATTAGTAATTCTACTAATGTACAGGTGACTTTAAATGAATATAGCAGTAGTGCTATAAATGTTTACAAATATTGCAATGAGGAGGATCCATCTGTCACCATGGTGAATCCTCAATTAGGGTCTATTACAGATAGGGTCTTGTTGTCTGAGGATGGCACGGGAGTCTCCGGCCTCACTCCAAATATTAATATAAATTTAAACTAGAAAGTGAGACAACAGAAGGTACTAGTAATTCTTGCACTCAATTAGTTAATAAAAAAGGGCCTCAGCAGAACACCTTAAAATTATTCCACCAAAATATCCAAGGAATGTCTTGCAAATTATTAGAAATTGAATTGTTTTTAGAAAAAAGTAAGTTTGACATCATTTGTTTTACTGAACATTGGCTAAAGGATTACCAAATGCTTATTAATTATGAGAAATATGGTGGGTAGCTGCTTTAACCGTAAAACTATGCTTCGTGGAGGTTCCCTAATATTAATTAAAAATAGTTTTAAATATAAGCAACGTAATGACATAGTAGGTCTCTCGGTTGAACATTGCGTCGAACTGTCCTGTGTTGAGCTAGATAAGCATGTAATTATGTGTGTGTACAGACCCCCAAACAATTAAAACTTTTCCATATTTGAATCAATAATGGAAGATGTCCTGGCAAAACTTGCAGCCAGTAATAAATCTACAATAATTTGTGGTGATTTCAATATCAATATTTTAGAAGAACATTCAAATAGTGGTCGGTTATTAAATCTTTTTAAGTCATTTGACCTGACTAACGTTTTTATTGAACCTACTAGAATCACAACATCTTCTGCTACTTGTATAGATAATGTTTTCTGCGATTGTGATTACTTAGATAAAGCCATAGTAAATTGTTTGCCGTCTGACCATAGCGGACAAACTGTAACTTACCTATAGGTGTAATACACCATTGCAAAAAGTACAGATTAAATTTAGACCTATAACTTCTAGCAAATTAAATAGCTTTAATATTTCCCTACAGAACAAGTTAAGTGTTATGAGCCATGACGATATTAATATAAATCAATTTTATAATCGTTTCTTTTCAATAGTTCACATGGAATTCAACAAAACTTTTGAAAAGAAGACAAAAAGTATTTGCCCTAAATTCATATTTAGCGATTGGGCAACTAGAGGCATCAGAAAAAGTAGGGAAAGACTATTTGAGCTTTATGGCCTTAAGCCTTTTATTAACACTGAAACTTTTAACAAGTATGTTGCTAAGTATTCAAAAATTTTTAGAAATACATGCAAGGTTGCTAAAGCCCTGCACATTAGCAACAAGATCAAAACAGCAGAAAATAAAATAAAGACAGTTTGGAAAGTCATAAATAACGAGACTAACAGGAAGAAAATACGTAACACTAGCTACACATTAGATACAGCAAATGGTCCTAAAAGCTCTAATCAGGAAGTAGCTCAAGAATTTGTAAATTTCTTTACAGAAATACCATTAAAAACTACGGAGGCTCTAAATTCCTCTCCTGAAGTCTCAATGGGTTTATTAAAGGCGAATGTGTCTGGCTGCCTGGCTGAATTTAAATTTAAACACATTAACCCTATGGTAGTTATTCAAGCTTTCCGACAAATAAAAATCAAACTGACCGAAGATCTATGGGGAATGTCTATCAAAGTTTGTACATCCATACTTGAGACAATAGCACCATACTTAGCTTTAATTTTTAATATATGTGTAGACCAAGGAGTTTTCCCTGATTTAATGAAATACAGTAAAGTCATACCTCTTTTCAAATCCGGGGACAGTAAAGATACTAACAATTATAGACCTGTATCCATGTTGCCAGTTTTTAGCAAGGTTTTTGAAAAAGTAATGTTTGATCAAATGCTCTATCATTTTAACACCAACAGAATCTTACATGATCAACAGTATGGTTTCACCAAGGGACGTTGTACAACTGACGCCGGTGTAACCTTATTAAAGCACATATTTACTGCGTGGGAAGAGTCCCAAGATGCCATAGGAATTTTTTGTGACCTCTCCAAAGCATTTGATTGCGTAAATCACGACACATTACTTTTGAAACTTGAGCATTACGGACTGGGTAAACTTGCACTTAGTTTGGTAAGATCATATTTGAATGATAAACATGTTCAGATAAATGGTGTTAATTCACAGGGTTTAAAAATAAAAATGGGGGTTCCACAAGGCTCAATATTGGGTCCTTTCCTCTTTCTAGTATATATAAATGATCTACCCTATTTATTAAAAAACCAACCTCAAAATATGGTGTTATTTGCTGATGACACTTCCTTAATTTTTAAGATAAACAGACGGGCTGTTGAGATACGTGTTTAGGCAGGAAAATTGAAAATTAAAAACTGGAGCAGTGATATGCGTATGTATTCCGTTGAACATAGAAGATACAATTGACAATGTAGGTAGACTTAAAACTAATAAACTAGCACTAAACGCCTGATGAAATCTTCATTGCAATGAGTAGCACGAAGTTGAAGAGTTGCTAGCTTGCAGTATAGCTTTGATTTTATTGATGAAGTCAGATTAGGTTTCTAAATCTGAACATGCCCCCGGGCGTTGAAAGGAAATCTTTCAACCAGAATTTAGTGGCATGTGGTCATTTAATGGCAGTGGGCATATCTTGCTGCATGCACGCCGGATGGTTACACTCGCAGTCCTGATTTCGGCCACACGACTGATCCCGTCACGTCCTGGGTAGACTGCTGTGATCCGGCCTAATCGCCATTTCAATGGCGGTAAATTGTCTTCCTTTACTATAACAAGGCGATCAGTCTCTAAGACCGCCTTTGAAGACCTCCATTTTGTCCGCTGCTGTAGTTCAGAGATGTATTCTTTATTCCATCTCGACCAGAAGTGTTGACGTAATGCCTCTATTCTCTCGTACCGTTTTAAGTGAGTAACGGAAGCAGCTTCAAACGATGGCACGGGCAAGGATGTGAGTGAGCGCCCTATCAGGAAATGTCCAGGTGTCAGCGGCAAAAGGTCGTTAGGGTCCGATGACAACGGCGTAAGCGGGCGCGAGTTCAGGAGTGCTTCGATTTGAACCAGTGCTGTGTATAGTTCCTCATAAGTTAAATGACAATTTCCCATTACTCTCTTTAAATGAAACTTCACTGATTTGATACCTGCCTCCCATAGACCACCGAAATTTGGAGCGTAGGGAGGAATAAAAATGAAGTTGATCCCTTCAGCGGCCATGTCACCAGACAACGAACTACTGTTAGCCTTCAAAAATTTACCGATTTCGTTATAAGCGCCTACAAACGAGGTTCCGTTGTCGGAATATATATGGGTAGGTTTACCTCTACGAGACATAAAACGACGAAGTGCTGACAAATAATTTTGACTGGTTAAGTCACCCACCAACTCAATGTGAACTGCTTTCGTCGTAAAACAAACAAAGAGTACGATGTAAACTTTTACAAGTCTACAACCACGACCTAGACGAGACGCAGACAGTATGGGTCCAGCGTAATCAACCCCAACACATTCAAATGGATGACCACCATACGCTACCCGTCGTTCAGGTAAGTTTCCCATAATGGGATTAATTGGTTTAGCTGTAATGCGACTGCAAGTGATACAACGATGATAACATGATTTAGCGAGTTTGCGACCACCTATTGGCCAGTAAGTATCTCTTATACAAGCCAGCAGTAGCTGAGGACCTGCATGCATTAAAGTTTTATGATTAAATTCAAATAATAGTTTAGAAAATCGATGAGTGGACTGTATTACTAATGGGTGTTTTTTCTCATATGAAAATGATGAATTTTGTAAGCGACCACCTACACGAATTAATTTATTTTTATCCAAAAATACGTTAAGTTTAGTCAAGGGACTACCTTTTGGTAAGCATTGATTTTTGATTTATAATTCATATTCGGGAAATGATTCTATTTGAGACAATTTCACAATTAAGTTTAACGCATTTTGTAATTCATCTTCACTAAGATGTAAAGTGGTCGGTGGTTGTTTTTTACAAATATGAATAAATCGTAACATGTATGCTACTGTGCGTTTAAGTCGAGAAAGGTTTGAAAAACGATTAAAATCAATTAAAGTTATCGGAGTCTTAGAAGTAGTTAATAAAGAAATCTCAGTTTTAATTTCTGGTAGCGTTTCCACTGCAGTGCTTGGAAAAGCAGGCCACTTGCTTGTTTCCTGGGTTAAAAAATTAGGTCCCGACCACCATAAATTACAACTCTGAATTTGACTTACATCAATGCCTCGAGATACAAGATCAGCGGGGTTGAGATGGGTGGGAACATGTCTCCAGGTACAACTATTAGTGTTCGTCTTGTCAACTATTTCTGCTACACGATTGCGCACGAATGGTTGCAGCTTACTTGGCAACATTTTTAACCACCCTAACACTATTGTAGAATCACTCCAAAATGTACTACTTTGAATTGGTGCGCCAAGTGACTCAATCACCTTTTTATATAGCCTCACTCCAACCAAGGCAGCACAGAGCTCGAGCCGAGGAATTGTAGTTGGCTTGATAGGAGCCACTCTGCTCTTTGCTGTAAGCAAACGCACCATAACTTCATTATTGTTATTAATACTCCTAACATAGATGCATGCACCATAAGCGGTTTGCGATGCATCACAAAATATGTGTAGTTCTATCACCTTCCAAGAATGACAAAAAACTAAACGTGGGATGCGTAAACTATTCAAAATATGTAATCTTTCAACAATATCTTTCCATGTCTTAGCGACATCTAGTGGTAAACATTCATCCCATGATAATTTGTGTAACCAAAGTTTTTGCATTATTACTTTCATTGGAATAATACAAGGAGCTAATAGACCCAGAGGGTCGAATATTTGGGACGTTACTGATAGAACGTTACGCTTTGTTACATTATTTGATATTGACGTATTATTAATTGAAAACCTGAGTTCATCTGAGTCTGTTAGCCAGTTAAGACCTAATGTTTTACTTGGCTCATTTGAGCCAATGTTTAAATTTAATGATGAACTTGTGACTTGATCGGATAAAACCAGGATATTGTTGGACTTCCACTTCCTAAGTGGCATACCAGCGGCTGCCAACTCGGCGGTGACTTTCTGACGGATATTTGTGACGTCAGATATTGTATCCCCACCTGTGAGCAAGTCATCAACATAAAAATCGTGGATTATAATATCAGCAATCCTTTTATCCTTACATTCTAAGCCAACTTGTTTTAAACACCTAGTTGCTAAAAACGGGGCACTTGCTGTTCCATAAGTCACAGTGTTTAGTTCATAAGATTTAATAGACTCTAAAGGGTTTTCACGCCACATAATTCTTTGCAAGTGTCTGTCATCAGGGTGTACGATCACTTGCCGATACATTTTTTCTACATCAGCAGAAATAATGTATTTATGTTTTCTGAATCTAAGAAGTAAGGACATTAAGTCGTCTTGGACAGCTGCACCCACCATTTGTAGGTTGTTCGATGAAACACCTGAAGTAGTGGGACTACTGGCATTGAACACTACTCTTAACTTTGTGGTTACGCTATGTTCTCGCAGAACACCGTGGTGTGGAATGAAATATGCCAGTGTTTTCGAATTAATGGAACACTCAGACATGTGTCCTAATGAAACGTACTCTTTCATGAAATCGCAATAAAGAGATTTTAAAGCTGGCTGACGTTGAAATCTACGTTCAATCGAAAAGAGACAATGTTTTGCTCTAGCCAGTGAATCACCTAAAATATTTGGTGATTGTTTGAGTGGTATTCTAACACAGAACTGGCCATCTGCCATTCGAGTGGTGTTATTTACAAAATGTTCTTCACACTTAGCTTCTTCATCAGAATATGAAGATGACTGATTGGGGACTTCTTCCAGTTCCCAGAAACGCGTTAAAAGGTTTTGAATGTCATCTCCTGAAGTGGGGTTGTGAGAAGAACTAACATTGAGTTGTGCAATTGAGATGGTCATTCATCGGGCCATCTATTTCTTTTGCGCATACGGAAGAAATAAATAACACACTTTGTAGCCATCCATAAACTTCAACCCTTGTCAAAAAACTGCTTATTGAAATATCCATTTAAAGGAATTTTTTAGAAACAGCGTTCCCAAATCACTTAGAAAATAAAAGATCTATTGAATTTAGTCTTAAAATAATATTGCAAGACAACACTCAATAGGCAATAAACCTTTTGTTGAAGCGACCTTTTTCGGAATATCTGGTGGGATGTTAAACAGATGTGTAGGTTAGCAGAAGGCGCGAAAAGCACACGAGATGACATTTGGCGGGAATTGACCAGACGCCATGCTATCGACCAATAAGCGAGCATCTTGCTATCGCTTGACCAATGAACGGATTACTTTGTGTTGATTTTCACTTTACAGGCGGGGCGAATCTGTATTGCTTGGAGAGATGGAGAAACAAGCTTAGGAGGGCCCTTACGATTTTAGCAACGAGCGAAGTCGGACGTGTAATCATAGTTTTAATTTTGAATATTGTATTGTATTAAAGTAGAAGCAGTGTTTTTCGTACTTAGTTACCTAATTGTAAATAAACAAAGTATACCCTAGTGCAGTGGGTTAATACTACTTAGATAGATAGAATCTAGTGAAATTCGAGACAGAGAGACAGAGCTGAATCTGGTAACGTATTCTAAGTTCAAATTTTGTGTTAGAGCAAGATCCCAAGCTAATTTACCATAACTTCAATCACTCGATTTACCACAGCCACGTAATTAACGATCCAAATAAAATGGAGGCTACCACAAAACTTCGACATCTTATATTCACTAAGACAGAAGACGAGTGAGCACCTTTGGTCTTAAATAGACAAGGTAGCTATGACACTATTCCTGATGATGGTGATTTATCTCTTAGTGTTAGTTTGTGTAGAAGTATGGTACATATTGTACTGTAGTACTGGAAGGCAGAACCTGCGGAGAAATCTCTTTAGCGTGTCTAAATAGTGTACATCACGCAGACCTTGAATTACGCGAGATGGCTAAGCTAGAAATTTGAATACACAATTGTGAATTATTATGGGATCTTGTGATTTAAGCATCTTTGATAAACTTTATAACAATTATGTGTATGCTACCTCTTCTCTCGGTTGTCTTGAGACTTCTATAAATTTATAGATAATTGTCAATATTATGTACATATGTGTGTAGACTTAATTTGTACATGTCAGAAGGGTTTTTCGCTTGAGATGTTCCGTTTTCCCTTATCTGACTAGGTTTAGGAATGGGACACTCGACCTAGGATCGTCACCATCTTAGCGAACCTAGGCCTAATTAAACAAACAGTTTCTTTCGTACATTTATCGAAAATAAATGAATAATATAAACGATAATCAACTCTTTCCTTTTGTATTCCAAAATTATATGTATAGAGAATTTAATAATGGAGAACAGATAAAGTTAAGACTAAGTCTTAACAGTAGTGTTGCCTTAAATCAGAATAATAGATCAATTCGAACCTCCAATAGTGGATTCTCTATATACACACCGACCCTCGCCTAACACGATATTTACATTATTGGATCTATCCAAATATAATAATTTGTACTGCTATAGACTCTCTATCAGGTCTGAGATAGAAATCTCGACCTAAGTCTGATACTTTAATTAGTTTGAGACCTAAGCTCATTCAGAGCTGAATTAAACTCAGCATACATCAGTGAAAGCAAAACTGAGTGAGTAGAGACACTAGTCCACTGTAACTTAAACATCACTTTGATTCAAGTCACTAGTATCAGCGACCCAGCTACAGAACGAGAAATTAAGCAGCTGATGATATAATTATGTGGGTTCAAGTCAATGATCACTTGATTATAATTATAGGAGGGGAAATACTGTTCGTGCGAGACAGAGACATTTCGGTTGTGTTGTGATATAATGCATATTAAAATCCTCAACTACGATAAACTGATGGCTCTGAGTACATGACTGATCGACACCTCAGGCGGTGATAACTTAGCATACCATACACGCCATGTCTTGCAATCCGACTCCCGACCTAGATTTGGCCAAATCTAAATATAACTCAACTATAAATACATATCAAATCCATGGATCTGGGGCATGCCTGCCCTAAAAGGGAATCTGGCAAATAACAAAAAAATGGAAGTACCTGCCTACAATGGATAAGGGAATCACCAACGCTTCGTAGCGTCTTTAGGGAGTCGATTGCGCCCCAATAACATTGATTAAGGACCGTTATCACGGTGTAGGGTTTCCCCATGCTAGAACGATATCAGTCTCAGGTGGTGGCTATCAAATTAGCACAACACACAATGAATCAACTTATACAATCATTCTAACGTGCCTAACTGAGAGTAAATCGTAGAATCCTTATTAAATCCGAAGAAGATGCATTAACCATTGTATTGAATAATAACATAGACGAGTTAAGACAAACTCCGCGTTATCGAGTAGAATGATTGATAAGTCTACATTGTTCGAACAGTGGAGTGTACTCAAGATTGACCTAAGGTCAATCTAAATTGAATTGTTGATTAAAACCCCGAAACGACTCTCATGCTACAGTATTGTTTCCTAAACACTGGTGTACGGAAGTAAGATCTTTCCTAGACTAAACACAGTATTAATTATCAAGGCTGATTAAGGAAGTTCGATTCTTTCTAAACATCCTCAATCACGAGAACAAACAGACTAGACGATCAATGCGAGCCAATACAGAACCTAGGTACGATGACTCACAGGTCCTCATCCAGTACCATCACACAATGTTAACTTTTAGAACTGATGGTGACCGTGTTACTTGGACACCTTTAAGTAACGGACCTGAAACTAGCCAACCTAGCCTAGATTCAAATAATATTGGTTTGCCTTTACCTAAGTCGATTTTTTGCTGCCCCAGTAGGTCCCAGAAAACATCTGCCCCTATTATTAGATCCACTGCCGATGGCGTGTGGAAATGAGGATCAGCTAAACAAATATCGCTTGGTATATTTAAATTATTAATGGATAATTTATGACTTGGCACTTCATCCGTTATGTATGGTAAAATAAAACAATAAAGATTGGTAGTGAAATTTTCACTCAACGATTTTACAGGAACACTGCACATTTTACTAATGTTTGTTTTAGAATTATTAATGCCTTGTACAGATTCATTAACCTGTACGGTAGGTAAATCCAATAAATCACATAATTTATCTGTCATTATGCAAGAAGTACTGCCAGTGTCCAGTATAGCCCTAGCGAGATATTCGCGGTTATTCTTATCATAGACCTTTATTAATGCAGTAGCCAATAGAACTTGACTTTTATTGTCCGGGTATGTTGTAGCACATGCAGAGAGTGTCACATTTGTATTGGGATTCTTATCAACCGAGTTAACTACAGGAACAATGCTGTCAGTTTGTGAAGTAGAAACATTGGGCGTAGATTTTTGTGATGCACCTGCTACATGGACCAGAGTGTTGTGCTTACGCTTACATATCTTGCAACCAAGAGATTTGCAATGGTTTGCATAATGACCAGACCGAAAACAATTAAAACATACCTTGTATTGAGGAAGAAGCTCAAGCCGTTTTTCGTTGCTGAGACCAAGAAACTGTGGACAGTTGAGTAAATTATGTTTATCACTACAATGTGGGCATGACACCGCAGAGGAACTGGTATTACTTTTATTTTTCTGTGGTGGTGTATCACTGCTCACTGATATCATGGTTTTGTGCTTGTTAGATTTAGGAGTACTATTATGATTAGCCTGACTGCGAGACAAATCTAGTGTTTCAAGCAAAACTGCACGATTTCTCAAGAATTCTAGAAAGATTTCTAATGTGATTGTTTTATCTTTGTCTATATGAGCTTTTTCTTCCTCCCACTGTCGATATCTTGAATCTTGTGGGTAACTACATAAATTATTAACGTACTCCAAAACTTAACTGGTTCTCCTAAAGATTCCAACGCACGTAAGTTTTTGTTTAAAGTATCAATGATGTTTTTAATATTATCTGAGGATTCTTTATTAACCACTTCAATGTTAAATAAGGCTGCCACATGATTTTGAATGAGAAGCCGTTTGTTATCAAACCTTTCACATAATAAATTCCATGCAATAGAATAATTATTAGCCGAAAATTCAATAGCACGTATGACTAAGGCGGCTGTCCCTTCCAAGGAAGCTCGGAGGTAATGGAACTTATTTATTTCATCAATTTGGTCATCCAAATGTATTAAGCTTGAAAACGTGTCATGGAACTCTAACCACTTGTCGTACGTTCCGTCAAACTTAGGTAGTTGAATGGTTGGTAGCTTGACCAGCCTATTGTTACTAACGCGAGAAAACTTATCTTCATCAACTATGTTATTCTGTCTGGCAAGTAATTCCTGTGCCCTCGCGACAGCTTTGAAATATGAAGATTCAAATTCACTACGTTCTGTTAACTGTGAATTCATATCCTCAACTATGCATTCCAACCTTAACTGAACGTCGTCATATTGCGAAAAAACAAGTTCAATCTTACCGAGGCGTAACTGTAGTTCGTTCATCTGGGCTTGCGTTAAAGAATCCTTTTTAAACTCCTCTAATTAGAAAATACCGTTAATCGACCTTTGTAACTTGCATTCTTTGGGAAGCAGGTAACCAGCTGAAACGTGACAAGTTTAAATTTTAATAAATGTAATATAGGTATCTTTAATTATAGTTAAACACTTAAAAGGGGGTTACTGAATCGCTTATGTAAACTTTAAACATACAAATTTGCTTTCAACTTAAGATTACTGTTCTAATGTGAAATAGATAACAAAATCTATAGGCGATAGATAATGCAAACACCGTTAAAATAATAATCTGCTTACTAGACTATGGACAATAACATTAATGTGATTGCTGGTTTTACTATTCACTTAATATTATATTATGAACTTTTACTCAAAAGTTAAAATGTAACGGAATACAATACATACAATGTGGGTAATAGGTACTTGACAAAGTAAGATTTCTTATGATATTTATTGCAAGATAACAAAGGAAACTGCTAATTATAATGGTTAACAATTATTGTAAACCTAGTTTGCTGCTTGATTACCTTTAATACAATAGATTTACTGCAAATTATAACAATAATTTGGTAACTTGAATAGAAATCATACATGTGTAACTGAACAAAGAAATTGGATATCAATGTTGTACTAACCTTTATAATTCCATAAAAAACGTTTAATACTAGGTACCTGAATATGAGTAATGGGTTCTGGAATAAACGTAAATAGGAACACTGTACTGTACTGGACTATGCTGCGCTGTGACCCTTTGACCTTAGCCAGCTACTCACAAAACTCCAAACTTCAGTATTTCTTCAGAAATTTTATATTTCCTGGATTTATCCTTATTCCTGGATCACTTATCCGGCTCGAAGGACCAAATTATGTTGAGATACGTGTTTAGGCAGGAAAATTGAAAATTAAAAACTGGAGCAGTGATATGCGTATGTATTCCGTTGAACATAGAAGATACAATTGACAATGTAGGTGGACTTAAAACTAATAAACTAGCACTAAACGCCTGATGAAATCTTCATTGCAATGAGTAGCACGAAGTTGAAGAGTTGCTAGCTTGCAGTATAGCTTTGATTTTATTGATGAAGTCAGATTAGGTTTCTAAATCTGAACACGGGCACAAAATTTAGATGACGTGAATAATGCCCTACTTCAGGTCCAAAATTGGTTCACAGCAAACAATTTGGTATTAAATGAAAAAAAAAACCAAATGCATAAGATTTGCTTTACCGAATGTTAAGGGTAGTGATTATGATATATTATTGAAAAATGAGAAACTTAAATTCGTAGATAAAACGGTTTTCCTGGGGCTTACGCTTGATTCAAGGCTACAATGGGGTTCTCATTTAACATCTCTTGCGGGGCGGCTAAGTTCAGCAGCATATGCCATTAGAAAAATCCGTCAATTTACTGATGTAGATACCGCTAGACTAGTCTATTTTAGTTACTATCATAGTATAATGTCTTACGGTATTTTGTTATGGGGACGGGCTGCAGATATTGAGTCTATATTTATTCTGCAGAAAAGAGCCATCAGAGCTATATATAATCTTCGTAGGCGCGATTCTCTAAGGGAACTGTTTAAGGATATTGGCATTATGACGGTACATTGTCAATACATTTACGAAAACATAATGTACGTTAGAAAAAATTTGCATCTTTTTGGTAAAAGAGGTGACAGACATAATTACAGTACTAGAAATAGGGACCAATTAGTTCAGCCAGGCTTTAGACTCGCTAAAGTAGACTCGTCTTTCATGGGGTACTGTTTGAGATGATATAATAAAATTCCACAAAGTATTCTTGAACTGAATGAGACGAAATTTAAAACATGCATTAAACGCACACTATGTAAAAAAGCATATTACAAGTTGAGCGATTATATCGCTGACAAAAATGCTTGGCTTAATGCTGGTCCTGCTCCACATGGACAGGGGCGCAAAAATTGATAGCATTAAATGAAATATAATATATTAATATTGGTATAGTTGGAGCTGCTGAAGATTGTACTTAACTATCTTTGCATTGTATAGATTCAATGTTAGTATTATATAATCGCATAGCCCATATTGTGTGAGTACTATGTACTAGTAAGCTATCATTCACTGGAAACCTACGGCAGTTCTTGACTTGAATGTGCCCTGGCGGTTGAGAGTATGTCATGCTCACTCAAATGTCTCGCTGATGGTGGCGCGTGTGTCGGACCATTTAGTTCCCTTCAAAATGGTTGAGCTGAATGGTGCTGATCCATGCGTCATGTGCGTGAACGGGCGCTGTCAGTTGTGTGTGACTGGTCATCTCTTAGTCGCCATGGTTTATTTGAATTAATTATTTTGTTTTTGAGTTGTATTTTGTTTTGGTTTTGCTATGGACACTTTTAACGTGCACATCTTGTTCATTGTTCCCACATAATATACCATCTCAACATGAATGATGTAACCAGGATTTTGTAACAATATTTTGATTTAAAAGAGTGTCCATGGAGTTTCTTGCCCGTTCTTCTCCATAGAGATCTACGCTAGGGAATGGGCAACTACAGTACTTTCACAGTTTTTATGTCTTGTGACTGGGACTGTAGCTACATTAAAGGTTCATTTTTGTTTCGACAATTCAAAAGTGCCTGTAACTGGCCTACTTGAAATAAATGCTTTGATTTTGATTTTGATTTTGATGCCCCGAGGACATGAGCGTCGATGTCGTAAAAAATATTTATTTTGTATCCCCAAAAGTAAAACATCCTACTGTAAAAACATGTTCATAAGGCGTGCATGTAAACTTTATAATGAAAACGACAGATTGTCTGATATTGATGTTTTCTGTTGCACAATAAATTCCATTAAAAAAGGTTTTGACTGATAAATGTAATCAAACATTTTATCCGTATTATTAATTTCTTCTCCAATACTTGTATCATTTTTGCTTGTTCTTGTAATAATTTTAAGCTGTCATGCTATTTTATACTGTTAAATTAAGGAAACTATAGGTCTGTTTATGTAAATGTTTAGATTTAGAATATGAAAACAGTGTGACCGTTTGTTTTCTGGTAAATAAATAAATAAATTACTCAAATCATGTGTTTTGAGCAGAACTAAGTCTCCTACATTAAACTTTGTTTCCTTCATAAGGGAATTATCAGCTACTTCCTTACGTACATCCTGACTTTTCTCTACTCGTTCCCTAATGTCAGAAAGCGAAGATATAAAAGTACGCAAGTAGGGAGTGACTTGAGGAACGAAGTTTTCCTTATCCAATATACTGCGTAAGTCATGGTTCACATCGAATGGGGTTCGCAATTCCCGAGCAAACATTAGATATGCGGGTGTCTTACCTGTTGTGGAACACACAGCGCTATTCATTGCGAATCTGACACTCGCCAAGTGCTTAGGCCAGTCGGTGTGCGTAGTCTGGACTAAGATGGACAACTGTACCTTGAGGTCTCGGTTTTACCTCTCAGCGGGATTGGCCTCTGGATGGTATAATGGTATTAGCTCCTGCTTAACGTTCATCAGGTACATACATTACTGCATAACAGCAGACACAAATTGCGAACCGTTGTCTGAAATGACACGTCGTGGCAATCCGTATCGAAGAAAGTAGTCCTCCAGAAGGATACGAGAACAGGCCTCTGCTGTCGCATCTACAAGAGGAAAAAGTTCTACCCACCTGGTAGCCACATCCTCTATCAAGAGTATCCACCGCCCCCCCTGGTCTCCAGGTGGAAGTAGTCCAAATAGGTCGATAGCTAGGACTTCGCCTCGCTGCTGAAGTACCGGAGTTCGTAACAAACCTGAGGGCTTTTGATTTGATGGTTTGTAACGAAGGCATTCAATGCACTTTTTCAAATAATCAGTCACATATCTGCGCATGCCTGGAAAATAATACCTTTCTCTAAGTCGTTGAAGAGTCCGCTCTATACCTTGATGGCCAGCAGTAGGTGAACCATGTAGCTCCTTTAGAATGTCGCTTCGCATGGAACTCGGCACCACCAACTGGGCATCTTCAGCATCAGTATCAGGGTCATATCGGTAGAGAACACCTGGCAACAATACGTACCCTCTCTGTAACCATCGACTATAGGTGAGTTCGTCGGGATCTTCCGGATCCTGTATAATTTTGAGTAAATCAGGGTCGTCTAGTTGAGCTGCTCGCAAGTCAGCTGGACTAGTAGAAGGTAAATTTATGAGAACTGGACACAAACCTTGTTCTTCTTCGTCCTTTTCGTCATAACAGGGTGGGTGGCTCAACGTGTCCGCGACTACGTTAGCCTTGCCTGGGGTATACTCGTAGGTAATGTTAAATGACTAGAGCTTAAGTGCCCAGCGCACCAACCTACCTGAAGGTGACTTGATAGTGAGTAGCCACTTGAGAGGCTGATGATCACTCTTTACTATGACCTCATGTCCATCTACATACCCTCTGAAGCGCTCTACAGCCCATACTACAGCCAAAGCCTCTCGTTCTGTGGTGCTATAGTTCTTTTCTGCGGGGATCAACAACCTACTTGCATACTCGATGGGCTGTTCTCCAATGCCCTCGCCCTGCAGAAGGACCGCACCTATCGCATAGCTACTAGCGTCTGTTCTTAGAATTAAGGGCTGGGAGTAGTCAACCTTTATCAAAATAGGTGCAGACGTAGGCGCATTTTCAGCTCCTCAAAGGCGTTAACATGCTCGGACTCCCAGACCCAGGGCTGACACTTTTTGGTCAGGCGTGTTAGGGGCTCAGCAATAGCGGAGAAATTAGGCACGAACTTCCTGAACCAAGAACATGTCTGCAGGAAAGTTCTTAACTGTTTAAGATTTTGAGGTGGTTTCATAACTACTATAACTTGTACTTTTACATTGTCAGGAGACACACCATCCTTAGTGATAATGTGCCCCAAGTACTTTACCACTTTTCTGCAAAAAACACATTTGTCTAGATTCGCTCTTAGTTTGAAGGCGCGCAGCTAATCCAAGACGGCGTGCAAAGCAGCAAGATGACCAGAGTACGATTCTGTTATGAGCCGCAGATCGTCGTGATAAGCTAATATTGTAACATTATCACCTTCAATTTGACAGAAGTCGCGGTTTAGAGCAGAGCGAAGCTTATCAATTAGGCGCTGAAATGTTGAAGGTGCATTTTTCAAGCCGAATGGCATGCGGTTGAAGCGGTAAGTACCAAAGGGTGTTTGGAAAGCAGTTTTATCCTTATCGCTTTCTTTCATTGTTACTTGCCAGAAACCAGTCCGTAAATCAAGCGTGGACATGAAGCAGTTGCGTTTAGTCGACTGAACCAAGTCGTCAATATGCGGCATGGGGTAGGCGTCAGTTTTAGTTACAGAGTTTAACTTACGATAGTCCACACAAAACCTTACCTTGCAGTCTTTCTTGGGCACAAGCACGGCTGGGGATGTCCACGCGGACTCACATTCTTCAATGACACCGTCTGCAAGCATCTTCTCCAACTCGACCCTCATTAGTTCCTTCTTAGCCTTCTTAGCAGGTGTGAGCCTATAGGGAGGGACAGATATTGGTGCATGCTCACCTGTGTCAATGTGGTGTTCCGCGTAAAGGGTTGGCTCCCAAAAATTGTGAATTGAAGTGTCACTGACCTTTCAGGAGCTACCGTTACTTCCAAAGTAGTAAGTAGTACTGGGCGAGTACGTGCCGAGCCATCTGCAAGCCGTCGTCGAGTTGTCTCCTCACAGGGGTGCTCGCGCTTCTGCAGCAATCGGTACAGCATAGCGCCAGCAACACTACTCTTAGCGCCTGTATCCAACAATGCATTTCCTCGAATACTTAAAATTTGAATAGGTACCTAAAGTAGGCCTTAACTTAACCTGGTGCTCCACAGAGTCACTCAGAGAATAATTTTTGTCATTTCTATTAATTGTAGAAAAATTTCCTAAACTTTCCATGGACACCCTACATTCGTTCCTCAAAGTCAACCCACTTGATGAGGAAATAACTTTCTTATCACAGTTATCTACAGAAAATTTATCTAAAGTACCATTAACTGGTGCAGTCACCCTACTAGGTATACTAAGCTGCACAATAGGCTTGTTAACTGAAAAAATCTAATTAGTCCGTCACTTAGATTATCGGAAAGTATTTGACCCGTATTTTTTCTTTTGTCACATAAAACAAAATTGACGAAGATACGACTCTTTTAAATTTCCCAATACGTCACTGTTCGGTATGATTCATAGTGAGTACTGACGTCACGAGCCCCCACGCCCGAGTTTTGATGCGTTTTATCTTTGTCAATATTCGTTGATTTCCAAAAACAAAAATACGTGTCCATTATTTTCTGGTACTCTAACTGACGGACTAAATAGATTTGCAATTTATTGATGGTAGAAACAAGCCTATTGGTGCATCCACCCCACTGGGTGTAGTATGCAGCATTTGTGGAGACTGAGACCTACAGTACAGCAGTTACTATCAAAAAAACTCATAGGGAGAGTTGCTACAAAATCTGTGAGCGAGTAATCTACCGAATCATAATAAGATTTATATTTACCGCTTGGAGGAGAAATTGTGGTTTTTAACTTACAAGGTTCTACGGAGTGGTCAAACGCGGGAGAGAGAGTCGCGACGTCGACAGCGTTATAATGATTTGTACACTTTGGACACTGTGACCGAATGACACCTTTAGTGCTACACCCGTAGCATGTAGTAACTTTATTTGTCGAAGCAGCCACACCACCATCGTCGCCCACAGGTCGTGGCGCGGAGTCGCGCGCAGGACGTGCAGCAGCGCCGGTACTCGGCGCGACAGGGTTGTTGCTCGACGTATTATGGGGAACGCGGGGCTCCCGCGGCGTGGTAGGCGCGTAGCGTGACGGCGGCTGCGTCGCGGCGCCGGCGCTCAAAGCATGATGTCCCCGGGGCTCCCGTGGCGTCGCCAGCGCGCAACGTGGCGGCGGCGTAGTTTTGAGGAATATTTCGCCCGGGCTGGTTGATGTCCACTGCTGGCGTCCTGGTAGGTCGGCGTTGGTACTCGCCTTCGTCGGGCGCGTCCTCCACGTGCCTCGCTTTAAGCAATAGCATTTCGTACGACGATATTTCATCACGCCGCACTCGTCGCTGGTGTAGGAGACCGTACAGCATATCAATTTGAACTTTTTCACTGACGTCACCGGCTGGAAGTCTTGCAAATAAAGCTCGAGCCCTAGCGACGAATCGTTCAGTCTTTTCACGACCTTGTGACATACTGAATAGTTCTTGGTAAATACGATGTGGCGGACGCGTGTCACCGAATGCACTTCTTATGGAAGACACCGCGTCTCTCCAGGTGCAGGTGGGGGCGGGTGATTTGATTCCCTGCCACCAGACTGATGCATCGCCTGTCAGCAGCATAGAAAACCCTCGGTGTCGTCACTCACGTGGGCGCACTCCTTGTAGGCCTCCGTGGCGTCGATGAAGCCGTCAAGTGAGTCACCTGGCGCTCCGCTGAACCGCGCCGTACATTTGGCGAAGTTCCCGAGGAGAGCGGGCGAGGGCGCCGCGGCCGGCGTGGTCGCCGCCGCCAGCGTCGTCGATAGTGAGTCACGACGTGTTTCATGTTCGAAGACACGGCCGAGTAATCGCTCGAATGCCGCTGTTTGAGACTCCTGTAGCGTCGCCAAACGAAAAAACGGATTATAATAGCTGGTTGCGCTAATTTAAATCGCAGATTAAAAACAATTATTTGGCAACATTACCAGTACTAATTGGTTGGTAATACATCCCTATCTCCCATCCCTTCCTTGCACGGAATCTATCGTACTCGTGGAAGCGAGATGGACAATGTACGGCGGAAGTGAGCGGCCATCTTTAGGCAGCGCTTAACTGTGACAAGAACGTTGGCTATGAACTTGTGTGTCGAGAACATTGCGTTCCCTAGAAAAACTGTTAAAACTTGGTGTTTTATGTGTGAAAACCGTGTGAAAACCTGTGTATCGAGCTGAGGAGCTGCCGACGAGGAAATTAAGGTACCGTGCACTCCTATAACCCTTAAGAAAGACCGATTTACTCCCTGTCTCCACGCGGTCTTTCAGAGTCCGCCTTCATTATTCACCAAGTAGATTTTATTGTTTTTATTTTGTCTTTTCCGCGCATCCAATAGCTAAATTAAACCTGTTGACGTATGCCTTGGTCGGCCTCACCTTAGTCTGGCAGTTTTAGCAGTCCGACTGTTGAAAGCTCATCGTTGTTTATTGGTATGTATGAGTCCTTCTTTAGATTCACTGCCATGTATTGTGATTTTGGCAGGATGCTTGTCATATTCTTACCGACTTGTTTAAGAATCGGTATCACTCTGTATAATTTGTATCGATCTCTGCTGATTAATGGGAATGTTATTTGGAATATGAAATATTTTTCAGTGGTCCGTGCTTTTATTTGTAATAGATGATATAGTTTTCTTACATCAGTTTGATCGACAGGTAGCATTAGATCATCCGTAAGTTGGCCAGCAATGACGTTGAGTTCTTGTTGTAGTTGTTTAGGCGTTAATAAATGTATGTTGAACTGACCATGGCGAATGTCCGTCAAAGTGTCTAGTAAAGTTGTAAGGGTGACATCATATTATAATGGACTAGTATATAATCGTGTATTCATACAATAAAGGCTCAGTTTATCGACCGCACTCATGGTTTCATTTACTCTTTAACGCCAACCTTATATGGCGATCCTGCCAGGATGCAGTGAAGTCGGGTGCGCGGATATCGAATTCTATATTCCAATCGTCGTAAAAGGGCATCAAGATGACTTGCAATACTGAGTCAATTGGCTACTCCTCAGTTTGTGTATTACACGAATATTTTGGAAAGATAATCGAAAGTTATACCATCCAACATGGGTACTCCTAAGTCAAAAGAGGAAGTTATAATAGCCTAGAATGCAGCAGGTTCCAACAGCGCAAATGTGGACCAAGTAACTTATCACCTGAACGTGGGCAATTTAATATTATCAGTTCTGTTGCTGATGATTACGCTGGTGTTTCTCTATGGTACATATCGAGTGTATAGTCGATGCCATAAAAAGTGGACTAATAACGAGCTGAATCGGCGTGACCTTCGGCTTTCGAGTTGGCGCCGACGGGAGGCGCGTCGGTCAGAGAAGACAACAGAAGCAGTTTGATGCAGCCAACAGAAAACTTCCTCACCTACCTGTGCTAGTGTGTTTTTTTTTTTTTATCTTGATTCCTCCTTAATGTTTCAAGTAAAGTATTTGCAGTCAATGCAGTTACGATCTGTCCTTGAACCGCACTCATGTTACTCATTGCTAGTTGTACTCCATTTGTTATTCTGTCCAATGTATCTGAATGTTGATTTATAGATTTATGTTGCTTTTGAATAATCCTTTCAGTTCGTTTCAGAACGTTGTATTCTGACTCTACAACTGATGTTTGATTCTTCCAAAGTTTAGCCAAATGATTTTGATTTCGCTTTATAAGTTCTATGTCCTTAGAGTGTTGTTCAGCGAAACGCTCATCCAATACGCCGAAGAGATAACTCGCCGCATAACCTATCCCATTGATAAGCCCACGACGCTGTCTGGAGTGAGTAATGAATTGTTGTGTCAGCAGGAGCGTGTTGTAGTATCTTAGTTCGAGAAACTCATGCTGCAGTTGTGGCACTATCATGATACAAACACCGCTGTTTATATTAGTACACGTGGTATCTAAATGAGATAATAGTTTTTCTAGCGCCGTCATGCCCTCCCAGTAGGGTGACATATCGTAATAGACGACTAAAGTCCATTTGTCACGGATGAGATTCATTTTGGCCACAGGATCAAAATATAAGGACTGATTATTCCTTAATTTTGTAATGTTATACATCATGCCATGCGCAGTGTTGATTGCGACTGACATAAATAATGTTAATGCTAGTGCCAAAGAAATAAAGTTGACATAGCCTAGTCTTACCGGCTTTACCTACTCTTTTTCTTGTTATGTTTGTTGGCGACAGATCTGGCAACTCCGTTGCTAGGGTTGTTAGTTGTTGTTTGGCTAGCGACGGGCGGCTTACGTTTAAAATTCCTTATTTTCTTAATAATATTGTTACTTATTTATAAGACTCTGTGATCCAATATTACACCCAATTGCACCTTTTACTGACTTTAATTTGGTGTCTAACATTGGTACTTCGAGCCGGAACCAGCGGTTTGTCAAAATTCAAATTTTCTTTCGGGTGTGAAAATTTTCTTAAAGATGATCACACGAGCACAAACTCGTAAAGCCGACCCGCAGGAGCAAGTGGCCGGGGAAAAAACACGCTCAGTGTCCTCAGGTTCAAGCGCCACGACAATTGCTCGCTTCAAGGAGGCGGAAGCAGCTCGCAAGATGCAGCTTGCAGAAATTGCAAAGCGGGAGGCGACCGCCGTAGCCGCTGCTGAACGTGAAGCTGCGGAAGCTACCTTTGAGGCGAATATCGCGGCGCTCGAAGTGGAGGAAGCCTTGAGCACCAGGAGCAGTCGCACTGTAGACTGGGTTCACAAAAATAACTTCGCAGAAACGGCAGACGACGTGGCAGATCCTGACGGGAGCTTGCTGCGCGAGCATAGTATGGCGCAACACATTGCACACGCAGCACCAGGTACGGAGCTCGTGCGCGACGTCATGCAGCGTTCGCCAGCGGCAATTGCCAAGGCTGCAATCGCTATCTCACCACGTCAACTGCGACCTACGTGTGATCTACCTCCTCAGCCCTCATGCTCTGGTAATGTTACCGTACCCCGGGTAAGTGACATAGAAAAACTTGCTAATGCTATAATTGCTTCACTACCAAAACCGAACCAAAATCAGAGCCGTTGTCAGATAAAGCTTACTGAGTTTAGTGGCAACATAACTGACTGGCTCTTGTTCAAGCGGACGTTTGATGACACGAAGGATAATTATACAGCTAGCGAGAACATAGACAGGCTACGCAAAGCCTTGAGCGGAGAGGCTAAAGACTCAGTACTTTCTCTCCTATTATGTTCCGCCAAACCTGAGCTGATAATGCAGTCGCTCGAGTCACGCTTTGCTCGTCCTAAGCAAATTGTTCTCAATGAACTCGCTTCCGTGAGAAGTTTGCCTAAAGTTGGGCGAGAACCCAACGCATTGGCTATTTTTGCCAGCAAAGTAAAAAACTGTTTAAGTATAGTCAATTTATTAGGCGAATCACCGTACATACAATCACCAGAACTCATTCATATTCTTGTTTCAAAGATGAACCCGCTTCTTCAAAACAAGTGGTGCGACTACGCGGCGGAGCACTGCGTGCCAGGGCATCCGCAGATCGAAGTCTTCGCTCGTTTCCTTGAGGTGGAGGCAGACAAGCAAGCCAAATTTGGCCTGTGTGAAGTCTTCAATTCTCCATCGTATAGTGACAAACCCAGGCAACAGGCATCGCAATCGGCAGGAGTCCCTCAGCGCAGTAACTCACGACCGAATCGCATTTCACAGACACTTCATACAGATACATTTTCATCCGCCGATTCATCTGAACATCCAACTGTAAATTTACTATCCTCATCAAACACCAACGCGCCTTTGTCATGCCTCTACTGTTCTGCGAGCAATCACAACGTGAAATCCTGCCCAGAGTTCGCAGCGTTGAAAATTATCGATCGCGTATCTTGGGTTAGAGATAACAAACTCTGTGTGAAGTGTTTACGCAAAGGCAAGCACAGCTATAAGTTTTGCAAAGCAAAGCCGTGTGGTGTTGATGGTTGCAAGGAATTTCACAATAAAATTTTACATTTAGCGAATAATGCATTATTTTTATCCCATCCAAATATAAATAATGTCACGTCATGCGTCAATTCAGAACCCTCGACATCTCATGTCATCAATGACAACTATAAAAAAGAAACTCAGTTGGATCGTGATAGAAAAGGTTTTATTAGTTCCAATGAGTTTTCATCTAATAAGGATATAATCACAAATACTTCGTATTCTTGTGTGTCCAATAATGAGAATTCTGTCCTTTTAAAAGTAATCCCAGTTATTCTTTCTGGCCCCAAAGGCGAGGTAGGAACCTTCGCTCTGCTGGACGACGGATCCACAGCAACCCTCCTTGATTCGGAGTTAGCTTATCAGCTAGGTGTTTCTGGAACCGACGAGAATATGCGTATTGAAACCATTACAGGAATCAGTGATAGTATCCCTGTTAAATTTGTAGATTTCCAGATTCGCGGGAAATACGAGAAGGAAAAGTATTTTATACGTAAAGCCCGCGCCATTCCTAATTTAAAACTGAGACCGCAAGAGGTCACAGCTATGGACATTAGCTTTCAGCACCTCCAAGGTTTATCAGCCGAGTTAGTGTTTAGTATGGCAACGCCCAAATTGCTTATAGGTACATCAGATTGGCATTTGCTGCTATCAAAGGAGAATAGAGTAGGAACCGCGCGGCAGCCTGCTGCCGTTCGTACTGCCTTAGGTTGGGTTTTATTTGGTAATCTTACTCCAAATTCTTTGTCTGATGTTTCCATTAATCATATTGTCACTAACGACTCTCGAGATATTGAGCTAGATACCCTTATCAGAGATTATTATCGGCTAGATTCCATCGGCATCAAACGCGAGGATAAGGTAAAGTCGGAGGATGCTAAGGCTATTAGCATTTTAGACAAAACTACACGTCGTTTAGACAATGGTAGATTTGAAGTCGGTCTGCCGTGGCGTGAAGATGAACCTCGTATCCCAGATAGTTATTATCTCGCCTTGTCGAGGTTTCGCAGTTTATGTAAGCGGTTTGATAAGGATAAGGAATATGAACGGTTGTATAAGCTTAACATCGAGGCACAAGTTCAAAAAGGCTATGCCGAAGAATGCATTGATGGGCATGATAACCCGAGTTCATCTTCGCGTCGCTGGTATTTACCTCATTTTGGAGTGACCAACCCAAACAAACCGGGAAAGCTAAGAATAGTTCATGATGCATCAGCTAAATCATCGGATGTCAGCCTCAACTCGCTCATTCTCCCCGGGCCTGATCGGCTCCAATCACTTTTTGGAATTTTAATGAGATTTCGTGAAGGTCAAATTGCTCTGAATGGGGACATTCGGGAAATGTTTCCCCAGATCAGGATTAGAGAGGATGACCGAGATTGTCTGCGTTACATTTGGTTTTCCCCTGACGGACATTTGAAAGAGTTTCGGATGTCATCTTTGATTTTCGGTGCATCGGCATCGCCCTTTATCGCGATCTATATTAAAAATAGGAACGCTATGGACTTCCAGGATCGATATCCTGAAGCCGCCAGATCTATAATCCGAGATCATTACATGGACGATTTCCTGGCCTCGTGTGATTCTTTGGTAGACGCCACCCGTCTTGCTGGCGATGTCCTCCATGTACATTCTCAGTGCGGCTTTGAGATGAGATCATGGGTGTCGAATGTTCCCGAGTCTCTTAAATTGATTCCTTCACATCTTCGAAAAGAAGGTACGAGTAATGTCGACCTCAATTTGAGCGGAGCACAGGCAAAGCCTGCTGTGCGCGTCTTGGGGATGCTTTGGAATCCTCAAGATGACACTTTTAATTTTAAGATTGACGTCGACATACCTCTACCTGCAAAACTCACAAAGCGTCAGATTCTTAGAGATCTTATGCGCATTTATGACCCTTTGGGACTTTTGCAGCCTACTATTACCAAGGGCAAAATTTTATTCCAAAGAACTTGGCAGTTAGTGAATTCTTGGGATGTTCCACTCCCGACTTTCGAATATGAGCAGTGGGTGGAATGGTACGATGCCGTTAAGTCGTTGAACGCCTTTAGCATTCCTCGAGCTTATAAGCCCAGCTCTACGTTTATTACACAAGAGCTCCATATTTTTACAGATGCCAGTGAAGTAGCATACGCATGCGTCGCGTATCATCGATTTCTGTTTCCGGATGGTACCATTCACCTCGCTCTCATTGCCAGTAAATCTAGAGTAGCACCTCTAAAACCAGTAAGCATACCGCGTTTAGAGCTACAGGCAGCTTTACTCGGTGTGAGACTAGCCCAAACGATATGTAGCGAAATCCGCAACCAACCTTCTCGTAGATTTTTTTGGTGCGACTCAAAAACCGTCCTGGGTTGGATTAGAAGCGACTCGCGCAAATACAAAGCGTTTGTCAGCCATCGACTTGGCGAAATATCAGAACTAACACAGGTGAACGAGTGGCGTTGGGTACCTACAGATTTAAATGTAGCTGACGACGCCACTCGTCTCAACACTGTCTCCATAGACAGATGGTTGTATGGTCCCACATTTTTAAAAGACAAGGTAGACACCTGGCCGCAGGAAGTGGACCAAATTATCTCTCCAGAAGTAGAGCTAAAGTCAAAAAAAAGGACGGTCTATATTAATTTTATTTCCTTGTCGGCAGAACGGTTTTCCGATTGGCGGCGACTACTTCGAGTAGCCGCACGCGTTTACCAATTCATCCGTCTATTGAGACGGAGAGACGCGCGAACGGCTGATGCTTTCTGCAGAGGATTGCGTCCGCTACTCGCACGGGACGTGAATAACGCTGAGATATATCTTCTCGGACAATCCCAACGAGATTCTTTCGGCGAAGAAATAGAATGCCTTCGTCAAGGCAAGAACATTTCCAGAAGGAGCCGTCTGTGTAAACTTACACCGAGGTTTTGTGACGACGGCTTGCTAAGGGCGAGAGGAAGAATCAGTTCTGTCACCGGAGTCACTTCAGATATAAAAGAACCATTAATATTGGACGGTCGACATCCTACGGTAAAACTGTTAATCGCAAGATATCACGTATGGGCTCTGCATGGAAACAATGAGACGGTGGTGAACGAGTTACGGCAGAAATATGCTATCCTTCATCTAAGGCCATCCGTACGCTTCATAGCTGCACGCTGCCGAATCTGTCGCCTCAAAAGAGCGAAGGCCCATATCCCGCCTACCGGTGACCTTCCTATAGAAAGACTACAACACCACTATCCTCCATTCTCCTTCGTTGGGCTCGACTACCTGGGACCCATAGATGTCACCGTGAAGAGGTCTCGTGAAAAGCGATATGTGGCGCTCTTCACATGTCTTGTGATAAGAGCTATTCATTTAGAAGTGGTCGCAAGTCTGACTGCGGACAGTGCAATTATGGCCCTTCGAAGGTTTATTGCACGTCGCGGATGCCCCACCAAAATAATATCCGATAACGGGACAGCCTTCGTCGGAGCAAACAGATTGTTGAAAGAAGCTTGGGACGCGCTTGATCACTCTCAAATACAAGAGTTTGCCGCATCCAACAATATAGAATGGCAATTCATCCCTCCTGGAGCACCATTTATGGGAGGGGCATGGGAACGCCTAGTGAGAAGTGTGAAAGTCGGCTTATCAGTTACACTCCGCGAAAAGGCGCCTAGAGATGAAATATTGCTGACGCTTCTCGCAGAGATAGAGCAAGTTATCAACTCTCGACCGCTAACGCACGTGCCGGTAGCACATGAAGACGAACCAGCCCTGACTCCCAACCATTTCTTGTTGGGGACTCACTCCACACTTCCATCACCAGCATCCTCGGACGCGGACCTCAGCAGTAGGCAAGGATGGCTGAAGGCCAATCGCCTTGCTGACCAATTTTGGTCTCGTTGGCTTAGGGAATACCTGCCCAATCTCCTGCCTCGGGGCCCATCTTTGGAACACCACAACTTACAAATAGGTGATGTTGTTCTTATCGGTGATACAAATTTCCCCAGAGGGATCTGGCCTCGCGGTAGGGTTGTGCAAGTGTTCCCTGGTAGAGACGGCATAGTGCGAGTAGCGGACGTAAGGACTAGCGCAGGGGTCCTACGACGTCCTGCGCGTAAATTAGTTAAACTAGATCTGTCACCATAGCTGCTTTGGTAAGACTTTAGGTTCTTACCAGGGGGGAGAGATGTTGGCGACAGATCTGGCAACTCCGTTGCTAGGGTTGTTAGTTGTTGTTTGGCTAGCGACGGGCGGCTTACGTTTAAAATTCCTTATTTTCTTAATAATATTGTTACTTATTTATAAGACTCTGTGATCCAATATTACACCCAATTGCACCTTTTACTGACTTTAATTTGGTGTCTAACAATGTTCTCTTCTTGACTGACTTCTGTTTGTTTTTCTTCTATTTTATGTTCTTGTTCACTTGGTTCCGGTGAATTAATAGGTAATAGGGAAAGGTTTATGATAGGTCTCTTCAAGATTCCATTTTTAGTTTTTAATGTCACCACTCGTACAAGTCCGTCCCTGCCCGGGTGTACATCTACCACTCTTCCCATAGCCCATTTTCCTGCAGGTATGTTGTTTTCTTGAATGATGACCAAATCACCAATTTTCAAGTTTTGTTGTGGTTTCAACCATTTACTTCTCGCTGTTACTTGACTTAGATATTCTGACTTCCATCGTTTCCAAATGTCTTCGGATAACTTCTGAATTAAATGCCAACGTGTCCTGGCATCACTTTCTGTTTCAATAACTGTTAATCCTTTGCGTCCTGTTAAAAAGTGTGCCGGTGTTAAAAAGTCGAGGTCTTCTATGTTTTCTGTTATGGAGCACAGAGGTCTAGTGTTCAAGCAAGCCTCAAGTTGAGCAAGAATAGTCGAGTATTCCTCAAATGTGAGTCTTTGTTCACCAATTACTCGCTTAAGGTGGAACTTAAGGCTTCTTACAGCTCTTTCCCATAAGCCTCCGGCACTCGGCAATGATGGTGCGTTAAAGTGCCATTCGATTTTCATTTCAGTCACTTCTGCCAAGAAACTATCTACATTCATTCTCCAAAATATTGTTGGCGCCAACGAAATTAGTTCCTTGGTCGCTGTAAAGATGTCGTGGAGCTCCTCGTCTAGCTGCCATCCTCTTCAACGCAGCCAAGAAGGCAGAGCTTGTTAAATCCGAAACCAGCTCCAAGTGCACGGCCTTAGTGACCATGCAAATGAAAACCGCCACGTATCCTTTAGTTGTTTTTACTCCACGTCCTTTGTTTGTTTTAATGTCCACGAACCCCGTGTAATCGACGCCTGTGTGGTAGAAGGGAGGAGCGGGGTTGCATCGCTCCTCGGGAAGATCGCCCATTAGTTGATACTGTCTTCCTGATTCATGTTTTCGGCAAGTCACGCATTTTCGTATCTGCTTCTTGGTAGCATTGTTCCCACTCGTTATCCAATAGTAATGACGTAGTTTGGCGAGGGTCACACGTGGTCCGCCGTGAAATGATATTTGATGTGCTTCGTCGATGAGCATCTCCGCCAACCGACACTTACCTATGTGGTATGATTATCGGGTGCCGCATCTCTTTACTTATGTAAGCGTTCTTCAATCGCCCCCCAACACGTAATAATCCGTTATGATCAATAATCGGATCTAATTTTAATAATTAGATCCGATGTTTGCGCATGTGTTCTATTTCCGTCGCAAATTCCTTATTTTGCACATGTTTTATAATAATTGTTTTAGCTTTGCGCAACTATTGTAATGTGAGATAGCTCGGCAAATGTTTACGGCAACGTGCAGGTGTTATCGCTCGATATATCCATGCTAATGTATGTGTTATTTTCTTTGTACTGTTGTATTGTTCTAAAAAGCGATCGATGATATTTGGGCAATCTTGCACGATGTTAACTTGTTCTTTGACTGTTTTGACCTCCTCGTTGATGATAAATATTTGTTTTTCAGTTTCATCTTCTGGAGTCCATGTTTTCAGCCATTGGGGGCCTTGCCACCATAATGTATGTTGTTTCAACTGCGACGCTAACATCCCACGGCTGGCACAATCCGCTGGATTATCCGTTGATTTAACATAACGCTAGCAGTCAGGAGTCAGGAGGCATTGTTTCTGTGAGCTTGGCAACCCTATTTGCGACGAACGCCTTCCAACGGTTAGGCTCACCCTGTATTCAACTGAGTGTTACCATCGAATCCGTCCATCCAAATATTTCTAGTTTATTTGTTAAGGCATTCTGTATTTTATTTATTAGTTTAGAGAGTAAGTATGCGCCAATAAGTTCCAGTTTTGGCAACGTAAGGGTTTTCTTATGAGGCACGAGTTTAGATTTTGCGGCGATGAGTATTACGTCCGATTGATGTTTTATGCGCGCATAAACTACGCATGCATAAGCTTTCATGGATGCCTCACAGAACCCATGAACTTCGATGATGTCATCACTGTTGTTCCTCAGCCACCTTGGTACCTCACAGCCTTTTATGTTGTCTAGGTCTGCTTTTATCTTGGCCCAATCGTTGAAGACGTCATCGGACACTTCCTCATCCCAATGTAAATTGTTTTCCCATAGTTTTTGGAACAGTAATTTTAGTTTAGTTGATAGTGGTGTTAACCAGCCTAACGGATCGAACAATTTCGATATTTCCGATAGTAGGTTGCGTTTGGTTGGCCTTGAACACTGTTTAGAAAAATTACAACGAAAGAAGAATTTATCACTGTTTGTGTTCCAACACAGACCCAGTGTTTTCGAGGTTGCCTCCGATTTCGAGTTGAATACAATGTTTGTGTCAGGATTTTGATGACTTGTTTTGTCGTTGATTAATGTTGGTTCGTTAGAGGCCCACTTACGCAAGTTAAAACCTCCTGAATGTAGTAAGGTCATCAAATCTGATATGAGTTTCTTACCCTGGTCAATCGAATGACACCCGTGAACAAGGTCATCCATGTAAAAATCGTTGTCTAACACCTGAGCCGCGTCAGGATAATGTTTCTGTTCATCTGCTGCTAATTTCTTCAGTGTCATTAAAGCTAAAAATGGAGCCGCCTTTGTTCCATATGTTACTGTTGTGAGTTGGTAAGCTTGTATAGGACATTGAGCATTGTTGCGCCAAATTATTTTTTGTAGAGGTTGATCCAATTCGCGTACTTGGATCTGCCTATACATCTTCTCAATGTCTGCTGTGTAAGCGTATTGGTATTGCCTCCATTTTAGCAATAATCGTTGCAGATCTTGTTGAAGGTTGGGTCCTTTATGCATCGAATCGTTAAGGCTGTATCCTGAAGTTGTTATCGCAGATGCATTAAACACAACCCTGTATTTTGTTGTAGTCGATTCCTCTCGTAGTACACCGTGGTGAGGTAAGTAACACTCCGGAGTCATGTTACTTGGCAAAGCTAGCTTCATATGTTTTAGTTGTAAATATTCATCCATGAACATTTTGTAGTGTAGGGCTAGAGTTTCGTGTTTCTGAAACTTGCGCTCCAAATTTCGAAATTGAGCTAAAGCCATTTGTTTTGAGGAACCCAACTTGTTTTCTATGTTATCCTTTATTGGTAGCCTGACTTCGTAGTGCCCGTTTTCTTTCCTATTTGTGGTATTTAAGTAAAACGTAATGCATTTCTGATCCTCGACAGATAGGTTTGGTTGCTCTGTTATGTCCTCTGTTTCCCAGAATTTATGCATGTCTTCCAAGTTGTGCAGAACTACATTACATTGAAAAGTTTTTGTTGAGCCTCCACACAATATCCACCCTAGGTGGGTTTGCTGAGCGATAGGCTGTGTTGTGTTAGTCCCCTTGATAATTCCCTCCATGATGATGTTAGCGTAGACTTCTGCTCCGAGCAGCAAGTCAACTGGCCTACTAATGTAATCCGCCAAAGTAATGTTTTCTGTGAATGACCATGAAGGTTTCGAAAATGTTTCGTTGGGGAGATTTTTAAGTAAATTGTTCACAATCATGGCTTCTGTTGAAAAAGTGTAGTCACTGTTTATAGACCTGCATGTTATGTGTACTAACTCTTTACAATTGTTCTCCTTTGCGCCTACGCCTAGAACAACCCCTTTGCATTTTTGGCGTTTTATCTTCAACAACTGAGCGGCCTTTTCGGTTATTAAAGATATCTGCGAACCCTGATCGATAAGAGCACGCATGTTGTTATAAGTCTCGTCGGCTGCCATAACCTTCACGAGAGCAGTTGTAAGCAGAATCTCTGCATTTCCGTCCTGTGACGCATTAGAGACTCTGACTGTCGGTTCAGTATGTTTAGAAACTTGAGAGGCCGTCGGCCCTACAAAGGCGTCATGTAATATCGTGCTATGGTTAGCTGTACATTTGCGGCATCGTTTTGTTGAAGTGCACTGGTTGCCGTTATGGCTAAACAAGCAATTAATGTACACTTTCAATTTTTGCGTAGTTGCAAGCTTTTGTTCAGTGGGCATTTCCAAGAAAGTTTTGCAATTGTAGAGGCCATGTTCTCCATTGCATTGTGGACATTTGAACTTCGACACGTGTAGTGTCTTTTCAAGGTTCCATTATTCCCACTGTTGTTATGTTTTTTGAAGCCTGTTGAGGAATGTTGTTGGTTGTTAGGCCCCTTTTGTTGGACGTTGTCTTGTTTGCGACGAGCTGACTCCAAATTGATGAATTTGTTCTCCAGGAAATCCAGAAATTCTTGAAGTACGGGTAGCTCCCGCGAATTTTTTAAAGACTCTATGTAATCGGTATACGTGTCAGAGTCTAGTTTTTGGGATAGGATGTGTACCACCATAGAATCCCACGATGTTGTATCAATGTCTAAATTGCGGACAGCATTTAGACATTCTAATGTTGTATCATGCAGTTTTTTGATTTGTTGTAAGGACTGCTGTTGCATGTTGGGCAATCCTAGAAGAATGTTCATGTGAGAAGAGAATATAATAGCCCTTTTGTTGTTGTATCTATGATGCAGAATATCCCAGCATATGGAATAGTTATCTGCGCTGATTGGTAAATGTTGGATGAGCCGTTCCGCTTCGCCTCTGACTTTGCCTTTTAAAAACTGCATTTATTGGGCACTTGAAATCGACGGATTGTTATGTATTGCTTCTTGAAACAAATCTTTGAAGCACGTCCACTGGTTATAATTACCGCTAAAAACGGGTATTTCAAGTGTAGGTGTAGTTTTTCTCTATGAGCCACAGACCACATTTTTGTATTAATCGCCTTCTTCAGACTGTTGTATTGTTTTTCATGGCTTAAGAATGTTTTTTCATATTCTCCATTTTCTTCGCTTAATTCAAAATCGATTTCCCAATGTAGAGTATCAACTGCTATCCACCTAGATTGCAGTGTTTTGAGGACATCTTCAAATTCCCATTTGTAGGAAATAAGTTCCAAGTTGATGGTGGAGACTGTTCTACGGAAAGCCTTAAAATTAGCTACCTGCTTGCGAAGCATTTCGTCGAGTTTGCTGTTTGTACCCTGATTTACCATCCAAGCACGACGGGCTTCTTGACCCAACTCCAAGGGTTGACTATGTTCTCCCGGCTGCTGTTCCTCTGCAGACTCCTGTTCATCACTTTTAGATGGAGCCTGCAGCAGTTGTTGATGCGTCTGGTTGATCAGCGTTTTTACAGCTTGGTACGAATTACTTGTTTTCTCATGCTCCTGTTTCGTAAAGTATGCATGCGACATACTTACTTCCGTTAACAGACGTTCGTGGTTAAATTGATACTCATTCCAGTATTTTTCTAAATTGTTCAAACAGAAGGTTCGCCTTTGTACACTGGTCTTCTTCAAATTAACCCCGATCTTTTCGATGTTGATGGCGAGCGCCAGTTGGACGTCATAGAGCTCAGCCATTTCGCGCGATGTTTAAGAACGTAAAATCTCCCAAGGTGTAGAAAATAATGGAAAGATCTTACTTTTTGTCTGCTGTTATACCACCGTTGATGTTCTCCTTGGATCAGGAGCGTAATCCAGTCACCAAACAGTTCAGAATACCACCTTAGTCCACAACACACCGAATTGTTGTTTACGCAGCACTCGCGATTACTTTTCGAAACGCGTGCGATCCGGCTCGAAGGACCAATATGTTCGGGGTGCAAGGTCGTAGGTAGTATTAAAGCACAGTTTGGATTTGGTTACAACGAGTTTATTAAAAGTTCTTCATGTGTAATAGTTTAATGTTTAGTGGTTTTTTATAAATATGTATGTTAGTCTGTAAGGTATATGTAATATGGGTCTTTTGTTACCTAAATTAAATGATATATTATTATATTTATGTTGAAATGTCTTAAATTAAAATGTTATGTTGAATGTTATGAATGCACCCGGTCCGTTTGATGTCTCGTAATGCACTGATGTTAAAGTATTAATAAAATTGTCACATAGCGACATGTATAACGATTGTTGTAAATTGCTGCGTTAGCAAGTGTTCGGTTGCTTAGACCGAACAAATTGAGAACATTTTTGAAGTCAGTTAAAAAGATTTAATAACCGACTGCTATTTGAGCGATCTTCTAAATATTGATATTAAAATCACCACAACTAATTGTAGATTTATTACTGGCTGTAAGTTTTGCCAGGTACATCTTCCATTATTGATTCAAATAAGGAAAAGTTTTGATAGTTTGGGGGTCTGTACACGCACACAATAACATGCTTATCTAGCTCAACCCAGGACAGTTCGACGCACTGTTCAACCGAAAGACCTACTATGTCAGCACGTTGCTTATATTTAACACCATTTTTCAATAATATTAGGGAACGCAGCATAGATTTAAGGTTAAAACAGCTACCCACCGAATAGTTCTCATAATTCATAAGCATTTGGTAATCCTTTAACCAGTGTTCAGTAAAGCAAACAATGTCAAACATACTTTTCTCTAAATACAATTCAATTTCTAATAATTTTTAACGAAATGCCTTGGATATTTTGGTGGAATAATTTTAAAGTGTTCTGCTGAGGCCCTTTTTTACGAACTAATGGAGTGCAAGAAGATACTGGTAGTACTATTGTTAATGGTACCTTCTGTTGTCTCACTTCTTAGTTTAAATTAATATTACCTAATATCTGGAGAGAGCCCCAAGACTCCCGATCCATCGCTAGACAACATAATCCTATCATTCATCATCATCATCATCATCTCAGCCGAAAGACGTCCACTGCTGGACATAGGCCTCCCCCAAGTGTCACCACATTGACCGGTCCCTTGCGACTCGCATCCACCGGATTCCCGCAACCTTCACCAGGTCATCGGTCCACCTAGTGGGAGGTCTTCCAACGCATCGTCTTCCGGTTCGCGGTCGCCACTCCAGAACTTTTCGGCCCCATCGGCCATCCGTTCTGCGAGCAATGTGCCCTGCCCACTGCCACATTACTATAAGCTATTTGAGAAGTTTCCACGGTGAAATATGGATCCTCCTCAGTACAAAGTTTGTAAACATTAATATCAGTAATGCTTTATTTATTTAAGGTCACCACGTGTCCATTAGTATTAGTACTAATAGTCACAGTATTAATAATAGAACTAAACTTACACATACTACTTATAGAATAGAATAGAAACTTTTTATTTCAGACCGAAGTCCATAGGGTGAATAAGTTTATCAACATGTGTTAATATCTAGATATATAAGTTTGTCACTAGTTATATTAGTTGTAAACCTATCACAAACGGCAAGGTTTTCTTAAAAATGTATCGTCAAAGGCAGAATTGGATTTTTTTTTTTGGGTTTGCCAAAAGGTGTTCGTCTAACCTAGGATAAACCAGTCATTCCGCGAAGAAGCTCTGTTTTTGAGCTTTGACTATTACGTATAGATAAAGTGCACATAGGTAGGTACGATATAACACTATCCATCTACACAGTAAAAATGGGTCATTTTTATGAAATTATACAATGCCAATAATGCTCATAATAACATATTTTGTGGAGGAGGGGGAATATTAATAAATATTATTTTTTTTTTTCTTTTATTAAAAAAACTGGTATATACATTCTTTAAATTAAATTAATTACAATATTATTCTTAGTTAAGTTACCTGCATTTTGACTAGAAAAGTGTTGGAATGATTTACGATAAGCGTCCGAAGACGCAGGCCTTTCAGTTCACTGTGAGTGTGCTGCAACTACACGGGTGGGTCGCGTGCACGTACGCATGCGTTTGGGGGCGCTGGGGCGCATGCGCTCACCGCAGGAACGCGTCAGTGTCCTGCTCCTGGTCCTCCTCCAGGTTCGTGTCGTGGGTGGCGGCGAAGGCGGGTGCGACTCACGATCCAAGCGCGTCTGTGGACACCACAGTCACTACACTGTGGCGGGTGGGTCTCGTGCGCGGGCGCAGGGGGCGCAGGGGGCGCAGGTGCTCACGGCAGGAAGGCGTCGGTGTCCTGCGGCGGCGCGTCGCTCAGGTACGTGGTGTCGGTGGCGGCGGAGGCAGGCGCGGCCCACGACACCCAGCGTGCCTGCGGACATGACCACACACTAGGTACTTCAACTATTGCGTTACAAGTGCCGAGTGCAAATGTCGACCGCCAAAAGATCTTGTACCACTGTATTATAGATTCAGTGGAGATTCCCGACAGGATTTAGCTGTCGTTTTGTAAGAAAAGGACTACTAAAAGGAGATCACCCAAATTGGGCTATTTGCAAAAGTGCGCCGGCCAAGCAAAATAAACTTATTATTTGGATAAAACATAACATAATAAACATTTTTATTAATCCGCCTAAGTCGTAACTCAATTCACCGAGAAGTTATTCAACCACAAAATATCTGAGGTCACCCAGATTGGGGCAATATTTTTTTTTGCCGGCTATCTAATTAAAAAGAGGAAATATCTTTAATAGTGCTAATATAATATACTAGTTTTGTGTGTTGTGCACACAGAACTAGTATGCAGGGTTACTGGTAATTCGACGTATTCCTTGCAGGACGTTATAGTAGGGTTATAATGCAAGAAATTAAGCCACCAAATGTTCTACCGAATTTCAGTGGTTTTTGAGTTACGTCGATTTTTAGTTTTTTATGAAAAATCCCAGATTTAATCGTTTAAAGATAATTTAAAAACGATTTACGTCGCGAATGTACTGAAATTTAAGACGGATTAGATCAAAACAAAATTAAGCTTATTAGAAAACGCGGTCAGGCAAGTAACTGAAGTTAGTATTTTTGGAATCACAATAATTAAATCAATTTACATTTTTACGGATTTGATCGTAAAAGGTTGAGGCAAACATTTTGGACATGGGCTCTCGTACTAACATGTTTGCTCACAAAGTTACCAACAGCTTTGCCGGTGTGATTGATATTGATTAAAACTAAAGTAGCGTTCACGGAGTTGTTTAATTTGATTTTCCGAATACCTTTTATGAGATGAACGCCTTCCTGTACTAAATCAAAAACGATTTTCATAATTTGTTGTTCATGACTTTTCAATAAGATTTATACCATTTTAGAGATCTGATAAGACAAGGATATTTTTCTAGTATTTTTTACATCTGACGTAGTATTATTTTTTTTCACTATACAACATCTTTTTATGACGTAATGGCAAAAATTACAAAAAAAAATTGTTTCATAAGTGATTTTTCCTAAAGGTGTACGATTTTTTAAACTTTTAATTATTTCAAAAGGTCTGCTGTACCGTCAGCTATGATAATAACTTAAATTTCATTAGATTCCCGCCGTGAATCGTTTTTAAATTGGCTTTAAATCATTAAATCTGGGATGTTTCATAAAAAAAAAAAAATCTACCTAGCTCAAAAACCACTGAATTTCGGTAGAACATTTGGTGGCTTAATTTCTAGCATTATAACCCTACTATAACGTCCTGCAAGGAATACGTCGAATTACCAGTAACCCTGTATATTAGCACTAGTATTATTAGTATGTTTTTGCCGGCCAACTAAATTAAACGCAATGTTTAAAATAGAGCTTTTGGATAAAAACATTTTTTATTATGCTAGGTACTCAAGTTTTAAATAAGTAATAATGATTACTATAATAAAAAACGCTACTGGTCGATGATCAAAGATCTGCCAATCTCCTTGAAGCTCAAACTCATTGATGTGTTTATCCTGCCCATCCTCACCTACGGTGCTCAGACCTAGTCACCCAACTTATTGCAAAAATACCGCCTTGGGGTCTACCAAAAAGTGACGATAGTGAAATGTTTATATTAACAAACTCTATTTAATTACTGCGTTTATTTTAGTTGGCCGGCCAAAAAATATTACCACAATCTGGGTGTTGGGGCGTAACTCCCAACAGTGAAAATGTTATGTTGATGTTGAGTATAGGAATGTTATGTTGATTGAGTAGACAACCGATTGGTATAAAGGTTTAATTGCTACTAAAAATAACATATTATAAAGTAATAATGTACAATTAATGTTGGCTTAAATAAACTGCAACGTATCACTATAAGTAGGACAAGTTAGTGGCATGTACAGCGTAGCTCGTACATATTGCCCACTCACAAAGATAACTTAAATTGTTTTAAAATAATGTTAAAATGTAAAAGTTAAATACAAACAAAGTTATAAGTTATTATAATTTAATAATGTATTATGGTAATTCACAACGCGCAATAGGGGACGTTGCTTTATTGAGTGCGCGTGCACTCGATAAAGCAACGTCGCGCAAGTGTCGTCTGTGACGTCACTTAAGGAGTTGTTCACGATGCTCGCTGTCGACCTTCTTCGGGGTATCGGGTTAGGAACAGATGGAGCTTCTGGCTTCCGTCGACTTGCTCAATGCTAGCGTAGGTGGTTGTAAGCGTATATTACGGCCACGAGTGTTGCTGTGGCTGCTAATAGGTAGATGACAACGTATTGGTGGACATCGTGGTATGTTGCACGATCTAACAGGATGTCTTCTGATGTTGCGGCTTTCAGTTGCTCTACTTGTTTGCCAAGCCTTTGAAGTAATGCTCTCTGCTCTGTTACTGTCTCATTCTCGTGAAGATGTTTTAAAACCGGTACAGGTAGGTTTATGATGTTGTTTATTGAAGGAATTTCTGCAGGACCTGTGTCGACCTGAGCTTGGATTTTATTCATTTGTTGCTTTTGAGGATAAACTGCAAAAGTTTCACTACTAATTATGCAACCGTCAAATCAAATCAAATCAAAGCATTTATTTCAAGTAGGCCAGTTACAGGCACTTTTGAATTGTCGAAACAAAAATGAACATTTAATGTAGCTACAGTCCCAGTCACAAGACATAAAAACTGTGAAAGTACTGTAGTTGCCCATTCCCTAGCGTAGATCTCTATGGAGAAGAACGGGCAAGAAACTCCATGGACACTCTTTTAAATCAAAATATTGTTACAAAATCTTGGTTACATCATTCATGTTGAGATGGTATATTATGTGAGAACAATGTAGCAAGATGTGCACGTTAAAAGTGTCCATAGCAAAACCAAAACAAAATACAACTCAAAAACAAAATAATGAATTCAAATAAACCATGGCGACTAAGAGATGACCAGTCACAACTGACAGCGCCCGTTCACGCACATGACGCATGGATCAGCACCATTCAGCTCAACCATTTTGAAGGGAACTAAATGGTCCGACACACTCGCCACCATCAGCGAGACATTTGAGTGAGCATGACATACTCTCAACCGCCAGGGCACATTCAAGTCAAGAACTGCCGTAGGTTTCCAGTGAATGATGAGGTTGTCATTGAGTGTTATGACACCGGCCTTGTGTAGTAGCTGCGTTGAAACTTGATGCCCACAAATAATACATATTTTGCATTGTTGACAGCAAAAATATAGGTAATTATTTACATTGTTTAATTCCAACCACTTGTCTCGGCAGGTTTCATGTTTGGTTTCGCAGTGAAGAGATTCCTTGTTCTTCATGCAGAGGCTTTCGTCAGACTTCATGCGGTATATGGGTTTCTGTAGTGAACACAATTGAGTTGTCGCGTCAGTTTGCGCGCATTGATGTATCTCGGATTCTGTCATTGGTCTGTACGAATCCTGTTGGATGTTTGTTGCTAAAATTTTGGCAATAGGTATTAGGGTGACCATACCCACATCATTGTTTTTAGGTATTGGTATTGTTCGGTAGATCTCTAAGTTATCTCTGCTGATTAAGGGTACCTTTACCTCGATTATAAGGTATTATTCAGTCATTTTCGCCTTTACTTGTAGAAGATGATACAGGCGAAATAACTCTGTTTGAATGTTGTTGATGGGTAGGACTAAATCCTTGGACAATTGACCCGAGATTGTGTTCAATTCATCCCGAAACTGTTCCGGTGCGATAAGACGTAAATTTATCTTGCCGTTGTAGATATTTGTCACAGTATCAATAAGGGTTTCCTGGACGTTTCTGAGATGCTCAATCAAGCTATTTTCCGAAATTCGATGGACAGTTCTTGCGAATCCAGTTCCTTCTTGATATCGTTCGTAAACTTTTCAAGGTTTAGCAGATGTTGGTTAAATAGTTTGTATTGTTTTTCGACTGCATCTTCCGACCTCTTCAGTAAATTATATTCTGCTTCGATCACGGATGTCTGATTTCTTAGCAACATTGCCAGATGTTTCTCGTTTGCCTTGACCAGGTCAATGTCTGCTTGATATTGTTTTGCGAATTCGTCATCTAATACTCCGAACAGCGGGTTCAGCAAAATACGGTTATAGTGTCTTATTTCGTCGATCGAGTGTTGTAGTTGTGTTAAAATTACATTGCATTGTGTTTGCTGTCTTATTTTCTCACAGATATTTTCTAGATGGTTGGTAAATTTACTGGATACTGCTATACCGTTCCAGTAGGGCTTGACGTCATAGTACACGATAATCTTCCACTCGCCGCGTATTAGTTGCATATTGGTCACTTTATCAAAGTATAGACCTTTTTGAAGCTCAGCAATGTTTGTTGTGTTAGTGGCCGCGACAGGATTTAGCAGATACAGCAGTGCCATGACCAGTCCAATGAAGTTTATTTTTCTGTTTGTTGTTTTGCCTCGTCGTGCTTTTAGCGACTCGCTGTTCGTCTGTAGGTATGACTCATTATCGTTTGTTTTTGAAGTAGTTTGCTGTTTGGTAGTTTCCTCACCTTTGATAGGTAAGGCGGATAGTTTTGTAACAGGTCTTTTCATATGCCCATTTCTTGTTTTTAGGCTAACGACCCGCACGGTGGAAGTCTGCCCTGCGTGGGCGGAGCACCGCCGTGTCCTCGTAGCGGCGATCGGCGGCGGCGACCTCTCGCGTCCGGCCCTGGTTCAATCCATGGTCCGGAGCGAGACGGAATGGGAAGCCGTCACCTCCTTCTGCGAAGCAGTCATGCTGGCGAAGGAGGTGGCGGAACAAGAGAGGGAGAGAGCCTCTCTTCCCGGCCGCCGCGGGAGACGCACCGGGCGTCGGGGGCCACGTGGTGGCTACCGGCCACCGTAGATGCAGGCCTGTGGACGGTTAGCTATGGACTAGCTAGCCGTCCGTCCGTCTAGTGACGACAGGCTGTGTCGACGGCGCGTTCGTGTTCCACGCGCGCCTCAAAGAGATGTCAGCAGAAGAGAGGGGCCCGCAAGGGCCGAAGCCTGCCGGGGTTGCGGGACTGTTCGAAAGAGATACCGCGGCCCCGGAACGTAAAGGGCGAGGAAGGAACATGGATGGGTTTTAGTCAGTAAGAGTCTGACACTCCCTCCCGCTCCGCCCAGAGTGGGAGAAGTCATTTGATGATTTCCCATCCTAAAAAAAAAAAAAAAAAAAAGGCTAACGACCCGAACATATCCATCGTTCCCAGGGTGAAGCTCTGTTATTCTCCCCATGAGCCATTTTCCGGCTGGTATATGGTCATCATGAATAACCACAAGATCGCCTATCTTCAGATTTTTCTGTGGTTCCTGCCACTTTGATATGGCTAATTAGCTGGCACAAGTATTCGTTCCTTCATCTCTTCCAGATTTCTACGAAGATCTTTCTTGTTAGTTCCCATCTTGTTCTTGCATCTTCCCTTGTTTCGATGACTGTCAGGCCCGGCCTACCTGATAAAAAGTGTGCTGGCGTCAGGCAGTCTAGATCGTCGGTGTTTTCACTTAGCGGACACAGAGGTCTGGAATTCAAACAAGCTTCCAGTTTTGTTAGGATTGTGGTATACTCCTCAAATGTTAGCTTTTGTTCACCCACTACTCTTTTCAAGTGGCGTTTTAGGCTTCTGACTGCTCTTTCCCACAATCCTCCAGCTGATGGCCAAGCGGGGGCATTAAAATGCCACTCAATCCTCGAATTCTCCGCGATTTCCCGTTTTAGTTGGTCGCCTTTGTATATAATTATGTTCTATTTCCTCGTATTGCTCTACGAGTTGGCGGTTTGCGCCGACAAAGTTTGTTCCATCGTCACTGTATAAGGTGACGAGGGGTGCCTCTTCTTGCTGCCATCCTGTTGAGTGCTGCCAAAAATGCTGAACTGGTGAGATCCGATACCAGTTCAATATGAAAAAATGTTTATTATGTTATGCTCTATCGAAATAATAAGTTGATTTTGGTTGGCCGCAAAAACAATATTACCACAATCTGGGTGACCTCAGATATTTTGTGGTTGAATAACTTCGTGGTAAATTGAGTAACGACTGAGGCGTAATAATAAAAAATGTTTATTTTGTTATGCTCTATCGAAATAATAAGTTTATTTTGGTTGGCCGGGCACTTTTGAAACTAGCCCAAAAATGTATGGAGGCTGGGTGATCTCCTTTATAGCCTATGTTAGGTTCTCGGCAAAGATGTAGCTTTCTAATAGTGAAAGAACTAGAGAAGTTTATAATCGGTTGAGTAGTTCTTGAGTTAAATCGTAACAAACAAATTAACTAAAATTCAAATACTTCCTCTTTTAAATTAGTTATAAAGTTACAAGTAAATCTTTGAAGTTAAATGTAGGTTTTACAGTTCGAACACGTATTTGAAATCGATTGATGTTAATAGACACTACAATAAGATATTTGATTGCTATCATTTCATTTAGATGTCTCCTATTGTTTGTGCAAACAAACTTAAACAAACCTACTGGGCATACCATTTTATCTTGTGACGTCAGATAAAAAGTAAGAAAAATGCTAGTGTACCTTGTCCGTGTGCTAATGCTAAGGTACAATTTCGCTCTTTTTAGGGTTCCGTAGCCAAATGGCAAAAACGGAACCCTTATAGATTCGTCATGTATGTCTGTCAGTCTGCCTGTCTGTCTGTCTGTCTGTCAGTCCGTCCGTATGTCACAGCCACTTTTTTCCGAAACTATAAAAACTATGCTGTTGAAACTTGGTATGTAGATGTATTCTGTGAACCGCATTAAGATTTTCACACAAAAATAGAACAAACAAAACATTTTTGGGGTTCTCCATACTTTGAACTGAAACTCTAAAATTTTTTTTTCAATAAACCCATACGTGTGGGGTATTTATGGATAGGTTTTTAAAATGATAATAATAATAATAATAATAATAATAAAGTTTATTGTGTCCAAAATTTATACACAAACAATTTGGGTTTGGAGTCTTCATTTAAGCAGATAATGCCTGTATTAGAGGACTCCGCTCCTTCACAACAGTAGGTACTTACTTAAAACACAATAAAAACAGTACATGGATGCAGTAAAACAAAATAACAAAATATAATTATATGGACATGAGTGAGTGTGTGCATGAGTGTGTGTGTGTTGTTGAGTGTTATGAGTGTTAAAGGATGTGTGGTTGTATGAGTCTGTGTGTGTGAGTGTACGTGTAGGTATGAGAGAGTAACTGTGTGTGTGAGCGTGAGCAGGACGTGTACATGTATTAAGTTACGTTTTGTAGGAGAGCTTCAGTATTTTCATATGACAGTGGTTTAATCCAGTCAATTAACATTTCTTTACATACATGATAAGATTTTGAATGTACGAATATTTCTTTATTTATTTTGTTATACAATTGAGCTGAACGTTTACTGAATTGCATAGATCCGAATTTGGTCTTGGTCATTGGTGTTTGAACAATATTATGTTTCCTTCTCCTAGGGTGTATATCCGAGTTATAAGGTAAGGTTTTGTGCTTTTTTAAAATTGTTTGAGTAATGTATAGTTTTCTAACTGACAATACATCACTAAGTTTGTAAAGGTTCTCTGTTGAAAATCTCCTTTTTTTAAAGTGCATTATTTTGAGCAGGGCTCGTTGTGCTCGCTCTAATTGGATGAATTTAGATTTTGCTGCCCCACCCCAAACAGGAATACAGTATATCAATATTGATTGCGCAAGAGAAATATAAATTTGAGTGAGCACATTACCACCCGGCTTACCGCTACTCTGTATAGACCTAGGCAGCACGTGACGCAGAGACTTAAAAATCCAATTTAGCTTGCGGACTCTATTAGCCACTTGCTCAAGATGGGGATACCAGCACAGCCTCTGATCCAGCATTACCCCCAAATATTTTGTGCTAGAGACTTTGCCAATACTAGAGCAGTTACAATTATCAACATTTGTACCATCACAAGTGTGTATAGTGATTCGAAAATCGCCGGTTGGTTGAGAACGGTTGCAGATGCTGAAACTTATAAAGTTCGTTTTGGAAGTATTTAATGTGAGAACATTAGCATTGAGCCAATTCGCAACCAGGGACATTCCTGTTTCAGCACTTAGCTGCACATCATGCCATGTCTTACCACAGAAGATGACAGCTGTATCATCGGCGTACGACAGGACTTTGGCATTAGGAATTTTCATGTTACACAGGTCGTTTATGTATAACAAGAAGAGCGTTGGACCTAATACACTTCCTTGGGGGACGCCGTATGATACATCTGTGACATCACTTATGTGTTGCCCCACTTTGACTCTCTGTTTTCTATTTGCGAGATAGCTCTTAAACAGATCAAGCGCGATATCTCTAATACCCACTCTTTCCAGCTTGCTTACAAGGATAGGCGTAGAGACGGTATCAAATGCCTTTCTAAGGTCTAAAAAGACAGTTAGGCACTTATCTCCATTGTCAAGATGATTAGCTACTAATGAAGTTAGTGATATGACGGCGTCCTCAGTAGAAATACCTTGACGAAAACCAAACTGTGAGTCAGAGATGATATTGAATTTGTTTAAGTAATTAAGTAGCCTAACATTAATTAATTTTTCAATAATTTTGGATATACTAGTAAGAACAGAAATTGGTCTATAATTATTAATATCGTCACTACCCCCACCCTTGTGCACAGGAGTAATAATGGCTATTTTTAATGGAGCAGGGAAGATGCCAGTTTTAAAGCACAGGTTCGCAAGATGGGCTATGATCGGGACGGCTTCCATGCCTACAAACTTTAGAAATTTCGTAGAGATATTGTCCCAGCCAGGGGCACTGTCAGTTTTTAGGTTAATTAATATTCTGTATACTTCTTCGGGGTCAGTTTCAAGAAGCACAAAAGAATTTACAAGATTTGCTGCGTTACTGCTCTGACCGAAGGCATAATTACCGGTTGTAGGTAGGATTTGTTGAGCTAGGTTATGACCAATTTCAGAAAAATAATTGTTTATAAAATTTACTGAATCAGACGGGGTTGGCTGAAGTTTTAGCAATTCCGCATCATAGTTATTTGTTTTCTGTGAGTAGGTAATAGCTTTTATATTTTTCCACAGTAGTTTGTTGTTATGAACTGATTTAGATAGCAGATTCCTTTCATATTGTCTTTTTAGTTTTTTAATCAAATTGTTACAGTGGTTTCTGTAACGTCTGTATGTTATTTTTAGAATTTCATTGGTTTGATCATGTCGTAGTTTATTTTGGAGTTTATTCCGATTTTGTATACAGCGCAAAATACCATTGGTAATCCATGGTTTTAGGATGCGTTCTTTGCTAGGGATCTTTAATGTTACTGTATTTAATTTGATGGAGTCAGCTAGAGTTTGCATCAACAGAGTACATAGGGAATCAGGATCATCACAGAAAAGTAACTCACTCAGGTTCTTTTCTTTTAGACAATGTAGGGCCTGATCAAAGTCAACAAATGTCTTGGTTTTACGAATATTTTGTAAGCATTTTTGCTTAGACAAAACTAGAAGGGTTGTGTAATGGTCAGTTACTGTGGTATTAAGGATAGCAATAGTGGGTGAAAACTTTTTCATATTTACCTTAAGCATGAAGTGGTCCAGGCATGATTTGTTTCTCGTTGGCAACAGGTGCCCTGGAAGGATACCGTGCAAAGACAACATGTTGAGGTAGTTCGTTCTGTTTGTCAGTTCATGGGACTGCTCAATAAGTTTAGGTATAATATTAATGTTTATGTCACCTGCCACAATAATGTTTTTATTTGGAGTTATGGTCTCCAAATGATTGTTGAGTGAGCTGACAAAACTGTCGGTGTTTGAGTTTGATGGTGATCGGTAAATACAGATAATGACGTTATTCAATATTTCCAGGCTAAGACAAGAGGCCTGAGATAGTGATACTTCTGTAACCCGATGTTCGAGTGCACTCTTCACGTAAACGACCACCCCATCATTTTGGTTTAACTGACTTGAAGTCATATATGAACTATAGTTGTTAAGTACAGGAATGGGTTTATTAGAATTTAACCTACATTCTGTAAATATAATGATATCTGTTGCGAAGTTAAATGTAGACAATGTCAATAGAAAATCATCAAAGTTACAATAAATGCTTCTAATGTTCTGTGAGAAAATAGTTAGGTCACTTTTCTTTACAAAAATGTGTTTAGACAGCTCATTACTGTCGCATTCAAAGGTGCGCGCAATCTCAAAATTATCTATATCAGTAACTGTTTGAAGCGTATCACTCATTTAGTTGGAATTTTAAAAGAATGAATGTCATAAAACGGAACAAAAACCCTAAAAAGTACCCAACGGTAATTATTGTAGTCTCATAATTAATGGTTACAAGAAAAGATAATTTAGAACGTATATAGTAATTAACGATTGCTCTTTTTGTATTACTAATGTACTGTAGTACACAACGCACTGTGAGGTATATGAAAATAGCGACTGAATGTATTGTAAGTGTAAGGAAGAATGTGTTTATGTATAAATGTGTTTTGGTTGGGGATGCGTAGTATAAGTCTATGAGAAATAATATTGTATTGGTTAAATGATTGTTGGGTAAGTGTATAATGCATGTATATGAGTTTTGTGAAAGCTTAAGTGATACAAGATTACGACATGTTAAATGGCAACTATTTATAACTACGGTGATTAGCACCGCGCAGAAAATATTCACAATATACAGTAAAAAGCGGGTGGCTGCATAAAAAACACGGATCGAAGCCGTAATGCAGTATACAATATTTATAGTATAAAACATAAAGTGGCACAAATACCGGAAGCAACATGAAAGTAGTCATTTCTGCAGAGTTAGACTGTAAATCTGGTCTTCACTTTTAATAACAATGGTCTGCGATTGTTCATCCTTTTTTACATACACCTTACCATAGGCTGTCCAACAGTATTTAAAGGCGCCTGATTTTACTAAGTCTCGGGCGAGGAAATGTAGGCGAGATCCTTTTGTTGTTAAATGCTCCGTAATAAATATGGGGGTATCTTCCTGCGTTTTAAAACCAAGATGTTTACAACATAATTTAGTTTTGTGTTTAATATTAAACGCTTTTACCATCTTCAATATTTCATTTTTCAAAAGAGTGGAACTCGTTTCAACAATAATAGGTGACTGATTGTTGTCTCTGTTGGTACCTCGTAGTCTGTAAATATCCTTAATGTCATATTTATTAATTTTACAATCAATACTTTGCGCCAGGAATGTAGTCATATCTATGAGATCGTCCTTGGTTTCGTTATTTTTTTTCGGAACGTTTTTTATTACAAAGTTTGATTTTCTACTGCCAATTTGCATGTCCTCAAATTTGTTCTCCAATGTAACTATGTACTCCTTATCTTTCTTCGCCTCGATTTCTAATTGATGGATTTTTTTCTTGAATTCATCGTTTTGTGCGGTAAGAAAAGCTATTGAGTTCTCAATATTGGCATTTGATAGCTGAATTTCCTTCAGAGTAGCAGAGATTTTTGACATCTCATTACCTTGGTTAACTGAAAAAAGAGACATCATCTTCCTCATCTCTTCTTTAAATTCATGCAGTTGTCTGGAGAGACAGTCATCCATATCCTCTCTGGGCCTCTTGACTCGTTGAAAAACAAAGTTAGGTGGGGTTTTATTTGCATTTCCCAATAGGTTTACCTCCGTATCTGACAGTGATTTATTCAACAGAGGGTCCATAGTAGTCAGGGTACTTGTAGTAGAAGTGCGACTGCGTTAGATCGCAGAAATAATTGTCGGCGAATGTTCGTTTCGTGGAATGTTTGTTTACGTTTTGCGCTGTCACCGGCGCCGGCGCCCCCGTGTAGCAAGCAGCTAGTTACTCAAACGTGGAGCGCGCAAGACGAAGACGACAATATTATGACACAGTTTGTTCTACTCGCACAGGCACACCGCGTTTGTCAAGGTCGGGCTTGCCCTTCACTTTATCACACAGATGGCACTTGATTTAGAGATTTATGGCCATAGCATAAGTAATATTTCCGAGTACCAAAACATTAAAATGCAAAAATTCTTTAAGTAAAAATAGTTAACACGTCCGATTAGGAAGACGGCACAGACGAAAGAGGAAAATGATATCGAGGTTTCTAATATCATTTTATTCTATTTTAATAGTTTGCGCGAGAGACACTTCCAAAGTGGTAAAATGTGAGTCCCCCTCCTGTAACTTCTAAAATAAGAGAATGATAAAACTAAAAAAATATGATGTACATTACCATGTGAACTTCCACCGAAAATTGGTTTGAACGACTAGATCTATTATGTAGTTTTTTTAATACGTCATACATCGTAAAATCGTAACTTTTAAATCATGTTACTTGCTGCTACGGAACCCTTCATGGGCGAGTCCGACTCGCACTTGGCCACTTTTTATTTTCCTTTATTTCTGGCATTTTGTACTTCTAAAGTCTTGTAAAAACGGAACCCTTATAAGATTACTTCGTTGTCCGGCTTTTTGTCATGACTTTACTTCTCAAGAACGCGTGGTGGGATCGAAAAACGCCAAAAAAAAAAAAAACTGTTTCAATTATTAGTTGTGAAAAAGAGGGCAGCATTCGGCGTGGTCGGGTACCTCGGCGCGGTCGCGGGCCTCACGCCACATGTCGCAGTCGGCGCCGGCGGGCTCCAGCGGCAGCGCGTCCAGCGGCACGTCCAGGCACGGCGCCAGCAGGCGCGGGCTCTCCGCCAGGAACGCCGCCACCTCCGCCGCGCCCGGCCGCGCTGCGTGCTCCTGCTGCCAGCACGACTTGATCAGCCCCACGCTGCCGAGCGATTTCAAATATTATTACATCGATTTAGTGTGTCTACACCGGTTCTCTATCGTGTCACCTAACTTTTTAATCCATAATCTAAAATGTCATCATTTTTTTTTGTCCTAACCATCATTTGTCCGAATGATAATTTACCCGAACTTTGTATCACATAATATCATATGCCATAAAGTTGAAATCCCTAAATATAATATGCCATAAATCCGTTTGTCTTAAGTATTACAATCAATAATATACAAAAGACATAAAACCTGCAATGCAAGCAAGCATGCAGCAAGCATGCGGCACGCATGTAGCAAGCATACAGCAAGCAAGCAAGCATGCAGCAAGCAAGCATGCAACAAGCAAGCAAGCATGCAAGCAAGCGTGCAGCGTGCAAGCAAGCATACAGTATGCAAGCAAGCATGCAGCATGCAAACGAGCAAGCATCATGCAGCAGGCATGGTTTCTGTCACGGCTCCGGCGCTGCGGGGCTCCGGCGGCCTCACGCCTCGCCCCTCCGACCCTGCGCGATTTTAAATTACACTCTTGGGGTAGGGCAGACAAGACTGCGTGGAGTCGGATTTACAGCGATTCGTTTCTGTCACTAACACCTATCTTTTAGGGATTTTTTTAGCGACTAACAATTTATAAATGACCATTCGAAATCATACACATTATGTGATACAATACTTAGGACATACGACTTTATGTCATGTAAAATTAGGAGATTCAATTATTATAGTATTCGATATTATGACAAAATAGTATTAGAAGTAAAGTTAGTTATGTAAAACAAAATTTCGGTATTTTGAACATTATGGTTACTGAAGTTTATAGCAATCGTGTTATGCATAATGATTTTCGGACAAAAAAATTTAGGACAAGCAAGGGAGTACCGTCTACACCACAGAAATATTAAAATACACAGCCTATTGAAATCAGTAACAGAGGAAAAACTCACAGCTGTGGCTTCAAGCCCGGCGGTAGCTCTAGAGTGTGGCCCGCCTTGACGCGAGCGAGCACCTCCGCGTTGCTGAGACCCTGGAAGGGCAGCGAACCGAAGGTGACGATCTCGTACAGCAGCACGCCGAAAGACCAGACGTCGGAGGCGGGCGAGAACACGCCCAGCGCCAGGCTCTCGGGCGCCATCCAGCGCACCGGCAGCATGCCCTTGCGACTGAAGCGGTAGTAGTCGTTCTCGAACACCAGGCGCGTCATGCCGAAGTCGGCCAGCTTAACGACGCGATGCGCGCTCACCAGGCAGTTGCGCGCCGCCACGTCGCGGTGCACGTAGCGCAGCTGCGCCAGGTACGACAGTGCGCGCGCCGCGTCCAGCGCCATACTGGTGAGCCGCGCCGCCGACACCTCCGCCTCGCCCCCCTCGCCGCCGCCCGCGCCCGCCGCCAGGTGCCGCCGCGCCAGCAGGTAGTTCTTCAGGTCACCGTACAGCATGAACTCCATCACGGTGCACACCGGCTCCGTCTTCGTCACTACCCCCAGCAGCCGCACCACGTTCTTGTGGTCGAAGCGCTTCATGGCTTCTGCCTCCGACAGAAAGTCGAGCTTCTCCTCCGTGGTGGCGCCGGCCTTCAGCGTCTTCACGGCCACAGCGGACCAGCCACGATCTTCGGCCAGCAGTGCGTGCCCGCCGTACACCGTGCCGAATGCGCCCGTACCGAGCTTACGGTTGATGACCACGCGCTCGCGCGGGATCTCCCAGCGGTCCAGGCCACCGGGCTTGGGGCCCAGCCGCGTTAGACCGAGGGCGGCCAGGCGCGTCCGGTACTTGCGCTCGGCGCGCCGCTTGCAGTGCCAAGCTGCGCCCGCTAGCGCCGCCAGCAGCAGCGCCAGCAGCAGTGCGCCCAGTGCCACGAAAGTGGTTCGGCAGTCGGCGTGGAGCACGTCGGCTAGCGCCTGCAGCGAGCAGCGCTCGGCGCCGTCGTCCGGCGCGCGCCCGTCGTCCGTGATCCAACGCAGCGCGTCCGGCCCAGCTGCGTACCCGGCGCCGGCGCTCCAGCTGCCAACGCGTCGCCGCGTGCCGTTGTGCCACTGCAGCAGCACCAGCGGAGACACGCGAGCGCGCGCCCCGCCTCCCGCGCTGCTGCCGCTCCACTCGAACGCGCCCGTAAGCCCGCTGTAGTTGACTGTAGTCACATCTTCTATGAGGGCTCTGTAACAGAAAAACATTGTATTTCGATCTTTGTTTGAGATCTAATTACTCAAAACGTGGCTAAACTTAGGTTCACCTAGCAATGCCCCTGTGGTGAAGATTGTCTAGAGCTGCAGGATGAGCGTGCAGTTGGCGCCGCAGCGCAGCATCCCACATTCGCAAAGCGTCGTAGAGCAGTGCGGCGTGTGCCGGCGCGTGGGTGCAGACGCCGGGCGTACCGGCGCCGCGCTGCAGGCGGCAGTGGCGGCGCCAACGCGTGGTCCACGCCGCTGTGTCTCCGGTGTCGTCCCAGGCGACGAGCCAGGCGGGCGCTACGCTCAAGTGGCCGGCAGCTGCATCATTCAGCTGCTGCTGCGTGCAGTTGTGCGCATCCGCGGCATCGAGGCGCAGCCAGGCGGGCGGCAGCGCGGCCGGCAGCAGCCACACGGCGCCGGCGGCGGGCGCCAGCCCCACGCCGGCGCCGGCGCAGAGAGCGGCGCGCACCACGCGCGCGTCCTCGGCGCACACATACAAGATGCGACCGTTCGCCGCCGCTGTACGCCTCGCCCACTGCAACCACGTGGTTGAATACAGGTTTATTTTTAGTGCTCAACTTAGTTACGCATCAACCATAAGTTTATCCCTATTGTAGGTATAATCATTTCGACGTGTTAACAAAAAGGTGTTAAACCTCGTGTGTAGAATTTGTCTGCTAATCAGCTTCTTTAGCGCAACACAGGCGCAACGCCACACACTGTACAGCGTTGCATAAACATGCGTAAATTCTGAATACAGAGCTAACATAAAGCAACCTGCTTCTTTACATAGAATGTTTTGCACTTGTTGTAACTATATAGGCGCACACCAGCGTTGATTTTTTTAGTCGCATTAAAGTTGTTGTCAAGCATACACGCATTTCATTTCACAAAAATCCAGTCAAGCAATTTGCAACCATAATACATACACCATATGGTCGAAATCGAGCCGGATAGTAGTGCAAAGTAGTGATCGTGTTCGGGTGTCGAGAACAAAGGACTGCCGCATTCCTCAGATAAGAAGTGAGCCCGAGTCGTCATTAGCTAACGAGTTAAAGGATTTTTGTGCAAGTTATTTACAAAATTACAATATTATAGACGAAGAAATCTGTGCATCGTTCATAACATCACGTTGTTTTGAAGATTATTGAGTTAGTTGTGTTTATCAAAGATGTCTACGTCAGAACAATTACTGGAATTATTAGAAGAAATAGCCAGGATATTACAAAAAACACAAATAAACTTAAAGAAATGTCCTAAACAGAGATTGACACGGGGATATATTGAGACACGATTAAAATGCTTAGAAGAATATTGGATCAAATTTAGTACCACCCACCAAGAATTAGTAAAGTGTACGGCAAAGGAAAATCGAAATACAATAAGCTATTTTGTGAACGAAGACTATTATGTATGTGAAGATCTTTATTTATCTATGCAAGCGGACCTTAAAGACTTATGTTTACAACTTTCGCACGTCAGCCCGCCATGCAGTTCAGGTGCACATGAATTGTCAGGGACGTTTACATCACAACTTAGATTGCCGAAAATTGAACTACCGAAATTTACGGGACGATACGAAGAATGGTCCTCTTTTCACGATTTATTTGTATCATTAGTTCACAAAAATACATCAATTAGTGACGTACAAAAACTACACTACTTAAAAGCTAGCATTGGGGGTGAAGCAGAGGTGCTACTGAGACACATTCAGATAACGGAAAACAATTACTCGCAAGCCTGGATCGCACTGAAAAAAAGATATGGAAACAAACGAATTATAGTGAACACAATCATTAATCGATTGTTTAATCAAAGAAAAATAACTACGCAGAGTGCCAGTCAAATTAAATCGTTGTTAGACACAACTCATGAGTGCATTAATAATCTCAATAATATGTCAGTTTCCACGGAGTCTTGGAGTCCTATGATAATATTTCTTGTTGTACAGAAATTGGACCAAGAAACTCACAAAGACTGGGAGGAATATTCCTATCAAGAAGATTTAGAGGACTTACCTAAATGGGACAGCTTGAAGAAGTTCTTAGAGTCGAAGTTCCGCACACTTGAGCTTGTGTCACCAGCTGCACCTGCAAGAGAAAAACCTAAAGAAAAATCGTTTGCTGCCACGGCTACTACGTCAACTGAAAAAACATGTATTAAGTGCGATGAACAACATACATTGTGTCACTGCAAACAGTTTACGGACATGAACATCAAAGACAGGAACGAGTATGTGAAGAAAAATAGACTGTGCTATAATTGCTTGTTACCAGGGCACGCAGTGTTCAGATGCCGAGTTCCTACGAACTGCCGTATCTGCAACAAACGACATCATTCTCTCCTTCACGAGAAAAGGGAAGATGTTTCAAAAACAGAGAATGAGACAGCTACCACATCCACTGCAACTTCAAATGTGTCTGTAAATCACACCATGGAAGACAATACAACAACAACAATGACGGCACAACACAGCAATATAAAGATGACGGCGCTGCTAGCAACTGCATTGGTGACATGTAAGAACGAAGAAGGACACACCATTGTACTAAGAGCGCTTATCGACCAGGGATCGCAAGCATGTTTCATAAGTGAGAAGGCGGCTCAGCTTCTGAAACTCAAAAGGCAGTCAGCGAGAGGCAGTGTGATTGGAGTGGGATCTACTAAAACAGATGTCAAGCAAGTGGTTCAGCTACAGGTTATATCAAGAGTAGAAGACAATTTCTGTCTTAACATACAAGCCTATGTGATGAATAAACAGTTGACCACTAAGTTACCAAAACTCGCTGTATACACTGATGTTAAGCACCTAAAATGTCTAAAACTGGCAGATCCGACTTACCATTTACCAGGGTCGGTCGATCTTCTGCTAGGAGTGAGAGAATATGCAGACATTTTACAATCGGAGCTAATCAAAGGTCCACCAGGCACACCATGCGCACAACGAACCAGCCTGGGTTGGATTTTATTTGGAGAGATACAAAACAAAGATGAAGACAACTCTTTTCTTGTCATGCACCATCACGTAGATATGGATAATATGTTAAAAGCACTGTGGGAAATAGACACTGATACAAAAAGAAAATACACACAAGAAGAGCAGTTATGTGAAGACATTTACAAACAAACTTATACAAGAAATGAAGATGGTAGATACGTCGTTACATTACCTTTCAAAACACAAAATCCTAAATCACCCGACGGTAATACACGTGAAATAGCAATGCGTCGATTATTACAATTAGAAAGAAAATTTGCAAAACAACCTGACTTGAAAGAAGAATATGTAAAAGTGATAGAAGATTACGCAACACTAAACCACCTGGAAGAAGTACCTGCAACAGAAATAAATACAAAGAAAGCTGTATACTTACCTCACCACGCAGTTGTCCGATATGATAAAGAGACCACCAAAACTAGAGTGGTCTACGATGCTTCCTGTAAGGGTTCCAACAACATCTCACTAAATGACGAATTGCTAGTTGGACCTTTAGTACAAGACGACCTTCGCAGCATCATAATGAGATGGAGGATGCATGCAGTTTGCTTTGTTGCCGACATTGAAAAAATGTATAGAATGGTACGACTATCCAGAGCCCATACAGATTTCCAACGTATCCTGTGGAGAAAAGACCCATCTGAACCTGTTAAAGATTACCGTCTACTTACCGTAACGTTTGGCACAGCTCCGGCACCCTACTTGGCATGCAGAACCTTACTCCAGCTGGCTGATGATGAGGGTCAAAATTATCCTGTCGCTACACAGATGATGTCCGATTTTTACGTCGATGATCTCCTATCTGGAACGGACTCTGTAGAAACGGCCATTGAAGCCAAATACCAGGTGAAGGAAATGATGAATAGGGGCGGTTTCGTGTTAAAAAAATGGTCATCAAACAACGTAGACTTCATGAAATCTATACCACCAAATGAAAGATCTAAAAATGCACTTCTTGATTTGAATATTGCTGGAAAGGTGAAGACACTGGGAATCCTGTGGAACCTGAATACAGACAAATTTGAATATAAATTTACCTTGAAACCTACAGAAGGCGCTGCAACCAAGCGAAAGATTTTCTCAGATGTGCAAAAATTATATGATCCTTTGGGATGGTTGTCGCCATGCGTAATTACAGCAAAGTTGTTAATGCAAAAACTCTGGCTAGAACAAGTGAGCTGGGATGATCAGATTAGTCAAGACTTAGAAGATGAATGGATACACATAAGATCTGATTTGGAACAAATAAACGACATAGGCATAGATAGATGGCTACATACAACAGCCAAAAACAAAGAATGTATTCAGTTGCATGGATTCAGCGACGCATCATCACGTGCGTATGCAGCAGTTGTTTACGTGAGAGTAACTTGCCCTAACGGTGAAATTTATACCAATCTGATGGCAGCAAGAACACGAGTTGCTCCATTAAAAACTATTTCTATTCCCCGACTCGAATTGTGTGGAGCACTGTTGTTGTCACAATTATTAACTCATGTTGGTGGGGCAATGAAAATACAAAAATCACAAACATTTGCTTGGACAGATTCTTCAATTGTCCTGGCGTGGTTGTCTGGCGAGCCCTTCAAGTGGAAGACATTTGTGGCAAATCGGGTGGTGGAGATACTAGACAACGTCAGCTGCAATCAATGGTATCATGTACTATCTAATGAAAATCCTGCCGATATTGCTTCTCGAGGGTTACCTGTAGAAGAATTGAAAGAATGTTATTTGTGGTGGAAAGGGCCGAGTTGGCTGAGCACAGGAGAAATCAAATTCAGTCGGCTGGAAAACACACAAACTGATGAAGAAAAGAAAACGATTAAAGAGTTACAAACAAATTTAAAAATAAATAACACTGAAAATGATAACACAAGAATGATAGATCAATTTAAACAATTTAATAATTTAAAGGAACTACTTACAGCCATATGCTACTGTCGAAGATTTCTACATTATAAACGCGACATAGATATGTCTGAAGACCAGAAATATGTCACGACAGAGGAACTTGAAGAATCAATACAAAGATGTATAAAGATAGCACAACAAAACGATTTTGAGGAGGAAATTCAAACACTAACAAACAGAAATGAAGTAAAGAAAAGAAGCCCTTTAAAATCTTTGAACCCCTACATAGATGCCAAAGGAGTCTTAAGAGTAGGAGGAAGACTAAGAAATGCAGAAATTGCATTAGAAAGTAAACACCCAATCATACTTGCAAATAAAAATGAATTGACTCAATTGATTGTGAAGAATGCACACGCAGAAACACTTCATGGAGGAGTGCAATTGATGTTGGCATACATCAGATCCAGATATTGGATACTACGAGCCAAAGACGTCGTGAAGGCATGCATCCGACAATGTCTGGTATGTGCTAAACATAGTGCCACATCAAAGCAACAACTAATGGGTGATCTACCGAAAGAGCGCGTTACTCCAGCCAGACCATTCCTTCATAGTGGAGTCGATTTTGCAGGGCCATTTCAAGTGCTGATATCAAAGGGGAGAGGCGCTAGAACCAATAAAGCATATATAGCCATTTTTATCTGTATGGCAGTCAAAGCAGTACATCTTGAATTGGTCAGCAATTTAACAGCCGAAGCATTCATTGGTGCATTTAGAAGATTTACATCTAGACGAGGCAAATGCGCTCACTTATGGAGCGATCAAGGCAGGAACTTTGTCGGAAGTAGTAAAGAACTCATAGCTGCATTACAAAGCGCGCAATGTGAGCTCCCAAGAGACATAGCAGACACATTAGCAAAGGACGGAACCCAATGGCATTTCATACCCGCGTACAGCCCAAACTTCGGCGGTCTCTGGGAGGCAGGTGTGAAATCGATTAAACACCACTTGAAGAGAGTTCTCACAACAAACCTAACGTTTGAAGAACTGACAACCTTACTGTGTCAGATAGAAGCCTGTTTAAATTCCCGCCCTCTCACCCCTGCAGATGAGTCAGATATAGACGCAATAGAAATGCTAACTCCAGGACATTTTCTCATTGGAGAATCTCCAATTGTTGTGCCACACCCAAACCTAGAAAGTATAAAAACCACTTACCTTTCACGCTGGCAACACATGCAGAGGCTTCTTGGAGATTTCTGGAAAAAATGGCAAACAGAATATTTAACACGTTTGCAGCAAAGACCTAAATGGATGAAACAAGAAACAGAATTAGAAAAGGGACAAATTGTACTTATAAAAACTGACAACTTACCTCCTGGAAAATGGCAATTAGGAAGAATAATTGAAAAACACCCTGGACCAGATGGTCTGACTAGGGTCTATAGTGTTAAGAGTGGAGATAGTGTCATTAAACGATGCATTACTAAATTGTGTCACTTACCTATAAACTGTAATGATGATTCTTAACTTTTCTAAAATGTACTTACCTTACTTTGCACTGCCATTGTATCATATTCGCAACTGTAAAAAAACTTAATTAAAACATATTGTATACGTATCTTTAAGGAAGCATAATCAAAGCATATAAACCTATCTGTAATGTTGAATTGTTAACGAATCTAAATACAACTTAAAATTCAATGTTTATAACCGAAAACGTTGTACTTACCTTTATACTAGCTTTAGAAATCACAGTACCAGCCTTTGTTAATAATACGATTTTGCTTGTTATGTTATTTTTTTTTTAAAGGACTTGATAGTCCTTTGGGGGCCGGTATGTTGTAACTATATAGGCGCACACCAGCGTTGATTTTTTTAGTCGCATTAAAGTTGTTGTCAAGCATACACGCATTTCATTTCACAAAAATCCAGTCAAGCAATTTGCAACCATAATACATACACCAGCACTCTTGACGACTGGAACGCCTGCCGCTGCAAAAACGTGCCCATGCACCTATACTGCGCCAAAACTGTAAAATGGAATCTTCTTGATGAATCGATGTTACATCGATACGTCAAGAAGATTTCATGGTTTTCCTTTGATTTCGGTAATTTCTTTGGTACCTTATCTCTTTCTTTCATTCTTAAATTGTTATTTACATAAGTTGGTAATATTTCACTCATATGTTCACCAGATGCTTTATGTAAAAGACAAATAGTCCATATACTTGCGCACCTGCAGAAATATTCATCAATAAATAAAATAAATAAATATCGCTGGACAATACACACAGCGCCATCTAGTGCCACACTAAGCAAGGCTTGTGTCGTGGTCACCAGACAGTTGCTATACTACATAATTATATACTTTTTGTTTGTAAATACATACTTATTATACATATAAACAACCATGACTCGGAAACAAATGTCCATGTTCATCACACATTTGCTCAACATTTGCTCCTACCGGGATTTGAACCCGGAACCCGAAGAACGTAAGGCAGCCACACTACCGCTGCGCCATTCGGGTCGTCAATAATGCAAACATGTTGACGTATTGACAGTGCGGCCTCGCTATCAAGTTACTATAGAAGTTGTTTTAAAAAGCATACAAACGAGAAGAGAAATAAGAGAAAGAAAAAGCTATGCAAAAGCCGTGTACGGGGATAATTGGTGAGATAACCATCAAGCTAATCCCGATCTCGTCACCGACACACCGTTATAAAAAATTTACAAACTTTTTTGGTTTTTAAACAGAGAAAGGTATCGAACCTGTGATACTTTGTCGAGATCGACGTCCTCCGTGTCGGCAGGTAGCTCCACGTGCACGATGACGTCGGCGCCTAGCTCGGCTACGTCCAGCGCGGCGCGCGTGGCTAGCTCGCTCAGCACGGACACGCGCCGCCAGCCCATGCGCGTGGCCAGCGCCGTCCACGCTTCCGAGTACTGGCGCGCGTCGCCCGCCGCCAGCACGGCGAAGTCGGCGGCGGGCGCGGGCGGCGGCGCTTGCGGCGTGTAGCCCAGCACCGGCATCGCCAGCGTGGGGCTCTGGCGCGCGACGTCCGCGAAGGCGGCACCGCACGCCGGGCCCGCCACGCCCGACAACGCGCCGAACTCGGCGCCCAGCGCGTCCGTCAGGTACTTGAAGGCCAGCGTGGACGCGCACTGGTCGTCCAGCAGCTCCACCTTGAAGCTGATGCTGTCTGCGGCGGCGCTCTTGGTAGAGTCCTCCTCGGCAAGCACGGCAGCGGCACGCAGTGCACTCGCATCGAAGGCCTGGCGGCGCGTGTGCAGAGGCACCATGACGGCGGTGCGTGCCTCGCCCAGCGGCCGCGTCCACTTCGTGTGCCGCGCCAGGGTGTCGGCGACGGAGCCCGACATACGATATTGCCGAATGAGCTCTCGTAACTCCACTTCCGTGAGCTCGAGTCGACCCAGAATACTAATCACGCTGGGCGAGTGCAGTTCGCGCTCGTTTACAACTTTTGTAAGGCGATAGGGATCGAAAGCACAATCTTGCGCAGTTGCGTCGCAGGGAGGCGGCGCGAGCGGCGCGAGCCCGAGGCGCGCTAGCTCGGGCCGGGGAGCCGAGCGCGAGCACACCAGCAGGGGGCGCGGGGCGCGCGGGTGGCGCACCAGCCGCTCACTCACCGCCAGCAAATGCGCGCCTACGGTGACAATGCTCGTGTGCAGCTTGTAATAACGAACTACATCGTCGAGGACGCGCGCCTCGCTCTCGTCGTCGGTCAGTAATGTCGAGCATGTTGAGTTTGTCATCGAGCACCACTCGGGGGTCAAATTAAAGCTCGAGCAGTTTGACGCAAAGCATACGGACCTGTGAACATACGGACCTGTGAACATCATCATTTTACTTGTCATCATCATTCACCTAGCTTTTTCCCAGTTATGTTGGGGTCGGCTTCCAGTCTAACCGGATGCAGTTTAATACCAGTATTTTACATAGAGCGACTGCCTATCTGACCTCCACAACCCAGTAAATACTGGGTAATACGATACCACTTGGTAGACTAGTTGTCAGACTTTTTGGGCCACTGACTACCTGTAACGACTGTCAAAGATGGACAAATGACTGCCGGGACTAACAGCTTAACGTGCTCTCCGAGACACGGAGGAAAACCGGTATGTAAGGGTGGTCACCCATCCACAGACCAACCTAGGCAAACACGGCTTAACCAAAAGATTGGCCCGAGCGCCTGTTATTATTTAGCCACGAGCATTTATTTTACTTGTCGATGCACTATATTCAGCATCTTCTTGGCGCGTCGAGCAATTTGCAATTGATTGGGCAATTTGATTTGAATTTGCCCAGAATTTAACTTAATGTGAGACGATCACATACCCGAAAGGATCCGTATCGTCCGCAGCCCGTAGAGCGGACACGATGTCATCGTACGGCACATGGTACTGCGCCGCCACCGCCGCGTCGGCGAAGTCGAGCAGAGAGCGCGCCGGGTTTGCCGGGGTGGGGCGGACGTGGCAAGCCAAGCGTGTGGCCGGCACCACGTCACCCAGCTCTGAGAGGCCGACGTCGCGCAGGTGCAGCGCGGGCAGCGGGCGCGCAGCCGGTACGGGCAGCAGCGCTACGTGTGCTTGGTCCTGCACGAGCGCGCGCAGCACGTCATTGCTGCAGGCGGCAGAGGCGGGCGCGAGGGCGCAGGCGTTAGGCGCGGGCACCACCACCGCGTGCACGCCGCGCTCTGCTAATGCCGCCACGGCCAGTGCGCCCAACGCAGCGGCTGCGCCCGGCCCGCCTAACGTCACCGACACCACGGCCACTGTCTGCGCGGCTTCATTCTCTGCTGCTGCGTCTTGCTGCGCGAGTGCGCACGCGACCAGCACGCCGCACACGACTGCATGCCACCACCTGATAATGCTAACAAAAGTTAATCATCGTTTTTATAATTATAATATAGCATGCTATTCAACACAACGTATTGATGACGTTAAGTTTTGTTTTTTTGACAAGTGTATCTTTTAGGAGTAAAACCACTGCGGCTCTTCAGCAGTGGTTTCGGAGTGGTATAGGATGACATTGCAGTTAGTCTTACCTATGGCGTGGCATGTGTGTGCTCCCAGTGAGTACGGTGCAGGGGGCGCGGGGCGCGGGTCCCGCTCTCCGCCTGCGACTGCAACCATCAAGAAAACAAGCATTATGGTCCAAGAACCCGTGGTGTCTAGCTAGATCTACGTCATTTCATTAAAACTTTTTCAATACACGTCCTCAAAAAACTGGTTCTTTTCGCACTACAGTTGACAATCTTTCGAGAGTTTACAATCTCGCTAGATAGGTTACACTATAACGGGTTTTACAATTTTACGGTGACATATCAACTCAAAAATAAATAAATTAAAATTAACCGTGGCAGCTAAGAGTTGACCAGTCTCAAATGACAGCGCCCATTCACGAACATGACGCGTGTATCAGCACCATTCAACTCGACCATATTGAAGGGAACTAAATGAACCGACACACCCGCCACCATCACCGAGACATTTGAGTGAGCATGACATTCTCTCAGCCGCCAAGGCATATTCAAGTCAAAAAAAAAAAAAGATAACTATATGTACATGGTGGCTTTACAGTACATAGTACTCACACATGTACTATGCAATTATATAATAAATCTATACAATGCAAGGATATTTTTACAATCTTCTGCAGCTTCCACAATAACTTGCCTGGGAATCACTTAGTTTGCTCCTATGGTTGTACAGCAGGACCAGCATTGAGCCAAGCATTTTTATCATCAATGTAATCCCCCAACTTATAATATGCTTGCCTACATAGTGTGAGTTTTATACAAGACTAGCTGACCCGCGCAACTTCGTCTGCGACACATAAGTGAAAGAAAGGGTTACAGAGAGTGGGTCGTAAGCACCTCTATATCTAATACTAGCGGACGTCCCGCGGTTTCACCCGCATAGTTCCCGTTCCCGTGGGAGTACGGGGATAAAATATATCCTATGTTACTCGTGGATAATGTAGCTTTCGAATGGTGAAAGAATTTTTAAAAACGGTCCAGTAGTTTTTAAGCCTATTCATTACAACCAAACAAACAAACAAACAAAGTTTTCCTCTTTATAATATTATATAGTGTAGACAATTGTCAAAGAGCACATCACATCACACACATCATTTCGCATAATGAAAAGCGCGTCCGGTACATGATCATTATTTTGCTGCTGAGTTATTTAAAACGGTGTATCTCTGATATTCATTGAAATCAAATTACGTATCCAAGGGCAATGTTTAAAATTAAATACTTGTGATTAACAACGTATTTACTTTGATAAGGATAAATTACCATGTTTATAAAAACAGTTTAAAGGGCTTCTCTCGACGTCCTAACGTCTTCATCCTTAGACACTCGATGACAGTCATACTCCAGCTAGGTCTGAAGTTCTCATCAACGTGTATGCAATGAGCCGCGACACGATATAGCTGCTGTAAACTGTTGCGGACCTCTTACAACTGTAAGCCATTTCAAATTTCGAACACTACGTGCCTATGAGGCCGTGTCCTAAAGTGCACAACTTCTTTAAAGCTTAGAAACCTTCAAGTACGGTGACTATCGGGACATTCCAATTTTAAAGAGTATTCGCACCAAGTTTTATGTGAGTTCGACCTTTTTTGAATAAAATAGGATTGAGTTTCCAAACATTTATCAAAATAACATGTAGTTTAAATCAAAAGCACTAAGGTCCATATTCACCAAAAACATGACGGTCTGATTATCTAAAAACGGCTGTTTAAAACACATTTTTGTATGGGAGCATGTCACAGGGACAGCGGTTTTTAGAAAATCAGACCGTTATCTCTTCGGTGAACATGGACCTAAGGAGTGTTGATATCAAATTCGAAACAAATCACCACCAAAATAACTTTCTACCCCTTTTTAACCCCATTAGAATTTCAATTAAACACGTCTTCCATCAATTCTGTTAAAAATTTAAATAGATAGGACCAGTAGTTCGTTGTATTATTTTATTTGTAATATGTATTATACAGGGTGGAAATGGTTAACGGGGCAGTAAAGGGAGCTACCTTAACCGTTGAGTATTAGAAACAGGAGCGATTGGCATCAAAAAAATGTTGTGTAATGTAGCAATTTTCTTGCTACCTGTACGTTTTTTTTTTTTTTAATGTCTGAATGGGGATCAAAATTTCACGAAATATTTCGGATGGTTTTCTAAGACCATTTTCATGTAGCTGCAGTGACTTTTTGAGTACTCTAACCTGGGTTGGTCTGGAAGAACTTTTTGATCAGTGTCGGAAAGAAGATCGATTGGCATCAAAAAAAATGTTTTATTATGTAAAATGGCAATTTTACATAAAACAATTTTACTTTTTAACTTTTTTATTAAATCTCTTTTTGGGACAAGCCCGCCACACACGCCCAATACTTATACCGAGGAAAGCCGATTTTCTTGAGTTCCGCTATTTTGGGCGTATTCACCCCAAAAATCAAATAAAAAAAATTGAGAAATTATATTTACCTGTATTAGATTTGAAGTATTTACAGTAACTTTAAAAGGTTTACACTTCATTGGATTTTATTCTATAAGTGTATGAAGTTATTTAATTTTAAACACAAAACCCTCTTTTTTACGTCTCTGGATGAGATTTTAAAAAAATGCTGAAACAGGTATTTCTTTATTTTTAATAATAAGTATTTACTCTGAGTTTTATGATTCTAGAACAATCTAAAATTTTTTTTTCATACAAACTTTACCCCCCCTTTTCACCCCCTTTTTTCAAAATTTTGCATAATTTCTATAGCCTAAATGTTATTCTGAGTTTATTTAAATAGAATAGTGAAGTTTTCATCAAAATCCGTCCCGCAGTTTTTACGTGATGCGCGGTCAAAGAAACAAACAAACATACAAACAAACAAACAAAAATTTTAAAAGTGGTTTTAATATATTCAGTTACTTATTTTAAGTCACCCTGGTCGGTTTTTTTTTTAAATCTTCAATGTACAGAATTTTCGGTCTCAACGATTTTAATTTTTATTATATGTATAGATTTAAATTTCGTCTCATTAAGTTGTAGAATGTGGGGAGGTATTTTATTGTAACATTTTAAACAGTACCCCATAAAAGATGAATCTACTTTAGCAAGCCTGAAACCTGGCTGAACCAATTGATCCCTATTTCTAGTATTATAGTGGTGTCTGTCACCTCTTTTACTGAATAAATGCAGAGTTTTCCTAACGTACATGATGTTTTCATAGATGTATTGACAAGGTACTGTCATGATATTAATTTCTTTAAACAACTCTCTTAGAGAATCGCGTCTACAAAATTCATATATGGCTCTGATGGCTCTTTTCTGCAGAATAAATATAGACTCGATGTTTGCAGCCCGTCCCCATAGTAAAATACCGTATGACATAATACTATGAAAATAACTAAAATAAACTAGCCTCGCGGTAACAACATTAGTAAATTGACGGATTTATCTAACAGCATATGCTGCTGAACTCAGGCGTCCTGCAAGAGATGTTAAATGAGGGGCCCCATTCCATCGTTTTATCGACAAATTCTAGTTTCTCTTGATTTAATACTACGTCACAATCACTACTTTTGACATTTGGTAGAGCAAATCTGATGCAATTTATTGTTTTTTCCATTTAGAACAAAATTATTAGCGGTGAACCAATTATGAACCTGCAGTAGGGCGTTATTTACATCGTCAAGATTAGTGGCACGTCTGTTTATCCTAAATATTAAAGAAGTATCGTCTGCAAACAACACCATTTGCGGGTGATTGTTGAATAAATGGGGTAAGTCATTAATATAAACCAAAAAGAGGAAGGGACCCAATATCGAACCTTGTGGTACACCCATTTTTACTTTTAAACCCATTGAATTAACACCATTTATTTGTACCTGCTGCTGCCTATCACTCAAATACGATTTTAAGAAAATAGAGAAGCTCAAGTTAAGAAAACGACGATTTTGTATTATTGTCTGAATAAGTGTGAGTAGTCCTTTACCACCTGGAGGCGATAGTCCTCACACGCCTACACGAATGGCGCGCGGAGGCACTACGCCGGCCGGGGGGAAACTCCGCTGCCGCGGCAAATCGCCGCTCAGCGGACAGACCTCCGGCGCGATCTCATGGCGACATGGAGAGAGCGACTGTCGCAACCCCGTGCAGGGCACGCCACGATAGTGGCGGTAAGTGCCCTCTTTGAGGAGTGGCTTGAGAGGCGCCACGGGCGTCCTCACCTTCCGCCTGACGCAGGTCCTCACCGGACACGGATGTTTCGGGAGGTACCTGCACCGAATCGGGCGGGAGGAGACGCCCGGGTGTCTCCACTGAGAGGATCGACCGGAGGACACGGTGGAGCACACGGTGGAAGTCTACCCTGCGTGGGTGGAGCACCGCCGTGTCCTCGTAGCGGCGATCGGTGGCGCGGCGGCGGCGACCTCTCGCGTCCGGCCCTGGTTCAATCCATGGTCCGGAGCGAGACGCAATGGGAAGCCGTCACCTCCTTCTGCGAAGCAGTCATGCTAGCGAAGGAGGTGGCGGAACGAGAGAGGGAGAGAGCCTCTCTTCCCAGCCGCCGCGGGAGACACACCGGGCGTCAGGGGCCACGTGGTGGCTACCGGCCACCGTAGATGCGGGCCTGTGGACGGTTAGCTATGGGCTAGCTAGCCGTCCGTCCGTCTAATGACGACAGACCGTGTCGATGGCGCGTTCGTGTTCCACGCGCGCCTCAAAGAGATGTCAGCATAAGGGGAGGGGCCCGCAAGGGCCGAAGCCTGCCGGGGTTGCGGGCCTAATCGAAAGAGATACCGCGGCCTCGGAACATAAAGGGCGAGGAAGGAACATGGATGGGTTTTAGTCAGTAAAAGTCTGACACTCCCTCCCGCTCCGCCCAGAGTGGGAGAAGTCATTTCATGATTTCCCAGCCTAAAAAAAAGGCAGCATCACTACCATTACGCCAAACGGGTCGTCGATAGAAGCTTTCTGCTTGAATATTTGTCACAAATATAGATGCTATAAAATAACAACGATGCTGAAATCATGAGATAGTGACTTCATCGATGATGTGTGGTGAACTGGTGACTAAGTTACTAAAGTTACTTAAACTGTTGAGATGCTCACTGATGGTGGCTGACCTAATCATTTATAGGACAAGGTAGTTTTTACCCAACTACGGCGAGGCAAAAAGGAGGGTTATGATTTTAACAGGTATGTATGTAGGTACTATGTATGAAAGTATGTCTATGTACGAATGTATGTTAATAATAATATGTTCTAAAATACTTATCATAATAAATTTGACTAATGAAGTATAGATGGAACCGTCTTGATCGTCCGAAGCGTTATTAGTAGTCGTATTTTAGTCTGAACTTGTTTTTTTGGAGGAGAAATAAGTATATAAAATAGAAGTCTGTTTAATTACTACCCGATAAAACAGTAAAATCGCGGGTAAAAGTAAGTTTTGTTTAAATACAGTCCCAGATGACGTCACACTTACGTCCATCACACATACACACCGTATCACACGTTACTCGTTAGTACAAGTGTGAGTTGTGACGGTGTGCCTACGCGGCTCCGGCGCGCTATCGTGATAGTTAGCGATTTGCAATGCGTTTACTAACAGAGAAGTGTTATCAGTAATAAACTGAATGTTATCTATTCGTATCCTCTAGATAGGCACAATCTGTTACAGGAATCATTACAATAACAAAGAGCTTCTGACCTAACTCTTGTTTATGTTTTATGCCTGCGCACTAATACTCAGCGACACACAATTGGTAAATGGTCGGGGTGCTTCAAGACACTTCAAGTCCCGATTATGAGGACAGAGAATCAGAGATACTTCCGTCACACGCATTTCACAATTTTACGGTTTCACTTCAATAGATTATCATCTACTAAAAACTAGTGCGTTAAATTGTAAGCAGTATATTTGTTTCACAATATTTCGAGAGTTTACAATATCGCTAGAGAGATTACAATATAACGTGTTTGACAATTTTACGGTGACATAATTATATATTATATGTTTCAAAAGCCGTAAAAATTGTGACCCCTCCCCCCTAATTTCTAAAACTTATGAAGACACAAAAACTGTTTTTAAAACAGGAGGAGACAAAGCAATCTAAAAAAAATACGCAATGTAATAGTACATTGTAATACAAGGGGCTAAAATGACCCATTATTTTGTCGTCTGTGGGGTAAACGTAGGAGATAAAAAAACCGGCCAAGAGCGTGTCGGGCCACGCTCACTGTAGGGTTCCGTAGCTTCCCAGACCATTAAAAATACCAACATTTTTCGTCAGCAAAAATAACTTTGTTTTTCATAGTATTTGTATGAAAAACAAAGTTATCATTTGCGTTTTTTTGAAAAAGTGCTATGTAACTCAAAAACTATTCAACTCATCAAGTTGAAAATAATTTTCCTAGAAAGTTCATATAAAGGTCTACTTCTGTGATTTTTTTCATATTTTTTAAACTTATGGTTCAAAAGTTAGAGGGGGGGGACACACATTGTTTTTGACTTTCGGAGCGATTATTTCCTAAAATATTAATATTATCAAAAAATGATTTTAGAAAACCCCTATTCATTTTTAAATACCTATCCAACAATATATCACACGTCAGGGTCAAAATTAAAAAAAAAATCGCTCCCCACTTTACGTCTGGGGGAGGTACCCTAATAAAAATGTTTTTTTAAATTTTTATTTTTGCACTTTGTCGGCATGATTGATATACATATTGGTACCAAATTTCAGCTTTCTGGTGCTAACGGTCACTGAGATTATCCGCGGACAGACAGACAGACAGACAGACATGGCGAAACTATAAGGGTTCCGTTTTTTGCCATTTGGCTACGGAACCCTAAAAAGGAATCCTAATTATAATTCAAATAAATAATACAGAAAAAATCATAAAAGGAGATAGTTTTTTTTGGGCCCACCAGGTCATTGCATTTATTATTTATAATAACACCAAAAAAAGGTAACCATTTTACTATGGTAGTAAACGAAATATTACGTAGAATTGAAAACGAAATCTTAAAATCATAATAAATAAGCTATGTTATGATATTTTATTGCGAGTCAAATCATTCCTGTTTTGGTCAATGTCATTTGACAGCAAATACTTACGTGAATAGGGGCGTTTTTTTTCTGTTTACTAAAAAAAGTACGGTACCTACCCGTTGGTAATCATATTTGCTATAATTATTATAGAATCAGAAAGAATATAAAAAAAAATATTATTAAACTGTGAGCATTTTTAATGCTATTTTTAAAGGTTTACACTAAAATCGCATAGATGGTTTAAACAATCAACGTGGCACGGAACTTTATGAACCCACTTATTTAGTGATTGACAGACAACTTCATTATTTTGACATTTACTTTTTCTGTTTATTTTGATTTTCGTAAGTGTTTTTGCAGATTTTTCGCATTTATTCCGTTTAGACAAAGCTTAGCTAATTTAACCACTGGAATCTAGAGGTTATAAGGAACAAATCAATGTAAGTTTCATGATTATATGCTATAATTTATGTGGGTGGCCTAGTCCCCGAACAAGAAAAATTGTCTCCTTTCGCGGCAATGCCTTTTTTTATTTCTTCTGTAGCTGGAATGTAACGCACACATTCTGCCAAAGAGTTCGGCGTTCGGCGCGTTTGGTTTCATTTTTAGGGTTCCGTAGCCAAATGGCAAAAAACGGAACCCTTATAGTTTCGCCATGTCTGTCTGTCTGTCTGTCTGTCTGTCTGTCTGTCTGTCTGTCCGCGGATAATCTCAGTGACCGTTAGCACCAGAAAGCTGAAATTTGGTACCAATATGTATATCAATCATGCCGACAAAGTGCAAAAATAAAAATTAAAAAAAACATTTTTATTAGGGTACCTCCCCCAGACGTAAAGTGGGGAGCGATTTTTTTTTTAATTTTGACCCTGACGTGTGATATATTGTTGGATAGGTATTTAAAAATGAATAGGGGTTTTCTAAAATCATTTTTTGATAATATTAATATTTTAGGAAATAATCGCTCCGAAAGTCAAAAACAATGTGTGTCCCCCCCCTCTAACTTTTGAACCATAAGTTTAAAAAATATGAAAAAAATCACAGAAGTAGACCTTTATATGAACTTTCTAGGAAAATTATTTTCAACTTGATGAGTTGAATAGTTTTTGAGTTATATAGCACTTTTTCAAAAAAACGCAAATGATAACTTTGTTTTTCATACAAATACTATGAAAAACAAAGTTATTTTTGCTGACGAAAAATGTTGGTATTTTTAATGGTCTGGGAAGCTACGGAACCCTACAGTGAGCGTGGCCCGACACGCTCTTGGCCGGTTTTAAATTAAATGTTATTTTTTTAATGGAACAGTAATAAGTCTATTCTTTATGAATCTATACTATATAATATTATAAAGCAGAAGAGTTTGTTTGTTTGTTTGTTTGTTTGTTTGTTTGTTTGTTTGGTTGAACGCGCTAATCTCAGGAACTACTGGTTCAAATTGAAAAATTCTTTTTGTGTTGGATAGTCCATTATCGAGGAAGGCTTTAGGCTATAAAACATCACGCTATGACCATTAGGAGCGGAGCAGGAATGAAAAATGTTGCAAAAACGGGGATTTTTTCCCTCTCTTATGTGACGCAGACGGAGTTGCGTGGGTCAGCTAGTTATGAATAAAGACATGCGTTTTCGAACACAGACTACGAAAATTTAACAAAAAAAAAAACTTTTTCCCCTAGGGCAATAAATGCAATTTTACGCCCGCTCTGGTACGCTATTATGACGGTATTTTTGAGCAAGAGGAGTGAAAAAAAAACTTTCAGATTGTTTCCAATAAAATTAAATATTTAGTTTTTGGGATATGGAAATTATTCATCAACTTCATAAACATGCTAATTTAATAATTATTTGAATGGAGCGTTTAAGGGAATATGCTGGAAATACAAAACTCTTTTTGTTTATTAAAGACTAGCTGACCCGCGCAACTTCGTCTGCGAGTGAGGGTTAAGGTGGACGCACGCTTATCCGCGCCGAAGGAATCGACCGCGCCGAACGCATCGAATTTTAGAATTACTTGTATGAAATCCTATGAAACCTCGCACACCTATCCGCGTCGAATCGTCCAAATCGAGCAGAACCCCAGAAATCCTCGAAAAATTCGGATGACGTCATCAGATTTGACCACAGAGTTTAAAATCACTACGTTTAGATTCGACCGATGCGGTCGCATTCTGTCAGTTGCGAACAGGTTTTTTTTTTTTTTTTTATTTATTCGTGATATGGATATGTCACCGTAAAATTGTCAAATACGTTAGATTGTAATATCTCTAGCGATATTGTAAAGTCTCGAATTATTGTCAAATGAACATACTGCTTACAATAAAACGCATTATTTTTCGTGAAATGCATGCGATGGTAATCAACTCACGCGGTGTGGAGAGAAGGAGGGGTCCCTCTTGCCCAGTGGTACAACTCTCATGAAAAGATAATGTACCATTCCTGAGAAATACCGATTAATATAACCTAACCTTAAAACACTTCATATTCCCATAAAAAGCGTAGTCAACGGAGCCCCGCTTCGCGGGGCCTCTGTTTCCGGGTGCAAAGGAACCTAACTAACCTAACGGGGGGGTGCCCCAAGTCCCGATTATGGGGGCAGAGATACTTCCGTATGTTCAGTTGACAATAATTCGAGATATTACAATATCGCTAGAGAGAAACACGTTATATTGTAATATAACGTGTTTGACAATTTTACGGTGACAGATACATGTCCTTCAGTCGTAATCATGAGTTGCGAACAGGTGCCATCAGTTGTCGCTAGTGGTGATTTTGGTATTGCCATTTAAGAACCACACTCACCAAGAAAAAAAACCGGCCAAGAGCGTGTCGGGCCACGCTCACTGTAGGGTTCCGTAGCTTCCCAGACCATTAAAAATACCAACATTTTTCGTCAGCAAAAATAACTTTGTTTTTCATAGTATTTGTATGAAAAACAAAGTTATCATTTGCGTTTTTTTGAAAAAGTGCTATATAACTCAAAAACTATTCAACTCATCAAGTTGAAAATAATTTTCCTAGAAAGTTCATAATATATAAAGGTCTACTTCTGTGATTTTTTTCATATTTTTTAAACTTATGGTTCAAAAGTTAGAGGGGGGGGACACACATTGTTTTTGACTTTCGGAGCGATTATTTCCTAAAATATTAATATTATCAAAAAATGATTTTAGAAAACCCCTATTCATTTTTAAATACCTATCCAACAATATATCACACGTCAGGGTCAAAATTAAAAAAAAAATCGCTCCCCACTTTACGTCTGGGGGAGGTACCCTAATAAAAATGTTTTTTTTAATTTTTATTTTTGCACTTTGTCGGCATGATTGATATACATATTGGTACCAAATTTCAGCTTTCTGGTGCTAACGGTCACTGAGATTATCCGCGGACAGACAGACAGACAGACAGACATGGCGAAACTATAAGGGTTCCGTTTTTTGCCATTTGGCTACGGAACCCTAAAAAGGGAAGTAAAACATAAGGCAGTCTTTCAAGTTCGATCTTAGAACTTCGAATACTAACGGAAGGACCGTTGTTTATATATTCTAGTTCTTCTTACTGATCTTATGAAAAAGCTGCGGAATTTCGAAACACCAGAGGAAAGAAGTAAGCGGGAAACTGCTAGGCGTAGGGACCTACAAAATAAGATTCAACCTCATTTAAAAGTAGTCAATCATGCAGCAAGTTATCAATCGGTTAAACTGTTTAATAAACTACCTGTACACTTGAAGTCAATTTATAACTTAAATCAGATATAGCAGGAGTTAAAATCATTTTTGTTAGAAAAGTGCTACTACACCCTTGATGAGTTTCTCTGTGACACATACAACTAGACTTAATTATATTTACTATTTTAATGACATAATATTTTTATTTTTGACATTTGTACAGGAATTAATATTTTTATTTTTTTGTTGACATTTGTACAGATATTAGTATTTATTTTTATTTTTGGCATCATTAAGTCTGATTGAATTTGTTTAACATCTTTTAATTGACATACATCTTTTTACAACATTACTATTGACATTTTAATATACTTTACTGACATTTAAATATACCTTTGACAGTAATTGTAATGGTAAAATCTTAATTTGTTGTTCTATTTTTATTATGTTATTTATTTAACATACTATAACAGGGAGAGGGCTAGGCATCAACGTCAATGGCGAGTACATCACTCACCTTCGGTTTGCCGACGATATAGTGGTCATGGCTGAGACCATGGAAGACCTCAGTACAATGCTCGATGACCTCAGTAGAGCTTCCGAAAGAGTGGGTTTAAAAATGAACATGGACAAGACGAAGGTCATGTTGAATGCCCATGTCACACCCATTCCTATTAAGATCGGAGGCTGTACACTCGAAATTGTAGACGATTATGTATACCTAGGACAAACGGTCCAGTTAGGTAGGTCTAATTTCGAGAAAGAGGTCAATCGTCGAATCCGACTCGGCTGGGCAGCGTTCGGGAAACTGCGCGGTATCTTCTCGTCCAACCGCAGTGTCTCAAGACGAAAGTCTATGACCAGTGTGTGTTGCCAGTGATTACATACGGGACCGAAACGTGGTCGCTCACAATGGGCCTTATCAAAAGGCTTAAAGGCACCCAAAGGGCAATGGAGAGGGCTATGCTCGGAGTTTCCTTGCGTGATCGAATCAGAAATGAAGATATTCGCAAGAGAATCAAGGTCACCGACGTAGCCCGAAGAATTGCTAAGCTTAAGTGGCAGTGGGCAGGGCACATTGGTCGCAGAACGGATGGCCGTTGGGGCCGAAAAGTTCTGGAGTGGCGACCGCGGACCGCGACCGCTTTTTTAATATTCTTATGATCATTTTCCCACTAAAAAGCGTAGTCGACGGAGCCCCGCTACGCGGGCCCCTATTTCCGAGTGCAGGGTTTAAAGGAATCTACCTAAACTAACGTGGGGTGCCCCAAGTCCCGATTATGGGGGCAGAGATATTTCCGTATGTTCAGTTGACAATATTTCGAGAGTTTACAAACTCGCTAGAGAGATTACAATCTAACGTGTTTGACAATTTCACGGTGACATAAATCGCTGGACATTAACACACAGCGCCACCTAGTGCCACACTAAGCAAAGCTTGTGTCGTGAAATATTCCTTGTACCTTATTGTTTTTAAAACATCGTTTAGTTAACCATTTTTTGTTTAATGCAGCATGTTTTTGGTGAAACGGAACGCATTCTTAAATCGCGTCGTCCTCGATAACGCCGGTAGTGACGTCGAAGTCTGTGTCAAAACTTTTATTTGAAAAAGTAGTCAAAGTTCTGTACTAAATATTATAATGTGAAAGTAAGTTTGCTAGTGACCTTTTCACGCCTAACCACTGAACCGATCATCCTGAATGTATATTATGCGTTGTCAGGTGTACAGAAAGGGACATCGGGGTACCTTTTGCCTGAAAAAAAAAGTACTTTTCCCGAGGAAAACAACATTAACGTTCTCTTGATAACAGATGGCGCCACGTGTCTTTCGAAGCATGAGTGAACTATATTATTACAAGCAGTCAGCAGATTACACTATATTAATATAACGCGAGTGAAGCCGCAGCCATAAATTAGTACTTATATAACAGTTGTACATCTGACGGTCATGTTTTTTTCGGTAACGAACAAACAAGGTAAAATTTCGGGGATTCCCAATTTCCATCCCTTTCGTACGATGTCTCGTGAAAGCCTGGGCAGACGAGGGACTTTTGTCCGCGCGGATAGAAATGACCGTTCCTGCTTATTTGTTGTTGTGTTGTTTGTTATTTATCTATTGGTTGACGTCTATTAGTTGTTGGATTTTATTGGCGGACAAATATTGTCCCTCGTCTAGCAGAAGAAGCGCAGCTGACGCTTGTGCACGGCGCCGCCGGCGCCTAGCGCCTAGCGCCTGTAGCCGACGACGCAGTTAGCATTGACATCCAATGTCCAATGACAAAGCAATGTCCGCACTGAACATTTGTGAACATATGAATGTTAGACACTGTGCCAGGAATATTGGAATGATTTAACAAATAATTGTCTAATTGTGACACAAAATCACTATTCCGAACAGGCCAATAATTACCTATCAGTAGTAAGTAAAAGCTAAACGTCAGGTAGTCCGGACAACGTTTATATTGAGGGTAGTGAGAACAACACAAGCACTGCATCCACACCCGCACATGGGTGAAGTTTCGAGACGAGCACTAGACGCGAGCGCGGAGAGCGCGGCGAGCGCGGCGAGCGCTGCGAGCGAACGAGCAGTATAGTGCGTGCGCGTGGCGGTGCCGCCGCGGGCTGACTGCCGCGCGCGCCACCCGCCGTTGTGCGCGGGCGCCCCGCTCCGCGCTCCAATCGTAAACAAACTCATTAGCAGAAGAGGTCCTCAATCTTGATCGGATCGGCTAATGTATTAACAAAAGCACACTAACAAAAGCAGCCAAACCAAAATATTTTCGTCACTTCAGTCATAGTACACTGTATGCATAGTACACTGTATGCCTCGTACCTATTTGCTACAACGACATCGTTACGGAAAATAAACAGGTCTACAGTCGGTGGGTCGTCTTCAGTAAGTGGTGATCCCAGAACCCCATCATCACCTTCTTTCTTTGACCTGTCCGTCGCACATCGTGTACATTACCAGAGTGGATCACGCTGATAAACAGCGCGTGATGTGTCATCGAGTGCTCTGCGTCATTCCTCATTGATAGATGTGTGTCTCTGCTTCACTGTAGCACTGGGTGCATCCCTGTCATGCATGCTAGTTTGTCTGTTTTAGCGCAAAATAAAATAGATCGTTATGTCCACTGTCCACATACAACTTCGTTAGTGATACGGAAATATCTTTATAGAATGTCTGTGTACCATATCGATAGCGAAGGGCGATGAGAATTGCGTGTCGCATGTCGTTGGCACACTGCATGCGCCACGAGCGAGCATACACGGCACAACCTTCCTCTAAGAAATTCTCAACGAATCAACGGCGGACAAAGTATTTCCCCGCCAATAGCATAACACGTAGCAGAAAATTTTATCATTTTTTCCTACAGATTCTAGATGATAGAATAATACTTGTAAGTATGCGAAACTTGCCTAGAGCGGCATCCTCGACTCCCAGGGGTCCGGCTCTACAAGGTACTGACGGTCTGGTAACAGCCATGCCATGGCCATCCGCTGGAGACTAGTGGAGACAGCGCAGGACCGGTCGGAGAGGCGATGCTTGAGACAGACTTTATTCTAAACAAAACATTAAAACGAAGAGCTCTTGGTGGATAGTATGCTTACACCACCTGCAGAGCAGCAAACACTTCGCTACCGTGCTTCGGTTGACAGATCTCGGCGATAAGCGTAAGTCCTTCGATGTGACTTTGTTGTCTGTTCAATAGAGGAAATGATGGACGTTACCAAAGGCGCCAAACAATGTAGTAGCTCAGTTCTGCGCCGACACAATTTAGTTCACCATCGCACCCAAAGAAGAAGCTAAGGAAACTTGTTATTCTTGTTAACAATATGCTTGGAAATAGATCCCTGAGGGGTACGTTCTTAACTATGACATGCGGAGACTGCTAACATAGTTCCATCCGTTGACCAGCCTATTTCCAGAATATGTAATCATGATGACTACGTCTACGGATATTTCAGCAGGTAATCGAGTCCCGCAGAAAAGCAAATGCCAAATAAAATACAGCGCTAACCTGATGTGGCCATACCTATTGTTGTAAAACATAAATGTGCATAATTAAGCGAATAATTTGGCACTACATTAATAAATAATTCATGACCGGTGGCGCTCATTCACGTGGCCGGGCCTCTAATTATATTACTATTCTCGATTCGTACTCCGCTACACAACATGTTATGTGCACACAGCTGCAAAATGTTTGTGATGTTTTATTTAAAAAATGGAGGCTTGATTTTCTTATGGGGCGTGCGTCGTTCATACAAACGTAATACCAAAATAATTCGTACTTAAACCAAACATATTCTTGAAAAACTGTGCATTTATTTCGATTGAATTACATAATATTTAGGTTCCCAAATATGTATTTTGTAAGGACAATGATATTTAGACGAGATATGAGGAATTTAAAATTTCTATAGAAAGCTTATTTTTCTCATAACTCTTGTTTAAATCAATGTCCATTCACAATATATATTTGGGAACCTAGATATTATGTAATCCAATCGAAATAAATACACACTTCCTTAAGAATATGTTTGGTTTACGAATTATTTTGGTATTACGTTTGTATGAACGACGCACGCTCCGCCGGCCCCTTAAGTCGCACAATTACTTAATTTTGTTCTGACAAGTTTATACAAACGAAACGCTTGTGGCAATCGCTTTCAATGCCTTTTTGCGACAACGAATCTTAACAGGAATGACGTATACAAGCTTTCCGGTACCCCATTTGTCGAAATCGGTTTTCATCATCATTATCGCTGATAGAATAACGGGAACACGTAGAACGTGTTCCCGTTATTCTATCAGCCTCTGGGACCCAAATCTGCAATTAAAATTATCACCTTGGATGTGTATGTTTTCTTCTCGATGAAAATGTGCTAACTACTTATAGACACACTATAGTGTTGATTGGATAAGCAACAGCAGCTTGCGTGAGGTATTGCAACAATAATGACACCATATCAAACGCGGCAGGAGGTCGGCCGTGAGCTTTCTCCGCCAGCGAGAGAGTTGAGCGTCCGCCGCCGCGCAGCATCCGGCATCGTTGTGGACGATGCAGCACACCGCCCCGCTGTGGATGTGGGTGTACCAGCGCGACCAACAGCTGATGACAGCACAATTTTCAGCCAAATCGTTTCAGCCGTTCTTGAGTTATAAATAGTGTAACTAACACGACTTTCTTATAAATGTATATAGAAAGAAAAAGAAGAAAGATTTGAATAATTCTGACATACTCACTTATTATCGCGACGAGCTATGTAGTAAAATATGGTTCGGGAAAGTTAAGTCCAGAATCGATGGTTTTATTATTGTTATCAAATTATTATTATACTAGCTTCTGCCCGCGACTTCGTACGCGGATCCTGTTCCTTATGCCAGCGACAACGGGGTTGTCAAAATCGAAGATCTGAAACGTCTGATGTCGAATTCTAAGAGCCTGGGGACGGGAAAATAACGAATCATTCCCACCTGAGCAACACATACCGTTTGTTTCTTTTTGCCATTTAACAGCTTCACAAAAAGTACAATTTTGAACCATACCTCCGATGGCGGAATATGTGACGTATTCAATCATAGGAGTATACGTAAATGCAATCCGTTCCTTATCAACCCAAGGAAAGTCGCCATTTCCTACGGCTATATCTTGAGACACATCCGATTCTTCATATGATATCGATATTCTGTTCAGAGAATGTTGAAGTCGATCAGAATTCAAGCGTTCGTTGCGCTCTTCTTCTGTCTCTTCATGCCGTACTCCAGCAATTCTTTCTCTCTCACTTTCTAACTGATTATGAATATTTTGTTGTGTGCGTGTTCGGGACAATGTATGATAATCTCGATCAGCAGTTAGTCGCGCATCACGTTCATCACTCGTTTCAAAAGACCTGTTAGTAGATGTGCGAATACGCTGAGAACTCAAGCGTGATTCTGTATCGATAAACGTATCCGGTTCGCGAGACATTGCATGTCACTCACGATCAGCGGTCAGTCGCGCATCACGTTCCTCACTTGTCTCTAGAGATCTAGAAGTCGATACGTAGATACGCTTGGAACTCAAGTTCTCTATCCGTGAACGTCTCCGACTCGCGAGACAATGCATGACGTTCACGATCAGTGGTCAGTCGCGCATCTATTCTTCACTGGTCTTTAGAGACCTGGATGTAGATACGTAAATACGCTGAGAATGCAGGCGTGCTTCGCGATCCGAAGAGGTTTCCACGGAGCAAGTTGCAGCCTGATGTTCTCGAACAGCATCAAGTCTCTCCTGACGCTCTTCGGCAGATTCTTAGAATCTTATGATCCTCAATCTTTTAGCTCCTTTGTAACATTGGGAAGATTTGACCTCTTTCTAGGCATGGTTATAGTTTTGTTGTGAAGATACCTAATCAATTAAAATCTAAGTGATTGCTCCCCTGCGTTCCGGTAGGCTACCGCGTCACGAAGATAAATGGAAATGGAAATTAAACACTCAAATAAAATAAGCCCGAAGGCTAAAACAATAAATGGGAGTTTTGGCCAGTAGAGTCTTTTCAATGATATACCATCGTCATCGAAAATCACTCCAAAACTGTTAGGTACCGCCTTCACCACGTGGAGGTACTCCCAGCTTATGTTATTTTACAATTATACAGTGAAATTAGTGATAGCTTTGCAATTATTTTCACATCAGATGTTTCTGTTCTTCGATTTTTTTTAAGTCAACAGGAAATGCCCATCAGACCGAACAACTTTTGCTAAGACGTCATTCCTAATATGTGTTATGGTGTAGCTGGGCTCTTGGAGTGCCACAACAGGTGTTCCAGATCTTCGATTTTTATAAGTCAACAGAGAGTGCTCATCAGATTGAACAACTTTTGCTAAGACGTCATTCCTATATGTATTATGGTGTAGCTGGGCTCTTGGAGTTCCACATCAGGTGTTCCAGATCTTCAAATTTATTCTCTCAGCAGAAAATGCTTATCACGTGGAACAATTTTTGCTATGGTGTCAATCATTAAAATCCGTCTAGTAGTTCCAAAGATTAGCGTGTACAAACAAACAGACAGACAGTTTTTTTTTTGGATTCGTGCTCTGTTACTGTTTCTAAACCCCCCTCAATTATTTTTTTTTAATATATTCAATGTACAGTCACAGTTTTTTTACTGTTTTATTATATGTATATTGATATAGATATAGAAGATGTTTTGCAATGGTCAAGCGTTATGTCATCTCAGGGGAATGAGATGCATAAACAAGTTAGAAGGGAACGGGGAACGGGTTTATGTTGCCGGTTGAGTCCATTTTTTTTTTAAACCTGTTATGTTTGTTGTTGTTTTAACATCCGAGCTCTCAACTAATCTACTGAAGTGATGGACATGATCTACTCGTATCAATAGATGGTTTCACAGAAACATAAATTGCGATATGAATACAATAGCTCGGTGTAGAGGACATCTGCATGGCTATTCACGCTTCAATTCGATTTCGATTCGACAAGTCGTACCTATGTCTAACTGTTTTTGGCATTTCGGAAGCGAGCGAGATAGACATACGACTTTCCGAATGGAAGCGTTTGTGAATAGTTATGTTGTGCGTCGGAAGAAACGAGTTTTATTTCAAAGTTAACATTAATTTAGGAAACAGAGCCTTATACTGATGATGTCACGACATAGCGAGCTCTAGCACGGCGTTATTAACATTGTTTTTAATTACAATTGGAACACTCGCGCGCGTTTCTATGCCCCTTCAATTATAAATAGTCATTATTTGCTGGCCCAATTCGTGGAAACAGTTAGTTTAATCATTGGATTTACTATCGTAGCACGCCAACGTCCGGCGTGACCGGATCGTGCAGGCTTGCCCAACACAACTGGACCTCCTCACTCGACTACGCTCTAAGTTCACTCAGTCACTAAAGCCTGATTGCCAAGCACCTCAAACGAAATTTCAATAACTTTTCTTATTATTTTTTTTTTCCGAACTTTAAGTAAGCTTTCATAAACAAAATAATAAAATCATATTAGATGGTTTTGGTGGGCTTCCAGAACAGCACGCAGCAATAAGTGACCCATACTTGGCAATCGGCGTGGCGGCGCGCGGTGGCGGCCGGCACCAGCAAGGCCACATATCAGGGTTGCAGACTATGGTGTGCCGGCCGCGCCGGTCGTATAATGCTGGATGTGAAAAGCACTTGAATTCGGTTTCATGTTGCGACACTTGCGCCGCACGTATAAACTAGGCAACTTCTCTATTCTATAATAACAACGATTTGGCAACTCTTGAATACTCTTGATACACTATTTTTATAATCCGGCGACTTTCCGTTTGTTTATATTACTTATAGATCTATTTTTATGCTATTGTGAAGAGTATTTGTGTTCAGGTGGCGCGGCGGCCCAGAGAGTGCTGCGCGGTAGGAGGAGGGAGGGGGCCTCATGTCGGCTCGTTGTATTGGAGACAACAAAACAAATTGTTATTTATTGTTAAGACACAATAGTATCATTAAAATACCGCACAATTAAACATTTCAACTGTTGAGAACGTTTGCAATGAACAACACAATTTTTCAAGACCAAATCTATTGGAACAATGTCAAATATTTTGAAACGTTTTATTCGCTGTCTTTGGAAGCGTAGCAGCCTACAGCTATTATTGAGATGCGGGTGCTGCGAGGTGCAGGGAAGTGCTGTGGCCACAGCTGCGCCGTCTACCACTCAGCAGTAACATACGGAACGTAAGTACCTACCTCGCGGTAACATAGAATGTGGGAGTGCACACTACATACAGTACTCCGTCACACTCGGTGTGACGGAGTACTGTAATCACTGTCAGTATTAACAGTATTAATTTGTAAATAAATAACTGTTTACATGTCAGCAGTCGCGATCGCGACGCCAACGTCATGTCACCGACTCACCGCGGCCTTCAGCGGTGAAAGTGGTAAACCGGAATAGCTGATCGTATATTGCGGATAAACTGCTACATATCAAAAGTAATATGTTAGACGTTTCACTCAATTACAGAATGACACACATTCGCGCGATGCTGTATCATATAATACCACTCTCTCCTTTATTAATACTCGTAATGTTGTTGTGGTGTGATGGACTACTCGTGCTCCACTGTAACCTTAATTAGCATTAAGTAACATGTGTAGAGAAAATAAATTGATATTTTATTATTAAACTCGTGCACGACGCAGTAAAGAGGCTGAACCGGCTTGATGACTGTTTGTAGCGTGTAGGTCTATACGTGCTCTCAGGAAAAATAAATTAAGAAATAGTGTCACGGTAGTACACTTAATAAACAATGAAACAAGACGTGTTATTGTGTGGCGCGCGACGTCATCAGCTCGTTACAGCAATTAACAGCGAGTGAGTGTTATTACGCTTTTATTACACATTGCGCAGCACTGGTTCCAGTATGTAGGACACTGCCGCGCTGTCCTGTGAGCTTGGCGAGCGTTCAAACTAATTCACTTGTAAATCTTACACTTTGTGCAACAATAACATGCGCACTGTTGAAATGCTTACACTAGTATAAATAGACGCCAGCGAGCCGCAGAACACTAATATCTGTCACTTGACGCACACTTGACAAATACAACAAATTCGTGTAGCATTAGAGCAGTGCACACAGTTCTGCACAAGTTTCGGTCAAGCGGAGCGGTACCCTGCGCCTGTGTACCGTGGTGAGTCCTCTCCTGCAGTCTGCTGGACTCGGACAAGCAGTGATCTTTGTGTTCCGAGTACACAAAGATCACAGCTTGAGCAGTCTGCGATAATTAGGCCACAATATGAAAGACCCTACTGAGTAATCAAACCCTCCACATCTCTACTGTCTACTGAGTAGTGACCCTTAGTTAATCAAATTTTGCATTACGATCAAGATGACGTTAGACAGGGGCTGTCCTTTAGGATAACGTCCGTTCTTCAACGCTTTCTAATATTATAGATAGTTGGGAGGAACAAAGTGTTCGGAGAAAGATCCACTCGAACTTTTTGTCTGATCAAGACAGGCGTGGGCACGGTCCAGCCTGCGCACGAGCTGCGGACATATGGGACCTTTGTCCGCCTCTCCACACAATCAGTATCTCCTCTAATAATAGTATAATCCATCATCACTGACAGGACTGTTATAGCCAATAGGCCTGATATAGTGGTGATGGATCGATCAGAGCGGCGCGCAATGATTGTTGACATAACGGTCCCGCATGATGAGAACCTCGTGAAAGCCGAGAAAGATAAACAAATCAAGTATCTTGACTTGGCTCGCGAGGTTGTCGACATGTGGGAAGTGGACTCAGCAATCATTGTGCCGATAGTCGTGTCAGCGCATGGCTTAATTGCCAAGAGCCTCGACCAACACCTGAGGAGGCTCTCGTTAGGCAGCTGGATCAAGGGCTTGATTCAGAAAGCGGTACTACTGGACACGGCCCGTATTGTTAGGAGGTTCCTCTCTCTGGAGCCCTGACCGCCGGTAGCTTGGACCCTGTTCCCGATACCGGTGGGCTACAATTTTTTATAATTTTTTATATTTTTAAATGTTTTTTATGATAATATTTAAAAATGTAAAAAAATTGTTAAAAAATTAAATAAAGGAAATAATAATACATCTTCATTGATAAATATAGTATCTCCTATAATGCTGACAATCATATTAGTATTTAATTACTCGTAGCAAAATAAGTGCTACAAACTATTCTCCAATAAAATTATACATGTGTGATCTTACTTATTATTTTTGGTTCGTATCTTATAATAACATTTAAGTACATCAGGTATATCATAATAATATTAACCCATACTAGGTGACTTATTTCACTATTATTTTTTATATTGTTGAGAAATCCATTGTCCAGATATGTAGTATTTATTAGAAACATGCCACCTGTGATACTGGTTTAACCTAGTACAGGCGTACTCTGTTATACCAACATTATGTATTTTTCGTGCTAATTCTAAATTTTAATAAATATATTATATTATTAATGTTTTAACAAATACTCAGATGGTTAGATATTCTGCCATTTCAAAATCAAAATATTTTATTTCACATAGGCCTAGATGGGCACTTATAAAACGTCGAAAAGGTGCACGGTTCGCGTTGGTCGATTCCATGGAGAAGAACCGGCAAAAAACTCCATGGTTACTCTTTTCAAATCATTTGGTGTTACAATAATAATATGTTACAGCATTAGTAAGTATGGGAGGACAGTGTAGGCCCGACAATAGGTCGTTGCTTACTATACAAAAAATCTAACGTATACTAATGTAAAACAAGATACTCGTAAATATTTAACAGAAGTTAAACAGCATCTGGGAATCTAAAATGCCTACAATGTTCACTCATTCACAAATAATAGTTAAAAAAAAAGCATCTATACAAAGTAAATAAAAAAAAAAGAAAATTTAATTAAAACTAAATTAAACATGTGACACAAATATTGTCATCAGTGCTGTAACTATTTTGAGCAAAAGATGAGAAAAAATGATTTGAAAACTATTGTAAAAACTGAATAAAAAGAATAATAAAGAGATTGAGAATAGTTAGAGACATCCACAAATCTGTCATTTAATACGTCTTACGGTCTAAGTATGCATAATTATATGCCTAGATAATAAACAGAAGTGTGTCTGAGTTTTTATTGATCTGGCCAAGGCTTTTGACACTGTCTCGATCTCCGCTCTTGTTGACAAGCTAGAAAGGTATGGAATAAGGGGAACGGTACTTAAAATCTATAAAGATTTTCTTACTGGACGTCTACAGAAGGTTAAAGTGGGTAATAGTGCTGTTAGTTCGGATGTCGCAGTCACCTATGGAGTCCCACAGGGTAACGTTCTCCGCCCCAGTCTCTTCCTGATTTACATTAACGACCTGTGTCAAATGACGCAAAATATGTACCTACGCCGATGACACAGCCTTGGTGTTTCAGGCAGAGACTTGGGATGCCGTTCAACAAAATGCAGAAATGGGGCTCCATAAAGTTTGCTCGTGGTTGAGACTTAACCTGTTAACACTAAATGTTTCGAAAACCACATTCGTACAGTTCAGTAACGCTCGCATGAAACAGCCGAATGTGGCTGTCTGGATTCACACATGCAAATCACCTTTCTCTAAACACTGCTCGTGTACAACTCTGACCAAATCTAAGACGGTCAGATACCTAGGGGTTCTTTTAGACGAGAAAATATCCTGGCAACCATATATCGAGATGGTTTCGTCACGAGTCAGGAAACTTACATGTGTGTTTAAAAATATGAGGCATGTAGCTGACAGTGATCTCCTCCGCTCAGTTTATCATGCATTGGCACAGTCAGTTATTGGTTACTGTATTGGGGTTTGGGGAGGTGCGCTTGGAAAGAGCACAACGGTCCCTGCTTAAAACAATGTCATTCAAACCATACAGATTTCCCACGAAGACATTAAACGAGCTGTGCCAGGTATTTACGGTAAGACCTGACAACAACAAATACAACTTTTTATTTTCCAGATAATTATCAAAAAACACGTATCCACCCTCTATGATCCAGGTAAACTTCAACACAAGCGAACAACCCCAAACGTAATTGAATCTGTTAAATGTCGTACGGCTTTTGCAAGACGACAAAACGCTTTTCTTTCTGTATGTTTATACAACAAAATTAACAGAATCCTAAATTTGTATCCGCTAACACTGCATGAATGTAAACCAATACTAAAGAACTGGCTCTTTACTCTTGATTATGAGGATGTGGAGAAAATAATAATAAATTAATTAATATCACTCTAACTCGTACATTGAACATACTTTTCCTTCATACACCTACTCATACCATACACAAACACGAACGGGAACCCACCATCACGCACACGTACACACTTCCCACACACACACACAAGGCGATATTAACTGAAGATTAGATTAGATTGAATTATATATATTTTTTTAATTTTGTTTTCTTTTTCATACTTTTTGTTTCTTTAATTGTTTTGTATTTTTTCTAAAATTGTTTTTGTGGCACACGTTTGTCTATTTCTATGTTGGCATAGTATCTAAGCCAAATAAAATGGGAGAGGGCGCTGACTCCTGACATACAGGTAAACCTAGTTCGGGGGTCAGAGGCTTCAAACAATTAATGTATCATAAATTGTGTCAATAAAGAATTTGAATTTGAAATTATAAATGAAGTTGTTTTTCGCGTCTGTCTGTGTGACCGCGTTGTTCTTGGAAACTACGTAATAATTTAATGGATTTTGATGCGGTTTCCAACAAAAGCGGCAATTATATAATTTTGCATGTGTTTAACACACAGAAGTCAACTTACATAATTGTGTTTTGTATTGCCCAGGGAAGACTTAAAGACCATAGTGTCATCGGCCGCCACCGGTACCCCGACCCTTGAAAGTGTCAGGAGGGGTCGGGGGTGCGTAGCAGCACGGTTCGGGGAGATCGTCGTGGTGGGAGTCTACTTCTCCCCGAACCGAACTCTCGCCGAGTTCCACAACTCTCTGAAAGAGTTGAATGTCGTCGTTGGGAGCCATTCCCTCCCCGTCCTTGTCCTCGGGGACTTCAATGCCAAGAACTTGGCTTGGGGTTCTCGTTGCACAGACGTGCGGGGAAGGATGGTGGAGGACTGGGCTCTGGAGAGGGGCCTGGTCGTCCTTGATCGGGAGAGGGGCCTGGTCGTGTGCGGATGTGGGGCGAGTCGGTGGTGGACATTTCGTTTGCTAGCCCCGCTCTGTTGCCGCGTGTCGTTGACTGGCATGTCATGGAGGGGGTGGTGACCTATTCCGACCGCATACGTACATCCGGTTCGACGTCTCCACCCAGACCTCAAGCGCGCCGGTCCAACAGGCTCCGAGTGGTCCGCGTTGGGCGCTGAAGCAGCTGGACCGGGAGCTCCTCCTGGAAGCCTCAATGCCCCAAGTCCGGCCAGGAAGCGCCTGACGTCAGGTCAGGTGTGTGTGGTGGTCACGGGAACTAGCGTCTCTGCGTGAGGTGTGTGTTGCTGCGCGGCGCCCATACGCCAGGCATCGCAGGCTCCGCATCCACCCGCCAGATGCGGCAGCTATTGAGCCGGAGCTGTACGAGGGATACAGAATGGCGAAGACCGCCCTCCGGGAGGCTGTCCTGCGGGCCAGGGAACTGGCCCCCTTGGAGATGCTGGAGACTCTCGACAGAGATCCGTGGGGGAGCCCTTACAAGATGGTGTGGAATAAACTCCGCACCTGGGCTCCCCCGCTGACGCAGAGTCTTCGGCCTGAGCTCGTGGAGGACATGGTGAGCGCTCTGTTCCCTTCGCGGGGGGACATCTGTCCCCGCCTATGGCTCCGCCACCTGCGGTGCTGGAATAGGACCCAAATGACGACGACGACACTCCGACTGGGGTAGGCCTGAGAGTGGCGGTAGGTAGGCTCAAGGCCAAAAATACCGCCCTGGGACCCGATGGCTTGCCTGGCAAAGCCTGGGTCCTGGCCGGGCCCCGACTGGAAGGGCTCCTAAGCGCATGCTTGGAGAGAGGCCAGTTCCTGCTTCGTTGGAAGACGCGGAAGCTGGTCCTCATCCAGAAGCCGGGAAGCCCTGCGGACTCTCCGTCCGCATTTCGGCCCATCGTGCTGCTCGACGAGGTGGGCAAGTTCTTTGAGAGAGTGATTGCAAACCGCCTCGCCGAGCACCTTGAGGGGATGGGGCCGAATCTTGCGTAGCTTGGTACGAGGGGAATCCATCGGCGTCGAGTCGGCGTTGAAGTACCTAGGACTCGTCCTCGACAGCCAGTGGAACTTCGTGAAGCACTTCCGTCGTTTGGCCCTCCCTACGCCGGGGGGAAATTCCGCTGCCGCGCTCAGCGGACAAACTTCCGGCGCGATCTCATGGCGACATGGAGAGAGCGACCGTCGCAACCCCGTGCAGGGCACACCACGATAGTGGCGATAAATCCCCTCTTTGAGGAGTGGCTGAAGAGGCGCCGCGGCGTCCTCACCTTCCACCTGTCGCAGTTCCTCACCGGACACGGATGTTTTGGGAGGTTCCTGCCGGGGTTGCGGGACTGTTCGAAAGAGATACCGAGGCCCCGGGCGAGGGCGAGAAAGGAACATGGATGGTTTTTAGTCAGTAAAAGTCTGACACTCCCTCCCGCTCCGCCCAGAGTGGGAGGGGTCATTTGATGATTTCCCATCCGAAAAAAAAACTAAAAAAAAAAGGGCGGAAGCCTGCTTGTTCAGGAGACTGATGCTTATCTCATTCGCTGGATATTCAATGTCCTATTCCTGTTATTATTGATATCTGACTTATCACCCTTTTGTGGAGCAGAATGATATTTGAGTGACTATTTTCAATGATTTTGTGCTAAAGACATCTTCGCCACATGACTTACTGTTTTTCATTTTGGTGAATACGATATGGACTTCGTATCCAGTTATGTGTGGTATACTATCAGGACAGCAATAGTTGGAGATTGAGGGCGGTGGAGTATCATCGAAATAAAGGGAATTCAAACATTAGAATTTAGAACGGGATATTTACCATGTTTATTGTTTGTTGTGAGTTTCCGATATTTCGGCACTGTTACAAGCGCCATGGTCACGGATGAACTGAAGTTATTGCGGGTGGATGTTTGTGTTAGTGACCATGTCAGTCTAAAAACTCATATAAAGGGAATTATTAAAATTTCGTACAGAAATTTAATATTTTTCAAATCAAAATCAAATCAAGAGGTTTTCAATTCGTCGGAACCTTTTTTTATTTATTTTTTTATGTATTACTCGAAGATGGCTGGACCGATTTGAATTATTATTTTTTTGTTTGAAAGGATATACTTTCCAGGTAGGTAATGAGTATGGGACTCATCAAGTCGGGATCTGATGATGGGATCCTGTAGAAATAGAGATAACTCTTAAAATTTAATAGGCACACTTGATGCGATTTGGGTAGTTTTAAGAAGAGTACTTTCTTAAAGTGGTCCCATTTCAATTTGGTGCAGATCTGATGAAGAACTTCGGAGATAGGCAACGGAACTCCTCAATAAATAATAGCAAATGGACTAGGATTGCTGATATTTCATGTCTGTGTATTGTTTATACCAGTTCATAACATCACCCCGGTACGCTGTGAAGGGGTAAGCACAAGTAAACCACTAAAAAGTGAAAAATAAAAACTTTTTTGCAAAAAATAAAACCGACTTCAAAAAACACAAAAATGTTAATAATAAATTTAGCTTCAGAAGTCGGTGACAAAAAAAAAAGTAAGTTAATGATTCAAACATAGGTCACCTACCTCTGAAGCTTAAGTTATTATTCACTTTTTTGTGTTTTTTGAAGTCGGTGTTTTTTAAATAAAAAGTAAGTTAGACTTAATGAATTCAGGTATCTGCCAGTAGAAGTCCCGTCAAAATCGGTCTTGCTGTTTTGGAGATAACAGACAGACAAAAATTTAAAAAATGTGCAGTCTTTGAATTATGTTTTATTATATTTTCATTTTATGCATTCAGTAAAAAGCTGTTATTTTGATAATACAAACAGACACATTGGCAGACAATTTTATTTGTATGTATAGATTAACACGGCTGACGGCAACCGATGCAGATTGGTAGTGAACATTTTATTTTACACTTTCTTAAAGTTTTTGAAAGTTGTGTCTGTTAGGCTTACTCGTATCATCGATTTGGACCTTAGAAACCAAATTAAACGTTCAATTATAGCACCCTATAAGACGTCACATTTAAAGCCAGGCGCGGGATCCGCCGCCGTGCAGTAGTGTGTGAGTACCTGAGCACTGTCTTCAGCTGTTTCTGCATTTTACTGTAGATAAAGTACTTTCTTCCTATAGCAATGCTACCTAAACCTAGCGAGCGTTCTTCCTATACCGAGCGTGCGGCGTGATGGCGTCATCAAAGCAACACTTCTTACGCACTGAGTTTAACCGTCATTTCAATATGAATCAGAACCGTTGTGTTTCACCCCCCCCCCCCCCCTCCCTCGCGCAGCCACAGCTCTGAGCTCATACAGCTCACAAGCTCATCGAGCGTCATCTTCCAACAAACGTAATAACGTAATAATTATCGCACGTTTTATATCTAAAATAATTTGGTGTAGAATTACGTAAGATATCTACATAACTAGTGTACCTTGAACTTTAGCTGAACTAGTTTAAATTATGAAACGCGGCGAATGGAAGTGAGATAACAAGAAATGTTTGTTGGGAAACAGTAAACACTAATGGCAGTGGCTGAGTACGAGTAGCGGGCGACAGAGGCGACAGAGGCGATAAAGGTGTCACCGCGTCACCTTGCAAAGCGTTACGGACTGGCAATACTTAGCATAGTAATGATTGCTAAGTGGAGACTAAAGCGTTGTAATGGTGTTTCAGTTTGCAACCTTGAGACGTTGCCTTTCGCGGCGCCCCGCGGCTGCCACTTTTATCTTTACAATTGAAGTGTCAGTTTATAATTTCAAACCAACAGCTTTTACTGAATGGATATTAAAGTATACGGTACTCATTAAAAAACATAATTATTAAAGTTAATCTTCTGTCGGTTTGTCTGTCCGAAACGGCTGGACCGATTTAGACGGAACTACTTGGTACCTTTTATTAAAAAAATAAAAGAAGAGGGTGCCGTGAAAAAAAATTAAACCCTTTGAAATTGAAAACAAGTCCGATTTAATATTATAGAAGTAATATTTTATAGTCATTATTAGAAGGTCGCGCAAATCTCAAATTAAATCTCTATCTATATTCTATACATATATACAGGGTGTAAACCACCTCATCACAAAGCCGTTAACAAAGCATTCTGTACATCAAACTAAGTAACTTTACGAAAAAGTTTTGCTGGGAAACAACTTTTTTAGGGTTCCGTAGCCAAATGGCAAAAACGGAACCATTATAGATTCATCATGTCTGTCTGTCTGTCTGTCCGTCCGTATGTCACAGTCATTTTTTTCCGAAACTATAAGAACTATGCTGTTGAAACTTGGTAAGTAGATGTATTCTGTGAACCGAATTAAGATTTTCACACAAAATATAAAAAAAAACATTATAATTTGGGGGTTCCCCATACTTAGAACTGAATACCAAAAAAAAAATTTCGTCAAACCCATACGTGTGGGGTATCTATGGATAGGTCTTCAAAAATGATATTGAGGTTCCTACTATCATTTTCTTCTAAACTGAATAGTTTGCGCGAGAGACACTTCCAAAATGGTAAAATGTGTCCCCCCCCCTGTAACTTCTAAAATAAGAGAATGATAAATCTAAAATAAATATTTTTTGGTGGAAGTTTACATGGTAATGTACATCACATATTTTTTTTAGTTTCAACATTCTCTTGTTTTAGAAGTTACAGGGGGGGGGGACACATTTTACCACTTTGGAAGTGTCTCTTGCGCAAACTATTCAGTTTAGAAAAAAATTATGTTAGAAACCTCAATATCATTTTTAAAGACCTATCCATAGATACCCCACACGTATGGGTTTGACAAAAAAAAAATATGACTTTCAGTTCTAAGTATGGGGAACCCCCAATTTTTTTTTTCTATTTCTGTGTGAAAATCTTAAGGCGGTTCACGGAATACATCTACTTACCAAGTTTCAACAGCATAGTTCTTATAGTTTCGGAAAAAGTGGTTGTGACATACGGACGGACAGACAGACAGACAGACCGACAGACAGACATGACGAATCTATAAGGTTTCCGTTTTTGTCATTTGGCTACGGAACCCTAAAAATGATCGCAATGATGAGAACAAGTGCCTTTCGGCTTCGTGAAGAGGTGTTTTACACCCTTTATATATATATACATCTATATTCTATATACATATAATAAAACAGTTAAAAAACTGTGTCTGTACATTGAACATAATTATTAAAATCAATTATAATTGAGGGGGGTTTAGAAACAGTAATAGAGCAAGAATCCAAAAAAAAAAACTGTGTTTGTCTGTTTGTTTGTACACGCTAATTTTCGGTACTACTGAACGGATTTGAATGTTTTATTTTTGTGTAACATATAGGCTATAATTATCTTGGAAACTTGAACACCTGATGCAGAATCGCAACAGACCAGCTAAACTAAAAGAGATACAAAAATGACACCATAGCAAAAATTGTTCCACGTGATAAGCATTTTCTGCTGAGAGAATGAATTTGAAGATCTGGAACACCTGATGTGGAACTCCAAGAGCCCAACTACACCATAACACATATAGGAATGACGTCTTAGCAAAAGTTGTTCGGTCTGATTAGCATTTCCTGTTTTATAAAAGATCGAAGATCAGAAACATCTGATGTGAAAATTATTGCAAAGCTACGAGTATCACTAATTTCACTGTATAATTATAAAATTACATAAGCTGGGAGTACCTCCACGCGGTGAAGGCGGTAACAGTTTAGGACTGATTTTCGATGACGATGGTATATCATTGAAAATTTGACTCTACTGGCCAAAACTTTTTTAACATTTATTATTTATTTTATGGAATAAATATGTCTTCGGGCCTAAGTTATTTGATTGTTTGTTTTCCTTTTCCTTTGACTTTTTGACTCGGTAGCCTACCCGGTAACGTAGGGGAGCAGTCACTTAGATTTTAATTGATCAGGTATCTTCACAACAAAACTATAACCATGCCTAGAAAGAGGTCAAATCTTTCCCAATGTTCCAAAGGAGCTAAAAGATTGAGGACGGACATAAGATCCCAAGAATCTACCGAAGAGCGTCAGGAGAGACTTGATGCTGTTCGAGAACATCAGGCTGCAACCTGATGTTCTCGAACAGCATCAAGTAATATACGACTAAAAGTTAAATATGAATAAGACGCTCTGAGTCGTATTACACGCTAAATTACTTCAATGCGATGTTTACAATACTTTGAGTCCAATATTTTTTATTTATACGACTGAAATGTTCGGCCTATTGCTTTTGAATCACGTTCATTGACGAGTAGTGAAAAAGCAATACAGTCAGATAGACAAAGAAGCGACGTCCTGGGGAACGTGATGCGCGACTGACCGCTGATCGTGAACGTCACGCATTGTCTCGCGAGTCGGAGACGTTCACGGATAGAGAATTGCGCTTGAGTTCTCAGCGTATCTACGCATCTGCTTCTAGGTCTCTAGGGACAACAGGGAAACATGATGCGCGACTGACCGCTGATCGTGAGCAAAATGCATTATCTCGCGAATCGGAAACGTTAATTACCGATACAGAATCACGCTTGAGTTCTCAGCGTATTCGCACATCTACTAACAGGTCTTTTGAAACGAATGATGAACGTAATGCGCGACTAACTGCTGCTCGAGATTATCATACATTGCCCCGAACACGCACACAACAAAATATTCATAATCAGTTAGAAAGTGAGAGAGAAAGAATTGCTGGAGTACGGCATGAAGATACAAAAGAAAAGCGCGAAGACTTCGACATTGTCTGAACAGAATGTCGATATCATCTGAAGAATCGGATGTGTCTCAAGATATAGCCGTAGGGCATGGCGACCTTCCTTGGGTTGATAAGGAACGGAGTGCACGCATTTACGTATAGGTACTCCTACGATTGAATACGCCACATATTCCGCCATCGGAGGTATGGTTCAAAATTTTACTTTTTGTGAAGCTGTTAAATGGCAAAAAGAAACAAACGGTGTGTTGCTCAGGTGGGAAAGATCCGTTATTTTCCCGTCCCCGGGCTCTTAGAATTGTGATCTTAGATTTTGACGACTCCGTTGTCGCTGGCATAAGCAACAGGATCCGCGTACGAAGTCGTGGGCAGAAGCAACTTTAAAATAAAAACAATATAAGTTCGTTTAACTTTTTATTTAACTCATTGGTGTCGATTCTGTTGTGCACAAACTAAACTTAATTTAGGCTATTACTATCTTTTTCTCACCAATAAAACGAGAAAGAGACGGACGTAATTTAGAGCTGTCTTTAATTCGAACTAATATTTCCATACAAATGAAGGGTGCACATGTATATAATCAAAAGGGTGCACGTAAAAACATGTCGACTAAAAACACGGTGAAGCGCAAGGCATAAACTAGTTTGACATTTCTAACTTAGTGCATAGCTATAGCCGTCCTTTTCTCGCCCGGCCTTTTAGTAAAAGATAGCAATAGTCTAAATTAAGACGCCTGCGGAGCATGCGTATTTCATACAAACGTAATACCAAAATTATTTGTAAATTAAACATTATTTCTAAGGTAGTGTGTATTTACTTCGATTGAATTACAGAATATCTAGGTTCCCAAATATATATTTTGATTGGACACTGCTTTTAACAAGAGTTATAAGAGAAATAATTTTTCTATGGAAATTTTAAATTCCTTATATCTCGTCTTTGTATCATTGTCCTCTCAAAAAATATATTTGGGAACATAGATATTCTGTAATCCAATCGAAATAAATACACACTACCTTAAGAATATGTTTTATTTACAAATAATTTTGGTATTACGTTTGTATGAAATACGCATGCTCCGCCGGCCCCTTAAGTTTAGTTTGTGCACAACAGAATCGACACCATTATCTCACTGAAAACATAAAACAATAAGACTATTTGTTAGGTATTCGTCACTAGTTTGTTGTGAGTTTGTGAGTGACCACAGATACTGTAACAATTGGTTCTAACTAATTTATAATTTGAAATCACTTTTAGTCTTGTGCCTTACTTGAAAAATACTTTTTTTTTGGGATCCCTTTTAGGTTTACAAGCAAAACTATAATCACTTCGCGATAATGATACTTCCCGTAACGAACGGTGGATAAGACTTGGGTTGCGAGGATCGGTTTATAGTACCTAGGTATGTGGTATGTACATCAATAGACATAATAAACCATCAATATTATATAAAAATCAATGCCACTTTTCGTTGTAATTTTATAACTCAAAAACGGGCTCACCTATCCAAACCAAATGTTTAGGCTTTGTTCGGACTATTTAGTAGATCTATGGTTTAAGTGAAGTTTGCATAAAATCGGTCGAGCGGTTCTTCACCCAGACGAAGTTGCGCGGGTCAGCTAATTACATATATTTTTATTTATTTTTAAAGAAAGCATGCAACTGTTGATATTTGAACACTGTTTTAAGCTTGCACGGTTTAAAACTAAACATAAATATTGTCACTTACGGGATATCTTCCGTGATTATTCATTATTATGAGCTCCCGATATTTCAACGCTGCTGTTGCAAGCGCAACAGAGTCAACCCGCGATCATGGCGCTTGCAACACAGCGTCGAAAACCTGATACGGGATATCTTCCGTGATTATTCATTATTATGAGCTCCCGATATTGCAACGCTGCTGTTGCAAGCGCAACAGAGTAAACCCGCGATCATGGCACTTGCAACAGCGTCGAAAACCTGATACGGGATATCTTCCGTGATTTTTCATTATTATGAGCTCCCGATATTTCAACGCTGCTGTTGCAAGCGCAACAGAGTAAACCCGCGATCATGGCGCTTGCAACAGCGTCGAAAACCTGATACGGGATATCTTCCGTGATTTTTCATTATTATGAGCTCCCGATATTTCAACGCTGCTGTTGCAAGCGCAACAGAGTCAACCCGCGATCATGGCACTTGCAACAGCGTCGAAAACCTGATACGGGATATCTTCCGTGATTATTCATTATTATGAGCTCCCGATATTTCAACGCTGCTGTTGCAAGCGCAACAGAGTCAACCCGCGATCATGGCGCTTGCAACAGCGTCGAAAACCTGATACGGGATATCTTCCGTGATTATTCATTATTTTGAGCTCAAAATAATGAATAATCACGGAAGATATCCCGTAAACTTGGCAATATAAGTTCAGTTGATACTTAGTAAAAGAATGGCAGTTAAGTTTTCACTTAGAATATGAGGATAGCACATCAGTAGAAAGGCAAGAGGAAGTAATTGACGATTCAAGACTTGAACAAGCTTATTCTTGGATTTCAAAGTAAGAACTTTAATAAACATTTATTACAGTTCTTACTAAACTTTGAAATGGTGGTGGAGGTGGGTCAATGACCGCTATTGCGATCTTAACTGGCAGCAACTAACACTGTCATACTTAACTAAGTCATACTTAACTAAGCCATACTAAACTAAGTTTTAAACGTACTAAGTATTAACATCACAAGTCGATGGAATAACTTATTGGCGTCATATAATATTTATTTTAGAAGTTTGCTGCTTAAATATACATGTCACAATTAATATAGATGCTATAAAATAACAACGATGCTGAGGGCCAGATAAGTATATGATAATTATTTACAGCGACTTACATCGATGATACATGGTGGCTGAGTAAATTTAATGGTACTTTTTAGATTCACATTGATGGTGGCTGGCCTAGCGTAAGTACCAGCGTAGTTTTTTAAAGGACAAAATTCTAAGTCGTTTTAATTACTGACCAAACACAAGTTGCCTAATTAAATCAGACCAGTAAACACGTAGAAATCGGGGTACATACATGAAAAAAACAAAAAGATATTGATATTTTATTAAATAGATTGTAATATTTGTGGTAGAACCTCCTCCTTTTTGAGAAGTCGGTTAAAAAGCTGACAAAATACCGGTAGCAAACTTATTTTCTACTTTGTGTATCTTTTAGTTGATTATTATTTTTTTTTTTTGTAGTAAAGTATAGAGGATCGGATCATGTCCCAGTTTTGATTTAAAAAATATCTCAAGTATTTTTGTACTTGCTCAGTGTAGCATCAACCAGTTGATTACCAGTCGGATGTAAGGAATGGCAGCGTTATCTTCTGGAACACAAGCGCGTGCTCTTAGCTTACTCATCTTTATGCTGGTCTGGTGCGAGGTGCGGCCGTCATCTTATTGATGACAGCTTTGGCTTTTGATAAAGCAATGTTTGTCTATAACTAAATGCAGATAGGTACATAGTTACCTGCATCATTAAGGAATTGGCTACTCAAGTGGTGTTGTCGTTTAGCATGCGAAGTGAAAGAGCTGACGATGAATAATACATTAAGGTCAGTGTTCGGAGACTGCAGTCCGCGAAGAGCGCCTGGCGACGAGCGGAGTCAACGAACGCCAGCCTGGGAGCCTGCCCAGTGCCCAGTGTCCCGTGTACAGTGCCCAGTGCCCAGTGCCCAGTGCCGTCCTGCAGCTCCGAGAGGCGCGCCGACAGTAGCACTGAATGTTGATTAGCTACATTGCTTTAAATCGCTTGTGATTTTATGTTGGAAATTGAATGCGACAATATTTACGAACGAGTGTGAAGTTATCCCGCGCGTGCCTCCGCGAGCGATACCCAAGGTGACATTGACCGATAAAGCGGGGTCACTCGGCCACCAGCTAGCTGTCACACTGTGCCTCACTGTGTGCCGCTGTGTACTTGTACACGACTCGGGATCAACCTTACCTGTTACGTGTTGTACGACAACTAGGTATAGTAGCTGTCGGCTGTAGTATAACATACCACCCATGTCAGGTGACGAGATAGAATAATAATAGGTCTCGAGCCTGGTGCCAGTGATGTGCTATCCTTGTACATAAAACATTGTAAAACAAAATAAAATCATTCAAAATAGCTCTTGATTACTTATCAAATTATTTCGGCCAACCGCAATGTTGTAAAATTCTATTGAATCTTCAACTGGTGCCAAAAATATTGTAGGTATCTAAAAAACAAAAACACAAAAAAGTGTCATTAAAACGTGTCAGAATTTAGTGGTTAGTTGTTTACATGGACTGTGATTAAATTGGAATGGCGCACGAGCTGATATACATATTGAAATATCGTATAATATTTGCGAAGTTATCGCGGCTGTGGAAGTGTGGCGGCACGATAACGACTGTATGAGCTCAGATCACAGCACGCGCGCGCGCCTCAATAACAAACAACATCAGCAAGGCCAAGGGCTTTACTGCCAATATTAGCTATGTTTCCAAAATAGACTAAAATTACTTTTCATCATTTTTAACACACGTTTCTCCACAGTTAATTAATTATCACCAGTGATCGGAATAGGTAGAGCTATTTAGGTTCATTGACCGCAAACATTGATGTCAATATGGATATTCCACGGGATTCCGACTGATACTACGGGATTTTATTATTATATTATTTGTTTAAATAAGTGAATTATTGTTGAAGCGTATTGATTATTTTAATTAAGATTTTATTGTAAATACAAATTGTTCTATTTGATAACGTTTTAATTTTCTGAGGAACAAATACCTAATTTGTATGTATTAATATGTTTTTATACCTACAACTTCAGAATAAAAATGTTTAAATGATTGTTGATTATAGAATAAATAAATAAATCTATACATTTAATAAAATCGTAGGAAAGTCAAAACTGTACATTGAATATTTTTTAAATAGAATACTTGGGGCGTGATCTACAATCGATATCGAAGCCAAAAATATAGTTTTTAGAATTTTTGTCTGTTTGTCTGTATGGATGTCCGGGATAAACTCAAAAAGTACTGCATGGATTTACTTCAAATTTTGCATGAATATTACTAAGAGGTCGGGTCAACATATAGGCTACATATTATCACGCTATCACGTACGGGGGAGGAGCTGTGAATCTTTATTTTTCTTCCGCATTCTGTGACAGCGTCTAATCTAACGACGCATATTTAAATGGTGTCTTTGAGTAAGCCATGCTATTATCTGGCTTTACATAATAAAAATTACGCCATTTAAGTAACTTGGGCAGAGAAACATAGTTTAAAGAATGTTAGTAGTATAAAGACAATTTTAAAGCAGCGCCATCTATGAGATTTCATAAAAATCAAATCAAGTTACATGTGTCACCGTAAAATTGTCAAACACGTTAGATTGTAATATCTCTAGCGATATTGTAAACTCTCGAAATTTTGTCAAACGAACATACTGCTTAAATTATAACGCATTATTTTTCGTGAAATGCATGTGATGGTAGTCAACTCACGTGGTGTCGAGGGAAGAAGGGGTCCCCTTTGCCCAATGGTACCACTCTCATGAAAATAATAATGCACCATTTCTGAGAAATACCGATTAATATAACCTAACCTTAAAAGCGTAATCGACGGAATTTTAATTCTTCTGCATTTTATTACTTTTTGGGGTCTCTAAGATGAGGTCAAAATGAAAATCCAAAATGGCGCCGACGAAAATTTTTGGATTTTTCTTCATGGGTGTCGTTTTCGTGGTTTTTGGTGTAGCTGATAATGAAAATGAGGTCAAAATAAACATGGAAGAAAAAGTTAAAACATTTCTCTTTTTTTTTCTTCGCCTTCCCCTGACAGTATTTTCACCCTTCGCCACTCTTAGGTAGTGGTGTATCTAATCCTACACCCACATTTCGCACATTTAGCTTATTTCTATCAACCGGGCACAAATAATATAATAACACTGCCCGTCCCGGAAATCGAACCCAGGACCTCATGCTCAGTAGCGCTTGCGACAACAGTCTCACACATGAACCATCAATATTTTCACGCGAACGAAGTCGCGGGCAACAGCTAGTAATAAATAAATAAATATCGCTGGACATTAACACACAGCGCCACCCAGTGCCACACTAAGCAAAGCTTGTGTCGTGGACACTAGATAGTTGATATACTACATTAATACTTTTTTTGTTTGTAAATACATACTTATTATACATATAAACATCCATGACTCGGAAACAAATGTCCATGCTCATCACACAAACATTTGCTCCTACCGGGATTCGAACCCAGGACCCTAAGGCAGCTTCACTACCACTACGCCATTCGGGTCGTCAAGAATAAGAAATTGTTACGTAAAAACATTTTTGTGGTTTATTGAATCAAGTTTATCTATTTATTATACTATCATTAATCCCGTCCTTCTTATATTTACCCGTCAGAAAGGAAGTGTAATCTTTCATTAATTCCGAATAGTTTTTTTTTTTGATTTTACTACCTACTTAAAACCCAAATCCCGGGACTCGGGGAGTATCCATATTATTCTAACCTGTGGCAAGTACATGAAACAGCTCTAATCTATGATTATCACAAATCTGACATTCACAATCGACATAGTTTGGTACACAAAGAAAAAGAAGGAATACAATAAAATATAGAACAAAATAATTTAACTATAAAATCTAAACTAGGTACCTATGTTGGCATAACTAAATTTATTAGGTGAGTACATAGGTACCAAACCAATGTATTTTGATTTTGAGTAATTCATCAACTACATGCCTACGGCCCATGTAGTGTAGGACGACGCAGCAAATCAAAATAAATAATATTTTCATTCTGCACCTCGTCCCACATTGCTATCCCAAATAAAAAAAAGGTACAATCAGTAGGAAAAGTGTTGGTATAGAAATAAATAAAAGAGATGCAAAAATATTTAATCATCACAACATAGTCATAAACAATACAATACAATATAGGTATCATGACTTCAATTGGACTTATTTAAAATAATAATTGTTAAAGATCATAATTATCTATGACTTACCTACCTAAGTACGTGATAGTCCAACCGTGGAATGGCCCGAGTGGCAGAGCGTGTTGTTGAATCATAATAACATATGTAGGTAAACAAGTGGCTATCTCGTCAATTTATCAGCTGCTCGTAATGATTAGCTCAAACGGTCGCCACTGCAGGGAAATATCACGACATCTCTGTCAATTCCACGGACAGAAGGTTCACACTAGGTATATAATCTAAGGTTCACACACAATGCAATGTTTATTCGGATTCTGACACACGCTTGTAACATCACAAGCCACTATGTCAACTATACCATTATCTGGCAAGCCGTCACTGTCATTCTTACGTTCGACTACACAGAAGAAAATATCAATGGTCTTTCGAAACCTCAATTCCGAATTAGCCGATAAAATACGCTTTGTCAGCAAGTTGCGATTATCCAAGCAAAGTGCATCGGCGGTGAATACGGCATGCGGCACACGCCACGCGCCACGCGGCCGGCGCGGGCGGCTGCGGCGCGTGGTACTTCTGTGCGGAGTGTGGCACGGCAACTTGTCACATTGCAGTTCTGAGAAGTCTGTTCTGACAGTCGACACATACCTACGTCTCTTGCAATTACTACGAACAGGAAATTAAGGTGAAACTATTGCTACTTGCGCATTCATTTGCTCTCTTAGTACAAGGTCACAGTGTACTGCCACGCGTTCCACACATACACATACTGGGATTCATTTTCCCTTTTTCAGGCTTCTATTGATTCCCGGATATTCTAACGTATGCTGGTTTGCATCCGAGGGATTAAGAGGAGCACACTTATAGGTAAGCGGCAACTATCCGTTTAAAAATTTATTCAAGAAAGGTTGGTTGCGCAGTACCTACCTTAGAATCTTGTGCGGTAGGGAGACGGATGAACCGCGTTAGGTTGATGTCCAACTAGCCAGCATGTGGGCATGGGCAACTGTTAGGAAAAAAAGCTCTGCTTCGAATACTTGGATGCTTGTTACTTTATTGCACTGTAATGCTGGCAAGATGGGACAGAGGAATTTCTTCTGTAAGTCCAGTACAGAAGCTTGTTTTGTAGGCAAGGTCAGATGGTGTCATCGCCAACTGGTTAGCTAAGTATTTGTGAGTAAACTACAACTATGTATGGTGCGTCTGTAGGAGGCGCATCTCCCTCGCCGGCACTGGCGCGTGTGAAGTCGTGGACCTTCGCAGTTGAGCGCATTGTTCACTACACGTGTCGGCTTCAGTGTCGCTGACGTCAGCTCGTTAAATTTTATTACTGAATGCACAAATGTGGCGCTATGACATTTATGAAGGCGTAAATACCGACAACACCTCAAGGACCCGACTTTCATCATTAGCAGGGCATGCACCTGTTCGCTACTTAGAATTACATATAATGTACCTAACTTTGGTGGCGTAGCAGTTCGCAGTTCGGGCACTTCATAACGGCAGTAACATTTACCAAACAGAATGGATGTCAGTAAAGGTAAACCATTCGATGAGAAGGTAATGAATCACTTTGTTAGTCGTAGTCTTCTCCTGGGTTTGGGTCAAGTGCTTGCGTCCTGCATGTTGCTCCTCATCATTACATAGTGCGAGCTGGTCCTGTGGTCCCGCCACACGAAGCCACACGCCGCCACCACCTCGGGGAACTATTCTCGTCGAGATCAACGGCACAGTTATTACGAATATGGCGTGACACGTAATGGACACGCTCACTAATATTCCGCAACATTGAATGTTTATGCGCATCCGGGTCGGGCCACTAAACCAGCCGCATTACTTGCATTATTGGTGTCGCAATAATATTACGTTAATTTAATACCAGAGCGAAGTACTTCAATCGCTGTGAATGGATGCAATATTGATAACTATCGCTTCGATTAACTGTTCTCGTGTTTGTGAAAACACACATAGGTAAGAAGTACACATAGTGCGCATTTAATCGTAACATCATTATCATAACAGGTGTACCTTGTACTCGACAGCGTACAAGGTGCACCTATAGGCACAGTATCTGTTTATCTGCTGTATAGATTTATACTCATGGTTGCCGCTACATTAAATATTATGCATTAATTCCACAAACACTGCGTGACGTAAACTGCACGGGATACTTGGAAAAATGAAACAACAGTTTGTATAAATAACAAGTTTTATTGCAATAGAAAGGAATGCTGTTAAGTGCATATTAGTTAGGCGTGTGATGTTCATTACGACGAACAAACAAAATACTCGAGCTCCTCCCCCCCCCCACGCTTACGTGACGCATGCCGCGGCTCACAACAACAACAACACGCGCTATGTGTGCGCCGGCGCGCGACGGCGCGGCGACAGCAGCACACGTGTCTGTGTGCGTGCGCCTTCTATCTATTTGTGCGTGTGTTACTGTTATTTATAATGTCGTTCTAAAACATGTTTGGTGGCGCAGAGAGCAGCGACGCGCGACGCGTACGTCTGTGCGACACGTAGGTACGCGTGCCGGACGCTGCCCGACGCGACGACGCGACGAGGTGCTGAAGCCACTGTATTGAGCTTCCCGCTATCTTAATATCACAATTGTTGTAATTTGATGCGCAATTAAGTACCTGCGTCAATTTGTCGGGCTCTCATTGATTGCTTGATCATATTTTCGTAACATTTAGTAGGGTTTATTTGATGTTGTATACAATTGAAGATATCCGCAAGAGAACCAAGGTCTTACCAAACTTAAGTGGAATGATGATGATGATGATGTATACAATTCTAAAAATCATTTACAGTCTGAAAGTAAAAAAGCGCTGCAGAGTACCTACGACTCAAAGACCATCGTGTATTAGTGATTTTTTTATTGATGGAGTAGTCCTGGGCGCGGTGCCCAGCACTGAGCAGCGAGTGTGGCGAGCACAGGCGCGAGCGGCGAGCTCGCACGTGTGTATGCGCCACTAGCTCCGCCCGACATGTTCATAATTCACGTTTCGCCATAAACACTTTGTCGTATTTTATGAGGACATTGCTCGTGTAAGTAAGTGCGCCATACATACACATATTATTTTAATAACAATCAAAATGAAACGCTTCATTCATTTCCGTTCTGTGAAGTTTGATACAGGCATGTAACGTCCTCAGAGGACGCGGAGGTGGAGGTGAAAATGTGAAAAAGATTATTTCAAGAAAGATAGTTTGTTGTATCGCCATTCGCCATTAGATGTCGATTCCCGTCAATTCTTTGAAGTTTCCCCAAGTTACTTAGTATGACCCTGTTTGGCCGCATTTAGTTCTGTTTAGAAACTTTTGCGGTATTTCATATTAGGAATTTAGCAATAGACTTATTCAGTCTTGATGCAAAAACCGACTTGCAAGCTGTAGACCTCTAGTCGATAATGAAAGAAGTCCTTGCTTTCCAGAGTCTGAAGCTGACGTGGTCTCTCAGTGTGTCCGGCGTTCTTCATAGTGCAGCTGTAAGGATGTTTCCGACACTCGAGCAAGCGGCAAGCCTCGAGAATACTGGTTGTTTAGGTTTTCTTAAAACCATTTTTTTTATTTATGTTCTCAGTGGCCTACTTAGGCCCAGTTGATTTAGTTCCTTCTGTGTGAAACTCGACGAGCTATAGCGTGCGAGAGAGGTGCACCTGTGACTGACAGTGCGCGTGCGGTCAGAAGCGCGAGGCGAGCCCGCCGCCGCGACTGTCGGCGTGCGACGCCAGCGCATCGGCGCGCTGCTGCACCAGGTTCACAGCGGCGTACGGCACCGACGCGTTGAGAGGCACGGGAAGGTCGGCCGGGGGCGCGAGAGGTGCGGGCAGTGCGGCAGGCGGGGGCGCGGGGCGCGCGGCCTCCAGCGCCAGGCCGGCGGGGCGCACGGCCACGCGCGCGCGCTCCACGGCACCCGGCGTGCCCTCCTCCACCAGCGCCGCCGCCGCTTGCGCCAGCGCGCTTGTCGACTCCGCCCCCAGCACGTAACGCGTTCCTGACGACAACATATTACAACTATGATATTTTGTTAAGTGTCAAGCACCCAAGTGCAGTACAGTGTATGAAGTCGTTTTCGAGTGAGTTGAGAATTGTACTGACCGCAGACGGTGTCGTCAAGCAGGATGGCGGGTGCCAGGTCGAGCGGCGCGGCCGGTTCGTCACGCGCCCAGCCCGCCGCTGTGCCCGGCCCAGACCCGAACGGCGCCGACAAGCCACTGAAATAACACGCACACACTTACAACACGTACAGGCACACAGCATAGGTAGCATGTTTTCCAGACGTCCGCACGCGGTTAGAAAACAACAAACATAACAAACAGTGTGAACTACCATCGTCATTATCTCGCTCGGTCTTGATCTACCTGCCTTATGAGCTACCTGCATGATCACCACGGTCATTATCTACCTGCCCTATGAGCTGCCTGCATGATCCCCACGGTCATTATCTACCTGCCCTATGAGCTGCCTGCATGATCCGCTCGGTCTTGATCTACCTGCCTTATGAGCTACCTGCATGATCCCCACGGTCTTGATCTACCTGCCTTATGAGCTACCTGCATGATCCCCACGGTCATTATCTACCTGCCCTATGAGCTGCCTGCATGATCCGCTCGGTCTTGATCTACCTGCCTTATGAGTTACCTGCATGATCCCCACGGTCATTATCTACCTGCCCTATGAGCTGCCTGCATGATCCCCACGGTCATTATCTACCTGCCCTATAAATAAATAAATAAATAAAAATAAAAATATTTTATTTCAGACAAAAAAGTCCATAGGCAAGGCAAGGTTGTTAGTAACAAGAATTTTGCTTATATCTAATATTAGTAGGTAATTAAAGTAACAATCGTCTACCCCTGCACAGTAGGCTCACTGGTCCCGCAACACATGGAGTTCAGTGAACCTACTGAGCAGAACAGTATCGGTTCTCTCGCCAATCATCCTAAGGACGCTATTCGGGCTCCCCCGTACTCGGCGCACCACTGACGCAACTTTTTTACGCATAATTGCATAGAAGTCATCTACGCTGGCGTCAGCAAACATGCCGGATGCACTGCAATATCGAGGGAGCCGAAACAGAGCCCTAAACACATTATTGTACTGGACGCGCAAGGCATTGTAGGCTTTCTGTGTAAAGTTCGCCCACAGGCCGCTCGTGTAGAACGTCTGGCAGAATGCCTTGAACATCGTTATTTTAACTGGAGCAGTACATCGAGCGAACCTGTGTGCCAACATATTACCACGCACCGACAATGCCCTGCGCTCCCTCTCAATATCCAGTTCGTCACTCAAATTCTCAGTTACAATGTGACCAAGATATTTAAACTGTGCAACACGACTTAGAGGTACACCGTTAAGTAATAAAGGTGGTATAAAGATATTGTTTTTACTTTTACATTTAAATAACATGAACTCACTTTTACTTTCGTTGTACCTCAAGCCATGTTCCACAGCATAAACCTCACACACCTTTAACAGCCGTCTAAGACCACCAATTGACGGGCTCAGCAGCACCATATCATCAGCATAACTCAAATTATTGACACATATGTCATCAATATGACATCCAACATGCATGCTACTGAGCTCCTCAATCAGATGGTTCACATAGATATTAAAGAGTCTTGGGGAGGTCAGCCCGCCCTGCCTGACGCCACACTCCAAAGAATATTCATTTGAGTATACATTTCCCCACCTGACTACATTAAGCTGCTCACTATACCAGTAGGCGAGGATATTCACCAGATCAGATGGCACACCTGCACTTCTTAATTTTGTCCAAAGCTTATTATATGATACCAAATCAAAAGCTTTGGACAAATCCAAGAAGCATGCGTATACTGGAGTTTGTCTTTTTACATAATAATTTACAGTGTGTTTCAGAGATAGTATTGCACTTTCAGTTGACAACCCTTCTCTGAAACCGAACTGTGTATCCTGTAATTTCACAAAACGATCCAATTTCCTGTCCAATAACCCATCAAACACTTTTGCGATTATAGTAGCTAAAGAAATCGGCCTATAGTTACTTTTATCAGAGATATCAGCCGTGACATTTTTCACTATTGGCACAACCACTGTTCTCATAAGATTAGATGGAGCTGCCTGAATGATCCGCTCGGTCTTGATCTACCTGCCTTATGAGTTACCTGCATGATCCCCACGGTCATTATCTACCTGCCCTATGAGCTGCCTGCATGATCCCCACGGTCATTATCTACCTGCCCTATGAGCTACCTGCATGATCCGCTCGGTCTTGATCTACCTGCCTTATGAGCTACCTGCATGATCCCCACGGTCATTTTCTACCTGCCCAATGAGCTGCCTGAATGATCCACTCGGTCTTGATCTACCTGCCTTATGAGCTACCTGCATGATCCCCACGTTCATTATCCACCAGCCCTATGAGCTTCCTGCATGATCCGCTCGGTCTTGATCTACCTGCCTTATGAGCTACCTGCATGATCCCCACGGTCATAATCTAGGAACAGTGCCGACCAAAAGTCCATAGGCAATCTCACAAAGCAACAGCTTGACGTTTAGTTTGACTTACGACCTTCTACTTTCACGAAAATAAATATTGTTGTCTGCAACTAGTTGTAGTTCATAATTTCAAGCATAAAATCTAAGACATGATGGCCTAGCGGTTGAGGCCGTCCAGATTTATGACTGAATCAGTAGGCCGTGAGTTCAAATCTCGCGCAGTTACTGTTAGACTTTTTGTAAGTTTTTACTCGACAGAAATGTTATAATATTCTTTATCTTGTTCGCTCTGTTCACACATTTCGTAAAGTGAGGAAGGTAGATAGAAAAATAAGTCAAGAATTTAGATTTCTGTGAGGTAGACATGAGTTTATGAATATTTATTTTAACTTGATCAGAATGAACTTTGTCGTTTGGTTGTAGTTGATGGTCAGTGACGTGTGGTTTAATAGATAGCGGTATAATTCTTCAAATGCAGGCAAATATTAATATTGAAGCGAGGGCAACTATTATCGCGCTGCATAAAAGTGGCCTTAATAGAACACAAATATCTGAAGAAACCGGACTGAATGTGAGTACTATATTTTGAATTGTAACTTAAACTTAAGTATATTATAAATTGTTAGTTTATTTGGTGAGATATGGATTACTTAATTCGTTGGTTTTTTTTTAATTTATCATCATGTAACTTAAAAAGTTTGTGTTTATTATTGGATTTATAAATGCAGAGTGAATGAACTCACTTTAGTATTTTTTATAGCTGCCTAACATCACTTTTGTTTTGTTTTAGAGGAATACAGTAAGTCTCTGGATCAAAAGATATGAGGAAGAGGGGAGCCTTGCTAGTAGACAGCGAAGTGGAAGGCCGTCGCTTATTAGCGAAGCGCAACGACAACATATGGTGAGCGTGTATGAAATCAATGGTTTCACACCTACGAGACACTTTGCGGAGTTATTCGACACGTCACCGCAAACTGTTCGCCGTGCCCTCCACGCTGAAGGCTTGCATCACAGAAGACCAGCTAAGAAGCGAGTCAATTTCAACAACTCAATTTTTTACCTAATTTCCATGGACATTTTCATTTTCAGGTTTTTTTTAAAACTTTAATAATAAAGCGCGACATATCCACTTTATATATACATTTTTTAAATGGAGATTATATAAATAAATTACTTAGAGAGTTATTTGGGTCACCGAAATTGGCGAGCCACAGAAATTTTATTATTGCCACAGAAATTGTATTGGTGACACAGAAATTGTGCGTGTGCACTGAAATTGTGTATTACTAAAAACTGTTTTTTTAACATATGTAAACAAAGATAAGGTATAATGCAAAAACCTTATATTATACGAATCATTTTAATATGCATTTATAAAAATACAACGTAGTGTAATTGCTTAAATCAGTCTTACTAAATTAGCAATCAACTATTATAGATTATGTTTTTTACTCCTATGAAGAGCTAAAATTTACTGAAAACTTATTCTTACAACCTAGGTACTCGTAGGAGCGCGCCTCAGCTACCTACCGGGTCACAGGTGGCGGATAGTGAACCGTCCTGTAGTATGTAGGATAGCTGCGAATAAAGGGAAACCGAAATAAGTAGTTCCAGACCAGGCCGGTAGGGTAAGCAGGGAGTGCTGGGGAATTCAGTGGCATGGGTACACTCTAGAAAAGGTACGGAAGTCCCGATGACGACCCTACAACATGGCGAGTTAACGCCATATGTTCTACTACCGCGAAGGCCCCAGACCTGTTATCGGAGGACTTGGCTTCATAATTAACAAAACCATAAAACAGCATGTGGTTGAAGTAAACAGCATTTTGGATCACCTTACATACATACATTATGTGGTTGAAGAAGACTACGAAGACTAAAGACTCAGCAAAATGAATAAAATAAAATAAAATACAAGCATATCTCTCAACATCAGGTCCCCAGGACGAAATTGTAGAAGAGATCTACGAAGAACTACGAGCTCTGAAATAAAAATTAAGACCAAATATACCGTAACAATGGGCGATTTCAGCGCGAGTTGGTGACAAGGAGAACAGCAGAAAAACTAGCATAGGGAACTAGCAAAAAATGCTCTAGGACAAATGTTCCTACTCTACAACTACAATTTTCTACTAGCTAACTCACTGCTATGAACAACTTCTTTAAAAAACAAGAGCAGCGTAAGTGGACATGGTGGCACTCTGGCGGCTTACACAAGAATGAATATGACTATATCATCACAAACTATAAATCTATGGTCGAAGACGTCATTGTGATAAAAAGGTTCTCCACAGGCAGCAGTCATCGCTTGGTAAGAGCAGCGATCAACTAACAACAGCATTAACTCACGTCCTTGACGAAATCACCCCAAGTGTCCTACCAAATAGACCGACTAAATTAACACCAGGCACTATAAAAATGATGGACCAAAGAGGGTCACTATGCAGTGAGGGAAACTTGGATAGTCAGGAATACAGAGACCTACAGAAGTGCATCCGTAAGCAGACTCGGAACGACTTGACTGACTATAACATCAACCTCATACAGGAAGCATCCAAGAAGAACAGCAGCCGAAGGGTTTTTAAATTGAAGCTGAACGAAAGCAGGAAATCAATCTTTAAGCTCCTCAACGTAAATGGGGAAGAAATCACAAATAAAGAGCAGCCACTCGCGCTGAAATCGCCCATTGGCAATAGCCAAAAAGTAAGAGCGGAGCAGCACCAGAATGTAGGCTGCGAAGAAATTCCCGATGTCATCTCAGCTGAAGTAATGCTGACTACACAACAATTTAAAATAGGAGAGCACCAGGGGAGGACGTCGTGTTACCAGAGATGATTAAAATCAACTTAAGGGTCGTCAACAATGTGCTCGAAGTATTATTTACAAAATGCATCGTGGAGACTAAATTACCTGCATCATGGCACAACGCAATAATCACCCTGATCCACAAAAAAGGGGACATCTACACTCTATAGTGTAGACCCATTAGCCTGCTAGATCTTCTCGAGAGTTATAGTCAACAGACTCGCCAGGAGGCTAGAATTTTTCCAACCAAGAGAACAGGCAGGATTTCACTCAGGCTTCAGTACCAATGACCACCTACAAACACTTAAAACAGTCATAAAGAATTGTAACGAGTACAGGAAAGCACTTCGAGATAGAGTGGTGGTTCATAGAAGGAGCCATAGCCAGATGCCACATCGATGAATGGTACTCAATCACCTCCACTAAAAAGAAAGCTACTGCTTGTGTTTTGATGCACGAGAAAATCGAGAAAATCTACCGAGGGGTGTCACAATCATCATCATCAACCTAGCCTTTTCCCAACTATGTTGTGGTCGGCTTCCAGTCTAACCGGATGCAGCTGAATACCAATATTTTACATGGAGCGACTGCAAGGAGATACAATATCACCAACATTATTTACCCTGTCACTAGAATGCATATTCCAGCAGATGCAGCAGACTGGGAAAGGGCTGATGATCGTCGGAGAGGGACTGACAAATCTGAAGTTCTGTCAAAGTAATTTCGGTATAACAAATATTGATTCTTTTGAAAAATCTTCATTAACATTAGTATAATAATTGATTGGTACAATTTCTGTGAAGTCATGTAATTTCCGTGGGCACCCAGATGCCACGGAAACCACAGAAATTGGCCCACAGAAATTGGAAACGTGGCTATTTATTCAGAATTTCAAGAAACTATCAAGGCTATGACTATTGTTTTCTATAATCTTAAATGTGTTCCAAAGGCTACATAGCATGCTTAAAAGTGATAGCTTTATTTCTTGCAAAAATCCTTTTAATCATTAATCACCGAAATTGCAAAATTTTGTTCCGAGTACACCGAAATCACGTTCTTAAATTTTTGGCGGGTAGACGTGGCAATATGGTGCACTACCATTGTCACTGCGCGTAAGTGCACGACTGTCTCTTGCCGGGCAGGAATTTATTGTTCGGTTAAACTCATTGGTGGAAGCTCAGGACGGCGTAACAAAATGACCATAGAAATTAGTAATTTCGCGCGGACAAAACTACCGTTGACATGTACTCATTAACTATTAGTCTAAACATTAAAAAATAATCAGCTTCTTGTAGGGCAATTATTACTTAACGCAAACAAAATACTTTTTCCTATGTATGTTGGAGATTATCTTCCTGAGAGGTAAATGCTGTGTATGCAAGTGATTGTGGACAGGCCACAGAAATTGATAATTCGTCATTTACCGATGTTTTTCTTAGAAAGTAATAGTCTTATAAATATTATTTAATTGGCTTCATTTAGATTCACGTCACTTTAATTCTGAGAAAAAAAAATCGTTTAGTTATCTGTTAAGCAGCACTGCGTTTTCAGCCTAGACGCGTAAATTTCTCGCCTGAGAAATTCACTCAAGCCCTTCTTGACAGAAAAACATAAAGAAGAACGGTTACGTTTCGCACGGGAATATTTGGACTTTGACTGGAGTACTACCATTTTTTCAGATGAAAAGACTTTTAAATCAAGTCAAAAGGGTAGACTTCATTTATGGCGCAAGGATAACACTCGCTGGTCCGATAGAAACGTAATCCCTAATACAGACTCAGGTCGAATTACGGTTAATATGTGGGGCTGGATGAGTGCAGATGGGCCAGGAGAACTGGATTTTATTCCTCCACGCGCCAACAGTTCTACTTATGTAGATGTATTAGAAGATGTCATGCTACCAACTGTGCGAAACATTTACCCAGCTGATGACTTGACACAAATAACATTTGTCCAGGACAACTGTCCTATTCACCGGGCGGGAATTGTGCGTGAGTGGTTTCACAATCACCAGGAAATAATTGTTGTTCCATGGCCAGCGCGATCACCCGACCTCAACCCCATAGAAAATCTATGGGGTTTGAAGGTGCAAAGGTGGGATACACGGGATGAAAGGTGTATAACACAATTAACTACCCATTGTATGGAGGTGTGGGAAAATTTAAGAGGAACCGAAATATGTCGTAACATTGTAGGGTCCATGCGCAAACGTCTACTGGACTGCATTGAAAATAATGGGGGTTATACAAAATATTAATCCCTAATGTTTTAGTTTTAATTAGACGTATAACAAAATGTTTAGTGATGTTAACTAATCCGTAATCATTTAATTACTTATCCTAAATTGAGGTTTAGTTTCAATCTTCTTTTCTTTTGGAAAATGAACACTTAAACTATAACCTCAATACCAGTTACATTTATTGTGACGTCACATAAAAAACATGTTCATGAAGTCTAAATCATTTATTAGTTTTCAATAAACTCTGTTGAATACTGATACATACGTGGGTATCAACAATTATATTTGTGTGATTAGAATGTCCTTTCCTTGTTATGTTATTAAAAATTGACTTCAAAGTGGGTATACACTAAAAAATCTTATGAACAAGAGAGCTTCTTTTATCTGGGTAGGAATGTGACGTTATGAATCTCATTAAAGTTGTTAATTTTATCAATAAATGAAAAGAATAAAACAATTTTTGTTATTTCGCACCACGACTTTTTTATTTCCACCTTCCAACACCGAAAAAATATTACACAATCATATAAATTGTTAAATAGTTACGATGGGTTTTTAACTAATGTTTTAATTCTTATAAAGAAGTAAATAATGAGCATGAACCCATTTAAAAAATTCCTAACAAGTTTGCATAAAATACAAATCTTACAAAAAGCCCTTTACGTAAACGGGATTTGAACTCAAGACACGTTGATCTTGAACCCACTGCTTATCCTAAACAGCTATCAACACCTAGTAAACATGGTCGAATTTTAGCTATCGAATGCAAGATCATGCGTTTGCTGCGTGTATCAAAAGAGACGGTAATATGTTTCTTTTTGTTTCGTGGAGTGTGACACGACGACATGCGACAGTAGGCGAACTCTGTGACTGTGGTGTGCGTACTGTATTGAGACAACTTACACATACACGCACGGGCAATATAGAGTTCGTAAACAATATAATCCAAAAATATGCAGAAGCTCACGAACATCGGCTTCATCATCATGTTAATGTTGAGGCCATCCAGCTCCTCGATAACACGGACATAGTAAGAAGGCTCAAAAGAACTAAACCTTTTGAGTTAGTGTAGTGTAGTGTAGTGTAATATATTTGTGACTTTACCGCGAGTGTAATATAGTAACTAGCTATTTATATGGACACAAGAACAAAGTGACTTCGCCTTAATAGACGCTAAGTAAACGCAATGGACGTGCTCTTAGATATAATTTTACTTTTAGCAAATTAAGTTAGATTAAAATTGCTTATTAGCCTTATTAGGCTAGATTGTAATATAAATAAAAAACATATATAAAAATACACGCACGGGCGAGCGTCCGTGCGGCTCACAGCAATACGATCCTTAGCGTGCCTATGCACTTATGAACGCTTACTGTACCTGCCCTATGAGCTGCCTGCATGATCCGCTCGGTCTTGATCTACCTGCCTTATGAGCTACCTTCATGATCCCCACGGTCATTATCTACCTGCCCTATGAGCTGCCTGCATGATCCGCTCGGTCTTGATCTACCTGCCTTATGAGCTACCTGCATGATCCCCACGGTCTTGATCTACCTGCCTTATGAGCTACCTGCATGATCCCCACGGTCATTATCTACCTGCCCTATGAGCTGCCTGCATGATCCGCTCGGTCTTGATCTACCTGCCTTATGAGCTACCTGCATGATCCCCACGGTCATTATCTACCTGCCCTATGAGCTGCCTGAATGATCCGCTCGGTCTTGATCTACCTGCCTTATGAGTTACCTGCATGATCCCCACGGTCATTATCTACCTGCCCTATGAGCTGCCTGCATGATCCCCACGGTCATTATCTACCTGCCCTATGAGCTGCCTGAATGATCCGCTCGGTCTTGATCTACCTGCCTTATGAGTTACCTGCATGATCCCCACGGTCATTATCTACCTGCCCTATGAGCTGCCTGCATGATCCCCACGGTCATTATCTACCTGCCCTATGAGCTGCCTGAATGATCCGCTCGGTCTTGATCTACCTGCCTTATGAGTTACCTGCATGATCCCCACGGTCATTATCTACCTGCCCTATGAGCTGCCTGCATGATCCCCACGGTCATTATCTACCTGCCCTATGAGCTGCCTGAATGATACGCTCGGTCTTGATCTACCTGCCTTATGAGTTACCTGCATGATCCCCACGGTCATTATCTACCTGCCCTATGAGCTGCCTGCATGATCACCACGGTCATTATCTACCTGCCCTATGAGCTGCCTGCATGATCTGCTCGGTCATGGTCTACCTGTACTATAAAGTGTAGTCGTTGTGTCGTGTTTGAAAAGCAACCATCCACGATTCCACATTAACACACCATATTTAAAAAAAAAATGTTGGATTGGAAGTCATCAAATGACTTCTCACACTCTGGGCGGAGCGGGAGCTCTGACTAAAACTCATCCATGTTCCTTCCTCGCCCTTCATGTTCCGGGGCCACGGTATCTCTTTCGAAAGTCCCGCAGCACATTCACACCCCCTTTTTTTCGGATGGGAAATCATCAAATGACTCCTCCCACTCTGGGCGGAGCGGGAAGGAGTGTCAGACTTTTACTGACTAAAACCGAAGCCAGAGATAAAGGAACATAAAGGGCGAGGAAGGAACATGGATGGGTTTTAGTCAGTAAAAGTCTGACACTCCCTCCCGCTTCGCACAGAGCGCAAAGAGTCATTTGATGATTTCCCATCCGAAAAAAAAGTTGGCATTTTGTAATGATTGAACGCCGCATATCTCTCGAACTCTTTTTGTAAACATAAGCCTTCTGTTTACAGAAAGAGTTTCCTACGTCTCTATTTCCGTGCTACATAACATACTTTTCCGTGCTACACAACTAAAAATAATAATAACATCATTTTATTGTGATATTATTTTTAGTTTTTTCCGTCTCTCTGTGTCTATCTGTGACAAAGTGCCAAGAAACGTTGAAAATATGAAAAACATAGATCGTAGAAGAAGTATGATCTTAAGACATTGAGTTAGGTCAGTCAAGGTTGAAATATTTGTCATTCTGTAGCGAACAGTAGGTAGGTAATCAATTAACCATGGAGTTTCTTTGTTCTTCATAAGAATCGATTTATTAGAACCGTGCGTCTGTATTCTAACACTTGTAGTATGTTTGTATATCTAGTTAGTGTTTTGAACAGCTTGCGGCTACACACATGTAAGTTGTGTGTTTATATAAACATTTGGACTTGGGCAAAAAAATACCAGAATCGCCAGAAATGTCGTATGTGCCGTTTCTACAGGCATAATATATGTACATCAAAAATAAAAAATAAATAAACTAGATATTTCATGATATATGATCAATGAAACAATAATAATAGTTCAGTCACATTCACGACAGAAAAATAACATTTCCTCGTACATAAGTCACCCTGCCTAACCATTTCCTAACTATGTCGGGGTCGGCTTCCAGTCTAACTGGCTGTAGCTGAATACCAGTATTATACATGGACGGACTGCCTATCTGACTTCCACCACCCAGTTAGTACTGAGTAATACGACACCCCATTGTTAGACTTCGTGGGGCACTGACTTCCTGTAACGACTGTCAAAGATCTACATATGACAGCCAGGACCAACTGCTAAACGTGCTTTCCGAGGCACGGAGGAAACTCGGTATGTAAGGGTGGTCACCCATCCACAGACCAACCTAGTCAAGCATGGCTTAACCTAAAAATCGACCCGAATGGCTTATTATTTAGCTCGTGGCTTCTCTAACATATACTCGTATGTAAAGATTATTAAGGGAGTTTTTCAATAAGTATTCTCCGCGTATCTTTCGTGCAGAATATTTTTTAGAGGAAACTTCAATTAAATGAACATACGTATACAACTTTTATTTTAAAGGGTGACTGGCAATTTGTGTACGATATACAAACAACTTTTACTATGGGACCAAAGCCGAAATCATAAAAAATTCATCATCATCATTCATTCATCTATTAAAATGTATTTCCTCCCGAACACGAGATACAGTAGTTTAAACAGGGAACTTATTTCTAAAAACGTAAACAATACTTTCATAAAACTTACATAAAATCAACTAGGTATTATATGTACTACAGACATTACAAGTTTTGATATGATGACTTTCTCTCCCTCATACACAAGTAACAGCAGAGATACGGCAGCTCCCAACACAGTTGGGAAAAGGTTAGTCAGACGCTGATGAAAAAGTCTCCGCCTACATTAATCGTTTTGGAGCAAGTGGCAAAGGAGATGGAAAATGGTGGGCCAAAATGTAATAAGTTAAGATATGGTCTAAAAAATTAGTCATATTTTTCTATTTTAAAATATGAAAAATCAGCTCAATTCTCAATCTGGAAGAGGAGAAAAATGAGAACGAAAGTTTTCATAACATTACCGATTGAATTAATCGACTACAGAATTATAAAAAGAAAAGCTTTGCACAAGGTAATTGACTCAAAGTATTTAAACGCACTTTTAGTACTTGTTTACAATATAATGCATTTAATTAATAAATGACGGGATGTACCTCTTCGAGAGGTATTACAGGTATCTGGTTGAGTCTAAGTCAGGGGAAGGTGACATTAGCGGTGCAGCCGGGATTCTCTTCAGTAGCGATTTGGTGGCACCGTATTCTCCAGAAACACTCGCAGCTCTGGAGACCAAACACCCTGCCCCCGCGGATGGCTATTCTTTTCCCGACCCTCCTGATTCGGATATTCACTCCCTCACTATTAAATACCATTTTCATCTCGTTACATCGAGGCCCAAGAATATATGTAATCGTTTCCGTCTCCTTTACATTGATGTCGTCATTGTTCCTTTCTTCCGCGGCACTAATTTCGTCAATAAGACATGTGACATCTACCAATCCGCACTGGGCCCGCGTGGTGGATGGCCCATTCCCTCTAACAGAGAGGAGGTCTAATAGGCTGATGATGATGATTTCTTGAGGCAGGTTACAGTGGCGGCAGAGCGCGGATACTCACGTGACGAGCGCGACGTAGGTGTCATACCGGTCCACGGCCGCCAAGCCCGTGGCCGCGCCGTCCCCACGCAGCGCGCCGGCGCGTGCCTCCCCCTGCAGCGCCTCCACCACCCTGCGGAGCTCGACAGGTTACTGCGTGTACGCACAGCTATCAACCACACGCATACACGGATAATATGTCGGGTCAGCATTAAGATGAAAGCGCCAGGGTAGGCCCTCATTTTTTTTTTGTTTGGCATTTTAATCCCAGTTAATCCTGATAAGTCATTCAATGGAATTAAATGAGCTTAATATGAGGGTTGTATTGATGATTTAAATTATTATAATTTGGCAACTACATACATGTTATGATCACGAATCATATTTTGTACAGCATATACTTAGCCTAGCATTGACTTGCAAATTGCAAAAAACGTAAAAAAAAAATTATTTCGCTGGCTACCCTGGCGCTTCCCACATAAGTTTTGCTCGAAACGGGACAGATAAAATGCGGACTCAATTTCGGACACCATACTCTGACAATGCATTGACGCCTACGATTGCTACTTCACGGATTGGCGAGAAGCAGTACATCATTGTGAGAAGTGAAGGGAATGGGGGACGCCTTTGCTTCACCACAAACAATATAAGTAAAAACAAATTGCACTTGAATTTTCAAATATCGGAGAAGAACGCGCAAGAAACTCCGTGGATACTCTTTTAACTCAAATTGTTACACAACACCACCATTAATGTACTGAAGTAGCTGTCGGGTGTACGGAGCCGGCCCGTACCGTATTGACGTACGCTATCGCATTCACAAGCTCAGCATTTTCTTGCATCTTTTTCCCCACCCACTCCCTTCTCACTTAAAAGCGCAACACATTAATTTAAGAGGTAAGTACAATCGCACGTATAAGTGCTTTTTTTTGTTTTTTTTTAGGATGGGAAATCATCAAATGACTTCTCCCACTCTGGGCGGAGCGGGAGGGAGTGTCAGACTCTTACTGACTAAAACCCATCCATGTTCCTTCCTCGCCCTTTACGTTCCGGGGCCGCGGTATCTCTTTCGAACAGTCCCGCAACCCCGGCAGGCTTCGGCCCTTGCGGGCCCCTCTCTTTTGCTGACATCTCTTTGAGGCGCGCGTGGAACACGAACGCGCCGTCGACACGGTACGTATAAGTGCTGCCGATGCGAATTAAAGCGGATGCTTGCGACCGGACTGGTCGCTCTACCAAATGACGCCTTTATTGAGAGATTGATATAGAGACTCGAAAACGTTGGTTTGTGCAAGTGTAATTTCGATTGTAGCCGTACCGGCGCTGCGCGTCATCTGGAGAGTCTGGCGGCGGGGTGAGCGCGGCAGCCAGTGCGCGCGCGGCGGGTGCGCCGGCGTCCGACACCAGCATGCGCCACGCGCCGGCCGCACGCGCCTGTGCCTCCGACTGTCGCACTAGCGCCGCGCCCTTCCACACAGCCGACAGCTCTGTAACACGTTTTTACTGTGTTGAATGCTACGAGTGTCATAATAGGCTTGTTAACTGAAAAAATCTAATTGGTCCGTCACTTAGATTATCAAAAAATATTTGACTCGTATTTTTTCTTTTGTCACATAAACCAAAATTGACGAAGATACGACGCTTTTAAAATTCCCAATACGTCACTGTTTGGTATCATTCTTAGTGAGTTCTGATGTCACGAGCCCCCACTCCCGAGTTTTGGTGCGTTTTATCTTTGTCAATATTCGTTGATTTACAAAAACAAAAAATACGTGTCCATTATTTTCCAATACTCTAACTGACGGACTAAATAGATTTGCAATCTATTGATGGTGGAAACTAGCCCGACGAAACTGTCACGAGTCTCGACGAGAGTGCTAGCGAGCGTCGGAGAAAGAGGTTGGACTCTCGAGTATCAGGATGTCACTAGTCGTAACTAAACACATATTTTGCTTGATAATCCTGGAATGCTGCACATTCCTGGACTTTATCGTGGCGTGTTTGTGCATGATGGGTGAGGAAGATAAAAAAAAATTGGGCCTGCTCGATGTGCAATAACCAAAGGACTCGTAAATCCCCTTGTTGTATTCGTTCGTAGGTTGGAAAAAGATACCGTTGAGTAGACATAGTTTATTAATACAAGGCTCACACAGTGAAGTACTTTCTACTACTACTTCGCAGTGAGTCTCATGACCTATAGGAAGTATCGACCATCATAGACAATCACTGGTGGTGTACAGACTATAATTACATACTAAATAGTGATGTCACAACACCTCTGACAGTACCTAGTCTTGAATTCCCGAGTGATTTGGATCGCCTCAAGTCAATGAAGTAAAATAGGGCCAATCTACGAGTAATACATACATCACATTACGGCATCTGTCAGTTTTAGGTTTGTGAGGTGACCTGCTTAAAAACTTCAACAAAAATGAATGAATCGATACGGACTTCAATTATTATGTGAGTAAAATTACAAAAAAAAAAAAACAAAAATCAAAGCATTTATTTCAAGTAGGCCAATAACAGGCACTTTTGAATTGTCGAAACAAAGATGAAAATTAAATGTAGCTACAGTCCCAGTCACAAGACATAAAAACTGTGAAAGTACTGTAGTTGCCCATTCCCTAGCGTAGATCTCTATGGAGAAGAACGGGCAAGAAACTCCATGGACACTCTTTTAAATCAAAATATTGTTACAAAATCTTGGTTGGATCAGCACCATTCAGCTCAACCATTTTGAAGGGAACTAGATGGTCCGACACACGCGCCATAATCAGCGAGACATTTGAGTGAGCATGACATACTCTCAACCGCCAGGGCACATTCAAGTCAAAAACTAAAGTAGGTTTCCAGTGAATGATAGCTTTCTAGTGCATAGTACTCACACTATATGGGCTATGCGTTTATATAATACTAAATAGATTGAATCTATACAATGCAAAGATAGTTGTACAATTTTCAGCAGCTCCAACAATACCATTTAATGCTATCAATTTTTGAGCCCCTGTCCTTGTGGAGCAGGACCAGCATTGAGCCAAGCATTTTTATCAGCGATATAATCGCTCAACTTGTAATATGCTTGCTTACATAGTGTGCGTTTAATGCATGTTTTAAATTTAGTCTCATTCAGTTCAAGAATACTTTGTGGAATTTTATTATAGCATCTCAAACAGTACCCCATGAAAGATGAGTCTACTTTAGCGAGTCTAAAGCCTGGCTGAACTATTTGGTCCCTATTTCTAGTACTGTAATTGTTTCTGTCGCCTCTTTTACCGAAAAGATGCAGATTTTTTCTAACGTACATTATGTTTTCGTAGATGTATTGGCAATGAACCGTCATGATGCCAATATCCTTAAAAAGTTCCCTTAGAGAATCGCGCCTACGAAGATTGTGTATGGCTCTGATGGCTCTTTTCTGCAGAATAAATATAGACTCAATATCAGCAGCCCGTCCCCATAGCAAAATACCGTAAGACATTATACTATGGAAGTAACTAAAATAGACCAGTCTAGCGGTATCAGAAATCAGAAATCAGAAATCAGAAATCAGAATTGACGGATTTTTTTATCTATCAGTGAATTGACGGATTTTTCTAATGGCATATGCTGCTGAACTTAAGCGCCCCGCAAGAGATGTTAGATGAGAACCCCATTGTAGCCTTGAATCAAGCGTAAGCCCTAGGAAAACCGTTTTATCTACGAATTCAAGTTTCTCTTTATTCAATATTATCTCACAATCACTACTTTTAACATTCGGTAATGAAAATCTTATGCATTTAGTTTTTTTTTTCATTTAATACCAAATTGTTTGCTGTGAACCAATTTTGGACCTGAAGTAGGGCATCATTCACGTCATCTAGATTTTGGGCCCGTCTATTTATCTTAAAAATTAGAGAAGTGTCATCAGCAAACAACACCATATTTTGAGGTTGGTGTTTAAACAAATAGGGTAGATTATTTATATATACTAAAAAAAGGAAAGGGCCCAAAATTGAGCCTTGCGGAACCCCCATTTTTACATTCAAACCCTGTGAGTTAACACCATTTATTTGAACATGTTGTTTTCTATCGCTCAAATAAGATTTTAGCAGGCTAAGTGCAAGTTTACCCAGTCCGTAATGCTCCAGTTTCAAAAGTAATGTGTCATGATTTACGCAATCAAAAGCTTTGGAGAGATCACAGAAAATTCCTATTGCGTCTTGGGACTCTTCCCACGCAGCAAATATGTGCTTTAATAGGGTTACACCGGCGTCAGTTGTACAACGTCCCTTGGTGAAACCATACTGTTGATCATGTAAGATTCTGTTGGTGTTAAAATGATAGAGCATTTGATAAAGCATTACTTTTTCAAAAACCTTGCTAAAAACTGGTAACACGGATAAAGGTCTATAATTATTGGAATCTTTACTGTCCCCGGATTTGAAAAGAGGTATGACTTTACTGTATTTCATTAAATCCGGGAAAACTCCTTGGTCTACACATAAATTAAAAATTAAAGCTAAGTATGGTCTCAAGTATAGATGTACAAACTTTGATAGACATTCCCCATAAATCTTCGGTCAGTTTGATTTTAATTTGCCGGAAAGCTTTAATAACTGTCATAGGGTTAATGTGTTTAAATTTAAATTCAGCCAGGCAGCCAGACACATTCGCCTTTAATAAGCCAATTGAGGCTTCAGGTGAGGAATTAAGAGCCTCCGTAGTTTTTATTGGTATTTCGGTAAAAAAATCAAAAAATTCTTGAGCTACTTCCTGATCAGAGCTTTTAGGACCACATGCTGTATCTAATGTAAAGCTATTATTACGTATTTTCTTTCTGTTAGTCTCGTTATTTATGACTTTCCAAACGGTCTTTATTTTATTTTCTGCTGTTTTGATCTTGTTGCTTATGTGCAGGGCTTTAGCAACCTTGCAAGAATTTCTAAAAATCTTTGAATACGTAGCAACATACTTGCTAAAAGTTTCAGTGTTTATAAAAGGCTTAAGGCTATAAAGCTCAAATAGCCATTCCCTACTTTTTCTGATTCCTCTAGTTGCCCAATCACTAAATATAAATTTAGGGCAAATACTCTTCTTCTTTTCAAAAGTTTTGTTGAATTCCGTGTGAACTAATGAAAAGAAACGATCATACAATTGATTTATATTAATATCCTCTTGGCTCATTACACTTAACTTGTTCTGTAGGGAAATATTATACCTATTTAATTTGCAAGAAGTTATAGGTCTAAATTTAATCTGAACTTTTTGTATTGGAGTTTTACAACTAAAAGTTACATTACCCATATGTAACTTTTCGTAATAACTGAATAGATAGGTGTACTGTAATTCTATTTAAAAAAATAGCAGTCGAATCCCTGTCCCATTATTATTTTCTATCGTAAACATAGGGAACGTAATAAGACAAATACATAATTTAACAAAACGTATTATTAATTAATTTTCAATAATATCGTCTATATTCACATCTCATTCAAAATCGTATTAAAATTATTTCCTTTGCTTTTTCCACGACCTTTCTCCAGTCTTCTGTAGTGATTTCTGCACACGAAGTTTGTAGCAGAGTCGACATTTTAGCAGTACTGAAGGGAACATACATAATTACTGCATTCGAATCTACTTATCAACTTTCGTTTTTTTGGGTTACGTCCCTAGTATTTGAAAAGAAAATGAGGTTCACTGACGTAACATTGTAGCGACATTCAGTTCTTTTTAAAACAGAAATTGTTTATTATGTTTAAAATCAATGAAAGGAAATCGTAAAATTACCTTCTTATGGCATTATTACCATAAGTAATCGTAATCTAACTTTGAAAAAATAAATAATATTTTATGCCCGCCTTTACAAGATTACGTTGATGAAAGGAGATTTTTTTTTGGGCCCACCTGGTCGTTGCATTTATTATTCAAAATAACACCAAAAAAAGTAACCATTTTACTATGGTATTAAACGAAATATTACGTAGAAATGAAAACGGAATCTTTAAAATCATAATAAATAAGCTATGTTATGATATTATTTGCGAGTCAAATCATTGCTGTTGTGGTCAATGTCATTTTTTTTTTTTTTTTGTACTATAATATTAAGAACAAAAGTCTTAATAATTAATTACGATCTAGCCTAAAAGACTAATAAGCAATTTAACTCTAACTTAATATGTTACGTGATAGAATATGTTAAAACTAAGAATAGTGTTCATTTGCACTGTCATTTGACAGCAAATACTTACGTGAATAGGGGCGTTTTTTTCTGTTTACTAAAAAAAGTACAGTACCTACCCGTTGGTAATCATATCTGCTATAATTATTATAGAATCAGAAAGAATTTAAAAATAAATATTATTGAACTGTGAGCATTTTTAATGCTATTTTTAAAGGTTTACACTAAAATCGCATATATGGTTCAAACAATCAACGTGGCACGGAACGTTATAAGCCCACTTTTTTAGTGATTGACAGACAACTTCATTATTTTGACATTTACTTTTTCTGTTTATTTTGGTTTTCGTTAGTGTTTTTGCAGATTTTTCACATTTATTCCGGTTAGACAATGCTTAGCTAATTTAACCACTGGAATCTAGAGGTTATAAGAAGAAATCAATGTAAGTTTCATTATTAAATGCTACAGTTTATGTGGGTGGCCTTTATCCCCGAACAAAAAAAAGTTGTCAAATGTGATCTATTATCTTGGCCCTACAGTAAGTGGTAGTGAGGATCAGAACGTACCGACGCTGGTGTTGGGCAGCAGGCTGGCGAGGTAGTCGGCCAGCAAGGGTGCCGCTGCCACCGAGCCTGCCGCGTACGAGCTGGCGGCGCCCCCCGCCCCTGCCCCCGTCCCCGCCGCCGCCACCGCCGCCAGGCCGTCCGACACCACGTACCCGTCCCTGGAACATAAATGTAGGTACTTCAATTATTGATTATTCTACTTACGCAAAATATGCCATCTGTAACACAAAATACACGCTAAAAAGTAAAAGGATTGCCAAATCTATTTTTAAACATTTTAAGTGCTCGTCCATTTCTGGATGAAGGCCTCCTCTATTCGTTGCCCATCTAGGTATATTATCTTTGGCCGTTCGATACCATCTAGCCATAGTTGCAAAGGTCGCGGTGTCTGTTTCTGTTTTGTGGATACCAATGAAGGACGCGCACGCTCCACCTGCTGTGTGTGGTCCTTGTGATGTGCTTTCAGACCTGGATATTTTTGTCTAGCGGTATTAAAACTAAATATTTTTCATAGCATTCAATTCCACCAGTCACGTAAGTACACGCTGCAGTACTGCATAGTGTCAGTTCCGAAGGCCCACTCCTGATTTGAAGTCTTCCACCAGGACCAGATAGATTAGATCATGATACTCACTTGGCCAGCTGTATGGCGGGAGTGAGGAGTTGCTGCCACGGCAGCGTGCCGAGCCGCGCGTGCAGCGTGGCGAGCGCGGCCACGAGGCGCGGCGCCCGCTCCCCTCCACCCGCGCCCTCCACACCCCCCCACTCGTAGAGCATGGGGGGCGACGTCCTAGCATTGCGATACTCCCAGTACAGCAGCGCACCACTCCTGCAACCATAACGTTTTGGTAGGGTGTTCGTTTTTAAGGTTTTGGGACATCGCAGAATGAAATAAATGATGCTTTTGTTGTTAAAAGTATGTGAAGACTCAAACAAAAGTGAGTCGGGAGATGCCAAATAAAATAAGGTAAGATAATAAGCGTGAGAGAATACTCACGCGTCGAACGAGGTGCGGTGCGGCGCGAGCACGGCCAGGCACAGCGCTGCGGCGACAGCGGCGTCGAACGCGCGCCCCCCCGCTTTGAGCGCGTCCGTGCCGGCGCGCGAGCACGCCGCCGCCGACGACGACACGCTGCCGTGCGGCACCAGCTGCGGCACACCACACACACATGAACTTGCCGCATTCACGTGCGAACACACGGTGCAATTCACGCTGCTCATCGCAGCCCGGATCAGAGCAAGAACTGTTCCCCCTGTTTATACTATGACTGTTCGCATCTCACAGGTCCACGTTAAAGATGACGTAGTAATATGACGTCATATGTCTGGGCCATACTACATCTTCGCCGTCCCTTTGTCGAAAAAACGGAGAACAAGACGCGAATGCCGCATAGTGTAGAGTACATGAAACTGCTTCTCACTCATGTTTCGCGTGGGAATGTGGGACCTTCACAAAATCATGTCTCACACACTCTCTGCATTGCTAGGATCACAATCAATGCAGACTCACCTCGAAGTCTCCGTAGTAGATTTGCGTGAGCAGCGCCAGCGTGATGGCGGTGGTGAGCGCGGCGAAGGCGGCGAGGATGAGGCGCGGCCCCCCCGCGCAGCAGCGCACCCCGCCTGCACCCCCGCTGCCGCCCGCCTTCAGTGGCAGGTCCTCGCGCAACTCCACGCCTCCTGAGACCAAACATTACCATATACTCATAACATGCAGCCCTTGACGGAGTCTAGGTACTATTACAGTATACAGAGTTGTCCTTTTAAGTTGAGCAACAGGGTTAATTCGGAATTCATAAGCGGAAAATCCTTTCTTAGGAAACTTTACCTTTCGTACTTAATCTTTTGGTCAAGTGCGAGTCGTCCATAAAAATTGGTGGAAGTAATTTATTTATTTCTGTCATGCTGTTTGACTCTGTTTCGTATAACTAACTAAAACTAACGAATTATTTAGAAAAAATCCATATTATAAAAGAAGAACAAAATGGCTTTCAAAGGGGTAAATCGACAACTTTAGCAGCATTTACTTTAATGAAAAGTGTAATTAAAAAATTAGATAAACGAATTCCATTTTCTGTCATCTTCTTTGACATGAGCGAAGCTTTCGACTTTGTCAACCACGATTTGCTCATAAAAAAATGCAATAACTACGGAATCAGGGGGATAGTTATTGACTGGATCACTAGCTACTTATCTTGCCGACAACAAAGAGTCGAAATAAGCTCAATGAACGAAAATAACGAGTCCACATCTTTCAGTTCTAAATATAGTCAAACCAAATCAGGTGTACCTCAAGGAAGCATACTGGGTCCATTACTTTTCCTTATTTATATCAATGACTTGCCCACTGTTTTACAACAACAGTGCGTACTTTTCGCTGACGATATTTATGTAATAGTTACTAATGACAAGAAATCAGACATAGATCACGAAAACAATCTTAATACAATAGTAAAGCAAGTTTTAAAATGGCTAGAAAATAATTAACTCTGTGCAAATCTAAGTAAAACCAAATACATAAATTTTCAAAATTACAATTCAAAACCAAAAACATTTAAAGTTAGTTGTCAAGGACAACAAGTTAGCGAAGTTAGTGAATACAAATTCTTTGGACTTAATCTTGATCAGCATTGTAACTGGAAATCACATATTGAATACGTTTGCAAAAAACTCAACAAATTTGTATTTGCTCTTAAAAGTTTAAGACGTACAGCTAGTGAAGCGGTCGCTCTTACTGCTTACCACGGTTATGTATCCTCTTTACTCAGGTATGGACTCCTACTCTGGGGGAACTCTACAAATGTGAGTAAAGCATTTATCATCAAAAAAATAATGCCTAAGAGCAATTTGCGGTATCAGCCCATTAACATCCTGTAGACCACTATTTAAAAAATTAAAACTACTAACCCTAACAGGTCTTTTCATAATGCAGGCTGGAATTTTTGTGAAAGGGCACGCTAAATTTTTTATAGCCTGTGACCTGCATTGTCCCAGCAGTGGGAACATTAATAGGCCGATGATGATGATGATGATGATGACCTGCATTCCAAATACACTCGTCGAGATCCCACAAGATTAAGAATACCTTCACATCAAAGCACATTATGCCAAAAAAATAGTGTAATCAAAATCTTTAATAACTTACCCAAAGAAATAAGAGAACTCCCCTTAAAATACGTTAAATCCAAATTACCTAAATGGCTTACAGATAATTATTATTATAGTGTAAAAGAATTTATTGACAAAAAAATAACTGATAAATATGGCTACTGAGTACTATAAAGTGTTTTAAGTTGATATTACTATGATATATTATGTTAATTTTTATTTTTTTCTTATCTATAAGCATTTGTAATTGTTAAAATTTCGATATAATATGAATCTTAAATTATTAAGTTGCTTGAGGTATGTACGTATGTGTATCGTGTAGATACGCCGAGTCACATGGCCTCCTGTATAATGTGGGGAAGAGTGAGTTCATGGTGTTCCGTGTGGGTACCAAAAAGCCTAGCGAGGTTCCACCGGTGCGCCTTTATGGTGTGCCACTAAAGAGAGTGGCAAAGTTTAAGTACCTAGGTCACATCTTGAACGAGAATCTGCACGATGACGATGACATCGAGAGGGAACGGAGGGCGTTGTCAGTCCGATGCACATATTGGATGGGAATAGATCAATATGCGATCCTGGCCCGTAGGTTTGCGCGATGTACGATGGAAGTGAAAATTACACTTTTCAAGGCATATTGCCAGACCTTCTACAGGTGCAGCCTGTGGGTTAGACATACGCAGAGGGCTTACAGCGTTCTCCGAGTTCAGTATAATAACGCTTTTAGGATACTGTTGGGGCTCCCACGTTTCTGTAGCGCATCAGGGATGTTTGCAGAAGCAAAAACGGATAGTTTTCAAGCAATTATGCGGAAGAGAACAGCATCCCTGATGAGCAGGATGCGGGGGAGCGCAAACGGTATCCTAAGGGTTATTGCGGATAAGCCAGACTGCCCTTTCCTGGGGTACTGGACCCGGTTGCACAGCGGCGGCTCCAGTGCTACAGGAAATAGATATATGAATTGATTATTTGTAATGTATTTAGGTATTTTATTGTATGGATTGTTTGATTAAATTATATTAATTTTACTAACATAGACATAAGTGTATTACTAACAAACTGGATCATGATCTGAAATAAATGATTATTATTATTATTGTTAAAAGAAAAAATAATAATATCATCATCTTCCTGCCCTTGTCTCTTTCTACTCGTACAAAATCGCGCGGTGCAATACGTTTTCTTCTTATTAATTTAAATTATACAACAAGGTACCAAAGGCATACAAAGATTTGAATATAAATAGTTTTTGTAAAAAGCATGAAGAAACTTTTACTAAATAAATGCTATACTAACTACTAATGCGATTATTTAAATGATGTACTTTGACTGTTGACATTTGTTTACTAAATCAAAATCAAAAATCAAAATCAAAGCATTTATTTCAAGTAGGCCAATAACAGGCACTTTTGAATTGTCGAAACAAAGATGAACATTTAATGTAGCTACAGTCCCAGTCACAAGACATAAAAACTGTGAAAGTACTGTAGTTGCCCATTCCCTAGCGTAGATCTCTATGGAGAAGAACGGGCAAGAAACTCCATGGACACTCTTTTAAATCAAAATATTGTTACAAAATCTTGGTTACATCATTCATGTTGAGATGTTATATTATGTGAGAACAATGTAGCAAGATGTGCACGTTAAAAGTGTCCATAGCCAAACAAAAACAAAATACAACTCAAAAACAAAATAATTAATTCAAATAAACCATGGCGACTAAGAGATGACCAGTCACAACTGACAGCGCCCGTTCACGCACATGACGCATGGATCAGCACCATTCAGCTCAACCATTTTGAAGGGAACTAAATGGTCCGACACACGCGCCATGATCAGCGAGACATTTGAGTGAGCATGACATACTCTCAACCGCCAGGGCACATTCAAGTCAAAAACTAAAGTAGGTTTCCAGTGAATGATAGCTTTCTAGTACATAGTACTCACACAATATGGGCTATGCGTTTATATAATACTAAATAGATTGAATCTATACAATGCAAAGATAGTTGTACAATCTTCAGCAGCTCCAACAATACCATTTAATGCTATCAATTTTTGAGCCCCTGTCCTTGTGGAGCAGGACCAGCATTGAGCCAAGCATTTTTATCAGCGATATAATCGCTCAACTTGTAATATGCTTGCTTACATAGTGTGCGTTTAATGCATGTTTTAAATTTAGTCTCATTCAGTTCAAGAATACTTTGTGGAATTTTATTATAGCATCTCTAACAGTACCCCATGAAAGATGAGTCTACTTTAGCGAGTCTAAAGCCTGGCTGAACTAGTTGGTCCCTATTTCTAGTACTGTAATTGTGTCTGTCGCCTCTTTTACCGAAAAGATGCAGATTTTTTCTAACGTACATTATGTTTTCGTAGATGTATTGGCAATGAACCGTCATGATGCCAATATCCTTAAAAAGTTCCCTTAGAGAATCGCGCCTACGAAGATTGTATATGGCTCGGATGGCTCTTTTCTGCAGAATAAATATAGACTCAATATCAGCAGCCCGTCCCCATAGCAAAATACCGTAAGACATTATACTATGGAAGTAACTAAAATAGACCAGTCTAGCGGTATCTACATCAGTGAATTGACGGATTTTTCTAATGGCATATGCTGCTGAACTTAAGCGCCCCGCAAGAGATGTTAAATGAGAACCCCATTGTAGCCTTGAATCAAGCGTAAGCCCCAGGAAAACCGTTTTATCTACGAATTCGAGTTTCTCTTTATTCAATATTATCTCACAATCACTACTTTTAACATTCGGTAATGAAAATCTTATGCATTTAGTTTTTTTTTCATTCAATACCAAATTGTTTGCTGTGAACCAATTTTGGACCTGAAGTAGGGCATCATTCACGTCATCTAGATTTTGGGCCCGTCTATTTATCTTAAAAATTAGAGAAGTGTCATCAGCAAACAACACCATATTTTGAGGTTGGTGTTTCAACAAATAGGGTAGATCATTTATATATACTAAAAAAAGGAAAGGACCCAATATTGAGCCTTGCGGAACCCCCATTTTTACATTCAAACCCTGTGAATTAACACCATTTATTTGAACATGTTGTTTTCTATCGCTCAAATAAGATTTTAGCAGGCTAAGTGCAAGTTTACCCAGTCCGTAATGCTCCAGTTTCAAAAGCAATGTGTCATGATTTACGCAATCAAAAGCTTTGGAGAGATCACAGAAAATTCCTATTGCGTCTTGGGACTCTTCCCACGCAGCAAATATGTGCTTTAATAGGGTTACACCGGCGTCAGTTGTACAACGTCCCTTGGTGAAACCATACTGTTGATCATGTAAGATTCTGTTGGTGTTAAAATGATAAAGCATTTGATTAAGCATTACTTTTTCAAAAACCTTGCTAAAAACTGGTAACACGGATACAGGTCTATAATTATTGGAATCTTTACTGTCCCCGGATTTGAAAAGAGGTATGACTTTACTGTATTTCATTAAATCCGGGAAAACTCCTTGGTCTACACATAAATTAAAAATTAAAGCTAAATACGGGGCTATGGTCTCAAGTATAGATGTACAAACTTTGATAGACATGCCCCATAAATCTTCGGTCAGTTTGATTTTAATTTGCCGGAAAGCTTTAATAACTGTCATAGGGTTAATGTGTTTAAATTTAAATTCAGCCAGGCAGCCAGACACATTCGCCTTTAATAAGCCAATTGAGGCTTCAGGTGAGGAATTAAGAGCCTCCGTAGTTTTTATTGGTATTTCGGTAAAAAAATTAACAAATTCTTGAGCTACTTCCTGATCAGAGCTTTTAGGACCACATGCTGTATCTAATGTAAAGCTATTATTACGTATTTTCTTTCTGTTAGTCTCGTTATTTATGACTTTCCAAACGGTCTTTATTTTATTTTCTGCTGTTTTGATCTTGTTGCTTATGTGCAGGGCTTTAGCAACTTTGCAAGTATTTCTAAAAATCTTTGAATACGTAGCAACATACTTGCTAAAAGTTTCAGTGTTTATAAAAGGCTTAAGGCTATAAAGCTCAAATAGCCTTTCCCTACTTTTTCTGATACCTCTAGTTGCCCAATCACTAAATATAAATTTAGGGCAAATACTCTTTGTCTTCTTTTCAAAAGTTTTGTTGAATTCCGTGTGAACTAATGAAAAGAAACGATCATACAATTGATTTATATTAATATCCTCTTGGCTCATTACACTTAACTTGTTCTGTAGGGAAATATTATACCTATTTAATTTGCAAGAAGTTATAGGTCTAAATTTAATCTGAACTTTTTGTATTGGAGTTTTACAACTAAAAGTTACAGTTTGTCCGCTATGGTCAGACGGCAAACAATTTATTATGGCTTTATCTAAGTAATCACAATCGCAGAAAACATTATCTATACAAGTAGCAGAAGAAGTTGTGATTCTAGTGGGTTCAATAAAAACGTTAGTCAAGTCAAATGACTTAAAAAGATTTAATAACCGACTGCTATTTGAATTTTCTTCTAAAATATTGATATTAAAATCACCACAAATTATTGTAGCTTTATTACTGGCTGCAAGTTTTGCCAGGACATCTTCCATTATTGATTCAAATATGGAAAAGTTTTGATAGTTTGGGGGTCTGTACACACACACAATAACATGCTTATCTAGCTCAACACAGGACAGTTCGACGCAATGTTCAACCGAGAGACCTACTATGTCATTACGTTGCTTATATTTAAAACTATTTTTTATTAATATTAGGGAACCTCCACGAAGCATAGTTTTACGATTAAAGCAGCTACCCACCATATAGTTCTCATAATTAATAAGCATTTGGTAATCCTTTAGCCAATGTTCAGTAAAACAAATAATGTCAAACTTACTACTTTCTAAAAACAATTCAATTTCTAATAATTTCGAAGAAATGCCTTGGATATTTTGGTGGAATAATTTTAAGGTGTTCTGCTGAGGCCCTTTTTTACTAACTAATTGAGTGCAAGAAGGTACCTTGCTGTTGGTAGGATTAACAAAAATATTGTTAATGGTACCTTCTGTTGTCTCACTTTCTAGTTTAAATTTATATTTGAAGTGAGGCCGGAGACTCCTGTGCCATCCTCAGACGATAAGACCCTATCACTAATAAACCCTAATTGAGAATTTTCCACGGTGACAGATGGATCCTCCTCAGTACAATGTTTGTAAATATTTATAGCACTAGTGCTATATTCATTTGTGCCAGTCACCTGTACATTAGTAGAATTACTAATCGTCGCAGTGTTAATAATATAACTAAACTTAGACATACTATTTATGTCTGTGTGAATACTATAAGCTAATAGCCGAGCTATTTTGTGTCTACATACAATAGGTAGATACACCTTACCCCGTGTCGACTTAAGATTACCAACTATAGTGTTGATATCCAGATACATAAGCCTGTCACTATAGTGACCTACTAAAAAATGTACATGTTTATTCAACATATGTATATAATCGTTTTTCCTACTACTTAAATTTTCAAAATATGGAAAAGCACACAATATGATTTTATTACATCTTAACTTTAGCAACTCAGAAACACAGTCGGTGATATCTTCCTTTTTTACATTAGAACTATTACCAACACATAGAGTAATGGTAGTGTTAAGAAAACAATCATTTTTTATTACTGATGCCATTACTTGTTTGTAGCTTGACCCTGGCATGCAATAATTTTGGGTACAGTAACTCAGGTTATTACTGATCAATTTACCTAGCCCTCTACCCATACTATCAGAAAACATAACTGAATGATGACAATCATTACAATCAGGTGAAACAAAATGACTAATCTCAGGCTGTACTACTTGTGAATCATGGTTTTGATGGATGATAAAGTTCTGAGCACTCACAGCTTGAGACGGGTCCTCCGTTGCCTCAGGCTGGAGGGCATCAAGACTGGGTTCACTCCGACAAGTACAATGAGTGTTGCTGAGAGTCAGCAAGTCCACTTTGTCAACCAACTCATTTGTGACAAGAATATGCTCCTTAATTTGTTTTTTAGAGCTTTCATATTTATTATATAAAGATTTTAGTGACTCATTCAGTGCCTCAATTTCAGATTGTAAGCGCTGAGTGTCTATTTCATAAATACTTGTACTGTCTTCTAACTTAATTTGATAGTTATTTAATCTATTAACAAGAGAAACACGTTCTTTCCTTAATTGAATATTTTTGGAACAGTGCTTTTGTTGTTTCTTGTGTTTATGACATTTTTTAATGATTTTATTCAATCTTGCATATTTCTTAATTTTATTTTTACTTACTTTATGGTATGAATTATGTTTCAGTAAGGAGTCCTCTGTAAGGTCTATTGTTATGAGGGAATGAGGGTTACAATTTGTATTTACTAGTTCGTTGTACAAATGATCAGTTTCCATAACCTGAGTACGATCCTGTTCCTTTTTTAAATTTAAAAGTTTAACATTAGCATAACCTATGACTTGACTGTACTTTGACATTTTATTTGCTTTTTCTTAAATAATAATTTTATTTTGTTCTTTTGAAATGATTGTATAATTTTGACATTTATTATTATTTGCTTTGTTAAATTTTGATTTATATTCTTTTACTTTTTGACATTGTATCATTTTGAGATTATTTTTATTACTAGTTGAATTTTTTTTTTTTTACAGACACATTTAAAATTACTTGTATGTTTTTGCAATGTTTAGCTTGGACATTTAGTATTGGGGGAAAATATAATGACCACCAAAAATTACTTTGTGACCACTAACATCTATCACCTAAAATATCAATTGATCACCAAATTTAGTAAATTGAGCACCAAATTATAATGAGGTGTTTGATGACAAACTAGTTTTGCCTAGGCCGACTTGGGGCACCCCGACACGGATAGATTAGGTTAGAAGGGTATGGCGGGGTCGAATGAGCGAGCGAAGCGAGCGAATAGACCCCGCCATACCCTTCGTGGTTATTTTTTTTTAAACCATTCAGAAGTACTGCTCCGTCGACCAGTTCTCCCTCGACTCGGATGCAAGAGCATATCAGTTCAATTCCTGGTGGTCATTAACTAAAAAAATAAATTTTTGGTTCTAATTTCATGATAAAATGGGGATCAATTTTTGGTGATCATTTACTAATTTTAGCAATCAAAAGTGATTTTTTTGCCGTTCCATTTTGTTAAATCTGGTGCATCGTTAATTACATGCCTTTAGTATTTTCCATTAATTTCCTTTCTACTGACTGAAATGATATATTTAAAAATCTCAATTTCCCAATTTTATAACACTTGCACGCCATGTATGTGGCAAAACATGTCTGAACGATTTTCTGTATTTATTTTATCCTACATGCACTTTTTATTATTGTGTGTGACACATGTTTTGAGCAAATAAATATCTCTCTCTCTCTCTCTTCTTCCATTCTCCCCTGTCAGACGTCACGGCATCATTTACTACTTTCTCCTAACAATATACTAAATCAAAGTTAATATTTTGTCAAACATAATTATTTACATTTTACATCTATACAGGGTGTAACCGGGCCCTCTACGAAGTAGACGAGTTCCATCAATAATTGATCGAAGTCTACCAAGCGTTACATTCTGTACATCAAACTTTACGCAAAACTTATGGCTAAAGACTTTAGCCGAAAGGATGATCGCAATGACGGAGAGAATAAGAAGTGGCTATGTTGTAAAAGTGGAACAAAGTTTTGTAAGTAATTCAGAAGACAAAGGGTAGGTAACATACAGTATAATTGCACCCCAATTCCGAAACACACTTTTCCATCAGGAAATTCGTGCGATCGCTTGATACTTACAAAGGATTTATTTCGCCTCAAATCGTCATTTTAACTTTTTAATACAGTACATTTCACAATATTACGGTTTCACTTCGATAGATTACAATCTACCGAAAAATAATGCTTTATATTATAAGCAGTATGTTCGTTTGACAATCTTTCGAGAGTTTACAATCTCTCTAGTTATATTACAATGTAACGTATTTGACAATTTTACGGTGACACATAAATAATATCGCAATGACAGGATACACCCAAACAGTTTTCGACCAGCATAAATTGCGTTTTAACTTGATAGGTATCCGGTATTAAAACAACATCAAGAAAAAACCTTTTTACAAAAAATAAAAACCGACTTCAAAACAAAAACAAAAAAGTGAAAAATAACTTTAGCGTCTCAAGTCAGTGACCTTTGCTTGATTGATTTAATTTTTTTGTCACCGACGAAAAAAGTTTTTATTTTTCTCTTTTTAGTGGTTTACATATGCTTGGTACACATGGAAAGCGCATACCGTTACAATTACAACAAGCCCAAACACGACAAGGATACATTGTCTCATTATTGAGTTCCCTGACTCTTGGCTCCATCATCAGATGTGATGGTGGAATGGTTCTTATCAAACGTAAATGCTTCACTTGTTGTAGAAAATACCAAAATAGCTGTACGTTATCCTATACAATTTGAAGAGTTCCCTCGATTTCGCCAAGATTCCATCATCAGATCCCGACTTGGTGAATATGGGACCATTTGGAAAGTCCAACCTACCGACCAACAAAAAAAGAATTTTTCAAATCGGTTGGCAAGCGACGGAGTTATGCGCGACCAAACAAAAAAAAAAAAAAAAAAAATAGAAACATCCGAATTGAGAACCTCCTCCTTTTTTAGAAGTCTGTTAAAAATGTAAAAATGTAATAAAGTGTAGTTGACGTAGCCCCGCTACGCTGCTATTTCTGTCTGCGGGGTTTAAAGGGACGTAGTCAAACCTAACGTCGGGAGCCTTACCGAGCTCGTATCACTCGCTTTCAAAGCGGCGCGCGGCGTGTCGACGATGCGCCCGTTTGTATTTGGGCGGTACGTTATAACGCCGCCTGCGCCGCTTTGACGAACGCAAAATTCTCATTCAATGGGGCGTACTTTGTTTCAGCCAAATTGTAATCCGGCTGAACGTGAAGACACCGCAGTACATAACAACAACGTTTTTCAATCCGGCGCGCCTATAAGCAATACGGCTAACGGCGTGTTATACGATATGCCTGCGAGTCCTGCGACATAGATATAACATTGGCAATACGGCTAACGGCGTGTTATACGATATGCCTGCGAGTCCTGCGACATAGATATAACATTGGCAATACGGCTAACGGCGTGTTATACGATATGCCTGCGAGTCCTGCGACATAGATATAACATTGGCAATACGGCTAACGGCGTGTTATACGATATGCCTGCGAGTCCTGCGACATAGATATAACATTGGCAAAACTGGCTCATAAGAATCTAGTAAGGACGTATTGTCTGAAATAAAGATAAAATATAATTGTAAATAAAGCCGCGTAAGCTCTTGTATTCAGATTCGAGATTTCGTATTCTGGGATACGGACTGTGTCATACGGTAGACCGTACACCTGTCGTCGTCAGAGTAGCTCAGTTCAGATACCCACCAGAGGGGAGCTGCGAGTCAGGGCTGCTGCGACTGCTGTGCGGCATGGCTGCTCACCTGCTCGTCTGCTCACCCACCCGAACACTGGGGACATTACACATAGTCAACTCGTATTGTGTAACTTTTGAAGGGAAGCCAGAAGTATGCTATCGATTTTGCTAATTTGGTGTAACGGGTCAAGTTCTAATAAGGCGACGGCAGCGGCCTTTTAAGATCTGATTATTAATGTCAATTAACGTTTTTGGGAAAAGTGGAGCCGCGATTACTATGAACTTGGGAGAAACTCAAGGTGACCACACAAATTATTTCGAATATTGTACTTGCCTAAATACCTATTTACAAAAGAATAGATGTACCTAATATGTCTAATCAAATCGATTTGTCTACAAGAAGGTGAAAAGATCAGACATTCACAACAACTTAGTGGATCAAAACATGACCTTGTAGAGAAACAATGAAACAATGTGTCAGCCACACCTCACAACAAACTGCTGAAGACACACAATACGATTAATGCTGTCTATAGATACGTAGAGTCTATACATAATTATTTATGTGTGTACAGTGTATTTTACTATGGTACCTCTCCCTTTCTCCTATTGTTGTCACCAGCAATACTGTTAGCGCACGCTCTTGCTCTATCCAACTCAAGACCACTTTTTTCAAATCGGTACGCTGTCACAAGACAAATACGTCGTGAAATAGCCTGCAGCATCTAATACCTTATTGGTACATCTTGAAATGTTGCTCATTCATTAAAAATTATTTAAACTATCCACAGCAGAAACTGCTATCAAGTGGTGCAGTGTACATAAGGAACACACTTTACGGCAGGTACCTAAAACAGCTGTTCAGAATCGGTCACAGTCGCATACCTACACGGTACACCCCAATCCACAGTTACAATGACACGGCGTTTACAGTTGCGCGGCGTCCTCGGCTCGCGCCAGCTAGCGGCACCTCATACGTCGTGTTCCTGTGACACTACACGACACACATTACACAAGCCTTCACTCACTCGGGCAGAACACACTGCACAAACACGTAAACCAAACACAATCGACGCTTGCGCATTCCTTGAGTGATACACAAAATGCGTGCCAAGACAGCGCCGAAGACGTCGCGAGTGGCCGCCGGGGCTCGCTGTGCCGGTGCCCGCCGGAGGATGCCGGTGGCCCCCCACTACGTCCGCAAAAACCGCTCTGTGACGTCATCGCAGCGGCTGACTAGTAGAAGCTCCTACTTTGTAAGGCACAATATCTTTGACAGAACCGACAGAGACACAGTCGGTCTCCCGCAGCAAAGGTAGTCAAATTCGTTCAGTTAATCCTCGTCGATCGTCATCGAGTATTCTGTGGAAGGGGCACGTGTCTGATGACGTAGTGAGAAGTCCCGCGCTGCGCCGGCGCTGCGTGCGAACGAGACGACGCGCAGGTGAACGACCGCTGCGCCTGAGTCACCGCGGCCGTGATCACTTTACTATGAATGCATATCGATCGAGAAACCAATGAAAGTAACAGTGTTTTTACTTACAAACATTCCACATTTCATTGAATTGAAATTTACCGCCAACTCACAACACCAGTTGGCTGATTTCTTCAAGCTAGTTTTTTTACAATTTCAGTGCAGCATGCAGAATGTTTTATTAAATCATTTTTACAGACACTTTCGATTATTGTCGAGCAATGATGTTATATATAAAACTGAGGTTGTCAAAATAAGTTTCAGTCAAAAATAAAAATGAAGATACACACACACACATAATAATAATTGAATTGGCCAAGAGCCTCGACGAACATTTTCCGATTCTCCCGATTGGAGGTCGAATTAAGGGCCTAATGCTGCAGACACTAAGGCAGTACTCCTCGCTGGATACGGCTCACATTGTGGTTCCTGATTCTGGAGCCCTAACCACCAATAACTTGGTCAAGAGCGGGATCATTAGGTAATAAAAAAGAGCAAACAACAAAGAAATCTGTGTGATTATGTTGTGTTTACGGCCGAATACATAACCCCATTTCTTTTTAAAAGATGGTTAATATGATTTGTACACCCGGCAAACATAGCACAAAATATCACGTTTGCAATTCTCGAAGGCTTACGCAAAAAAGGTACTGCTTAAACACAGATCCTGTTTTTGGGATGCAACTGAGGAATTTCTGATGGAAAAATCTAAAAACACTTTTCCCGACGGTATCAAACCAAACACCTCATGCGCAGCATGTCTGCTTGCGGCCACTACACCAACAAGGCTTAAAAACATTTATAATCTTTTTCTAGTATATAAAAATCTCATGTCACAGTGTTTGTGATCGAAATCTTCCGAAACGGCTTGACCGATTTTCATGATTTTATCTATATTTGGTAGGTCTAACATTAAGCTGTTAGTCCCGGACTCCCGGCTGTCATTTGTCCACTTTTGGCAGTTTGTACAGGTAGTCAGTGGCCCAAAAAGTCTGACAACCAGTCTTACCAAGTGGTATCGTATTACCCAGTATTAACTTTGTTGTGGAGGTCAGATAGGCAGTCGCTCCATGTAAAATACTGGTATTTAGCTGCATCCGGTTAGGCTGGATGCCCCAACATAGTTGGTAAAAGGCTAAGCAGATGATGATGATTTGATAGGTCTGAGAAGAGGTCGTGGGCTATTTTGTAGTCTCACACATACACATAGCGAACGAAGTCGGGGCAACCGATAGTAACATAAAGGGTGTAAAACACCTCTTAACGAAGTCGTAAAGCACTTATTCTCTCTGTCATTGCGATATTTTTTTTGCTGTACACCATACCTGGGAACCTTCTAGTTACGGAGATATTGGGGGCCAAAGTTCCAAGTTTTTTTTAACACAATCATGTTTTTATTGTTAGATTTTAACTTAAAATATCTCTGCGTCCCCCGTATACTATTCAATCCTTCCATCAGCACAATGTTTTAAGTGCGTTGTATTGAGTTCTACCACAAAACATGATATTTCACCCCAAAAAAAAGTCGTTTCCCAGTAGTAATTTTTGAGTTAAGTTACTTAGTTTGATGTACACAATGCTTGATTGACGGCTTCGTGATGAGGTTGTTCACACCCTGTATAGGTAGCTTTTAAATACATAATATGTGTATAATGATGACCATATTATTAAATATACACCGATTGAAATAAAACATAAAACTGTGCCATAACAACTGATTGATCTTATGATTGACATGAGGATTGGATTGGACTATTTACACAAATATTATTTATACCAATTTGTTATGTATTCAAGTAGCGACGTAACGTACAGTTTTAGTTATTTTTAAACTGATCAGCTCATTAATCTCATTACAGATGAGTATTCATAAACTGCAGGTTGTGGTAGCGCCAGCCCGCCCCCGCACCCTGCACCCCCGCACTCGTCACGCGACTCTCTAATGAGGCTAATAAGATTACCGCGGCCGAAGCCTCGCAAACTAATAATCCCGTATATAAACAGGGCGCGGCGCAACAGCCGCAGTCGACGGAGCACCCCGTCACACACATCACACTCGCCAGTACCACCAGTCGCCAGCCGAGCAGCAAGATGGTGTACAACTTCAAAGTGTTCAAGAAGTGTGCGCCCAATGGCAAGATCACACTGTACATGGCGAAAAGGGACTTCGTCGACCACATATCGACCGTGGAGCCCATAGGTACCCATACTCGTACAGGACGTGCAGTGACTCTTGGATAAGCGATTCGTTTGGTTTTCAGAAAATATGTATAACATTTCATCGGGGTTGTTATTGAGTGTCCAGGCCGAACCGATGTACTAGTTCCACATACAATAGTGTGCTCCCCATTTAGTGCACTGTTTAGGACAGATTTTAGTTGATTACTGCTCTTACGCAACATCGTGTCAATTCTGCCGGAGTGGATTGCTTTTGCATATTGCTGTGCAACTAATACAGTGCTGTACTTACGCCACTTTTTTTGAAAAGTGTAATAAGTCTAAATGATAAAAGCCGAACGTGTCGATCTTCACAGTTAAGCCGCGGTCGCCAATTGCCTAGGTACCGGTCCGTAGATTTAGACCATCCACGGACATACCGACTTTCCTTCATGAACGCGGTTTCTGAGGCCGGTGGTCCCGGCAGTCTTTGTAGATCTTTATCAGTCGTTGTTGAAAGAAAGTCAAAAGCCGACTGGCCGAAAGCCCGAAAAGCAGTCGCTCTATGTAAAATACAGGTAGCCAGCTGCATCCGGTTAGACAATGTTAGTGCGAGTGACCATCATAAAACTAAATATGGTATTCGCATCCATATCCTCGCATGGTACCGATTTCGGATGACTGGAGGACGTTTTATCTACATTCGTATGTGTACACAGACGGCGTGGTCCTCCTGGACGAGGAGTACGTGCGCGGGCGCAAGGTGTTCGGTCAGCTGGTGTGCACGTTCCGCTACGGCCGCGAGGAGGACGAGGTCATGGGCCTCAACTTCTACAAGGAGCTGTTCCTCGCCTCCGAGCAGATCTACCCGCTGCCAGAGAAACGAAACTACGAACTCTCGCGTACTCAGGTATAAGTTATAACATATTGATCTCTGTATGTGTAGTATAGACCATCAAACATAATCACCTTCACCCACGTGAAATCACTATAAAATATAACTTTCATATTTGAATCGGATTTCGTTAACAATTTCAAGGGTTTTAATTGTTTTGGACGGTACCCTATCTTTTTTCTGTAATAAAAGTAGAAACTTAAAACACGGGGTATCGGAGATTAAACGGAACAAACAGACCGACAAAAACGTAAAAAAATACTCGTGCTGAAATATGCATGCAGTTGGAAGCTGTTATATTGAAATTACAAAATTATAAATAAGCCGATGGTCCTCATAGGACCTATAGGATCCTGCGTGTGTTAGTACAATGTGACACAATATGTCTTCCAGTTCCAGGGAAGGTGTGTAGAATGTTCAATTTATTTACATTCTTCAAAACTCATTTTGAACTTGTAAAAGAATGATGGTCACTGTACATTTGTGACAGTTTTGTAATCGTCATCATTATGTGTACGTGTGACAGGAGCGTCTGATGAAGAAGCTGGGCGAAGGCGCGGTCCCGTTCCGGCTGGCGGTGCCGGCGGGCGCGCCCGGCTCCGTGACCCTGCAGCCTGGCCTGGAGGACGACGGCGAGCCCTGCGGCGTGCAGTACCTAGTGAAGGTGTTCGTGGGAGACTCCGAGATCGACCGCTCCCATCGCAGGTACGCACGCTCGTTCTCATCAATAAGTGTTGAGTTACAAGATGATAATTATGTACTAACTATTAATTCGATAGGGTTTTATTAGAATTTAATGCATTCCGCAGAGTAAACTAAGGTTGTAAACTTACCAATCTATAAAGTTCATTAGTGTGTTATTGTAACTGTCCAGGAGCACGGTGGCGTTGGGCATCCGCAAGATCCAGTACGCGCCGGCCAAGCCGGGCCCGCAGCCCTGCACCGTGGTGCGCAAGGACTTCGTGCTGTCGCCGGGCCAGCTGGAGCTGGAGCTCACGCTCGACAAGCAGGTCAGCCTTCTACATCAAATAAACATTTAAAAAAAAGATCACTCCATTTTTTTAATTATACGTTATAAAATGTAGGTACTACTCCGTCAAGTAAAATAAAATGAAATACTTGTTAACTGAGATTTATGTGATGGATAAATTAATTACATAATTGATATTAACGTGTTGTAACTTGTAAGTGCTGGAGATGTATTTTGCTTGATTATGTGTGTTTGTTCAGCTGTACATCCACGGCGAGACGGTGGCGGTGAACATGTGCGTTCGCAACCACAGCAACAAGGTGGTGAAGAAGATCAAAGCGTGCATCCAGCAGGGCGTGGACGTGGTGCTGTTCCAGAACGGCCAGTACCGCAACATCGTGGCCAGCATCGAGACGCAGTCAGTACCACTCCGTACCATTATCTACCCGGTCGTTGAGTCTATCCATGTGACATATTCTATTAATGGCCGGTTGGGTTGAAACAACTATTGTTGTTGTTTTATAACGTGCAATTCAACATTCAACCATGGGGTGGTAAAGCAATTACGACGACATTGAGGATCAAGGCTTACGCAAAATGATTTTGAAGCTGTTGCGACGAGTTTCTGGTATAATATTGTAAGTGTATTCAGGGACGGGTGCCCGCTGCAGCCAGGCTCTAGCTTGCAGAAGGTGTTGCACCTGACGCCCACACTGGCGCACAACCGCGACAAGCGCGGCATCGCACTCGACGGGCAGCTCAAGCGCTCCGACACCACGCTCGCCTCCACCACGCTGTGAGTGCGACCTGCTCCTACCTGTTCAATATCATCCTCAATATTAGCACATCTTCTTTTAACAACAGTTATTTTTATAAGTCTTTCTTAATCTGTAATTGTTTATGTCTAACGAAGTTTTGGCACAAACAAACACCCAGCCCTAATTCTAAACGATTACAAATGACTTTTATACCGTTATCAGCAAAAATGAAAAACCGCTAAGTGAATATAACACAAAATAGTTTACCACAGTTCACTTTAGTAAAATACTAACGTGGTCCGGAGATCGGTGTTAGGTGGTGTTAGGCCACTTCCTTTAGGATGGGTCCAGTAGGAACTGCTTGCAGCTGCACAATGATATAACAATGACTGATCGCAGGCTCCTGGACCCCGACCAGCGCGATGCGTTCGGCATTGTGGTGAGCTACAGCGCCAAGGTCAAGCTGTACCTTGGCGCCATCAGCGGCGAGCTGGTGGCCGAGCTACCCTTCATCCTCATGCATCCCAAGGTAACCTCCTCAGGTTTCAGACGGCCTTCGACATGTGACTGCTGACTGACAGCCGTACTAATGTAAAAGCGGTCAAATTCAAGAATGTCCGCGAACAACGGATACTAACAGATATTTCAGTACATTATCTGTCAGATTCCGGTGTTGGAGCCGATCCCGAAACTTGCCCCTATCTGTTTGACTAGCGAGAACACTCGATCGTGTTCGAATGTTCTGGCTAATGCAGGTTTTTGTATGTTTGAGTACCAGAAGAAGATTATGTCTCTATTTTACCTAGGTTTCCTACCCTGGAACGAAACTTTACTTCCACTGATAGGGGCCAGTCACATGGAGATTGAATGTGTAATTTTGTTTGTGACTTAGTACTCGTAGCAGTTCGCAAAGATACCCACTGCATTATATTTTTACATCTTTCTTGTACTCGTGTCCACAAATAAACGTACTCGATTGGATTTATGTGTACAGTAAATAATACATAATATGGTGTGTACAGGAGGGTCGCGTCAAGATGATCCACGCCGATAGCCAAGCTGACGTGGAGATGTTCCGCCAAGACACCGTGCACCACCAGGAGAGCGTCGAGGTGTACTAGCCCACCCTGCAGCCCCGCGGGAACCAGACTACCCCAGGGGAGCGAGAGCTCAACTTACTACCCTGAAGTTTAAACATCACTTAATAAATTGCTTTCAATGTTACCAAAGTATAACGAGCCAAAGAAGGCAATGTAATCTCTAAATTCAAACGCTATTCACAATGTATATCGGGGTTTATAAAATTAAATTGTTCTTCCGGTCTATATCTAAATGCTTTAAAATGATATCAATATAATATTATTTAATGATTGCTATTAGGCTTAAGTTCCTACTTATCAATAAAGTGTTTGTCCTTTATGTATATTCAAATATTAAAGGAAATAATAATTACAATTTTTTTTTAACTGTTATTAAAATTTAATCTCGACAGTATCGCAAGTCCGTCAGTTAGATTATCAAAAAACATTTGACCCGTATTTTCAACCGACTTCCAAAAAGTCTCAATTCAACTTTTTTTTTGTTTGTCAAGAACTTTTGACTGGGTGAACCGATTTTAATGATTATTTTTTTATTTGAAAGCTGGTGCTTCCCGTGTGGTCCCATTTGGTTAAGATCTGATGCTGATCTTCAGAGATATCTATGAAACTCATCAAAAACAGACGGCAAATCTGCAGTGATTGCTGAAATCGCTTGGATGTTTATTGTTTATATAACATCATGACGTAATATCACGCCTGCATGCTCTGAGGGGGTACGCAGATGTATGCAATACACCCAGATTACGACAGCTAGGTGTGTTAAGTTCCATTTATTGGGGCTAAGCCTATTACCGTAACATGTATTGTTTTTTTTTTTTATTTTTATTGGAAAGGATGTATTTCAAGAGTAGTTTGATGAGAGTTTGGTTAGGTTCTGATTATGGGATCCATGACAAAGCAACGGAACTCTTCAATTCTTAGGAGCATATTAACGATACTTGGCCAAATCTTTTATAGGCTATCCGGATATTTGAGTCACTTACCATAACGTCATTATTAACCGACTTCAAAAAGGAGGAGGTTCGCAATTCCATGTTCCCCGATTACTCGAAGATGGCTAGGATGATTTTGTTTTTTTTTTAATTGTTTGAAAGAGTATACTTCATATCTGGTCCCATAATCATCAAGTCGGGATCTGATGATGGGATCCTGGAGAAATAGAGAGAACTCTTCAAAATTTTATAGGCACACCAGAAGTTAGGTATTTTTAGGAAAAATACTGCGAGTATCTCGGAGTGATTCCATTTTAATTTGGTGAAGATGAAGAACTTCGGAGGTAGGCAACGGAACTCTTCAATAAATGAACTGGGATTGTTAAAATCTCATGTCTATCTATTGTTTACACCAGTTCGTTACAAAAAATCAAGCCGATACGCTGTGAAGGGGAAAGCACATGTGAACCACAAACAAGTGAAAAATCGGTCGGTGACAAAAAAATACTAAATCAATCAAACAAAGGTCACCGACTTCTGAAGGTACACTTTTTTGTGTTTTATGAAGTCGGTTTTTTTGCTTGCAAAAAAGTGTTTTTTTCTTTTGTTATGTAAACCAAAATCCTCAATACTTCATGTCTTGGTATAACTTTCAGTGCGTCGTCATGAGCCCCCCCACTCCCAAGATTTGATGCGTTTTAAATTTGTCATTATTCATTGATTTACAAAATCAAAAAAATACGTGTCCATTATTATTATTAACTGACGGACTAAATAGATTTGTAATTTTTTGATACTTTCGTCATGACTATTCTTTGGTAAGCAGGAAATACACTGTTTTCTAAAAGAAATACAGTGTGTTTCTTTCTTACCTACTTCAATTTAAACTTCTTGGTAAATACCAAGGTTCTGTAGAAGTCTTACAAGAAGTAGACGGAAGAATCCCTATGAGTGCGTGTAAACTAGCTTCCCGTAGTTGAATTTATGCCCAAACATATTTTGATGTTTTTTTGCCATCGATACGCTTAGAATGAGTATAATTTAATTAATATACTAAAATACCTCAAGTTAGTCCGTTTAAACAAGTTTTTTGGCTATTTTTGAAAGATAGATACTTAACAATAACATTAAATCCAAAAAGATCGGAATAATATAACTAGCAATAATGTTTGCAACCGGTGTGCGTGTATGATCAGATGTATGAACGTGGACAAGGAAGGAGTATGTAGTTATCGTAGGAGGTGGCGTTCAGTGTTACTGCCCACTCCATGGGCAACACGCGTGAGTTTATGTATGTGGATGTATTGTATTGGGTTCTCTATGTCAGATCGAAACACTATTCTGCGAAAATTGGTACATCGATACATCGAAGCCTTAATGATGCGACGATAACGGACTGGTGTCCACAACTCCACGTCAAAGCGCGTATTTTACCTACGGAAAATATTATTATGTGTATGTAAGTTAGATATTATGACGTTTTATTATCGTATAAAACTTACACTAATTGACAAAAACGTGTGATATTATTAGTTTCCCGTGAACGCAGTCATTTCAATTGATTACGTCTTATTTATATTGGCGGCGCGCAGTGCACCAGTGGAAATGTTTCCTGTTTGCCGATGCCTGACGTCGCGTCGATTCAATCATTTGTTATCAGAGCTTACCTCAGCTTGAAACAGCGACTGTTATGATTTAAATTGCAATCTGGTTTATTGAAAATACTCACATCCATACAGATTGCAGCCTAATTGCTATATTTGTAATGATAAAGGTAGCTTTCGAGAAGATCAATGCTGCTAGTTGTTCGCCGCCGTCGCGGCGTCGGTGAGGTGCGTTGATGTCTTTTGTGGGACAGCCCAATTGTTATACGTAAGTAAAGTTAATGATCAAGATAAAGTGACTAGCCGTAGATTACTTATGAAGTTATAAACAATATTTATTTTCTGTTCATCATATTTTTAAACGTTTTGGTTACAGAACGTATGTCGAGATTTTTTCGCCTATCATGTTCATTTACACTGAAACCTACCGACCTATTTAATTATTTATTTGATAATTATTTTCATGTTTTTTGTGAATCAAAATCATGATTATGTTTATGCACAAAGTATGACTTGGCTGTCAAAACTGAGAGCGCATAAGATTAGCAAAGCCCTCACAAAACAAATCAACATATTTAATAAACTATAACACTTAGCGTTCCACTTTACAGTTCGCGTGTGCTCGGAGGTATGCGCTATCAATGTGCCACGTGTTACGCGCTACGTGCTACACGCTACGTGCTACACGCTACGTGCTACGCGCTACACGCTATGTGCTACGTGCTACGCGCTACGTTGAAAGCCTACATCCTTATTTGATATTCTGTCTGAGCTGAATTCAGCTTATTGCAATAGTGTGCAGTTGGCACCTCGGTCAAGTCGGTTGCAGCACTGCACTGTGCTGTGTGGTGTGGCAGGTCGTATGAATAATGTCAGCTGAGCTCGCAGCACCTTGAAGAATCACCGGCGTATAGACATTATATCAGTTGTGTTTTTTCTATGTAATACACACTAACAAAAATCTCAACAGTTACAACCAAAGCACAGCAGTGGGTCATTACCGCTCCTCTCCCGGCCAGCAATCACTAACCACTCAGAATGTAACATACTAATGTTAAACTAAAATCTACTACGTTTGTTATTCTTAGCTCGTCCACACTATGTGTCTGATGCACGCGCACCGCACTGTTCGTGCACGTGTGCAGAGCGCGTGCATCAGAAACATACTCGTAGTATGGACCCCTTGGACATGTTCGCGAGATGCGCGTGATCAACAACATGTCCTTAGAGATTCGAAGCGCGTAGCGTGCTCAGTTCATAAAATATGAGACCAGTGGCTACTGTAGTTATATACGTCACTCAACATTATTTAAGAAAACTGCATTTTTGGAATACGAGAACCACAAATGCTGTATAAAATGCTCAATTTGCAATAAAAGTATCACTAGCGCCATCTATCAACGTGATCGGAAAGGTTTCTACTTACTAGGCACGGCAGCCCGGTAGGCTGCTGGCGGCACAGCTGTTTTGTTACTTACTACTAGTGCTTACGGGCGCCGCTAGATGGTGCTAAAAATAAACTTGACTCAACAAATTTACTATCAAAGCCCAGGTACTAGGGGTAGTGTGTAACTGCTTGTCCATTTTCAGCAAACAAAAAATGAGCGGGTGGGTATAAAAAAATAAAGAGATATCTATACGTGAAGTAAAACTATGTACCCCTTTTACAAAAATACGTGGTTGGAAGAATGTGAAAGGCACAGTTAAAGGGGCATAAAGCTAATAGTTTTATATAAGCATTAGGAATACATTAAATTCATAAATGAAAACATTACACTTACACACTACCATGAGTTTGACGCACACACACAAACAAGGCTTAATCACGTGCTACGGTAGGACTCAATGTACCGCACTCTAAACATTGGTGTCGATTCTGTTGTGCACAAATTAAACTTAATTTAGGCTATTACTGTCTTTTTCTCACTAATAAAACGAGAAAGAGACGGACGTAATTTAGAGCTGTCAAATTTAATTCGAACTAATATTTCCATACAAATGAAGGGTGCACGTAAAAACATGTCGACTAAAAACACGATGAAGCGAAAGGCATAAACTAGTTTGACATTTCTAACTTAGTGCATAGCTATAGCCGTCCTTTTCTCGCTCTGCCTTTTAGTAAAAGATAGCAATAGTCTAAATTAAGTTTAGTTTGTGCACAACAGAATCGACACCATTGTGCTGATGGATGCAAGCATTGAATAGTTCGGGGGTCGTGGAAGTTAAATCTTGCATTAAACACATTTATTAAAAAAAAAAACTTGGGGAAATGTTGAAACTTTGACTCCCATTATTTACGTTACTAGAAGTTTCCCAGGTGTGGTCTAGAATAAAAAAGTATCTATATCAACTATCTGGTGTCCACGACACAAGCTTCGTTGCATAGTGTGGCACAAGATGACAGTGTGTAATGTCCAGCGATATTTATTTATTTATTAAGACAGGGAGAACAAGTGCCTTTCAGCTTCGTATAGTCACACTGGTGTGGTAATTTGGTGTGACCATAGGTCGGTCGTGCATTTTACAACCTTTATTATAACATACTGTATTTCGTTGTGTATATTTTGTGGAGTGAGATTATAATTGATTATCATTACGAGGTGGGGGTGTTAAAAAAAGACAGTATTGCTTCCAAGACAACCTTTAATCTCGTTCAAAATAAAATGTCAACAGTAGGGCGAACTCTTTGAGTTGTTTTTAACCTTTATAATAACAAATCACGTGTGAGTGCGGGGCCACAGCGCGCGCTCACACGTCGCCCGCGGTGTGGCCCTGCCTCGGTACTTACAAATAAATTACCTAGTGATACTATCTACAAGTTGGGATGTCAGTCTGTTGTAACAGAACGCGACAGCTTCCGGGAACTGCCGTACTTACTGATATTACTCTGATACGTTCCGTTGCGAGCGCCGCACGCAGCTCGTACATATGTATGTATTGTTGGTTGTTGCTTACAATCTCGTCAAACACTTCGATAATTATGTGTACAAACTTACTAAACTAATATGTAAATAAAGAATACAAAAGTGTTTTCAAATTCCGAATAATGATATGTCAATATAAGATATGCTCACTTCTTCAATTGGATTAGCGCACCGATGCTATGGTTCCGTATAAACTTTAGATTTTTGCTACTAAACTACATAATTACCGTTTTTTTTTTACTTTACATTTATGTTTAAGACATTGCTTCTTGAAAAACATAGTACCAAACAGGTTTTTCATTCCCTTATGAAATCGCAAAATATGCGACATTTAGTTAGTTAGTTTTTTGCCTCCACGCGTTCCTGAGAAAAAGGGTCTTAACAGACGGACAGCAAAGCGATCATATTTTTGCCGTCTCAGAAACCTAAAAAATATCATAAATTAATTTACTTTACAACATTTGAACGTGCGGGGGGGTCATTGGGGACTGCAGATAGAAGTGAAAGTCCGATGCACTACGGCGTAGCAGATCGGCTACGAGTTGCTACGAGTTGCGGCTATGAGTTGCGATCGGATCGCTACGAAAAGCGTACGTGACGGTCACGCGAGTACCATGATTTTTGTTCACTCAAACACGCCTAAAGAAGTTTTCACTTCAAAAAACTTAACATCCTCGTTTAGAACACCATTTGGATATAAAATGAGAAACTGTAGGTGACAGATGATTTATGGCTACAAAAGTGGCAGACCAACGAGATGAGCTCTAATACAGAAATATATGGAAGAAGACATTCTCCTACGAGCCCAAATAAATTGGAATAAGGGCAGACAAGTCAAGACAAAATGGTTCATGATAGACCATTGAAACAGGTCTCCTAATTTTAGAAAACCAAGCTAGGCTGAGTGAGATGTTAATTAATATAAGTATGCAGATACTATGTATGTATGTAGCTCAGACAATCACAGATATTGTCATATTTGTTTCCTTGTCTACACGTGATACTTCTAGGTTCCAGCATATTGACTACAGACACAGACCATTGTGAGTGAAGTGAATGCTTGTCACAACTTACAACGAACTCGTATGATAAATGTGGTGCGTGATAACTAATTAGTTAGTTCGTATATCCGCGCGTTTTAAACTGCGGTTAACGAAATGCTAATGTTGTTGTCATCAAATAACAATTAGGATCGCGTGAGCGTCGCCGACGTGATGCCGCGTGCCGGGAGTTGGGGACGGAGGGTCCCTCCAGCGAATATACATGGTGGCACAATAGTGTGATCTGTAAGACCGACGTTGCTTGTTACGAAGTATGCAGGTTTTCCTTTTTAATACAGTGGTTAGATTAAAATAAATTCTGTTAATATAAGTGAGTATTTTAAACAGGTAATTTATGTTAATTTGTTTTTATAGATATAATGTGATTGACGAGAATGTAAGCACATAGTGATGACAGATGATACAGAGGTGCGATCAAATGATATCAAAGATATGGCAGTAGTTGCATCCATCAGCGACTAAAGAGTCCAGTTTGTTTATTTAATTGTATATGTGGAACTGTTCGAGATAGTCGTGACGTCACGCGGTGAACTGTACAGACACGCGACGTCACAGGGCGCAGGGCCACGAGACACGCGACCTCACGCGGCGCGGTAAAATCTTAAGAGCGAGTACAAACATTATTTACATAAAATCAGATTTTATACAGATAACGATGAATAGATTTACTTAACGTAGTACTTATTAACTGGTAAATTATTATCTAATTTCGTAGACATGTAAAAAAGTGGCAAAGACTCAGTCGCTTAAACGCTACTATGTACAGTTACATAACAAATAAAATGACCAATTTCACTATTTAGATTACGGAACTCCTTGGAGGGACGCTCGGAGTACCAGATCTTCACAGCGAACATAACTAACTAGGTACACAAAACTATAATAATGTTACAACTTTTATGAAACGTACAAAAGAAAAAGTTCAACCATTAAGCGAAAATGAGATTCTGGAATAATACAATAATAAACTTAAATAAGTAAGTTTCTTAATGCTTGCACATAAGCTTCCGAAATATTCCGAGTTTATCATTTTAACTGCACAAGTATATTTTGCCATATAAAATAGTAATAAAAGTCGAATTTCTTTTAAAACTTGTCGCTGGATTAAACCCCATAATGACGTGGTAAAAACAAGGATAGCAAAGTATAATTTCTCTGATCTTTATCACTAAGTATATAGACACAACATTATCACATTGAAATCTGATATTCCGAGCGCTGAAAGAAACCATGGAGTAGCAGAACCCATCACACACAATGACTGCAAAGATGACATCGAGGAAATAACTCTAACTACAACATGTACAGAATGCGCAGGCGCCGGCGCACACATACACACATCTGTTGGCGCCGCACACACACACACACACACACGGCCGGGCACTGTCACAGATTGCGCGTTTCACTAACAAAGATTTCACGTGGCGCCAGTCATTAGGAACGTCGGTACCTATCACTGTACACCGTACACCGTACACGCGTCCCTGATGTACATAGACTGGAATGTCACATTTGATAGAAACGTCTTCTATATCGTTCAGTGTAGTACATATCGTCGAGGAGGCAGTGGCGGCGAGTGGTGGTCGGTGGTTCGCGGCTAGTGGGCCACTACACGCAGCTCTCGGGGATACGCTGGTCCAGCAGCTTCTCCTTGATGGCGTCCACGTTGAGGTCGGGTGGAGCCGCGCGCAGCGTCGCCGAGGCTGAGCGGCCCAGCGCGCGCGTCCCCGCCTCCGCACCCCCCGCGCCTCCGCACGCGCCCCCCGCACCCCCAGACCGTGCGCCCCAGGTCCACGACGCGCCGGGCCCGTTACACGCCTGCAGGCAAACCATACAATACATCTATTACTCATCAACATAATTACATAGTTGTTTGGCTACTTAGGTAAATTTGTCTGTCAAAGATAATCTCTTGCACATTACAAACGATTTGTCACTGATAGAAAGCTCGACTCCGCCCTAGTGGCAGGAGAGCTGGACAGTGGACATGTACCAGCGACCAGGCCAGGTTGCTGAGCGGAGAGAGATCTAGTTATGATACGTTTGATGGCAAATTCTATTTTCTATACTAAGTAAGTGTGATAAGATAATGCAGGCTAAAATGTGGCTACACTAAAATAAAGTTGTTTCATTGTCCCGGATTGACTTAGTTGACCTTCTTATGTGCGGCGGCAATGTCCATCCAATCAGCGCGTAGTAATTACACGAGGTCCCTCCGCGACGAATTACATTACATTACCGCTATCGCGCCGCACATCTCCGCTGCTAGCCGCGCCATTGTCACCCGCACGGCGGCGGCAGGCACACCGCACCACGCTGCCGCAGCGGTCTGCGCCGCGCTACACTGCTCCGCACCGGCGTGATAACGCTAAATTAAAACTAATTCAAACCAGCGACACGCACTGAAGGGGCGAGTGACGTCAGGCGGCGCGGTGCGGCGCGGCGGCCACGACGGGACGCGACAAAAGTACGCGCTGTTAAAACTATCGCGACTTAATTAAAACGTCCCTTGTTAGCGGCGCGTCCTGACGTGGCCCTACCCGGCCTGATGTGGCCCGATGCGGCCCGGCTCCAGCCCGGGCAATGAGTTAGCTACAACTTTGTACAGTTAATCAGGTGGAGCGGATTTATTGCTCGCCGGCACTTTTCCTAGCGCTTTGTACAGACCTGTTGAAATATCTTGCGCTTGACACTTGTGTCACACAAAACTATTAATTACGTCGAAGTTCGGTGATAGCTGACATGTTACATGTACCTATAGTACACACGCGCGTCGCCGCTTGTCTCATCTGGTGACGTGCTAAGCCGCGCGTGTCGCCGTCTGTAGCGAGTAGAGACTGATTGCCGCGCGCCCGTCGGGAGCCGTTGCGTAACTTATCAACGCTCGGCGCTCATAATATCCCATATTTGGAACCGTAGTAATGCAGTTGTCGCCGCTGAGATATGAGAGAAAATGTAATCTAAAAGTAGAAATATTTGAGGAGCAGATGCATTTAAGTGTGGTCCGGTGCGTGATCTATCGAGCGAAGAGATACTTCGTGAAAAACGAGTTTTGACTGGAGTAGCGCCGGCCCCGAGCCGACACACGAAAATTGGACGCACAAATCAATTTTATATGTCTCATTGGGCTAGTAGCTCGCACCAGCGCACACACACACACACACACACATACTGAGAAAGCCTCCCGGCGCGGAGCCGAGTTCGTGTTTGTATAATTAGATTTGATCTTGTTGCAACACCGACTCGTTAACATTACCCTTTAACTCGACTTCTGGCAACACTCGTCAACTTTCGTCAGTATTAAAATTCAAGTCGTTCGTTACTTTATCGGTTCGTAACTCAGTTAGATGAAGTTCCATGTTTCTGTTTGATGAAGGAGTCGGCTAAGTAAATTCTTGATGAAAGTTTAGTATAAATACGATGAAGTTGGATGCCGTGGAGACCGTGCCATGTTTTAATCTGAAGTGCGAGGCGCGGTGCGGTCATATGCGACTCAATGTTCTGACAGGCGCGCTACCGCATCGCACCGCATCACACCACATCGCACTGCATCGCACCGCATCACAGCGCATCACGCCGCACCGTTCTAGAGCTGAGGTCAGAACAGTAACTAACCTCCTCTCAAAAGTAAAAAAAACAACAAAACGTTTTATCAGTCAGTTTACCGGTACGGTCCGTGGTCCTGGTTAGTTATTGCTAACGTAACGCAAGTTAACTATACACCGTGACTTTTTAGTCGTCTTACAAAGGCAGTCCAGTTCATGTATCCAATGACTATTTAAACGTTCATAATAAAAAAATAGGTATTTATGAGATTTGAATAATTTAAAAATAAAAATTGTATTCATTATTATGACGCAAGGCGTAGTTTTGTCTCGTTGAAAATGGTGATGGAATGATCAGCTCGACTGGTGCGCTAGGTAGGTATACTCTAAAGTTTGATACGTAAACATTTTTAACAGGGTGTTTCATATTTCTAATGTACGAGTATTATTTATTTTTCTTCGTACCTATTATCTTAATTACTTAATGATAAAAAATAATAATCGCGCCTAGAGGTATTTTATGTCGGGTACATTGAGTGGACCGCTTTTGTAAGACGACTAAAAAGTCACGGTGTAGAGTCGTCTGTGGACGAAGATGTTTAATAATTATCGGGGGACACGGCAGTGCCCCCGCCAAGTCGAGCGCGAAGCAAGCACTGCCGTACCATCCTTTACTGGAACCATTTCGCCGCATTTTCAGGCCCCTATTTGAGAACCTCTGGATAAGACCAGAAAGCTGAAATTTTCATCATCTAGTAACCTATAATCACATACTTAAAATCCAAAATTTCAAGTCTGTAGGTCATTTAGTTCCGAAGTTAAGCGAAAGCAAAGTTTCGCATTTACGACACTCACTCACTCACTCACTCATGATCATCAAAATAGAACTAGTACTTCCCATAAACTCAGAGAGCTGAAATTTGGTACAGAGTTAGGGTTTAATGGCCACATAAAGGGAAAACTATAAAAATTAGGATAATCGAAGATCTGGAGTACCTGGTGACCCTGATTAGAAAACACAAGAACCCAACCAAACTATTAGAGAGATCGACATACCGCCTTTACAAAAAATATTCAACATGGTGGGCCGCTTCATTTGATGTCAAAAATCGAAGGTCTGAAGTATCTGATGAAGAACCCTCAGCTGGTCTCATCTGTATTAGAGACTAGCTTCTGCCCGCGACTTCGTTCGCGTGAATTTCCCGCTTGAAACATTTCTTATTGCTGCTCCGCTCTTATTGGTCACAGCGTGATGTTATATAGTCTATAGCCTTCCTCGATAAATGGGCTATCTAACGCATAAATAGTTTTTCAATTTGAACTGGTAGTTCCTGAGATTAGCACGTTCAACCAAACAAACAAACTCTTCTGCTTTATAATATTATTAGTATTAGTAAAATTAGTATATTAGTATAGATATGGTAATGCCCCCTTCTACTATTGGTACATAAAAAAAATCGACTGTCTTTGCAAAAATCCAGCGTAGGTAGTGGGACACATCTTCTAATTTAATCTAGCCTACAGCGTCCCACTGCTGGGCGAATGCGACCCCTTCTGCTTTTAATACGCTTATAAATAAAATTAAAAGAAAACTCTGGATAAGACTAGACTGGCTTTTATACTTATACTTACAAGTTTACAAGAAGAAATAGTCGAACGATTAACTTTATTCTACTCGAACATTACACAAATTAAATAAACAAATTACACTAGAATATTAATTTCGCATAGAGGCCTGTGTCCCAGCAGTGGGAATATTAATAGGATGATGATGATGATTAGTTTCGCTCAAAGTTTTGACAAAATAAGTATAATGCATTGGACTAAGAGTGGCGTTGATACCCGCAAACGTCGCTAGATGGCACTGACTATATTTTAAAACGCGCTTACGTTTGTTTTTCCGATAACCTTATATGGCGAAGTGGCAACCGGCCGCGTTACAGTCGTTTACGACATTCTTCTTCTTCTTCATTCTTCTTCTTTTTTTATACTACACATTTATGTTTTGTTTATTCGTCTGCATTTTATTATTTATTTATTATTTTAATATTATCCGTATCCGTGTCTGACCGTGGCATCACTTTCACTTTGGGCCCTATCAGAATACCAGCGCTGTAACGTCTTTTAATGTTACAGCACCATGCTGAGATAGGGGCCTTTTGGCCTCGTTCAGGACCTTTCATTTCTTTTTATTTTTATTTTTTATCTGTTTAGTTTTCAATAGTCGTAAATAATGTTAATTTTTATGTTTTGTCCTGTACGGGCTAATAAATGCCTTTTCTTTCTTTCTTCTACTGCGCTTGAAAACGTTTGCTAGGGATTAGGAGGGATTATTTGCATTTCGTTGATTTCGCTTATTATTTCGTGAGGTTTGTTAAGGTTAGCAGGTTGTTATTATAACAATTCGAAGATTTGAATAGGTTAGGAATTTTACGAAAAAACAGTACTTCGAAAATTCACTAGTAATTTGAGTCACGAATTATTGCCTATTAAGTCAAAATTTGAGATCATTCCCCGGGCATACGTGTACAGAGAACAATTCCCAATCTGTGTGGCGTATGCCCTAACAATTCACAAGAGCCAAGTTCTAAGTCTAAAAAATGCCCTCATGGACATTGGCACCTCCATATTCTCTTGTGGCCAAGCCTACGTGGCGCTTTCACGAGTAACCAATCTTCATGGGGTGCACCTCATATTGTTGACTTCAAGAGTATAAAAGCTCAAGCTTCAGCGACCACCTAATACAACCGGCTTAGGCGTAAATACCGCGCCGATCTTTCAGAAATTAAACCGTCTAAACCGTCTAAAAGAATAAATAATGAACGCGAATGGGCAATAAGAAAAACTGTTGCTACTGTACAAGAATCGGAACCGGAAAAAAAAGAAAAGAAAGATTTGTAATAATAAAAAAAACTACTCCTAAAAAGAAAAAAAACTGTGTCAAATAAGAAAATCTAATAAATAAATCAATATGCCCGCCCACGTTTCTACAAAAAGAAGTGAAATCCCACCAAAAACATTCTGTAAAAAACTAGCCAAGTCTCGATGGAGCTGCTTGTTTATCGCTAAAAAGTAATGAAATCTAGACAATAAGTCGTGCCAAGTCTAAGGTACCTTACTGCGATTTCTTTATTATTATAGTTAATGTTGTGTGACTTGGCCGTTGAACATTAATTTTGTTTACACGTAATGTTATATCTGTTGTAACTACAAAATTGACTTGTTCCCACTAACGTATAAAAAATGTTCAACGGCCAAGTCACACAACATTAACTATAATAATAAAGAAATCGCAGTAAGGTACCTTAGACTTGGCACGACTTATTGTCTAGATTTCATTACTTTTTAGCGATAAACAAGCAGCTCCATCGAGACTTGGCTAGTTTTTTACAGAATGTTTTTGGTGGGTCTCTTTTATTTACACTAATATTGATTATTTTTATTCGTTTTGTACTTAACGAGCTGTAGCCCGCGATATTCGTCCGCGTGGTAAAACCAGTACTCCCTATTTGAATCGGATTTTGTTAACAATTACCAGGTTTTTTTATTTTATTACACGGAACCCTAATTCCTTTTAAAATAAAATTGACTTGGTTACTACTAATAATATAACACCAGCTATTTGCCAGCAGAAGCCGGGCTTCTGAAGCCCTGTCAAAATCTGTCCAAATTATCCGGATCAAACACGACAGACCGATAATAGTAAAAGAGTAAAACTAGTTTCTTTGTTATAAGTAGGTACCGCATAATTATACTTTCATATGCATTCAGTAAGAAAATGTAGTGAGTAGAATGTTCAGAATGAATGTAGATGGCAATAAGAGTAGCGGAAGAACAAAGAAGCGAAGAGTGGACTGAGAGACAGATGATCTGGCTAGAAACGAGGTGACTGCTGAGATTACGAGTAATAGAGATGTATGGTGGAAGACATGCTGCACCGACCGTGAAAGGGATAAAAGGGCCGGAGACTTCAGGTCATGATGATGCATTCAGCAGAAAACTGCTATTTTGAAATAACAAACAGACACTTCAATTTAATTTATTTGTATACATTTATAGGTTACTTTTGATGGATATTAGTGCTTCTGACAGAGACTAAAATACACGTCTGCAAAAACTTTTTCATATTTTTTTCCTCAACTTTTATTTGCTTCTAGTTTGGTGATGAACGGTCTGTTACGATGTTATGAAGGACTAGCTGACCCGCGCAACTTCGTCTGCGAGTGAGGGTTAGAGAAAATGTGAGTCAACCTTAAAAAATAGACATATGCTATCGCGGACTTTTTTTTTTTAATGCTTAAGAGAAACAATTCCTTTGTACGTGATTGCTGTGTAACTTTAACCGCGTGATGCAGTGCTTGCAACGGAACCAAAGAAAATCTTTGTTTTTGAGAAATTTTTAATTGATGCTGTTGCGACCTTTTTATATTATCTATGTTTTTTTACTCGTTTCTAGATTTGTGGTTTGTCAAATAAAATCAGTTGTGTCAGTGACTCGTAATTTTATTGCAGCTTTAATATACAGTCCACAATATTTCCTACATTTTTTGGTCCTATCTCGCCGTAAAATGAACACGAGGTCCAAAACGAAATCATTGACACAGCTCCGGGATATTGGCGAAATGCATTCCAAATCGGAAACGCCCGTCGCGGGTGGGCTCGGTCAGTCCCCTGAATTGGACTCCTTTTCGACCGAAGCCACAAATACACCCGCGGTCGTCGATTCGATCTCCGTAACGTCTCGCCAGAATCCCACTATTAGCTCTGAACTTGCTAAATCTAATTATAGATCTGGTGTGTCAGTTTCCTCACGGTCATCAGCCACTATCATTAAGGCACGTAAGTTGACCGCAGAGGCACTTTTGGCCAGAAAATCTTTAGAAAGAGAACAAGAGCTCCTGCAACGTGAGCACCAACTCGCCGAACAGCAGCTAGCTCGCGATCGTAAGCTACTCCAACAGGTTACCAGAGTAGAAGAACTCGAGCTGTTGGCGAACCTGGCGTCGCAGGAGGCTAAAGAAAATTCATTTCATTCGGTGAGTCAGTCTCGTACACAATCTTGGGTTGACGACTGTCAACCATTTCCACAGAATGACCCAAAGAAAAAAGACATGTTGACCACCCATGATGAACCTATTTTGACTCATTCCGAAAATCATCACTTAGAGCCAAATAATGATTTTTGTCTTACAGCCAGGCCCGTTAAACCATCTAACCAAAATAATTCACACAGGATTTCTTATAAATATGTCGAATTAATGCCATTTAGCGGAAAGGCTACTGAGTGGTTAATGTTTAAACGCACTTATAACGACACTCAACATTTGTTTACGCCTACAGAAAATCTCGCTCGCTTACGCTGCGCGCTACGCGGGCGTGCCCTAGAGAGCGTGTCTGCATTGCTGTACACTGCCGAACACCCTAAAGCAGTGGTGGACATGCTGGAGAAGACGTTCGCGCTACCCGAGACTATAGTACTACATGAGATTTCCCTCGTCCGGAGTTTGCCTAAGATAAGCCATGACCAAAGAGAGCTCAATTCTTTTGCATGTAGGTTGCGTAACTGCATAGCCGTCATTAACAGTTTACACCAAAAAGAATATTTGTATTCTATCGAAATATTCCATACTGTACTTAGCAAATTAACTCCAATATTGTACAGTCAGTGGAAAGATTTTGCTTACCGTAGCGACCAATCGGTGCCGAAACTACAAGTGTTGTCAACATTTCTTGATATTGAGGCTGATAAACAGAATAGGTTCGGTTTAGTTTTGGATTTCTCCAAACGTCCTAATGCTCACCAAGGTGGCAGCGATTTTATTCGACGTGAAAGCATGCACGTTACGTCAACTCGTAGCACTAGTACAGGGATTTGCCGATACTGTAAAAATAAACACGAATTGAGCGAATGTAGCGATTTCAAGGCTCTACCTTTAGATGATAAGTGGCGTTGGCTGAGAGATGTCAGGATTTGTTACAAGTGTCTCAAATCCAAGGCTCATCGGTGGAAGACGTGCAGGATCAATCGATGTGGCGTCGACGGCTGCGAACGCTTTCATAATCCGCTTTTGCATTCAACGCCGCCTATACATGCGACCCACGCTGTTAATGATTTAAAATGTATTTCGCCTGAAGCTGACGATCAGGCTCGAATCGTTACCATTTCCAATACTACTGAGTCTGTTCTATTTGGTAAAAATATATCTCAATCCCGGGTGTTTCTTAAAATCGTGCCTGTTGAAGTAACCGGCCCTACTGGTACATATGACACGTACGCATTACTGGATGACGGTTCCACGGCAACCTTGATTGACTCAGAGGTGGCACGTCGTATCGGTGCGACAGGACCGGTGGAATCAATCAAGGTCGACGGTGTCGCTGGCATGTCAACACACAAACCTATCCAACAGGTTAGCTTTTCTATTAAGGGTAAAAATTGTAGTGATGCATTTTCTGTCACTAACGCTAAAGCTATGGACACACTAACCTTGTTCACGCAAACTATTACCAGAGACGATTTATATCAGTGTTCTCATTTAATAAATTTAATTGATCAGCTCACACTCGTAGATGCGACACCCAAAATTCTTCTTGGTGCTGACCATTGGTATTTGACAGTTAGTCGTGATTTGAGAGAGGGTTCTAAAAATCAACCTGTAGCAACCCGCACAGCTTTAGGATGGGTATTACATGGAAAATGTGGTAGGTGGACCAAGCCTCTCCATTTCGCGAACCATGTTTGTCTGGATGACAACAACGATTTTCACTTAGATAGTCTTATCAAAGACTACTTTCGTCTTGATGCCATAGGAATCTCAAACTTAGAGAATTCGTGTTCCAAGCAGGATCAGTATGCTTTAGAAATCTTAGAATCTACAGCCAAGCGTTTGCCATCTGGTAGATTCGAAGTTGGTCTATTGTGGCGTAACGATATTCGAGATGTACCTGATAGCTACCCTCTAGCGCTGTCAAGATTTTTAGGTTTAGAAAAACGTATGGAACGTGATGACAATTTTAAAAAGGGTTACTGTACCTTCATTAATAATATGTTAGAAAAAGGTTATGCTGAAGAGTGCTCCAAGGACACGTACCACAACGAAATTAATTCATTAAATCATATCAATAAAATTCGTTGGTATTTACCACATTTTTCGGTTGTACATCCTCAGAAAAAGAAATTACGAGTGGTCCATGATGCAGCTGCAAGAACCTCCGGGGTTAGCCTTAATTCCCTTCTTTTTCCGGGACCTGCCTTGCTGCAATCCCTTCTCCATATTTTATTTCGTTTTCGCGAAGGTCGTGTTGCTTTGACGGCTGACATAAAGGAGATGTTTCCTCAGATCAAAATGAGAGAACATGACCGAGATGCTTTGCGTTTTTTATGGAGAGAGGATCGTAGTAGCGAATTGAAAGAGTATAGAATGACTTCTGTAATTTTTGGTGCTGTATGCAGCCCGTGCACGGCTCTTTATATTAAAAATCGCAACGCACAAGAACTACACACATTATACCCTGCGGCAGCAAAAGCTATTATTGATGATCATTACATGGACGATTTTTTAGGCAGTATGGATGACGCACAGGAAGCTTCGCAGCTTGCAGCTGACATCATCACAATCCACAGGTCAGCAGGAATGGAGATGCGTGGTTGGGTTTCAAATGAGCCCGCCGCACTCACTGACGTTCCTGAGGACCTGCGAGCTGCAACTCCAAAAAATATTAACGTAGGGCCCGAAAACATCGTTCGAACGCTAGGTCTTATTTGGCATCCTCAGAGTGACACCTTCAGTTTCCGGAACGGGTCCCAAATCGATATCAATGATAAATTAACTAAACGAAAAGTTCTATCTTATTTAATGTGCGTTTACGACCCTCTTGGTCTCTTAACTCCTTTTGTAATTCAAGGACGTATATTATTTCAACAAACATGGAGGACAGGTAATGACTGGGATACCGAGTTGCAACCAGACATTGTCCAGAAATGGTTCTTTTGGTCGCAGCAGCTAGCCAATATTTCGAAAATCAAATTTCCTAGATGGCATAGATGTGCTTTCAAAGATAAAACAATTAGTGACAGGCAGCTCCATGTGCTTGCTGATGCAAGTGAGCAAGCGTATTCCTGTGTCGCATATTGGCGATTCACTTTCTTAGACGGTTCGGTGAAGCTATCACTCGGCGCGCTTAGCCCCTCTAAAACCCACATCTATACCACGTTTAGAACTGCAAGCAGCTCTGATTGCTGCTCGTTTTGCTAATACAGTCATTACCGGTCACAACGTTCAAGTTGACCATGTATATTTTTGGTCGGATTCAACTACCGTTTTGAGTTGGATTCGAAGCGATGCTCGATGTTTCAAACCTTTTGTAGCCAACCGTGTCGGTGAGATTACAGAGTCAACGAATGTAAATAGTTGGAAGTTTGTGCCCGGTAGTTTGAATGTAGCAGATGATGCGACAAGGTTAAAAGACCGTGACACTGACTTAAACCGTTGGCTATCTGGACCAGAGTATCTCTTACACCCACAGTCTGAATGGCCAAAACCACCACCATCTTTTGAAACCTCAATCGGTTCAGAGGAACTAAAACCCTCTAAAGCAATTGTAGGTCTCACAAGTTGTGATGAGGTTCTTTCACCGGTAATCCCAAATCCCTTACACTTCAGTAAGTGGAATCGATTGGTGCGTGCAACCGCGCGCGTTTACCAATGCGCGTTTATATTTCGGTCTCTTTTGACACGATTTAAAGGTCAAAATTCTAAATTAAACAGCACTAATGCTTCTTCTTCCAAGCTTCCAACATTGCGTGGTGAAGATATTCAGAAAGCAGAAAACGCCATTTTAAAGAAAACTCAGATGGACAGTTTTGGCCCAGAATTGACCGTGTTGCACGACCCCAAACAATCCAAGATACCTAAAACGAGCAGACTGCACTCCTTGGCTCTGGTACTAGACGAAGAAGGTTTACTTAGACTGGACAGCCGGGTAAAATATATGAAGAATATGGACTACAACACCACGTCCCCGATTATACTTGATGGTCGTCATCCAGCTGTTCGCCTCCTTATTCAGTCCTACCACCTCAAAGCTGCCCACGCCTTTAACGAACTAGTCTGCAATGAGCTAAAACAACGATATTGGATTTTGAGATGCCGTAGTGAGGTCCGGAAAATATCAAGAAGTTGCGCATTTTGCTTGAAACGAAAAGCAGCACCTCAAACGCCACCTACAGGCGATTTACCTGATGTCAGACTTGATTGTTATCATCGTCCATTTACCAACGTTGGTTTAGACTACTTTGGCCCTGTGAATGTGTCTATTGGTCGTCGTAGAGAGAAGAGATGGGTGGCACTGTTTACATGTTTGACAACGCGAGCAGTGCACCTAGAGATTGTAGCAAGCCTTTCTGCCGACTCCGCTATCTCCTGCTTACGACGTTTTATAGCCCGCCGTGGTGTTCCACGAAAACTCTTGTCAGATAACGGCACCGCTTTTATTGGGGCAAACCGTCAGTTAACTGATTTTTTCTGCGACGCTGTGCATGATTTTGTTGCCAATAATCAAATTGAATGGAGCTTTATTCCACCTGCGTCGCCCTTTATGGGTGGATGTTGGGAGAGGCTCATACGCTGCGTGAAGACAGCCCTTCAGGTGACTTTAAGAGAAAAAGCCCCACGAGAAGAACTGCTACACACGCTTCTATTAGAAGCCGAAGCAATTGTTAATTCGAGACCTTTGACATATGTTGCAGCTGATAATGAATATCAAAGCCTCACACCTTTTCATTTTTTAATAGGCAGTTCATCAAATCAGCAATTACCTACCCCTCTTGACGATGCAGTGTTCTCACTAAGAAAAGAGTGGAAAAAGGCTCTTCGCCTCTCTGAGATTTTTTGGCGTAGGTGGCTCAAGGAGTATTTATCCCTCCTCAAGACAAAGAAGCAGCAAGGAGGCGGATATCGTAATTTGACTGTTGATGACGTTGTCCTGGTCGTGGATCCTGACCTACCCCGAGGAGTGTGGCCTATGGGGCGCGTGACGAAAGTATACCCAGGTAAGGATGGGGTTGTGCGCGTGGCTGACGTGGTCACGAAAGGCGGAACGCTTAAGAGACCAACCAGGAAGTTAGCCGTACTACCACTCCAGTAGGTAGCTGTGTAGCATCGCTACACGGGGGGGATGATGTTGCGACCTTTTTATATTATCTATGTTTTTTTACTCGTTTCTAGATTTGTGGTTTGTCAAATAAAATCAGTTGTGTCAGTGACTCGTAATTTTATTGCAGCTTTAATATACAGTCCACAATATTTCCTACAGATGCTCTCCTCCTATTGGTGATGTTAGCCTTCCTTGATAAACAGGCTGTCCAACACTAAAATATTTTTTTAACTCGAACCACCATTTCCTGAAATTAGCGCGTTCAACCAAACAAACTCTTCTGCTTTAAAATATTAGTGTAGATTCAAGTAGTAACAATTTAATTCCTCGGAAATCTTTGCATTAATCTTTGTTTTACTTATGGCTTTCCAAATAATGGCTTCCCTCGAAAGCTTGCCCATGCTGGCTCACTGGAGACGGCTGCACACATAGGTGTAAGTCGTATCTATTTTGTATATAGAGTGTTTCTTATTTTTACTTTTTTTACTAACATTAGGTTAATACATAAATGGATTGTATTTGATCTGAAATAAAATTTATATTATTATGATTTACGTTTGCTTCCTTAGATACAGTCATACTCCAGCTAGGTCGTAAGTTCTCATCAAGGTGCATGCCATAAGCCGGGACACGATATAGCTGCTGTAAATCGTTGAAGACTTCTTGCAACTGCCTTTTGTCACCATCGTTAGACCGTCAATGACAGTCATACTCCTGCCAGGTCTAAAGTTCTCATCGGAGTGCATTAAATGAGCCGAAACACGATATAGCTGCTGTAAACTTTTGGGGACTTCTCGCTACTGTCTTTCATCTCCATCGTCAGATCATCGATGAAAGTCGTACTCTAGTTAGGTTAAAGGTTCTCATCAAGTTGCATAAAATGATCCTAAGGGCGCTTTCAATTTACACGTTTCGAGTCGTACAACAAACGCACTGCTTTGGCGCCGAAGCGGCGCGACACGAAACGTCTAAATTGAAAGCGCCCTAAACACGATAAAGCTGTTGTAAACTCTTGCGGATCTGTTGCAAGGCCAACGGCCTTCCATCTTCATTGACATACCTTTGGTGACAATTTTGAAACCAAAATGTTTTAATCTTCCATTTCAAATTTCTAACTCTACGATTTTTTTTAAATGTTGAAACAGGTATTTCTTTATTTTTAATAATAAGTATTTACTCTGAGTTTCATGATTATAGAACAATCTAAAATTTTTTTTTCATACATGCTTTACCCCCCTTTTTCACCCGCTTTTTCCAAAATTTTCCATAATTTCTATAGCCTAAATGTTATTCTGAGTTTATTTAAATAGATTAGTGAAGTTTTCATCAAAATCCGTCCAGCAGTTTTTACGTTATGCGCGGTCAAACAAACAAACAAACAAAAATTAAAAAAATGGTTTTAATACGGGTATGTTCAGTTACTTATTTTAAGTCAACCTGGTCGATTTTTTTTTTAATCTTCAATGTACAGATTTTTTGGTCTCAACGATTTTATTATATGTATAGATGATGGTGTGCGTACTCCCAGCGGAAAAATGCCGATTTTCTTAATTTCTGTTATGAAGATAATTAGTGTATGAGATCGTGTAAATGTGTATGGTAAATTTAAATTTGTGTATACAACCATTGGGGAGATATTCAACAAAAACTGTTTCCGCTGGGAGTACGTACTCCTAGCGGAACTTTTTTTTTCCATTGGACGGACAAGAAAAAAATACATACAATAATTAGTGTGTAACGAGGGGTAAATGTGTATGAATAAATGAAATTAGTGTGCCATAAAACTGCGAAGATATTCAAGTTTCCGCTGCGGGAACGTTTGGCGATTTGTTGAAAGTCATATAAAGCGGCTTTGCACACAGTTGTAATTTTCCACGCACGTTGCTTTGAATTTGTGTATAATGTTTGTCAAAACAGAATTTGGAAAAAACATACCGTTCAAAAGATATACACGTAAAAGTAAAATAAGGTTATTTTGTCCTAGAACCTAAAATAGGAATACTGGAGTTTAACTTGTAACGTTTACTTGTATCTTGTAAGCGTTTACAATGTCTTGCCAAGTTTCACTTATGTAATCTTAGTGATTAATGAGCAATGGCATAATTTCTACCACTGGATCACTGCATTGTTTGACATCCGATTGTAGGACTTTTTAATGGAAAATCAAAATAGAATATATTCCAATATTCTGTGTATCAATGCAACTATTCAAATGTCAAATTTCAGATCATTTCACTAAGTAAATAAAGAGATATAATAAAAATACCTGAACAACCTCAATGCACGGATAAACCGACCAAATTGAATGGCTACAAAAAAGCGGCCCTGCAGTATAAGAGCTAACGTTCTAAAATTTCCAGTATTATTTCGTACAGGTACGTACAGAAGTTTAACTGAGAATTAAACTGAATTAAATCTGTACCCTAAAAAGTATTTATTCGAAAATAACTTATAAATAAAATTAATTAAGTCTGATTACAAATATGTAGCTAACTATATACAATTGATCTATAGGTACATAGTGCTTTTAGATTTTCAACGACGTCGAGAGTTAAGTTACAAAACACAGTTCTCACTTGAACCTCTAAACTTCTTTTTCTAGTAGACCGCTTCCAAAATGTTCTGGTTTCGGTGAACCTTCTGCAATTTTTCAAGCCCGTGGACCAGAAAGACAAGCAAGAAATTGTCAATAATATTTTTTAGCACTGTTAGGATTGCACGATTCCTAAGATTTGTTTTAGCAAAAAATCAAAAAATTAGAATATTATAGCTTCGAAATGATTTTTCTAAAGTCTCAAATACGACCATTTTCAGCGAAATACAACCTGTCATCACCTTTTTCGAGTTGCTTATTATCTGCCTACATAAACATAAAACCGGAGGAGCTCGTGGTAAATAATAAAAGCCGCTCGGGTCGATCGTTAGATTAAGCCGTGCTTGCTTAGGTTGGTCTGTGGATGGGTGACCACCTTTACATACCGAGTTTCATCCGTGCCTCGAAAAGCACGTTAAGCTGTTGTTCCTGGCTGTCATTTATCCGTCTTTGAAAGTCACAGCAGATAGTCAGCGGCCCAGGTAAAAATTTAGTGAAGTGACCGCTTCAGAGGGGGTGGCAAGGAGGGAGGGAGGGGAGGGGAGGGTCCTCCCTGCCCTCTGGTACCACTCCCATGAAAAGATAATGCACCATTCCTGAGAAAAATTGATTAATATAACCTAACCTCAAAACACTTAAAAGCCGCTTAAAAGGCGTATTAGGGTTAAAATATATATCCTATATCACTCACCGTGGCACAGTCGAGGGTAAGGCGGTCGACGGAGCCCCGCTTCGCGGGGCCCCCTACTTTTGAATGGTTTAAAAAAAATAACCACGAAGGGTATGGCGCGGTCTATTCGCTCGCTCATTCGACCCCGCCATACTCTTCTAGCCTCAACCATCCGTGTCAGGGTGCCCCAAGTCCCGAGCTCACTTCGCTCGCTCTTGAATCCAAATTTCAGTAGCATTCTCAGCTTTTAGTAGCATGAAATGAGTCAACAAAACATTCATAAATGGAATGAACGTACAAATGACAGTGACACAATAACAAACTTTTTTTTTACGTTTCGTTTTGCTCACTTTCTACGTCATTCTGCACCATAGACACACATTTGGAACAGATGCGTTTGTCAATCGTCTATTTTTAACCGACTTCTAAAAAAGGAGGAGGTTCTCAATTCGGATGTTTCTATTTTTTTTTTTTTTATGTTTGTTCGTGCATAACTCCGTCGCTTGACAACCGATTTGAAAAATTCTTTTTTTGTTGGAAAGGGTATACTTCCAAATGGTCCCATAGCCACCAAGTCGGGATCTGATGATGGAATCTTGGCGAAATCGAGGGAACTCTTCAAATTTTATAGGATAACGTACAGTGATTTTGGTATTTTCTACAACAAGTGAAGCATTTGCGTTTGATAAGAACCATTCTACCATCAGATATGATGATGAAGCCAAGAGTCATGGAACTCCATAATGAGACAATGTATCCTAGTCGTGTTTGGGTTTGTTGCAATTGTAACGGTATGCACTTTCCATGTGTATCAAGCACATGTGAATCACTAAAAAGTGAAAAATAAAAACTTTTTTTGCAAAAAATAAAACCGACTTCAAAAAAAAAACAAAAAAGTGAAAAATAACTTTAGCTTCTGAAGTCAGTGACAAAAAAATTAAATCAATCAAACAAAGGTCACCGACTTCAGAAGCTAAAGTTATTTTTCACTTTTTTTGTTTTCTTTTTGAAGTCCGATTTATTTTAACGTTTCGTTTTCGCTTTAGAACTGACTTGAGGTTAGAAACATTTTACATTTAATTCTCGGAAAATATGCATTATCTTGTATAAGAGTGGTCTAGTCATAATAGGGGACGCATTACCTACCAGCTTTAACCCCTTTTAGCCCTCTCCGCAGCGGACAAGTAACTAAAGCCAACCCGTTTAACGCTACCATGGAGGGGGTATGAAAGCACTGTTTCGTTAAACGTTCAACGCTCCTGGGGAGGGGGACCAAATTACGAAGCTTCACTTCTTCCGCGCGGAGGGACTCCACGCACTATTTTTTTTTAATATTTCAATTTTTTTTTAATATTTTTCTTGAATATAATATTAACATTTTTTACGAAAATATAAAAGTCATGCACCTAAGGGTTAATAATACAGACGCAATTATATTGTAATAATTTAGTAAGTTTAAGAAAAAACAAGTGACCTACTATTTTTATCAATAAAGTTATTTATTGACTTGTTCAAGAATTGTGTGCCCACCTGTACCAATTCCAAAATGGAAAAACACTGGAAATTTTAGAACGTTAGCTCTTATACTGCAGGGCCGCTTTTTTGAAGCCATTCAATTTGGTCGGTTTATCCGTGTTTTGAGGTTGTTCTGGTATTTTTATTATATCACTTTATTTACCGAGTGAAATGAGCTGAAATTTTACATGTGAAGAGTTGAATTGATACACAGAATATTGGAATATGTTTTACTTTGATTTTCCATTGAAAAGTCCTACAATCGGATGTCAAACAATGCAGTGATCCAGTGGTAGAAATTATGCCATTGCTCATTAATCACTAAGATTACATAAGTGAAACTTGGCAAGACATTGTAAACGCTTACAAGATACAAGTAAACGTTACAAGTTAAACTCCAGTATTCCTATTTTAGGTTCTAGGACAAAATAACCTTATTTTCTTTTACGTGTATATCTTTTGAACGGTATGTTTTTTCCAAATTCTGTTTTGACATACATTATACACAAATTCAAAGCAACGTGCGTGGAAAATTACAACTGTGTGCAAAGCCGCTTTATATGATTTTCAACAAATCGCCAAACGTTCCCGCAGCGGAAACTTGAATATCTTCGCAGTTTTATGGCACACTAATTTCATTTATTCATACACATTTACCCCTCGTTACACACTAATTATTGTATGTAATTTTTTTCTTGTCCGTCCATTGGAAAAAAAAAGTTCCGCTAGGAGTACGTACTCCCAGCGGAAACAGTTTTTGTTGAATATCTCCCCAATGGTTGTATACACAAATTTAAATTTACCATACACATTTACACGATCTCATACACTAATTATCTGCATAACAGAAATTAATAAATTCGATATTTTTCCGCTGGGAGTACGCACACTAGATGATGTCTTGTGAGTGCTGACCGGCGAGACTAGATGAGTCCCGCGGGCCCGCTCCCGCGCCCTTGCCCCGCCGATACGGCGCTACGACGTGCGGTAACTGACGGCCGGGGAACATACTACCCCACAGGACTATGATGTACTACGGCGTGAACACTATCTCCGAGCGTCGGCGTCGTAAAGATACGCCTCCCACAGTCCCGCGGCTCACGACGTTCACATAAAACAAACGACAACTATAAGTAGATAAAATCGCGCTAAGTTGCACTTGTCCGGCGCGGATGAGTGCGGATTGGTGCGGACGGGTGCGGACGGTCGCGGTGTTCACTTTATACGAGCGACGGCGGCCACTTTTACGAGCGGTTCGCACTTTACTGATGTGCGATTAAAGCAGGAAAAGTTAATGAAAAAATACTTAGCGCCGCCGTCCGTCTGCACTTTACGTGAGGCTGTGTATGTGTGTGTGTGTGAGCAGTATTGGCGGGGGAGGGGCGACTAAAGCGCACAAGTAAGTAAAAAAAATTATATAGCATAAATTCATGAAATATAATCTTCTAAATCCAATTGATTCTCACCTAAAAGACTGTTATCTAAAATGGAACCGTCAGTTATTTCAGTAAAATCCAAATGAATCGATTGGAAAACGCACTTTCGTAGCACACACGTAGCAAGTAGCTACGTGGTGCCGCCTACGAGCCTACGAGGCTAAGAGCTACGCGACTACGCGCTACGCTTTTACCAGATGAAACGGTTCGGATTGATGGCGTCGCTCGTAACGATCGAGAACGGATCGTTGTTGATGGAGTGGCGGACTGAGCCTGCCTACTTATTTATGTACCCACTTGCGTGGAATTCCTGAAAGAAGCGTGTGTTTGTACGTCCAACATTTTTTTTCCTTACCTACATGGATGTTTCAGGGTTCAGTTATTTCGAGGAAAACGTGCGATGCAATGTTGAAAGATTTTTTCCATATAGAATTTGCCGAGTACTTCACTTGTGATCAACCAGTAGTTACAATATCGAGATAAAGCAAGAACCAAGAAGCGCCCTCTCCTAGTAGTAACGGTGCATGCTCACGACACGTGGGTATCACGGGTCTTCAAATGATGGGTAGCACCAAGAATAACATCCCATACAAGGGTGGTAGGACTAGCCTACAGAGGGATCTTCCAAATTTCAGGTCAGATTTCGGACATATTTACCAGTTTCCACACGATTAGGAGAAGAATCCCTTATTCACGACGAAATGGTGTTGGATGCTAGATACAAGCAGCGAGTACTTACGGGCGTAGAGAGTGGCGCGGGCGCAGGCTGTCGGCTCGGCGACGACACCGCCAGGCTCGGCGCGCTCGCCGCCGCCGCCGCCTCGCCTGCAACACGACACAACACTAACTTAACACACACACACACACACTGACAGTAACAGAACAAACAAACATAGGGAAAGAGGGGGCAGGTGAGGTTAGGCACTGACTGTACACTGACTTCCTGGGTTTGCGCCCGGGTCGGGAAAAATGTTATTGGGTTTTTCCGTCGGGTCACTTGGTGTTTGGTCGTGTCAGGCTGGTCTTTGGTCGTGTCAGCTGGTGTTTGGTCGTGTCACTTGGTGTTTGGGCGTGTCACCTTGTGTTTGGTCGTGTCACCTTGTGTTTGGTCGTGTCACCTGGTGTTTGGTCGTGTCACCTGGTGTTTGGGCGTGTCACCTTGTGTTTGGTCGTGTCACCTGGTGTTTGGTCGTGTCACCTGGTGTTTGGGCGTGTCACCTTGTGTTTGGTCGTGTCACCTGGTGTTTGGTCGTGTCACCTGGTGTTTGGTCGTGTCACCTAGTGTTTGGTCGTGTCACCTGGTGTTTGGTCGTGTTACCTGGTGTTTGGTCATGCCCGGTAAATGGCAATGCTCATCACTTTATTACATGGGATTTGAAACTCGGTGAAATCACAATCTCGGTGACTCTACATCACCTCTGCCTAACTTTACCAGGAACAGTCGTGAGATTACGTGTTGCTAAATATTTAACACTTTATGGTTATATGAAGAAATGAGAATAATAATGTGCCCTCGGGGTGTCGGTGACCGGTAGCCATACACACTGTTTATGCATACCCCATAGCTAAGCACTGCACCTCAAGATACAGGCCTAATTTTACAACTGAATGAGACGAAATTTAAATCTTGTGTAAAACGCACACTATGTAGTCAAGCGTATTATAAGTTGGTGGATTACATTGATGATAAAAATGCTTGGCTCAATGCCGGTCCTGCTCCACAACCATAGGAGCAAACTAATTGATTCCCAGTCAAGTTATTGTGGAAGCTGCAGAAGATTGTAAAAAAGATCGTTGCATTGTATAGATTCCATATATTAGTATTATATAACTTCATAGCGCATGTGTGAGTTCTATGTACTGTAAAGCCACCATTTACATCTAGTTATTTTATTTTTTCTGTCTTGAATAAGCCTTGGCGGCTGAGAGAATGTCATGCTCACTCAAATGTCTCGGTGATGGTGGCGGGTGTGTCGGGTCATTTAATTCCCTTCAATATGGTTGAGCTGAATGGTGCTGATACATGCGTCATGTTCGTGAACGGGCGCTGTCAATTGAGACTGGTCAACTCTCGGCTGCCACGGTTAATTTTAATTTATTTATTTTTTAATTTGTTGATTTCATCTTCTCTGGACGCTCTTAATGTGCAAATCTGTCTACATCGTTCTCACATATATGTATAATCACAACATGAATGATGTAACCAAGATTTTGTAACAATATTTTGATTTAAAAGAGTGTCCATGGAGTTTCTTGCCCGTTCTTCTCCATAGAGATCTACGCTAGGGAATGGGCAACTACAGTACTTTCTCAAGTTATTATGCCTTGTGACTGTGACTGTAGCTTTGATTTAGTTTTGTATTTTTGACATTCAAAAGTGCCGTAATGGTCTAATTGAAATAAATGATTTGAGTTTGAGTTTGAGTTTGAGTTTAAGGTTGAACCTATATATTGTACTTATGATCTAATGCTAAACTAAGTAGAACGCTGAGATAATAATTAAATTTATTTTTTACTAGCTGACCCACGCAACTTCGCCTGCGTCAGATAAGAGAGAAAAAGCTCACAAAAGGAAAAAAACACCGTTTTTGCAACATTTTGAGAACAAGTGCCTTTCGGCTTCAAAGGGTCCTTTTACACCCTTACTACTTATCTATCACCCGTTTGACGGTCATACTATTTCCAATAAAAGTTTTTGCATGTCGAGTATCATTATAATATTTTGTCTACCAAGCAAAAGTATTGAAATGGCAATTATTTTATAGCTTTTACTACCTGTTGCCCGCAACTTCGTTCGCGTGTAATTTATTATGTTTTTCCGGGGATAAAGTAGCCTATCTGCTATTCCAGACTATGATGATGATGTTGATGGGCCTTTAGATGCCTGATAATAAAATTATTGATTGATTGATTGATAATCTATCTCTATGCCAAATTTCATCAAGATCCGTTCAGACGTTCTGGCCTGATTGAGAATGAAAAAAAATTGGTGTGATTTTTGGTACATTTTACATCCAAACTATCGCATTTGTACCTTTTGTTATGGTGAAACTCAACTCTAGTCTATAATGTAAGGAACACAGCCGGTTCAGCTGCCCCACGGTCCGAGCTGGTCTCCCTGCTCCGGTCGCGGTGTGAGCGCGAGCCAGGACCAGAGCTCGCAATAAATAAGGGCGCCCGGCCGCCCGCAGCCGCACTGATCCGCCCGAGATTTATCCGCAGAGCGAAAAAACCTGATTAATCACTACATTCAAAGACGGAGGCGAGCGTAAGTCAGGACACAAGAAATAATTAATTGGTGCGCGCATCGAGCAGCCCCCTTCCCGCCCCCCCCCCACCCTGCCTCTGCCGGCACACCGCGCCCCGCTTCTTATGTGCCCGAGTATATTCAAATTGGATTCATTAATAGGTGGCGGCGCGGCGGCGCCAGTGTAGTGTACCGCGACTACACCTGAGCGATGAGGATGTTGTTCAGCTGCGGGTGTTGCCACGCGGGGAAGCTATTCAGCAATCCCACATAAATAGTCGCGAGTACCGTCGAGGAGTATCTACCGCCGCTAATTACAGGCAAGGGGTTGCTTCGACTTAGCACTGCCGATATCGATACCTATAAAATAATGTATTTTGTTTATCAAGTCGTTGTAGATCTTTCATGCAGCAGTAACGGAATGTCGGCTGGAAGTGATGTGGATTAGGACATCATTAAATAACATCCGTGTATCGAGCGCTTCAAAGCGCTGCGTTTGAGATGAAGCTCTTGAAATCGGATGATCCCTTATCATCGTGTTAAGACGAAGGTATGAATTTTATTGTGCGCTGTCTGTTACACGAATTTATTGAATACAGGTAAGCTAATGTATTTGTGAGCATCGTCTCGCATTCTTACAACATGTTATGTTTTAGAGGCACTAGATAATGAGATGATTGCATACCATGTACTTTCTTTTTTTGTAACTTTTTAAATATTATTGTGTGTGTGCGCTTAATGTACTGACGTCAAATAAACATTTTTCTTTCTTTCAGATAAGGTTAGGCACTCGTACCTTCGCGAATACGTCGTCGGCGCGGTGTCGGCGCGCACTTTGCGGCATGTTTTCAATTGCGAGTGTCGCCTCGCTGAATATTCACGATGCTGCATCAATATTCATGAATATACCTAGCCCGTGCACCACCGACCCCTCCCTGCCCCCCCCCCCCCGCGCGCTCTCCCTGCTCAGGATGTTTTCAATATAGTTGTTGAATGGTTGTCACGTGATTGTGTTGCCTCCCGTACTGACGCTACGCCACTCAAGCTACGCTGGAGCCGCATGTAACGTGCTACGAGCTACGCACTACGAGCTCGTAGCAAGTGTGCGTACACTGCATAAAGTTATCCTTCTTTTGATTTGACTGCAGTGTAACTAAATGTGTTTATATTAATTGTTCTAAGCCAACCTATTCCTAGTTGGACTTCACAGACCACTTTCTTAAAGTAATACAGGGTGTAAACAACCTCATCACGAAGCCCTCAACCAAGCATTCCGTAAATCGAACTAAGTGACTTAACGCAAAAATTATTGCTGGGAAACCACTTTATTTTTGGGATTAATAATCATGGTCTGTGGTAGAACTCGATGTACCGCACTTAAAACATTGCTGATGGGTGGATTCAATTGTACGGGAGTCGTGGAGGTGTTTAAAGAAACAAGAATATTTTAATTAAAACACATTTTTTTTATTGTCAATATCTCCGTAACTAGAAGATCCCCAGGTATAGTGTAGAACAAAAAAATGATCGCAATGACGGAGAGAACAAGTGCCTTTTGACTTCGTTAAGAGGTTGTTCACACCCTTTATACTTAGACACTCGTAATTTCACATTCTGACTTCATCATCACATGGTATCGTAAGAACTTACATCATATTATTGACAAGAAATTCGTGTAAGCACAGCTAAAGGCATGAGTGTCGTATATTCTCGTAATATGAACAATAACACGCCGGCGGTATCTCCAGGATGTAATAACCGGCGCTCGCTTTCATTCGCTTCCGCTCCGCTGATTGACCTCGTCTGCACTTTCGTTATAACTCGTATATTTAGCGGTGCTATACTTTAACTAGACAATATTTTAATTACGAAAATGTATTTTAATATTTTTACTGTAACAAAACCACGCATGTAATCCTCGAAGGTGACATCTGCCTAAGTGTCCCTCAGTAATTACATATACATTTTAGCAATTATGTTAAAAAAACGCAAAAACATCTATCAATATTTTAATGAGATGCTCCATGAAACTTTGGGTAGAACCGGGGGCTCATAGAGCCTTCACTCTTGTGTGAAGAGAGTTATAGGCAACTTACTAGAAACTCAATATCAATGAGTAAAATGGACGACTCATAAGTCAGTAACGACGGTGGGAATCTCGGATTTATACCCTATATTTCTCTAATACAGGCATTATCTGCTTAAATGAAGACTCCAAACCCAAATTGTTTGTGTATAACTTTTGGACACAATAAACTTTATTATTATTAAACTTTATTATACCATTGTGAGTTGTTTTTCCAACGGTACAATATCCGTCGGCTTCGTTCGACGCAGCTCGTCACGGCCGACGGCAGCGGCTCGCGCATAAATCCTGTATCATATAATGTGGGAGAGTTTTTATTGACGCGAGAACGGCATTCATTACGTCACGATTTATGGCGTCTGGCCACGGGCCATACTCCCCGCTCCGACCCCTGACGCCACACCACCCCCCCTCACCCGCAACCCGCGCCAAACTCCATGACACGCTCATGAATACCAGATGACTTTATTTATTATCGACCTACGTCGATCATGTCGGAGAGGATTCATAACCGGCCTGTAGTTCCGGGTTTACTATACAGCGTGTTAGGTTAAACGAGGGACATATTGAGGGAAGGTATTCAGTATTCGATTCTCAATCCAAATATGTAAAATACCTACGAGTATAACCTTAATTTTTGACATAATTGTCTAATTAAATACATTGCTCATGGACACTGAGCGCGCAAGTACATGTCACGCGGCAAAACAAGTGCCGGTCCTGAGCTCCGTGCGCAAACTCCGCCCTTTCCTTTGTAATGTCCCAGATGCACCGACAGGGCACACCCCCGCGCCACTCCGCGCTGACCTCAGTGTATGCGCGAGCGCCGTTACTTCCGCATGTCTAATATTGCGTTTCCGCGTATCGCATTTAACAAACAACCCCGCTTACTTCGTGATATTAAGAGTGTCCTGTTAACGTGTTCTTGAACAACTAAAAATTACGTCTTATCATCATTCCAGTGAAGAATATTGGGATTATGGTGCGTGCTTAAGTGTTATCTAGTGATATTGTGCGAGGAACCGTTAATTATTATGCAAGGTGTCAATCAACGACTGCGAACATTCGGTCAGTACCTAGTTACCTAGATATTTGCCTGTCCAAAGCCAGATTTAAAGTATGAAGGGAAAATTGATTATACCTAGAAAGGTCATTGACCCGCACACGTGTTCTGCGATAAGCGCATGGCGCACACGTTGCGAAACTAAGGCGAAGTTTTTGGTATGGATCTATCTGTTATGTACTAGTGTTTTCTTTTTGTTCATATGTTTAGTAGTATCATGTAAGCATGGACTATTGCGGGTTTGAATAAGTCCCTCGTTTAAACTAACATACTGTATAAACACACATCAAAGAGTTTTCAAAGAAGTAATGGAACATGCATGAACATGTACTACAGCAGACACTTGCTGCTAGGTGTGCTGAATGCTCTCACTGAGCTGGTTCAGTGAGCTCTACGTAAAGCCACGAGCATTTGTAGCTGTTTGTGCAAGCACCGCACAAAGCCCACCACTCTCTATTCCCTTATAAAGAACAACAAGCGACTGGAATGCGTTTTTATCGTCCATTTCGGACTTTTGTTGGCGGCCGTTTGCGCGGAGTGGGCGTGACGCGCCGGTGGAGTTATGACAGCAATAATTCGCGTATAACGTATTATTATAATAGGAGGGGCTCGTTGCCGCCGGCCATTCAACTGATTTACAAGCTTTTTAATTGTTAACAAGTTCGCGCTCGCCGTGACCATCGGCACGGTGTGTACATGTGCTCACAATTGTGTCGACCACGGCATGTTAGTGTCTAAGACCTACAAGTCAATGCTTTTACTTAAATATTGCAAGACTTGCCCTTGAGCGCTCTGGTTACGAGACGTCTAGTTCAGTGATGCCCATTGATGATTTGATTCTGATTTGCGTCAGGAGTTCTAGTTTGAGTCCAATCCCGAGAACTTCAAAAGCAAATCAGTTGCAGGTTAGTTGTCATTCATCACGAAACTATGTGCCAACTGACAAGAAGTGGCGGCTCCTCGTTCTGAAAGTCGTTAATGTGACGTCAGGATGTTTGGCGCGTGAGAGTTAACTTGCGATCGATAGTTCGCGCGGAACCGTCAGTTGCTTGCCAACTTACTTGCGAAGTCGGATCCACATTAGCTTTTAATTAGGGCCGTCGTTAGCGGGACCCGTCGCGTCGCACCGCACTGAGTCGCACGACATCGCCGCTTCTTCGGAATTAATCGCCGGCGTCGATTGGTTCGCGCCCACTCGCGCTAATACGATAATGATCGACGAGCGAGTTCGGTTCACTTTAAACACACACAGTATAACTATTTCCAGTAAGTAGGGGTGTCGGTGTTCAGTTTCAGCATTTAAAGACAATGCACATGTTATAATAATAATAATAATAAGGTATAAGCGGCGGGTTGATCGGTACTCGCAGAATCGCATGTTCCAGAGCGATGAGAGGTGGGTATACAGAGCTTGGGAGCGACCTCAGCAAAATATGACAGACGTGTGCCGCCCGGGTGATGCCGTCACGAGTTCCTTCTGGCGCAGCATCTGGTCAGTGCCCGTTTGTCATACTGAGGCTGACTGGATGCGCGATGTCGAGCGAGTGTGTGAACCTATTCCAGAAATGGCACCAATTCTAATAACACCCTTAGATATAGCCAGAGCAGTTCGTCCGTTACCGAACTGGAAGTCCCCAGGACCGGACGGACTGCATAACTTCTGGCTCAAGTGGCTTAGTAGTTCACACACTTGCCTGGCATCCCAATTCCAGTCATCCTTAGAGTCTGGGTCCCTACCGCAGTTTCTAACAACAGGCGTTACCCACCTGCTCCATAAGTCAGGTAGTCCCGCGGAACCCAAGAACTACAGACCGATCACGTGTTTGTCGACGGTCTATAAACTTCTTACATCCATTTTGAGAACGAAAATTAATACACACATTGACAACAACTCTATTATGTCTGCCTCTCAAAATGGATAAAATAATAATAATAATAATAAAATCTGTTTATTTCCGAAAAAAAAATTACATACATTTGAAATCCAATTGAACTTAACTATAATCTTACATGAATTAAAGATTTTACAGTTAAGCAGTTGCTACCTTACTTAGGAAATGTTTTTTTAGTACATATTTAATTTGTTTACATTTTTTTTTTTCAATTTGACCTACTATGGCTTTTGGCAGCCTATTAAGTATTATGGGCAGACTACATTTCCACACCCTCTCACCATACACATTGTTACATTTGTTTATTCCAAAGGTTGGAAGATATGACAGATTACGTAAGTTGTTAGGTCTTGTCATCTTATTCAGGTTACCTATATGGTGACTATAGTGAGTTACAATGGCTAAATCTCGCTTATCAAATATGCTCATAACTTTACAATACTGAAACAAGTTATGGTAGTTATCTTTGTTATGGTAGTTTTCTTTGTAGGAATGGGTCCCGTGGTACTAAGGAGCTACTCCTCATCGACATGGCCATTAGCCAACAGGTCCGTCGATCCCGCAAGGATCTGTCAACATGTTGGATAGATAAGAAGGCCTACGACTCGGTGCCACATTCATGGCTCATGAGGGTGCTGGAGTTGTACAAGATAGATGCAACTCTACGCGCCTTCCTTGAGTCATGTATGGGGCAATGGAGGACGGTCCTTCGATATCCAGGATGTCGACAGATCCAGGGGAACGATGAACCTGTACGGATTAAACGGGGAATATTCCAGGGCGACAGTCTGAGTCCACTTTGGTTCTGTTTAGCCCTGAATCCTCTAAGCATACTGCTGGAGAATTCAGGACTAGGCTACCGGTTGAAGAAAGATGGTCAAGTTATATCTCACCTGCTTTACGTGGATGATCTGAAACTCTTTGCCCCCAACAAATTGCAACTGATGGAGCTACTGAAAGTAACTGAAACTTTTAGTAGCGCCATCAGGATGGAATTTGGTGTGGACAAATGTGCAGTCATGTATGTAAAGCGAGGGGAGATTATGGGATCCGAGGGACTTCAACTCTCGGATTCCATACACCTAAGATCCCTTTCCTCATCCGAGAGCTATAAGTATTTGGGTATGTCGGAAGCGTTAGGCATTAACGTAACTGACATGAAACAATCGTTGAGGGAGCGTTTCTTCGGTCGCCTAAAGAAGGTATTAAATAGCCTTCTTTCAGGTGGGAACAAGGTGCGCGCCTTCAACGGTTGGGTCATGCCGGTTTTAATGTACTCTTTCGGCATACTCAAATGGACTCAGACCGAATTAGACGCCTTGGATAGAAGAGTTCGTACACTGCTGACCGAAAACCGGATGCATCACCCACGATCATCAGTGATGAGACTGTACATCCCGCGGAAGTGCGGGGGTCGAGGCTTTTTAAATGCGAAGACCCTCCACAACCGCGAGGTGTGCAGCCTCAGAGAATATTTTCTAAAAGCCGACGTGGGTATGCACCGAGATGTGGTCGCAGTGGACAAGGGACTCACCCCGTTGTCCATGGCTAAAGAGAACTGGCGCAAACCTGTAGTACTTACTACCGATGACCGCAAGAAAGAATGGCAGGGCAAGGAGCTTCACGGGCGCTTCCACCGGGCTCTTCATGGGCCCGATGTAGATTTTCTAGCGTCCGTGTCCTGGCTACGTTTTGGCGACCTCTTTGGGGAAACTGAAGGTTTTGTTTGTGCGATTATGGACGAAGTTATGTTGACGAACAACTACCGGAAATATATTATGAAGGACGGGACGGTTGACGTGTGTCGGGCATGCCACCTTCCGGGTGAGTCCATCAGACATATTATTTCTGGTTGTTCGCGTCTAGCTAACGGCGAGTACTTGCACAGACACAATCAAGTAGCCAGGATTATTCACCAGCAACTTGCCTTGAAATTTAATCTTGTGGAATCAGAAGTACCGTACTACAAGTATGTGCCCGACCCAGTTCTCGTGAAAGACCATGTCACGCTGTACTGGGATCAGTCTATCATTACTGACAGGACTATTGTCGCCAATAAGCCTGACATAGTGGTGATAGACCGATCAGCGCGCCGCGTAATGATAATCGATGTTACTATCCCTCATGACGAGAACCTCGTGAAAGCTGAGAAAGAGAAACAAATTAAGTATCTCGACTTGGCACACGAGGTTCGCGACATGTGGAATATGAACTCGGTTATCATTGTGCCGATTGTCGTGACGGCCAATGGCCTGATAGCCAAGAGCCTCGACGAACATCTGTCGAAGCTCTCTTTAGGCGGCTGGATCAAGAGCCTGATTCAGAAGGCAGTACTCCTCGATACGGCTCGCATTGTGAGGAGGTTCCTGTCTCTGCAGTCCTAACCACCGGTAGCTTGGACCCTGCTCCCGATACCGGTGGACCACTATTTTTTTATGTTTTTAAATGTATTTTTTAATTTTTTTAAGATATATTTAAAAATGTAAATGATATGTTTTATAAAATGAATAAACGAAATAATAATAAATAACATTTGGTTAGACACAACCTTGTTGCTAGGATTATTCACCCACAACTTGCTTTGAAGTAGAACCTTGTGGAATCAGAAGTGCCATACTATAAGAATGCGCCCGACCTAGTTCTCGTTAATGGTAATATCACGTTATACTTAAAGTACTTACGGGATTATATCCGTGATTTTGTTTCGGTTTTTCGAGCACCCGATATTTCGACGCTGTTGCAAGCATCATGATCGCGGGATCGAACTATCACCACCGACAGGACTGTTGTTGCCAATATGCCTGACATTGTGGTGATATAACGGTCCCGCATGTCGAGAACCTCTTGAAAGCAGAGAAAGATAAAAACAACAAATATCTAGATCTGGCTCGCGAGGTTGTCGACATTTGGGATGTGAGTACAGCAGTCACTGTGCCGATAGTCGTGTCGGCCAATGGCTTAATAGCCAAGAGCCTCGACCAACATCTTAGGAGGCTCTCGCTTGGCAGCTGGATCAAGGGCTTGATTCAGAAAGCAGTACTTCTTGACACGGCAAGTATTGTTAGGAGGTTACTCTCTCTCTCAAGAGCCCTGACCACCGGCAGCTCGAACCCTGTTCCCAGCGCTCTAGTCTCTCTGTTTTTTATATTTTAAAATGTTTTTATTTTTTTTTATTTTTTTATTTAGTTTTTTATATAAATGTTTTAAAATGTAATAAATATGTATAGAAATTAATAAAAGAAAGTAACATGTGGAATATGAACTAGGTTATCATTGTACCGATTGTCGTGACGGCCAATGGCCTGATAGCCAAGAGCTGCGATGACCATCTATCGAAGCTCTCTTTAGGCGGCTGGATCAAGATGATACAGAAGGCAGTACTCCTCGACACGGCTCGCATTGTGAGGAGGTTGCTGTCTCTGCAGCCCTAACCATCGGTAGCTTGGACCCTGCTCCCGATACCAGTGGACCACTATTCCCTATTCTTCCTCAAGGAAGAGTTTTGGCCGGAGGGTGTCATATATCGGCGATTCCGCGGAAGGCTACGCGACACCACGCAGCGCAACATGACGCCGTCTCCTCATGTGTAATAGTTTAATGTTTAGTGGTTTTTTATAAATATGTATGTTAGTCTGTAAGGTATATGTAATATGGGTCTTTTGTTACCTGAATTAAATGATAATATATACATATACATATATTTTTTTTGTTTTAAATGTATTTTTTATTTATTTTTTAAGATAAATTTAAAAATGTAAATGATATGTTTTATAAAATGAATAAACGAAATAATAATAATGAAAAGTGTGTATTTCTCACCACAAGCCAAAAAATACAAATAATATTTACACATAAGCAGTAGCCAACGATTTTTGGTTGTGGATCGCCGGTGCCTGTGGTAGGTAGTAACACCTGTAACACAGGTCACCAGGTCCCCACTTATTTAAAGTTACACATTTGATAGCTTACATCTGGTATCACTGCCGTCGCTATTATCATTAGGTAGTGTCAACTGGGCAGCAACATTTAGTGAGCTTGTAACGGACACATTGGTATTTCGAATCTATAAAATTATTATTTTTGTTTGTTGAGGCAGCACAGGTGATTAAAAATAAAGTGGGGCCATGAATACTAGCTGCCAGCTGTGGCACACCAAAAGCTACATTTAGATCAGAGCTGGAGTAGGTTTCAATTTTGGCACTCTGTGTTCTATTTGTAAGATAGCTCTGAAACAAGGATAGCTGGGTACCTCGTATACCCAGGCATTCAAGCTTAGATATTAAGATGGGAATCGAGACCGTGTCGAATACCTTCGCGTAATACTTTTCTAAATATTAAATATGCAAATGTGAATGCAAATAGATTGCATGAGAATGAGCGTTTGTAACATTATCACTTTTACGGTGGACCGACTTTGAATACAACCCTTTTTCCGGATATTAATTTCCCTAACACGATTTTCATGATTTTCTCCAAACTAGATCCCCGATATCTCAAAGTAATTACGCAGCATTCGATGAGTAAATCGGGGTAATACTCCGTAATTATAAACTACGTAACTGGGGGCACGGTAGTGCCCCTGCCAAGACAAGACGAGCCAAGCAAAGCGCAAGGGCACTATAATAATAATAATATCGTTTATTTCAGTCAATAACCCATATTACTCAGTTTACATAATTATTTCGTAGATTACATCAAAAATTTAAAACACGATACATTATTAGAATTCACCATTTAAATCACCTAAGAGTTTGGATTGTACCAGAGAAACAAAATTCTCGGTATATTTTGTCACTAGCGGACTTAATAAACATAATGATAAAGTTTCTCATAAACCTTAGATTTTATTAATATGTATCTAAAAAACTCAGGGTTTTTTTCGTCGCTGACTCACTGATGATCATCAAAATTCCCAACCCCTTATCTAGGGGATGGAAGTTTGTATGAGACTTCCGCAACTTTGACGCTAGAGGTCTGGAAATTGATATAAGGACCCCTTGTCATTACCCGACTGCGCGACGCAAAGGAGGGTAATGTGTTTATCAGTCTATGTATGTATGTATGTATGTATGTTTGTTTCTATGTGGCGTTCTAGAGACCAAATACGTAGGCCTATGGTATAGGTATAGGTATAGGTATATGGTCTCGTCTTGGCCACTTTTTACATGAAAATGTTTTTGGTGCGATAATTTTAACGCCGAAGGAGACGTTTTATAAAGAACTGCAACTCCACCACTTAACCGGACTACTAGCCGGACCTTCCCGGTTCGTTAGCGGACCGCTGCGATCTTCTGCTCCACTCATTAACGACTGTTTGAATACGCGAATAATGCACTTCGGCCGATCGATAGCGAACCAGGTAATGTTCCACTTTGATGTTACGATAAGCTTCATTGATCCCGATAGATCTTTGAGTCAATCATTGAGTTAGACTGATTTTATTGAGTGTAATTAAGTATTCATTTGGGGGACATTTATGCAGCGTAAAAGTGGAAGTGGTAATTTTTTCGTGATATCGTTACGACATCGCACAATTTTTTTGTACGTTTTTCAGTTTGATGGTCTGTACTACGGCCTTAATTACGACCACACCTGTCTGGAACACACTGTAGATTAGGAAAAATCTGATGTGATCTGTGTATTCGTAATGAAGAGTCTTGTTATGCTTTAAACCCGTTATTTCATTTGGCACTTAGTTATCATGAACAACGACAAATTAATATTAATATCTTATTGAAGCAAGTTACAGACGAATACTGTTCATTGTGTCAAGAGGGGTCGCGAAAGGATTGCTGTAACAGTATCTTTAATATCTCATATTATGTATGTTCTCTAAGCTTTAAAGCTCCTTCACAATGTTCCCGAGTTTCCGATACAGTCGTTAAAAAGGCATGAATTGCCCAGCGACAGTCTGCGAACAGGTTTCAAATGGTAACGAATAGCCGACGTCATGAAAAGAAGGACTTTTATTTAAGCTGCTCAAAGAATGTAAATGTGAGCAAATGTTATCTGTGCGAGTTACTTCACACGGAGGTGCGGTCTGCCGGAAACTAAATAATTATTTCTATAACTAAATAGTTTCATTTCTATTTCGCATTGAACAGTGTGGTGTCGCGACGATTATTTTTGTTGAGTGAACATTATATTTGTTAATAATAAAAAAAATATTATTATAACTTAAAAAAAAAAAAAAATATTACAATTCCTTCACTAGTTAATCGAAAGAACTTCGTTCCATCCGGGTGTCCCTTGACACCTCTCAAGTTTTTTTGATTGTATTACAGAATATATAGGTTCCCAAATACATATTTTGAATGCACACCGATTTAAACAAGAGATATAAGAGAAAAATAAATTTTCCATACAAATTTTAAATTCCTCGTCTTTATATCATTGTCATTTCAAGATATTCTATAATACAATCGAAATATATACGCACTACCATAAGAATATATTTCATTTTCATATTATTTTGGTATTACGTTTGTATGAAAAATACATGGTCCGCTGGCCCCTTAACGCGCAGTGGCCGCTGATGACTGCGCTTGATTACATATTACTCGTGAGTGAACCTATAAAATGTGCTTACAAACACATTTTACTGAGAATTTGATGAGCCTACTGGTTTACATCTGTAAGGTTATGTGTTCGACCTTAGAGAGATAAAAGCTGTTTGTAGGAAACTAATGGAACGCTAAAGTTTCAAACTCAAAGCATCATATTCAAATAGACCCGGTACAGGTAGTTTTGCATAGGCAAAAATAAGCTATCTACAGTCCAGCCACAGGCATTATAACTGTAAATGGACTGTAGTTGTTTATTTCAAAATCGTAGGTCTCATGGAGAAGAATAGGCTAGAAACCCGCCCCACCGCGGCCTTCTTCTATCAAAATTGTAACATCCATGATTTCTCTGTATCCATCTTCATGAATAGTGATCGCAAGCGCTGCTGCTGAGCCAAGGTCCTGGGTTTGATTTCCAGGTTGGGCAACGTGCAGTCAGCAGCAGCCCGAAGATATTACCGTCGGGAACCTCACTGATGGTAGGAGGGGTATCCATCGGCGTCGAGTCGACGTTGAAGTACCTAGGACTCGAATCGTCCTCGACAGCCGGTGGAACTTCGTGGAGCATTTCCGACGTTTGGCCCCAGGCTGGAACGGACCGGGGCTGCCTTCAGGCGTCTCCTGCCCAACCTGGGGGGCCAAACGCCTCCTGACACAGCGGGCGCGTTCCTTGAGGCGGCGAGCCTCCCATTATCTGAACGCGCTCCAAAAGGTGGTAGCCGTTAACATGGTCCGTGGGTACCGCACGATCTCTCGCGAGGCGGCGGGCCTGCTTGCCGGATTGCCGCCATGGGATTTGGAGGCGACAGTCCTCGCGCGCCTGCACGAATGGCGCGCGGAGGCACTACGTCGGGGGGAAACTCCGCTGCCGCGGCAAACCGCCGATCAGCGGCAGACCTCCGGCGCGATCGCATAGCGACATGGAGTGAGCGACTGTCGCAACCCCGTGCAGGGCACGCCACGACAGTGGCAATAAGTCCCCTCTTTGAGGAGTGGCTTGAAAGGCGCCATGGCGTCCTCACCTTCCGCCTTACGTAGGTCCTCACCGAACACGGATGTTTCAGGAGGTTCCTGCATCGAATCGGGTGGGAGGAAATGTCCGGGTGTTTCCACTGCGAGGATCGACCGGAGGACACGGTGGAGCACACGGTGGAGGTCTGCCCCACGTGGGAGGAGCAACGCCGTGTCCTTGTAGCGGTGATCGGCGGCGGCGACCTCTCGCGTCCGGCCCTGGTTCAATCCATGGTACGGAGCAAGATGGAATAGGAAGCCGTCACCTCCTTCTGCGAAGCAGTCATGCTAGCGAAGGAGGTGGCGGCACGCGAGAGGGAGAGAGCCTCTCGCGTCTCGCCCCAGCCGCCGCGGGAGACGCACCGGGCGTTGGGGGCCACGTGGTGGCTACCGGCCACCGTAGACGCGGGCCTGTGGACGGTTAGCTATGGGCTAGCTCGCAGTCCGTCCGTCTTATGACGACAGACCGTGTCGACGGCGTTCGTGTTCCTCGCGCGCCTCAAAGAGATGTCAGCAAAGTGAAGGGCCGAAGCCTGCCGGGGCTGCGGGACTGTTCGAAAGAGATACCGCGGCCCCGGAACATAAAGGGCGAGGAAGGAACATGGATGGTTTTTAGTCCGTAAAAGTCTCTTCGCCCAGAGTGGACTCATTTGATGATTTTCCATCCAAAAAAAAAAGCTCGAAGTTGTTATGATTGGTGCGCCTTTGATGGCAATAAGCGCGCCTCTATTACATGGGACTAAAAGCTAACCGTCGGAATGTAGGTGTATTATAGATATTATACTTACACCACGGCCTAACTGCGGGAATTGAATACGTGATCTTATTTGTGTGGAACTCCCAGGTAGTTAAACATTTCGAAAATAATTTCCACTTACGTAACACCAGAAACACTCTCGCGATAATTCCACAAAACTAAGATAAACAAAGTGTAGCAGCGCGGGTGTGTGACAGTGTGAGTGTGCTGCAGATATGAAGTGTGCTGTTAATGGCCGCGGCGTCTGACTAATTACGTTACGGGGACAAAGGAGCGGTGCGCCTTTACAACATTGAGATAGAGCGCGTGACGTCACGCGAGGTACCCGCCGTCACGAGGTGTTTGTGTCCGGCTGCCGGCACTCCATCCCGCGGACACTTTCAGCCGTATATTAAGCTTTTATGAGGATTGCCTTTTAAACCGCGCCGAGTGCCACCGTAGCACCCCCCCCCACCTAGCCCACCCCTCTCTCCCCTAACCCGGCTACCTCAAACCCGCTTTTTCCCTTGTTATGCGCTTAATATGAATATTTGAATGCCCTCCGCATAATCTGCGCCCTTGTGAGCAAACGTTGATGACGATCCCGAAGTGAAACAATTGAATGGAAAAGTTTTGACTATCAACCGGAGAATATAATAACCTGTGAGCTTCACTAGGCTTGCTTGTGTTGAACCTGTCGCAGTACTCGGTTTAGGAGTAAGGAACACAGATCATTTCTGAATCGTTTCTTTTCCGATTAATGGCGCCAAGGATTAAATATCACATCGAAGTTGATGTTTATACCTGCGGCTGCGGGTGTTGGGTCGCGGATCGCGCGGTCGGAGGCGCGAGCTCGTCACCTCACATGCATGAGAACTATCCTCACCGTTAATGACGCAACCTCTATCGTGCGCCTCCCGCCATGTTTTATGAACGCTCAATGCATGTTGCATCACTTTGTAATAACGTCACGGTATTGAACTTATTAGACCACAAGCTTCCGATATTTTTATAGGTGTGAAGCAATAAAAGGGCGCCGGCCGGTGAAGTCCAGGTGCTTCTCAGATCTTTAAAGATTTTCTCAGTTTTTGACCAGCTACATGTAATAATTCATACCTATCGATTAATTATCTTATCTCACGCATAATTTTAAGGCATATTAATTTGGTTATAGCCTTGATGATTAACGAATTTGTGAAAAGGAAGTCATGATCAGTTAGAATCTTGAAAGATTATGAGCTGGATACTTTTGTACGGGCTAGTTACAGTCTCCGTAGCGAGCGAAATAGTGTGAAAGAGGCAGTAAGAAGTGATGTAACTCACAGTAGTTGTTGGGTATGAGGTCGGGCTCGGCATCGTCGTGGTCCTGCTTGGCGGGCGGCGCGGGCGCCGGCGGCGGCTTGGCGAGGCGCGGGCGGCGGCGCCGGCGCAGCGCCAGCGCGCACGCGCCCGCCACCAGCGCGCACACCGCGCCCGCGCCCGCGCCCATCGCGCCCACCACGCCGCTCACGCCTAGCTGCGCCTCCGTCGCTGAGGGAACACATAACTGGTCAGTTATCGTCAAATATCATAGAAATACTTTTACGAAGGGCAACACTTAAAGATTGACTATGGATCTCGGGGAGTATACACTAAAGCGTTTGATATTTGTCGCAATCGTCTCAAAATTAGGCATCAAGCCACTAATTTTATTATAATAGACATTGTTTTCAATAAGTCTACCTAACATCTGTTGCATCCTGTCCACGAATTAAAACAGTTTCATTTCATAACTGAACTCATTCCGCGCTTACATTTAAGTCTGTAATATCAATAAAGTCAATATGGCCTGGTACAATCATTTACTTTGCAGGTCCGTTATTTGAATTGTAGATAAAGCTCGCTATGATTTTTCCTCGTCCTTTCAAATTAGTCGTGCAAGTCGATATCCAATCGCAGTCAGCCGGCACGGAGCAGCGTGCTGATGGAATTAACATTTTGTATAAAAAGACTTCCGTCCGTCGTTACCTTTTTTTTTTAGGATGCGTCGTTACCTTCATCACTTAATTGAAAGTGTCTCCGCGTCCCCGGCCACCAGCCAGTACAGCACAGTGCGGCTGATGACTGTGTTTGTCTTTCTGTATAGGTAGAGTAGATACTCTCAACAGTCATATCATCCTTTGTAATATAATGTCTGGGATAGGACGTTAACAGACACCGTGGAACCAGTAACATAGAACGAGTGATAATATTAAAGATCTGCAGTCGAAACTTGCATATTGGAGGCCTTTGCCCCGGGAGTGGGACAGCTCAGACCAACTAAAAAAAAGTCGGAATTTAGGGAATGAATTAAACCCGTACCTAATTGAATCGTCATGCGCTTTACAATCAGTAGAACAATAATTAGTCGTAGTAGTCCATGGACAATGCCTTACCAGTGCCCGCACCACACTTATTAGTGAGTTAAATGACATGATGTGTTGCGGGTGTATAAAGGGTGTAAATAGAAAATTTACGAAGCCAAAAGGCACTTACTGGAGAGTAAGTGCCGTCATTGCAATTTTTTTTTTTTGGGAACCACTTATAATTATTTACGAGATATTGGAGGTCAAAGTTCCAACTTTTTCATAAAGTTTTTTTTAAACACTAGTTTTTAAAGTCTGACCTTACTTTAAATACCTCCATAACCCGTTTACTACTAAATGCAACACATTCATCAATCAACACATTGAGTTTTGCCCTAAAAGGTGATTTTCCACCCCAAAAAAAAATAAGCAGTTTCCCAGCAATAATGTTTGCGTCAAGTTACTTAGTTTGATGTACAGGGGAACTTCTCCGAACGTCTTCCTTCACCAGAACCACGACGATGAAGGGTTGTAAGGGTAGACTAGAACCCTGGAACTGGAGCTGTTGGAAGTGGGGGGAAGATGGGATGGAACCATCATCACCTCCGGAAACGGTACAGGCCTGTGCTGCCCATTCTACTACCCTCAGGAATCTAGACATGTAGACTTTGTCCACGAAATTTTTTGAGAAAATTTATAATTACTGTTATTTTCTACCAAACTTATTATTTGTGAAACCCTACCTACCTGCTCGCAACCTCCTCAAGGGTGTCAAGAAAAATCATACAAGTAGCAACATCTAGCGGCGCACAAGAGCCACTCATTCATTTACATAATGTATGTGAGATCCTTTGGTCGACCAGCGTGGCTGTCATTATTTGTAGCTGTATTAAAAACCCATTGTTAGCAAATCATAAAGTTTAACACTTATATAATTATTATAAACATCTTATAGATTCGTCAAGCGAAATAATAATTGAGTGGTTTCCGTAATTCTCTTCTAATTAGCGAGTTACGATGTACCTAGTTATTTTCAGTTGTTTACTAATAATTTAATAATCATTTTCCTGTTTCCAAACATGTTATCACTTATCACCTAAACTTGTGTTATTATCCTCATTTAGCGTTAATGTGTAATGCCGTGTATTAAAGCCACACATACGGCTGTTATCGCTTCTCAAAGCAGGATAATACAAATTAAATTAGTTCACGTGTTTATTTTAATTAGTACCATTTAGGTATTATCGAACCGATGACAAGCGGGATTTAACTGCGCACACTTATTATGTGAAGAGGCGGACTACAGTTGGACCCAATATCTCTGTAACTAGAAGGTTCCCAGGTATGTTCCAGACTCTAGAACAATAAATGATCGCAATGACGGGGAGAACAAGTGCGTTTCGGCTTTGTTAAGAGTCTTTGTCACCCTTTAAATTAGGTACATTTTATGTTTCAGTATTTTCGGTTGGTGTCGTGTAAGTCTCCCAGGTAAGGTGCTAGTACTTATGCGGCGCACTAGCCCGGACCATCACTTCTTTGCTTGTGATCTGTTCTGCAGTGGGGGAAAAGGAAACGCGGTCAGAGTGACAGTTTACTAAATGTGTCCACAGATGACATATTCTAAGCAGCCCCGTGTCATGAGCTAGCGATACATTTAATTTTGCGATGTGCTAAGAGAGATTAGAAAGAAGATCTTAGAAAAAATCGTGTCATATATTATTCCTCTGTATTGTGGGATCTTCTCCACCGCGGGTGTGGGTTGCGGGGTGCGGGATGCGGGGATGCGTGGAGCGCGGGGTGCGGGCGGCGTGATGCGGGCCTATTTGTAACTTCAATAATTAATTAGGGGCAGGTGCGTCTGCTGCCGTATCCGCGGGATTTGCTCTCATTCGCGTTTTTTTAAATTTTTCAAGGAGCATGCTATCTTCGAAATCCTCCTTAAATTAATATTGTACATTATTTTGCAACAACCGAAATGGGAGCGATGCTGACGTGATTAATTTTCATAATTTGAATATTCTAAACGGATAGTACCTACAATTATGTTTTTGTTTGACATAGGTAGTATTTGACAGTAGATGAGTAAACTTTATACCTAGCTATGCGAAATAGTCGCATTTAACCGGAATGTAATTATTATAACTGTACTTGCAGTTTTCAATCAATTGCCTCGCCTTTTTCTTAATACTATGTTGAGTGGGTTCGGCTTCCAGTCTTACCGGATGCAGCTGGTTACGAGTATTCTACATCGAGCAACTGCCTATCTGACCTCAATAATTCAGCAACTAGGTAAAATGATAACCTTTGAGGAAGACTGGAAGTCAGACTTTCATGGTTCTACTGCCCGGAGCCAGGAGCAACGACTTAACGTCTTGGCTCGGAGAGAACTGAGAATGGGTGTAATTTCTAGGAGAGTCACCCATCCATGAACTGGTATCGACAACCACTTTTATCTATATCTATATACATATAATAAAAGAGTAAAAAAACTGTGTCTGTACATTGAATATATTAAAAAAATAATAGTTGAGGGGGGCTTAGAAACAGTAATAGAGCACGAATCCAAAAAAAAATCTGTCTGTTTGTCTGTTTGTTTGTACATGCTAATCTTCGGAACTAGCATATTAGCAAAAAAAAAAAAAACGACACCGTCGGCAATGACATCCTACTAACGAAGCTCGCAGAAGTTGGCTGCACACACCGCTGCACACACAGATATGTGGCTGAACACCACATTTATTGCACTTCTTCGCCAGTTATATGCAGGATAGACAGCAGTACGTAGATTATAATGGGTGTGAATCCGACCCATATTACACCTGGTCTGGCGTGAGCCAAGGCAGCAATTTGGGGCCTCCCGAATTCATCATAATGATAAACGATTTGCCGAAAGTTGTTAAGAATGGCTGTTGTTTATTAGGTATTTGCGAATGACCTTAAGTTGCTGCTCGAGGTTAATAGTAAATCCGATTGCGAAAGGCTGCAGGAGGATATAGATAGGGTAGTCGAATGGAGTCAGGACAACAAGCTTTTCTTCAACGTGCTAAAGTGCTCGGTGATGAGATTTACGCGCGTGCGTGACCCTCTAATACACGAGTACGTAGTGGGCGCCGCGCCTATGCAACGTGTCTCTGAGGTGCGGGACTTGGGGGTCACTGCTGATCGCGAAATGACGCATTTTGCGATCATATTACGAGGATCTGTAAAAGAGCGTTTAGAAACCTGGGATTTGTTCTAATGCAGACAAGGCACTTTACCAACATCGCTTCAGTAAGAGTCCTATGTGACGTACTGGTAAGGAGTCATTTGGAACATAGTGCTGTTAGATGGGCTCCACATAAGGCCAAGTACATGGTAATGCTGGAACGCGTACAGAATAAGTTCACTCGTCACTTATACAGGAAGCTATATGGGTTTTATCCGTTTTATCTGTTGATGTACCCACTCTGTTTGTGCTGTATGGTCGGCTACAACCAACTGAGGGTGCGACGGGAATTCGCGCTCGTTTTCTATTTAGTTAGGTTACTTCGTGGCATTGAACATAGCCCAGGAGTGCTGCAGCGTCTGAGTTTATGTGTACCGGACCACTATGTGTGGAGGCGGCGCCGCTCGCCGCTGCTTGTTGTGCCGGCTGCCAGGACCAACCTTATCGCTAAAACACCATTGACTCGTGCAATTCGGGTTATTAACGATCTTCACGTCCAGATCGATATATTTATATGCCATTTGAGTGAGTTCGCAAAAGTACTGTTGTTTATTTTATCTTAAATTATAGTGTAGATTAGATAGATTAGGCTAAATGTTCTTTATATTACATTTTTGCTCGTAAAGGGTCTCTTATTTCACCAATTTCAATATCGTAATGTATCTCATTACGTACTTGTGCGGTAATTTAAAGTAAATCGCACGGTTTATCAGGATGCTCCGTCTAAAACGAACTGTACTTTTTTAAATCTTAGCAAAAAGTTTTTATTTCAGAAAAGTGGTCAACATTTTCTGAATAAAATTGACTTTGGTAGACAAAATATACCAAATAAACATTGAATTCTTCTTTTAATTAATTTTGACAATAAAATACAAACATTTATCTGTATCAAAACACAAAAATATTTATTTACTTAATTAGTAATACTGGCTGTTTTTTGTGCATTTGCCTTAAAAAAAAGCGCTGATACGCGCGCATCGCTAATTTGGTGAACAAGTAAAAATTATTCCGCGCGCTTTTTCTTTTCGCTGTATTGTTTTATTTACTTCCTCGCAAATATGTTATAAAACGTCGTATGACATACGTGCACTTTGATAATTACAGCCTCTGCTTTCTTTTAGCCCCTACGGCTCGGGCAAGCAATATCGCCTCGGCTATAGTTTTCAACTTACCACACTTATATAATAATGTACTATTTTTATTGTATGTTTTTATATAAGTTAAATTTTATGGTTAGTTAGAAAACTTAGTTTATAAGCTATGATTATATTAATGTTGTGATTTTAGCAAGTACTAGTTTTTTAATATAAGTAAATTAATTTTGAGACCGCGCTGCCGCATTAGGATTACCTGTAATGATGGTTGTAAGGGAGATTTGAAATAAATAAATAATAATAAATAATGACAACAGTAAAGTGTAGACAGTATCGACCGTCAAGAAAATCGTACAAGTAGCGTCATCTAGCGGCGCGCAATTAATCAATTAAAATCACATCGTTCACTTGCGACAAGGATGACGTGCCTTTTTTTAAGTTGTTTTATTAATTACTAGCTGACCCGCGCAACTTCGTCTGCGAGTGAGGGTTAGTTTTTTTTTTTAATAAAAAGTATCCTATGTTACTTCTAATACCTCCAAGAATATTGTGTACAAAGTTTCATGATGATCAGTTGAGTAGTTTTCGCGTGAAAGCGTAACAAAGAAACCTACATTCACATTTATAATATTATAGTAGGGATGTATTAACATCATTTTATTATTGAAGTAAAATTATTATGTAAGTACATTATTTATGTATATGTCACCGTAAAATTGTCAAATACGTTATATTACAATATAACGTGTATTTCTCTAGCGATATTGTAAAGTCTCGAATAATTGTCAACTGGACATACGGAAGTATCTCTTGCCCCCATAAACGGGACTTGGGGCACCCCCCCGTTAGGTTAGTTAGGTTCCTTTAAACCCGGAAATAGGGGCCCCGCGAAGCGGGGCTCCGTCGACTACGCTTTTTAGGGGAATATGAAGTGTTTTAAGGTTAGCTTATAATAATCGATACTTCTCAGGAATGGTACAGTATCTTTTCATGAGAGTGGTACCACTGGGCAAGGAGGACCCCTCCTTCTCTCCACTCCGCGTGAGTTGACTACCATCGCATGCATTTCACGAAAAATAATGCGTTTTATTGTAAGCAGTATGCTCATTTGACAATAATTCGAGACTTTACAATATCGCTAGTGATATTACAATATAACGTATTTGACAATTTTACGGTGACATATACATATTACAACTATAACAGAAAATATGACTTTATTATTATGTAGTTTGTAGTTGAATACTCGTATAAAATCCGTGGAACCTCTATCTATACTATATTATAAATGAAATTTAAGTGTCCCTTTATAATTTTAATATCATTACTGAATGCGTAATAAAATAACAGTTTTAGACGGATTGACAGAAACAAAAAAAAAGTTTTTTTGTCTTTGTCTTCTTGTTCCGGCTAATGTCCGAAACGGCTGAAATAATTTTGACTGGTCTTCTGTAAGAAATAACTGGCTACTTTTATTTTAGAAAAAAGATTAGGGTTCCGTGCAAAAAAAATATAAATTGCTTATTGCCTGAACTAGGTGGAACCTGTGTTTCAGGCTAGAAGGTGCATAAATACCTAAAAAATCTTTCAGTCCGACTTAAAAAAATGCTGTCCCTAAATTTATTGAGTTATGTCATTAAAGTCGCAAACAAGCGATGTTATATCACTTTGCCCGTGCACATGGGTGCAGTCTATATCACCTTCACGTCGAAACCTATCTAATACCTAGTTGAATAGTACTTATTTCCAAATTCCCTGAACACTGTTTACCTAGTGCAGTCAGGCGAGCCGTGTACAAAACAACAAGAACAACTTAATAAATAACTTTGATGTTACGTTGTTCACTGACTTTTAATTTGACTTAGTACACAATTGCCTTGAAAATTGGACTTCTGTCGATTAATTTGATTGATTAAATATTAAATATGTAAACAAGTTGAGTAAATACGGTTTCTTTTTGTGTTGAATTTATGATTTTGTTTGGAGCAGGGGTTCACAACTTCACGCGTAGTTCTCCAGTATTGCGTATAAAAATATATTTACCTATTAGGTGTTAATAAAGTGGGGTATATTCCCGCGGCAGGTAGGTACTACCCACACACTGATGACGGCAAACGGCTGCGCCTACATAAACACGGTGGCGCTGAAATAACTAAGCCATTGTTCGCGCGCCATTTTATATTTAAAACTAAAAAGGTATTCCATTATTCAGGTGTTCTCGTTTTAGTTTAGTTTTCATTTGAGTCAGTGTTAACTATTGACATTGCCTTGGTAAATGGCTTGCACAACATTGCTCACTCACTCCAACTAGGCGCTCACTGACAATAGTGTGCCTATGCTGCGTTGTTAAGGTTTCTGCTTTCAACTCCAAATTCTGTTTTCAAATAAACAACATGGCGTCAATTGAAGTCTTAAATTTGTTCTAGAGAAATTACTGAAAGAACAGAATCGTAGAAGTGTCGTATCTACTATTATTCTCTGATTCGTCATTTATATTGTAAACAGTAGGTAGGTACTTGTTTATCTACCAGTAAACTATTTGTCGAACATAACAAAGGCAAGGTCATCACTCCACACACATACACAGGACCGCTCAAAACCTGCAAACTTGTAGTTAAATAATAATAAATATCGCTGGACATTCCACACAGCGCTATCTAGTGCCACACTAAGCAAGGCTTGTGTCGTGGTCACCAGACAGTTGATATACTGCATAATATACAACTTTTTGTTTGTAAATACATACTTATCTATACATATAATAAAATCGTAGGAAAGTCAAAACTGTACATTGAATATTTTTTAAAAAGAATTCTTGGGGCGTGATCTACAATCGATATCGAAGCCAAAAATATAGTTTTTAGATTTTTTGTCTGTTTGTCTGTATGTATGTCCGGGATAAACTCAAAAAGTACGGCATGGATTTATTTCAAGTTTTGCATGAACATTACTTAAAGGTCGGGTCAACATATAGGCTACATATTATCACGCTATCACCTACGGGGGAGGAGCTGTGAATCTTTATTTTTCTTACGCATTCTGTGACAGCGTGCAATCTAACGGCGCATATTTAAATGTTGTTTTTGAGTAAACCATGCTATTATCTAGCTATACACTATAAAAACTACGCCGTTTAAGTAACTTGCGCAGAGAAACATAGTTTAATGAATGTTAGTAGTATAAAGACAATTTTGAAGCAGCGCCATCTATGAGATTTTATAAAAATCAAATCACAGTTACATGTTAACACTTTTTGGAAATAAATAATTTAAATTTGATCATGTTGGCGAGGTTAGTAGTTAGTTATTCTTAAAATTAATAGATGGTAATGTTCATCTATACAATCTATACAAATATTATAAAGCAGAAGAGTTTGTTTGTTTGTTTGTTTGGTTGAACGCGCTAATCTCAGGAACTACTGGTTCAAATTGAAAAATTCTTTTTGTGTTGGATAGTACATTTATCGAGGAAGGCTTTAGGCTATATAACATCACGCTACAACAATTAGGAGCGGAGCAGGAATGAAAAATGTTGCAAAAACGGGATTTTTTTCGTTTCTCTCTCTTATGTGACGCAGACGAAGTTGCGTTGGTCAGCTATAGGCTATAATTTATCTTGGAAACTTGAACACCTGATGCAGAACCGCAACAGACCAGCTAAACTGTAACAGATACAAATATGACACCATAGCAAAAATTGATCCACGTGATGAGCATTTTCTGCTGAGAGAATAAATTTAAAGATCTGGAACACCTGATGTGGAACTCCAAGAGCCCAGCTACTCCATAACACATATAGGAATGGCGTCTTAGCAAAAGTTGTTCGGTCTGATGGGCATTTCCTGTTGACTTAGAAAAAATCGAAGGTCAGAAACATCTGATGTGAAAATTATTGCAAAGCTATCACTAATTTCACTGTATAAAATAACATAAGCTGGGAGTACCTCCACGCGGTGAAGGCGGTAACATTTTAGGACTGATTTTCAATGACGATTGTATATCAATGAAAATTTGACTCGACTGGCCAAAACTCCCATTTATTATTTTATTATATCGAATAAATATGTATTCGGGTTTATGTTATTTGAGTGTTGAATTTCCTTTTCCATTTATCTTCGTGACTCGGTAGCTTACCCGGTAACGCAGGGGAGCAGTCAATTAGATTTTAATTGATTAGATATCTTCACAACAAAACTATAACCATACCTAGAAAGAGGTCAAATCTTTCCCAATGTTCCAAAGGAGCTACAAGATTGAGGATCATAAGATCCCAAGAATCTACCGAAGAGCGTCAGGAGACTTGATGCTGTTCGAGAACACCAGGCTGCAACTTGCTCCGTGGAAACCTCTTCGGATCGCGAAGCACGCCTGCGTTCTTAGCGTACTTACGCATCTACATCCAAATCTCTAGAGACCAGTGAAGAATAGATGCGCGACTGGCTGATCGTGAACGTCATGCATTGTCTCGCGAGTCGGAGACGTTCACGGATAGAGAATTGCGCTTGAGTACCAAGCGTATCTACGCATCGACTTGTGGATCTCTAGAGACAAGTGGGGAACGTGATGCGCGACTGTCCGCTGATCGTGAGCGACATGCATTGTCTCGCGAATCGGAAACGTTTACCGATACAGAATCACGCTTGAGTTCTCAGTGTATTCGCACATCTACTAACAGGTCTTTTGAAACGAGTGATGAACGTGATGCACGACTAACTGCTGCTCGAGATTATCATACATTGCCCCGAACACGCACACAAAATATTCATAATCAGTTAGAAAGTGAGAGAGAAATGGAGTACGGCATGAAGAGACAGAAGAAGAGCGCAACGAACGTTTGAATTCTGATCGAATTTGACATTGTCTGAACAGAATGTCGATATCATCTGAAGAATCGGATGTGTCTCAAGATATAGCCGTAGGGCATGGCGACCTTCCTTGGGTTGATAAGGAACTATATATGATTGAATACGCCACATATCTGCATGGTTCAAAATTGTACTTTTTGTGAACCTGTTAAATGGCGAAAAGAATCAAACGGTATGTGTTGCTCAGATGGGAAAGATCCGCTTTTCCCTTCCCCGGGCTCTTAGAATTCGACATCGGACGTTTCAGATCTTCGATTTTGACGACCCCGTTGTCGCTGGCATAAGCAACAGGATCCGGGTACGAAGTCGCGGGCAGAAGCTAGTTTTCTTCATAAAAGTTGTATCGTATAGTTCGTTTTGACAAATTCAAGTTCCAACAAAATCCTCAAAATCTTGAGCAGAGTTGAGGAAAAAGTGGCAAAACCAGGGTAAAATATTATTCTTGGATGCTCCTGGTAGAACAGGAAAACATTTGTTACCGTTGGCATACTTGCAGAAGTCAGGAGGCAAGGCAAAATTGCTATTGCTGTAGCGTCGTTGGGTATCGCTGCCACACTTCTTCCAGGTGGCAAGACAGCACATGCCATGTATAAAATTCCCGTCGATTTAGAGAGCTCCGAAACGCCTGTTTGTGGTATGCCACGTAACAGCGATAAGGGAAACGTGCTCAAGGATTGCTGATCGTATGAGATGAGTGTACGATGACCAATAGGAAGGCAGTAAGTTGAGGCCGTGGACAGAACCCTGCAGGTCATCCGCAGGAACAAACATTTGATGGGTGGGATCACAGTTCTGTTCAGTGGCGATTTCCGGCAAACGCTTCCCGTGGTGACGCGGGGATCGAGGGCTGACGAAGTGAATGTTTCGCTGAAACGATCTTCGTTGTGGTCATGAGTTCGTACGCTGCGCTTGACCATTAATATGAGAGCTCGGCTCAGCGGCAATGCACGTGCTCAAGAATTCTCCGATGTCCTTCTAAGTCTTGGCGAAGGCACTGTACCAGAAGAGAGAGGTGGACAGGGGGTGCTTCCAGAGTCTCTCGGTAGATTGATATCCAGCTTAGAAGAACTCAAACTCATCCGCACCAACGGAATTCTTGGGTGTGTGAGCGCCATTTTGACGCCCAAAAATTATCAGGCTGCAGCAATTAACCAATGCATTCTCTCGGAAATTGAGGGAAATGAAGTGGTCTACACCTCGATAAACACTGTTGTCGAGCAAGATGACGCCACACATTATTCCGTGGAATGTTTGAACTCCCATGTCAGCAAGTGGACTTCCAGCGCATACCATTAAGCTGAAGGTCGGTGTCCCAATTATGCTTCTTCGGAACCTATCTCCTTCGAAGTTGTGTAACGGGACCCGCCTTAAAGTCATCTCGCTCCACAGACATACCATTGAGGCGGAAATTCTTACGGGTTGTGGCGACGGCGAGGCAGTATTTATACCACGCATTCCCCTGATACCTCATAACTTCCCGTTCCAGTTCAAGCGCGTACAGTTCCCCGTGAGTGTTTGCTTTGCGATGACCTTCAATAAGTCGCAAGGGCAGACACTGAGGGCAGCGGGTGTCGCCCTCAGGTCGAGTTGCTTCTCAGACGGGCAACTGTACGACGCTTGCTCTCGCGTCACCAGTCCTGACTCTCTTTACATTTTGGCTCCTGGCAGCATAACACTAGCAACGTAGTTTATAGGGAAGTGTTGTAAGGTATGATACCTTTGTACGTATTTTTACTCTTTTGTGTCCTGGAATGTATTCCTGCATTATTTTCCCTATTTCCTTCAGTCACATCTTATGACTGAACTCAGCAGGATTCCCATATAACTCTCTTCACTTACTTTGCTTGCAAATAAACTTATATTTTAATGCTATTTTAAAAGTTGTTTCCTTATAATGCTATAGCGACACTGGCATCTTAGGTATTTTTGGTGCTGTAGAGCTTTCACGCAGACGACGTCGCGGGCAGCAGCTAGTTATACATATAAACATCCCTGACTCGAAAAAACAAATGTCCATGCTCATCACACATACATTTGCTCCTACCGGGATTCGAACCCAGGACCCTAAGAACGTAAGGCAGCCTCATTACCGCTGCGCCATTCGGGTAGTCGTTAAATGTGTTGATGTAGGACAATAAGGTATATTAAGTTATATTGTACGCTCCAATAATAATATTAACTTAACTATTTATTATGAGAATTACTTCAAAGTAAACACAACATGTTTATCAGTAGAACCGTAGGTTCACCACTTAAAATAAACTAACTAACTCCGACGACCGACGCGCGACGGACTCACAAATAATACATATAAAGGGTGTCTTAAAGAAGTCGACGGGCACTTGTTCTCCTCGTCATTCCGATTTTTTTTTTCTACACCATACCTGGGAACCTTCTAGTTACGGAGATATATTGGGGGTCAAAGATACAACTTATTGAAAAGTTTTTATTGTAATATTTTTATTTAAAATACCTCCACGAACCCCGTACTATTCAATCCATCCATCAGCGCAATGTTTTGAATGCGTTACATTGAGTTTATACCACAAAACGTGATAATTATATCGCCCCAATAAAAATTGTTTCCCAGCAATAATATTTGCGTATAAAGTTACTTTTCAACACACTTGCTCATAAAGTGGCTCTAGTTTCACCGCAATTAGGCACATAATGACACCTGTAATCAAACTGTGACTTTTTCATTGCTATTATTCACAAGTGAGTTATAGGGTTTTTTTTTATTGGTTGAATTGCTTTGTTCTTTAAAAAGTTTCGATACAAAAAAGATCGTGTTCAATTGTACAAATAAATTAATGTACCTATTGCTTGCTCATTTCATGTAACTTCGTATCTACATAGATATTTTTTTTAATAAATAAAACTTTCACTCAAATGTAACTTCTGTTTTCTCTGTATCAAATAAAACTTTGAATTCCCCATTTCGTACGTGGCCAAAACGCTATCCGCGAAAAGCCAAAAAAAAGAAACCTCATTCTTTTAGTCTATGGCCGATCGCCATTGTTAGATGCGCGCCCATAGGAAAACTGATTAATTATTCCCGCCATTGCGAAAATAAAATTCACAACTCGTTTTCACTGTTGAAATTATTGTTATTTTTAGTATTATTTTATTCACAAGTGTGTTGAAAAACGTCGTATGATACACGTGTGTGTTGATGATTACCGTCCTCGGCTCTCTTAAGACCCTCGCCTGACGGCTCGGGTCTCAATGGCGCCTCAGCGGTAATCACCAACATTACACACTTGTACCATAATGTACTATAGTTGTATTTACAGAATACTTGGTTCACGGCTTCGTGATGAGGTGGTTTACACTCTGTATCTAATGCTGTTATTTGAATTACAGTTATGTATAAATGCTCCAAACTATTTATACCTAATTAAACTACGTTACGTGCATTTCTAAGAGAAATGGCCTATTACGTAATCCCCCGAAAGTTTAGATAAACCTTTAAAATAATAATTATTTATTTAAAATAATAAATAACATAAAAATATCACACCTCATTCTCGTACCATGGATGGGTTTTAGTCAGTAACACTCTGGGCGGAGCGGGAGGAGTCATTTGATGATTTCCCATCCGGAAAAAAAGGTACATAGACCCTGATATTATGCCTGTCTACATTTTCATACATCGTATCTGGCTCAATGCATCATTGCTCCAGTTAGGATGAATAAAATCCTCCATTTGATTTGGGATAATTGATCGACGGAAACGTCCGAGTGTTCCCGAGTGATAGCGAGCGGTGCGGAGAGATGCCCGGGATTAGCCGGCTACTCAGCCGAAATGAGCGGGTCAGAGCGCACCGAGCGAGCGGAGCGGTGACCGACACCTGCACGCTAATTTCATAACACTCTCGGAAAATCCTTTAATTTAGATTTTAGACGGTAAACCAATCGTCCCGGGAGCACAAAATTAAATAATGCAGTAATCAAAATGAATGATTTCCAATCTACTCGTTTACTTATAATATTATAAAGCTGAAGAGTTTGTTTGTTTGTTTGAACGCGCTTGTCTCAGGAACTACTGATTGAAATTGAAAAAATCTTTTTGTGTTGGATATTCCATTTATCAAGGAAGGTTGTAGGCTATATGAAATCACAATACAACCAATAGGAGCGGAGCATAAATGAAAATTGTTGCAAAAACGGGGAATATTTTATTCCTTATCTGGGCTTTTTATCTTTTATGTGACGCAGACGAAGTTGCGTGGGTCAGCCAGTGAGTTATAACTAGTAGTTTTATAAAGAGAAATAAATACAATCAAGAGAAGTCTGTTTCTATCTTATTAATTTGTGTCTAAATGAGCGAAACCTCAAAACAACACAGTAGATGGCACGAATATTTCAGCGTCTTTTAAAAAAGACTGAAGACTTGTTATACGAAATCTAATTTGGCAGTTATCTTAGTTTTTCCTGGATACAAAAATTCATAAAGCTGGCAACATTTTACAAGGTTTTCCGAGCTAGTAAAATCACAATGTCTCCTCAGAGATCACTGAAAGCTTCCGTTAGGAACGTAATAAAACACAATATTTTATTCTTTTGATAATAAAAGGACCTTTGTTTCCTTGACTCGGCAAAATTTGTAATTAAGAGGGATCACGTTAACGGAGCTCAGTTAGGTCTTTGTGAACATTACTATATCCACGTCAGCAACTGCCGAATATCTTCATCTATTCATCTTCTGCTTCGCCATTTTCAAACTACGTTACGGTCTAACGGTATGGGGATACAGCTGAATAAAATAAATATCGCTAGAGAATAACTGTCACTCGCTCAGGAATCTCAAATGATTAGTGATACAATAATCTGTCAAAAAGTTTTGCGACCCGATAATAATCAATCAATGTTGGAAAAAAAGCCATTGTTTCTGGTCGTGCAAGCTCCATATCAGCTGTCTGCGAGCTTTTTGGCAAATAACCTCGTCAATATTCAAATCACTCTATAGTTTTATTAAGTGTAGCAATATCAATACAGTTTGCAATGATATCCAATATAAATTCATACACTCGTTGACAAGGAGCGGCGCGGCGCGCGGCGGCGCGGCGGTGTAGCGGCGCAGAGGAAACTAGAATATATTACGTTATTGGTTTGTTAGTTTTATTGGCGTCTCGAGAGGCGAAGACCTCACTCTCTCGTGTCGTGCGAGTCACTCTCCATGCCGTTATTATTCTTTACGACAAATAAGTTTTTATTAAAACAGAAACCCGTCGACAGTCACAATGGCGCTCGACGTTCGGTCAGAAATACGTTATTTTGCTATCAGGCGCTTCCCGGAATTCGTTGTATCCGGCTCAAAGGACAAAAAAGTGTCGGTAACATGTTTTTCCAAAGATCACTTAGGATTGTTCATGGCGCGCATCTGTTGTTCAAGGCACTCCTAAATAACGTAAAGTGGTCTTCAAAGCGGCAATTTACATAGAATTAATGTAAATATTAATCACAAGGGCGGCTATTAATGATGAAAGTTTTGTCGCGGGCCACGCCACGCGCCGCCGTCGCAACACTAAAGGTCGTGGCTCACTTGACAAGCACCGCACCAGCACCGCTCCAACCCAGCAATTTACTTGCCATTCAAATTAGAGCATTAAATTGTGTGTCGCATAACATATTTTTTAATGTCCATATGAAAAAGCTTACGGCGGGTGGTCAACGCGCTTGCCGCTTCCATACGACTCGCCTCGCGGGCGGCTCGGCTTCCGCGCGCGATCCGCGCGCCGCAAGCGAGGGGACGGCGCGCCGCCGCGCCGTCCGCGCGCCGCAAGCGAGGGGTCCGCGCGCCGCAAGCGAGGGGACCGCGCGCGGACGCCGAGTGGCCCGCGAAACAATGTCATTGCGCCGTCATGCTTCTCCACGTCGTGGGTACTCTTTGTTTAATGTATGGCCAGTTACAAATTTAGTTAGAGAGCCCACGACACTAAACCTAGTTCGGTTAGAAATAAAAAGCAAATAAAAAAAGCCCTAATAAACCGACTGATATTGTTGTAATCGAAGGTTGATCTTATGTTACAATAACTGAATCAATCGTTACAGTACACCGGCTGAAACTTTTTTGTAAATAGTTTACATATACTGAACTTAAAAAATCTCAGAACTGTAATGGAAAGGGTGTTCGCGGGGTAGGTGAATTAAACCCCGAATCCACGTTAACAAAATATAATTACTAGAGATAATACCTAAAATACAATGCTACCTCCCGGACTATTACTACCAGCGTGCGGACTACGAGCTTGCGCCTTGCGGACGGCGAGTGGCGGTCGCGTGGCCCGCGCGCCGCAAGCGAGGCGACCGCGTGCTTACACCTAGCTTGCGGCGCGCGGACCGCGCGCCGTAGCCTATATTCGAGGCGACGCCGGTCAGGAGCTGTGCTGGTGCCGTGCTGGTGCGGTGCTTGTCAAGTGAGCCACGACCTTAATGTGTACGTGCGACACGACTGTGCGACACGACCGTGCGACGCGCCGACACCGGCGGCGCTACAAATTACTAGCGTTACGTTATATTGCTGTTGTTGCTTGTTACGCGGAGATTATAACTTGCAAACTATTCGCGACGTGTTAGGCAATTGAAACTACGTGTCATTTGATATTCCTTACCGTGTGGATGTGTTACAGTACCTGACTACATGTAATTTAATTCAAGCGATAATTAAGATTTATTATTAAAGATGACGTGTTTATGATATACCTACCTTAGAATTATGTAATTGAGGTTAATCCCGGGCTATGCGATTTATAAGTAAATCAAGTAAACCGTCGTTGTTAGATCTAACTCGAAACACACATGTTTATAATTTGGTCAGTACTTATACTTAATTCAGGCGGGTTCCACAGATAGCGACGAGCGGGCGCGCGAGCGGGCAAGCGAGTGTGGCGGTCAGTAGGAGGCGGGTCTGTGTGCGCCGCGCCGCCGTCCACTACACTCGCCGATAAATCATCGGCGACGCCGGGCGATTCGTAAAAACGACGACGAATGAATAATCATTATTCATTGCACTTTATCAGTGATTTATTACACCGTTATTGTATTTTTCCGCGCCTCGTAATTAATACGACAAATCTGATCAAAAATATTGCGTATTCATCGTGCGAGCGACGGCTTTGTAACATATTGGGAAGTTTTTTTTACAGGGACGAACTGGTAATATTATTTGTTTTCTTTGAAATAAACAAGAGTGGCAGGAGCGGCTCCAATATTATAGGAAGTTTGATTTATTTCTAAACTAACGACCCACCCCGGTTTTTTACGTGTGCAATGTAGCATATCCATAAAAACCTCTCTCTTGAATCACTGTAACTACTCGTATTGTTGAAATTCTGTTGCGTAGTTTGAAAGATCTAACCGTGCAGACAGCAATAGCGATTTTGTTTTATACTACGTAAAGAAGTAGTGGAAGCAAAAATTGTTAAAGAGATGAAACTCATCACTTTGGATGTTTCTGATTAGTATTCTGTATTGCACATCGTTTGATTATTCAATACAGTGCATTAACTTGGCGGTGGAGTCGCGGCGATGCTCGTAAAGTTGGTGAGTGCGAGTGCGCGGAGCAGGTGCAGTCGCGCGCGTGCTCGGTGCCTTACATCCGCTCTAGTGCCACCTAGTGATCAGCTGCAGTAGGTTAGTAGCATCTTGTGTCCGTTACTATAAGTCCACTTTTAAGCTGAGGGTAGCCCACTGTATCTACCCAGGGCCAGCAGTCTCGACAGAGATAACGACAAAATCGCTAACTTTCGATAGCGGAACGCTAATGAATAAATTCGGTTGCAATAATTATGCTTACACAAAACGCGTCTAGGATGTACAGACTTTCATTATTCGCAAGCATCATTAATGCAACCGAATTTATTTGTTAGTAATCAGCGATCGAAAGTTAGCGATTTTGTCGTTATCTCTGTCGAGACTGTCGGCCCTAGTCGAATTTAAATAGAAAGTACAAAAGTAGGTACTGATAATCAAAACTTTAATCAAGATTTATTGGCATACATATTTGGCCGTGTGTGAGACAAAAGGACGACTTAAATAATTTCTCAGTAGCATCACCTATTAGAAATTTACTGTTTAAACACTGAGTAGACTAATTGCATTGCAATTTTTCTCTGTTAATTTAGTTGTTGTCAAATATTGCGGTTTTATAATTATCTTATCTATAGAATGCAACATAGAACTCCATCGAGTGTTTCAACTGATGGAGTGCTCTGTTGTAGTGGGTCTTCTATACGTTATCCGCAGTTTGCAGCTCTGACACGGCACTACCGTCACCGTCGTCTAGCGTTATCGTCGAGCCTGAATAAAATGTTAGCATCCACACTTGCGGAGTGAACGCGTGAAACTTTCAAAATGACTGCTAATGTTGTCATAAATCCTGCCTAGAGCCGAGTGGAGCCGGGAGGCGTCAATGTTGCACTCTGACTGAATCTATCGCCTCTTGGAGCGCGGGGAGCTCGCACAGGGCACAGGCACCTCGTGAATATTAACACGCTTTAGCACCTCGGCAGGAGGAGGGAAGCTGTCAGCCTATAAACTTGTGTGTTGACCGCGCCGCTGTGCTCTCTGGCAGCAGTGGCAGGTCTGCGCGCCGCTCTGTGCCGGCTGTATTTACTTGAAAACACTACTCAACACACACTACTCTTTTACTTGTTTAGTGTTCGTTTCACATCTTGAACACTGTTCGATACGTTTTGATATTATACATACCTTAATAATAATACATACAATAATACATACCGTAATTCAATAGGGCTTAAGAGAAATACTTCAACCTGGCAGACTCCACCTTTCAGATTTCGAAAGAGTGTTAGAAATAGGTGGCTATATAAGTGAGTAGTAATTTATAACAATAATATGAGATTTGAGTAGTCCCGCTTCAGTGACAATATGTTAAGTGGTGGGTCCGTCGGCTCGGGGTGTGATGGCTCTAAAACAAAAGGCGGATTAGAGTAGCGCGATCATATTTCAGTGCGGGCAACACGCGGGACGCGGGACGCGGGACTGCTCCAAGCGGTTGATTTATTCGAGCTAGCGGCTCGACTCTACTGAATACGGCTCAAATAGCCGGCTAACAAATGGCGGCCGGCCGAACGTCAACCAAATAAAAATGATATGTTTGCCGGCATCATTTTGTCTAAATCCGTCGTAGATTCAAACGCGCTATTTACTACTTTGATTGAGCTGGTATAACCCCGATTTATGTGACAAAAGAGCAGATTTATTCGAAGGGTGGTGTCGTGTCGCGGCGGCCTCACGTATGCATCTGGCGCAAAGTCGCACGCGGCATAGGGCGGCGTCAAAGGCGCCATTATCATAACGAGCACAGTTTGTTACCCAGTGCCGATCGCTTGCCGAGGAATATGTATTTCTATCTCCACCTCCCGTGTTTACACGAGATTAGGTGTGTTGGGATGTGGGCGTCGCGTCACCGAGTGACGGCCGTCGAGCAACATTACCTCCTCGCGTATTTATGAAGCGCCCCCTACGGTGCAGGTGCAGGCGTGTAAATCATTCATGAGTCGCGACTAACTGTCGTGCTAACCTGCAGCATGCAGCTGCATGCAGGTGTCACTAAGTGCACGGATCGCACAGCTGTCATTTGTTGCTTATGCATGCGCTGCCGAGAAGCGCGGGGGGACGGACGCGCGGGACGTGGGACGTGTCACGGTCTACTGTTGTATGGTTATGAGACGGGAGCGACCAGGTCCGTTTGTCATTATCACGCACAGGTTACCAAGATTTAATAATCGTAATTATTTTGTTTATAAAGGAGTACTGTGCAGGTGACCCTATGTTGGTGTCGATCTTGTTAGATTTTCACAATACTGTACCGAATTTGTTTTGAAGTAGAAACATTCTAAACAGGCTAGGCAGGTATTCTATAGCAATCGAATTAATTCCAGTGCTCCGTGCTATTTGGTGCTATACTCCTAAACAGGGGTATTTAGAGTAGGTCGTAGTATTAGTGCCACAATCGTTCCCGGACGTCCGCACTCGTCCGCTTGTCCGGCGACGCTCCGCCAATAGGAAGCCACAGAGAGCATCGGATTAATTCCGTGTCCGGTCCGTATCGGGCGCTAATTACATCTGCTTTGTGGGTTCCAAACAATTATATCTGTAGAATTGTCTCTTGATTCATGTTCTATTATCTCAGCGATGGAATTGCGATTAAATTCATAACGCGCTTCCGTTCGAGTTAATCACTGACGGAGCTATTGTTCTCAGGTAGTACTGTGCTCCTGTTTCATTTACTTTATAATTTCAAATGCTCCAGACAGCGGATATATCGCGTTGTTCTCGAAAATATCAAACCAACGCGATTAAAATGGAAAATAATCGCCTATTCAATTTCTGAATGTTTTAGACAAACAATTATTGATGTCAATATACAAATAGTTGTTCCATGCGATACCGCCCAGTCCACAGACACTTCATCAAATTATTGTAACATAAGTAAGCATACTAATCTCTAAACCCCTCCTCCCAAACTTTTACTAACGCTAATCCCAGTCAGAATCCCAACAGATTAGGACTTATCAGTATTTGCAATCAATCAGCCGAAGCAGCTGAACCACTTCATAAATTATAGATAATCCAAATTGGTTGTTGTGTAGAACACAAATGGCCGGAGTGGTCCTCCTTGACTATCTAGCTGTTTACTTTCAATTTCGTTCTAAACTTATTGCCATTTGTTTGTGGGAGGCGATCTGGTCGCACCTCCAGCCTCCCCCTCCCTCCTCTGCCTCCTCCGAGGCAAGTGCTGCTAGTGATGGCTCGTACCTGGCTTAGCCACAGAGAAGCGTCTTCTGCACGATACAGATACACATGGAAGTTTATGTTTAGGAACATGGCCTTTGAGTACTTAATATAAGTAAGTAATATATATAATAGTAACTCCTCAGATAAATAATTTTCCCTCACATAGCTGAGTACTAATTCATTATAAAATCATTGTAGAAATAGAATAAAATTGCAAAATTATACTGTCACTGAACGTGAGCGGAGATTAGGTGTAGCGGACATGTTTGTCAACGAAGATGAATTATTGGTGTGGCGTTACACCTCCGCAAGAAATATAAATTGTGAGGCTGCACCTCCCGGCAAGATCGCTCATTATAACTACGAGCTCATCATTGAGTAAGCGACTCAAGTATCGAGTACTGATCCATGGCACGCCCTATTGCTTCTGCTACTTGTGGCTCGGACCACCGACCGTGCGTTATGACATTTAGAAATTGATTCCATCAAAAATTACCTACGTATCGTCGGCGAACTAAAAGGGGTGAATTTTCCAAATCCTGTCAATTTACCACGAAATCAGGGTCGGTAGAGGACAAAATCAAACGGTCAATATTAAAAAAAAAGCGTTGGCCGAGGCTCGCTCCTTCGAGGCGAGAAATTAAAGGTCCACATGTCGCCCCCGCGCCCCGCCACGCGCCGCTGCCGCGCCACGCGTCGTGTCCGCGTCGATAGCACGCGCATTAGTTTTTCCGCATGGCTTGTCAGCTCGAGTGATGGCCCACTTATTTCTGTCGAGTAACAGAAGATTTTTCACTGATGGCTTCAATGTTCTACATGAACAAATAAGTAAATTGAATTTGAAACGACTGCGAACTGTGATATGCGACGTTGCGATACTCATAGTTCAAATTTCCTAATAAATGCGTATTATCATTGCTTTGGGGACAATTAAACACAGCATATCCTTTTATAGTAATACATAACATAAAAGGATATGCTGTGTTTTAGGCTAATGAATATCAAAGCAAATATTTGCAGGCTAAACAAACATTTGTCCCATTGCGGAATTGAGCCCTCCGCCAGTGAACATCTGGGGTCATCGGCGATTAATCCCGAGCTAAAGTTTAGTTTATAACGTGAGTGCGGCAGAGTCGGTAGTCCTCTCAGTGAGGCGGAGGAGGTCACACGAGGAGAGGAGAGCCTCTTGATTAATCTCGCCGGTAAATCCAAGCGCGTTTAATTAAAATGGGATTATGTTGAGGTTGCAGAGCGCTGCGGCCTACTTCTGCAGCGATCGATGTGACGCCGTGACGCGCCGCTGACAAACATTACTGCTGGCTGGAGTCGTGGGAGACGGTTTACTGACTATAACGAATAAACGCAATTATTTGAGCGTCTTGCGGAGTAAGGTGATCGTAGGCTATCGTGTGTCTTAGTGAATCATATGGTTACACGTGAAGTTATGAGTTGGTGATATGGCGAATAGTCTATTGATCCATTATTAAAAGATGATGGGTAGGTATCGCCGGGGTGAAAGAAACACCCCTGTCATAACCAAAATTTTCATGAAAGGGAAAAAAAAAAAATTTAGGTTCGCAAAACATAGCGCGTGGTCGGCGCGGCGGCGTGGTGGCGCTCGCACGCCCGTCGTCGGTGACTGTGAAAGTCACGTGGCTCCGTTGAGTGCGATCAGTGACTGCTGAACGTTTTGGGCGGTATTTTTCCTCGTTACTTATATTTCCCGGGGAGGCTAATGTTTTCCCTCGGCTAATAACTCGCGGAGGATAAAGGCCGCTCGGCCGCCACTTAGTGCGCCGACGTCGGGCCCCGAGGCCCCGGGGGACCCGCCCTTTACCCTCCAAATTGAGTTTCGCTGAGTGATTTAGAACAAAAACTAGTTATAGACGAGTGCCCGCGCTCGTATGTTTCAATGGCGAGTTAATGATTGTACTTAAATGTCGTGACGGTATTCTATTCAGAGCTGTTCGCGAGAGCTCGCTCAATCGTCCACTATTTGAAATGTTTTCAGACGCGGAAAGTGGCGTGCGGAGACTCAGAGGGTGGGTTGAGGATGTAAAACGAACAGACCGGACGCTGCACGCCCGCGTTGCCCGATCGGACCAAGTATACAAGCTCACATGCTTCCATCATTCATCTTATAATTTTGTGGGGAGCTGAGGGGACGCTGGGGTAGTGGCCACGACTTAGGTACAAGTTGTAGGTCGTGGGTTCAACCTAGACGTACGTGTTACTTTGTTTATTCATTTCAACACACCTGTTCTTCAAACGATGAAGGAAGCCGTAGTGAGGAAATCATATCATATGTACGAGTATAACTAAAATACCTAAAACATGATTGTGATGATGTGACGTCTATCAATATGCACCAGGCGCACGTAGTTGATTCTGGGCCCACTATAGCGCTCACAGGGAGGAGGCCTGTGTCCCTGCTGTGGGAACATGACTGGCTGACTAAGCTGTTTGCTTAAGCCAACACGCTGAATGTTTACTGACACCTGTATAGCTGAAGGAGATTGTTGGGGTACCTGTTCTCTTCTCGGGGTCCCGGAACAGCACGTCGTCGAGCTTGGCGGGCGCGGAGCGTCCCTTCGAGTTGAAGGCCACGGCCACCAGGCGGAAGCGCACGTCCCACTCCAGGCCGCGCACCGTCCACGACGGCTCGTCCGACGACAGGTTCACTCTGAGGGGAACAGACGTCTTTAACTCCAAGGTCCAACCCACCGAGATCATGAAGTAATAAATAAAGTGTAAATCGTAGTGCATGTGATGGCAACGTGGCTTGCAATACAATACATTAATGTCGGAGTCTGGATTCGTTCCTGGTTGATGACAATGGGGAAGACCGTTAAAAGCTAATTGTAGATGGCGCCACCATAGCTGGTCTCTACCTGACCAATGAGGTCAAGGTATTTTAATATATGAAATGACATTCCTTGATTTTCAACCAATGACGATGCTTGGAACCAGCTATGCTAGCGAACTAATAGTTCCACAGTGTGCATCCCCATTGGGTCGCCACCTATTGCATAGAACATAATTTTATATAACTGACGATATGTAGGTGTGTTATTTAAAAAAAAAAAAAAACTGCCTAACTCTTTGGGGAATACAGGTGGTTTATTTTTTGTTACGAGTATCGTACAAAAATCCGAAAAGTTTTGAACAGCTTGTTTGTATAACTTAAAGGAAAACTCATTTATTATCTTCCAGTGTAGCTATGAAGTTTATTAACAAAACACAACGATTTAAATCAGTATGACAATAAAAACCATACCATTTTATTGATGTCTGTCAAACGGCAGCAGCAGTAGCAGTCAATGTTATATCCGTTTGGCTGCATTACTGGGGAGTGCGTGGGGTGATGTGAGCTGAGGGGTCGACGGGTTCGATATTAGCTCGTCGGATTTGGGAATAGCTGTCATTTGTGACACTTTGTACGGTGGACATAATTTTTGTGAGCGCGGTCCGTTGTCAAAGACAAAGCAAAAGTGAATCGTTGCCTGTTTAAGTACTTAAACATTGAGGCATACAGGCAGCTATAGTATAGATACGACAATTTTATTAGCAGCGAAAAAATGTAATAGATAATAAATACCGATTTGGGCGCACTTACACGCTACGGTAACCGGTCAAATAACAGTAAGATGTTAGTCGTAGCTGCTCACTAGGCAAACAGAAACGCGGGTGCTCTTGAACTGGAAGCAAAAATGGAGCTGTTTTAATTTTTAAACGGTGTCTCGTGATTCATAGCCGGCGTGGTGCACACGCGGCGTGCCCTAGAGATATCCCGCCAGAACAAACAACGTTATCACGCCGCCGCCCCGCGCACGCCACGCACCCGTCCCGCAGCCGCCACGCAGCCGCGCCACACCGAACCGAAGTAACGAGAATAACATTATTCTCGCTTAGGGAATTATATCGCGGGCTTTGTTAATTTGTACCTTTTTATATCTGTTTGTTGGCTCTAGGTATTTTCATTTTCACCTTTCTGCGATGGTTTCCGGGATCGAAAACCGTAGCGGTTAGGAATGTACGTTGAAAATAATCCTTGTTTTTGTGTTGATACGAGTATATCAAATTTTGTTTATGAAACTCCCGTTTTCTATACTATAGTATGCTATAGAGAGATAAAGTTTGAATCGAGTTGATAGGTCGTTTGAAAGCAATCTCTGAAACTAATACCTTATCCAGTTTTTGAAAATTATTTCACTTTTGGCAACTAAACAAAAAACGTGCAAAGCAAGTGAAAAAGTATCCCAATTTGTAATTATTTTAATCTTCATACATTGAAGCCCATTTCATTAACCATATACATTTCAACTGTTTTTTGTCGCGGGTGAGCCTTTTCTTCAGGGTATCCTATAAGTGTTAAACTGGTGCACTCTTATTAATAATTGAACGCGTAACACAACATAGCCCTTAATTCGTTAGCTATATATCACATAATTATTATTTAATACTTTATAGCGCGTAAAATGTACACGCAGCCGATTTCGATCCTAACAACACACTTTACGAGGTAATAAAAGTGTGTCATATTTAAGCATTTTTCTCGTTATCCGCGCTTTATTGTTGCTAATGGCGAACTGTACCATCATCTGTTATTTATTGGAAATTATTCGCCACGATAATTCCCAAATAATTATAAAGACGGCGCGCGTCAAGCGATGCCAATATTCATTTACGATAGCTTTGCATATTTAGTAGCGAATTGTTTATTATGTTAAAGATGTGTATCTTACTGAGACCGTTCACTGCGGGATTTATATTTCGGGCTCTGTTGTCATGGCGCATGATTGCAGATTTATATTGGATGGCAACATGAAACATTAGTGTCAGTCAGCAGAACGCAGCAAACACTGACAACATTTATAGCCTAGTTCTGGGCCATATGAAGCGCTGAAATACATGCATAGAAAGTTAGACATTAGCAGCGCGCCGTGTTGGTGTGTTGGTAGGAGGTGTCGCGGTGTTCAGGGACCGGCGACCGCGAGTTAATTCATAATTAACGCTGTTTCACAACTTTAATGAGACCCCAATGTTTACACGGGATTCCACTTCGGGACTCCCCCTTCCACGTACCTCTCTACCTGCGAGCAGACACTCGTTTCTACGTTAAGAAGGAATGTGTCGCGATGCTGAGACAAGCAACCTCTGCTCTCTCAACTGATTCGCATTACACTTATAATATACTCGCTTATATACTTGCCGGTTACATAACAATAACGGTGGTAGGCAAATGGATCAGAGTATCTACGTAATGGTTACAGAATAAGGTTTCCGTTTTTAGCAGTTCCATAAAAATAATAAAATATCAGGGTCGCGCGCCTTTCCATATCCATTACTGTTTCGATACACATTATTTCACTTAAGCCGGTGCGTTCGGGGAAATATAATAAAGGAATTTTGTAATAATACGGTGTCGTTAAGTCTGCGCACGTCACCGGGGGCGCAGCTTGAGAGCCCAGATTGCCTCTGTAATATTAAAAACAATGCTTGTGCCTTCACCCCCCGCCCCGCAGCCCGCACACGCGCCACGCGCCCCCTGTCTCGCTAGTACTGCGACCTTGCCACTCTCGTAAGCTTGAATATACAGTTTGGCTTGAGTTGTTTCACCCACGATAAAGAACACTAAGTAATCACACCACCAACAAATAGGATGCAAACAGTAGGTACGCGACCCTCGAATTTCCTCAATATCAGATTTGATTTCGGCACCAATAGAGGTGTCATTTTAATCGGCGATGAGCGCGAACTTCCACATGAGGTTGTTACGGAATCCCCCCGTAACACAATGATGGTAAGCTCACCTCGCCAATGTATGTAGATCGCATTCCCGGCGCGAGCGTCTAGCCCGGGGAGGTGCTCGCGTTTAGCTGGGGGTGACACGCCGACTTCCGGGGTGTTTCAGGCATCGGCGGGTACTCACGTGTTTTCGCATCACTAGTCGCGCCGGATATAGTCATTACGAGTGCCGAAACATTGGAGCGTAGCTGTTATTTGTGGTATTCGATTATAAGAGTTAGCAGTAGTACAGAGATCGCGATTGTGGCTTCAGACTGCCTGTGATGATGGTATTTAAAATATTTTGACTATAAAAGAAGTGATCATAGATACTGATCTATCATCACTCCTAGGGATTATGAATCCATTTTAACATAACGTAACTGTACGAGCTGCCTTGACAATTTTGTGCTGACGCCCGCGATCACATGACGTTTATACTTTATTGCATGCGCATTACTTTAATTAAAGTTAGTTCAGTAAATCTGCTTGGTGAATAAACACCGGTTTTCTTCCACATTACACATAAGAATTCCCGGCACACATCGCACCTCAGCGTATGGGACTCCACAGTAACATCACGCTTGAATTGCTTGAAGGGTTAAGCAGAATTGTTAATATACAGCCATACGTGCATGTTTGTTTATGTTTAGTAAGTTCCAGGTAATAGAAGGCGAACGTATTGCCAGATAGATCGGATGTAGATTGGTGTCAATATAAAATCAGATCTTTGTATTGCTGGTTTTGCTACTTCTTCGACGCAAAACAGATAGAAGGTGGTGCCGGCAGACGTCGTGGGGTTCAAAAAGCGCTAATTCTTAGCATAGCTTGAATTATATGATTTTGTTCCCCACGAACCTTCTCTGAACATAATTAAGACAGCTTTGCCCTGTAGTGAGGTGAGGCAGTATACGCATGCAGTATAGTAAATGATAGCGTAACGGTTGACAGAGGAGAATGGAAGAAAAATACGTGTTGCGCCGACCCGAGTAAATGTGATCTTTTAGTAGTTCTCCTACTGCTGCTAACTGTACTTGCCGAACAAAAAGTGAACCAAGTGGGATTGAAGGTACGCGTACTCAAAAGTTGACGAAATGGGATTCAATGTATGAAGATAAAAATAGTTACGAAATGGGATTGAATGTATGAAGATCAAATTAGTTTTGAAATGAGACTTTTGTGATGTTCTTTTGTTAAGTTGTCGAAATGGGAAAGTTATGAGATGAGACGGAGCCTAATAGGCTGGTGTGAGTATTAGAATGAGTGTGTTACCTGGGCACGTTGGTGTCGGCGTACACCTCGAGCAGGAAGCGCTGCGGCAGGCCGCCGTCGAAGCCTGCCACGCACGACACCTCCACCGACTCCGCCGTCTGGTTCCACAGCGAGCAGTTGCGCGGCGCGTGCGGCTTGCCTGCAACACACGTTACGTGCCGTGTACGATGCTGCAGCAGTTCCGTGTTACTGGAGTCACACAGTAATAATAAAGTACTTCCCCGGACAAGCATTGTTTTCAAGAAGTTCCAATTCTTTTGTACTTACTCTATGGCAGAAGAATTAAGATGTTTTTTTGTGAACTCTTATCTTTAAAGTAGAAATGGCTCTAGGGTATGAAGTCCAGCAGTGAAGTAGAGCACACTCACCAGCGGCCACCATCTGGAAGACGCAGGGCGTGAGCTGTGAGCCCACCTCGTTGGACGCCGAGCACGACAGCGTGCCGTAGTCCAGGTCCGCCACCGGCGTATATCTGAGGACAACCAGTTAGAGTTGAATTAGATTTGTTTTTGATGGTAATTGGCAAACGACTCCCACTTAAGTCACGAGCTGCACGTTCAAGCAACAAGCACGGTAACAAGTAAAGCAAACGCGGGGCTTGACAAGTCTCAAGCCGTGTATCCCCATACTGGCATACACGGCTTCCGCTACAAACCGTGCGAAATTTGGCCAGATCTGAACTGATACTTCATTATAGACTAATTTCGCATGCGTACGTACTTGAGACTGCTGGCACTGCCGTTGGAGGTATAGCGGTCAGCGGCGACATCGAGCGTCTCGCCCGAGTTGTTGAACTTCCACTTGAAGACGGCGGCGGGCGGGTCGGCGTCCACCTCGCAGACGATCACCACGGACTCACCGCGCGCCGCGCCCACCACCGACACGCCGCCCGTGCGACATGATGGCGAATCTATTACACAACACCAAACATACCATTATTTAAATAACACTCCACATTCTTCCCTGTACTCTTGGTCAGTAGAAAGAGAACAAGAAAAACCAGAAGTCAATGGCCAAAACGGACTGACCCTATCGATTGATATCTAAAAGTTAAGGAATGTTATTTTTTCGAACTTCAGTCGATACATTCCGGGTTCCATGCCCGAGTGTGGCAAGCCAATTTTCGATAATCTGTGAATTCAGATTTGTTTCTTTTTAAAATAAAGGAATGTTTCCTTACGGTAAAATTTGCCACCCCCAGTATGTTGACTACCTTCCCTGGTGGCATTAGAAAATCCACCCTATAGATAACCGGACTAAATTGCTTACAGACCTTATAAATAACTCAAGTAAAACATCAAAACAGATTCACGGCCTGTTATTTTATCGTGCTAATCAATTTATAGCGGGCTCCGCTAGTGATCTAGTAACAGCCAAGCTAAGTGGCGTCAGTCGTGAAGCATGGCGGCCATTCTGCGGAGTGGCGCCACAAATCTTGTAACGTCCCTGTATGGGCCGTAATAGGGTTACTTGATGGTGCGTGATGAGAGGAACAAGGTGGAACGATACCTGTGATAATGTTCAGCGTACACCATCACACACCTGACCTCATATATTCAGATATTCATAATTTACTTATACATGCTCGCATGCTTTGACATGCTTGATTTTTTTACTATCACGATTAAAGAGGCTTCTTAACTACACCAAAGTAGCTTTTTGAGGAACTATCTTTCCAAGTCTTTGTGGGCAAATAGTAAAAGCAGCAAAAGTTGTAGAAAGTATCATAATGTGTCATTACAAACTGCCAACATTAAATGTGATAATACTATATTTTCAATGTTTTTCTAAACGGTATTTTTTGCTGCGGTAGCCATAGCAGACAGCTTGGAATACCTCACTTGTATTGCAACCGATCCATATATCAGCAATTATTCTTTGTGATGTAGAACACCATTGCTTTATTTCCTGAAAAACGATAGTCTGATATTATAATCATAATATCAGAGTTTCGTTTGTTACAAAATGTGCGACCAATCGCGGTGTGTGGAGGTGGCGAGAGGTGAAGGTCAGGGGTTGTAGTCAGTCGGGAATTAGGGGCAAGGAGTAATTATGTGGCCGCGGGTCGTCCCTAATAGCAGCCAGCCGCGACACCGCGCGACTAGCGGCGTTCGGGGTGCATCCCTACTTACGCTGATTAACCACCCAGCAATTAATACATAAAATCACCCGAGTTACAGCTAGCGACACTACTGATTGATGCAATACTCATTCTGATTAGATCACTCTGTTCCAACGTTAGTGAGCCTCAAAATAAAATGGCAGGACACAGCTGCAATAACGAAATCTCAAAACATTTAATCCGAGACAAAACCCATTTAAATAGGTAATGTAAAACGTAATAGGATAATCTACCTTCGAATAGGAGCAAGTTATTTCGACAAAAGCCAGTGAAGGCTAACGGCATCGGGTCATGAATAAAATTGCTCCGATCGTAACGAGCAATAACAACAACTTCATTACAAAACATTTTTTCTTGCGAAACAGAAATTTATTGCGGCATTACTCGCAGTTATGTTTGCCATTAAAAATTCCCATCTTATTTTGTCAGGGCCATATCTTACAATTGGCAAAATAGATCGACAGCCATTACTGGGGCGTGGGCGGGGTACACGAGCGGGCAGAGGGCTCGGGGAGGGGGGGATAGATGGTCGATTTAAAGCAACGAGCCGCGAAGGAGACTCACCTGCGCCACTACACAGCACTACAGACGGACTCCTATTTAATTGAACTCGTTTATTTATCGTTTGACAAGGAGACGAGTTTAATCGGCGCAATCCAATCCGCTCTAATTGACTATCGGCGAGCGCGCGCCGTCACTCGCCGGTAAAATGATCAGGTTAAATAGTCGCCGGAAGTATCTTGTCGCCTTTGTTCGTTTGCATCGAGGGGCTCCGGCGGCGGCGTGCTCTTGCAGAGAGGGTGAACTCGATTTGTGTTACAATAAACATTTTCTTTCTCTAACGAACTTTACAAAACGTTATTTATGGCGAAGCGATATCACTATATCGTGGAATGACAGAAATTTATCTTTAGTGGACATGATCGATCAGCGAGATGTGTCCACACAATGCTGAGACTCCAACACGCTCCGGATATAATCGTCACCCCATCGGATATTGCTTTTCATGATAAACACTTACTACAACATTCCGCTAAAATGTGTACTTAATAGACCTAACGTGTGTCCTATGTTGCAAGAAATCTTGTGATACCTATGTATAGAAAGTAAGTAGGCCGTTTGGCTCGAATAAAAAGGTACCGACTCCATTTAATCTGAAATCGCAAAACAAGGAGTTTATCCGTTCAGTATTTCCTTTCAGAAGGTATCAAGGCAAACGTCGGAGAAAAAACAATTAGTGGAAAGTTTCCCGGCCGAGGGCGAGACGCGATAACAACGACGAAATACGTAGCCGTGCGGCGGCGCGCGACCTGCCGCGACTCAGTGCGACCGCGTGCGACTCAGTGCGAAAAGGCGCGGTGCGGCGCAACTCGGTGCGACCACAATGCTTCTTAATTTGCGCGGCGTATTTGTGGCGACACAATGCGCGGACGTCGCGATTAATTAATTCTGAGCAATTTAAGTGTGGGTCGGTGGCTCGCATTGTTCCAGATTTGTGCCGATTGTTTTGAATGAGCTTCGAGAGGTGCCGTAATGAACCCGGCCCCTTGATGAGTTTTCTATTTAGCGCCAAACTTTCACGGCTTCGGCTGTTATTTAAGTTTGTTTTAGCGCCGAAATATGATCTGCTTCCCTGCGGTTCATAGCTGGACTACACCGAGCTGAATAACTTTATGTGGTAGGAACCCGCTCCACCGACACGGTTGGAAGAGCGTAGGTACTCATTGCGTATTTGTCAGTTCATTAGAGAATGCGTAGCTGTCTCAGCAGAAGCGGAAGGATTTGCGGTTAAGACCATAGAGATCGGGAACCGGTTAGATTATTGTATCTGACAGGTCGAAGTTGAGTTGGAATCTGTCGCAGTGGGCTAGCGGTGCAGCAGGCGGCACCTCCCACTTGTTCGCAACTTTCGGTAAATTTCAATATGTGTGCTTTATCTTCCTGCATAATTCTGTTTGACGCGAAACGACAAGGCCCGAATGGCGCGTGAATATTGCATGAAACTGTCGAATCCTTGGGAGATTTAGGGAGCCAACACTGAATTTAAAATACTATCAATGAGATGAGAATATATCCCCCATTCACCGGCTGCTGGAATCGTTTCTCGAGATGTACTTACTTACGCGTTTAGATAGAAGCGAGGTGAACGGAAATAAAAGAGATTGGCTAGATGAACGTTATCAGAAGATAACCTTATATCTCTATCTGCATTACCTAAGCTATGATTATTTTATTCGCAAATTTTCTAGTATTAGTTTACCGGTTTATAATTATAACCTCGGTCCACGGCACTGAGAAATTAATCAGGAAAATCCTGGCTTCTACACTGTTTGATTTTGATGTGCCGTGCTTCGCCGAGACCATAAACGCTTGGAAACTCGCTTGCCCGATTTCTGAAGAACCCGACTACCCATTTTCCCAGAGACGGTGGGACGAGCCGCTCTACAGAGTAGTTCAGATCAATCTATTGAACACGTCTGCTACTACTGCTGATTGCGCCCGCTGGCTGTGGGTGGGTGGGAGTCGGGTCTTTGGCATCACGCACTATCGTCATCGAGCACAGAAACGTTGCTCGACAACACCACTTCCCGTCTCGCTGTTGCTCTACGCATAGGCGCCCCATGTTGTTCTCCTCAAGGCTGACACTGTGATGAAGTTGTCAACAGCCTCGGACACCACGGCCTGTGATGCAGCCGAAAGGCGGGCCGTTTTGCACGGCACGCGAACTCGAATGACATTATCTGTCGATCTCTTGTCACCGTCGGTGTTCCAGCTTAATTAGAACCGAATGGCTTGGCACGCGACGATGGCAAGAGACCGGACTGCATGTTTTTGTTTTCATGGTGGATGGGTAGGCCTCTAGTATGGGACGCAACATGTGTCGATACTCTTGCGCCTTCCCATCTTCCTAGTCCATCGTGCTGTGCAGGGGCTGCCACTGCGGCTGCGGAGAACCTCAAGCGGCATAAACATAGTAACTATATTTTCGAGCAGTTTCGAGTTTAAACTCTAGGACCGACCCCCACGGTCCTAGAGTCTGTTCTACAGCCTTTTCAAGGAAATTTCTTAACGTTTAGTTGACTTCCCGTGACCCTAGGGCTGGCTTTTACCTCTGCGAAAGGTTTAGCGTTGCCATTCAGCGTGGTAACGCTGCCAGTCTCTTGGGGACATTACCAGTTGACAGCAAATTGCAATTTGTTTAAAAACAGGTGACTGTCATTAATTAATTTAACACTCATATAAAAGTACTTACCAATACAAATATTCCAAAGGATGGTAAAGCAGCTCGTTGGAGACGGACTCCCGCTCACTGCGCTGAGCGTGGAGCAGGTGCACCGCGCCACGGCTTTTTAAGCGACTTCTTGTGTTTATGAGTTTGAATGTTTGTAAACGCATCTCCCACGCAAAATACAGGCAGGAGACATTCCTAGTGAGGGGCAACGTTTACAAACAACAGCAGCTCGATGGACCCTGTCTACCCCTCTGCGTTGAGTGCGGAGCAGGCGCACCGTGTCACTTGCTATTGTACCAGGCAGTTATAATATCTAAGGAGCTATATCTTACACTTGACGCGGAACAGCAGCTCGTTGGAGACTGCCTCCCCCTCTGCGTTGAGCGCGGAGCAGGCGCACCATGTCACTTGCTATTGTAGCAGGCAATTATGATATCTAAGGAGGTATATCTTACACTTGACGCGGAACAGCAACTCGTTGGACACGGTCTCCCCCTCTGCGTTGAGCGCGGAGCAGGCGTACCGGCCGCTGCTGTGGCGCGTCACCTTCTGCAGCACCAGGCTCTGGTTGCTGTGGAACACGCGCGCCGTCGCGTTGTGCGCTAGCGGCCGGTCCTGAAACAAGCAGTCAATGGTTTACCTTCAATATCATCACCCCAGTGGGTTTAATTCAACAAGTTGTTGCGTCAAAAGTCTAAATCACTAAAAATATAAGCAGACAGTCTTCTTTATCATAGTGGTGACAAAAAAAAAGGTGTTTTTACTATATTTCTAATTATATCTATCTAATGTTGGATTAGGTTCGTGACGGCCCACAGGTTAAGGCCTTGCCTCTCATGCACGAGGTTGTGGGTTCTTATCCAGGCAAGTACCAATGTGAAGGCCGTTTCTTGGTGGTCATACTGGCATGTCATACTAGTATGACCAGTGAGAATCGCTTGTATTTTTTTTGTACTACTATAAAAAAGAGGTAACATTGTAGCGCGGGCCTGTGGACGGTGAGCTATGGGCTAGCTCGCCGTCCGTCCGTCTTAGGCTGCGGATTCACCAATCACATGGCCATGTGATTGGTGAATCGCGGCACAGCTCGACTCCGCTCTGCTCCGCTCCGCCTCAATGGAACCGCAGCCTAAGGCTGTATACAGAAAGAAATCTGGAAACTTATAAGCGCTTACCGGCGCTTGACAGCGCTGGTCCTTTCTACACAAAGGAAGCAGGTTGAAGCAGTTGTTTATTAATTTTAAATGGCAGCGCCCTGCGCTGACCAGCGCGTGTTGAAGCTTGTCGGAACTTGTCGGCACCGTTCAGTGCTTATCGGCGCTTTCATATATTTTCCTGCGCGGGTTACCAGCGCTGTCAAGCGCCGGTAAGCGCTTATAAGTTTCCAGCTTTCTTTCTGTATACAGCCTAAGACGGACAGACGGCGAGCTAGCCCATAGCTCACCGTCCACAGGCCCGCGCTACAAATGTTACCTCTTTTTTATAGTAGTACAGAAGTACAAAAAAAATGCTTATAGGATGTTTATAAAATAATATGGCCACCAATACAAGCGATTCTCACTGGTCATACTAGTATGACATGCCGGTATGAGCACCAAGAAACGGCCGAATATTTCAATTCATATGCTTTCTAAGTTTATCGTACCTAGACATAAGAAGAATATAGAAGGAAAACATCGTGATGAAACCTAGACTGATAAAATAAATATATATGAGTCTGAAATCGCCAACCTGTCCTGAGGAAGCGTGTTGATCAACGCTCGTGCCATTCTCTGTATGAGAAGAGGCCGTTGCCCAGCATTGGGACAGTAACAGGATGGTATTATTATTTTAGGTTCATAGGAAGAACTCTGTGTCAAACAGGATAAAAGCAAAAGCAAAAAGGTGAGCAGTAACATTTTACAAGCCACGTCGATCACGATGTAACGTAACACGAAAAAATATTCCTGCAATATTATGATGACGTAAATGTTCCTTTCTGAGGGTCTGGAGAGCAGGGCAGGGTGCTGGCGGGGGTCTGACGGGGGCCGAGGGGGTACAATTACTAGAATATATTTACACAAAGGGTCCGCCCATTACCGCCGGGCCCTACAAAAGGCGCCACTTCAGCGGACAAAGGTACTCGTTACGTAGTAGAGAGGACTGATTATATTTTTTTGTTTCTAACAAAAAGATTTTTAGTATCAGTGTAGACGTGTTCCCCGGCTGTGTCTGAGATCCGTTCCTGATTAGGCTTACTTTGTCTGTCGGCTACGATGTCTGAGGGATGATTGTGTTCTGTTAGACAAGAACAATCAGTTATACCGTCGCGCGTCGTCGTCTTTAACAGTAATTTAACTAATTAGCAACCGATTTTCTGGCCTGGTGGTAGATCTTTTATTTGCTGTTTAGCAGTAGAAATTAATTCTTTATACACTGAAATTTGCCGTGCGAATTAGTATGTAAGGATCGTAGCAAATCGGGGTTGCGGGACTGTTTGAAAGAGATACCACCCTGGCCCTGGAACACAAAGAGCTAAGAAGGAACATCGGTGGGTTTTGGTCAGTAAAAGTCTGACACTCCCTTCCGCTCCACCCAGAGCGAGTAGCGCAGAGTTACTTCTCCCTACCCCTAAAGAAAAAAGCCATGAGTTTGACATCACTTTATTTGGCACTGGCCGTTTTTCATGCTGTTCTGATCTTACGAGAATGTTTAGTTAATTGTTATTACATAAGTTGTATAATTTAAAACTATGTAGTTTTATCGGCATAATCTCTTGTATTAAGTTAACAACACTCCAGTAGCTGTTCCACCTCATCACGGACCCTCACAGACCGCTCCCCACAGAGACGGCACAAAATGTAATTTTTACAAATGAAGTCGCCGAAACAGCCAACAAAAAAACTGTTTAGCCCGATGACTCTGTTGTTTCACTACAAAAGGGGAAATTAAAAGAGACATTTTGAAAGCTGCGTGAAATTAGTACTACAGCCTGTTGGCGCTGATGAAAAACACATAATTTCGCGTCTACCTTTGTACCGCTGCCGCTGTAGGGCGTACAGTTCGGGGGAGATGGCTTGTTCATATATAGCTGTGTACGACTTTGTTTCGCTGGAATATTAAGATTATGAGACAGAAACATATAAACCGTGGTTTTTAATGGTGGGTGGAAACTTTCATGAGAGGAATAATTCTGTTGCAAGTCACTAAAGTGTTGTATTATGGGTTTACAAAAAGCCTTCTTACTTGAATATAGAAATCCTTAGTCAGAACTTTATTTATAAACGTGTTTTGAATCCAAACCACGTGTTTTTGCAAAAAAAAAACAGTAAATCACTTGAAAGAGTATTCGTCATCGTTGTCAAATAACTTTCTCTCGTTAGGACAAGGTGTCGATGTGTGCTGCGGTTGCATTGCGGATGCGGTGCGGGTTCAGTAGAATGCCATCAATCTTGCGACGCCGCAGGTGAGGTGGACGTTTCATTACCGCTCAACAAATGTCATCAGCGCTGAGTTCAACAGTTACTGTTGTTTGTCTCAAGATGGCCGTCACATTGCAAACATGTTTTTGTTCTTAGAATTTTCAATTATCAATTGTTTGTGCAGCATCACTCTTCTGAAAGTAATTTTCCGGTTCCTGACTTTTCTACTACTAATCTTAATTCAATTATTAGTACTTAAGCGCTGATGTAATTGACTTCAGAGGTTCGCCGCTAGCTGTAGTGTAAGCCAATAATCTTAGTGTCGGTCCTGAGATGTTTTAAATTGGAAACGTTGCCCCCCCCCCCCCCACCCTTCCCCTGGGCCCGCGGCGGTGGCTCGTAGGCTTTCAGTGCTCAGGGTATCCGCGATGATTGATGAAGTACACCCGACCGGAGATAAGTACCTCGTGTCTATGCACGGAGATAGCTTGCGGAAGGTTTCAGCAATAGGCTTGTTAACTGAAAAAATCTAAATAGTCCGCCACTTAGATTATCAAAACTTTTGTCACATAAACCAAAATTGACGAAGATAGGACGCTTTTAAAATTCCCAATACGTCACTGATTGGTATCATTCTTAGTGAGTTCTGACGTCACGAGCCCCCACTCCCGAGATTTGATGCGTTTTGTCTTTGTCAATATTCGTTGATTTACAAAAACAAAAATTACGTGTCCATTATTTTCCAATACTCTAACTGACGGACTAAATAGATTTGTAATTTATTGATGGTGGAAACTAGCCTATTCCTGCGATTGTTCCGGTAACGGCTTTGATTTTCTCTCAGCGAGAGTTTTCATTGATATCGCGCGTGTTGACATACTCGTAGAAACGGAAGTAGGTTTGCCAGATTATAAAAATAGATGGGCTCAGATCGAAGGCTTTCGGGGTGAGAATTTCAGAAAAATATTCGTTTTTTACAATTTTGTAGAACACAATAGTCTATGCTTCCTTTGCATATTTCACACCGAACATACTTTTTTTTAAATTCCTTCGGCTATTTAAATCTAGTGAAGTTATTGTAATGAAAACAGGCCGGAGTGACGCGTCACTCTGCTCACACTCCGGATTTCCGGATACAACACGATTGTTCACTGCTCACTCACAATTTTATTAAAAGCAACATCAGGCGCTTTCGGACATTGCATTTCATTCGTTGGATGTTCGGACTTTGTATAAAACTCATATTCATTTCTTTATTTCTACTGACTTACGAGTAAAGAGTCTCGCCTACTGACTTCTTTCGTAGTTTTTCCTAATTGTGAGTTTGTGAGTGATTATTTGGTTAGGTATCAATCCGTTTGGTCATGCACTGCAGCTAGATCAAGAGTCTTAATTTAAGAAGCATGTGAAGTTTTTACAAAAAGCTTTAATCCTTTCAAATAATAATGTACAACAACTCAACTCAAGCTGGGCGATTAGACATTAAAGGCATCTATTCTTACACTGAATTGACTTATCCCAGTAACGTGAACTGTTGTGCCGTTCCCGGGCCGGTCTCTGCTCTAATTGCCGGGCTGTTGCCGGCCGTCTGCCGGGCCGGAGCCGGCTCCCCTCGTCGACAAACATTTTAATGACGTGTTCGTCCCATCTTTGTGACTAGTCCCAACATTGAGACTTTAAATGAATGTGTGTACGTAATTATGAGATCGTTTTGAGTTGACAAGCAAAGGAGAATGTGATTTTGTTTCTTGTTTGTCAGCTGTTTGTTTTGAAAAGTGTGTGTTCTTTGATGAATTTTAAATTCATGTTTGGGGTGTGGAGTGTGGACAGTCACTTCAGCACAATTACAGAGGTATAGGCGAAACAACAATTTAGCACAACGGTTAAAATATAACGTGTTTTATTTACCTACTCTCTACGCAGGTTGCATCTGCCCTGTAATATTTTGTCAAATCGACACATAAAATAAAAGACCGTGTTCTCTTCCTCTTTCGTATATAAATAGGCACATATAAGAACATGTATAGGCGATTTTCTCATCAACACTACAGGAAACGTTCCGAAAATTCTTGATCTCGGGATCCATCCCGCATGAATGGAGGGCGACTGATTCAATCAGGCTTGTCCATTATGAGGCAGACGAGTTTCATTGGAGCACAATCTTGTGGATGATCACGGGGAGCCCCGCGCCCCTCACCCCCTCACCCCCGCCGCTCCTTGGAAATAGCTGCCATTAACGAATAAAGAGAGGTATTTTCCACCTGATAACACAGTTTGCTTACGTTGAGTTCGAGTGTTCTGTGTTATTGCTGCGGAGTGCGCGTGCTTCAGACACCGTTGTGCGCTGTCGTAACATACATCATGCGTGTATGAGCCGCTACTGGGCGCGCGGGGAAGGGGCGCGGGGGCGTGGGGGGCGCACGTAGATTTTGAATGGGCGCATAAATAACACAATTATCACTCACGTGCTACACGTTGGCTATTACGTAGATTGCTATGGTTCTGTATGAAAGTAGCTGTTTTTGGCAATATCGCTAAATAGACGTATGTACCTAGCTAGCGAAATTAACTAGTGTTCATTTATGATCCCTTAGTAAGTAAAGTCTGCTAAAATACAAAAATCTCCTTTGATGAACACAAAATTAATTTCATAATGTGTTTCATGAATTAATTATGATGTAAACTGGAAATTTCATGTTTCTATGAGCAGTGATCGTTAAATTATCTTCGGGGCAGAGCAAGGAGTTTATTTCCCCAATATCGCCTAAAGCGGTAAACTGGTAAGTAACGAGCGTTCGCTAGTTGAAAATATATCTCTCTGCAGCGCGGCGGTCAACCGGCGCGTAAGTGGCGTCGCGCGTCGTCGGTTTATGTGCCGCCGTAATGAGTGCACACCTGTACCTGTACCCCCCCCCCTCGCCTCCCCTTGTCCGCCGCTACTTGTGTTCCACCATTTTATTCGCTTTAAACCGATTCTGGCTGAGATAGTTAAGTGGGAAATAAATTTCAATAGGTAGTAATTTAAACACTTCTTTACGGCGTGCGAATTAAAACGCCATTTTATTGCCAGCACACAGACACGTCTGTGAGATGTTATGTGAGAATATGCTCTGCTGTGATGTATATTGTGAAGCGCATTTCCCGTAACTATCAGGACTAGCTCCAGTGCTTGCTACGCATTGTCAGTTCTGGCAGAAACGACAAATCTAAGTGTTACGAGAAGTGCTTATTTTGGAAATGTGTACCCACTGTTAACTTACGTACGGTGTCATATATTGGGGGAACTCGACAAATGTACAATCCACATTCATTCTCCAAAAAAAAAAGACAATTTATAACATGCATAGTACGGAATCATTAAGAAATATATTCAAAATGGAGGGTTACCTGACACTGACTGGTATTTATATACTTGAATTAAGTTTATTTATTAAAAACAATATGCAATATTTTAATTTTAAATCAAATTCTAAACGGAACATTCGGAAACAATATAAATATGACATTAATTTACCAGTAAGTAACAATATGATGTATTATAAAAGTACATAGTTACTGCTATTCGTGTGTACAATCATTTACCACCGGCAATTAAGCAATTAAATGGAAACATGTTTAAAAATAAATTGAAAAAAAATGTTAATTAATAATCTGTAGGTATTATAATCTGCATGAGTTTTTTGATAAGAAATAATTTGAACTTCATTTTTTTTTTAAATACTGTTGCATATCCGAAATGGGTAGACTGTTGAGACTAAAAACTAATGTTTATTAGTAAGAACTTCATGTACACAGTTACGCAATAAATAAATCTTTATCTTTATCTAGCTACGTCTTATTGACATAAAGGCTTGTATTTGACGGCACAGTTGGTGCAGTGCGTATGGCTGCTGCTGCACGGAACATATATACTGGGTTAGGCTGTTTGTGTATGTGTGTGAGTTTGAATGATTGTAAATACATCCATGAATAGGTCTTTCAGGTTGGGCCATAGAAACCAGGGCCGCCCTAAAGCTCGTCGGGTCAACGACATCGTCAAAGTCGCGGGAAACACCTGTATATAAGGGACGCTCAGAACCGGGAATTGTGGCTAACTCAGATCCAGCCTGTCCCTTTGCTGCCCCCCAGCGACGCCCTAAGCCGAGGTTCGTAGGTACCCTACAGGGGATGCCCTTAGTGCGTGGTCGCTTAGTTCATAGTTATTTTTGCCCTGGCTGGAGGCCTTAAATTCAAGGCATCCACAGGACTTGCCCGGTTAAGCAGAAGTCAGTCTCTCAAGACTGAACTGCGAGATGCCCTACACAAAAAAAAAAACGGGAGTTGTGGCAGAAAAAAAGGGGAGGTCTATGTATCCCCATATGATGATGAAGAAACCCATGATGACATGATCTCGGATGTAAAAGCATTATTACTATTTCAGTATTTATAACTGTGTAGAGCCAGTTTCGCGTTCAAGGATAATTCACTGCGTACATAAAATATCTAAGTCATAGACGCAATCAAAGTCGATGCCTTTATATCAACATAATTAATGACATTTACCAAAGTATACATTTATGTGATGTCCCCAATACTCGTTATCGTATAACGTGCCCTGGAGCCCTGCTGCCGCCTGCTCGTCGGTACCGCTCACCCCGCTAAGCGACAAGACCGACCGCGAGCTCACATTCATGGAATAATCGCTCCAACTAGTCGAGACTTTCCGATCGGACGAGGAACCCATTCAAATTACATTCGGTATTCAGTATAACTTTATTACAACTATTAGACGGTAATAACTATTTAAATGAGATCTGGGTATCGGCGCGGCCCGGGCGCGAGTTAGCGTCGCATAAATACACACTAGCCGGGCAGCCGCCTCGTATGGACGACTTTTATGGACTATGATTCTTCTCATATCGTGCTCTCTGCTGAGTGTGAATTTGCTGAATGTTACAGTAACTGCAGTGATCGTTGTGCAGTGATCGCGTTACTATGGTGATAGCTGTAGTAGATTTTAGTATCCACAAAATATGCGGGTAACATTATCACTAATCAACTTCCTAGATGGTAGAAATAATTATGTGTGTACACATTTGACTATGAGGGTGTTCTATCATTAACCATGTTGTATAAAAAAACTTGCGACAGCCTTATGAATACTAGTGATAACGTGGCGTGTTTTAGGTGTAAAGGTTCTGCGACTAACAGTGGATATTAATATAATAATAATTAATCAGAGTGATCTAATTCTGTTCCCTCTTGGATCCCGCACAATAAAACATGGCTAAGGCAGCTGGACAGCGGGACGATAGCGGGACGGCGGCGGGACGGCAGCGGGTTGGCAGCGGGCATAAGTCATCGGCTCACCAACCCCGCCCTGAGTAATTGTTCAGATTATAATATATATAAATTCGGCTGAAATTTATGATGGCTTAAGACGAGGAATTTATGCGGCGTCTTATTATTGTGACAGCTCATCGGTCGTTGTGATAGAGGGCGGAGGGACTGCCGCTGATGTACCCTTGTATGAGTACAGACAGGCAGAGGGACTGGCCATGTATATTCTAGGTTTCAACAAGTAAAATATCATCTGCTCACGGTATCCTAGGAGGTTACGAGCAACTGAATCTAGAATAATGAAAATAGCTCGAATCGGCGACATAATGGTAGATATTTTACAGTTTATACTTTATGCTAGTTGGTAATTTCGCTAACTTTCAGTTACTCTTGTCGGAACATATTATTTGTTAATTGTTTCAAGCGTGTAGAAGACTTGATCCGTAAGTTACGATTGTCATATAATTTCAAGATCTTACTCGATTCATTCGTTTCATAAAAATCAAATAGAACAGGTTATGTAATGGGAAGTGTGGGAAATAATCACACACGACTTGCCATTTGCAAAACTGTGTGTGATTGTACACCTACTAGTTCGTACCCCTAGGGAATCACAATTGGTCGGTAATTGCGGAGTGTATAATGTTGGGCATGACAACACAGGGAATGTCCAACTGTGCATCGAACTTTATTAACTGTACATCTATTTTCATTGACAACTACAAAGACTAGCAAAGACTTTTATGACATTAGGTATCCAGGAGCAAGATGAATAGATCTTAATAAAATAGAGACACTGGATTGGGCAAAGAGAAGGATGTTATGGAAAAACACTGCGTAAGTAACGTAAACACAGAAAATACCGTAAACACAACTGGCAACCCTTACCTACTTTATATTTGACACACATTTTCTCTCAATTTAAAAGGGTAAGTACTGCCTTTCAGCCAGTTCAGAATCATTTCCGTAATCAGCAAGGCGGATGCTTATATCATCTGATTGCAGCATCCCACAAAGTTAACAGACAGATGCGAGTCACGACCCCCAGCCCGGCGGCGACCGGCGCTCTTCAAGCGAACAATTTTAATACTTCTTGGCTGATTGACGACTCGACGCCATTTTGGATTACGATTGGTATTAGTACGCGGGTCGCGGGCACAGGGGCACAGGGCACAGGGGCACTCGATACCAACGATATTGATACTCCAATCACATTGAGAGCTCACTTTGGTTATATTGTTTTGATAATTTTATTAAAATACTGTTATTTCAGAAGGTACTCGAGATTTTATTTATGCTATTATCTTCTCTAGATGAAATTGGGAGTCTGACACGGCGTTTATTTCATTATTTATTTCAATAGTTTTTGTAGACATCGTGATCTTTTCTAAAAACTCTGGTTGATATCCTGAAAACTTGGTCAGTATTACATAACAGGCATGACGACAGTGTCAAAAAATTGCAAATTCATTTAGTCTGTCAGTTAGGGCCTTATTATTTATTTATTTATACTTCATGTACAAGAGTGGTACATAGGAGGACTTAATGCCACAAGGCATTCTCTACCAGTCAACCATTGGGTCAAATATGACAGCAGCAGCCTTATCACACTAGCAAGTTGCAAGCGAGTGGAAAGCGGGGCGATTGCGCAGCGAGCTCGCCGCAAGTTCGAAACGTGTGCGCGGCAAACACGCCGCGGGTGCGTCAAGCGTCGAGCTTGCCGTGAAGACGCCGCAGGTCGCAGTGTGCGATCCGCGTTTTGTACAATCATTCATTTTGTCTTTCTTCGCGGCGTGTTCGCCGCGCACACATTGCGCACTCGCCCCGCTTTCCACTCGCTTGCAACTCACTAGTGTGTTGGAAAATAATGGATACGTATTTTTTGTGGCTGTAAATCAATGAATATTGACAAAGATAAAATGCATCAAAACTCGAGACGTCAGAACGCACTAAAAATTATACCAAGGCGTGACGTAATTTTGGTTTACGTAACAAAAGAAAAAATACGGGTCATAATTATATTTTTTGAAAATCTAACTGACGGACCAATTAGATTTTTTTTGTCGTCTACTCTATTTTCATATTCATTCATAAAAGACAAGTTTTTGTCGTTCACATTTATAAAGCAGATTAGATTAACACAAACATAGTCACCCGCGTTGATAGCGGTCACATGAGCTCGGAGTATTATTAAGATAATACTGCTGCCCTTCAAGCTTCATGTAATCCCTTAATCACCTTTTACGACACCCCCGGGGAACGGTGCGAGCCTATTACCAGTCAAGGACAAGCCAATCATCGCTTGTTGTGAGATTTGTGACGAAAATATAGAATATACCTGACTGCCTTATTGGTTAAGTGGTCGAAAGTGCGATTACTCAGAGGTCTTGAGTTTGACCCCTAGGGCAATGGGATATTTGTTCTTTTTTTAAAAGGATTAGTGTTAGGGTTCGCTAATTTGCATTTTTATTAAATTAACTTGAAACGCAAAAAGACTAGTTTTCAGACCAGTAACTATTTGATTTGAATATTTCGTACTGGCAACACTTTATTTTGTCGGTTGGTCGTTGGATGCTTCTGATTGGCTAACCGATGAGAGGCCAGCAGTTTGTCGTCTGTGATTGGTTGACGAGATTAAATCGTTAACCAATCACAGAACCCGATTTTACCGCGTAAATTATTTGAAACCTGAGAGGCGAAAAAGGGTCGGTTAAACATTCTGAATCGAGCGGTTGGACGAGAAGGTCGTGTGAAGGAATAAAGTTGTGTTCCCTGTCACCTGTAGTTTCTTCAATATCTCACCTAAGCATCCTGAAAGTCTAAACCTAACTCATAGTCTCAGCTATTCTCATATATCAGAAGTGACACGCTACCCAAACTTAAAACGTAAGTACACGCCCATGGTTTTCATTATTTCAATTATATTCCTTTTTGTGTTTAATCTTCGCTTTATAGTTTTATATTTAATTCAAATTTGCATAACACTAGTGATGGTACTGGAATCAGTGGTAGTTTAACAAGCATAACGGTCGTATTACAAAAAAAAGGGATGAGAGATAAAAAGTGTTTAAACCTACTTGATTGGCAGCTTTAAACATAGTTTAAGACTAAGAGAGTGGTTTTAGTGTTTTGTAATGCGACCTACTATTTTATAACGGTCCTTTTTTTAATTTTTCTTTTGTAAATACTTAACGGACTTTTTTTAAATTTTTGTAAGTGTAACGATTGAGAATATTATCGTAAGGGGGTTACTACAAGGGGTACGAAAATTTGCTTATTTTTTGCGTAAGACGCACCGTTTCCGAGATATGTCACATTTTTAATTTCTTTTTATCCTTCAATTGAACCGAATAATGTGACGTTATTCACCATATTTTTAGTAATTTTTATTAACATACTTTCTTTTTCTGCGAGCGCCTAGATCATGGACGAGCTACCAGGACGCAGAGAACGCTCAAATCGAGACTCCAGTAGGCGTAGACTGCAGACACCTGGTCGAGAGGATCGCTCACGAAGTCGAAGCGGCCTGCGTATGCGCAGCCCATATCCATCACGAGATGAGCGAGACTTTCTGCTGGGACAGCAGAGAGTAGAGATGAATAAGGAGCAGGAATTACGCCGGGAGCGTGAACGACTTCGTGCCACAGAGAACCGTCGTCGATCATCGTCACGACGAGCCAGCGAGCATCACGAGCCCTCTGGACGTCGGGCAGTCGAGCATCGGGCAGAGCTACGTGCCAGCGAGCGACGCCAGGCCTCCGAGCGTCGGAAAGCTGAGCGTCGGCCAGAGCCACGTGCTGAGCAACGAAGCAACGCAGGAGAATATAAAAGGTCACGTACTCCATCTTTTTCTAAGAATTATCTTGTTAGTGTTTTAAAACTGTTGAAAGAGGATCTGTCGTCACAGCCACATAACCAAAATGCAAAGTCGTCTCAAAAGGTAGACCACCAAAATATTTTACCTAATTTTGACCCTTCCACTAAAAATCAATATAATAGGCTAGTTTCCACCATCGATAAATTACCAATCCAATTGGTCCGTCAGTTAGAGTATTGGATGGTGATGGACACGTATTTTTTGTTTTTGTAAATCAATGAATACTGACAAAGATAAAACGTATCAAAACTCAGGAGTGGGGGCTCATGACGTCACAACGCACTAAAAACTATAGCACGGCGTGACGTATTGCGAATTTTAAAAGCGTCGTATATTCGTCAATTTTGGTTTACATTACAAAGGAAAAAATACGTATGTGCGTCGGTATATGGTTGGAACGACAGAACCACTACTCATTTTGCCATGCAGAAACTCCAAGGCCTGGCTAAAATGTGGTACGAAAACCTAAATTCCATTCTTTGTAGCTGGAAAGAATGGCAATATAAATTGTTAAATGCATTTCCCTGTGAACAAAATTACGGCCAGACCTTGGAGGATATGCTGAAAAGGAAGAGCAAGTTATCATTACGAAAAGCTTGCTCTCGTCAATCAATGCGATATAGTAGGCGTGCCGTGGACTGCATTATTCACGGCTTGAGTGACAACTTTTTAGAGAAGCCTTTACTAATTGGTCAGAATTACACTGAACTTTCCCATATAGTTGCTTATAAAAATGTTTCTGAAATTGAAATTCTTCGATAACGGCAATAAATTACCTTTTTCTGATGTTGACATTGAAAGTGAAAACTCTTTTAAGGTTCGCACTTGAGCTGTATAATTTTGGGGCCCTATTTCGATCAGTGGCAGTATTTTACTGAAAAATAGTGTGGCAAGAAAACCCAATCAGCAATTTTAAGTTGCGGAGGATTTTATAATTCGACAAATGGCTGCGTGAACTTAGTTGTTATTCCCCATGCTGGTTTCTGACTGATTCCAAAGGATAATGTCTTTAGCCGAGCTGAGAAGATCTATTTTGTCAAGAGGGTTGTCGTTGAGTCGCCTGAACTGATGAGTGATACTGCCGGCAATAAATTCGATGAAAGCCAGGTTCGCATTTGTCGAAAAGTACCGGTAAAGGAAAACTAGGAAACACGGTAGGTATTACACGATACTAGGTATACTAGGAAACTGTTACTAGATTTGCTCAGAAAGTACAAGCATTGTTTTGCGTCACCCTCAAAGGATCTGGGTTGTACAAATGTAGCCCAAATGAAAATAGGGCTTAACAGTCTACGTCCCGTTGTATACCGTCCCTCCCTATCGACTGTCACATGAGCGCTCGCAGGTGCGAACGATGGTAGATGAGGTGTTAGACGCAGGTATAGTGCGTGAATCATCCTCTGACTATGCTAGTCCAATTCTGCTTGTACACAAGAAAGATGGGTCTCTTAGAATGTGTATAGATTACCGCATGCTAAATTCTGTAACTCTCTTGTTAGAAAGGGCGAATCTTACTTTAAATTTATCGAAATGTGGTTTTCTGCGCGATAAAATCGACTACCTTCGGATATGAAATCTGAGCAGCCGGAGTAAGGCCTGGGGAGAAAAAGATCTCTAGTGTAATGAATTTTCCTCGTCCTGAAAATGTACACACTGTTCGCCAATTTCTTGGGCTGGCAAGCTACTTCCGGAAATTCGTCAAAGATTTCGCCTTGATGGCTTTTCCACTAAGCAGACTGCTAAAGAACTAAAGAAAGGTGTACCATGGGAATAAGAATAAGAATAATTAAGAATAATTTATTTAAAAAGTAGATATTACAAAAGTGTACATTTAGGTGCAGTAGTGTTATTACTTAAACAATCATATTATAATTAGTGCTTGTAAGTAAAATTATAACTACAATATGATATTTAACAGTTGCAAGTAACGAAAATTTCGAATTCAAATGTTAGATAGCGAATGGGGCAATAATCAGGACACAGCTTTTCATGATTTGAAGGCTAGGTTGATAGATAGACCTATTCTCGCAATATTCGATCCATCTACAGAACTGGAACTGCACACTGACGCGACTAGGATAGGTATCGGAGGAACCCTCCTTCAGCGCTCAGCGGATAACATGCTGCGACCGGATGCATACTTTAGTAGGCAAACATCGCCGCCAGAATTTCCATTCCTGTGAACTGGAAACTTTAGCAGTGGTTTTTTCCCTACGAAAGTTTCGAGTTTATTTGCTAGGGAAAGACATGTTGACGCGTTATCCCGAAATTCTGTAGTCGAGTCCGAGGAGAATTCATCTGATAATCTTCCAACCGTTATGGCCATTTCAAGCGAAGACTGGTTACATACCCTCCAACTTGGTGATTCAGAACTTAGGAACTAGGAGGATTAGAGATGTTTTGGATAGTAGTCTAGATCAAAAGGGCTTGCAATATATTGGGGAAAACTACGTCGTTAAAGACAATAAGTTATTCCGTTGTGTAGGTGAAGACAAGGGAGATGTTCGCTGGGTCGTACGTACCGAAGGGTGCGAGATGGCAGTTATATCGGTCATTTTGGGATTGAAAAGACTCTGGAACGATTAAAGAAAAGCTATTGGTTCCCAAAAATGACACGATTCGTTATAAAGTACGTAAGCGCCTGTATTGAGTGTGCATACGCTAAATATAATCAAAGTGGTAAAGAAGGACTTCTTCACCCCATTACGAAAGTACCTTTTTATACACTACATAATGACCATCTCAGACCCTTCGTGAAATCATAACGGGGTTTTTCTTACCTATTAGTAGTTGACGCTTTCACAAAGTTTTGTTTTGTCAAACCGATTCGGAACACGCACACTCGGAACGTAATTAGGGTGCTAGAAGACATATTCAGGATATTTAGAACTCTTGATCGCCTCGTGAGTGACCGCGGCAGCTGCTTCACGTCGCATACGTTCAAAAGTTTTTGTTTCGACGAGGGCATTAAACAATCCTGAATGCTGTTGTAGTCCTCGATCAAACGGTCAAGTCGAGCGGTTTAATTTCTCTCTCTATGAAGGCTTTAAGCGTGAAATATGGCGAAAAGGATTGGGATTGCCAGGTAGGAAAGATTCAGTGGAGACTAAACAACACTGTCCAAAAGACGACCGGCAGGACACCAGCTGAGGTGATGTTTGGTATTTCCACGCATGTTTCGGCAAATCCCATCCTTAATGAGATCTCTGATGAAACTCGCGAATCTACTGATTTACCCACTATATGCCAGGAAGTTAAAAGTAGGATAGACAATGTGCAGATTAAGCAAAAACAATATTATGATAAGGATAGGAAACCTGCGCGCCAATACGCGGAAGGCGACCTTTTTAAAATTAATAAAACTTGCTTTAATAATGAAGGGCAGAGTAAGAAGCTCCTGCCGTCATATATCGGTCCCTATCGGGTTACAAAGGTCTTGGGTACTGACCGATATGCAGTAGCTCCAATACCCGGTTTAGCTATTAATACTTAATTTAAGTTTTAGTCTCCCTTGAGAGGCATGTGACTACAGAATGGTGTGTTGTTTCAGATTGGATGCGAGAATCGATTGGTTCGCGTCTGATCAACTATGCCAGAGCTATTTGTTCGTCTTGCTCCTGTTGCACAAGCTTAATCGATCGGCTTGAGTGAATGGTTAGCAAGGACTCCCTCGATTAATCGATCGTCGAGGAAATCTTTGAAGTATATCGACTAATCGATCGTCGATCACCAGGGATCTCAATTAATCGATCTTTGAGCCCTGAGTTCTTTAATGAATCAAACACAACTAATCGATCGTTGTGATATATATGAAAATCGATTGGTTCGCGTCTGATCAACTATGCCAGAGCTATTTGTTCGTCTTGCTCCTTTTGCACAAGCTTAATCGATCGGCTTGAGCGAATGGTTAGCAAGGACTCCCTCGATTAATCGATCGTCGAGGAAATCTTTGAAGTATATCGACTAATCGATCGTCGATCACCAGGGATCTCAATTAATCGATCATTGAGCCCTGAGTTCTTTGAATCGGACACAACTAATCGATCGTTGTGATATATATGATATATATGTGATAAATACCTTGCCTATGATCTATTTGAAGTTGCTCTTCCATAGAATCTTTTTAAGTTAAACAATTTTGAAACTATGTAGTCATTTTTTTATTTGTTATATTATCTTAAAAATTTTATATTCAATGAGGTAAAGTCAATTTGTATTATATAGGTTGTAAAACTTCTAAATAGTCAATAAATGAATTTAATAAATAGGTAGTCGCTCTAAAGGTTTGTATGTAAATTATTAGGTGTGCGTTGTCGTTATTATTATGTTACATTTACTTTGAATTGATTTTAAAATAGTTATTATGTACATGAATTGTGAAGTTTGTTTAACTGACGTAATTCAGATTGTTAGGGTTCCACCCGGTACCGTGTGCAGGGACGCACACGATATCAGGATGGTCGATTGTTAGGGTTCGCTAATTTGCATTTTTATTAAATTAACTTGAAACGCAAAAAGACTAGTTTTCAGACCAGTAACTATTTGATTTGAATATTTCGTACTGGCAACACTTTATTTTGTCGGTTGGTCGTTGGATGCTTCTGATTGGCTAACCGATGAGAGGCCAGCAGTTTGTCGTCTGTGATTGGTTGACGAGATTAAATCGTTAACCAATCACAGAACCCGATTTTACCGCGTAAATTATTTGAAACCTGAGAGGCGAAAAAGGGTCGGTTAAACATTCTGAATCGAGCGGTTGGACGAGAAGGTCGTGTGAAGGAATAAAGTTGTGTTCCCTGTCACCTGTAGTTTCTTCAATATCTCACCTAAGCATCCTGAAAGTCTAAACCTAACTCATAGTCTCAGCTATTCTCATATTAGAAACCTTGATCTGGTTGAGTTTGTCTGGCTTTGTGTATTACATTGTATTAAACAGAACTTGTAAAATGTGAGTGTGAAAAGAAAAGTCCTCTCAAATCTGTGTGATTCTTTTTCAAAAGACCATCTCAGACACTTATCTGAATGTCTATAGACTCGTATGATCTGACCAAGACAATGTCTGGACTTTCAAATAGGTAATCTATGATCTCTGACTTTGTTTCGAATTATAGGGTAAACACTACACCAATCAATTGACATACTTTTTAAGAGCTGTCAAAACGCGGTTCTGTCATAGATTTTGTATGGCAATAGCACACTGTGACGTCTCTGTGTGGTCACTCATGACTCAACTATTTATTGATTTCAAAGCAACTAAAAATGTAATCTGCCAATTAATTGAAAATAAATCGGGTTGTCCGGCCAAAAGTAAAGTTTTTTTTAGAGATTGGTGTCGTGGAAATTATTTAATGATGGAAATTATTAGATCTTCTACCCTGGTGTCACCGTCGGACTGCCAAGTCACAGGTCTCAAGTTCGAACCCAAAGCACACACCTCTAGTTTTTCGGATGCACGTACGTATTGTATAATTATTACTTGCTTCGGTGAAGGAAAATATTGTGAGGAAACCAGCATGCCTGAGAGATATTTCTTGACGGCATGTAAAGGCAGGTCAGAGGGCCATGGGTGGCATTAAACTCTGACACTAACCATACGATAGAGTAGAAGAAGAAGTCACAAAACACCGATCTTATCTAGTTTTTATTAAAAACATTATTTTATTTTATTAATAAAATACCATGTTTCCTCAGACAAAATACTTCTTCAAACCACTATTCACCATAATAAATAAATAAATAAAAATAAAATAAAATAAAAAATAAAAATACTTTATTTCAGACCTTGATCCATATGATGTTAGTAATACACACTACTTATAAACTATGTTAGTGACTAACGAAAAACAAGATTTAATTCATATATCTGCTGCACTCACCAGACGCACCGGGTATATGTACATGTACACGTACCCAATGCGCCATAATGGTGCAGCACGGCCTATCACTAATGACCCTCAGGATGTCATTGCCGCTCCCCCGCACTCTGCGCATCATAGAAGCAGTCTTCTTACGTAAAATGGTACTGAAACCATCAGTACGCGCTTCCGCAAACATTCCTGACGCGCTACAGCAACGTGGGAGCCCCAACAACATCCTGAACGTATTATTATACTGAACTCTGAGGGCGTTGTATGCCCTCTGCGTATATCGAACCCACAGAGTGCACGTGTACAATGATTGACAGAACGCCTTGAAAAGAGTTATTTTGACTTCTGGTGTACAACGTGCGAACCTGCGGGCCAACATGTTGCATCGAACAGCCAACGCCCTCCGTTCTCTTTCCATATTCGCATCATCCTTCAGGTCCTCCGTAACTATGTGCCCCAAGTACTTAAAATCTAGCACTCTTTCAAGGGCCACACCCCTTAATATAACCGGTGGCATATTATGTGCTGGTTTTTTATGCTTCGCCCTAAACACAAGCAGTTTGCTTTTTTGCACGTTGTATACAAGCCCATGCGCTTCAGCATAGGCCTCACAGACCGCCAACAACTTCCTGAGTGCGCTAATTGACGGACTCAGCAGCACCATGTCGTCCGCGTAACTAATACTATTGACACACAGTCCGTCAATGGAACAACCAACACGAGTGCTACTGAGCTCGACAATCAGTTGGTTAACATACAGGTTGAAAAGCGCTGGTGAGGTCAATCCACCCTGTCTCACCCCGCATTCCAACCTGTACTCCTCAGACAACTCGTTGGCCCATCTAACTTGATTGGTTTGATGGCCATACCAATACTGAAACATATTTATTATAGCGTCAGGCACTTCCGCTTCGCGCATCTTACACCACAAGACGTCGTACCTTACCAGGTCAAATGCCCTGGAAAGGTCTAGGAAAGCCGCATATACAGGCGTACTTCTCTCCGTATAGTACCTGACAGTATGCTTGAGGGCCAAAATAGCACATTCAGTTGATAACTGGGGCCTAAAGCCGAACTGAGCATCATAATCACTGTACCCCACTCTTTTTTAAGCCAGTATTATGTAATATGTACCTACTTAGTTAGAACATAAAATACATAGTTAAATGGATTCTGACTGCAATGAATTTCGGTAATAATTGCATGGTTCCTTACAGCTGATGTAGTTACATCGGTTTTAATAAAGTAGCAGTAGTTATATAGCAGTGACGTACATACATAGCTACGTTAAATATAACCCAAAGTACATAACAAGGTTGGAGTGTACATATAGTAGGCTTTGTGATAATTTTAGTTTAAATACACTCACATCTTGTTAATACTTGTGAAAACATTTGGGCGGCGCGTGATAAAACAAACGTAGCTACTGTTTGAGATCCCATCGAAACTATTGATTTATACTATAGTAAGAGCTGATTTTATCATTCATAAAGATATTCTCGAAGATAATAAGCAAATTAAAACAGAAACGATAAAAAATAAGTCAGTCTGACAAAATGCTAGATAATAAAAATAACTGTCTACCTAAATTAAATAATTAGAATAGAATAAGAATAAGAATAATTTATTTAAAAGAAGAAGGTTTACAAAAGTATACATTTAAGTGCAGTAGAGTTATTTTTAACAATTGTATAATTAGTGCTTATAATTAAACTACAATTACAATATATAAAACAGTTGCTGCCGTTGCTGGTAACGAAATTGTCAAAACAAATGTTAGGTAGCGACCTACCTGATCTAGGTTTATTTAAACCTGTGTTTCAGGCCATCACTTTACATTGCATAATTTAATTAGGACAGTAAAAGTTTTCAGAATAAAATAAATCTAATAACAATTACAACAAAAATCAAACTGGTACAAAAACAATAAACATTACAACTAATTTTAGGTAGGAGATGTGTACAAAGTAGATACGAGGGCATAACATAATCAAACTAAGACTTCTAGAAGTTTTTCCGTGTCCGTGTAATTAAGTGTCGCTAAATAATCTGATATTACAAATCTACATTTCCTATAACTTAGACAATAGAAGTTTAGTTTCTTGTTCAGTCAGGATAAACAGACGTGCCACAAATCTTGACGACGTAAATAGCGCCCTACTGCAGGTTCATAATTGGTTTACCGCTAATAATTTAGTACTAAATGGGAAAAAAACTAAGTGCATAAGATTTGCTTTACCAAATGTCAAAAGTAGTGATTGTGACATAGTATTGAATCAAGAGAAACTTGAATTTGTCAATAAAACGGTTTTCTTGGGAATTACGCTTGACCACAGGCTACAATGGGGTCCTCATTTAACATCTCTTGCAGGCCGGCTGAGCTCAGCAGCGTATGCTGTTAGAAAAATCCGTCAATTTACTGATGTTGATACGGCGAGGATAGTCTATTTTAGTTATTTTCATAGTTTTATGTCATACGGTATTTTACTATGGGGACGTGCTGCAGACATCGAGTCTATTTTTATTCTGCAGAAAAGAGCCATCAGAGCCATATATGAATTACGTAGACGCGATTCTCTAAGAGAACTGTTTAAGGAAATTAATATCATGACAGTACCTTGTCAATACATCTATGAAAACATCATGTACGTTAGGAAAAATCTGCATTTATTCAGTAAAAGAGGTGACAGACACCACTATAATACTAGAAATAGGGACCAACTAGTTCAGCCAGGATTCAGGCTTGCTAAAGTAGATTCATCTTTCATGGGGTACTGTTTAAAATGTTACAATAAAATACCTCCCCACATTCTACAACTGAATGAGACGAAATTTAAATCTTGTGTAAAACGCACACTATGTAGGCAAGCATATTATAAGCTGGGGGATTACATTGAGGATAAAAATGCTTGGCTAAATGCTGGTCCTGCTCCGCAACCTTAGATGCAAACTTATTGGACAATTATTGTGGTAGCTGCAGAAGATTGTAAAAATATTCTTGCATTGTATAGATTCCATCTCTTAGTATTGTATAATTGCATAACACATGTGTGAGTACCATGTACCGTAAAGCTACCATTTGCATTTAGTTATGTTTCATTGACTTGAATATGCCTTGGTGGCTGAGAGAATGTCATGCTCGCTTAAATGTCTTGCTGATGGTGGTGGGTGGGTCGGGTCATTTAGTTCTCTACAATATGGTTGAATTGAATGGCGCTGATTCATGCGTCATGTTCGTGAACGGGCGCTGTCAGTCGGGACTGGTCATCTCTTAGCTGCCGTGGATCATTTGAATTGCTTTATTTTTAATTGTTGATTTATCTATTTTTACTCTGGACGCTCTTATTGTGCACGTCTTTCTACATCGTTCTCACATATAAGTATAATCTCAACATGAAAGATGTAACCAAGATTTTGTAACAACATTTTTGATTGAAAAGAGTGTCCATGGAGTTTCTTGCCCGTTCTTCTCCATAGAGATCTACGTTAGGGAATGGGCAACTACAGTACTTTCTCAAGTTATTATGCCTTGTGTCTGTGACTGTAGCTTCGCTTTATTTTTTGTTTTATCGACATTCAAAAGTGCCGTAATGGTCTAGTTGAAATAAATGATTTGAGTTTGAGTTTGAGTTTGAGTTTGAGTCTATTATACAGAAAAGGACCTAAAAACACATAGAATCGACTAGCAAAAGCATGTTTAGTTTGAGGCTTTGAGCAAACCAGGTCCTTCCTTCTCCTATCGGAAGGAACTTCGTCATAGTGAAGGGTAGAGTGCTGCTGCAGTATAATGTGAAGAACAAATAATTGCCGTACTGTGAGCACATTACATGCTTTGTAGAGCAGCTGTGTCGGAAATCTAAACGGACGAAAGGTAGCGACCTTTAGAATTGCTCTTTGAGCACGTTCTAGAGGGAGAAGAATTGAATTTCCCGCGCCACCCCAGGACGTTATGCAATACGTTAGAATAGACTGACACAAAGCTAAATAAACCTGTTTTATTAATTTATACTCGGCTACATTACGTAAATACTTAAAAACATATATTAGTTTGCGAACTCTAGTGCATAGTAACTCGATATGTTTACGGAAATTTAAATTGGAGTCAATTGTGACACCAAGATATTTCAAATGGTCAGCTTTTTCTAAAGTAGGGCAAGAACATGCAGTGTCAGCGGACGTGCTACAGGTATGCGCGTTAATGACTAAGTTAGTAAGCGGTGTGTTAGTATTTCTCATAGTAAATGAAATGTATTTTGTTTTATCAGCATTCAGTGTTAGAAAATTATCTTGGAGCCAATTAGATACAGTGTTAAAACCATTCTGAGCATGTTCATAGGCCTCTGCTCTTGATTTAGCTGCAAACAACAGGGCAGTATCATCTGCATAAGACATTACAACACCATTTTTGAGTGGGAGGCTGCACAGGTCATTAATATAGATTAAAAATAATGTTGGCCCTAATATACTGCCTTGTGGAATTCCAAAACGAGTATTAGAAAGATCAGAACTTGTGTGCGGACCAATTTTTACACATTGCTGTCGATCACTAAGATAATCAGATAAAAGTAAAAGCTGCGCTCCTCTTATCCCAAGAGTTTCAAGCTTCTGCAAAAGACTAGTGCAAGAAATAGTGTCAAATGCCTTAGCAAGGTCTAGAAAAATACCAACTGTATACATACCCCTGTCCAGATTTGTAGAAACGTAATTGATCAATTTATTTACTGCTTGGCTAGTGGATTTTTTGGGCCTAAACCCAAATTGATTGTCTGAAAGAAGCTTGTTATCTTCCAGATATTTAATTAGTCTACTATTTATTATCTTTTCCAAAATTTTTGATATACCCGTTAGTACTGAAATGGGTCTGTAGTTATTCACACTCATTTTGTCGCCAGACTTGAAAATAGGTGTGACCACAGACTTTTTTAGCAATTTTGGGAATATCCCATTAGATAAACATAGCTGAAAGATGTGGGTAAGCGGGGGGGCCAGTAGGTGTTGAAATCTTTTTAGTACGTTATTGGGTATATCATCCCACCCCGTTGCGCTATAATTCTAACAACTTCGTTGACGTCCGTATCCAGTAAGACAAAAGAGTTCAACGTGGAGGATGTCCCTGTTGGGTTTTGAGTAGGAGGAGTTCTGATATTCATGAATTTTTCAGCCAAGTTTTTACCAACGTTGACAAAAAAGTGGTTAGCCTTATTTGCTGTTTCGGATGGGTTAATTTCAGATGTCAGTAAATCCAACGGAGGTTCGGAATTTTTTTGACCTCAGTGTATTGGTTTTTATAAATTTCCACACAAGTTTACTATTTTTCCCCGCCTTCTCGAGTTCATGTTTGTCGTACTGGTTTTTTAGTTTTTTCAACAGTTTATTACAGAAATTACGATATCTTTTATAGGTAACAGAAAGTATTAGATCATTTGGTGCAAGTTTTGATTTTAGGTGAAGTTTGTCTCTGTGTCTTATACAACGAACGAGACCGTAAATCAAAGTCGTAAGACTTACTCATCACCACAAGGTACAAGTATGGCCTCAATCGGTTTCCATTCCCGTCCACGTGCGTTGAGCGAGCGTGTGCGTCCCGTGTTTTGGTCCGTATGTGGTAATATTTCAGGTTTTTGTTATACGAGTCTCCCGGGGCGCGGAACTTCATTATATACGATGTAATGACCTGGATACCGCCAGCCTTCCTCTGTTCTACACATATTATCTGGCATTTATGATATTTGAGGTCTTTACATAGTACAACTATTTAAGGGGTTATTTATATTGCGGAATTACGATGAGTCTATTCAAGTTAATCTATAAAGGGAGAATATAATGTAGATCTCTAGGTTACTACGAAGATACAATAATAACCAATTGTCCTCAGGCAAAGACTGACAGATTGTGTCATTGGTGCAGCGGTTGCAAACGTTGCAGCTCGCGATCCTGGTATTATATTGTGCAAGGTCACTTTAATGTTCTCCCATTAGTAGTTCCCGGTGGCGGCACTGAGTCTAAATCAGTGTCCGATTGATGTCAATAGGCTTGCCCCGTTGGTTCTCTTCGGTAAAACAGGCGTGATGTTTTGTATTACGGTACAAGTTCAAGCAAACATGATTTTGAAGTCATATTAAGGAAACTGGAGTATTTATCTGCAACCGTATCCTAGCTATACATGCACAGTTACCAGTATGTGTGTGTGAGTGTGGAGGGGGGGCTCCTACTACGTCTTAATAGCTCTCTTATTTAGCAGTAAAGGCGGCTGATGGACTTTAGCACATATTTCCTTGTCTTCCGTATCCGGGCCGGCTTATGGCCCGGATAATGGCCATAGTGGGCCGGCGGCCGGCCGCGCTGATCATACGGCCCTGGTTATTACTATATGTTATGGCTTGTTATACTGTTATGTCAGATGGACATTACTGAGGTGTCGGGCATCTGTTGTGAGACATGGGTGTAGGTATGCTTTTTACTTGGTTGCAAATGTTTTAGCTTACAGTGTTTTTTTTGGAAAAAAATATTTTTATGTTACGATTTTTTTATTTTCCTACGAGCACCGATTTTTTCTTAATGTTGTCAGTATTAAGTATTTGGAAATGATTTTCAGTATTAAATTTTTGTTCTCTTGAAGATATTAAGTCTTAGGCTTCATAAAATATGTTACATTGCAAGTCTTACACCAAACAATGTAGGTACTCCATTCTCAGTCGTAAATATGAAACATTTACACAGTTATGAGTCACAGAAAAGACGTTCAACAAAGCGAAACTAAAAATTCCTGTACCTTGTTAGTAAATTAGTTATGTAACAGCCAGGTACAGTGCAGACTACAGGTGTTTATACTATTTAAGAAAATGGTGAGTACCTCAGACAACCAGAAGACACAAGTTATCAAAACTACGAACTTCAAACAGGCTTATCGTATCACTTCGCCCGGGGCTCCGGAGGGCTCTCCCGGCCACTGGCGCGGATGTAAACGCTGCATAGTAACATCAAACGTTGTTAGGACCACTTGACTTGTGTTTAGCGAACAATAAGCAACGATTGCATAAAGGCGGGAACAAACAGCGCCAGTGACAGGATAGTGCACAGTGCGCGGTGCCGGAGGTGCAAACGGTGCAGCTAGCGGGATGCATGTGTTCAGCTGATGAATAAATACTTTACAATGTTTGAATGTGTTTTCATATAGGTATATTCCTTAAGATTAGATGTAGGTTTTATGTAAATATGCAGTATCCTTATTTAGATTATATTTTAGTATTTTCACAAAACTAATTATAGATCCAAATAATACTAGATGATTTGAAAATAAGCGGATCAAAATACAAATTCCTGCTCCAACTATTTACCCGAGGGATATGTCGTAGATGGCTACATTATTATACTAACCTTAATATCCGACAGAATAATGATGAATATCCCAAGAATTTGCATCGAGCCGCGCCCGCTGCGGCCGTCACTGTGGCGGTCCAAACAAAATTGACGTTTTCCCTAATTTGCATACATTGGCGCTAAACTGGCAACACATTTGCACGTGTATATATTTTAATATCGTACCTACCTATATGTGGGGCCGTCGTCAATTTGCTTTTAATACGTTGGACAGTGTTAGCGTTAATGATGAATAATTTAGGCTGTCCCGGGGCGCGCTCGTCGGGCGCCCCGTCACTCGGCACAGGCGCGCGGCAGAAGGTGCGCGGCGCGGGAGTACAACGTACGTTGTGTTGACGATTGATATCACAGAAATAGCCTTATCTAAACAGTTCTTTGTAAACTCCATTTTAGAATAGAGGTATACTGTTTAAGGAAGGTTTGTGACCGGAGCTTTATCATTCCTCAGTGAGAGTAAACCTTCTGCATGTTCCGCCGTCACCCCTCCGCTCCGAGATGACCGCGCGCCATTAGTCCGCGCGCGCGCCGCCATTACCGAGCCTCCCTTATAAATTACCACAACAGGCGACAAAAATACTCGTCCAGTACAATTTATGCCTCGCTAGCGTCGCCCTGCGACCGCACTCGTGAGTGCGACTCTTAGACAAATAGCGGGTACATCGCTTTGTGTGGCCTACTTATGAGTTCATACGTTACGACTAGCCTGGGAGCCCACAGCTGACCTACGAGATGTGCTCCAGTTTCAGTTATGACACATTTGATACGACAACTAGCTGAACAAATGAAACTTTGCTAAAAATATAATGCCTAACTAAGTGGTAGAAGTCTGATACGGGCTTAACTTGGACGTCATATTATACTTAAGCTCAGTACTTAGCGGGAACAGTAACTCGTGTGGAACTGCCAACAATGTGTCTGGGATTTAGCCATTCACGAGTAATTAGACATTATTTAAATAAAATATGGCGTATTTATATTAAAGAAGCTGAATATTTTCGATATATGACAATAAAAATGATAGTGAGTGCTGATCGTAAACTGCGGACGTATATTCGCGTCACAAATGACCGCTGTAAATTATGTGCGTTTTAATTCGCGCGGCTTCGCTGCGTCCGCCATTTGTCAAAAACAATCACACATAAAACAATGAGGCGTGTCATCGCCGACCGACAAATGGACGCGGCGGCGGCGTGTCTCGCGACAAAAATCACACGAATAATATCGCGCGTCATACGTCACCGAGCACAATGCACAATGCACGTTTTTATTTAATCACTGCGGCTATCAGCGGTGCCTACAACTATCTGTACTACAAGAACACATCGGACTATCTTATTTCAGGCATGCAGCGTTAAATTGTGTGCTCTTCCTCCACCCACATGGTACTTTAAATTCCTGTTTAGATGCGACCTTCTAAATTGTGAGTCGACAGTTCTCGGTTCGGTTCCCGGGACGTAGTCGTGTGTTCCCGGAATATTGCTCAGCTGGAGTCGAGCTAGTAAGTTACCGCATGCTTTGCCGACGCCGAGTTATCGAGCGCCACAAAACTGCGGCTCGCTACGCCCGAATAATTTGCTCGTATGTGTAACACAATATTGTGTTAGAATATTCTTTTTGTGTTTAAAATAATATTTACTTGTTCAGTACGCATGTCCGCGCCGTGAAGCATCACGGAAATTGAAATGCGTGTGAAACACGCGCCACACGTCAACGTCACTCGAATATAACGTAACGTCAGAATCACAAAAAATCGCATTTGCAGCGACGCGATGCGGCTCGGTGCGGCTCGGTGCGCCCGATGCGTTGCGGTGCGGTCGGGTAAGTGGGTCGCGAGTCGCTGCGCACCGCGTGTACCAACAACAAAACGTGAAAACAATACACAGAAAAAAAAAGCGTGCTTGTGGAGGCGCGCGCGGTGATGCGTGTTGCGATCCGTGTAACAACGCGCGGCTGATTGCCCCTGAAAGGATGAAGCGAAACAAAAAAAATGTGTCCCGCCCCGTCTGTATATTGCTGATTAAAACAGAGCGACACAGTACAAAGCGATTATCGGACCGTACATCGTCGTCTATTACTTTACCACCGCGCGCGCCCCGCACCCCGCACCCCGCCCCCGCGGTCTCCCGCCACTCGTCAACTGTTCGCTACAGCATTGTTTTCACATTGACGTTGGATTCATTTGTTATTATTATTATTTTTTATACATCATTCATCATTGCACACAAAACAAAAAATATTTGAAATCAATTAGGTATTTTATTTGGGCACCTACAAATTTTTTTTTTTTTTGCTGGCCTGCGTCGTGTCCCACTGCTGGGCAAAGGCCTCATAACTTATTTTATTTTATTTGGAACAACAAACAATTACATAATAAAGCTTACAGACGGATGGGGCAGTTCGACTTCCCCTGCTCAGGCATCACGGAAGCAGGATGGAGAAGACTAGGAGACCGCAAGACTACATGGAAGTGTAGCAGTTGCAAATTATCAACGCTAGCCGTATCCAGTCCCCGAGCTGATTCCGACAAGAACTCGCCAGTAGATACGGAAACAATCATAACTGAGCTCAAGCGGCTATCTTCACAAATGGAAGCCTTGCCAGCCCTGGTCGCGAGCGTCAAAGCTGTACAAAACGAACTTATCGAGCTCAAGACTTTAAAGGTAGAATTCTCAGAGGTGAAGTCGTCGCTGCAGTTTGTTAGTAACAAAATGGATGAGCTGACCTGCAAAGTAACAACTCTGGAGCAGGATATTGATTCAATGAAGAAGACCAAAGATGACATCTCAAAGTTGCAGGACCGCATTACTAAATTAGAGTTCCTTCAAAGGGAGGGTGAGCAGAGGTCCAGGATGAACAACATCGAAATCAAAGGAGTGCCAATAACTAGCGATGAAAACTTATTCTCAATAATGGCTAAAATCGGGGATGTTATTGGATGTCATATACCCAAGGAGCAGATCAACTACATAGCCCGAATTCCAATGCGTAGTGATCCACTTCATAAAAATATAATTTGTTCGGTGCATAATAGTTACAGCAAAAATAACTTTGTTTCTGCGGCGAAAAAGCACAAAACCTTAAATGCTGCTCACCTAGGTCTGCAAGGCACGAACAGGATCTACGTAAATGATCATCTTACGCTAGATAATAAAATTCTCCTGAACCAGACCAAAGCACGAGCCAAAGAACGTGGTTTTGAGCACGTTTGGGTCACGGGCTGCAAGATTTTTCTTCGAAAAAACTTTACATCTCCAAAACTCCACATCAAGACGGAGCAAGACTTAAAAAAGTTCTTATTTTAAAAGTTCTTGTACTGAGAATGTCGATTCAACGTCCGGGTAAGTTCAACATCGCTCACTCCGCCTCATTAAGTTTGAGAACCACAGTTGTTCGTTTTTTCTACGCATTCCTTTCTCGCCGTCCTTTTGTTTGCTTATCGCTAGTTTTTAACCAGTTTGTACATTATTGCTATTACGACTTTAAATCTTCCACTCGTTATCTTAAAGATGTGTATTGCTTACTGACACGTAGCAGTCTACCTTACAATAATTATTTTTTATTTCTTACCTTTCATATAATATGTACTATGCTCTACGGATCTTGTTTGTATGGAGATAAAGTTTTATTTGCCTTGCTTGTTTTCATCTCTCAATACTTAAAAAAATACTATTTTAACGGATTGAATGTGCCTTTTATTCTTTTTTCTATACTTACTCTAGTGTTTTTTATGACTTATAATGGCACCTATTAGCATTTTTTATCAGAACGTCCGGGGACTGCGAACTAAAACAGGTGCTTTCTACAGAAATATATGTGCTAATGATTTTGATGTTATCTGCTTGACTGAGTCTTGGCTAACTGATGGTATCTCCGATTCCGAATTATTTGACGACAGATATATGGTATGGAGACGGGACCGGGATTATACTAGTACAGGTCAGACTATGGGTGGGGGGGTTTTAATCGCCGTTAGGCGTCAGATTGTGGCTCATGCGCGCGGCGAGTGGCACTCATCGGCAGAAGACCTATGGGTCACATTAACCCTGCAACAAAAAAGACCCAGGACAACATACAAAATGCATATATGCGTTGTTTATATTTGCTCTCAGAACCTAGGTAACTCATTAACAACTCAGCTGGGTAACTTTTCTGATAATTTGACAAATATTATAATGGAGCACCCGGTTGACAAGTTTATTGTCCTGGGTGACTTTAACCAATCCAATATAACCTGGGTCCCTGCAGGTGATGGTTATTCTCTCCACCCCACAAACCTGAGTGGTGAGGTCCAATCCACTTTCTTTGACAACATTAACGCATGTAACCTGTTGCAGTACAACTGTCACCCTAACAAAAATAATAAGATTCTGGACTTGGTGTTTTCCAACACCGAAGTATCTGTCTCCTGCTGCATTGATCCCCTAGTTCCTGAAGATCCGCACCACAACGCTTTATGTATCACGGCGGACTTTGTTCAGCTGCATAGTCTGCCAGCTCGTCCCTATGTTAAATACTTGTATCGCTCTGCTGACTATGCAGCAATTAAAGATGATCTTAACATTGTTGACTGGCAATTCGAGTTGGGCCATAGGTCACTGGATGACGCCGTAGCATTCTTTTATGATGTTTTATTTAAAGTACACAAAACTTATATTCCAACGAAAACAGTTGTTTCCCAGTCGAAATACCCCCTCTGGTACAAGACTCCGTTAGTAAAAATTATTAAAGAAAAATCGAAATTCCACGCTAAATTTAAAAAGTATGGGAACGATTCGGACTACCAATCTTTTGTATTGTTACGGAAACGTGCAAAGGATTTGGAGAAGACCATGTTTGATGATTACATGGCCAATGTAGAATCTGCTATTCGTAACAACCCTCGAGCCTTCTGGAGCTACGTAAAATCAAAAAAACAAAACAACTCCTACCCTTCTGTGCTGTGGTTTGGAGACCGCTCGTCTAGCGATGGTGAAGAAATTTGTGACTTCTTTGGCGAGTACTTTCTGTCAAACTTTTGTGAATCCACCAGCTCTGAGAGTAGTGCGGAATATCATCTTATCAGTGAGCGGACTGATTACAGTCCTTACGATATTGCCGCTATCGAGGTTTGTGAAGACGAAGTTATGAAACTGCTAAGGCACCTGGACTTAAATAAATCTGCTGGTCCGGACAAGCTCCCGCCGGTTTTCATATTTAACTGTGCTGCAAGTCTCTCGGTCCCTCTAACAATACTATTCAGGCGAACTCTGAATACCGGGGTTATGCCGGCTATATGGAAATCGGCTTATATTACTCCTATTCATAAAAAGGGACCGAGAAACTGCGTGGACAACTACAGGCCGATATCCAAGTTATGCGTTTTTGCTAAAATATTAGAAAAAATTGTGTACAGGCAAGTTTACTCTGCTCTCAGGCTCAGTTTCAGTGAACACCAGCATGGATTCTTGGGTGGTCGGTCAACTACTACAAACCTCGTTCTCTGTAGTGACTTCTTGTCAGAGGCTATGTCTAATCGTTCCCAAATCGACGTCATTTATACGGACTATGCCAAATGTTTCGACAGAATTGATCACGAAGTTCTCATGCGGAAACTTCTATCGATGGGCATTAGGGGTAATCTTTTCCGTTGGTTTAAGTCATATGTGGAGGACAGGTGCCAGACTGTTGTGCTGAATGGGTATTCATCAAGGTCAATGCGTATTCCATCTGGAGTTCCCCAAGGATCTTTATTGGGGCCGCTCTTATTCAATTTATTCGTTAATGATATTGATTCTTGCTTCCTTCACTCTAAAATTCTTCTATACGCGGATGACATGAAAATTATGTCTAAGATATCCACCTTGTCAGATGCTCTATCATTGCAGGAGGACCTAGATAGGTTTCAGTACTACTGCATGACTAACAAGCTCCATTTAAATGTTTCCAAGTGTTACGTGTGCTCCTTCACTAGGAAGCCCGTACCTATCATATTTGACTATAAACTTTTAGACAGATCCCTTGCTAGGGTTAGCACAGTCAAAGACCTGGGTGTAGTATTTGATTCAAAATTATTATTTGATCAACACGTGGAACAAATCATTAATAAAGCATCAAAATCACTAGGGTTCATTTTGAGAGTCTCGTCCGAGTTCAGGAACATCAAAACCATTAAAATTCTCTACTGTACTTTTGTTCGCAGTCACCTTGAGTATGCCTCTCAAGTTTGGAATCCCAACAGTAATAGTTTAATATCAACAGACACTATAAGCACAAGTGTTATCTAACGTTAAAAAGTCGAAGTGAATAAGTTCAAAACACAATCAGTGACAATAGTGAAACAGTGTCGCCAACTGGAATAAAGTGCAGTAAAACAGTGCCTGTTGCATCAATTTTCATCACCATTGTACGGTGAATATGAATTAAACAGTACGGATCCATAAAGTGTTATAATAAAACATAATAAAAGCTAAAATAGCTATTCAATAAAATCTGTGTTAAAGGTACCTACATAGAAAAGAAAAAAAAACAACTCATTATTTACCAAGCAACCGTCACATCTGATTATTGACATACGCAAATAGAGCTTAATTTCGTCATCGTTCATAAGAACCAAATAGCGCTTTGAGTCTAATCGCGACTGGCGTGTGCGGTGGCCCAAGTTCGAATCCCAACAACTGTAACTCTTTTTGTAAGTTTGTTGAGACCGTCATGCCGCGTACATCGCCACCTGCCGGCCAATCGAAGAACCAAACTGGTAATATAGTGGATGGGACTCAGGGATCCATGCGTAAACGTCCCAGAATAAATAACAACAGCTCGATTGAAACATCGCCTGAGAAATCTGATGACGAAGCGACTCATCGATCAACAATTACACCCGAAGTGATTCGAGACATTATACGCACAGAACTACGTAGCCTTCTAACCACCGATATTAGGAACATTGTACAAGAGAGCGTGAGAACTGAACTTAAGGACATTAGCTCGGAGCTAAACCAGATGAAAGATTGTCTAGAATTTACAAGTAAGCAATACGATGAAATGAAGTTAGTTTTCGAAGAAAAGTCAAAGCAAATAGATCAGTTACAAAAGGAATATAACAACATGATGCCTATCGTAAAAGATTTAACTCTTAAACTGAATCAGATGGAACAACATGCGCGTTCTAGTAACATAGAAATCTTTAATTTGCCTGAATACAAGTCTGAGAACCTAATTGTTACAGTGAAGCAATTATGTAAAGTGGTGTCATACCCGCTTAAAGAAAATGATATTGTTATGGCTACTAGAACTGCTAAACAGAACCCTGAGGGTACGCGTCCTAGATCTGTAGTGGTTAAACTTTCTTCTCCTGCTGTACGCGACGAAATTTTAGCGGGCGTGATTAACTTCAACAAAGCTAATCAGACGGATAAGCTCAACACTGCCCACCTGGGCGTAGCAGGAGATAAGAAACCAGTCTTTGTGGCTGAGCACTTAGCCCCACATAATAGAACTTTACACCATGCTACGAGAATGGCGGCGAAGGAGAAGAACTACAAATTTGTTTGGGTGCGCAATGGTCGTATTTTTGCAAAAAAAAACGAAACTTCTGAACGTCTCCTTATAAAAAACATGGACTCTCTGCTTAAATTAATTTAACACTGTTTTTGCTTGTCTTCTTTGAATGTTTAATGAACTAATAATATAAAATTCGCCGATTTCCAAATATATTACCAAAATACCAGAGGTTTGAAGACAAAAACCCATGATTTGTATCACAATATTTTAACGAATGATTATGATGTTATAATACTTACGGAAACTTGGCTAAACGAGGATATATCTAGTACAGAATTATTTGATGACCGTTACGATGTATATAGAAGAGACCGTAAACTTAATGAGCTCTGTAAGAAGAGGACTGGGGGAGGGGTACTGATCGCTGTTTTAAAAAAACACAATTCTGTCGACATGTCGTTTCACAACAGTTTGTGTGAAGATCTATGGGTTAAAGTTCATGTTAAAACTAAACACAAAACAATCAGTCTTTGTCTTTGCGCGGTCTATATCCCATCGCCCGTTAATATTAATGTTCTGGAGCACTATCTTGAGAATGCAGGCAAAGTCATTAGCACAGAGGGTAATACTCTCATTGCAGGAGACTTCAATCTAACTAATATAAACTGGCTTAATAACGATGACAGTGGCTTCCTTGTTCCTGAAACCACAAATTGTTTAATCAACCACCTTTTTACTGAGTTCGTTGCATTGAATGGTTTAGAACAGTTTAATTGTGTCAGGAATGATAAATCAAGGGTCTTAGACTTAGTTTTAGCTAATGTAACAAATGTTAAGGTGAACGAATGCATTGATCCTCTATCTAAGTTAGACATACATCACCCTCCTCTAGTGATCAATTTAGATATAAAACCTGAGAGTACTCTGAACAGCAATATGTTGCCTACCCGAAACTATCACAAAGCTGATTACGAAGCCATAACACGAAATCTCGACTCTATTAACTGGACTGAAACATCGGAAAGCTGTGAGACTATGGATGATATGGTTGAAGTATTTTACAAAAAGATTATGAGTGCTATAAACGACCATGTTCCTTTTTCATATAAAGTAAACAATAACAAACACCCACCGTGGTTTACGAAAGATCTCATTAAATTACTCAAGCAAACATACAATTTAAGAATACGAGTTAAAAAATATAATAACGCTATGGATAAGGTTAGTTTAGGGTTGTTGAAGGAGAGGTGTCGGTTATTAAACAAATCATCTTACATGAACTATATTAAAACAATAGAGGCTAGAATAAAAACTAATTCCAAGTACTTTTGGACATATATAAAACATAGGCGTAAAAATAAAAGTACAATTCCGGAAAAAATGTTTTTAAACAATGATGTAGCCGACAACAGCACCGATATCTGCCAATTATACGCAAAGAACTTCTCATCGGTGTATAATCAGAACCATCCGAAACAACAAAATCATACATCGAACAGTTTATTGCATTGTGAAAGCCTGAATGTTTTGAGTCATATTACACTTACAGAGGATATGGTTGCTAACAAACTGAAATGTTTGGACGTACGCAAAGGACCGGGTCCTGATGAGCTTCCCCCAATTCTTCTTGCGAAGTGTGCGAGGTCATTTGCCACTCCCTTAACCTATCTTTTTAACCGCTCACTTCACTCAGGTTGTTTTCCGACCGCGTGGAAAAGGGTTAAAATAGTCCCTATTTTTAAAAATGGTAGCAAAAACAATGTTCAAAATTATAGACCGATATCGATAATTTCTATCATACCTAAAGTTTTTGAGCTGTTAATTTATCCCAGTTTGTACAGCCACTTGAAAAATCATATAGTAAGTAATCAGCATGGTTTTTTTCAAGGAAGATCAACTCACTCTAATTTGGTGGCTTTCGCAGAAAATGTGATAGAGCATGTGGACCAGCGGATCCAGGTTGACGCAGTATATACTGATTTTAGTAAAGCGTTCGACAAAGTGGACCATCAACTGTTAATTCTAAAACTAGGGAATTTCGGAATCCACGGTCCTCTATTGCAATGGTTTCAGTCCTACCTTAGTGATCGTATGTCGTACGTTGTTTTGAATGGGACCCGATCTGAGGATTTTCATGTGACGTCTGGGGTACCCCAAGGCTCCCACCTGGGGCCCTTGCTTTTCAATATTTTTATAAACTCCATAATCCAGTGTTTCCATCACGCAGCATCTTATCTATTTGCGGACGATCTCAAATTGACTCTGCCTATAAAATCTATGCATGATTATTATTTACTGCAGGCTGACTTAGACAGATTAGTTGAGTGGTGCAAAGAAAATAGGATGAGTTTAAACATTGAAAAATGTTTTCATATAAAATTTTGTCGCAATAAAAACATTTATAGCACGAAATACTCAATTTTGGGCAACATTCTCAAGGAAGTAAATAGTATCCGGGACCTGGGAGTGTTGATGGACAGTAAATTGACCTACAATAACCATATTGACAAGATAATATCAAACGCAAACAAAATGCTAGGTTTTGTATTGAGGACCTCAAAACCGTTCAACAACTCTAAAACTAAAATTATCCTATACGAGACGTTGGTTCGCAGTAATCTGGAATACTGTTCACAGGTATGGTCACCTCATTACAACGTTCATAAACAGCGTATTGAACGAGTCCAAAGGAGGTTTTTGTATCATTTATCGTTAAAAACCAGAACCGCGCAACAATTAAAATCTTACAAGGATCGTGTTCTTCACTTTAAACTTCAAAGTCTAAACAATCGCAGAAAAGTACTGGACTTATGTTTCCTTCATAAATTAATGACATCTAAAATAAATACTGACCTTCTGTCAAAAATATCGATCAATGTTCCTAGCAGGTTACCCCGGTCACATACCTATAATCTGTTCAGGCAATCTAGGCACAAAACAAATTTAGGTGAAAACTCTCCCCTTACGAGAGCAACAAAATTGTATAACGCTTTATGGCGAAAAGCTGAACTCGACATAAACCATGATAGTCTGAAGTTATTTAAAAAGAAATTATATAATCACTTTCAATTGGAGGACATTTGAATTATCATTCCAATTATTAATAATGTAATTATCATCACAATTTTAATCTAATTTATATTTTGATTTAATTTTAATTTAATTTAATCTGTATTTATGTTTCTATTTTTAATCTCAATTCCAACCACCATTAATTTGTAATGACATTGCGATGTAAGTAATTAAATTTGAATCTTTTTTGTTTAATAGCATGATTATTTAATTGTACGTAATTTTAATATTTAATCCTATTCAATTATGTTTTTAGAGCATGTGTACCTACTCGATAATGTGTAAGCTGTGGTTACCTGTAATTGAGTGTGCGTTACGAGACCATTTATTCTGCAATAGTTTTAATTTTATATAAGAAATTGTAATGTTGCTCGTTGGTAATCCAAAATAAATAAATAAATAAAAATAAATAAATAAAATAAATAAATCCCAATTACAACTTATACATAAACAGATTGGAAGGCATACAAAGAAAATTCTTGAGGTATATTCAATTCCGGTCTAAAACTTATTCTCCCACTTATCTCCTTCGCTGTAAAAGATTCCATCTACTTCCTCTTTCTGAACGTAGAAGAATTGCTGACTTGGCGTTTTTATTTAGAATCGCCAACGGTTCAACCGAGCTTCCCGAACTGCTGAGCAAAATTGGACTGCGGATTCCTTCTACTTTTCGGCGCAATACCCGTCTATTGCATACTCCTGTGGTAGGAACAAAATACAGACGAAACTCATACTTAATAAGAGCTAGTCATACATATAATGCAATTGGCCAGGGCGTCGACATCGACATTTTCAGTACTAGCATCTCAAAATTAAAAAGGACTCTTTGTAATTTCTTTTTTGATAATGTCAACTAATTGAATGCAATTCGCGCTTTTTGAAACACTTTTTTTCTTAGTTAGTCTTTGACAGCACAAACACTGTCTGCCTTCGTAAATATTTTTGTTTTTGTTTATAAGCTCTTTTCTATCTGTGAAAACTTTTAATTGGCCTTACTTTTTTTTAAATCTTAATAGTGTGTAAATTTTTAGCTGTAAGTTTTCCTAAAACTGTAAAATAAAATAAAATAAATAAAATATAAAGTATTTTTAAAGCTCTTTGTAAACCGATATTGAAATCATATAGGGTGACTGGCAATTAGTGACACGTGATTGTAAGAAAAAGAATAAGAATAATTTATTGTTCAGAAAAGTACATTCATTGCATTGATTCCTGAAACTCACACTAGGATTCCCTGTGTCGTGAGTTCCAGGCTCTTTCGTTCCGTTTACATTTTATTGTTACATAAATGCATCCGCTACAATAAATTCTAAATCTAATCTAATCTACTTGTAATGTAAATAAAAAATAAAGGAATACATGAAGAAAACAGTTATATGTTACCTAAGATATTATGTATATTTGTGTGAATGTTGTGTGTACGTATGTGTGTGTGTGTGTGTGTGTGTGAGAGTCTGTGTGTGTGTGCGTGTGTGTGTGTAGGGGGGTGAATTTAGAAGTTGTGGTGGTGTTGCGAGCCTGAGTTTGAATGAATGTCTTATACCTGTTGTTTATGGAAGTTTGTGATATATAGTTGTGAATATATAATTCTAAATACATATGTACTTATCAAGGTGAGCCCAGTGTGTTTCTTAGGATAAAATGCTTTCTGTGTGCTCATGATATTTATTTATTTAAGCTTCATGTACAAGAGTGGTACATAGGTGGACTTAATGCCACAAGACATGATAATAAACAACTTTTACTTTGGGACGAAAACTGAAATTGCGAAAAAAAATCAGCTATTCAGTACGTTAGGCAAACATAAATGTACTGAACCGCTGTTTTTTTTTTCGCGATCCGCAGCTGCTAGAACTAGTTATAAATAAAATAAAACGAACATGATGCTACGATTACGAGCTACGCGCTACAAGGTCCGGAGCTACGTGCTACGAGGTACGTAGCTACGCGCTACGAGGCCCGGAACTACGCGCTACAAGGTACGGAGCTACGCGCTACGAGGTACGGAGCTACGCGCTACGAGGCACGGAGCTACGCGCTACGAAATCCTGACATAAGTCATAAGTCATTTATTTCTTAACAAAAAACATTGTGTAGAAAAACTTAAAATTAAATTAAATTAATAAGGTTTCGACATTAATAACAAAAAAAAATAAAATAACAATAGCTCCTTTTTACAAAAATTAAATGAATAGTCGAATAAATTAAAAATGATAATAACAAGAATTTCAAAAGATGAAAATAACAATAGCTACTATTACAATAATAAAATTAATAGTCATTAACAAAAAAATATAAATAAGAAAAATGTCAAAACTAAAATAATAATGTCAAAAGATGAGAATAACAATAGCTCCTTTTTACAATAAAAAAATTAATAGTCAAGGCAATACAAATAATAATAAAATTCAATAATAGCTAATATCGCATAATAGGTAAACATGATTGTCATTTTGTCAATTGATGAACTCCTCAATACTGTAAAAGCCTTTCCTCAATAAATACGTCCTTAATTTGTGTTTGAATAAATTTGCACTGGTTATGCTTTTAAATTCCAACGGCAACTTGTTGTATAACAAAAGCATGTTCAGTGAATAAATCAGAGTCAATCAATAATAATCTCGAAGTTTATAGTTATTTTAGCAAATTAAAACTCAGAAATGATCAGGTAAACTAAATAAGGCAGGTACTCACATCATGCAGCCAGGAGAGTTTCCTGGCGGGCGGGTTGGCGCGCACGTGGCACTCGAAGTACACGTCGTCGCCCTCCTTGATGTCGCCGGCCGCCAGCGAGCTGCCCAGGCGCAGCCGCACCACCGGTGGATCTACAACGTATATATGCAACTAAATACGATCCAGAAGAAATGAACACACATCGCGTTTAACAAAGTTTTTTGTATTTCTTCAGCATTTTTAATACGATTGACAGTCACATCGTCGTTATGGCTGAAAGCTTAATGTAAATTAACATTCGTCACGTCACCTCGTCCATTTGTCGAACACTTTATAAGAAAATTTTAAGTTATACGAGTATTAGTGTTATAGATGAGATTTAAGTGATGGATATTATGACGATTGTAAGCACGCTACATGGCACGCATGCAAAATTTTACGAAAAGCAAATAATAATTATGTAGGAGAGATAAATAATGCGAAATAAATAATGTAAAAGCTGTTTAATTTCAATAATTAAGTCGCTGTGTAAGTAAGGCACACTTGTAGCCAATAAATGAAATGGTTGTGGCTGCGGCGGCGCCCCGCAGCGCTCCAGCGCTACACAGCGCTTCAGCGCTCCACGGCACACCCACTCGCTTTGAGAAAAACATGTCTATGAGAATAACTGTTTCAGTACAAGAACATATTCATTAGCGCCATTTTATTTCCAACTAATTGTTACGTAGGAATGTGGTCGCTATGAACGACGTTATGACTTTCTCAAAAGTAGTCATTACAGTTTCATGTAACATTGTGAATGTTTAATTTCTTGTTAATTTTATGACTTGCGTGGATTCATAGAGATACACATAAATATTCTTAATTTATACCTACTTAACATTTTTGTTTCTGCAAAACGCTGACGAAGACGTCATATAAATCAAATAAAATGCTCATCTAGTGTATCGTGTTAGATTTATAAAACAATGGTTAGACATGCTGCCTTATGTGGATCAGAATGTTGGGCCACAAAAGGAATGAATGAAAGACATCTGCATGTCGCGGAGATGAGAATGCTAAGGGGGATGTGTGGTGTCACGCGAATGGATAAAGTAAGGAATGAGTATATAAGATTCAGTCTGAAAGTGACGCCGGTGACTGAAAAGATGTGTAGTAATCGATTGTCGTGGAATGCCATGTGACGCGGAGGAATGAGGAGAATGTTGTGAGGAAAGTTTTGAGTAGGGATGAACGTGGATGGGTATTTGAGTAGAGGAAGACCAAAGATATGTTGGATGGACTGTGTTAAAAATTATATGACAAGAAAATAAGCGTCTGAATAGATGACAAAAACTAGAGGAGTATGGAAGAAGAATACACGCTGCGCACTGCGCAGTTCCCAAATGAATTGGGATAAGGGCAAGAGAATGATGATCATGTGTATCGTGTTTCTGTCAAATAGATTACTTCGATGAAATCGACAATCGTGTAATAATATTCTGCATATTATTTATTTTTTATAAGTCAAACATGTACTTCATATAAAGTCCGATATACAGTGGGTCAATAAAACTTATAGTTATAAAGTTCGCAGCACGTGAGCGTGTGACCACCGCTGCCTAGCCGCAGACCTACGGTGCGGTCGGACGCATTCGACCGACCGACCGATCTCAACGACTGACCGACACACCGACACACCGACTGCACGCAAAACCTCACCCGCTGTGATAACAATTATTTGAGGCCTGCAGTAATGCGTTGTTGCAATAAAAACAAAATATAACTTTTGAGAACACTCGTACAAGAGTTGCGACCACAATGTGTGACTGACACACATTGTGGCTTGCCCACCATCAGGGGTTTTAATATTGATAACATAAAAATTGTCGCTAATTAGTCGATATTTGTCGCCAAATATCAGAGTTTGTAAGATATAAGAGTTTATAGGTGGCCGATCTGGAGAGAGTCTCCCCAACTTGGCCACATTTATATCTCAAAAACTAGGGCACTTAGCGAAAATTTGTTTTGTTCCAAATTTTATCGCTAATTAGTCGCAATTTGTGGCTAAGTAACAGATTTAGTCGGGTCTTAGTTTAGAAAGATATAATGAGTTCAATTAGTAAGGTATACTACGACGACCAAATTCTCTTCAAAGTTTATAGTTTTTACTTCGTGCCAGTTTCCATTTTATGAAAGGTCCAATAACTTTAAAAAGTTGATGTTACTCCTTCTTATATTTTGAGAACTCAAGTTAAAGCTAGGTTACAGCTGATGGTTTAGGAGATGTCTATGCTAAGCGTGGTTACGTTGTGAGCCGTGATGCTGCGCTACGTGATGCTACGCTACGTGATGATGCGCTACATGATGCTACGCTATGTGACGATGCGCACTTACAGACGACGTTAATGGTCCAGGAGGTGTCCATGCTGAGCGTGGTGACGTTCGGGTTGTCGGCGCGACAGGTGATAGGTTTGCCGTCATCGTCCAGGGTTGGCACGAAGCTCATCACGCTCACTGTCAGGTTGTCGCGGAGCTCCTCCTGTAACAACCATAAATAATATTATGAACGGTAATATCAACAGTAACGGTCGCAACCATTTTCTACAACCAAAATTCCGAAGCCTGAAATGACTTCCACCTCATTGGGCCCACCTCTCACCAAGAGGCCTGTGCCACATCACTGGAAACAGTGAACCTGAATATGGTTTGCATAATATGGGTGACCATTGTCTAGAAGAAATGGTAAAGTTTAGATTTTTTTGTAACTTTAATAATAAACTACACAAACAAGTTATAGGTCAGTGAATATAATTTAGGTAACATAGGTATATATTAAAAACGTTAAATTAAATTAGTGAATTTGTACCAAAATAAATTATGAATGACAGTAAATACAACAGATTAAGATAGTATAATTGATTTGTCAATTTTCCAATATAGTTCTACGTCAGAAAGGGTAAGCTCAAAGACTACAATTGAATTATCTGAATAGTTTATTAATATGACTTTGCAATCAAATAACAATGTTTTATCTTCTTCATTCTCATTATTATCAAATACAAAATCAAAATTAAATCGCATTAACCGGCGCGGCGCCACCGAGCCGCGGCAGCGGCCGGCTATCCGGCTGAGCGGGCCGGCGCGCGGCGGCGCGCCGATTACGAAACAATCGCCGACACTGACGCGTGCCGTCAGCCGGGATGCGTTAGCGCGCTACTAATGTCACTATTCATGCTTCATATCACACGCCAGGGACTTTTGATTGACTGAAATTAGTTTGTTAGTGGTCTATAGCTAGGAATAAATGTCCTAAACTAAAATATTTTATATTACAAGAGAAATGTATCCTTGGCATTCATTAAATAATTGAATGAGAGTCTTCACATCTTTTTCGAGCATAGGCATCAAGCTACGCCACATGTCATATTATCTGCCTCTTACATTAGTGCTTCCAACGTACTGAATGTTTTGCTACAATTCAAATTCATCTATATTCAGTTTAATCTCGTTACGAGTACTTAATAAACGTCGCTCCGTTGAATAATGTACAACCCCGGCACCGCTAGCACTAACAAAAGATTTCACTAAATTGATATGTGGGGGTGTAGGCAGTTCTCTTCCACACTCCATCGAAATCGCATCTTAAACATGTTGGAATACGGCAGTAAACCTTCTACTCTTAAGAGTACCTTAAGATTTAAAGCTATTGTGGTGAGAGAAAGTATCGGTGTTCTTTCGAACCGGCGCCGGCGAGCGTCCGGTAGCCGGTCGTAAAGCCGTGTAGCAGGCGAGGGTTCCTCGTTAATAAGTAGCGAGTGAAGTGTTCAGTCAACACTAAGCCGGCGGTGCTCGCGACCGGTGACCGGCGACCGGCGCGGCCCCGACTCCCGTCTCGCATTTTTTCCTGCCCAGCGAATAAATTCCCGCTCAAACATTGAAAGGGTTATTGTTTAAACTTGACAACAGAACTGTTCAACGAGATTATAAATAGTGTTCTACATTGTTTTGTTATCACAAAATGGTTTCACTATAAATTCAAATATTCTCGTCATTTTGATCCTGTAACTTTGTTATTCAGTTGTAGATTTTCAATCTAGAATTCATGAATACTATTATAAAATATTTTAATACAGTTTCTCCATCTAACTAACTTATTTGTTCAGTATTCTTAAAACGAATGCCGAAGTACATTTATTTTATTATTTCTTTGTTAGTTGAAACCTTGTAATATACCTTTGCTGGACGTAATGTAGCTTTAGGTAATATAGTAAGTAATAATGTTGCTCTCTATTTGCAGTGAATGCAACTAGGCTTGAATAGAATAGCATGGCACGAGTTGGGCTCGGTCCAGTTGTCCTGAGCAAGGCTTAATTAATATGCGCCGGTTGCACAGTAGGTGAGCAAACTGAACAAATAGGGGCCCCTATTTGTTCAGTTTAAGTTTAAGTAAGTTCACTGCTCACAGCAAAATAACTTTAAAAGGATACGAGTGAGAAAAGAAAAACACATTTTCGCAGCTTACGCCTCGGTCGTAATCTCAGACGATGCGATTTAAAGTCCAGCAAACTCAGTTACCGAGGCGTCAAGGTGCATGCTTTCAGGGCTAAATAGTTGTCAAATCGGTTTGTTCAACTCACAATACTGAAAAACCTATATATTCCTATATTTAGCATTCAGAAGTGAAGATGTTTAAAATAAGACGACGAGGTACATAAAGTAATGAATACAACCGTTTATTCTAACTTGGAACAAAATATCAATTGCTGAAACTATCCATAACCACAATAAATCATAAGGAATTCAATTAACACGTAATTTCTTAGAAAAGTAGCGAGTAAGTACACAAAATAGGAAAATATAAATCTTACAGCCCTTTGAACGATATTCCCAACGAGTCTACCGCGACCAGAGACTAATGCAAGTCGTCTGTCACTCCTTTCTAGAAGTACTGTGCTACGTACAACCTCATTTCTTCATAATACTACGCGAAACCTCATTACTTCCTAACACTATATAAAAACCTATACAGGGTGGAATTTTTTAATGCCACCTGGAGGGAAAGTACTCGAAATACTGAAGATAGCAAATTTTACTCAAAGGAAACATTCCTTTAATTTTAATAAGAAACAAATCTGCATTGACAGATTTTCGATAATTCACTTGAGCCACTCGGGAATCGAACCAACTAAAGTTCGAAAAAATAAAATTCTGTCTTTTTTACATCAATCGATAGGGTCAATCATATGGATCAAATCTCTCTAACAAATTTGATAAATTAATTGAAAGGAAAACCATGAATAAAAGTGCTTTATCTTATTGATTTTATCCCAGTGAATTTATAACTGTTCTTTAGATTTCATGCTTTTCCCTTCAATTAATTTATCATGTTTGTTAGAGAGATTTGATCCATATGATTGACCCTATCGATTGATGTCATAAATGTACAGAATGTTATTCTTTCGAATTTGAGTCGATCCATCCCGGGTTCGATGCCCGAGTGTGGCAAGGAAAATTTTCAAAAATCTTTTCAAAGATTTGTTTCTTTTTAAAAATAAAGGAATTTTTCCTAGTATTTCAAGTAATTTCCCTCCAGCCCGGCTAGCATAGGCAGGGGATAATAATTTTATCCACCGGTTATTTCCACTTTTGTTTGAATTTTTTCCCTTGTCAGTGGAAATAACCGGTGGATAAAATTTTATCCCCTGCCCATGCTAGCCGGGCAGGGGGCATTGAAAAATTCCTCCCTGTATACTCGTATACCTATTTATTTATTTTCAATTATTGCTGCATGTTTTATATTATTGCATGTCATTTTAGACTTTATATTAATATTATTAATTATTATATATGTAATGTATCAAACACAATTTAATTGTTCCTGATAAATAAATAAATAAATTCTACGAACATTAAAAAATTTCACTCGTAAGAAGAATAATTCATATTCTATGTATTTCGATTATTTCGACTTGACCAGAATTCATTTTAATTTACTAATACTACATATTATAAAAACAAAGTCCCTCGCCGCGTCTGTCTGTCTCTATGTATGCTTAGATCTTTAAAACTACGCTACGAATGTTGATGCGAGTTTTTTAACCGACTTCAAAAAGGAGGAGGTTCTCAATTCGTCGGAACCTTTTTTTTTTTTCATGTATGTTCCCCGATTACTCGAAGATGGCTAGAGCGATTTGGATTATTCTTTTTTTGTTTGCTTCCCAGGTGGTCCCATAATCATCAAGTCGGGATCTGATGATGGGATCCTGGAGAAATTGACAGAACTCTTCAAATTTTATAGGCACACTTGATGTGATTTTTGTAGTTTTTGAAAGAGTACTTTCTTAAAGTGCATTCTATTTTAATTTGGTGGAGATCTGATGATGAACTTGGAAGATAGGCAGCAGAACTCTTTAATAAATGATAGCAAATGGACTGGGATTGCTGAAATATCATGTGTATCTATTGTTTACACCAGTCAATAACGTAACATCACGCCGCTACGCTGTGAAGGGGTAAGCACAAGTGAACCACTAAAAAGTGAAAAATAAAAACTTTTTTTAAATAGATAGAGTGATTCAAGAGGAAGGTTTTAGTACATATTTTGTATGCGGGCGACGCCGCGGACATTAGCTAGTTGTCAATAAAAATAACATTTTCAATGGGGCTTATCAAAAGGCTTAAAGTCACCCAAAGGGCAATGGAGAGGGCTATGCTCGGAGTTTCCTTGCGTGATCGAATCAGAAATGAAGACATCCACAAGAGAACCAAGGTCACTGACGTAGCCCGAAGAATTGCCAAACTTAAGTGGCAGTTGGCAGGCACATTGCTCGCAGAACGGATGGCCGATGGGACCGAAAAGTTCTGGAGTGGCGACCGCAAACCGGAAGACGATGCCTTGGAAGACCTCCCACTAGGTGGACCGATGACCTGGTGAAGGTTGCGGGAATCCATTGGATACGAGTCGCAAGGGACCGGTCAATGTGGCGACACTTGGGGGAGGCCTATGTCCAGCAGTGGACGTCTTTCGGCTGAAATGATGAGTTTATTTTAGTGAGACAACAAGTGCCGAGGACCTAAAAATAGGATAGTGAACGCTTTTAAAATAGTGAAAAATGACACTGAAGTACTTTCTAAATTAAAACACCAATTAAAAAAACGGGCATTCAAAAGTAAGTATTGAACTTTTTTCGGCAATAATACCTACAGTTGTGTCAAGCGACGAACACGTCCTACCTACTACAAGGCTAATAGTTTTTTGCTAGCAAAACCTACGTATGCGACTGTGTGCGTTCGTGTTCGTGGATTTGCGTTTGTGTCCGTGTGCTGTGAGTACTGTGACCACAACATTCTTCCGGATTTAGGATAACTAGTTTAATAAATAATCTATGCTTAAACTTGGTTAATTAAAAATTCAGTGCATGTATTAAGATTATAACATAAAATACTAATTGGGGTATCTGAGAGTGTGCGCTTATTACGTTACAGGTTGGATAAATATAAATTTTTGCTTCCAATTTGAATTTAAAGTAAGCTTTCCACTCCATTTGCGCGAGTTTCTCGTCGCTTAATATTTTCTTAGTGGCTTGTACTCACATTTTATATTAAGCGCCTCTATGGCAGTGAAGTGGGATTACGTGGAGATCGGCGAGTCGTCGCTGTGTGTGACAATGCCGGTGAACATGGTGGACACATTGACACACTTGTTATCAATAACGCAGTGATTATCTCCTGTACTACAACGTTACACACCGCACGCACTGTACAGTAACATAGATAACCTTCTAAAGCCGATTAAAGGAAAGTAATAATTGATAATTGTGCAATTACATGTCAGATTCTACGCAAAAAGCTCTCATTAGGTTTCGATAGAGGCGTAACATCGTAGCACTGATACGCCTTCGTAGACTTCCTACACAAATTGTGTAGTTGATTTTCGTATAATAATATTTAGCGACGAAATCTAGGGTTGCATCAGCGTGTGGCCGCATCTCGCGGGGTGTAGTTAAAAGCGTCGCTATAGTAGGTGGTGCAGTCGGGTCGCTCCCGCACTAGTCTCACGTGCGCGCGATAAATCCGCCGCGCCGCGTGTGCAGAGCCGCGTCGCGCCCGCGGCCGCGTCGTGCCGCGCACACGTAGCCCCGCAATGGATGTTATAATGCTACGAATTTATTCCTTTCTACACTTTTATGTGACACTCTTTTTGCTTGTCGTACTTTACTACAATTGTAATGCTCTTCTAATGGAAACTCTGACCAAAGCTCACTTTTGATGGTACTTTTATTTCTTTGTTTTTAAACATAATTAGATTTTTGCCGAATTCGTGTTTGAAAAGCTTCCCTAGAATGTTCTGAAAGCGTAGTTGTTGTAAGCCTGCCGCCGAGCGTCAGATAATGGACAAAGTATGTTACTGAAGTCTTATTTTCAAAATGGGAAAGTCGCATGTGAGATATAAGAACGAACGTGGAGTGTAAAGTTAAAAGCGCCCGTATAATGGCTCTGTGGCGTGGCATGAAGAAGTATCACCATTATTACTGAGATAAGCTCACTAAGACGTTACGAACTAATTTTCTCAACGAAGTAGTCATAAAAAAACAATTCGTTCGGAGGAAGCGGGTCGAGCCATTCGTTCGGAGGATAGCGGTTGCAGCAAAAATCTTAATCACAGCTGAATCGGCGTATGTTGTGCAGCTCCATAAGTCTGGTGGTTGCGGGCGAGGCGTGCTGAGGGGTGGGGGGTGGAGGTGAGGTGGGGGCTGGCGGGACGCCAACGCTGCTGCTTATTAAGCTAAGCGATCAGCGCATATTTACCCGGGCCGCGCGACACACAACTGATTCAAGGCGCTCCGAGGCGCTGACTGCGCGCACACACCACACTGTGCGCCTGACTCGGCTGCAGTCGCTCGGGATTTGTGATGCGTAGTATTAGCACCAATAAAAAGTTTGTACAGAAGGCTGAGGTTCTTCTGTAGAATCTTGACGACGACGACGGTAGACACACAAATAAACAAAGCTTGAGCGTTTTATTTTTATGATAATGTTCTTGAGTTGCTTACTAAGGCAGCAACCTCATAAGGAGTGGGTCTTCTGAGCTCTGTTACCTCGTGGTGCACAGTGGCGAGCGTGTGTGTGGACACGGTGGCACATAGTGGCGTACAGTGGCTGGCCGGCGTTCCTCCGCCGCGCATAATTCCACACTTTATGACGGGTGCAACGTTGTTGCTTAAATTTGCGCCGTCTACTGTATTATGGCGAGTTTTAGTGCTGCTTTTAAGTCTCGCTGCATTATTTTATCACGCGAGTTGTGCAGGAAAATCACCATATTTTCATACTTATAGATCAGGTGTTATTATTACCTAGGTAAAATACAAAAGTATGGGAAAAGCTGTTATTTTTTATTTTTATTTTCCTTTATTGGCCAACCAACAATTGTTTACACTGTAACATTTCGAGTAATTATCTACCATTATCTAAGGTTAGTGTAACAATTTCTTACAGGTTAGCACCGCATGCCCCATAAACATATTAGAAGTGCCACAAGTATTATATTATAAAATTAGTGTCTAATTAACTAAAATTAACAAGTGTAAGTTAAAATTATGTGTAGGAATATAAAACTAACATTAACAGCAGAAGTAAAATTCAATAGAACAAAACAAACAAAGACACAGCAAAACAGAAAAATGATACAATTAAAATTGAAACAAAATTAAAATTACAAGTAAAATTAATGTCACAATCAAAATTTAAATGAAATTACAATGAAAACCGTAATCGAGATTACAGGTAAAGCAACTCAAAATCAAAATTAAAAGCAATTTAAAATTAAAATCATTGTCCAAGAAAAATGTTAAAATTATAATTAGAGTCAAAATTTAAGTTAAACACAAGATTAACATTAAAATTAAAATGAAAACAAAATAAATTCAAGTAAAAATCAATTCAAAATTAACATCAATGTCAGAATCACAATTAAAAGTTAAAAGCAAAATCAAATTAAAATCAAAATCAAAATTAAAATCAAAATTAAAATTAATTCAAAATCAAAATTAAAATCAAAATTATTATTAAATATTACTGATAGTTCTATGAAATTTGGCATATGAGTCAAAGTGCACGTCGACAAGATCACTGCAGCTATTTAACAATTTGCAAAGGCGAGATACGACAGAGTTTGCACCCAGTATTGTTCTGCGGAGTGGAGGGTGTAAAGGAGTAATAGGAGCACGAGGGAGTCTAGCAGGAGCCCGAAATTGAAATTTGGATAATAATTGGGGACAATCAATTTTGCCTCGGAGTAGCTTGTATATGAAGACGGAATCAATGGTTATTCTACGTTTTTCCAGTGAGACCATCTTAAAGTAAGATAGTCGGGCTTCGTATGATCGTATCCCTTTTACAATTCCGCTAGCGTAGGCTAGGTGCCAGAGAAACCTTTTTTGTATTCGCTCTAGCCTGAGGATGTGCGTGGAGTAATGAGGTCTCCAAATGGTACTGCAATATTCCAAGGTGCTACGAACAATACAGTTGTACAGCAAGATTTTAGTCCGATTGCGCTTAAAACCAGCAACATTCCTTATGACAAATCCCAGCATTCTAGAAGCCTTTTTGATGACGCCCTCAACATGAGGTACAAATGTCAAGGCACTGTCAAAAACAACTCCTAAGTCCCTTATTTGATCCGCCTCCTGGATAATGTTAGAGCCCACGTGATATACGCTAGCCGTCAATTTCTTCTTTCGGGTGTATTTGACGTGGTAGCACTTTTTTACGTTTAGGCTCATTTCATTATCATTACACCATTTAACTAACGAGTCTACGTCCCTCTGAAGTAATATTTGATCATTTTCAGATTCGATTAGCCTAGAAAATTTAAGGTCATCTGCATACATAAAGCACTCTGAGAATTTTAGGCAGTGCGGGATGTCATTAACGAAAACATTAAATAAAACCGGCCCAACATGTGAGCCCTGGGGAACCCCTGAAGACATCCTGTAGGTTTCAGATTGGAAACCATTAACCGCGACAAAGCAGAAACGATTTTCAAGATAAGACCTTAGCCAATTATAAAGTGTACCGGTAATTCCATACGCAGATAACTTCGACAGAAGTATATGGTGAGGCACGCGGTCAAAAGCTTTACTAATAGATTAGTGCAGGTAGACCTGCAGCCTACGAAACCATGCTGAGAAGAGCTTAAATACTGTTTGAAGTGTGCTTGTAGGTATGGACAAACTAATGATTCAAAAACCTTAGCAAGGGTTGACAAGATTGAGATAGGTCTATAATTTTTGACGTTGTCCTTTTCGTCACTCTTGTGAATTGGAATAACCTTGGCTTTTTTCCATATGTCAGGAAAAATACCAGAGCTAAGGGATTTGTTGAAGATAAGCATTAAAGGAGAAACCAAAGCGGTGGCACACTTATAAATGAATATTGGCGGAATACCATCAGGGCCAGCACCCTTACGAAGATCTAAGGATCTAAGCTTGTTCAGCAGACTATCGCGATCAATAACAGGTGCCGTTAGTGGTAGACTGTTATTCTTCATATTACGAAGAAAATCGGACTCAGGTTCACTTTGGGTTACCTTTGCGTCAGTAAAAGCAGAGCAGAAATTAGCCGCGAACATTTCACATATTTGGGGACCTTCGGATGATAGTATGGTACCGTTGGTCATTGTGGCTGGAAAAGAGCTGGAGCCACCTTTTTTGTCCTTGATGTAGGCCCAGAAGTGGTTCGGGTTTTTGGAGATTTCATTTTCTATGTTTTCCATGTAATTGTTATAACAGTCCGTCGCTAATTTGGAACATCGTTTGCTCAATAGTTTGAGTTCAAGATCATCCCTAGGGTTCTTATAGATTTTAAAACGACATCTTATTTTTTCCTTTTCTTTTAACGCTCTTATTAAGCTTGTATTGAACCAGGGAGGATACTTTTTATATTTAAAAGTAGGTTTGGAAGGCTCGTGCATTTGAATTATATTTAGAAGCCTATCATAAAACATACGAAGCATTTCATCAACATCAGCCAAATTTTCAAATACTTCCTCCCAGTTTATATCATTTAGATTCTTGCAAATTTTAATATAATCAAGTTTATAATAATTCGTTCTTAAATTCTGAGGGTTGTATGGAAGCCGGGTTTCTTCGGTCGTTTTAAGCAAAATTTCGATTGGAGGGTGGTGGACATTAACAGTGCTTAGGGAGTTTTGGGCAGCAGTAACGCTAACGGAAAGTAAATTAGTTAATACAAGGTCCAATATTCGTCCAGATGCGTTCACAATACCATTATGTTGTGTAATTTTATGCATGTGGGTAAAGTCTATTAGTGCATTACCAGTGCCAGGCGGAGTATAATTATTCACTGAGTCATAAACCAAATTCCATTTGTCGTTGTCTGTTGTTCGTAGCTTATTATTATTTTCTTTAAAGTTTTAATGAAACTCCACTTTTGTCCAGTCTCTAAATAAAAACAATTCAAAATATTGTTGTATCTTTGAATTTCCAATATTCTTCCATCTGCTTTTTATTATTTAAATTTGAAAAATAAAATGAAGAGAAGGTCGCATTGAAAACGGTCACGTTTTCATTGATCAGTTTGGACAGAATCGAAATTAAAATAATAACGCTCGTGTATAAGTTGAGGACGTGCCGACGACTAGCGCAGTGAGCGCGCGGGCCTTATTGTTGGTGTTTGGCTTGGAGCCCTCAGCACTGGCACCAATTTCATTCAATTAGCGTCAATTAAGCTACATTTTACATTCCTTGCCTCTCTTGTCCACAGAACAAAGAGCTCGACGATTTCAATGCCCCAACAGGTCTACAGTGTATTTTTTCGTTCGTGACATGACTGATTAAAGTAAAGAATCGTCGCATGAACTCCATTTTTTACAAAAAAAAAAAATATTAAGACACAAAAATATCTCTATCTTTTTAGAAAATTGGGTATTTTGTGTCTTGATATTTTTGTTAGCTTGGTTCGGAATTTTAAACTACATCCAGGGACAGATCGACCATTGAATATTATCTACTGAGGGTTTGGCGTCGCTGTGGCATTCAGTGTCATGCTGAGCGGTCACGCCTACCAGCTGATAAGAGCCATCACAGAACTCACGATGTTATCACGACTACTTGACTGTAGTGTGTGCGTCTATTTGACGTCGGGTAACATATTGACGCGGCGCTGTGTACAGTCGCGAGTTACTGTTTGATCGGCAATATCTGCAGCAATTGACGTAACACGCACATATAGGTATAGTATGTAGAGCTAATGTAGGTACAATTCCGTAAAATTACGATCTTAAGGACGTGAGTTGCTGAGATCTCAACTAGAACCTCAATAACTAATACAAGACAAAGATCAAGTTGGCGCTTTACAAAAGGTACGCGTCATTGCTTTTGCTGATAACGTGGTTACTATTACTTAAAACCCATCAAAATTAACAAATTAAGTTTGTTATGTGGAAAACACTAAGCGATATAACATTACACAAATCATGTAGCTTGATGTGAGAGGTAGAGAGCTCACAGACCACATAGATCTCACAGATCTCACAGAGCTCACGGAGCTTAATGCAACTTCATCAAGTTATCCTCTGTAAACGCCTGCTGTATTATGTATGATCAGTTCCGTTACGTTTGATATTTCGGCTGTGGCGGCAGGCAGTTTGGAATCCTTGTGTTGGGCAATACGTGGCAAATGAAGGAGTGAGGTCTTTGTGCACCCCAAACAACAGTCGACGATTTCTTTTCAAAAACCGAATGAGTAAAACGTTCCATCAAAAAATCCTCTAGCTAGATCAACATGCGATCCAACTCGACGAGATTCTGTACATGTGCGGCCCTAACGCCTCGCTCTAATAGAAACTCATCAATTTCACGTAACCGACTCCAATAAGAGATTGCTCGTTCCGTCCTTCAACAAAAAAGGCTGCGAAGGTAATGTCATTACAAATTGAAGCCAAGTCCGACCGGGGTCAGCCGGGCCCAGAGGCACGGGCCCTCCAAGGGGGGAGGGGGGGGAGGTGAAGTGCGGGGAGCCATTAACGAATATCTCCGTTTAATTAGCGACGTTTCCGGACGGTAATTGCATTTTAAATTGTCCGGAGTGTTTGTTATGTCGGCGGCTGATTACGTGCGCGCACATTTATCAATGCGACGTGGTCATCAATCTGCGACCGCCGCCTCGCCGCCTCACCGCAGCTCTCACGAGATCAGAGGACGACAGTTTTTATTCTATCTTGACGAGATGTCTTCTGAGATAATGAGAATAGAACGATATAGTGATCATAAGGAAGCTTTGAAATTGACCGATCACACATTTCAAAAATAAACAATTAGAGCGAGACACCTACTCCAGCTAAATAGCCAATGAAAACCTAAATTGTAAAGTTGTAATAATTTTCTTAATTTTAACTAATAAAACCAATTTAACTGGCACCTTTTATAAGCATTTGGTTAAAAAATAACAAATTTGAACTATAAAATCCCGTAAAAAGTTATGATTTATAATTTATCGTGAGACTTAACTATGTTTTAGCAATAACTCTAATTAAAAGCCTCCGTTTGATGGCCGTGCCAGTGCTCCAACGTCCGCTTTACGAGCTACGCAGTGCTTTGACTTTATGCTAATACATAACGTTCTATATAACAGACAAGTTATGGAGTTATTTCAATGGATCAACGAAAAGTATGGTAAAGTTAAAAATAACACGACATCATGACTTCTGCAATCGACAAATGATTGTCTAGCAATACTAAACCTGCACTTACGTTTTGCGCTTTAAGTTTTATGTGATGGGGGGGGGGAGCCTATTGCGGTGATCCGGGTACAAGTTTTTACTACCGGCATGTTACTGAGAAACTTCTGATAAAAAAACAAAAAAAAAACCTGACCACAATTTAGCCAATCTAAGAATTGAACCCAATATTTTCTGTTCAGTAGGCACATTAAGATCACTAGACCAACGACGCAGCTAAATAATAAATAGACTTCGCCATTTACGAAAATTATGAAACAATACGATATTATGACGTGAACGAACGAGTTAAACTTTTGGAATGATATTCCTCTAGTAGATACGTCCCTCCGGAGTGAGGTCGCGCACACGTCACACGGTCCCGCCTCGGGAGGAAACCTGCTGTTTGTTGTTGTTCCCTAACAAAGAATACCTCGGCTTTATTTAACTAAATATACAATATGTATCGCAGTTCATCAGGACTGGGATGTTCGTCCCTGACTATATTCACAGAATGTGTTGGACTGTGTATGTTTTTGGCAAAAGTAGACCTTCGCTTTCAGTCTGGTCTTCAAGAGCAGTGATAGCTGCGATGGGAACTAAGTTTTTATGTTTTTCTTTGTTGTATTTGACAGTATTAAGACAAAAATAGGATGTTCATGTTGACAAATTCACGTCTTATTCATGTTGCACACGGCAGAAGTGAATATGAAACGGCAGAAGTCTTACAACAGGCAGTGAATGACGGTGGATGCAAATGGCAGATAGGTTAGTATTATAAAACATATGAATACGGGTATTTGTCGCGAATTTACCTTTAATGTAATTCCGACGTTTCGACCGGATTGCACCAGCCGTGGTTGCGGGGAGACTGAAGTATTGGAGATACCGCGACAGCACAGTGAAGGCGTTTATTCAACTACCCTCACTCATCTTCACAAATGTTAATTAGGGCCGGTTCACACTAGGACAGCACACTACACTAAAGCGAGAGACAAACTGGGCCCACGTACGCAACGTATGCGATGCAACGTGTGAGAATTGGTGTGCACACATGCCCCGTGTATGCAACGTAAATTGGCTTCAGACCCGTTTGTAATTTCTCAGAAAGTGCACCATGCATTTGTAAGTCATGTTTTCTGATTCTGATAGCGAGTTTGAGGATGATTTTTTTACTATTTTTTCCCATGTTGCATGGCGTAATGTAGCATTACGATATTCAATGCATTTAATGCTATAAATTACATCGTATTTCCTTATAGGTAAGGATCGATCAGCTGTTACAAATATAGCTATAACAAAACACGTACGCCAAGGGTCTTGTTCATGACGTTCTACGCGCAAGTTCTAGAAACACACTGGTCACACGCGTGGGATAGCGTACGAACATCCGCTCCACCTTCCCACGCCGATCTGGACATCTATTGCATAGTTTTTCATTTAAAATCAAGAGTCCAGATATCATAATGCGTTGCATACGTTGCGTACGTGGGCTCAGTTTGTCTCTCGCTTAACAGTGTCCGTATATTGAGGCGATTTCACTTGACGAGTACACTTAGTGATCACTGGATTCCACGCTGAAGAGAGTTTGAAGACGTCTTCGCGATTGAAATTAGGGTACTTCTTGATCTAAATCGCTTCCCGAACCATTCTCTTATAATAGTGCTTCTCATGGGCAAGGATTTTTGGGTTGTGTAACTCCATCCAGTGGTTGGGTCCTGAGTCTATCACATGCTCCGCTATAGCAGACTTGTTTGTCGATTTTTGACCGCTGCTATGTGTTCTTTGACCCTTTCAGCGACTGTTCGCTTCGTTTGGGCTATGTAGGAACGCCCGCAGCTGCAATCGATCTTATAAACACCAGGAACCTGGAATGTACATCCTTTAGTGTACGCAGACGCTTCGCCACTTTGTTTAGTGGAGCATATACAGACTTAATTGAAAGCTTCTTGAAAAGGTTCCCAATTTTGTCCGTTACCCCCTGCACATAAGGCAAGAACGCTGGCTGTCTGGTTACCTCAATGTGTTCATTCTTCTGCTTGCGTCTGCCATCTGGATGCCATCCATTAGTCCTGTACCCGTTTCGTTTTAGACCAGGTTAGTATTGGTACCATAGCGATAGCCAATGTTGAGGATATTACTTGTTTGTTTACTTACAACAGTCCGTGTGTAACCTCCGCACACGTACTGTTTGCACATAATCCGATACCACTTACATGTAGTCCGCTACTACCCGTAGATCGTAATTGAGCGTCGCTGGAGGGTTTGCTAAACACAAAGCTATCATAACGCTGTGAGTGCTTGTCCAGCCGTGCGCTTGTTTGCGATATCGTGCGATTGTGCGCGATGCGGTGCTGAATACAAATATTAGACGGACTAGAACACGAACTCCTGCGTTATTTCTATTCCATGCCATAAAATAGTAGTAGGGGGAGGGGTGTCCTAGTGGTGGCGGCCCCGAATTACGAACAGTAAGTCGTTGGTTCGAACCCAGACAGGCGCATTACTTTATGTAATTTATTTCATCACCACTGCTCCCAAAACGGTGAAGGAAAACATCGCGAGGAAACCGGCATGTCCTAGAACCAAAAATTCGAAGACAAGTGACATACACCAAACCGCACTGGGCCGCGTGGTGGATACGCAAAATAGGCGCTTTGACGTGGAGTTGCGAACACCAGCCCGTTGTACTATACAATACAATACAATACAATACATTAGTAGTAGTCTCTTTTAAGGTCCAGACATCACACACGACTCAATCTTGGTCAACTCGCATAAGGACTATGCATGTCTGAGATTAGAAGGTCTGTTAAAGAAAGAACCATACAGATTTGAGTGGATCCATCCAGTCAGTGCAAGTATTTGTCAGTATTCGTGTAGTTCGACTCATATTTAGACTTACCTACTATAATATCACTTTAAATCTGTATAGTTGCGGTGCGTTTAGCAAACAGCGGTATTTGTCTGTTTGTCCGCGCGGTGGCTTTTGAACAAACATCGCGTAATTGGTGGCCACACCTGAGGAGCGCGGTCGTCTTACCGCCGTGACCGCGATTTTGTAAGCATACGCAGAGGAAATTGAATCAGCCTACTATAATATACAAACGTAAAGAAAACGAGTGGTTGCGACTCAAATGATCACAATAGGTATTGTCAACAATCTGCCTTCATTCAGCTTCAAATAGATGGAAGCTGAAGCTTTCGCAGTCACAGCGTTAGTGCTTCACAAGATAACTTGAAGCTAATCGCACACACACGCGGTAATCGAGTTGTGTCGGTTCGCGGCGACTTGCTGCAATCAGTGCTCATTGAGTGGCCGCCGCAGCCTCACCGCACGAGACCGCGCGGCGCCGCACCGCACCGCACCGCATCCCGCCACCAGCGTGCCGTCCCACCGCGCCACATTCACATTTACTACGAAATCCAATCAGCAGGGAAATAGTTTAAAAAGAACTTGCGATCCCTATGCTCCCAAGAAAATGTTGGAAATACTTTATAAAAGTGGCGTTTAGTGCAGTCTATTCGGTGGCCTTATTTTTTACTAAAACTCACCAGATTTCGTTCACGAAAAGAGATTTGCGTACACCAGTATAATTACTTCTACATAATATATATGTCACCGTAAAATTGTCAAATACGTTATATTACAATATAACGTGTATCTCTCTAGCGATATTGTAAAGTCTCGAATTATTGTCAACTGAACATACGGAAGTATCTCTTGCCCCCATATACGGGACTTGGGGCACCCCCCGTTAGGTTAGTTTGGTTCCTTTAAACCCTGCACTCAGAAATAGGGGCCCGCGAAGCGGGGCTCCGTCGACTACGCTTTTTAGGGGAATTGTGTTTTAAGGTTAGGTTATATTAATCGGTATTTCTCAGGAATGGTACATTATCTTTTCATGAGAGTGGTACCACTGGGCAAGGGAGCCCCTCCTTCACTCCACACCGCGTGAGTTGACTACCATCGCATGCATTTCACGAAAAATAATGCGTTTTATTGTAAGCAGTATGTTCATTTGACAATAATTCGAGACTTTACAATATCGCTAGAGATATTACAATATAACGTATTTGACAATTTTACGGTGACATATATATATGATGAACAGTGTTATTTGAGTACCAAAACATGAACTTTACTGAAGCTAAATAATTATAAATAAATAAATATATAAATATCGCTGGACATTAACACACAGCGCCACCTAGTGCCACACTAAGCAAAGCTTGTGTCGTATAAAATTATATTTTAAGTTAAAGATTTTCAATGTTATTTGGAGTGTAAATGAAGACGTTGGAAACAATTGAGTGGCTAGACAACCGAGACCACGCTTATGAAACAAACGTTGTAGTGCGAAGAGGTGGTTTTAATTACCATACATTATGTACGAGTACGAGCGCATACCTACTGTACGTGTATGTACAACACAGCGACTAGTCTACAATAAGCTACCACAAGCAAATCCACTGCTGTATAATAAGTAGTGATACTTGAAGCTCAATTGTGAATTTGCTTCGCGCGAATAATTAAATTCGTGATCGTGAGACGATGTTGTTGTGATGCGTTGCAGAGTGATGCTGTGTGGTGCGGGTTCGGAGACGGCTCGGTCGCGATGAAGACTCTTAGTTTTACTACCTAATGAATCGTGTTTTATTGCGATTTATTACTCTTTAAGGAATGCACGGTGGTGCTCCATTTTATCTGGCCGCTCCAAATTGCGGCCGTTTTCATTAAGAGGCGGTGCTCGCAAATAAATATAATTTAATTAGGGCGCGTCCTGCCACGCGGCGCCACTAGTCGTGCGGGCGCCTGGGAATCAGTGCACGGCGGCGGCGCGACCTCACCCGGTGCTTATGTTTTGTTTTGGTTTGCGTTTTATTAGTTAACACTGTGTTCCGTTGGATGCAGCAGCGGTGGCCCAGTGGTGACGGCCCCGACTTACGAACAATAAGTCGTGGGTTCGAATCCAGACAGGCGCATTACTTTGTGTAATTTATTTCATCACCGCTGCTCTCAAAACGGTGAAGGTAAACATCGTGAGGAAACCGGCATGTGCTAGAACCAAAAATTCGAAGACATGTGACATCTACCAATCCGCACTGGGCCCGCGTGGTAGATTATAGCCCATTCTCTCTCATTGAGAGGAGGCCGTGTCCCAGCAGTGGGATCATTATAGGCTGATGGTGATGATGATGTGTTCCGTTAATTATTTTACCATCAATACTTCTATTACCAATCATGTATACAAAACATATCCAATACGACTTTTGACGCAACCTTTAGCATCTTCGTTCGGTAACTACCTACCTACATCAATTATTTAATTTCCCGAAAAATCATACAAATCATGCCTGCCATGTTCCTATATTCTCAAGACAAACCTCTGTTGACAACAAGAAACAAACTTGCCGGCTCAAGAATAATTTATGATTGTGAGTCCATTAATGTCTTAACCCCATACACTGAACAGCCGACTAGGAGCTACCAGGAAATCATAACTCTTAGGAACAGCGTGTACACTGTAGGCCGTGTCACTTGATTAGGTGGACATTAGTTAAATATTTGCCATGAATAGCTGGCGGGCTGGCAGAATGCCAATGTTGCTAGTAGTTGCCAGAATGCCAGTGTTGCCAGTAGTTGCCAGTGTGGCACTGGCGTGGTCCGCGTGCCGCTAGCATTAGCAACTGAAGCAATTCACTTATTGCGCCGGTATTTGGTAGAACTTGCGAACAAGACTAGATAATTAATTAAACCAATATAAGGTTGGACTACATTATGATTACATAATTTTTCAAAAGTGGTCGCGGTTAACTCATGTGATCATAAAAAAATAATCATCTATTTGGGTACTGAATAGACTATAATATTTTTTGTGATAGATCAGTGTAAACTTTTAGTTAAACAGGAGATAATAATGTTCGTTGAGGATATCGAAATTTAATTGCTTATGTGCATTTTTCTTCAAATTCCACTACAATGATTAGAATCTACCTTTTAGTATATTCTAATAGCTTAAAAAGTTTTGTTATCATAACAAAGTCTTGAGCCGCCGCTATCGTAACTCTGCCGAGATATTTCCCGAAGGCCTGCCAATTAAGATTAGTCAAAATACTTGGCGGCTTTGTTCGCGCAGGTAATATCTCAGCGTCCCTTCAGAACTCCCTTAAATAACATTAAGGAGTTTCCCTCCGAGTGACATTAAATTGACATCTGTCGAACATTGCAACTATCTCGTCATTCATTTGATTGAGCAGTAAAAACTTTATTTTATGACATTTGAAGGGTTTGTGTAACCGTGCGCCCATTATAATTTATCACAAAACGTAGTTACTTTATGATTGATCAGCGCCGGCCTGTAACGTTTCAGTGACAACAGTGACTAATTAAACTTCAGCCTTGTTAGTTTATTAATTTTAATTATGTACATAGTTTGGTAGCTTTAATATTAAGAGCTCTTTGGGCTGAAGTTGCCTTTTATCGAAACACTTGATCTTTCAAGGAACGCTCTTTTTGGTATGTTATTTTTTTTTATCAAAGAACCGCTTTTATATTTAATTTGACATCATGCTAGTAATCCCAGAAGGGTTGAGGCATGTCTGTACCTAGTACACCCATATTTCGCAAGAGTATTTTTCAAGTGAAAAGTTCTTTAGGCGCTTTGAGCATTTTTTGGGTAAAAATACTCATGAAACTCGCGTGACGTAGCACTCGTAGCCGATCCGCAACGGCGTAGCACCACTTAGGCGTGCGCGGGGCACAACCCATAGCAGTGCTACGACTGGGGCGGGGCTTGTGTACTTTTTGTTTTCTTTTCTATCGGCAATCCTCAAAGACTGTCCCGATTGTTTTTTTTTCAGTTTTTATTATTCAAAAAACACAGTGTACAATTATTCAAAACATCTGTAAAGACAGCTATGTCATAGCTATTCGAATCAGAAAGTACTTAGCTGCACAGATTGTCTGCGTGTCTAGGTATCCTAAACACCTGTATCCGAGTGACGTCACTCAGTCGCTGTCACTTTATCACGTCGCGGCAGATAGAGGAGATGTAATAGCTACCACAGTCACACCTCATGCAGTGAGTCAGTCGGTTGTTTAGTTAAGGGCGTGTCTGTACTATTAAACTAGTTACTACAAAACTAGTAACTTCTGTACTTAGTTGACATGTCGATGATTGTAATTGTGTTCAGAATTAAATCCACTCTCTATATCTCTATACAATCCATAATCTTTCTGGAGTTGTCTTAATAATATTGTTTTGGGCCGGACGATTATGCCGTGCCTGAATTGATTAAAATCAAGCTCAGATAATATCAATTAAATAAAATATGTAGTTTTATTTTCAGGCACATGATAATTGTCAAAGGTATTATCAGTAAGTCAGAAAATAGAAGCTGCAGCCCGTTCCAAAAACAGTTTTTTTTTCAAACTCAACTAGTTTCCATATTTTTGCAGTAGCGCAAATTGAACTTTGTATCGTGAGTTGCACCACTGCAAGCGCGGCACAGTGCGATGTGCAGTGCACCGCGTGAGGTGGTGGAGTCGTTAGCTCAGGAGTGCATCCTGAGGGTCCTCCTCCTGTGAGGCTAAATTAGCGACACTACTTACTCTCACCCACTCACTCGCGCACACGGAGGTAAGCGCAATACGCTGACTATATGGAACTTGAGGGGTGTCTTTGTTACGTAGCACTTTAAAGATACGATAATTATCTTTAACTATGGAAACGATTTTGGATACTTTCAATGAACTGCCTCGCTGGACTAAGTTACCGCAAGTACAGTACTCCTGACCACGAGGTCCCGAGTCCGATTTCCGAGTCGGACAAAGTATTGTTGCGTTTTTCCGCCGAGTATTTCTAAGTAGTAATGTGGAGTGTGGATTTGTGCCCGGTTGATGGCAATAGGCTAGCCCATTGCATGGCACATAACCAGCGAAATGTGCGACTAAGGGTACACCTCTACCTGACACTTTGGGGATTACAGGTGCGGTCTTATGTGATCATTGACGTCACTGTCACCACTACATCTAAACAAGTTTTCTCTTATTATTAAACTTGATACAAGCTGTATACAGCAGCGGAAATTTAACAGAACGAAATAAAAGACAGTCGCAATTAAGTGTTGGAACTGCACCGATTACAAGCCGAGGACTTAAAGCCATCAAACAAATGAAGAAATCCCCGCCGGCCACTACTGAGATGTAAATAGGCCTTTTGTTCGTTCTAATTAAACAATATAAGAGAAAAGTGGAAAGTGTACAAATAGTGGCGCCCGATGCGGCGCGCGGCGGTGCGGTGCGGGGTAGGAGGGGCAGGGGGGGGGGGTTAAAAAGAAATATCAGACTCGGTTTTAATTTGCGCGGAGAGCTCCTGGAGTAGTCCACGAGTAGGGCTGACCCGACGATACAATACTTGCCGTAGGTACAAACTCCTCTGATTTGTGTTTTCCCAAACACGTTTAATACTCGTAATAATATGATCAAAATCCTTTGTTTATTTACAAGAACAAACTTCGTGCTACAGTTTACAGTCATGACTTTGTGTGCTTAGGTAAATCTAATTCCATTTGTACATGTGAGAAGGTAATAAACGCAGCTCTTTGGTGGGACAGCCGGGGGCAGCCCTCGAGCGGCGAGTGCACCCGAGTGCCGCATACTTGCACTACTGCCACAGAACTACTGCGATACTAACTGTGCTCTGCTCGCTTCGCTCCCACCGCACCGAACCGATTTAGCGATGAGCGCCAACAGCGAGCTTTGCTAGCAATATTAAAAAGTGTATTGAATAAGTGCGAGCGAGCGTGTTGATTGCTTATTCACTCGATATGTGGTGGACTTCGTGTGTGGAGGATTGAATGCACTGCAGAGCCATTGTTTGTCACGTTACTGGATCTATTGTTAAACAAATTTAACTTGTTATTAATATAGGTACCAATGCACAGACATGTTTTGCGGAATAATAGTACAAAACTATTCAATGAAAGTTATTTTCCTGATGATCTAGGTTGTTGATGGAGTCACCAACTATGTGGTTTCATTGCAGTCGGTATCTGGGTGACAGTCTGCTGGAGTCGTGTAATATAACACAAATGTTGCTAGACCTGTTGTCCACGCTTAGTATACATATAAAGATACATATACAGGGTGTAAGCCACCGCATCACAAAGCCGTTAACCAAGCATTATGTACATCAAACTAAGTAACTTTACGCAAAAAATATTGCTGGGAAACAACTTTTTTTTTTGAGGTTATAAATCATGTTTTGTGGTAGAACTAAATGTAACGCACTTAAAACATTGTTCTGATGGATGGATTGAATAGTACGAGGGTCGTGGAGGGGTTAAATGTTAAAATCTTACAAAAAAAACTTGTATTTAAAAAAAACTTGTCAAAAAGTTGTAACTTTGACCCCCCATATCTCCGTAACTAGAAGGTTCCCAGGTATAGTGTAGAACAAAAAAATGATCGCAATGATGGAGAGACCAAGTGCCTTTCGGTTACACCCTTTATGTTATATAAATGTCACCGTAAAATTGTCAAACACGTTAAATTACAATATAACGTGTTACTCTCTAGCGATATTGTAATATCTCGAATTATTGTCAACAGAACATACGGAAGTATCTCTGCTCCCCTAATCGGGACTTGGGGCACCCCCCCCGTTAGGTTAGTTAGGTTCCGTTAAACCCTGCACCCGGAAATAGGGGCCCTGCGAAGCGGGGCTCCGTCGACTACGCTTTTTAGGGGAATATGAAGTGTTTTAAGGTTAGGTTATATTAATCGATATTTCTCAGGAATGGTACAGTATCTTTTCATGAGAGTGGTACCACTAGGCAAGGGGGACTCCTCGTTCTCTTCACACCGCGTGAGTTGACTACCATCGCATGCATTTCACGAAAAATAATGCGTTTTATTGTAAGCAGTATGTTCATTTGACAATAATTCGAGACTTTACAATATCGCTAGAGATATTACAATATAACGTATTTGACAATTTTACGGTGACATATATAGCGCACCTTGACACTCCTTTACATTTTACCATAATTTCGCAAACGGTCAATATTATAATTTTATGCTAGTGTATTATTTGTTGGAGGTAAGATAGATGAACATGGACAAGGTGAATGGAGTGTAGAAGAATTGTAGCAGGTGGTACTTTGTGCTTTCTGCCTAACCCCAAGGGAAAACTACATTATAACCACTAAGAAGTAACCATTTATTTACATCTCCCAATACGAAATAAATACCAATCTATACCGATAAAATGGCTGTTATAACAGACGTTCAATTATTTGTTACCTGGCAAACGAAGCATTATTAAAGTTCACGATTTGTACAAGAAATGTTCCTTTCTGGAAATAATAAACGCGAGTAGTGTGGACCTGTCTACCGGCCCGTGTGTTTGTACTAGCTCACTTGATGTGTGGGCCAGGAGATTAACTTTATTGTGCGCCTTAGATTGCTCGCCTGGTTCGTGCTGTCGTGTCGTAATGCTGGTCCAACGCAGCTTTGTACAGCGATTTGTAGATAGCGTTGTGTGTCGAGTAGTTTCGAGTACACTGCTGGATTTGTGCGCGGTAAATGTTTGAACGAGATTTCTGTTTGTAAGAATTTTAGTGTTTTTACTGTTATTGGTTGCCTGTTAGAGTTAATTTGCAAGAATATATACTAAACAAAATTCTTTTACGTAAAAGCAACTTTTTTTAATCAGTAAAAATATCTGAGATTTTAAATGTGCTTTCAGAGCGGCTAGAGTTATAATTACTTTGCTTGTTGTTTCTGAATAATCTTTATTGTATTGAGATGGAGGCCTGTGTGGATGCAATGTCAAAAACCACCCAATATGTTACATTTTCAGGAAAGGCAGTAAAAGAAAATATTTACATACAGAGTGAAAAAAAAGTAAAAATATGTATGTTAAGGTACGAAAAGAAATGTAAATATACAGCCAGCAATATTTCAGCAACAAAATTAACAACAACGTGAAATAAATAATATTCGAGTGAATATTTCATGAATGAATATGCCTACCTGTTTGTAGATCTCAATTTTTATTAATTCCTACATTCTGAAACAAATATTGGCCTACCGAAGTCCTACCACAATTTCTATAAAAATATGTGAATATATGAAATAATTTAAAATGTTAAACAAACAATAGGCTTGTTGGGATTGGTCTGTAGATGGATGACTAGTCTTCAGGACATAATTATAGCGTATTGAAAACTTTTTATCCTTTTAATTTATGAACCCAGTCACAGCTTCAAGCCCATAAAATATAATGAGAGTAAATTATATCATGTTGGTCACTCTACCCCAGAGCAACCAACCACGTGCAAAGAACCAGGTTTCATAACAATGTTGTTGTGCCTAAATCTCGTAAATGGCAGATATCCATTGGATCAGGTGTGACTCATGCACAACCTACTCCTTCAACAAGCACAGCGTTACTACGACCATCCTCATCAAATATAAGTTTCTCTATTAACTCTTATGTAATAAACTTTCTAAAGAAAAGCAACTTTCTACGTAGTACGTAGGTCTAATGAAACGATCCTATTAGGTAATGATCTATTCAGGCGCTAAGTGTGTCGCTGCAGCCGCTTTACATCTCCGCAGGTCGCGGCGTGTCGCGGGAAGTCGCGCGCTGACGGACGGAATGCTGCTAATGAGCTAGTTCCGCTCACACACATAATAGCAGGGCGTTGGCTGGCAAAGTGTGTGGCCACACGTGAACTCAAGACATAGAGTCTTTTATTTACAGTTATAATAATAAAGCATTTAAAATTAAAAATAAAAAAAAATCAAAACAAAAATGAAATGAACATAAAATAAAAATCAAAACAAAAATCACTAATTCGAATTAAAAAACAAAACTAACAAAAAAATGATAACTTAATCTGATTTCTTTTTAAAAAAAAGAGAACCGACTTCAAAAAACCAATCCACTGAAAAGAACAAAATAATTGAAAAAAATTGAATGCACCTCACTCCTATCCTAATTCAGTCCCTATTCCGTCTTTATTTCAACCCCGTAAAGCAAATTTGTCCAAAAAAGATTAATACTAATAATAAGAAAACTAAAAATTATCTGGGTTTATATGTACCTACTTAGTTTTTGAAGTCGGTGCCAAACCAACATATACATATTTTTTTAAAACTTACGAGTAAATTAAAAACTATTGCACACGAAGCGACGGCGACGGCGGCGGCGTCGGAGAAGTAAGCCCCGCCCCCTGGGCCTATATAAGCGACGCGCAACCCGAAAGACCAAACCAAAATACAAACCAACAAATACAAAATACCGCTACCGGCGCCTGCAGGCAACAGTGGCGCCATCTAGTTCCTAGCAACCGTCAACCGCAACAACAACAAACCTATAACGGAGGAAATAAAGAGTTTACGGCCTGTGCCATCAAATTGCTGATGGATTTGATCCAAGCTATAAGGCAGGGACAGGACGCGGGCACGGTAATCCTCGACGGGCTAGCCGAGCTACTAAGATTGTACAATGGCTAGCTCGTTGAGAATACTACACTGGAACGCCCGCGGCCTTAGGAACAAGGTCGCCCCCCTCCGCCTCCTCCTCAAGGACCAGAGGATCGACGTGGCGCTCATCTGTGAAACGCTCCTGGGACCTGCGGACCGGATCAGGTTCCCGGGGTACATCACCTACAGGAGGGACGAAAAGTCTCCGCTCGGCAACATCTACCGCGGGCTGGCGGTGCTGGTCAGCCGGAGGATCGTCCATCAGCCGCTCCCAGAGGTCACCCCAACGACCTTCAAGGCGTTGGGAGTTCAACTCCATGTCGCCGGCAAGGACTTGAACATTTACGCAGCCTACAGACCACCGAACACGGACTTCAGCCTGCAGGAGCTAAGAAGCGTCCTACAGTCGCCGAACCCGACACTCCTTGCCGGCGACTTCAACATCAAACATCCGGCTTGGAATAGCCGGACACAGCATACCTGGGGCGGACGACTCCTCACGGACGCAGAGGCCCACGGATACACGGTGTCCGGCCCTGACACACCAACGCACTACCCCGACAACCAGGCGCACTCCCCGGACGTGCTGGACATCGTGATCCACCAGGGCCTCGGTTGCCAGCTCACCCAACAAGTGATCGACGACGAGTTACAATCGGATCATCAGCCTGTACTCGTCGTCCTATCAGAGATGCCGACGAGACTTTCGCCTCCCGCGCCACGTCGAATAACTGACTGGGACGTATACAAGGACAAACTGGAGACCACCACACCCACTTGGCCCGTAGAGACCGCCGCCGACGTTGAGAAACTAGCGGAGGAGCTCACCGCCTGCATCCAGCGCGCCTTAGAAGAGGCGACAACCACAGTGCCGACGCCGCCGGGGGGGATTGTTTACAAGCCCCTCCCCGCCCACATCAAGCAACTCGTCGCCCAAAGAAGGCGCCTACGCAGGCGGTGGCAGGACACAGGATGCCCCACGGTAAAACGTGACCTCAACCGTCTGGCGGAGAAGGTCAGGGTCAAGCTGCAGGAGTTCAACGCCGCGGGCTGGGAGGAACGAATCGACGCGGCCGAGGGTGACTGGCCGTCGATCCACAAGCTGTGCAGGACGCTTACGAACACCCCAGCCCCGGTGCGCCCATTGCGCCACAGCGACGGGACGCTCAGGTACGTTGCAGCAGACCGAGCCGAAATATTCGCGGAGCACCTGGAGCGTCAGTTCCAGCCGAACCCGACTACCAACACAGAGCACGTCGCAGCAGTCGAGAGGCACCTTGGGGAGTACTTTGCCTCGCCGATAGCTCCAGAAGAGGATCCAGTCTTCTTCTCGCCGTGCGCTGTGAGACGCGCCATCCTCCGGACGAAGCCGAGAAAGGCCCCAGGAGCTGACGGGATCACAAACGCAGCGCTGCGCCAGTTGCCGTACCGCACCGTCGCGGCACTCGCGCGCCTGTTCACAGGGATCCTGCGCACCGGGGTATTCCCGGCTGCGTGGAAAGAGGGGCGCGTCATTCTACTACCGAAGCCACACAAGGACATCCAGAAGCCTGGAAGCTATCGGCCCATCACACTCCTCTCCTGCATCTCCAAGGTGTTTGAGCAACTCCTGCTGCGACACCTACAGAAACACGTGCAGCCGCGCGAGGAACAGTTCGGGTTCCGATCCGAGCACTCTACGACGCTCCAGCTGTCGAGGGTGCTGCACCTGCTCACGTCGGCTGTGAACAAGAAGGAGCGAGCAGTTGCAGCATTCTTGGATATGGAGAAAGCCTTCGACAAAGTATGGCATGACGGTCTGCTGTACAAGCTGTCTATGACAGAAGCGCCCCGTCGCTTGATACGAGTGGTCTCCTCGTTCCTACAGGACAGGACTTTCAGGGTGGTGGTTGACGGAGCGCTATCATGCGCCCGCCCCATCGCGGCTGGAGTGCCCCAGGGAAGCTGCGTCTCCCCATGGTGCTACTCCTGCTTCACCGACGACATCCCCACGACTCCGGACACCACGCTCGCGCTGTACGCCGATGATGCCGCGTACATCGCCACCTCACTCAACGTGCAACACGCGGCAGTCAAGCTGCAGCGCGTGCTCGAGCTGCTGCCAGAATGGCTTTCCAAATGGAGGTTGTCGGTGAATGTGGGAAAGACGCAGGCACTGACTGTGGGCGGCTACAAACAGCCACCACCCTTGAAACTGCAAGGCGCCGACGTCAAGTGGCTCCACCAGGCCAAATACCTAGGAGTCACCATCGACAGTCGGCTCACCATGGCGCCACACGTCCGCACTCTCGTCGCGAAGAGCAGGAGCGCCCGCTTCCTGCTGCACCCAGTGCTCTCATCCCGCCTCCCGCTGCGTGCCAAGCTGGGCGTGTACAAAGCGTACATTCGTCCACTCCTCACATACGCCGCCCCAGCCTGGCTCGCCCTCACGAGCGAGAAAGCCAGGAAGGACTTGGAAAAACAACAAAACATGACGCTGAGGAAAATCGTTGCAGCTCCACGCTACGTGAGGAACAGCGTCGTCAAGCGGGACCTCAACATCGAGAGCCTGGAGGACTTCTGCGGTCGCCTCGCGTCCAACATGTTTACGCGAGCCGACGCCTCTGCCTGGCCGCATATCAAGGAGATAGCGCCATGGCACACACGGCCGCCCGACGCGGGGCGCCCCCCGCGACGATTACCGCGGGATTTAGTAGCGGACGTGAAGGACGCCACCCCACCGGATTGACCCCTGAGCGTGTCGCTTTTATTTATGTATTTATTGCAAGCGACACACTCACCAAAAAGACTCCACACACACTACACACACTTGGTGAAACGTCGTGTTCTAAGTTAATATAGGCACGACGTCCACCCCCCACCTCATACCCGCACGACTCCACACTCGATTGTACTCACGCGATACATAGCGGCGCGGGCGCGCTATGTACTCGCAAACATGGACGGTGTTACTATAACACAATACCGTCCACACATACATACATGGCCCCTTAGCCCGGAGCGCATCGGCTAGCTTCGATAACGCTGTGGGCGGGGGCCCCTCTCCTGGTAGGGGGCAGCCCCAGCCGCCTCTGGCTGGTCATCACCCGCTAGGCTTCTCCCGGGGCACCGGGAGTTCCACCTGGCGGTGACAGACCGCCGAGGCGGCGTGAAGATACGGTTAACACCGTGGCGCCCTCTACCCACACTATGCGACACTAACCCACAGGCGAGCGGCGTTAGCGCGCTCGCCACCGGCCGAGGCCTATATCGGCCAACCCAAGGACGGCGCCCGTATGTTTACGGGCGTAATCGATCCCGCGGGACCAAGGGCAATGCCCATAACCCGCCTGCCGCACCCCCCTGCGGGGGTGCAGCGAACTCTCACGAGAGCCAAGACCAAACCTCGAACACCCCAGCCCCGGTACGGCCATTAACACACAGCGACGGGGCGCCCAGATATGTGGCAGCAGACCGCGCGGAGATCTTCGCTGAGCACCTGGAGCGTCAGTTCCAGCCAAACCCAACCAACGAAGCCGACCACATCGCAGCAGTCGAGAGGCACCTTGGAGAGTACTTCGCCTCGCCGGTTGCTCCCGATGATGAGCCTATTTTCTTTTCCCCTTGTGCAGTCAGACGCGCCATCCTCAGGACAAAGCCGAGAAAGGCCCCAGGCGCGGATGGAATAACCAACACAGCGCTGCGCCACCTGCCGTACAGAACAGTAGCGGCACTGGCGCGCCTGTTCACTGGAATCCTACGCACCGGGGTTTTCCCGGCTGCGTGGAAGGAGGGGCGCGTCACAATGCTGCCCAAGCCACACAAGGATGTCCTGAAGCCGGCGAGCTACCGGCCCATCACGCTCATGTCCAGCATCTCCAAGGTGTTTGAACAACTCCTGCTGCGACACCTGCATCAACACATCAAGCCACGCCCCGAACAGTTTGGGTTTCGCTCGGAACATTCAACGACGCTCCAGCTGTCGAGGGTACTGCACCTGCTCACAGCAGCAGTGAATAAGAAAGAGCGCGCGGTTGCAGTATTCCTCGACATGGAAAAAGCGTTCGACAAAGTATGGCACGCCGGTCTGCTATACAAGTTGTCGAAGACAGACGCGCCTCGTCGCTTAGTACAAGTGGTTTCCTCCTTTCTCACGGACAGGACCTTCAGGGTGGTGGTCGACGGCGCGCTATCCAGCGCGCGTCCCATCGCGGCCGGAGTGCCTCAAGGAAGCTGCGTCTCTCCGTGGTGCTACTCATGTTACACCGACGACATCCCCAGCACACAGGACACCACGCTCGCGCTGTACGCCGACGACGCCGCGTACATAGCAACATCGCTGAACGTGCAGCACGCGGCCATCAAAATGCAGCGCGTGCTAGATCTTCTGCCGGAATGGCTGTCCAAATGGAGGTTGTCGGTGAACGTGGGTAAAACCCAAGCACTGACCGTAGGAGGCCTCAAAAGGCCACCACCCTTGAAACTACAGGACACGGAAATCGAGTGGTCGTCGCAGGCCAAGTACCTCGGCGTCACGCTCGATAGCAACCTGACCATGGTGCCGCACGTCCGCACAATCATCGCAAAGAGCAGGAGCGCCCGCTTCCTGCTCCTCCCAGTGCTCCGGTCCCGCCTCCCGCTGCGTGCCAAGCTGGGCGTGTACAAAACGTACCTTCGTCCACTGCTCACGTACGCCGCGCCAGCTTGGTACGCCCTCACGAGCGAACACAACAAGGAACTCCTACAAAGACAGCAAAACATCAGCCTAAGAAAAGTCACCGCTGCTCCGCGCTTCGTGAGGAACGCAGTGATACAGCGGGACCTGGACATCGAAAGCCTAGAAGGCTTCTGCGGCCGCCTCGCGTCCAACATGTTCGCGCGCGCCGACGCCTCTGCCTGGCCCCATATTAAGGAAATAGCGCCATGGCACACACGGCCACCCGACGCGGGGCGCCCGCCACGGCGCCTACCGCGCGATCTCGTGGCGGACGTGCGTGACGACACCACACTACCGGACTGACCCCAGAGTGTGTCGCTATTATATATTTATTTATAGCTTGCGACACACTCTACAATAAGACTCCACACCCACTACTCACACCTGGGGAAACGCCGTGTTCTAAGTTAATATAGGCACGACGTCCACCCCCCACCTCATACCCGCACGACTCCACACACGAATAAACACACGCGATACATAGCGGCGCGGGCGCGCTATCTATTCGCAAACATGGGCGGTGTTACTATAATACAATACCGTCCACACATACATACATGGCCCCTTAGCCCGGAGCGCATCGGCTAGCTTCGATAACGTTGTGGGCGGGGGCCCCTCTTCCGGTAGGGGGCAGCCCTAGCCGCCTCTGGCTGGTCATCACCCGCTAGGCTTCTCCCGGGGCACCGGGAGTTCCACCTAGCGGTGACAGACCGCCGAGGCGGCGTGAAGATACGGTTAACACCGTGGCGCCCTCTACACACACTACGCGACACTAACCCACAGGCGAGCGGCGCAAGCGCGCTCGCCACTGGCTGCGGCCTATATCGGCCAACCTAATGACGGCGCCCGTATGTTTACGGGCGCAACTGATCCCGCGGGACTAAGGGCGAAGCCCAAAACCCGCCTGCCGTGCCCCCCTGCGGGGGTACAGCGAATTCTCACGAGGGGAAGACCAAACCATAGTCCGGTTAAGCAGACGACAACCTCTCTAGGTTTCAACTGCGAGATGCCATTCCGAAAAAAAAAAGAAAGGCCAAACACTTGAAGGCACACTTCGTTGCGAGCAGATGTTATTTCTGTGAATATTCGAATGCACTAGTATTATTATTTTCGAAACATTTTTGGTTTCGTATTTTCTCTGTTTGACAGCATTTTTTTTTTTGTTTTTGTTGGTTTGGCACCGACTTCAAAAACTAAGTAGGTACATATAAACCCAGATAATTTTTAGTTTTCTTATTATTAGTATTAATCTTTTTTGGACAAATTTGCTTTACGGGGTTGAAATAAAGACGGAATAGGGACTGAATTAGGATAGGAGTGAGGTGCATTCAATTTTTTTCAATTATTTTGTTAGATAAGATAAGATAAGATAAGATATTTTTATTTGCATAAAACATGGTATACAAGGTGTTATTCCAAAGAAAAGTAGTAGATAAACACGCCCCACGTCGCCGTATTAAAATTAAGCATAAGCCTGCTCCGTGGATGACTACTGAAATAAAAAACGCCATCGCTCGTAAGGATAAGGCGAAGAGTAGGTATAGGCGCAGGCCCACGGAAATTAACCTCATTCACTTCAAAGCTTTGCGTAACCGCTGCAATCGTCTGTGTCGGGATGCCAAGAGACGCTATTTCCATGAATCTCTCGTTGATCGTAGCTCCTCTGATGTCTGGAAATTTTTAAAGTCTGTCGGTATCGGTAAATCTCCCACAACTACCTGCAAAGATGTCGACTTGTGCGCTCTTAACAGGCACTTTTCTGTACCACCTGTTTCTCTGGACCCAAACGTCAAAGCTTCAACTTTATCTGAGCTCTCTAACTTGCCGTTACCAAATTGTAATCCTTTTAATTTTAATCCTGTTTCTGAAGACGTTGTCAAAAAGTCCCTTCTCTCTATTTCTTCCTCTGCTACGGGCCATGATAATTTGTGTTCGAGAATGATAAATCCCATTATTTCAGAGCTGCTTCCCATCCTTACTCATATTGTTAATTTTTCTTTATTCACGGGTATATTTCCGTCGGCCTGGAAACAGGCTCACATAATACCACTTCCCAAAGTTAGCAATCCTTCGTCCTTGTCCCACTTTCGGCCTATCTCCATTCTGCCCTTCCTTTCTAAAGTTCTCGAACACATTGTTCATGGTCAAATTTCCAGATATCTATCGTCTAATGCTCTTATTTCCCCATTTCAATCTGGTTTCCGTACAGGCCACAGTACTGTTACTGCACTTTTGAAGGTAACTGACGATATCCGCTGGGCTATGGACAATAAATCTCTGACTGTTTTAGTGTTACTTGACTTTAGCTGCGCGTTCAACTCAGTGGATTTCGACATCCTTCTTGGGATCCTTCAATCTTTTAACTTTTCTGCCTCTACGGTAGCCTGGTTTGACTCGTATCTTCGGGGTCGCTCTCAGTGTGTCCGCCAGGAAGATATCTACTCTGACTGGTGTGATCTTACTGCTGGTGTACCTCAGGGTGGCGTTCTCTCTCCTCTTCTTTTCTCTATATTTATTAATACTGTTATCAAGGTTATCACCTCTAGCTTCCACCTCTACGCAGACGATTTGCAGCTGTATCGACATTTCTTGCTAGCTGATGCGGAGTCGGCAATCAATGCCATGAATCATGACCTGGAAAGCATCTATCAATGGGCTAAGTCGTTCGGCTTACAGATTAACCCTGATAAGTCGCAGGCCATGATCATAGGCAGCAAATACTACCGCACTGCACTTGACTTACCATCTTTGACTCCGTTATCTCTGGGCTGCTCGACCATTGCGTATTCTGAAACAGCCAAGGACCTTGGTGTCTTAATTGACAGCAACCTTTCTTGGCGAGCTCAAGTGAATGAGGTTAGTCGTAAGGTTCACTTTTCTTTTCACTCGCTCAAATCCTTACAGAGCTTCTTGCCATTCAAAACCAAAGTTTATCTGGCTCAAACTCTGATTCAGCCGATTATTGATTACGCTGATGCCTGCTATTTGGATGCCACCGAGGAGCTGTTAAATAAGCTTGAGCGCTTACAAAATCTTTGTATTCGTTTTGTGTATGGTCTGAGGAAATATGACCATGTTTCTCACTTCCGCAAGGAGCTTAAGTGGCTCCCTATCCGTCTTCGCAGGAACACTCGGATATTATGCCTCCTTTACAATATCCTTTATAACCCTGCATATCCCAGCTACCTACGCGATCGCTTTTCCTTTACCCGTCCTTCTGATGCTCTCTGTAGATCCCACCTCAGGCATCATCTTAATTTCCCATCCCATAAAACTGAACTGTATTCCTACTCCTTCTCTGTTCACGCAGTACGTTTGTGGAACTCACTTCCGCCTAACATTCGAGATTCTAAAACTTTATTTCTCTTTAAAAAACAAGTCAAAGAGCATTACCTCTCTTCTATACAGTAATATTCTACATATATATATGTGTGTATGTTATAGGTAAATATTTACAATAGTAGTTTATTTTGTTTTTTAATAATATGTGTATGTATTTGTATGTATGTTTATATTAAATAGTCATAGTTTTGTTTTAAGTTTTAATTTAAATTTCCTTGTTTGACTTTTCTACACACTGTGTCTACATTTCTTATCAGACTTTCCTCTCGCAGGTCTGCTGGAAGAAATTTCTTTTGAAATAAGCAGTACCTTTGTGCTCTTCTATGTTAATATATTGTCCTTTTATGTATTTTGTGTGTACATGAATAAATAAATAAATAAATAAATAAATAGATCGGACATGTTTTGCTTAATGCTAAAGCATGCAAACTTACTTACTAAAGATACATTATGAATTCGTATTAAAAAAAAATCATTAATGCTATAAAAATTATTATTATTAAGCCATTTATATAATTTGATTTTAAATAATTTACAATTTAATGTTTTAAACATTTTCAGTGGATTGGTTTTTTGAAGTCGGTTCTCTTTTTTTTAAAAAGAAATCAGATTAAGTTATCATTTTTTTGTTAGTTTTGTTTTTTAATTCGAATTAGTGATTTTTGTTTTGATTTTTATTTTATGTTCATTTCATTTTTGTTTTGATTTTTTTTTATTTTTAATTTATTTTATTTTTATTTCATACTTTTTAGTGATAGGTACTCCATTTATTTTAGGTTTTGGGATAATTTCTAGTTTGTACATAGTTAGGTTCCCTCTCACAGAGAGGAGGCCTGTCCCAGCAGTGGGAACATTAATGGGCCGATGATGATGATGATGACATAGTTAGGTCCTCCATTTATTTTAAAGGTAGGTTTTTAGTGATAAGTTTTAGAGTAGTACTTGTATCAGTCTGTAATTATGACATTGACATATCTACTATTATTCAGTGTGCCTATGGGCCTAGGTAGAAAAACGAAGGATGGTTTAAGGAAATGTCGCACAAGGGAGAATGAAAACTCCCGATGAAAAAAAGCGACGAGTTGATGCTGCAAGAGATCGTCAACATATTATTCGTGCTGCAGAAACTGATGAGCAAAGAAAGGGTCGCTTGTCAAAACTTCGTGAGAACGCCCATTCTATTAGAGCCTCCAAATGTGAGGAGCAAACCAGTCAGCGTTTGTTACACATGCGGGAACATATTCGTCAAGCTAGGGCAAATGAAACTGAGGAGCAAACTATACTCTGCGCTTGTTGTCCATGCGTGAACATGCTCGTCAGAGTAGAGCCAATGCAACTGATGAGCAAACTTCTCAGCGCTTATCAAAAGTTGTTCGGTCTGATGGGCATTTCCTGTTGACTTATAAAAAATCGAAGATCAGAAACATCTGATGTACAATTATTGCAAAGCTATTTCACTGTATAAAATAACATAATCACGCGGTGCGGTAACAGTTTAGGACTGATTTTCGATGACGATGGTATATCATTGCAAATTTGACTCTACTGGCCAAAACTTCCATTTATTATTTTATCGAATAAGTATGCCTTCGGGCTTATGTTATTTGAGTGTTTAATTTCCTTTTCCATTTATCTTCGTGACTCGGTAGCCTACCGGGTAACGCAGGGCAGCAGTCACTAAGATTTTAATTGATCAGGTATCTTCACAACAAAACTATAACCATGCCTAGAAAGAGGTCAAATCTTTCCCAATGTTCCAAAGGAGCTAAAAGATTGGGGATCATAAGATCCCAAGAATCTACCGAAGAGCGTCAGGAGAGACTTGATGCTGTTCGAGAACATCAGGCTGCAACTTGCTCCGTGGAAACCTCTTCGGATCGCGAAGCACGCCTGCGTTCTCAGCGTTTTTACGCATCTACATCCAGGTCTCTAGAGACCAGTGAAGAATAGATGCGCGACTGACTACTGATCGTGAACGTCATGCATTGCCTCGCGAGTCGGAGACGTTCACGGATAGAGAATTGCGCTTGAGTTCTCAGCGTATCTACGCATCTGCTTCTGGGTCTCTAGAGACAAGTGCGGAACGTGATGCGCGACTGTCCGCTGATTGTGAGCGACATGCATTGTCTCGCGAATCGGAAACGTTTACCGATACAGAATCACGCTTGAGTTCTCAGTGTATTCACACATCTATTAACGGGTCTTTTGAAACGAGTGATGAACGTGATGCGCGAATAACTGCTCGCTCGCTGCTCACTCTCCGACGCCTCCGCCGCAGGTGGCAGGGTGCTTCAGCTTGTGCGCTGCGAGCTTACAACCTAGCTAGACATGAGTAAAATAGCATGTAAACGAGTGTTAATATTATGTTAAGCAAACCAGTGTTGATATTTTATAAATAAAGTAGTTTACATATTATTTAGGATAACAATCTTGGATTTAAAGGGGGGAAAATGTAGGGTATTTTGATATGTAATGATGTGGGTAGACTTAACTACGAATAAACAGTCAGTATCCTACCTCTGTGTTTAACTGAACGTTCCAAGAACCGAGAATTACCTATTTGCCGATTTGGGTTTCCACGACCTATAAAGACAGAAACTGAATTCCGGATCCGGAACTGGTCCGGATGAAACTTTGGCAAACAAAGGCCGGTTTTGCAACCTCAAAAGAAATGAGAGCGATCGCATGATAAACAATTATAATCCACGTCTACTCGAACTTTGTGTGTTGTTCGTAAACCGCATCAAAATCGGTTCAGCCAAACGCGAGATAATCGCGGACAAACATACAATCGCCTTTCAAAATCTACAATCCAAGAAAGCAAAACGGGATCTATGCGGCAACGTCACGGGATATCCATTAGTGTCACACACTAAAACCTTCCCCAGAATGTAACCAACACTTTTCTGAAAACCGCATCAAAATCGGTTCAGCCAAACGCGAGATAATCGCGGACAAACATACATACATACATACATACATACGGGTCGAACTGAGAACCTCCTTTTTTGAAGTCGGTTAAAAACAGGAAAGAATTCATGTAAGTTTCACAAGCAGATGTAGAGAAATTGTTCACAGCACAATTGCAAATAGAGCAACAATATTCCAATATTTATAAATCTAAATTAAAACGCAGGAATAAAAATGAGTAAGTAATTAGTGAAGCAATTGTGCGAGCTTAAACGGATCGCTAAATCGGAGCGGTGCCGCCGAACGGAATCGTTCCGCACCGCACGGCACCGGATCGTGGCGGACAGATACGCGCGCCGGAGACTTACGGCTGACGACAAAGATGCCGCTCCGCGCAGCGCACTCTGTATATATTATTAACAGCGCAACATGTGAGATTTACTGCGTTCCTAAGAGAAGTTTTAAACGCTTTATCTCGCAGAGAATTCTCTTTAAAGCACTAATTCGGAGATACGAATGCACCGAGGAAGGAATGAGAGGAAACCACTTTACTCTAACCGCTACAAAAATAAGATTTATACATTTTCTTTTCTATGGTACACTGTACGGCGAAATTGCATTACTTAATATCGAACGAAACGAGAAAACTGTGACGGGACCAGATGGAACGTACCTGAAGTTTTAGTTTCATTTGAATAATAATCGTTTCTACTTACAAGTAGAGACTAAGCTAGGCTAATAACAATATCCGAGAATGAGTTTATGCAGCAAAAAGAACTGCGAATTGGTATTATCTTGGCGGGTAACGTCGCGGGCGAGGTGCGCAGCGTCTAATGCACTCGGTCACTGCTGGCGGCGTGCCAAGCGACGTACGACGTGCGACGGCGGCGCGACGCGATGCGGTGCGGTGCGGCGGTGTGGCGGTGCGGCGGTGCGGCGGTGCGGCGGTGCGGTGGTGCGGCGGTGCGGCGGTGTGGCCGTGCGGGTGCTGCCGAGGAATGTCCAAATTACACGGCGACATTCGCCGTAATCAACTCGGTTGGTTTAAGCGCGATTTGAATTTTGTAATTAGAACTATATGGAGTCCGGCCGGCCGGCAAAACTTTGCCGTCTGTCTGCGATAGATTTTACGACGTTTTCAATTAAAACTGGGGACAGAGAAGTTCTGGCGAGTCGGTTTAATGGAACCCCCGCCGTCTCAACACAATCGACAGTTCGTTAAACTTCGTTATGGGTAATGTTTTATTGCTCGCGTCGTGCCGGAGCGTTATCTACACGGCGGCGCCGCGCCGCGCCGGTCACCTGCCGGAGATAAATATCACCTCGCGACAGCAATGTTCATTTGTTTCTTTTCCGCTGCACGTTTGCCGTGTTTACTCATTGTATTATTTCTCTGAACATCCCAGTAAACAACGACCATATTTCGAAATCAACGCTTACAAGAATGCGGTTCAGTTTCTTCAACAACATACTCAGTATGTTAAATACTCCCGTATGTATGAGTGCGCCGGGAAATCGTATTTAGCTGCTTAATGAAACCGCATACCAAATTGTAAACCTTTGAAATCCTGTTAACAACTTCAGCAGTTTAGCGGAGGCACTTATCCTTGTATACCGGTCTAATATAGCTCAAACTAGTAAATTTCCTAAAGCCAAGCGAGTCCCGGCTTAAAAGCGGCCAAGTTTGGAGCGAACTGAACTCGCAATAGAATAGCGACGACGACAGTAGGGGGCAGGCAGGTGGGGGGGGGGGGGGCAGAGGGGGTTGCCATCGGAGGGTTGAGCGCGAATATTTCAAATCTGTCGGAGTGTTTAGCGAATGCATTAACCTGTCGGCGCGCGGCTAATTAACCGCTGCTCGCTGCTGCCCGGGCGCAGGTATTTGCGCAGGCGTGCATGTGTACAGGTCCTGAAATGCATATTTGATAAACCTTTCCATGCTCCCATCATGAACTCGCACATAGTTTGACCGTGTCCATTATTTAATGAATTGAATTATTACTCAAAGCATTTCTTAGAAACACTTCAAAAAAAACATAATCTGCACCATCTAAACCCGTGATAAGCTTTGTTGCATACTTTTTTGTTCCCGCTCACTCCACGCCAGCTCGATTGCTCAGTAGCGCAGTATTTTTAAGCCAAGTGCACAAGATAAAGTTCACAAAACCTAATAACAAAGTGTTAGTTGTTTGTGTTAAGTGTCACGTCCCGCGCTGCACAACATTCGCGCTACTCTTACAATCAGGCACGATGGAACGCTTTATATCGTGTTTTTACTCTGACAGGCTTTACAACTAGCAAATATGACGGATTTCGAAAATCTAGTCTTCCTTTTTAGATTTTGTCTAGAGAAAAAGCTGATGCAGTTACAGTTTAACAAGTCAATAAATACAGAAAGGACCTTAAGTCCAATGTTTTCTAAACTATTTCAATGTCGTTATAATTTCTGATGCTCTGGGAAGGCGTTGCACGCGCTGACTTACATTTCAAGAAAATCTATTAGAATACACGGATGCGTTAATGGAAACGGGTACACTCTATCATAGGTTTTACTTAGGTGAAGGATGACCTGAAAATCGCATAGCATTGCATCAAGGTCAGTCTGTGTGCTCCAAAAGCGTTTGAGCTTAAATAACTGCACAGATTTAATATTTGAGTGATTAATATTAACGATATTTTAATATTTTTAAAGTAAGTATACGTAATGATATCAAAATGTTGACGGACTGCATGTCGTAGCCAATTCGTATAACACGCCGTATTAGATAATGGTGCGCCGGATTATAAAACACCGCCGTTATATAATGCGGCGTCGTCACGTTCAGCTGGATTGTAGTGGCGATACGTTCGGCAAAGCGGCGTCCAACGTTTAGCCGTATTGTAAAACGGCCGAATAAAATACTGAAAATTCCGAAGTAAGGCGTAGTAACCTAGCGTCGGGTGCCTGTCTTTCAAAGCAGCGTATCGACGATGCGCCCGTTTGTATTTGAGCGACACGTTTACGCCACTTTGAAGAACGCGAAGTGCTCATTCAATGCGGCGTACTTATTTCAGCCGTATTGTAATCCGGCTGAACGTGAAGAAGCCACATTACATAACGGGACGTTTTACAATACGACGCACCATTATGTAATACGGCGTGTTATACGATTTGGCTGCGACACATACATAAGGACAACCAATTGGTCTGAAGTTCCTCCAGTACCTTTTTTGCCACGAAACCCTGTCATGCAATCAGCTTGACCAGTAATATCGCGAGCCACAAGCAACAGTCAGTGACGTCACAAGTAACAGTCAGTGACGTCACTCGAGAGGTAACAACCACGACATTCGGGTGGGGCCATAAAAAGCGAGCGACTAGAGGCGAGCCGCGCCAATTTATCGCTACATCGGGTCCTTGCACGTCCCCCGGGAACGATTCGGACCTCTTTTAATTTCCCTCGAATTTCCTCTTGAATACAAAACCATTGTTATAATGTTTTCTTTTGTCTTGCGATACACTCGGAGGATTCTATTATAATTACTGTGACGGGACCACAGGTTGCGGGTGTCACGTTTTTCTAGTGTTAACTGAGATACCCTTGTATAGCCTATCCGTGTTTATGAGAATACTTCAACAAAGAACAACCATTGTCAGAGTACATTTTTCTGAAGACTACTTTGTATGTTCATCATCATCAATGTCAGGTTTGTTCCACTTATTGCTAAAAAGCAGACCTTGCCAAGTTTGTGTTATTTTACTCTGGTCTGTGCGAATATCGTCTAGGTATTACCCACCGTCCATGGTTTCCAAAAGGCTTCCAAAAGCTTTTTTTTTATTTTTCATCATCATCATCTGCCTAGCCTGTTCCTAACTATGTCGGGGTCGGCTTCCAGTCTAACCGGATGCAGCTGAATACCAGTATTTTACATGGAGCGACTGCCTATCTGACATCCACAACCCAGTTTATACTGGATAATACGATACCACTGCTAAGACTGTTTGTTACTTTTTCATCATTAAATTATACTTCGCAAAACTCTAGATTGCAGAAAAATCCCTAATGTTTTACAGCATCTTAAAACCCATCTCAGCGCACTAGCCAGCCAGTATTGCATCTACTAAACCATTTAATCAGACTAGCGTGTAAAATAGCACGTTTAGTTTAGTAAGCCAGTTAGCCGCGCGGTTTAGTCGGCGCTCACCTGTGGCTATCGGCCGGCATCAATAGTCCACGTCATTAAGCTTTACCGTGCCGTGCCGGATCGGACAACAAATTACACACGCACGTGATCGGAGCCGATTGTGCGCGATCTACTTTGGAAGCTGAGCTGTTTTGGTTTGTGGAATTATTGTTGATGTCCGAATTAGACTTAGCCAGTTTGGTTCTAGCTGCTCTGCGTGAAGACCCAGGTTTGATTGCCACCTCAGGAAAAGTGGTATTTGTGTTTACAAAATATAAAATAGTAATTTTAAATAGTCTAGCCTGTACTACTGAACTTGCGTAAAATTCTGCTAACATTACCGTATCTTTGTGGAAATTATATTTTTTCGTACTCCTCCGCTATTCTTTTTCGGTTAATTTCGTTGCGTCATCGTCAGACAGTTAAATCGTTTCTCTGGGACTTCGTTGAGCTTCATTGTCTCGGCGCTTCTCTGGTGTTCAGCACTGTTGATTCTGGCTTTTAGGAGTTGCAATGATTTGGGAAAAATAGGGCGGGCTTGCCCCAAAACAAAAAGTCATCTTTAATAAAAAAGTCTGATCCAAACGTCAGGACTCTCTGTATCATAAGAATGAGCTTTGTTCTCTGGTGTCTCAACATATCGGCCAATTGCTTGAACTCGGCAAACATGGCCGCTCCACACACCGGCCGGTTACCGACGACGATCTTTAGGATCACATGCATCGCCCCACTCGAGAACAAAGGGCTTCTCAGAGTAAGCAACAGAAATGGACGATGGAAGTAATTTATTGACGTAAGCCTGTCAAGTGTGTAGTCTGGGGCTGCAGACGTACTTTGTGTAGCAAGTCTACTGTGAGCACCAGAAGCTCCTGTTCCATTAGATGTAGCCATTGTTATTATTGAACTGAACTTCTGACGAAGGCAAAGGTATGAATATCGTCAAAATTATGCCTATTCTCTTCCCAACTATGTTGGGTTTGGCTTCCAGTTTAACTGTACGGATCATCATCCGAGTTATTGACACCACCTTCAAATTTCTGACTGACTGACCGACTCCTTGACAATTTCAGTACCTGTTTAATTCATACGAGTATAAATGCTTTGAGTTGAATACAAAAACATTAATCATTAATTTCATAAGACCCATTCTTTTACGTTTTATTTTACGACGAAAACATGGACTAGCATGTTTTCGTCGTATCCCATCATCATCGGCTGGTATTGTGCGACCTTCTATCTTTAACAGAAGCCACAACGTTCAAGTAAGCCTTTGGAGGCCAAACGGACCAAAAGTTAGCCACCAGTCAACACACAAGTGATCGCGAGCTAGAAATAAAACCTTGTCGAGTGGAAGCTAACTCTGTCGAGCGAACTATTTGTACTTCAAACTTAACTGGAAGCATTCACCGCTCACAGAGCAGTGAAAATGAATCTAACTGCCACTGTACGGTGTAGTAGGTTTAGTGGATACAGTTATATGTGTAGGTACAACTTAGAGGTCACCATTCATGGTCAACATGACGATTAGGTTTATATTAGACTAGCTGACCCGCGCAACTTCGTCTGCGTGAAGAACCGCTCGACCGATTTTGTGCAAACTTCACATAAACTATCTACTAAAAAGTCCGAACAAAGCCTAAACATTTAGTTTGGATAGGTGAGCCCGTTCTTGAGTTATAAAATTACAACGAAAAGTGGCCCAGTGGTGAGGAGTCCAGCGCATCGAGTTGTAAGGTCGTGGATTTGATCCCAAGCAGGCGCTTTTTTTGTTCAATTTATTTTATCAACACTGTTCTCAAACGGAGAAGGAAAACATCGTAGGTAAACCAGCATGTCATAGAACCAAAAATTCGGAGATAATTCTAACATCTAACTTGCACTGGGTTTGCATGATGGATTCTGCCCATTGCCGTTCATGGAGATGAAGCCTGTGTCCCAGCAGTGGGAACATTATTATATAGACTGATTGACGCTGACGATGATGATATTTATAGCTTTGATAATTATTGTAGTAAGACCTGTGTAGATCAGCAGACGTTCACGTTTGATATCCCAAAGTAATAAAACGAGCTCACCATTTATAACATCAGTATGTTTCTGTGGATAACAAGTTTTAACAGGTTTCCACTTTGAGCTGGCCAGTTTGCACTTAAAACCAACACTCTGACTTATTCCGCACAGCACACAGTCACACGGCGGCGCTACTCCACAGGTACAGTCGGAAATGAAACTAGAACCAGATACATTAGTTTGAATAACTACGCAGTAACTGCTCTGTTCTACAGAAATTATAAAGTTCAGCAAATGTTAAATGAAATAGATTTGTTTAGTGGTGTACGATAGTTCGGAAATTGTTAGATATTGATACGGGGAATCTGGAGAGTTAGGTTGTAGTTATAAGTCACGTTTAAACTGTCATTTAAACTGTTAAACTAACCAGAAGTTTTTTTTAACATAAAAACTGTCTTTAAAAAATGTTTAAATCTTTCCAATAGTTCATTTCAACAGCACATATTAAGCTAAACAACTGTTACTGTTAACCGATCCCATTCTCCCACGTAGTTGATACAAGACGTGGGACATGTCTTAACTATCTAATAGTCGTAGCGACACGGGACTGCACTATGCAAATGCGAGCGCCCTTGAGCGCACACGTGGATACACACACACACTCGAACTAACCGGCTCGTGTAGATACTAGCGTCCTTCACTTCGGATAACTAAGTGACACGATTACCTCAGGCCAGAGATTTTCGTTTGGTCTTAGTATAAGTACCTACCAAATACGTCCATCAAAATTACTCGGGTTGGATTCTGTTTTGTTAATTTTCTCTGTCAGTTAAGAAGATATATACCGATCGTGATTATGAATTAATCACCGAAGATATTATCTCCTTAGTGACAATGCCGGTAAGTTTAGTTATATAGCTTAAAAGAGGTTTTTTGTGGTTTAAATATTTAATTACGTCTTCCATAATAACACATAATTATTGTGCAAGTGCCATCCTTATTGGAGAGCTTTAGACACTTTTTGCTATTTGTTAAATAAAGATTATGGCACACTATACCAGCTTCGCGCCAGCACCGCGGCAGTCCAGAGTTGCCTTGAATTTAGGGTACGGCTAGCCGCAGTCCGCGAGGTGAAAGCACGCAGTCCACGTGCTGGCCGTCACCGCGAAAACAATTGTATGGCATTTGTTATTGAACACGACTTGGCGACGCGCGACAACGCAACGACGTTGTTTCGCGGGCGTCTCGGAGTCGGCGCGCAGCAAGCATGCGGTCGGCGTGCTGTAAGCACGCTGTCCGTTCGCTTGCATCGCACAGACTCCGAGTCGCCAGCGATTCGAGTCGTATGGTAGCGGCAAACGCGCTGACTGCCCGCCGTAAGCTTTTCCATATAGAGATTATGAAATATGTTATACGACACACGATTTGATGCTCTAATCTGAATGACAAGTTAATTGCTGAGTTGGAGTGGTGCCGGTGCCGTGCCGGTATACTGTGCCAAGACCTTAATACTGTTCTGTTACGTTCTTCAGAACGGCACGTGTAGGCTTAAAAATAGTATACAATTAAAATTAATTTATTGAAGAAATTAAAACTCTTTCCGGTGGCTCAAGGTGTAGGTACTTACGGTTCCTAATGAATCTACTAGTTTTTACCCCCGACTTCACTCCCGTGGGAATCATCATCATCATCATTCTCTTGCCAATATTATCAATATTTTGATTTAAAAGAGTGTCCATGGAGTTTCTTGCCCGTTCTTCTCCATAGAGATCTACACTAGGGAATGGCACTAGTAGCAATTGCCGTTGGCTTCCTTATGCCAACAGTTGGGAATGTATTGGCAGACGGTTAGTTGTTCCGCCAACCTAAACTTAAAATAGGCCCATTGTCATAAACATTCACTATTTGCCCAACGAATAGCCAACAAAGGGCCTTCTGTTACTATTCCTACTGTTGGGTGATTTTTGCAGGGATTTCAGTTATTATAACACCATTGGGCCAACTAACGACGGGCCTGCTGCATCTATTCCTACTGTTGGGAGATATTTGTAGGGATTTAAATTACTAAAACAACATTGGGCTAACTAACGACGGGCCTGCTGCTTCTATTCCTACTTTTGGGAGTTTTTTGTAGGGATTTAAGTTATGATAACAACTTACATCGGTCCAACTTAAACCTTTCAATGGGCCTGTTAGGGATGATACGTATATACTGGTACACCCAGTATGAGCTTACTAGTACTCTCTTAACTCTTAGTAACTCTTAGATTTACGAAACATATTTTTGTTTATATTTGAGATTTATGGTTTATATTGTAAACAAAGTGCAAAATTGAAAATTAAGGATAATTTAAGAAGGACATTCCGTCACTAAATGTCCTTGGTGACCGTAATGATAATATCGTAAAGGTTCAAAAGTTGTACCCCAACCTCGATAGATGGCGTTGTAGTCCAATTAGAAGTCGCTATCGTTGTGTTACCACGATTTGGTTGGGTTCGAGTGAATTTTATCACCAGCTTGGGCGCCGGACAAACACGAGTGGCGTACGGCGTATAGCGGTGGCGCCGAGTAAGTGGCGCCGCTACTTGCTACTGCCTCGCCCCCCGCGTACCCGCACACGTGCCAGCGCCATACGCCACTTGTATATGACCCGCGCCTTAGATCAGAAAGCAATTTGGTTTTATTTCAACCCTATTAGTGTTCACACAAGGTTATTAGTTCAACACTACTAGCTCGGTAGTACACATTGGTAGTAGTTGGTTGGTTGGTGGTAGGCAAGTCCACGTTGGCCCCATCGCAAGTTGGGCCTTCGTAGGCAAATCCACGTAGGCCATCAGTTTTGGGCCCAACCCGCAAACTGCCCACCAATTGTATGCATTTGCCAACTAACCAGAGGTATGTGGCCCAACTAAATGCCAACAAAAAATGCTACTAGGGGGGCAACTACAGTACTTTCTCAAGTTATTATGCCTTGTGTCTGTGACTGTAGCTTTGATTTTTCTTTGTATTTTTGACATTCAAAAGTGCCGTAATGGTCTAATTGAAATAAATGCGTTGTGTTTGAGTTTGAGTTTGCCCTTATCCCAATTTATTTGGGAATGTCCTACCGGAATGAAGAGTTTACTATGTCATGCGTGAAGGGTTGCTAAACAAACTCACTTCCCGTCTGTAATATTAATTTTGATATAACATTTCATCAATATTATTTCAGATGCAATGCAATTCTCTCTGATAACTGCCACGCAAAATATAGGATTTTTAATACAAAATAACACACGACATTAATTCCGCTACAATTTTATTTGTACCTAAGTAAATTACGCGTACCTAACCATAATTTCAGTAAGTAAGTCACTTCAAGTGATGTTAACAATTTTACGTAGTCTGCACAAGCCCTGGGCGTACTAACAAACAACTTCGTGTCCTTGAGAACGACACGTGTCTGGGACTCATAGCTACTCATAATATACAAGCAGTGTATAGCGCACGTGGCTATGCTATTGTGTAATGGAGTGCTTAGCTACCGCTACTTACCGAAAGCTACCTAAAGGGTGTATAAATCCTCTTAACGAAGCCGAAAGGCACTTGTCTCCCCGTCATTGCCACCTTCTAGTTAAGAAGATATTGGGGGTCAAAGTTCCTACTTTTTGACAAGTTTTTTTTTTTAAATACACTATTTTACTGTTAGGTTTTTACTTATAACACCACCACCACGACCCCCGTACTATTCAATCCATCCATCAGCACAATGTTTTGAGATCGTTACATTGAGCTCCACCACAAAGCATGATTTTTCACCCCAAAAAAGAGTCGTTTCCCAGCAATATTTTTTTTGCGTATAGTTACTAGTTTGATGTTCAGAATGGTAGACGACTTTGTGATGAGTTTGTTTACATCCTGTATAGTTACCCCTAGCCGCCGCTAGCACCCGACGATACTGAGGTGATGAACAGTGAAAATAAAAACCCAATACATGCCCAATACATGACACCATACATGATAGCATGATTGACCATTTTCAGTCAGTATGTAATTGCGCTTTCATAATTCAACTTAGCCATTATAAAACTAGGACCTATTGGATAGTTTTCACAGCACAATTTTTAGTTCAATTAAGTTTAGTTTTTGTTTGATTTTTCTGTAAAAATCGTCATGAAAAAAAACAATGAGCATGTACGGTACGGACCCAACTAACGGTCAGAGATCATCATCTGCCTAGCAATTTCCAATAAAACTGAGATACGAAAAGTAAAAAGCTCCAGTAACTCCTCCTGCCACCTCGGCTGTACCGATCCTACAATTTTCTGCAACATTACCGTCCGTCAGCGCGCGGTGTTGCTGCAACATGTTGTTTGCTCCTTTATCGGTGTCCAGCAGGGGGTTAATTGCGTAATGAGCGCCGATCGCCTCTCTACCGCCGCAGGTGGCCGGTGGCCGGTGCTGATTTATTGACGTATTAATAACCGATCCACGCCTTTATCTTAGCAGAAATGGATAGGGGAAACCAAGAATGATATTACGGAGTGGAAAAAGGTTTTTTATTGATTATTTTGAAAAACGTTTCGCAACTAAATTTCATTATAAAATTAAAATATAACTAAACTATACTAAATAAATGTATATTACGCGGAGACTATCGTTTGTAAGGAGTTTTTTGACAGTTTCTGAAGTCTGTCACCCTGTCCAAGGGGCGTTGCAATGCGGTGTTGGAACTGGTCAGATAGGAAGCAGCAGCTATCTCTGATTAGATTGGAAACTGACCTCAACATAGTGGAGAAAAGGCATCATTCAAAATGACGATGGAATACAATGTGATTGACATTACAGAAAGATGTTTGGTACATTTTCCAAACACTCAAGGATTATAATGTAGAACTATTCGCGAGTGCTTACAAACAGTTGTATTCACAGTGTACGCTTACATAACTCGACGAAGTCAATGCTTTCTGTTCGCTCCACTGGAGGATATCGGCGCTAAGTCGCGCTACGTATGAGCACATACACGACTGTATTGGCCTACTTCTGAAGCTATGTACTTAGGCACTAGTGCGAAATGGCAATCCCAGATGAAGTAGCTATTTACTTATAGATATAAATGTCTTTGTTAATGTCAGAATCCTCCGCCGAGGTCGGGTGAGGAATTAATGCAGATGTTTTTGTTGTGTTGTTGAGCGCTACAAACAGACAACAGGACGGTAATTGAAGTGAAAACTTCTCTAGGCGCGTTGAGGACATTTCGGTTGAATAAAAATCATGGAACTCGCGTGACCGTCACCTAACGCTTCGTAGCACTCGTAGCCGATCCGCTACGGCGTAGCACCACTGAGACGTGCTTGGGGTACAAGTCGTAGCAGATATAGATTACTTAATTTTTAGTTCAATCGGCAGTCCCCAAGACTGCCCCGCATGATTTGTATTTCTCTTGTATTGTATTTGATCTTACTTTCAAATATGGTACCTTCTCATTGGGTGGGGTTTCGTAACGTAGATCGTACTGTATACATCATAAAATTCAATAACCGTTAATTACACCGTGACACTTTCAAAAATAATCCAATACATATTTAAGTAATTTAACGTAATATATGTTGATAACAAAGTTCAGGAAGGGCACTTAAAATAATGACCTATTACCTATCAATAGAGTTTAGTATAGATAGTCGATAGAGCGGTGCGTCTAGTTGCGGCTGGGCTCATTTAGTGATTAAATACAGAGGTCGGGCCATAGCAACCGCGTCTGCTGGCTGACGCCTGCCGCGCGGCGCGGTCGCAGCTGCTAATGGATTAGAAAAGGGCCCGCACTTCTCATGGCCACACGGTAGCGCGTCAATATCACACCACGCACGGACACTGATCACAGAATAGTGTTGGCTAATACATTAGTATAGGCTCCGAAATCTGCTGCAACTTATTTTTGTATTTATTAATGTAGTGGATCATATTGCTGCAAAAGTTGCTGATCACTGATCAGTGATCACACAGACGAGCGACGCTTTTTTCCTGATGACATTCCGTTAGCGACAACGATGGTGGAAAAAAAGTATGGGCGTAAGGTACCCAAAATATTATTTAAATAATAATCAATCTTCTTGTAGATCGAAAAACTAAATATTTTCTAAACGTTTGCCTCTCTCTGTTGACTATTACTCACAAGAGTCCGCCTGCTCAGAAATACCTGATTCGGAGAAACACTTCCCTCGAAACGTTTAGTTGTCAAGATACATTGGCTCAGATATTTTTATACCAAGATCAAAAACGTAGTTTTTATCTACCAAAAGTCTAGCAACAAGATAAGTAATTACTACAATCGTCCCATTCCCAAGAGTGGTATTTTTATTTGTTTTTATTAGTCAGTACAACTATTTACTTTGTCTTAATTGTGTCTTCCATTAATAATTAATAACGAAAACTGCCTCAATATTTCTATACTAAGTTGGAAGCACAAGTCTAGTACTAATCACTATGTGATTTAATTCCTACAAACATTATGATTGCCTTCAATTCCACTCCCGTTTTCTTAACATTGTCTTCATGCAAAAAAACCTTCTTGAACCAATAATGAATTCAATCATAAAGAAAGTAAAAAAGGAATCTTCTCGCCGTATTGCCGGCACCGGGCGCCGAGCGGCGCGCGGCGAGCGGCGGGTGGAGGGTTAGGATTGACGCTTATTTGATCAAAATAGACGGCGATAGCCTCACCGCCTCCACTCACGGATTGAAGAGATTCAGTCCCGCGCTCGGCCTGATCCGATGGGCCTCCAATTACGATGGTCTTACAAATAATTAACACGTTCAGACCGGCGCACCTCATGAGTAGGTTGGTAGGTTACTTGGTATCCTACGGCGCAAATCTTCATATGGCCACCGGTGGTACATCACCGCCCCATGAACCAAAAGTCTTGCTGGGCGGGGTGCGCCACCGGTGGACACGGACAGGATTAGACAGGAATTATGCTTTCTCTCTTTCTAATAAGCTAGTAATCGTAATATAAAGTAAAGAGTTTTGTCTCATAAATCAGAACCGCACGTGCCGCACTGAACACTAATGGACAAGCAGACTTTTTTGTGTGGCACAGTCCGACAGAACCACAAGCATCTACCAAAGCAAGTGGTAAAGTCCAAGCAGAGAAAAGGTCAAGTGTTGGCTCTGAAGAATAGAACGGGTGTCAAATATATAAAATGGACCGACAAACGTACAGTTCATATGCTTTCGACCTGCAATAATCATACAGGAGCTCTAGTGCCAATGCCACATCGCTGGAGGCCAAACACTGTCGTAGCGAAACCAGACTCTGTTTTGGATTATAATAATGCGAAAAAGGGGGTAGATATTTCTGACAAGATGGCGTCGTACTATACCAGCCTTAGAAAAACCCTAAAATGGTACCGCAAGCTAATCATTGAGATTGTCTGTGGCACAATGTTGGTAAATGCTTGGGTTATTCACCAAAAATTTGCAGCAGGAAAAAAACTAAGTATATTAGAATTTCGGGAACAAATAATAAAAGAGATGATTAGCAACCCCAGCACTGATAATCAACCCGATGACGCTGCAGAGGAGGGTAGGCCCCATGCACAAAGAAACCCAAAACACAAGTTAGAGAAAACGGAAGGAAAGCTCAGAGATACCCGAAAGAGATGCAGACCTTGTTACGACCATTTTACAACAACCGAATCTGCGAGTATGGCTAGAAAAAAATCGAAACGCGTAAATACATTTTGTTCTGCCTGTGAAAAACCAATGTGTTTGGATTGTTTCAATACTATTCATCCAAAATAATTTTCATTTTATTCCATCCATAATGGCATTTTATTTTATATTTTTTTCAATTTTGATCTAATTTTCTTATTATTACATTCTCTCAACGTAATTTATCATAAACAATTCGCATTTCGTACAATTTATGTCGTGATTATGTCAATTTATAATATATACAATTTTTCAATACTGATTTTTGCTTACTTTTCGAAATTATATCCACCTCCTGAGCTACACTATGAAAATTTGTCTATTTTACTAGGCGGGAACGGTAAATACAACACTTTCTCTCAAAGCGGCGCGAATTTCTTAGTACATTGAAAGTATAGTGTGACGTGGCCACCGGTGGTACACCTCGCCGTGGCAGCAAATACTCCGTGCTCCACCGGTGGTACACGCCGGTCTGAACGTGTTAATGACTGGTTTTTGTGATTAGAAAATAACTGTTTCTAGGTTAAGTCGATAGAATTGGCGGAGTGTTTATAAACGAGAGGACTAAACACAATGTCTATTTACTTGCTTATTGTTCAGATTATTGACTCCAGGAAAATAGCAATTTCTACGCTTACAAAATTCGTCTTGCCGTTTTCAAACAATTTAATAATTATATTTACATCCAAACACAGATTAATATAATGAATAACAATAAAAGGCGCTCGTATCGTACGTGTATATAAGACCCATTCTTAGGCAGGGAAAGGCTGCCATGGCGTCTGTTTGAGCACACAGTCGACGATATTACGATATTAATTAACTTTGAAATGATATCGAGGATGAATATAATGTTCATTAAAGTTTATTTACGTATCGGGTATCAGTTGGAAGACAAATAGCGGAGGTAAACAATACGACGGAGGGTATAGAGAGGCCAACGGGAGAGGGGAGGCAAGTAGTTTGGTTCATAAGAATCTGTCATTTCGTTTCGAGTTGACCAATCAAATCATAGAATGTGGTAAAGGGTAAGTTATTATAAGTAAAATCAGGAGTGAAAAGGCTCGATTTAAGGATCGCCGTTGAAAAGGAATCTGTTAAAATTGCTTTCACATTTGATGACACTTATATTTTTTCCATGGAAATATTAAAAAAAAAACACACGGATCGTAAGTATGATACTCGTATGTTCAGTTTGTCATTCATAGTGATAGTTTTCAGCTGCACTACAACACCGTTAGCGTCGCCGCGTCGGTTCGCAAGAGTTCGCCAAGAAGTCAATTGTTTCCCACAAGGAAAATGTATATTGTATTAAGTTTTGTTTATATTTTCCGGATTGGTGGCAAACAGAATTTCGCCGAGGGGAAAATTGAAACATTGGATTGGAGAATATCAACGATTCGATTGGTTATTGACTGCGGTTTGTTTAATTTCGGTCCACACAACAAGTAATTTGTTCATTTCTTTGTTGTTTAATCAATACAAATATTCCTTCCTTTGAAATTAAATCTATACATTAATAAATTATAATAATAATAAATATCGCTGGACATTACACACAGCGCCATCTAGTGCCACACTAAGCAAGGCTTGTGTCGTGGTCACCAGTTGATATACTACATATATACTTTTTGTTTGTAAATACATACTTATTATACTACACATCCATGACTCGGAAACAAATGTCCATGCTCATCACACAAACATTTGCTCCTACCGGGATTCGAACCCGGGACCCTAAGAACGTAAGGCAGCCTCACTAACGCTGCGCCATTCGGGTCGTTAAATTAGATTGTTTGTTTGTTTAATGGTAGTAACGTAAACGTGTACTCAGAAAACTGATTCCTGACCTAGGTAATTAGGAATGCATTTAACGGTTGACTTACTCATAGACGCCCGATTTTGTTGTTGACACAACAAGCGTATTTGATCGTTTGATCAACCAACCAGGTATTATTGGACTATGGAAATTAATCAAATTGCACTACACGAGTACTGAAGCAACCTGTTCCTGAAACCGGCCTCTCAGTTTCGTGAATCTCTACGCTTGCATCGAGCCCTGGTATTTGGCCTGCTTTATATTCAGTCCTCATGACAAGCCGCGCCACTTCACCAGAATTACGTCACGTCTCCACTGCACATGTTTTTAGCTAACAGCTCGCCGGATGTTTATGTTGCTAATTAACACTTCTTCGACGGCATGCAAGCCTGGTACTCTCTGATTTCAGTCACAGTTTGCAAAGATTTTGGAATTTTGAAGTAGTGGTACTTAGAAGTGACCTAAGTATTTTAGTAACGCATTAACAAACAAACCCGTTAAAAACCCATGATGTGCAATGTGCTAGCCTAGTTATAAGTAATGATACACAAGCTCACTGCATTTGTCCCCTTGAATGATTCACACTCGTAGCATTGCTAAAGTTCAGGCGAAGATCTGTTGTTGCTAATTAACAGTTCCACGAAGTGATGTTACCCTGGTACCTACTCCTTTTTATACTAAAACGGTACTATGTTTAAATACAATGATGTTATAATAATATAATGTGTGTCTATTAATACAAATTAATGATGTATGTCTGTTATTGTCTGTAACATGATAGACCGACTCAATACAATTGAACTATAGTAATATGAAGCTCCTTGTATTGTTCCAAGCACCTAAATATTCTCAGTTACTACGTCATCGTGTTGCTAGCCAAACAATGGCGTAGTGGGCATTGTTCTCGTATCAGACATAGTGTTTTTATCCCGCGTCCCATGTTAGCATCGACACCGCCATACATCTGCGAGACGTTTCCGCTTCCACCGGTTATCGATGGAGTGTCGCGCGATTGATGAGCGGTCTCGCGACAATCGACACGCTTCACGACACTTCTCGACGTGAGACATTAGTTGCGACATAAAATGGCCAACTCTTTGTAAGTAAGCAGCACCCAGGTGCGCGTAAAGATTCCAGATATCAATTTATTATCATTTATTTATATAATATCCAAACCTGAAAGTTATCGTATCATAGGCAAAGCTGGGTACATTATATTTTATGCTGTTGTTGTTTTTCAAATCAACAAGAACCTACTCATGAAAGTGTCTTATACATAGATATAATAAAGAAGGAGATATGCCCGTTAGACGAAAATGTATCGGAACCCTGTGTCTCCACTTTATCCCTACCACACGGCAACTACTACACGAGCAGTTCAGTAAAAGCAATAGATACGCAGTCGCACACACACCCGCATTTCTTAAATCAGAACGTAGTACACAATCAATTATAAACCTTATGCCATCAAACACATGTTGTATTTACCAAGCACCGTACCACTTACCCACACAAAAACATCGGTACACAAGCACATCACTAACTCGTCTCTCTTGAACTATTGTTTGGTGATTTTTACATTGCTTGTCCAGTCACTTAGCGACAAACTTAGGAAGTGGTTGAGGAGCACTGCGTTTATTGCAACATAGTATAGCCATTTGCTTATGACTGGCACAAGAGGTCAAGGTAGAGAGGGGTCTTGTGCCAGTCGTGCAGACACCGACACGCCCCCTTGCCACTTCTCCTGTTTTTTTTTATATTTCCATGGTCTTACTCAACGTACCACACATTCTACGACTTGATATCGTTTATTGAGTTTTTCAATGTGGTTGTCCAGAATCTGTACCGGCCCTTACGATTTCAAATTCATACCTATTACCGCTTCTATGAACTAGATGTTATATAGAAAGTGGTCTATTCTGTCGTAGTGTATGTTAATAGGAGGGTTGGTGAGCCCGGCGCCCCGCGCCCCGCACCCGGGGGAAATCGACAGCTGTCACAAAAGTTGGACACTTGTCGGCGCGTGTGATTGTGCCGCGCCAGTGCGGACGCGCCCTAACGCGTGACGTCAGCACGACACCATTCAAATGTGACACGGTTGTGCAAGAGTTGTAGATAACGATCATAGTTTGTGTCAATACACGCCGACACGGAAACAAAAGGCATTTACGCTCTTCAATCGTGTACAGTACTGTACACGTATTTTGTCTGTAATAACTACGTGTGAGTTACGTGTCCATGTAACACCAATTATTTAACGCTTAGATAGCCATAAATACCTATTTCCTTGTTTGATTGCTGCGATATTATATGTTCTAGGTAAGTCACAAAACTATTTAATTATACTAGTGGAGCCATAAAGACTAATAAAATAAAAGCGATAAAAAATACAAAATTAATAATTGTTGTATCTAGTGGTAAAGCAAAGTAAAAAATTTAAAACCCTGACCACACTTGCGCCGCGACCGCGTCCCTTGTGTGTTCGGATGTCCTTTGCTTATTTGCGGTCGTGAGTCACCTCATCGTTGGTTTTTAGGGAGGTCTGATGGATCCCTCGATGCTACAGAGCACTTTTTACAAGATACGTTTTGTGGAAGGACATTTTTTTGAGAGTAAATAGTTGTTTCTGCAGAAGTATTTCGTTGACACATCCTCTTTTCTTCTCTTTAATTTTAGCGATGACAATATATCATTTAGACTGTACTTATTTGAAATAAAGCCGCCAGCCCGCCGACATGTGTAGGCGGCTTCAAATCATCGCAAATCTAAAAACTTTGTCGGCGGTATGTCGGCGGTTGATACCAAATAGCAGGAAACGACAACGCGGCAGCCCCAGGAGGTGGCGGGATGAGCTAGACTCTTTCATAAAAGATTGGCCTACAATCGCAATAGATCGCGAAATGTGGAAGGAGGGAAGGGAGGCATTTGCCCTGCAGTGCCCTGCAGTGAGACAATATAGGCTTATAATAATGTCGGCGGCACGAGATGTTCAACGAGATGTTTTTTTACACAACAATATAAAATGAAATAGGTTTTGTTGCGTAGACCACAATAAACTTTTGTTTGGGTATTTACAGCTTATGCAAGAATCTGAATCACCCACCCATGTGCGCTAGTACATTTTAAGAAAAAGCAAAAGAAGCTATATATAAATTAAATAACCAAATATTTTCAGGTAGCCAAGTATGTACACAGTGACACACTTTTCCATGATATAATCCAGAAATATGAAAAAAAAAACGTATTGACTAGTACCACATTACTTTCCGAGAAAGAGGATTACAATATTCAATCTTGTCAGATGATTTGATTCGCGTGCATCTCCTACTTCGTACATATAGCTAGTGAAGTGTAGTGTATTAATTCAATAACATATTGTGGCTCTGGGAGAGCTTCACTCAGTTGTACTGAACTACAATTTGCAGAGTTCGAGATTCTAGGAAGACTTGGAATGATACGTACGTATAGCTCATATACCTTGTCGTGGCCTCGAGCGATGTGACAAGTTTCTTCCGCGTGCGTAGCGTGGCTCTGCAACTCCCATCACGGTGACTCGTGGCATGCCCTAAGCAACTTTTTTTATTGGTTTCTTCCACAGTCACCGTCACAGCACACGTTTCACGTGGCCTAGTAATTATGCCGCGTTAAGATGATTGATGTGGGAATGTTACGGTTCACGATGGTCTCTTAAACACTGATGCTTTCCTGATTCTTTTATGAAATTTACAGTAAGGTCACTGATAGCGTTTAATAAGAGACTTCGCTGTCAGAGCAGCAGCGGTAGCGTGCAGCGTGTCACCGGCCGGGTGACACCGGTGCTGGCGCGTCGCCAGCCGCCGCCAGCACGTGCCGTGCCGGCTGCTCCCGATATAATCGATATCATCGCCGGCACACGTGCACAACATACTTTTGATTGTAAATTTTAAGTTCTTAAGACATGCCCAGTTTTTGAAAGTGGCATTTACTTGGCCTGTAAAATGAAGGCTCGCTTTTATCAACAGATTCCAAAGTTGCAAGTAATTAACTTCACAAATGTTAGAGCAAGCCGATTATTCCGCTAAAAGTACTCCTGGAGATATTATTGAAAGAGAAAATATCCGCTAGATCTCGAAGTGATTTATTTCTATCCAGGGATTTCGTGTTCCATTTTCATATCAAATGTTAGAGTAAAATCATATCGAACCGGAAGTTTGTTTGCGTGTTAAATCAGACTGTTCACTATAACTATCACAGAATACAAAAACATAAGGCGAAACTGAACTATTCGATACTTCCGAGAATCTGAACGCAAACACAAAGTAATTGCTTTGTAGCGCCAAACCAATGGATCAATTCGATTATCGGTTAACTCGTAAATACCTTTTTATCCACTAATGTCACGGTCAAACGCTCAGCCAGTTAACCGGCATCCTCTTTATGAATACTTGTTGTGATCCTGTAATACACGGGATTACGGGGGATGAAGGGGTTATCAAAAGGAACGGACGTCGGGATTCAATGTATCGTCCGGCGGTCGGCCCACGTCGCTTCTGCCAAGTAATCTTATGACAGATCAGCGACGGAGCGCGCCGGGCCCCGGGCGGGGCACGCGGGCAGAGCGGGCACGCGGTCGCCGGGGCACGCAGCTCGTCGGGCTGCTCGCTATTGTATGTGACAGATCTCGTTTTGCCGCGGGCGCCACCAAATGGCTCGAGAAAAATGGAGATTAAAACGTTGTCATATTTTTGCTGTAGTGACAGAGAACGGATAATTGAAAAGCGTAAAGGCGTACAGTGTCGAGTTGTATGACAGATTGGCGTCCTTCCCGACCATGTTAAGGCAATTACAAGATAACAAGTCGTTCATTTTTTCTTTTGTAAAACACTTTGTACCTACGAGATTGTGCCTACTCCTTATAATTATTCATCGCTAACTCCGGGCTGTCTCGTAAACTAAAGTCAACTTACCAAACAGCCAACTTCGCAAGGTGCAAACAAGTCAACTTGATCTCGCCAGAACGTTTTATTAATGACCAAGGAAGTGCAACTCATCGGGCGAAGTAAGTCGTCCGCACGTATTTTGTTCGGCCGATGAAAATAAAACATTGAACGGCCTGAATAAGGTAACACGTTGGCCTGAACTTTTTCTTGGAGCCTCATGAAACATTTCGCCGCTTCTGCATAATTCCGAAAACGGATATGGTGTCGAATTTGAGCGAAAGCGTAGTGAGCCTACGCGGCGTAGACCCATGCTACGGCGTAGGCAGCAGCGTAGCGGGCTACGATTATTATTGTTTCGTTCTACTGAGACTAGACTACAGTAATATCGGTGTAGAGTGAGTTAATTACATGTATCTAATAAACTGCAGTAGATTAGCACCTTCATGATCTTCAAAAATGATACGCTAATAAAAAGAATTTTGTTCCCAATCAGTGGTTAAGAAAGTCTATCAATCTAATCTCCATCGCTACATCTCATCGCACAGCCCACCCCCACACCGCACCGCGCCGCAACGCGCCGCACCGCGCCGCACCGCACCGCACCGCGCCGCCTGACGAAGAGTTGTGACTCGCTGACTAAATTATTTATTCGTCTATTTTCCTGTTTACTTTCATTTGCATTTAAGAAAGCAATTTGGGCGTCATTTTGTGCGCCAACGAGTTAAGTTCCCTCTGTGCTGTGTGCTGGTACACGGATATTATTCGCACGGCCTTGTCTTGTTCCCCGACCTAGAAATTTTCCGCGATATCAAGTGCATGGGTTGGCACTTCGATATTTGTAGTTTTTTTACGAATTTAGTTATGAAAAACTTTATTGCAAAAAATAAAACCGACTTCAAAAACAAAACAAAAAAAAGTGAAGTAGCTTCTGAAGTCGGTGACCTTCATTTGATTGATTTGTTTTTTTTTGTCACCGACTAAAGTTATTCTTCAGTTTTTTGTTTTTTTTTTAATTCGGTTTTATTTTTTGCAAAAAAGTTTTTATTTTTCACTTTTTAGTGGTTCACATGTGCTTGGTACACATGGAAAGTGCATACCGTTACAATTACAACCAGCCCAAACACGACTAGGATACATTGTCTCATTATGGAGTTCCGGTGCCTGGCTGTTGGCTTCATCATCAGATCTGATGGTAGAATGGTTTTTATCGAACGCAAATGCTTCACTTGTTGTAGAAAATACTGAAATTGCTGTAGGTACGTTATGCTATAAAATTAGAAGAGTTCCCTCGATTTCGCCAAGATTCCATCATCAGATTCAGACTTGGTGACTATGGGACCATTTGGAAAATACTTTCCAATACTTTTCAATTCTTTTTTGTTGGAAAGGGTATACCTACACCCTTTCCAACAAAAAAAGAATTTTTCAAATCGGTTTGCAAACGACGGAGTTATGCGCGAACAAAAAAAAAATATAGAATCATCCGAATTGAGAACCTCCTCCTTTTTTAGAAGTCGGTTAAAAATAGTTTTGAAGAGTTTTAGTTTTTTTAATTTTAAAGTATAATAGGTAACTCAGCGCTAGGTAGGTAGTTAGGTTTGTATAGGTTTTTAGTTTTTTTGTTTTTAATATAATCTAAATCAAAAACATTCGATTAACAATAGTTTTGACACACGGAGCCAAAAAGTAATTTCAGTTGTTGCATGCGGGATGAACGAGCTCACTGTTCTCAATGTAAACACTTTTACGGTCGACCTTAGTACGTTAGGGGTACATCGAACGATTCAAATATGTAGCCGGTCTGAGAAAGGTATTCTAACGTAGTAGAAACTCAAAAAAAGTTTCTATCGTTACTTTGTTTACATAGACAGATTCAACGCTTACAATCTAGTCAATTGTCAAAACAAACGCCACAGATTATGTAAAATCATTAGGGCCTTCTCGTTACTAAACGACTAAATTAGCTGCGTTCCAGTAAAGTGCGCACCGCGTTCCGTGTATCCGCACTAGTGAGTGTGGACTTGTCTATGCGTGGGCGCGGGTATATATGTCATCGTCTACCGATGACCAGCTTTTTTTCTGCTCCCGAAAATCAGACGCGCTCACCTGTATTTTATTCACCGTAACCTCATACGTGGTCTAGAACATTCGGCTTGAAGCAGGCAGTATTACTCGTTTCTTTAACGACATAACCTAAAATAAGTGATTCTATAACCCCTTAGGTTGTTGAACAGTAATCGTTTTCCTATTTTCCTTGTACCATCAAGCTACGTGGATTCAAGATGTGAATCCACCCTTCATCACTCTTTTTGCTTTGCACTTTATATTTGTAAAAAAATGTAGCCAACAGCTGAGTGTATTTTGACATTGTGTTGACCTTCATGACACTCAAAATGTGCAACTCATGTCGTGCTTTCCATCACCATCTTGTAAACTCCGTACTGATTGTGACTACCACACATCACCTGCATGGCGCATGGGTACTCCCCGCTTTGCTTACGCCTTGGTGTCACAATCAGCGGAGATGACTATCAGCCATCTCGTGACACGCTGGACGTTGTTTTCCAGGGTCCAAGGTTCCGGCTGACCTTCAGATTTCCGGCTGAAATCCGGAACCGGACACGGATAGCAGCTCACTTAGTTCCGGCTTACCGATTATCAGCGGGCCGGCGTCGGGTACCTTTCTACCTGCGTGACCGCTACCAACATCTTCGGGTCGGCGCGAACACCTGCCGACCATCACCCTTCCTGGCGTCACCAGCGTGGCACACCGCTACGGTCTTCGTCGCACCGGGCTGAGCCAGGAGAGTATCGCGCTAACCCCCAGGCGGGCTTGGAGAACATAGTGACCATAGACCTTCCCACACCCGTGTTAATTATTTAACCGACTTCCAAAAAGGAGGAGGTTCTCTATTCGACTGTATGTATTTTTTTTTTTTTTTTTTTTTTTTTTATGTATGTTACCCGATTACTCGAAGACGCCTAAACCGATTTGAAAAATTCTTTTTTTGTTTGAAAGGGTATACTTCCAAGTTGGTCCCATAGTCGCCAAGTCGGGATCTGATGATGGAATCTTGGCGAAATCGAGGGAACTCTTCAAATTTTATAGGATAACGTACAGCAATTTTTATATTTTCTACAACAAGTGAAGCATTTGCGTTTGACAAGAACCATTCTACCATCAGATCTGATGATGAAGCCAAGAGTCACGGAACTCCATAATGAGACAATGTATCCTAGTCGTGTTTGGGCTTGTTGTAATTATAACGGTATGCACTTTCCATGTGAACCACTAAAAAGTGAAAAATAAAAACTTTTTTGCAAAAAATAAAACCGACTTCAAAAAGAAAAAGTGAAAAATAACTTTAGCTTCTGAAGTCGGTGACAAAAAAATTAAATCAATCATACAAACGTCACCGACTTCAGAAGCTAAAGTTATTTTTCACTTTTTCTTTTTGAAGTCGGTTTTATTTTTTTATACTTATATTTTTATGTCGTCAAGGTTTCGTGGTTTTAGTTAACCTTCCCCACGAACACCCTTTCTGTCACAGTATACAGGAAAAATAGACATTTGAACTTTATCATAACGTGATTATAAATTCCTTAATAACGTGATATTTTCCGCATTCCTGTTAAAATGATAATAGTACCTAGATGATTGCAAATGATAGTTAATTGAACCGAGTGATTGGCCGCTGACGTGGAACCGGCCATGTTGTCCCTGTTACTGCTAATGAATATTAACTGCATGACGCGCTCATTAGCGCCCAATCTAACGTGGTTCGCGTTCATAGAGGTTTTAGTTGGGAAAGGCTTTCAAAATTAGATAATAATTTCGGACATACTTTGTTCCGACATCAAGCAAGATAGGAGGCAAGACTTCTGTAGTTCGATTCTCAGGTTGGGAAAAGTGTTTTTGTAAAAGCGTCCGGAGTTTGAAAGTATATCCTGTGATGGCAATAGGCTCGCCCCATATAACATTGTTTGAAAATAACTGACGTACTGTGGGTGTACTACAAGTATTTACACACCCCTGCTCGACCCGTTACAGATTACTGGCATGTTAGTAACTAAACTAACATTATAAAGGAAAGATTATATTTTTTGTTTGTTTTTTACGATTCAACTCGAGAACTACTCAATTCTTTCACCATTAGAAAGCTACATCTTTACCAAGTAACATAAGCTATAAATTACATAAATATCATGCAAATTAGTTGAGCTATCACATTTTTTGCGAACGAAGTCGCGGGTGAAGTGCTAGTAACCAATATACTAAAAGTAAATAAGAAATTACACATAAAAAATATTGTCCTAGTCACACTTAAGTTATGACAAACTTCAAATTCCAACGGAAACGTGTTTGCTCTCTATGATATCCATAAATCACTCAACGCCATGGGGTCCACTCGTATACTCTACAGTAAACTATCGACTTAGTTCACCATATCAGTGGGTCGCGCACACTGCGTGTTTGTACAATTTTTGACATAGACTCGATCGCTCCGCAACGCTCCGCTTTACTTCGTGAAAAGTTATATTACTTAGTAAATAAATTTAGGAAATCCTTTGATACTATTTGTGACAAAAATGAGTAAAGTAGTGTTTTTGGTGTGTCTATTAATTTGTGAATAAATTAATATTAAAACGTGCGCAGTCTAGGGAACTAATTTGATAAATGGCCAACTACATAATATCGCATAAGAAACGAATTACATTGTAAGTTCCCACCAGAGGCATTGTGTCGTGAAAATCTACTCTGTATCACCCCGCTCCGCTGTCCATCGCAAGAGACCGCACGAGACCGCACGGGAGCACAGCGGTCCGCCCGCTGACGGAGCACCGCAAATATTGACGCTGCTTTATCTAAATTGCTTGTATGAATAATGTGAAGCTTACAGAATAACCGTTTCACTGTTTATTTACTGCCCTACAGAAACTTACAAATTGATTAGTTTCATAAACTAAGAAATATGACCAAACATCTATTAGCTTTTGAAAGTATCAAAATGAATGAAAAAGAACTGAACACCCGTCTTTTTAATTTTAATTTTAATGAGATCCATGTCGAATTAAATTAATTTAAAAGTATACCCTTTCCAACAAAAAAAGAATTTTTCAAATCGGTTGGCAAGCGACGGAGTTATGCGCGAACAAACATAAAAAAAAAAAAAAAAAAAAATAGAAACATCCGAATTGAGAACCTCCTCCTTTTTTAGAAGTCGGTTAAAAATACGAGTGTTTTCTAATTAACAGACTCATAATTTTTTGTTTGAAAGTAATCTGTTGTTAATGTGATCGTGTTTTTAATAGTAAATATTTACGCTATTATTGTATATCTTCATAGCGATCGTTTGATCCTCACCACCAGTGCGAAATATATATTTATTTCATGAGTATATGTAAGAGTCTGTTTATTTATTTGCCATTCCAGTAAATATTCCACTAACGCACACTATCACACTATGATGTTTTAACATGTACTGTACATACATATTATGTCCTATGTTGGTGTTCATTGTCTCACCCACGCTCATCTTGTAGGCGGCTACCGAAATTATCATAATGTTTATGTGTGTACTTAGAATATTATTTTGTACAAGTGGTCCATTATCTCAGGGTCTTTTAAAAATAACTTTGTTTGGGACGTAAGAACGATATAATTAAGTGTTCTTTCTCATAAAGTGGCTACTTATAATTTTTTCAAGGTATCTTATTCACACAAATTAATTTAAGGAAAACCAGAAATAATAAAGTATGATTTGACACTGAGAAATACTATCTCAAACTCAAAGCATTTATATCAATGAAGCCATTTACAGTACATAAGTAGAGGAAAACCAAAGAAACGATGGATGGACTGTAAATAAATAATATGGCAAGAAACGAGGTGTCAGATGAGATGACGAGTAAAAGAGAAGAATGGCAGAAGAAAACATGCTGCGCCGACATTAAATGAATTGGGATAAGTGCAAGAGAATGATAATAAAACCATTTACAGACAATTTTGAATTGACAAGCTTGTGACAAGTTGCTAATTGTGAATATTACTATTAGTAAAACACATGCTACACCCGTACATTTATGAAACCACGCCTGTTTTCTTTTCGCCAATTACGTGTTAGTCCCATGCAGGTACCACAAGCTGCTTAACGAGAAGAGTCAATAATGTAGCAATAAATACTCCACACTTCCCGTAGCCGAAATAATCAGTAACAGAAAACCCCCGTGCATAAGACATTAGTGTTTATTTAGTGGCAATAGAGAGCGATCTTCGTGAGCGCTATCACTCGTTTTTTATTGTCGTTCTCAACGATTTGGCTGCGAGATTAATAGGGGATAATTATCTGTGCGCTGGCTCCGAGCCAACCCTCCCCCCTGGCTACCCCGCCCTGCGCCGCACCCCCGCATCCCCGTGTCAGGGGAAAAACTATCAGCTTACGTTCAGGCGCTAATTTTAAGTCATTCCGCGGCGGACTGAATGAGATGTTTAGATAGCACTAATTTGATTGGGTATTGATTTTAGCTGTTTTTGTCTTCATGAAAGCTAATAAGGTGCCTATTTTAAGGTTCGCTAAATATCTTGGGATACAAATAGAAAGGTCAGTGTATTTTAGAGACACTATGATAACATAGTGGGGCTTTCAATGGTTATACTACGAGTATGAGACATGGCCACACGATGTTCTTAGATGTTGCAGTGTCCTCCTTTATTAGGTGATAGAACCTATCTGTTGACTGGTGCCAATCACTTTGATATAGTTGCCTCTCTTATGAGTCAATATATAAAGTATTCTAAGCTGGACATGCGTCAAATGCCAATCAGATGTATCTATTCGTTTTGTATTAAAATATCTACTTCAACAAAGTTACTTGACGCAGACATATAATCCAAAGAAAGGTTTTCATCAGGAGTATGTCAACATTACTGCGAACATCAATCAGCCCGGAAGGGATCACAAACATTCGGCACAACTACGTGAGATATTCGTTTTCTCATATTTTCTTTGATCCTCGAGTTGAAGGACTAAGAACAAGAAGTATATTGGTTGGTTATCGTCCCACACAAGTTGCTCCTTGTAGGAACAAACTAGGTTACTGTCTCCGCGGGGAGTTGATACTTACTGCCGCAGGTAGGCTGTTCCACACGTGATAACATTAATGTACGAGTATTCAAGTTTTAGTACTTAGGAGACATGAGAGAAAACCTCATGCACGGAAAGTTACTTTGAAAAACATTTCAGCATCAATATTATTAATTTCTAATTAAGTTTGCTGGTACTGTTCCTATACCATAAGCCCTCATTTTATAATAAGCTACTAAAATGTGTAGCTTGTAAACTACGGACCCGCTAGCAACTAATACAGACTAGTAAGCAGAAAAAGATGTTATATCGTATCAAAGAATACGTTCATCAAGGGTAGGCCAGCAATTTACAAAATCGTCGATCTTGTTTTTTCCATCCATTCCCTTCACCACGTTCCAAAAGAATCAGTTTCTAGCCAAAATAATGGTATATTTACGTAGCGGTCGCCGTTTGTCTAGGGGAGAGAGGAGCATTTGGATGCAGTTCAGGTCGCGCCCGAGGTTTAACGAGCGCGATATTACCCGGCTAGCGCGCGGTATTACCCGGGCAGGCCCGTGCCGGTAATACCGCTCGTACGGGCTCTTCACTATTATACAGTTCGGGAATTGTTAGTAGCTTTTAGAAGACTGTTAAGTTTTAACGTGAATTGTAGGTAGGTACTGCTGAGTGTACTCAACAGGAAGACTATCACAATCTTCTGATAAAAGCAGGCTTCTTTAGAAAAGAGTTTATGCCTTGGTGACGTCTTGCTATTATTATGATTGTAAGCCTCTTTCGTGATCTATTGCGATTGTAGGCCAATCCTTTGTGAAAGAGTCTAGCTCATCCCGCCATCTCCCGGGCCTGCCGCGTTGACTTTGACGTCTTGTGCGACTTACAAGTTGTGTTTACAAAGCTGGCTAGTAGAAATGCCTGGTAGGGGTCTTATTTGTCAGGTGTTTAGTACTCGCAATCAACGTGGTGATATGAACGTGAATGAACCAAAAGCATCGTAGCAGGTGGCGTTCTATATTTCTTGACTACCCTCAAAAAAGATATATGCTTTATATTATCCATGTACAAGTTGGGAAAATCGATTGAAGAGTCGATTGAAAGTGTCAAACATGTGAGGTATGTTTATTTTATTTATCTATGATTCTGAATAAAACTTATAAGTACCTACGTTAAAGAAAGGTGTCGAATTTCCGACATGTTTTTGTCCAACATTTTCGTACCACATACTTTCACTTGTTTTGAATAAATTCTGGGACCAATCGAGTGATTGTACTGAGAATTCACTCAAAGGAAGTGCTTACACAAACTTTACTTCCCACGTCTAGATACCTGCAGAAGGAAACATTTTGGATCTGTTTGTTTACTTTACCCACATAGTCTATTACGATAGTACAACACTAGTACTTTGACCAGTAACTGTTCATGTAATTCGTGATTATTAATGTGTATTAAATGTGTTTTTGTTGGAAACTATAACGGTAGAGTTGAGCCTATAGTTTCTTGTTCCGCTATCTGGAAGCAGTCGGAACTGCTGCTGTGGTCCAGGAGTTTGTGCTCATTAATTTAATGTTATGAGGTGGATTGTTTTAACTAACTTATTTTTCACAAGATTTTGAAATGCCATGTCATCCTGATGTCCGGCTAAATGATTGATGACGATTTTATAAATGTTTTTAATATATCAAGCTGCATTGTAAGTTACGTACGAAAAGCACAATACTTAGCCAAGAACTTTAGTTAATAACGATTTCCATTTAACAGAATTAACCGCGAACTACCTCCAATTAACAAGAGCCAGTTCAATAAAATATGAGACTAGAATAGCACAAAACGGTGCGCAATAATAATTAAAGTGAGGGTAATAATCATGAATACAGCATTCGATTATTATAACGCAGCCGAAGAAGGCTGGCTCGGTTCCAACACTGCCGCTCTCGGCTGGTCGGCTGGGCGGAAGCACGCGATTGCGACTAAATCGATAATCGATACGATAAAACTTTTATTCGATCCAATTTGAATAGAGTTGAGTAGCACGTGCGGCCGCAGGTATGAGCGTATGAACGATACTCAGACGCATCGCTATGCTATAACTCATAATGATGCTTAAGCTTGAATGCATTTAATGGGTTTGGATGCTATTTGTCTACAGTAATGTATGCTGCAGACTGACTGCAACACTGCTACTACCGGACTGCTGGCTGTCAGATCTTAATGCACCATTGTCGTCGGGAGGGACGCCCTAGAAGGACATAAAACGGCTTCAATACTAATATCTCCCGCGCCGATGGCTAATCTTCGCTAATATTATCCACCGTGATTGAAAAGCGGTCAGGAGGACTATAGAAACGTACTGAGTCCCAACACTAGTACCTACTGGTTCGTGGGTGCCGATTGTGGAATAAAAGTTTAAATAATAAACTATTCCACTAATGGCACCTGCAACAAATATTGATAGGTGCCGTATGTGGAATACCTCGGATGCCATTAACTCAGGTGCCGTTAAAGCAGGTGCCCAATGTGGCATACGTCTTTGTAACTGGCGCACTTGTATGACCAGATCGGACGACGACGGCGAAACAAAAGAAGCCGTAGAATGCCACCTGCATTCTGTAGCTTCTTTCAGTCGTAAGACGTGATTTTATTAATGTAAGCTTATGCAAGACGTGGCGGAGACTTAAATGTTGTCCCTTCTTTAACGAGTGTGCCTATCATAAAACCGTTTTGAAGTTTTCATCCAGGCGTATCTACGTATTAAAGCTGCTGCCGAGCCGCTATGCTATTAAAATAGTTTTATTGCAGTCCTGAAGGACTTAAATGTTGTTATGTGTAAGCTTCACTCATAACTTTATTTATTCCCTAAACTAAGATGAGTTTCAAACATGAGTTCAGCGGCAGTAAAGCCGATACACACGATCCCTGTATACAAATTATATGGTGTTATATTAATACGTAGGTATGGTAGTCGTACAAATTGAATCTGTGAAGGTTCTTAAAATAAAAGGAAATAATGATTTCATCGTCAACCGCATAAAAGCACTGTGTCTTTCACTGGTTCCTTGTTTTAATAAATATTTCTCAAGAGAGAGACTTTAGTAGTTCAAACGTTCAAATCTGACCTGACATGAGTAATACAAATCAGAACTTTTGAAAAGATATGGACAAAAAAAGATGGCGCATGCTAAGCTAGCGGATGAAATGTACCCACAAAGTTCCCGTAGTGATAAATAGAGTTCAGATATGATCCGGATGATGAAGCCGGAATCAATGGCGCATGTGGCGTCCTCGGGCTTAAATCTGTGTGAGTAACGACCGGCTGGCTGACCGGCCCGGCCCGGGCGGACCGGCCGCCGCCGTCTTTACGAGCCGCGCTTACGGCGGTCATTACCGCCCGTGATGGACGTCCGGCAACTCCGCTGCGCTGGCCGGCCTCCAACCCACACCGCTGCCAACCTATCATACTGCTAATACTAAGTTTTTGCTATCTATGCTCTTGGCTACATTTTGAAAGCAAAGTATTATTAACATACAATATTGTCTTAGCCGCTTTTTAGGAATATAAATTAATTCGAACGCTATAATAATCAAAAAGCTACGTCGTGGTTATTTAACTCAAACAAGCTCACATATTTTCTAACAAATTGAAAAAGTATAAATTTATCTATTGTTTGCTTCCGAATGAATTATTGTGGTTAAATAAAACTTCATATTTATTACATGTTACGCAAAGTTTTGGCTTCAAAAATCTGGAGTATTAAGAGTAGGTATTGAAAATATTAAATCCTAGTGTAAATTATACAAATCAATTAAGAACTATCTGATCGCCAGCCCTACTCCATATCGTGCCTCAAACACCAATATCGATAGACAAACTTTAGCTGAAAACTCACCAGTGCCCGCCCAAGCGGCGCTGACAGCGCTGTTCACTACAGAGCACGTTAGACTATAGACGCTGGACCGCTGAGCGCTGCAGGGTATTAATTATCCCGTGATCATGTGCGGGGATGTGCTCCTAACTGGGATTGGCTGTTAGTGGGCCAACGTTTTAAAACTTTATCAGAGGTATTTGGGACGAAATACTTGCGATATTGTCTAAATTGAGATCCTAATTTTTTAAAGGGTGTTCTAGATCATACCTGGAAACCTTTTAGTTACGGAGATATTTGGGTGAAAGTTCCAACTTCTTCTCAAGTATTTTTATTTTAAATACATGTTTTTAATTAATGTATAAACTTTACTTTAAGCACCTCCATCTCCCCGGTTATGTTCAATCCATCCATCAGCACGATGTATTGAGTGTATTACATTGAGTCCTATCGTAAAACGTGATTTTTCACCCCAAAAAAAACCTCCTCCTCACCTGGTCAGGGTTACTTAGTTTGATGAACAGAATGCTTGGTTGATGGCTTCGTCAAGGGTTGGTGTACACCCTGTATATCACGGATATTATAAGATAATTTCTATTGTTTGCCTATATAACGTTCAAAGTCGTATTTAAAATAGCATTAGTTTTGTTAATAATAGTATGATATTAAGACGAAAATACTCCTTCAAAATACCAAGTATAATTAAAATACCCGTGAACTACAATTTTTAAAGAAAATTAATTCCGAAGAGTATTCCGGTCGAACTATCGAAGTTCCCGATTCTTTCGCTCGCAATTGGGAAGTTGTCCGGTGTTTAGCTGCTCTATTAGGCACGCGCCCATAGACCCGGACGCTCGGATTAGCGGCATCGGCGCCAATTAACAGCCGCGACTGACCTACTTGTGGTAAGTAAAGCAAATTTTTATGAAAAACTGTTTCTTTTTACATCCAGGTCGGAGCGTGGCCGGTGATTCCCGATCTCTAATAGTGTTACATGCGAAGCGAGTTTTGTCAAAGGACGTGCGCGTGAGAGTATCAGTAGAGCTACACTACAGACACTTTGGGAGAAGTGTCGCGATGACTAGTATTATGCTCTTTTGATTTCATGAATGATTTGTTTCCGCAGTCGATGTCGCATCACATGTGTCACTTGGGCGTGTCTCATAAGAAATCTGTTTGTTTCTTATTGTTTTTTGTAGGTAACTATAGTTTTACATAACATCGTTTGTTTATTAAAAGGCTCATTTCGTACAACTTTTTGTCTAAAAATCAATAACTTTATGTCTCGCATGAGCCAAGTAATCTAATGGCTTGGAAGTTACACCTAGTGCTTAGATTTGTTAGTCCGTGAAAAAAGAGATTACCACGACCTACATAAACTGTTTATGTTCAGTCCCTATATGTACTGAACGAGGTAGACGACGATCTTAGGTAGCTTTATAGAATGAACGCTAATAGCATTGATGTCGAAGAGTTGCCATGTATCGGAACGATTTCATGACTTTAGACCAGGTTAAGTATTGATGCCGTGATAAGAAATCATGACGTTTTTAGACAAAATTAGGCAAGCAACGTGGTTGAGTCAATACGACAACATTGACACAACCGCCATTGATGTGCATACAAGCATGTGTGTGTAAGCCTGCAGTAATCCGATAATGCGGGCGGTGCCGGGAGTTACCGCTAGCAATTAGTGAGCAGTGATCCGCGCGGAATGAGCTCGCTATCTCGAGAATACGGACCATGGTGTAAGGACCAGCCTAATTAGGTACACAGACCAATCATTTAACTTAATTAGGCCTTTTGTTACAACTAATAACGTCTAAAATCGCCGCTTTGCCGTTCTAGGGAACAATAGATCGATCCTTATAGCTTGAATTTGAATTAAGGCCAATTAATTAAAAATCTATCTAAAATGGGTTTGTGGCTAGTCCGGATCTTATTCCGCAGAACTGTTATGATTTAAACTGGCTCTGCAATATCGAAATGTTACTGGAATTAAGCTTTTTATCTAAACACAGATTTGCATCGAAAGATAACAACAGCAACGATATACTACTTTATTTTTAAATTTCTTTAACTTTATTTTCAAATTATCTTATTACTTACCATATATCTTTACTACTAGATTAGTTCATTTTGTACCACGTTCGTTCTTCTTTTTATGCACATAACCTATTCTGGAAGGCGCTGGTGTCTGTGATACAATGGTTTTAATCATTAGTACAGGCACCAACGATTCACTTTGTCTGAAATGCTCACTTTTATTTGAAAATTGTTTTTTTGTGAAACTTAAATGTGTCTTTTCTGATAATAATAAATTATTAAATATAATAAGACACACTAATATAATGTACTTACCGATATTAAATTATAACCGGAGCAATTATCTAACCTATTTTATTTAACCGTTAACTTTCCTTTAAAACTTATCCGGGTAAAAATCAAATGAATTGTCTCCGTCAGAGATTACAGAATGTCAGCATGCTAATGCGAAAGGCTCACAGCTGCTGGATGTACGGTCAAACAAGCTGTTTGGTTGACATTTTACAGCTTGTTCGGCCGTACATAGGCACACTATACAGTCAACCGCTTGTCCATGGTAAAAAAACCACAATGAAAGCGGTGCAATAAGTTTGGTTTCAATAGTTCAAAAGCCCACTGACCGTTATCCTCTTGAGCTGCCTCTTGCCCTTGTACCAGGTGATGACCGCGGGAGGTCTGCTGCCCGCTGACTCGCAGGCCACTTCGTACCTCCTCTCGGCTGTGAGGACTCCGCCCTCACCAGTCTCTGCCGGCTTCTTTATCTCTACTGTTAGAGGTCTCACTGTGGAAGAGAGGGGTTAATAAGACAGCTGCACTTTAAAATTAAAAATAACTTTTTAAATAGAAATAACGTGAATTGGAAACTGATTGAATAGGGAATATATTTAGGATATTTATATTAATACGCTTCGATTTTTAAACTTTGGTTGTTAAGTAAACTTCCTCGCATACAGTTGCACTGGTCTCTCCAAACCTCTAATGTCCATTAGTGTTCTGCTGTGGGTTGAACTGAACATGTTGTCGATAATCATGTTTTAAATCTACCTATTTATTTGTTGGCTCAATTTTATTTCATCTAGCAGTGTCCCTGAACCATCATTATCTTTCTGATAACAATATTTTATACTTCACAATTTTAAGAACACCAGGAATTACTTACAAAACATATCCAGCACTAGCGATAGTTCCTTGGGCGGCACGAGATGCGAGTTCGTGGCCTGACACGTGAACACGGCGGCGTAGTCGGCGCGGCGGATGGCGGGCCACAGCAACCGGTTCTCGATCACGTCGCCCGTGTTGTGCTCGTACTCCTCGTCCACCAGCACGCCGTTCACCAGCCAGCGGACCGAAGGTTCTGGTCGGCCTGGCGGAGGAGATGATGGGTTAGAGCTAATCATAAGTAATTATTGGATACAGAACTAGATTTTTTGCTAACTTGGTCGTCGGTAAAAAGAAACAGAGTACTGTGAAGTTTTTCATGTATAATAAACATATTATGACATTAGCACAAATACGTTTCCAACAGGCTTGGTAGGTATTCTTTTGTTTGATCTATGTTAACTACAATAACAACAAAACCGTATTAGTTATTTCATTTCGTTTGTTACAGATGCCTTTGGTATGAGATCACGACATAATATAAAAGACTAGCTTCTGCCCGCGACTTCGTACGCGGATCCTGTTGCTTATGCCAGCGACAACGGGTTCGTCAAAATCGAAGTTCTGAAACGTCTGATGTCGAATCCTAAGAGCCCGGGGAAAGGAAAATAACGGATCTTTCCCATCTGAGCAACACATACCGTTTGTTTCTTTTTGCCATTTATCAGCTTCACAAAAAGTACAATTTTGAACCATACCTCCGATGGCGGAATATGTGGCGTATTCAATCATAGGAGTATACGTAAATGCACTCCGTTCCTTATCAACCCAAGGAAGGTCGCCATGCCCTACGGCTATATCTTGAGACACATCCGATTCTTCAGATTATAGCGACATTCTGTTCAAAGAATGTCGAAGTCGATCAGAATTCAAACGTTCGTTGCGCTCTTCTTCTGTCTCTTCATGCCGTACTCCAGTAATTCTTTCTCTCTCACTTTCTAACTGATTATGAACATTTTGTCGTGTGTGATAATCTCGAGCAGCAGTTAGTCACGCATCACGTTCATCACTCGTTTCAAAAGACCTGCAGTTAGTAGATGTGCGAATACGCTGAGAACTCAAGTGCAATTCTCTATCCGTGAACGTCTCCGACTCGCGAGACAATGCATGACGTTCACGATCAGCAGTCAGTCGCGGATCTATTCTTCACTGGTCTCTATAGACCTGGATGTAGATGCGTAAATACGCTGAGAACGCAGGCGTGCTTCGCGATCCGAAGAGGTTTCCAAGGAGCAAGTTGCAGCCTGATGTTCTCGAACAGCATCAAGTCTCTCCTGACGCTCGATTCTTGGGATCTGATGATCCTTTGGAACATTGGGAAAGATTTGACCTCTTTCTAGGCATGGTTATAGTTTTGTTGTGAAGATACCTGATCAACTAAAATCTTAGTAACTGCTCCCCTGCGTTACCCGGTAGGCTACCGAGTCACGAAGATAAATGGAAAAGGAAATTAAACACTCAAATAACATAAGCCCGAAAGCATATTTATTCGATAAAATAAAATAATAAATGGAAGTTTTGGCCAGTAGACTCAAATTTTCAATGATATACCATCGTCATATAATATTGAAAATCAGTCCTAAACTGTTACCGCCTTCACCGCCGCGTGGAGGAACTCCCAGCTTATGTTATTTTATGAAGTATAATTAGTGATAGCTTTGCAATAATTTTCACATCAGATGTTTCTGATCTTCGATTTTTTATAAGTCAACAGGAAATGCCCATCAGACCGAACAGCTTTTGCTAAGACGTCATACATGTATGTGTTATGGTGTAGCTGGGCTATTGGAGTTTCACAATAGGTGTCCCAGATCTTCAATATTTATAAGTCAACAGAGAGTGCTTATCAGATTGAACAACTTTTGCTGAGACGTCATTCCTATAATAATATGTGTTATGGTGTAGCTGGGCTCATGGAGTTCCACATCAGGTGTTCCAGATCTTCAAATTTCTTCTCTCAGCAGAAAATGCTCATCACGTGGAACAATTTTTGCTATGGTGTCATATTTGTATCTCTTATAGTTTAGCTGGTCTGTTGCGGTTCTGCATCAGGTGTTCAAGTTTTCAAGATAAATTATAGCCTATAGCTGACCCACGTCACTTCGTCTGCGTCACATAAGAGAGAAAAACGAAAGGAAAAAAAAAATCCCCGTTTTTGCAACATTTTTCATTCCTGCTCCGCTCCTAATGGTTGTAGCGTGATGTTATATAGCTTAAAGCCTTCCTCGATAAATGGACTATCCAACACAAAAAGAATTTTTCAATTTGAACCAGTAGTTCCTGAGATTAGCGCGTTCAACCAAACAAACAAACAAACAAACAAACTCTTCTGCTTTATAATATTATAATATATATATAATATTAAGTATAGATTGTAAATACTTTAGATCCACATTGAATAAAAGGTAAAGAAAGGGTTCCAACTACAAATCATTTCTTTCAATCCGCAACTACAAACAGGGCTTTGTGCTTTAAATAAAACGAAACATCTTAGAGGCACTCGTTTTACGAAACGCAAACATAACGATTACAGTACGTCAAACGCAATTTCCAATGCTTTCATTGGTCCTTCGGTACGTAAATAAATTTCAGTGAAGGCATTCTCTTTCAGCGCGTCGTTCTTTGTCCTTTGTTTGCCTGTTTATTTGTGGAGTGTGTGCGCTTTTGTTCAGCCCCGGACACCGCTCCACTATCCAAGGATCCACTTTGGCCAAATTGAATTAGTTCAAGTTTCGAGCACTGTACGAAGATCTAATTCGAAATGTCAATGGATTTAATCCGGATTTGTGTACTAAATACACGTTTGATACCCGCTTTCAGTACGCAGCTCGCGCGAGCAGCTTCTTGCAGCGCATTACTGACGTGAGCTTGGGTTTGATGAGCTATGCAGCTTGTGTTGCCAGAAGTTGCTTACGTACAAGAGCCGAGGAGAGCAAATTAACGTTTCCCGAAACCCACAGCGTGTGATCGTATCGAGCTTAGCTCAGAGGTGCAGTGACATCGCAACATCCGTCTCTTCAGCAGACCGCGATCTGCGCACGAACAAACTATTCCTCTCACTGTCTACACTAAGTTGATCCAGTTTTCAATTCACCTTTTCATAATTGCGGAACGGGGTCAGGAGGGCTATTGTGCCGTCACGTCGGCCTAATTTATCGCGGGCTCCGAAGCTCCGGCGCGCGGCGGTACGTTTTCTAAATCAGAAGTCGTAGGGCGAGAGCTTCCGGGCGGCTTATTGTTTCGCTTGTTTTTCCCTTTGATAAACAACGTCGGCGCTTCTTTGTATTGGATTTCGGTGTTTGCTGTACAAACGAAGCGCTCGCCGCCGTCCGTCAAGATTTATTAATTTGTTAAAGTCGAAGCACGAGGCGCGGCTCGCTCGCCATTCACAATATTGTCTTTCAATCTCGAGCTCCCCGGTCTAGACTTTAATATTGATGTTTTTAAAACGAGAGAACATTAAGTCAATAAAAGTTACAAAAGCTCTTTACATTATTATGTAATAAACATCTATTAGTATTCACCCTCTCTAAGTGTCCAAATTGATTGTGTTGACGGAAGGTGTTCGTAAACTCGGCACATTACACCCGGCGCCGCCAGAGCAACAGGCTCTTCGATAAAACTCTCCGCCGTGGGAGCACAAGCTGCTCCGCTCGCTCCGGTCGCTCCAACCGCTCGTGGAGCAGTCGAAGTCCCCGTCATTAGAAAGGCATCTGCGTTCACAAGAATTGAATATCTTTTTTCTCTCGTCCGTATTTTCAGGGAATACGCTTCAATCAATTTCTCGATTATGTAAATGTGGTGGCCTTCCGTCAATTCAAATTTCGTTTTGTGACAGTATACAGTAATCTTTTGAAATCCATTTTGATTGAGAATTTAACTTTGTGATTTTTAAATGATCATTAGGCGATCTTCACACTGCCCCGCATGATGCAGCGTAGCGCGTGTCGACGCACCTACGCGCGTTCCTGCGGGAGTGCAGATCTGCATCATCGTGCGGGTTTTTTGCGCACTCACGCGCGTAGGTGCGTTTTGTAGATTCACGCACGGCGGCTCTCATTTATTCGCCGTTCTCTGTGGTGGTCGTGCAGTACTGAGCCCATTAAAAATCACGCGCGGCACTGCGGGATTCGGTGTGCCATACCTTGCGTCTCGCCCCGCACCTACGCGCGGGGGTGCATGTTTCTCCGCGTGTATGCGCGTGATCCGCATGAACGCGCGTGGATGCATTTTCTGTGTGTTAGACTGTGCGTGTTTTCCATACAAACGGAGATACTTACAAGCAACGGAAGAACACGCATCCACGCGCTACGCTGCATCATGCGGGGCAGTGTGAAGACCGCCTTAACATATTTTTTCCTTTAATTAGCAATGAAGAAAATATTTATGAGGCCGTCTTTTACTTCGCAGGAAATTGTCTGGATTAGCAAGAAAATAAGGCACCGTATTATTAATTAACTAAACGCGACATTTGGCGCTGTCAACTGTTCAATGTTTAATTTTCAGGGCGAGTATTATCTGAAGTTCATTCAAGGATAATAATATCCTATTTTCGAAGGACAAAATCAATTCATACGGTTTATGTAACTTGTCATGTACAGGGTGCGGCGCGGGAACTTCCTTATTTAAAAAAAAATCACGAAACAAAAACATTTAACGTTTGATTTTAATCAATTTTCGTATGATTTTCGTGGTGTTATTGTCAATAAATAATCTACGCAGAGTATGCTGGACAACGTAGACCAAAACTTTCAATTTTGACTTTCCCAATGTTTTGATTTAAACGGAGGTTACGATATTAGGCCGCCTTCCCACTGGCGTTTTACAAGCGGCGGCGTTTCTCCAACGTCGTAAAATATAGTCGCACAGCGAAAACGCTGCTCAGCCGCGACGTTGACGTCGCGAGTCTCTAGTGGCAAATGCAGACGTTGGAGAAACGCCGCCGCTTGTAAAACGCCAGTGGGAAGGCGGCCTTATTCATTCGAGATAGAGAGTGCAAGATAAGAAGTAATGAAAAAATCTTGAAATACCTACACCAGTATGTAAAACAAAAATAATCAAAGTGATATCACTAATAATTTTGGTTTTATGATTTATGAAGTGAAAACTTCGTTAGGCGCGTTGAGTACTTTTTGAGTGAACAAAAATCATGGAACTCGCGTGACCGTCACCTAACGCTTCCTAGCACTCATTATCGAAGACGGATCGGCTACGAGTTGTCACTTCTATCGGCAGTCCTCAAAGGCTGCCCGCACGTTTTTTTACAAAAGGAAATTGCCGCACCCTGTACACCAGGCGCCTACTTAGATCGACTCTTGAGCGCTGCTCGGTGAGCTCTGTGCTCCATCCCTCTCGGCGCTGAATGGCGAGCGCGTTTGATTCGACGCGTAATAACCTCCACACAATGCATTGATACGCCGCGAAACCTACTGTATCCATGAAGTCGTGTTTTGTCGGATAAAAGCGTTTCTGTGTCTGCAGTCGAACAGGTGGGGATGAATAATATACCCTCAAAGTTGGCGCTCAGTGGCGCTTGTCGCTTAGTAGCGTACAGTGGGGCACACTGTGGTACTCACTGGCGCTCAGTGCATTTACACAGACGTATGTATACGAAGAGGGGAAAATGTTAATAGGCGAAGGTGACGCGGTTTTTCTTGACGATTTGGGTTATGGTAACGTTCATGGAATATTTATTAAAAAAATGTTAGGTTTGATATGTCACGGCTACTACAGCTAGTATTGATAAATCTATATTTTAGTTTAATACCGTTGACAAGACTGGCTATTAAACGAGAAAAATGCGATACGAGTCAATGAGTACCTATAAAACAACGGCTTTCTATAATTACATATTTAATTAAATCTTTTGATGACTTTTCAATAATTCAGTCAATGTTTCGACAATTATTTACGTTGCTGGGATACGCAGCTATCCATTTCTATTAATTTCATTTCTTAATATTCTATATATTTCTGTCCTGAATAGTATCTTTATATAACATGGAATTTTCCGATTGTATTCCTTTCTCTGATAAGCAAAAAACATCTGGAGCTAAATTTTAATATTCTACCTATCTGTTTTGTTTTTATGACGATTTTATGGATCATTTCAGGAATATCTTGATTCGAGATCCTTTCTGAGAAATACGCCAAACTTCGTATTCATAACATGAATTAAAAAAATATAGAATTCTCAGAAACCTATACGAGTTTGTTTATCTATTTATTATAGAACTATAAAACAAGAATGTACCAACCTGTAGTTGGTAATATGTTGAAAATATATTTCATAATTACATTAAAAGGCCTATTTGGTGTTATGATAAACTTACGTTAATGTTATCATAACGTTATGTTACATACACATTATACATACATAATTAGTTAATAAGCAAGCATTACCAAAATTATAATGGCATAACTTCAGAATATAATGTTGGTCTTTGAGTTTGACTTCTCTGCTTCCATTTGTAGCAGTCGTATTTTTGTTATAGAATTAAAATTTTCCATCGCACCGGAGGACAAACGCTGGAGGCATTTTATGAATGTATAAAATGCAATCTCGTAACTTTCCGATATTGTATAATTCCGTTTCTGTTATATTATTTTGTTTACTGAAAAACCTTGATGATCTACATAGTCGGCTACACGAATTATTAACACTGAGTAATTGTTTCTTGTAATTTTATCTTCTTGAATGTGTGAGGTACAAGACATATATTCTGTTTTCGGCCACGACGACAATTGACAAGAATAAATTTGTTTTTCGTCAGAAATATTCAAATAGGTAAACATTCCAACTACTGAATACTTCTTACAATCCGCCAGCGCCACTAGATTCCAAGTAACAAACTAAGTAAACAAAGCATGTTTTTCGTGAGTTCTCGCGAGCATTTTATAAATCTGAGTAAGAAGCGGGTAGCGCGATAAAAGCGTTCCTATGTACTTACGCTAGTCTCGAGGTGGGCAAACACCGCGCGCCTTCAACACTCCGCTCTCCACGGTTTTATTTCAATTTATCGATATGAATTGGCATTAGGGTAAGACTTGGCACTTAATTCTGATAGTATATTCTTAGGAACTTATGGAAAATACTTACATTCTTCCAAGTAAATAAATGTATAGACAAAGAGATAGATTACTACCGATATAAGAAAATGGTATTTCAGTTCCAAATTACCACTTGAGTGGCTAAGTTATACTAATCTTAGGTTCAGGAACGAATGCCGAGATCGGTATCGTGTTACCAGTGACTGAGTGACTCCGACATGTTGGATAAAAGGAAAGTTTATTCTGAGATATTTATTAGAAGAAGCAGTTGCACTCTCATCGCTCATAAGAAACATTACATGTGGAGCGCTTTAAAAGCGCCAGCACCACCATTGACGTAAAAACAAGAGTTTACGATCATCGACGCCTATAACTTTTACACGTACACGTCGCATTTCTTAATTCTGAGAGAAGATACTGAAAATTTGAAACACGCTTTAAGTGCTGCTCACATTTGCCTCGGCATTGTTGAGCTCTGACGTCATAAAAACGAGAAGCATGTTATTGTTGATGTAGCTACGAGCTACGAGCTACGAACCACGAGCTACGAGCTACGAACCACGAGCCACGAGCCACGCTCGAGAGGAGCAACTGCTCTTTTATTCAACACTCCAGATGAACATAATCGTAGCCTACAAATGTTATATCCTGAATTATTTTAAGTCTGCTTTGAAAATTTATTTCAAACGTAAAGTGGTAGCCAGAGATTGTGTTGCGGTTGAGTTTTTAGCTCGTGGAAATAGAATTTGTTTTATATTAACACGAGAGTTTTCATTCCTAAAAGTATTAAACATTGGAATATTAAACGAAGTAACAGGCCTTTTGGAAATTCTACAAATTTTGAAACTTTAAAAATGAGCAGTTGCAGAGTTTAATTCCAAACAATTGTGCCAAAGTAAGTTTATAGGGTGTACCTAAGTTACAGGCCAAAAACAAACACAATTTTGAAATCTCTTAAACATGTTCAAAGTTTGTATAAGAGACCATAAAAACATGGTATACCTATTACGTTCGTATGGAAGGACCAAATATTACAAAAAACGCCCCTCCCCCCCTCAGGTGTTAGACGGAGCGTCACATTACGATCACATAACCGCGGGATATTTACAGCAATCGCCGCGACTCGGTCATTGCGGGGAGCGGCCATTACCAGACAATACAGTTATTGTACGAGCCTGCCTACCACTCGTAACGGGACGTCGTAACGCATTGTATTTCAGATATTATGTTAAATGTAAATTATACAAATGCTCCAGATATTATTAGAGCACCGTTTATTTTTTCTTGTCTTTTCTATTCCATGGGAAACGGCCAATTCCAACCATGTACGAAGGTTCCTGACGCTTCAGAAGATTGCCTAAGCGATATAAGTGAAATAGAATATTACCGATGAAAATGCGTAGACAAACTTAAGCTTTTTCTCATAAAATGTAGTTGAAACCCCCGAAAACATAATATTGTGACGTTCATAGAATAAGAGTCTTGAAAATACCTTAGAAGTATACTTGAAGATAATCCCAACTTAGAATAGTTAAGATCGAGTTGCTCTGCTATCGAAGTTTCATATTTATTGTGATGATAGTAAATCAAATACTAGTAAAATAACTGACCTATACACAACACTGACGTATTTGTTCAAGGTGTATTACGGTATCGTAAGCTTTGTGTTTACACGTACTTGGTTTACTACCTCCAATATTGACCCAGTCCGCAGTGTCCACACAGAATGCGTCATATTGATTGCTTGTTTGTCTCACCGCAATCCATTGCTCTCGATTAATTCTCAAACTAAATACAAAACAGGTCTTAAGTCCCAGAAGGAAACAATGAACAAAGAAGGATCTCGAAACGGTAGTCTAATTGAAATAACTAGATGTATAGCAACAGACCGCTGAAACAATCCGGTACAGCAGGAACACGGCCACCTGTTCCTCAACAATTTATTAGGAATTCATCACGGCAGCTCCTGGAGTCGGATACATTAATTCATCAGACTAATCCATTGTGCGCGGATCATAATTTATTAGATCTGAGTAAATTTGCGAGATGGAAGTGATTGAAACTGCCGCCGGTCGGCCTCGTGGAGTAGCGTCGTGTTTGGATTAATTAAGACAATAAACAATGCTAGATGTATAACGATACAGAATTCGTTCTTCAGTGGATTAATTTGTGAGAAGTATCTACCTTGAATTCGTAATGTGTTGGAAATTATGTGAGTAATAAAGTTTAGTACGAGTAACTAACTTAACGGCGGTAAGTACTAGATAAATTAACATAGCATATAAAACCACGCCTTTAAACCCGAAGTGTTCGACCAAGTTGCATTGTACTTAGGCACCCCATTTTGCGAGTGATGTTTATGATAAATATCTCATCAGCTACCTCAATTGCCGAGTGGTCGAAAGGTCTTGGGTTCGCTTTCTTGGGCTCAGTATTAAAATTGTTCAGTGGCAGCTTCAAATCTGGATGCTTGGCCCGAATAGCAATAAACTCACCCCATTTTACGTGGTACTTAAACATAACTAGTGAAATGTAGGAGCACCTTTAGGTACACCTCTGACCAGCCCTCCGGGAAAAACCATGCGTAATATTATCCCATCATTAAGGAAAAATTGCGGTGTTACCTCCGAGCACTCTGCAGGTGAGCAGCACATCGTCCCCCTCCTCGTGGGGCCCGAGGGTCGTGGTGTTGATGACGCGCCCCCAGCGGTCCACCACCACTGGCTTCTCTGGAGGAACTGTAACAAAAGAAGTACATGATACAACTTGTGTAAAGTAAATTAAGTATTGGTTGGACCTGAAAAGAACAAAAGTGGGGTGTTTAACGCTTTTGGTTTTTACACATAATGATGGTTAAGAATTAGTGGCAAAGTATTTTTCCAATTTTCAATTGAATGGCTAATAAAAACCGAAAATTTCAGCATGAGTACAAACAAATCATTTGTTAAAGATACTCCGTCTTGCGACCGATACATCGTTTTATCCAAAAGAAGGCATTACTTTTAATTCCCGGTTGATCAATAAAAACGCGTGAGGTCAGTATTCTAGTGACAGTGGGGAACTAATCTCGTCTGTTAACCTGCCCCTGTGCCCCCGCGCCCCATGCCCCGGACCCACAATCTATGCTTAAGCCTCTCTAAGGAAGGTTTATTCAAGCCCCACGCCACTCACGCCTCTCACGCTACTCACGCACCCAACTTCACTTTGGATTACATAAAAACGACTTTCACTTAAGTACACATAAACAATTTAAGCTTCGGTGCGAAAATTTGTGTCAAGTAATTTGTAACGTTTACCTTTTTACGTAAATTTCGTAATTTTTTGCTGTATTTTTAGTCTACGCTGCCTCTTAAAGGAACATAATTTTGAGGGTTGCCTATGCACGATTTATCAGGGAGGGTTAATTTTAGACCGCGGCATCTTTTGGATTCAACGTGAATCTCAAGAAGAGAAAAGCTTAATGAAACACACAACAAAAAGTCTTAAAAATAAACGCTGAACAAACGAAAAACCCAAAATTAGAACAACTTTTTAAGTTTTCTTAGTAAATAAAACACTTAGTGTTAAAAAACGTCCGTCAAGAACTATTTTAATATTCCCTGTCCACAGCAATTCCACAAATAATCCAACAGATTTGTACAAAAGGACCCTGGACGTCTGTCCACCCCGTGACAACAGTCAACACGAGAAGCACATTCCCTCGCCTGCTCCACAGACGCGAGACGGCAAGATAGTATGAAATCCTCTAATTGCATTAATGTCAGCGAAGATATCTTTATTTCTACACTTACACAATTTTATACTTAGTGCTGGATATAGTTTTAAATTTCCTGGAAAATTCTATTATTTACTTCCAGGAAAAACTGGAGTAACAACATTTATTTGTGCATCAGCAAAACGACTGTGTTGAAATATGCATCTAATTAAAATAACTATTGATCATCAAAATGCTGGCCAAATTTTCAGACTGCAACTAGAGTTCATTATACAATTATCTGATCGCCCTATTAATTAACGTTAGGTGCACGTTAAATATAATACGAGTACATCTAACTGCGCAAATTAATTAAATCAAACGTAAAACAATATCGGACGAGAGCCAATAGCAATTAATCAGTGCAATACAACGCAGGTGATCGCTAACAGCTCCGTCCGATTAGCATCGGCCTACCCACCGTCCGTCCGACACACTACCGCGCCAGCGAGGCCTTTAATCTAACGCCATAAGGTTCAGAGTCACCCAGCTGGAACGCACCAAAAGGCGTCTCCATTCCACCACGCTGGTGGGCTATTTCGGTCGGCGCCGTTTAAAGCATCAAAGCCCAATTGGGTTTTACATTGGACACAGCGCAGTGGGCCCGTCCAATCTAACTTTAGCCTCTAATACTGGACTGAGCGCTTGACTCTGGTCACTGAAAACCGTTGCCAGCTTTACAGCGCTTTTTATTCCAATCCCCAATTCCCAACAAAATATGTCCTTTAGCGATCAGTTTGCCAGATACAAGCTATTCATTAAATCCTCTAACAAAATTACTCTTTCGGATTTAGGTTTATTTTATCCGATGAGCGTTCGTTGTGAGCAGATTAAAGGAGGCGCTAAGAGAAAAGCGATCAACCCGTTAAGTACGCGAGTAGCAAATTAAAACGATAAGGAATAGAAATGTTTGAAATCAATTTAAAGTGATAACGTAGAGTGACATAATCTGCATTGAAATTCGTTCGACACTGTTCAAAAACGACAGAGGCTAATAGAAAGACAACAGTCTGTAATCAGATCTCGACCCTCGGGATCGACCGGCGACAGGCGCCGGCGGCTCACAGCAAAGTGATTTAAAGTTTAAAACTCAATTGTGAGACGATCGCGTTCAATAACGAATGTAACACGCTCCAGCGACGGACGGACAAACAAGCCTGCTAAAGTTACCGTGAAATGGAACTGCGAGCCATCGATACCGCACTGTGTACATCGCACCGCGGCTCATAGGGGCTGTGGGAGCCGGCCTCCTCACACGCGCTCCACAGTTGAGTACGTAACGTGCCGTCAGCCTCAAGGCTGCAAATGTTTGTACTACTGTATACGTGAACTACCTTCTACTAGTTAGCTGACAGTTTAGCTTATTGCCTGATGTTTTATTCACGGAAACTAAGTTACATAGTTGGACGGCACTCTCCGGTCCTTTGAAGCGGTTGACGTCACAGCGGAATATAATAAAGTCTTTCAGTCCCTTTACCTTTTTAATTCTTCAGTGAGTAGAGAGGGCAGATGAGATTGGTTTTCGATATCGAATAGAATCGGCACTAAACTCGATTGTCGTAATGAGGAACATTGGGCCGCCGGACGGCTGGAAGGGACGGATCCAATTAATGTGCGCCATATTCGGCACGATTACATGTGATCCGTGGGGATCACACGACTCACGCTCATTACGCTTTACTTGATCATACGAGCTCATACAGTCATTGCATTTTATTAGCACAGATAGTTTTGTTTCTATTCAGGAATATTTACATTTTGCTGCTGGGATCCGCCCTAATGGCGTCACACAATCACTGAGAACACCGTACTACCAGGTGTAAAGGAAATTCTAGGACTGTCAAAACGAAATTGACAGTGTTTTACCTACGTAATGGGATTTTCTTTCAGAATTAAGTTACACAACTTTGGCTTAAGTTCATAATAATATGGTCTTGTGTGTCCCATTCATAGAAAATTTTACTAACCAATCGTATATTAAACTTCTTTCTCGACCTGTTGTCGATCAAGGACCAGGTCCACCAAGTTTTGCGACTATGTACAAGGACCAATAAAATGGCAAGAAAACATATAATAATACAGATGTAAGTCAATACCCTCCAGCTGTAATAACTAGCTTTGTCCACGATATCTGTTGCCGTCGGACAAGACATCTATCGACTTGTACCTACTCGAGCGAATACACAACATATTATTAGTATCTCAGTTTGCTGATCTGTCTTTACGGCGCTGAATTTGATTTGTTGTGAATGTTTTCTTCTTACGTGGTTGATATTTAGGGCACAATTTTTAATTAACCCCCGACGAAAAACTACGGAGTGTTATAAGTTTGAGGTGTCTCTATGTGTGTGTGTGTGTGTGTGTCTGTCTGTGGCATCGTAGCGCCCGAACGGATGAACCGATTTAAATTTAATTTTTTTTTCCTTGAAAGATGAATTAGTCGGGAGTGTTGTTAGTTATGTTTGATAAAAATCAGTCCAAGATGGCCGCAGCCACAAAATGGCGGATTACATTTTTATTCAACAACTCCCTCAATATGGGTATCAAATGAAAGAGCTTGACTAGTTAAATACTATGCACTATGATAAATTAAAAATCATAGATGGACGCCACTACAAAATGGCGAATTAACGAATTATTTTCTACTTAACTTTTGTTGTTTTTTTGTTAGTAAGATTTGCTCGTATTTGCGTAAATTATTACGTTCGTTTCTTCTTAACCTAAAAACTTCTGAATATAAAAATATGACACTCTGATTGCCCGTAACAATAAATGGTCCTATCAACTAGATATTGCTTTAATCATCACAGAGAATGACCAATTTAGTTTAAATTCATATCTCCGTCCTTTGCCAACAACTTACAATTTACATTTAAAACTAAATAAATGAATTCTTTATCAGTGTAAAGTTGTGCAGTGATCGCGAAGTACTTGTGTAAGTAGCAAGTTTAACGTCTAAAACTGCCCAAAAGTGTATAAAATCTACATAATTGTTTGTCAAGAGGGCGTAGTAAGATATTTGGGTAAGCTCGGAGGCTGGAGTGTCGTTTGAGAGGGAATAGCCGTTATCTCGATGCGAGGGACAAGCCTAATCCGATTATAATTACGCACTTTAGCGCGCAAAAATTGCTTTCCACTTCAATATTAATGCGAATTTACTGAACCACAGAATTTTGTCATAACTGCTCTTGAAAATATGAATTGCTCTATTTTGAATTTATTATAAAATTCATTATTTTATACTATTTAGAATACGGAAAGATCGTTGCAGGTCTTCATAGTTATTGCCTACTGCTAAACGTGAGATTAAAACTCCGATAAACAACGACAAAGCTGTGTAAAAGCAACAATTACAACCCTTTATTTTATCCTACGCTGTCCTTCTTTTAAGCAACCTAAGAGAGGTTTTAGTCTAGAAGAGGGCCACGATAAACCCAGTTCATATATAAATTGTTTTCACAGGTATAACATTTGTGTTCATTGCTTGGATTGTTAAATAGATCCTAAAAATATTTGTTTTCCGACTCCAACACATAAAAAGCTACTCGTAACTTGAAGCGCGACAATTGATTATCAAGCATTACCTACAGGAGGTAGTTGAATTTTATCGCTGACATTACCGCACCCTGTATAACGCAGCACGTACAGGGTGATGCGAGTTACGGCGTGCACGCGTGTACATAAACACGGCTGACATTTTTACGCGATGCTCTCACCTTCAGCGAGTGAGCAATCGACGATTAGCATTTACATGGCATTTCTTAAGGGCACTGCTGTTTACCTATCACGTGACAATTACTCACACTCTCTAAATGTAACATCACGCCTGTACTCACCAAAAGGGCTAAGTAGAGGTGTATTTTATTGTGTACGCACATCACATTGCAGCCGTTATGTTTAGGTCCTTTTTTTGTGTGTGACAAGCCCGCCACACCATTCTCAAACCACTGTAACTCCTGAAAGCCAGAATCAACAGTGGCGACCACCAGAACAGCGCCGAGACAATGAAGCTCGACGAAGTCCCAGAGAATGAATTTAACTGTCTTTTATCCCGCAACGAAATTAATCAGAAAGTATAGCGGAGTAGGAAACAACCGTAATTTCCACTTCCCTCCATATCAGCAGGAGACAGAACGAAACAAGGCCAATAGGCACAAAGGGACGTTTACAACTGGGATAGGCCCAGTTGCCTAGCACCACGGATAAATATTAACGTTAATGGGTCCTAAGTTGTGAGCTGTTATATTTGAGTCCAATTATAGGTACGGCAAAAAAAACGTTGTTGAGTATGTTTAGGTCCTATTATGTAATAGAGGCCGAACCTTTCGCCATGAACTGGACGCAAATCCAGATGCCGTGAAGGACTACTAATGCGAGAACGCTCCAGGGTGCCGTATCATTTTTTTACGACACGCTCAATGATTTGCGTGATTCGTATGTACCAGTTAAGACGGTCGTCCCATCTACTAGATATCCTCTCTGGTACAAGCAGCCTCTTATAAAAATTCTTAGAGAGAAAGCAAAGCACCACTCTAAATTCAAGAAATACGGAAATCAGTGTGATCGTGAGTCCTTTGTTTTACTCCGGGAACGTGCAAAGCTAGTTGAAAGTGAGATGTTTCGCTGCTACATTAATAAAATCGAAGAAGGTATATGTAAGACCCCCAAAGCGTTTTGGTCATACGTCAAATCGAAACATCAAACCAATTCGTATCCTTCCTTACTTAAATACAAAAACTGCACTTCAAGTAACGGAGAGGATATCTGCAACATGTTTGGTGACTACTTTTACTCGAACTTTCTCAATGCTGGTGGTTCCACTAATGGTATCAATGACCTCTCTAACGACAGGCGTGCGCGGGGTTTCGGTATAAATTTGGGCGATAGTACTTCTGATATACACTCGGTCGAAGTTAGTGAATTGGAAGTATTTAAACTACTAAAGGGATTAGATTTAGCAAAATCTGCAGGGCCCGACAATATCCCGCCTATATTTATACACAGTTGTGCGAAAAGTCTGACTACCCCTCTTTCACTTTTGTTCAAACGATCCCTTGCAGAAGGTGAAGTACCTGGAATTTGGAAATCGGCTTTAATCACTCCGATTCATAAAAAAGGACCTAGAGACAGCGTGGAAAACTACAGACCTGTCTCCAAGTTATGTATTTTCGCTAAAATTCTGGAAAAAATTATATACAAGCAGCTTTATGCTACTCTTAAATTAAGTATCAGCGACCGCCAACATGGTTTCCTGCGAGGTCGGTCTACAACCACCAATCTTATTCTTTGTAATGACTACTTGACCGAATGTATGTCTCGTCGCACACAAGTAGATGTAATCTACACTGATTACAGCAAGTGTTTTGATCGCCTGGATCATGCTATACTCTTGCGCAAGCTATTGGCTATAGGTATCAGTGGTAACCTTTTCAGATGGTTCTCGTCCTATGTAGACAACAGATGCCAAACTGTTGTTCTCAATGGATACGCATCTAGAACTATGTATATTCCTTCAGGAATTCCTCAGGGATCGCTACTGGGACCCCTGATGTTCAACATCTTCATCAATGACGTGTCTTCATGTTTCTCCGACTCAAAAGTTCTTTTATTTGCGGATGACATGAAGATTCTAAGTGAAATTAGAACTGAGGAAGATGCTGAGCGTCTCCAACTTGATCTGGACAGATTCCAGGAGTATTGTGTCGCCAACCGTTTGGATTTAAATGTCTCGAAATGTTACGTTTGTACGTTCACTCGCAAGCCTAAACCTATTCTTTTCGATTACAAGCTAACCAACACTTCAATAGCCAGAGTTAATATCATCAAGGACTTAGGCGTCACTTTTGACTCGAAACTCCTTTTTGACACACACATCGACAATATTATTAAGAAAGCTTCTAAAGCATTGGGTTTCGTCTTGAGAATATCCGCCGATTTTAAAAATATAAAAACGGTTAAAATTCTTTATTGTGCTTTTGTGCGCAGTCACCTCGAATATTGTTCACCAGTATGGAATCCTATTTACAGTACTTACATTAATCGCATTGAAGGTATTCAAAAGAAGTTTCTGAGGTACGTTCAATTTAGATCTAATATTTATTTACATAACTATCCCAGTCGCTGCACAAAGTTCCATATTCTTCCACTAATAGAGCGGAGAAAAATTGCTGACATGGCATTCTTGTTTAATATTGCTAATGGTTCAACCGATTGTTCTGAATTGGTCGGCAAAATTGGGTTACGTGTTCCATCCATTAGCCTTAGGAATCACCAACCTCTATATGTTCCTTCGGTACGGTGTATTTATAGACAAAATTCTTATATGATAAGAGCTTGCAGATCATACAACTCAGTCTGTCAAAGTGTTGATGATCTTGATTTATTCACAACCAGTGTCACAAAACTAAAAAAAACATTATGTAACCATTTCTTCAATATTCACTGACACTTCAAATGTTCTTTTTTAAATTCACTCCGAGTTCTTTTAATTTCTTTTATCTGTCTACTGTCTATTATTCTAACCTAATGTTGTCAGTGAGAACTTGTAATTGGCCTTCTTACTTTATTTTTCAACTACCTGTATCCTAGCTGTAAGTTCTCCTAAGACAATAAAATAAAAATAAAATAATCAGAAATGCCTGATGGAAAACCCGAGAAAACTTAGCCCAATCTGATAATTGAACCCATGACCTTATGATCAGTAGTATCCCAACGCGGCAATCACTTTCTACACGTAGGTATACACCAAAATAAAAAATATAAAATCCAAATCAAAGCATTTATATCAAGTAGGCCAGTTACAGGTACTTTTTAACTGTCGAAACAAAGATGAAAATTAAATCTAGCTACAGTCCCAGTCAGAAAACATAAAAACTGTGAGAGTACTGTTAGTTGCCCATTCCTCAGCGTTCTCTATGGGGAAGAACCGGCAAGAAACTCCATGGACACTCTTTTAAATCAAAATCTTGGTTACATCATTCATGTTGAGATGGTATATTATGTGAGAACAATGTAGCAAGATAACACGTTAAAAGTGGCTATTGTAAAAATAAAATAAAAAAAGCTATTAAAATATAAAATAATTCATTCAAATAAGCTATGATCTGTTACAACAGATAGCGCCCGTTCACAAACATGGATCAGCATACCATTCACTCATTTTGAAGGCAATTCAATGATCCACCCCTTAAGAAAGAAAAAACTCCTATGCTTTCTAGGTCAACACCAACTATTATTGTGCTTGAAGCTCCCACGCTATTGTCATTACCAGCCAGCACGTGGGTGTTTATAAAACAATACAGCGTGTTTACACAAGCCCACGTGGTGTTCTCGAGTAGTATGGCCTCATTGTGTGGTGGTCACAGTGTGGTTCTGAAAAATAAAAGTAAAACAGCTCTTCTTTTTCGATGATGAGTCACTAGTAGGACATAATTATATGTACAGTTTGAGTACACGTAAAATATCAAAATTGAAAGCAAAGTTGTGTCATATCATTAACAGAACTCACGAATCCAATCACAGATTCAAACGTGAAAGAAAAACATCGCTCACAAACTGTCGAACATGAACCTTTCATACAGCGAGACTACATTACCGAAATTAACTGTCGCATGTAAAAACAAACACAATATGCACGTCGATCATACTCACTGATTCTGTTCAACTTCATTCGCCGAATTTCAGTAAACATGTTTGCCAACGTTTAAATGAGTAAACTCTCCAACTCGATTGGAAAAGTCGGTGTCACACATCGAAAGCTGAGTGACGAGCGCTCTAATAGAATTAATAAATCGATTTAATTAACAGGGATGATGAAGCATCCCCGAACACTGCGAACAGTGATTGAACATTCCACAAGTTTGTCGGCAATCGATTATTCGCCACGTCTTCGAGTTTGCAGCAAAAAGTTTGGAAGCCGTCTCGATCACGGCACGGCACCGGCACCGGTACTACTCCGGTACATAACGACATCGACATGTTGAGGAGCCAAGCTTGAACATTGGCAATTCAAATTATGATGACTTCGCGTTAATTCTGTTGCGTTCACGGCTTGTCTGACAGAAAATATTAATGTTTAGGTTCTTTTCGTTTTCACTCTTTATTATTTTGATCTTTTCATGAAGATTAACTCGTAATTACAACGACACTGGAGCAAATTTCACAAATGAAGTTGACCATGATCAGTGCAACACCAACATTCACAATAGCAATCATGACACGATCGCGTTCATTTTCTGTGGTAAAATCCGACTCAAGCACGATTATAATGCGGTACAATTTAGTTCTCTAGACCTCAACAGCGCTACCTATTGCCAACAAAACAGCTAGGCAGTCGTCAGATCATTAGACGACTATCAGGGACGCATTACTCACCGGCTGCTGGCAATAAAGCCCACAGTAAGTCTATCCCATAAGTCAGACACCTTCCAGGCTTGTTGGGGGCACCGTATATCTGGCGAACAATGCGTCCCGCGTAAATTCCCGGTACCGAGTATACCGCAGTACCGAACAATTAAGCTGCACGGATACGTATGGGCAAACAAGATCGGTAAATTGATGACTACTGATTAATTGTTTGTGTTGATGCGCGTGAGGGATGGCGGGTTCATTAGAGGGGTGTTTGGCTTTCGACTTTTTTTGTTTATCTTTTGAAAGTATATATCTGCAGATGTTTAGAAGGGACAATGTTGTATGAAAGAAACTTACGTGACACGAAAAACCGAGTAATGTTCCCGACCAATATCAACACGATAATTTTTACAACTCTCATCAAATCAAATTGTGTAATTTTTCGGTGGTGGATTTCGATTCTTATTAGAATTAATTCATTTCACGTCAAATCAATATCAAAATTAAAGACAATCATCATCATTTTTCGTGACCTCATCACACTTTATTGGGGTTGGTGCAGCGTATCGTCTGGTACAGCTGCTGTCGTAATTTCATGATGCACCCTTTTTCTAGCCTTTAGCTAACTCCTAGAGAAACCCACATTCATACTAAAAACTTTCCTCATTCTTCCACTTCATATGCCCTTTTTGTTACGGATGGGAAATCATCAAATAACTTCTCCCACTCTGGGATGAGCGGCAGGGAGTGTCAGACATTTACTGACTAAAACCCATCTATGTTCCTTCCTCGCTCTTTATGTTCCGGGGCCGCGGTATCTCTTTCGAACAGTCCCGCAACCCCGGCTTCGGCCCTGGCGGGCCCCTTGTTTGCAAGGATGCTGACATCTCTTTGAGGCGCGCGTGGAAAACGAACGCGCCGTCGACACGGCCTGTCGTCATAAGATGGACGGACGGCGAGCTAGCCCATAGCTCACCGTCCACAGGCCGCGCCTACGGTGGCCGAGAGCCATCACGTGACCACTGACGCCCGGTGCATCTCCCGCGGCGGCTGGGGCGAGAGCTTCTTTTCCTCTCACGTTCCACCACCTCCTTCTGCATAACTGTTTCGCAGAAGGAGGTAACGGCTTCCCATTCCGTTCCGAATTGAACCAGGGCCGGACGCGAGAGGTCGCCGCCGCCGATCGCCACTACGAGAACACGGCGCCGCAGCGGTGCTCCACCCACGCGGGACAGACCTCCACCGTATGCTCCACCGTGTCCTCCGGTCAATCCTCGCAGTGGAAACACCCGGGCATTTCTTCCCGCCCGATTCGATGCAGGAACCTCCCGAAACATCCGTGCCCGGTGATGACCTGCGTCAGAAGGAAGGTGAGGACGCCTCTCAAGCCACTTCTCAAAGAGGGAACTTATCGCCAATGGGCGTGACCTACTTCAAATACCCTCAAAACATATTTCAAGTGTTGGTTCTGCTAAATAAAAGACGTGTGTTCGAACCGAGCGTATATTTGAACTGAGGAGACGGTACAAGTGCACGCTTGCTTATGAGTACCCACGTATACAACACCTCCACCCTTATTTTCTACAATACTTAAGAATAATTATTACTAATACAATAAAAACAGCTCCAACTAATGGCTAAACTTACTTACTATTAGACTTACAAATATCCGACTTAAACAACATAACAAACAATACTTATTCTAAACTAAATTAAATATACTTAACATAATTATAACTTCTTTCCTTATCTATTTATAACGATCCTCAATACCATATCGTCTCACTGGTTTACGTACACGCTGAACATTAGGCGGTTCATTAGGTACATTATCGTTCGAGCCATGATTATCTATTTCCTGCAAATTGGGCACGCTAGACGTTTTTGGCGGGGTTGCTGTTAACACAATGTCCGTATTGCCGGCTGGTTTTGGTGATGCGCCCTCGGCTACCACAGACGCGGGCGGGTTCGAGCCCCCGACCGGCGTACCAGACTGTTGGTCATTGTCTACTGGAAAAATTAGCGAAGGGCGGAATCGTTTAACAGGTCTTTCGCGTACAGGATGACTGTCACCATTGTTACGTGTTATTGTTACTATCTTAGCTACATCTCTTGACACTCTAAGCTTTAGTTGGTCGACATGTCTGTGTTCTTCGGTTCCATTGATAGATCTAACTTTGTAATCCGTACTACCTGTCCTCTCAACTACTGTCCCTGCCGTCCACTTATCATAACCCCTATAGTCTCTAAACCAGACCTCGTCCCCCGATGTAAATTGTCTAACCGTTCCGCCAGCTGACTTTTCCGCCTGCTTCTGGCGAGCCTTTACTAATTCTTTCTGATCTGGTTTTAAACAATCTAGACGCATGCGCAAATTGCGCCCTATGCACATCTTTGCCGGACTTTCGCCAGTTGTATAGTGTGGTGTGTTTCTATAAGCCAGTAGGAATCTACACAAGGATGCGTGAATGTCCGTTTTAGACTTAATCGCTTTTTTTATATTGCGTTTACATATTTTAACGGCGTTTTCCGCCGCCCCATTCGAAGCCGGGTGATATGGGGCTGAAAAGATTTGTTCAATCCCATTTGTGCTTAAAAATTGTTTGAACTCGGTACTGAAAAATGGTGGACCATTGTCACTAACCACTTGTTTCGGCAAACCGAATCTCGCCCACATTTCCCGCAATTCTTTTATTACCGCTTTCGCTGTAGTGCTACTCATTTTAATTGCCTCTATCCACTTTGAATGAGCGTCCACTACTATAAGATAAGTTTGCCCCACTATCGGCCCCAAAAAATCAATGTGTATTCTAGTCCATGGGCGGTCCGGCCATGGCCAGGCGCGCGGTGCGTGCGCCGGAGGGGCGTCAGCTACCGCCGCACATATGGTGCAGGCACGACACGCTGCTTCTACAGCCTCGTCTATGCCCGGCCACCACACATAGCTCCGGGCCAACGCCTTTGTTTTCACTACCCCCATATGACCCTCGTGAAGCTCCGTAATTACTTTATCTCTGCACGAGTTGGGTATAATGACCCTATGTCCCCACATCACACAACCTAATTCTAAATATAACTCCTTTTTTCTATTAACGTACGGTTTTAATTCTCTCATTTCGACTTCGTCCGGCCATCCATCGTTAATATATCTAACTACTCTGTTTAATATGCTATCCGAAGCCGTTTCTTTTTTTAATTTATGCGAGTCTAAAAGTAACGCTTCTGCAGCGAAATGTAAGTATGTTTGTTCTGGAGTGTCTAATTCTTCTCTGCTAACCCCCTCCTTGTGCTTACTAATCAACCTAGACAATACATCTGCTGTATTCTTGTCCGTGCGAATATACTCTATATTGAAGTCATAGGCTGATAATTTAATTGCCCATCTCTGTAGTCGACTAGCCGCCGTATTGGGAATACCGGAATGCGGTCCGAAGATTGTTACCAGCGGTTTATGGTCCGTACGTAAAGTGAACTTTCTGCCAAACAAATATTGATGAAATTTATCCATCGCAAATATTATCGCGAGAGCTTCTTTATGTATCTGACTATAGTGTTGCTCGGCGGAGGTAAGCGCACGCGACGCGTACGCCACCACTCGCTCGCCGTCGGCCCCGCCGGGCGCGCGCTGCGCCAGCACCGCGCCAAGCCCCCGCGAGCTCGCGTCGCATGTTACTATGCTCTCTAACGACATATCAAAATGTGTCAATACTTCTGTACTACATAAAAGTTTTTTAATTGTTTTAAAAACCTTTGTATGTAACATTGTCCATTTCCAGTGCCTTCCCTTTTTGAGCAAGTCGTAAAGAGGGTTAATATGAGTGTTTAAATTTTTTATGAATTTTCCATAGAAATTAACCATGCCCAGAAATGATTTTAATTCCGATACATTAGTTGGATGAGGCATATCTAATACTGGTTTTAACTTTTCCGGATTTACTTGTACTCCCCTTTTATTTATTATGAACCCTAAGTACTTTACTTGGTCTGCTATAAACTCACATTTTTCTTTTTTAATTTTTAAGCCGTTCATTTCCAAAATACGAAATACTTGTTCTACACTTTTTAAATGTGAATCCAAGGATTTACTTTTTATTAAAATATCATCATAAAATACTATTACGTCGGGGACATTTTTAAAGAGATTTGTCATTAGTTTTTGAAAAATTCCGGGACTAGAAGAGAGACCATACACTAATCGGTTGTATTTAAACAGTCCTCTATGTGTGTTAATGACAGTGTAGTTTCTAGACGTTTCATTTAAAACTAACTGATTGTAAGCTTGTGATAGGTCTAACTTGGTAAAATAATGATTACCACTCAGGCCACTAAATAAATCTTCTACCTTTGGAACCGGGTACCTATCGACCAACAAAACTTTGTTAAGTGTCACCTTATAATCCGCGCACAGCCGTATTCCGCCGTCCGCCTTCCTCGCTATGACCAACGGCGTGGCCCAGTCGGACCGGTCAACGGGCTCGATGACGCCGGCACGCAACATTGCGTCCAGCTCCGCATCTACTCGCGGCAACAGCGCGTACGGCACCGGGCGCGCGCGGCAGTAAATCGGCTGCGCTCCGGCCCGCACGTACAGCTTGACTTCTTCCCCCGTATACTTGCCCAATGTGCCATCAAATAGTTTCTCATGCCTGGAGATAAAATCATTTAGCAAGTTATTTTTACTTGTTACTATATTATGAACTTCTGTACACTTACTTAGCTTAGGTATTTCTATACACAATTCAGACAACCATTGTCTGCCTAATAAACTAGTACTACCTTTATTTATTACATACAAGTCCAACCTTTTCACCTTGTTTTTATACTCAACATTTATCTCCAAGTACCCTATTGGATAGACAGCGGAGCCGTCGTAAAATTTTAACTTTAATTTACATGTTTTCAGAGGTATATCTCTAAACAATTTTGTGTATGTTGAGTAGCTTATGCAAGATAACGCCGACCCCGTATCGACTTCCATTTTTAATGGTTTATCGTTTATATTAACTGTCATACACACCGGTCTATACTTCGCTAAAGACATCTGGTACATTGCCTCTTCGTCATCGCCCGACGCTTCCGGTTCCTCCCCGGAGCTGTCACCCGCTGCTGGTCCGCATAGCCAGTGCGCTGCACCGGCGGCGTCGCTGGCCGCGTCGGCGGCGTTTCCTCGGTCGCGTGTACCGCGTGCCGCCGCTGCCGCGCCCCTGCGTCGCTTCCCGCCGTCCTCCGCGCTGCGGCCGCTCGGACCGAGCGCGCGACCTCTGCGTGACCTTCCTCGCGCGCCGTTGGAGTTTGAATTAGACGATGTCTTGCGGCGCTCGAATTCCTTCGTCATGCATACTCTTCGTAAATGGCCAATTTTTCGACAGTAGCTGCATTCAAAATCTTTGTACCTGCAGTTTTGCGAGCTATGTCCATTGGCACCGCACGCTGAACAATCTCTGACTCCTAACTTGTGCATCTTCTCGCTAAGTTCCCGGTCCGGAACTTGTTCCCGCGAGCCCTCGACAGCTCCGGCGTCTCGCTCGGCTGCCTCCAGGGTATTGGCTAACTGTAGCGCTTTGTTATAATCTAGGTTATTTTCTGCGAATAACCTCTGCCGAATAAGATCGCTACGCAGACCGCACACAAACTGATCGCGTAGGTTTTCTTCTAAGTTCGTTTTAAACTCACAGTACCTAGCCATCTTTTTCAAGTCAGCCACGTAGTCCGCTATCAATTCGCCTGCCACTTGCCGTCTTTGACGAAATCTATATCTCTCTGCCAAGATTGATGGTGTCGGTTGCAGATGTGCACGCAGTAGATCCACCGCGGCCGTATATGACAAACTTGATGGCTTACTAGGACTCGCTAATGTAGACAGCAACTCGTAAGCCTGTTCCCCGATTATCGCGATTAACGTAGGTAACTTTAAATCGTCTGTTATTTTGTTAACCACAAAGTACATTTCTAGCCGCTCCACATATGTTGACCAGTTACCGGTTTTCACATCGAAGTCTTTGATTTTTCCCACAGACATTGCCACGATTGTCTACGTTTACACGACACTGTTCTATATCGTCAATTCTGCACCGTAAAAAGTTTGTATTTTTAATCCTCGTCGCCACTGCTAAATAAAAGACGTGTGTTCGAACCGAGCGTATATTTGAACTGAGGAGACGGTACAAGTGCACGCTTGCTTATGAGTACCCACGTATACAACAGGTTCTACTGATTTTTAAGTCGACACTCTGAAGGACATAATGGCTTTTCTGTAAAATACTTTAGATCTGAGACAAAAATGTAAGGTGTCGACTGACCTACAACGGTGAGGTTGTATCTGAAGCTGGTGGTCTGCGTGTTCCGGAAGTCCACCCGGCAGCGGTAGACGCCCTCGTCGCGGCGCTTGACGTCGCGTACCAGCAGCGCAGCGGGAGGGGGGGCGGTGGAGAAGTGCGCGCGGGGGCCGAACACCTCCGGCGCCGACCAATGCCGCGCCTCCGACAGGTGCTTGCCGCGGACGTCGAAGCTGCAACAAACATAAAGCTTTGGTTAGAACAAAACCACCAATGTCTCTGAGGATGGTCCTTTAGAAGTCGTCGAGGAATATCTACAGGCATAACGTTGTTATTTAATCATGCACAATACACATTTTAAGACCGAAAATTGCTTCTGCATCCGCCATTGATTATATTAGAATATCCACACACAAAACAATCTTAGATTCGCTTGACCAAAGACTACGGCGTAGCACGGTCAGCTACGCCGTAGCTTCACGCGTAGCATTAAGACACGTTGCGCAAAAAGAAACGCGGTAGCCATCTGTTGTTTACCGAGCATTTCCAAAAATCTAATACACTTGGAATAAAAGAGCTTTGAATATTTGTGAGAGGTTATGTTGCGGATAAAAGGACCAGGCCTTGTGCTCTTTGTTGTTATTGAACATGGATTTATTTGTAAAAATATCACATTATTCTGTTGTTTTGATTTCCGTTCCGACATTGATAAAAGTGGTTCTTATCTCGAAACAACATTTACAAGGACAGTGTGCGCCATTTTATCTTCGGAAAGGTTTAGATGTCTAAGATAATAATTGAATTCCAGTTCAGCCAGTCCGCTCGGTATGACCACACCCTAACTCCACGCCCAGTTGGCAAACTTCAACACACAATCACATGAAATCTAAAATCTGTTCACATTGAAAAAGCGTCAGACGCGGCCGTCCGCTGGCGCGCACAATGGTCATCAATAAAGTTTGATTCGCGTCGCGCGGTATCACGCCGTGACGTGCGGAGATAACGTGTGATGTATCGGTGACGGACGACAAGGTCCGACGCGCGCCTGTGTGGGGCACACAGGCGCGCGTCGGACCTTGTCGTCCCTAGGCTTCTTTCATACAAGATTGACGGCTGGAAGAAATGTTCCGTCACGCGCGGAGTAAGTAACCTAGACTTTGTCTTGAACTTTATGGTCCTATTTCTCTTTGCCAATCAACAGATCAACTACCTACTAAGTGTATAGCCCCGCGTGATTCTATGAAGCTCCGCAAATATCCCTGAGCCATATATCTCGTACAATCATCATAGCAGGAACACTGCGGTCCGCGGCGGCCGCGGTTAGCGGAGCAGAGGCCGACGGGCCGCGTCTTGTCAATGACAAAATATTCCCCGCATATTTCCATTCAGCGAGAAAACAAAATAACTGGCGTTCGTTTCAGCCGTATTGATAGGATTTCGAGATATTGGGATTTTTACGAGTTCGCCTAGATTTTAAGGTCTCCCTGAATCTAGATAAGAAAATCTTTGTTTGCTACCCAATCATAATATAACGTGGCGGGATTTCCCTGAGGGGTTAGCAGTTTCACACTAAGTGCTAAGACATCGCATAATAGATTATGTAAAGAAAGTACAAGATTTTGGAGTCACCTGTATATGATTCTGCAAATTATTTCTCAAATATGTTTTATATTCAAAATCAGTGCCAAAATGTCAATATCTACAGAATATAGGGGTGCATGAGAAAGAACACGGTCTATAGATTCTATTATTATGAAGAAAATAATAATAAACTAATTCCTCAAAATAATCAATTTAAGGGTTGAAACTCTAGGACCGTGGGGTCCGAGTGCTCACAGCCTTTTCAAGGAAATTTCAAAACGCTTAGTTGACACTTCCCGTGACCCTAGGGCTGGCTTTTACCTTGGTCAAAGGCGTTGCCATTCAGCGTGGTAACGCTGCCAGTCTCTTGGAGACATTACCAGTTGACAGCGTAGAGGAGGAGTTTTTTGACGCCATTTTTTAAGTTTTTAGTTGAAGTTAGTTAGTTTAGTTAATTGTAGCAAACTGTAAATAATGTACATTTATGTTTAATTCGATAATAAATGTTAATGTTGTTGTGAGGTGACAAAGATGAAAATTTTTAATATTATAGTAACTGAATATTTTTGTCATTTTCGCGTTTCCGCCTTATATAATTACAAAAATACATTCTCTCATTTAAGGAAATAATCTTGGGAGTCAGAAATCTTAAAATTTTACTCGTTTGCTCAAGTTAGATCTATGTTTGTTCACAGAACTGAAATGGAAACGTTTTAATATTCTGCTCCGGCGATCGCACCGTGCACCCGAATGTGGTTCAGTACAGATGGGCCGCTTTATTGGCTGACATAGCCACCAGCTGATGGAACTATGCATCGCTTGCTTTGAGCCGCCATCCAGTGAAGTGCACTGAGCGCGATGCATTTTTATGAAGTGCGGTTTGAAGAACATCCGGGTGGAGAGGTTTGCATGTTAGTTGAGCTGAAATAAAGTATTTAAGTTTTGTGCATGTCGGATCCGGTCATTGGTATGGACACGGGAATGAATCAAAGCGCGCCAGTGGTGACATCACGTGACCTAGTACCCCCGCCATGGTGTGCTTCTACAGAGTCCTGACGTTAACAGATCACCGCGAGGACGACATTCTGGGTCGGATCGCAGCGGAGTTCAGACGTCTTGAAACTGTATCCGATTCATTGTGCCCAGTGTTACTCGTATAGTGTGAAAGTGTAATGTCAAGTAATTCGTTAGTTTACTCAGTGTAGATATGTTTGAAAAGAGTAACCATGGAGTTTCTTGCCGGTTCTTCTCCATGGAAACAACCAACCCGAACCGAGCACCTGACAATAAACAAAGTATCGCATTTAGTGAGTTTTCATAGCACGAAACCCGTCTTCTGCCCACATAATGCTCGAGCCTAACGAAATAAATCCTGACAAACCCGACATGCATATTATAATATGTGCATATTATTCACATCTGCCTATCAAGATTGTTTTCAGGATTTTGGGCTTCTAACTATCCGGAACTAGGTACTGTCAAAGATCTACAAACGACAGCTGAGACTTAAGAGGCCGGCGGAGCATGCGTAGTTCATACAAACGTAGAACCAAAATAATTTGTAAATCAAACATATTCTAAAGGTAGGGTGTAGTTATTTCGATTGGATTACAGAATATCTGGGTTCCTAAATATATATTTTGAATGGACACTGATTTAAACAAGAGTTATTGAGAAATTGAAATAAATAAATACGAACTTAAAAATAATATGTTTGATTTACAAATTATTTTGGTATTACGTTTGTATGAACGACGCACGCTCCGCCGGCCCCTTAAAGGGGTTTTCCGAGGCTCGGGGTGGGGCGGGAGAAAGGGGTCTAGAAATGGTTACCCATCCACGGACCGCGACCCCAGCTAGCGTTGCTTAGCCTTGAAGATTGACCGAATTGACTCTCTTGAATCGAACCAAATCAATCCATTGTATTACTTGTATGACATACAAAATTAGAAGGACTATTCAATGTCATCTTTGTTAAAAAAATCATTAACGAAAAGTGAAATAATTCTAAAATCTTTGTTAAAAATGGGTTTTCAACTAAGGGTGTAAAAAAAACTTTACGAAGCCGAAAGGTACTTATTCTCCTCGTCATTGCGATATTTTTTTTGTTCTCCGTAAATAGAAGGTTTCCGGTTATGGTTACCTGGGAACTTTCTAATTACGGAGACATTAGGGGTCAAAGTTCCAACTTTTTCTCAAGTTTTTTTTTAATACATATTTTATAAATACAATGTATGAACTTTACTTTAAGCACCGCCACGACCCCCGTACTATTCGATTCATCCATCAGCACTTTGTTGTGAGTGTATTACATTAAACCCTACCATAGAACGTGATTTTTCACCTCAAAAAAATTAGTTTCAGAATAATGATTTTGGCGTAAAGTTACTTAGTCTGATGTACAGAATGTTTGGTTGACGGCTTCTTGAAGGGTCAGTTTACGCCTTGTATTACATAGGGTGTAAAACACCTCTTCACGAAGCCGAAAGGCACTTGTTCTCCCTATCATTGCGATATTTTTTTTGTTCTACACCATACCTGGGAACCTTCTAGTTACGGAGATATGGGGGGTCAAAGTTACAACTTTTTGACAAGATTTTTTTTAAATACAAGTTTTTTTTGTAAGATTTTGACTGTTAACACCTCCACGACTCCCATACTATTCAATCAATCCATCAGCACAATGTTTTTAGTGCGTTACATTGAGTTCTTCCACAATCCAGGATTTATAACTTCAAAAAAAAAAAGTTGTTTCCCAGCAATAATTATTTTTTGCGTAAAGTTACTTAGTTTGATGTACAAAATGCTTGGTTAACGGCTTTGTGATGAGGTGGTTTACACCCTGTATAAAATACCAAATGAAAGTTAATTATGTTAATTTTCAAGATGTTAGCTGTACCTACAGTAAATGATAATGGTATTGTATTAAAGCACTCTTTTAACTGTGATCCCTCTCAACCAATAAAAACATTTACAAAATCTCGCAGGCGGAACATTGAATAACTCAAGCCTAATTGTAATAAACTGCTGGTTCTTCGCTGTAAGCCCTTTGAATTAGGTTAATAAAAACCTTTCCGAGATAAATTTAATTCTTAACAAACTCCTTTCTTTCTTTTATGTGGCTCGGCAACAAGTCGCTACGTCTGAACAACATGAGTAACTTACATAATAGTAGAAGCTTCATTACAATGTTACTTAAGAGAATGCAAATACAAGTATTCATAAAATGGTATTCCGTCCAGAAGCAAGTACAATGGCTGACAGAAATTACAACAGACTTTATCTAACTTCATAAGACATCTCTTTGTTAGTTAGTCTGTAACTATTTAGTTAAAGTTTATTACATACAATATGAACGCCAAATAGCGATTTCTGAAATAAAAACCAAATTATTTTTGTAATGTAAAAAGTTAACACGTAACACGTAGGTTGTTAAACCTACGCACAGTGTAAACAGCTCCGTAAATAATTTAATAAATGCTCCCAATATTACCTTTTTTACTTAAAATGTTTATATTGTATGCCTTCACATACGCTTTGCATACGCTAGTTTAACATAGACGTTATAGTTTCTCACAAAATTGTGTGGGGCTGCTACTTTCAGTTTTAACGCACTGTAAATAAATGTCAAAATTGCGCACCTATATCAAGTTAAATGACATAGGAATGTAAACTTTGTTCATATGGTTATTGAATAAAAAGTCGCATGAATGTAGTATTATGAGGTTTGTATTGTATCGGGTCCGGTGGGCACATTATGTTCGCGAGCATTAGAATAAACAGGGCTGTATTAAGTGTGGGGATCGGCCATTAATCATACGAAACCTCACATGCTCCATGATTTTAATGTGTAACCGCTTACGTGGAAAATTCAAAAGGGAAAGAAAAAATATAAAAATGTAACGAGAGATTTTATTTTTACGTTGAAATGTTATATTTTTAACATTCACGTTATTATTTTAGTATTCAAATCGTCGCTTGTATTTTTTTGACGTTTTTGATTATAATTAATGTACCGCAATTAGTGAATTGTTTTAATTGGATAATTATTATTTTACACGTTAGGAATTAATTTCGGAATAGCTGTCCAGTAGTAATTAAGTAAGCAATTATAATAAACTGTTTTGTGTAATTGTTAGTTCTCCTGGATTAAATAACGTCTTTATCATATTACCTATTAATAAACACCTACAATTCGTAATTTTCCTCATAATAGACTACTTTAATGAGCGGAAACAGCCCCCAAAGATGATAATAAACGTCTGTTACCTATTTATTATTAACTACCAAAAAAATAGTTTCTTACCCCACATTTTGTCCATTTACGCTATGAGGAAGAATAACTAACCTTATCAACAACAGTTAACAGTTCCTAGTACATTGGTAGTTGGCTGGTGTCAGCAGGTCCCACCCACATCGCATATTTCGTGTACGGTTCCTAGCAAGTAACAAATCAGTCATCGTATTTAATTAACGGGATTTGTTTGATCTGTGTTGATCATTGCCCAACTACCATAATTAATCCATCACAAAATGCGTATGCTGAACAGATGAAGGTACCTCAAACGACTAAAAGTACCAATCCAAAATCCTGCTAATCAGCGGACACTCCCTCACTCATTCGTTCGTGTACCATTTGCCTAAAACTGCTCATCGCGAATTCTGTTCAGCGCGGAATGACGTTCAGTGGTCCTTTGTCAGCAGCACCATTGAAGTCGCCATTCTAATATGGCGCCGCGCATTCCTCTCAGAGTTAAATATTGTTTCGACGTGTTGAGCCGAGAGCGCCATTCTGTAGCGCTGTGGCGCTGTGGCTGTGAAGTTGTTAACATGTACCATTTCTTACGGTGGGTACTCTATGAATAGTAATAGATAAAATGCAGTTGTGATTGGGAGAGTGGCACGTAGATTCAAAGGTGAAAGGTGTAATGTTGAAATATTATTGCAATTTTCATCCACTCTGCCTCAAACAAAATGCATGCAATATTTTAAATGCTGTAGGATACTTTTTGCTAGTTAGTTATTCCCCTGTGATCATAATTACGTGGCAGCCAAGCAGGCGAAGCCATGCTTAAGTCAGTGTATTACCCATATACGGATAGACAACAGACGGTATGACAAAATAAAATCTTTGGATAAACATTTTCATCAATATCCTAAAGTAATTTTTTACGCAACTAAACATTTTAGCACTAGTTCGTATCGCACCCCGTCACATTGTTAGCACTCGTTTGTTTTTACCCGTCTAACACGACGACGTGCTGCCACCATACAGTTTCATACGGATTTATATGAAAAAGGAGCACCGAGCAAGTTCGGAGAAACATCGCGTTCTGCACCCCTTCGCAAAGTTCTCCCTGGTCTCGCACGCCCCGCTTTTAATCTAATCAGAGTACACTTTTAAGTCTTTTTTTCTGTTACTACTTTAGAAAATGATATATTGTTGTGTGCCTTTTATTTGTGGATAGGACTGCGTACTCTATGCCATACCTATGTAAAGGTTGAAGGGACAGATTTTAGATCATGGGTGAAAATGGCACTTTTGTGTTATCAGATGTACGTACATCAAAATAAAATAGTTATCTACACGCAGTTATTTGTAAGGTGACTTCGTGATTTTAAATGAAAGGACAAACTGTTGCTAACTGCTGACAAAACGACTGTTTCATGCCGATACTGGAAACTGCCTGTATACAGGAATCGTAAGCCCTACTTAACATTTCATTCAAACATTTCATAAATATATGGCTTGGAACACATACAATAAACATATTGGTGAATAATGTCGGCATTCGGAACGGAACTCGATAGGGCAATAATGTAGCGAGTTGTATGAATGCCGTCCACCGGCAACTTACAGCACAAAACGGCGCACAACGGCACATATCAGTGTCTGCATCTTGATATTTACGAGCACGGCTCAATAAGACTATACAGTTATAAAAAACAAATAAATATACCACATGGAAGGAGTAGTTTGTTTTGTTCTACTATTATGTAGTATGTTTTTATGATATCGTAAATGCGAACCTACTCGGCTACTGCTAAAATATTCGCCTTTCCTGTATACCCTCATAAAGTTTGGTTCTAGGAATATAATAATGACATTACCCTATATTTTGTTTATTTTAGAGAAGAAGCGAGTTCGAAAAATTTGATTGAAGAGGGTACTAGCAATTGTTTTGTAAAATGTACCTACTAGAACATTGCGGCTTTAAGGATACTATGAAAACCGGTATGATCAGATTGTGGACTTGCTGCGGACGGCGTTCTGTGACAGATATTTAATTAAATTATCTATCAGAGACAGTTGCTCACAGGCCGGTACCCACACAGCACAGCACAGTTCGGTCACAGTTCGGTCGCACAGATTTGACCGAACTATTAGGAAGGCAATTTTCAACACAAATTATAATGTTACACCTATCAGAAAGGTATCGAAAAGCCGGCACTCCAGAAATTCATTTAGATTTACCTGGCCATCGGCTTATTGCTGCTCGGTCAATTCTCTGAATTATAATATCTTCACCATGTCACCGAAGCTGCGCCGGCGGCAATACTCAGCTACTCTTATAATGTCTCTGGCTTCATCTGATTGAAGGTAAATATGGCAAAAAAACTGACTACCGATCTACGAATACATTGCCACAACAAAAGCGTTATCTACTTAGTTGGAAACTAAGAAGTCAGTGTATGATACAGTGTCAGTATTTTTATATCATAATAGAAATACAAAGTCAAGGACCAAACAAACTTTTGATTCAACAACGCGTTTATTTTCTGGTATTGCTCAAAACAACAAAAATAAAGATATGAATTTCTATCACATTCAGTTTTTCCTCGACTTGCGATACTAAATTACTTATAATAATTACACTGTGTTAGGTCCATGTTCACCGAAAAGGTGACAGTCTGATTATCTAAAACAGCTGTTTAAAACGCATTTTTGTATGGGAACATGTCACAGTGACAGCTGTTTTTAGATAATCAGACGGTTATCTTTTCGGTGAACATGGACCTTAGTGTTGTCAAAAGTTATCAAAAGTTGATACAGTCAGGCATCGATCACTCAGACATTCGTCTCCAGTATACAAGAAGTTCTGTTGTTCTTCATTATCATATTTGTTTATCAAATATGGAAGGGGCTGTCACACTCGTAGTTAGGCGCTCTCGTTGAATTGCAAATTTAAACATGACGCCTGCTCCGAGGCCTACCGCGCCTCTTAGGACCAACGTATGTGTGTCTATTGTTTCTCCTCGTCTTATTAGATTTCTTTAGTTATTCTCGAAGCTTCCTTTTACTATGTTCTTTGTCAGCTGAAATTTATGCTCGCGCGCCGAGTAATTTTTTCACAACATCGTAAATAATGCGAAGGGGTCGTTTGACTGAAGCCAAACAAACTTGTTTGTTCGGTAGTAAACATGAAAGGGATATTTGACAATGTTTTTTGCGCGGCTTGATGAAAGAATTTATGCAACGTCGGTGGGACATGTTACGAGCTGTCATCAATGCCGCGGCGTCGTCGTGTCGTCGTCGCGTCGTCTGGAGCTCGTAAGGTTGTCGCTCGTTCGTCTTAAAATTGCTCACGTTACTTTATCGTCCGGTCTGCGTTATGTCTTCGTATTCAAACCCTGCTTAAACATTTTTGCGTGTTACTGTGTTACCTAAAACTCCTCTTCTGTTTTGTTGGTCTATGGGAATAGCTTACTGTTATTTGTATTATTCTACTTCTACAAATCATTAGTGAAGAAAGTAAAAGATCAGATAACGTCACGTTGTGGAATATTTTTTACGTTTACCAAAATATGTTTGCGAATCTCTGATTTATGTTAAATTCGTAAACAGACAAGGTAAAACAAAAAACTACTTTTATAACGTTCCTTAGTGGATTGGGGTTCGAAGAAGGAATTTGGTTACAAAATAGAAGCATATTATAACAGCTAGCTTTTAATTAGGAATTTAGTTCCAACGTCGAAATCCGAAAACGAACGAAGTTCTTGGATATTGCCAATCGCGTTATGGAACTCAAATGGGGTAGAACTGGACACCTACCTAGATGTGAAGACGGCAGGTGGAGTAAAGCTTTCACTCAGCGGCGTCCAATACATTTAGCTGGCCTGTTAGAACGTCAGAAAAGAAACGGGAACCAGGCTTCTACTTTATCATCACCATCATTATCAAGACCACACGCCATACTAACAGGAATTTAGTCATCACAAGATGTCATCATTACATTACAAGCGTGATATCGTGACACGCACGTCGGAGCACATCAGTTGTTCACAATGTTCATGTGTTCATAAACAAGTTGTATTGTTCGTCACACAATACCAGACAAGTTGCCGCAACAATCTATGTTGTTTATTGTCATGAGGTACTATCTACTGATTGCAATGTCTGATGTTACTAAATTTATCTGAGAAAGCCTAAGAGATGGTAATTTGGTAATACTTGCCTGTGCCTGTGCTAATATCAGGTCAAACGATGGAGCTAGGCAGTTGATATCGATAACTTCTTTAGCTGGAGATATGGCCTGGCATTCGTTGCACAGGGGGGGGGGGGAGTTCCAGGTCGAGCTTTTTAGACGTACCTACTCATTTAGTGAGTGGGAGAGCAGCGGTGGCCCAGTGGTGGCGGCCCCGACTTACGAACAGTAAGTCGTGGGTTCGAACCCAGACAGGCGCATTACTTTGTGTAATTTATTTCATCTCCGCTGCTCTCAAAACGGTGAAGGAAAACATCGTGAGGAAACCGGCATATTGTCCTAGAACCAAAAAATTCGAAGACATGTGACATCTACCAATCCGCACTGGGTCCGCGTGGTAGATTATAGCCCATTCCCTCTCATTGAGAGGAGGCCGTGTCCCAGCAGTGGGAACATTATAGGCTGATGATGATGATGATGGCTCATTTAAAGATTTCCCCCGATAGCAGCATAAGGGGACCTTCTTTTAGTCTAGATGCGTATATATGCATCTAGCTTTAATTTTGCCAACAATGCCTGTACCTATGTAAAATTATGTCAGAATGGAGGCCAAAGTTATAAGGCTGGCTTAAATCTAACAATGGAGTTAGTATTATAACGTTTTAACAGATTCATGAATTCAACTATAGACCAAATAGTAAGTCCAAAAATTATTTTAGTTGAAAACAAAATGAACACTAAGCCATCAAAATTGGTAAATTATATTGTAAACCTCATCATCATCATCATTTCAGCCGAAAGACGTCCACTGCTGGACATAGGCCTCCCCCAAGTGTCGCCACATTGACCGGTCCCTTGCGACTCCGTTCCGTCCGTTCCCGCAACCATCACCAGGTCATCGGTCCACCTAGTGGGAGGTCTTCCAACGCATCGTCTTCCGGTTCGCGGTCGCCACTCTAGAACTTTTCGGCCCCATCGGCCATCCGTTCTGCGAGCAATGTGACCTGCCCACTGCACTCTTTCTTGAAGTTAGACCTACCTAACTGGACCTTTTGTCCTAGGTATACATAATCGTCTACAATTTCGAGTGTCGGGTCTCCGATCTTGATAGGAATGGGTGTGACATGGGCATTCAACATGACCTTCGTCTTGTCCATGTTCATTTTTAAACCCACTCTTTCGGAAGCTCTATCGAGGTCATTGAGCATTGTACTGAGGTCCTCCATGGTCTCAGCCATGACCACTATATCCTATTTGTAAACCTAGTTAACACTAAATAAACACTCAAGCTGAGTCAGACACATAAAAATGTCGTGACAACTTTTCGTAAGAATTTTTTCCGTCTAGCCCCCTTAACCTACCCTAACCCTTCTAATTAACGCTCGGGTCGATCTTTAGTTAAGACGTGCTTGCTCTGGTTGGTTTGTGGATGGGTGACCACCCTTACATAACGAGTTTCCTCCCTACCTCGGAAAGCACGTTCAGCTGTTAGTTCCGGCTGTCGTTTGTAGATCTTTGACAGTCGTTACAGGTACTCAGTGGCCCAAAAAAGTTCGACAACCAGTCTTACCAAGGGGTATCGTATTTCCCAGTATTAACTGGGTTGTGGAGGTCAGATAGGCAGTCGCTCCATGTAAAATACTGGTATTCAGCTGCATCCGGTTAGACTGGAAGCCGACCCCAACATAGTTGTGAAAAGGCAGGCAGATGATGATTATTTACTGACAATCAATATACCGTTTAGCCAAAACGGCAGATGTCACAAAATCAGAAGGTCGAAGAATCGAACCATGTTACGAAAGATATTTATTGAAGCATGATATGTGACAGGAAGCTTATATATCTTCAGTGTAGTTGAGGTGTAATATTGTATGATGATCGCCAGGGCTACTACTGATCATAAGACTCTGGGTTTGATTCTCGGGTTGATCAAAGAATGATGGGGGCTATGTGGCAAATGTGTATTTATTCCCAAATTTTTCTACGTGATTCCTAAATTGATATTAATGAATAGACAGAAGCTTTGATGTATTTTAATTTAATAGAAACATCTCGCCCAATCGCCCACCACACGGAATGATAATATTTCACTTACAACCGTTATTGATAACATTCGTTTATTTGTTGATGGTATTATTCTAACGAGTGATATTTGATGCTTGTTTACGATTTGTGGCTGTGTGTTCAGTGAACCGGGTTTTAGTTATTGGTTCATAATAAATTGCTCATTTAAATTGAGTGATATTGAGTGGTTTATTGTAAATTATCGGAAACGTATTATATTAACTCTAAACATTGTGATGTTTCAAATAATATAATAAGCTTAACGTTACATATTTTGACATTCATCTATTGTTTCATGTGGACTAGCGCTCCGAGCACGCGCTGCACAACTTTTACGACTTATCTGAACATACGAGTTGTCTTTATTAAGTATGAATTTAATATCCATTTATTATACACAAAAACCGTCCAGAATACAATAGGTAATGTGTTAGAGAAGAGCTTCATCAATAATAACGTAGTCTCACACATAGACGCGAAAGGTGACTTTAATTTATGACAGGTTTGTGTTTACAAATATAAACAAAAACTTTTTCTCCAGGCATACTTTCATGTTCTTACAGGGGAAAGGATAATAGGCAGAAAAACAGCAAAACTACAAGATACACCCAGTAATCTACGCTCTCCGACCCAGACAATCAATATCAAACCGAAAATTAATAATTACAAACCAAAACCAATTTAAACAAAGTCCCAACAATGTACAAAGAGCCAATTACAAGCAACAATCCAATAACACCTGTAACCGGATCACTCACGTCACTTGACGTCACTCTCATGACGTCACTTGTCACGCCTGTCTCGCTAAGACTCTGTACGTTATTACAAATGGCCGACGACGCGAACAAACGACCTTCAGATACGGATGCAAATGCGAAGAAGTGCCGCGAGACACGCTGCCACGCTGCCACGTAGACACGAGCGTATGATGAATGTTAGCATTTGTTACCGCGAGGTGGCACATACGGACGAGCACGGGATTAGGCATTAGTACTAGGACTACAGGTTTTTAAGGTTGACTTGACCGACAATCTTTATGACTCTGTATTCAATTGTGTGATCACAACTAAGCAAAACCTTCTACTTAGCAATCACTACATATTATAAAACAAAGTCTCCCGCCGCGTCTGTCTGTCCCTATGTATGCTTAGATCTTTAAAACCACGCAACGGATTTCGATGCGGGTTTTATAATAGATAGAGTGATTCAAGAGGAAGGTTCTAGTATATAATTTTACGCGGACGAAGCCGCGGGCATCGGCTAGTCAATAATAAACTTAATTGAGTCAGCCCAAGATAATGGTCATGACTTTAACACGTTCAAGAGCTTCTATCAGTTCCCTTAACTTGCAGACTGCACGTTACGCTGGACACGATGTTGGTAACTGGTTTTAGATTTTGGCTACTGCTTATTATTCTAAGATTGCCAGTGCTATTTTTTGCTTATTGTCATTGGCAGCAGCCCACTATTTCAATGTATACTATAGTTGGAATACTAATCAGAATTCTACAGAAACACATTTTTGTAAAACAAAAACCTCAAAAATTTGTGTGGATTAAAAATGATGTATTTATTTATTGATTTATCTCATCCACGCTGTCAGTCCCGCTCGGAAACAAAATAATAACAAGATTGCTTTAGATACGGTAACCTTATATCTTCCAATAACAAGAAACTCTGATGGATTCTGAGAAAAGCCTAATTAGAGTTGTATCTCAGTTTGTAATGATACAGATACATACTGTTTGTTTCTACAACAATGGAAACGGATTCAATTGCTGTTTATCAGGAATTTCAATCCAGTCCTGTATTAAGTAATTTCAGTTAGATTTTAGCAATACCTACCTAAAAGTTAGGTACTTCCTGACTTGACGAAATAAAGGCCTATTCAGAAGTATATAAAAAGTTTCTTCAATACCATACGGACTAGCAGTGCAGCTCACTATTCCTAACAAACTAAATAGCATGCAGACACGAAAAATCCCTACCTTGGATAGGCTACAATGAGCTGCCAATTACAAACAGTGAATCCCAGTAAAGAATTGACTCTGCTTGAAACTCATTCTGACAACTCATCTATCGGTCATAGTCAATGGACTGACTGCAAAATAGGAGACCAAAAAAAAAGTACTTCAGAACAAAAACATTCATCTAAATACTTTCTCTACAAGCTTAGGTAAATTAAAGCACAACACTATACTTTTTTGTCTGCCATAGCTGGTTTACACCAGGTACGCGAACAGTCGAAAATCTCTTATACATTATGTACAGTGATGAAAAAAAGGTTACTTTGGAATTTTAGGTATGATCGCTGATTTCCCAAGATGTTGGGCTAACATCCCTTAAGTTGCTAACATACATACACGTAGAGGCACTTTAACGCATACAGGAGACCAATGTTGGTCTTTATAGCCGGCGGCAGTTCCTGGGACAAGTTCACAACGCGTCGACACAAGTACACAACAAAGTTCAGATGCAATACATCATCGACTTCATACACACGGCGTCGTCTGCGGCTGCGAGCGTCGTCAGTTCCATGCCAGCGAATAGAACACGAAGGAGCAGAGATCGAAATGTAGATAAAATATCAAAACATGACATAAGATCACGGCTATAAAACTGGACAAAGTTAGGCAGAGGTTTCATCAGTTAAGTTTAAGACCCAAACAATAAGGGGCAGGCCTATTTCCAGCGACAGCACGAACCTAGACTTCATACGGCTATTGAGAGATGTTTGATGGGCAACTCAATGCACTTTCATAACACTCACACGACATTTATTTCTGTCCGTTTATCCATAGGTACACGTGGGATACATGCAAGCTAAGATCGTGTTGCCTTTGAGCTAATAACTATAACAGGGTGACAACTACCATTAACAAAGTAAATGAACATTAACACCCGTAAAGCACAATACAACACTATCTGATTATGATTAACACATGGGCCCAGTCTTCAGGATCGTAACTCCCCCAGCGCTGGTGCAAGTTTACGACACAACACAACACAATACACAATCACACGTGTGTAATGTGTACTTGTGTTGTGTACCTCCACAACGTCACCGCATGATTCATCGTCGCTTCCGCCGCCCGATTTATGCCGCGCGCTACATTTGCTTACAAACTCCTTTTAATATGTTAATTGATATTTACATAAATATTAATGTTTGTTCATGTTTGTTTGTGGAGTAGTGCATGTATTATGTTGTACTTAGATTACATTAAATACAATGTTTGCGTAACTCGAGCCAGGAGTTGTACTTTGTAGTTCAGTTTGTATTGTTATCATTCTACGAAACAGTATAAATACGAATCTAACTATTGTTTTACAACTCAAAAAGATTGATTCGTTAGTTACTCGTAAGATTCTGTCGATAATTATACACAGTGTGCAGAAAATGACAAAAGACGTTATAAATAAACTTATATTAGCTTTACGTTAGGTTTCTAAATAAACTTCAACATATAAGTGCAGAGTGGCTCCATTAGAGCGGTATCGACTGCACCGAGCACTGAATTAATTATTTGGCGAGCGGCGACAAACGACGCTCCACAGCCACACATCGACTGTTCCTTGACGTCTTTACGAAGATGCCTCACAACCCGCACTGCGAACGTATAATATCTGGAGAACATTGCCACTCTCCGGTCACTAAATCAAAGACGTAATGTTATCCTCGCAAATGACTGGCGATTAGAGCTGATATTAAGATCACAATCTTGATTAGTAATTTGTTAATAATAACAGCTTACGGCTCAGCAGAATAACAATTAGTGGCGAAGCATTACTTGCAATTACATTAAACACAGATTGTTGAAAGTTAATTCAACTGGCGTGAGTAATGATTACTATGACATACGGTGATTAGCAAAAACAATGTACCCTTTCATGGGTGAAATTAGTCTAGCATGACGATAGAGATAACATAAAGTGCTCAAAGCTGATAGTTAGAAATAGTTAGCTACTCAAATCAACTTTCAATTTAACTCATTGAAAGTTTTGAAGTGTACATTAAAAAAACCGGCCAAGAGCGTGTCGGGCCACGCTCACTGTAGGGTTCCGTAGCTTCCCAGACCATTAAAAATACCAAAATTTTTCGTCAGCAAAAATAACTTTGTTTTTCATAGTATTTGTATGAAAAACAAAGTTATCATTTGCGTTTTTTTTTAAAAAGTGCTATATAACTCAAAAACTATTCAACTCATCAAGTTGAAAATAATTTTCCTAGAAAGTTCATATAAAGGTCTACTTCTGTGATTTTTTTCATATTTTTTAAACTTATGGTTCAAAAGTTAGAGGGGGGGGGACACATTGTTTTTGACTTTCGGAGCGATTATTTCCTAAAATATTAATATTATCAAAAAATGATTTTAGAAAACCCCTATTCATTTTTAAATACCTATCCAACAATATATCACACGTCAGGGTCAAAATTAAAAAAAAAATCGCTCCCCACTTTACGTCTGGGGGAGGTACCCTAATAAAAATGTTTTTTTAAATTTTTATTTTTGCACTTTGTCGGCATGATTGATATACATATTGGTACCAAATTTCAGCTTTCTGGTGCAAACGGTCACTGAGATTATCCGCGGACAGACAGACAGACAGACAGACATGGCGAAACTATAAGGGTTCCGTTTTTTGCCATTTGGCTACGGAACCCTAAAAACAGTAAAAACCTGAAATACTACAGAGTGACCATTAAAAATCCATTATACCCTTTTTGTACGCGTATGTACATAAAAACTTACGACATGACATACGCCATTATTTATATTCATGAAAATTCCGATGGTCACAGAACAAGTATTCGGTCACAAATATCAGTGGCGCGAGTCCCGCAAATGTAATAATATATATCCCATAATTGTGAATGTCAATACTGTATTGTGACACAGTAAATTGCAGTAATTCGACACGAGAACGACGTACGTATGTACTGACGTCATGTTTCATATTATCTCAGTATTTCTGTTTGCGAAAAATACGTATTTTGTTATTATAATTTCACACACACCTATGTCATTTCCCTCGTGGTTATCCGCAATTTTGCAGTGAAAATTTTGACAAATTTGGAACTGAATTTTCTGGAGGAATATAATAAAATGTAGAGAAAATCTACTAGAGATAGAGGTGCTATTTGTAGTCAATTCTGATCTGTCTTAGTTGCAGTGGCTGTTCAATATACTTGTTTTATTCTATAATTTGTATTTTACGGGAAAATGCGTGACATTTCCAAACTATTCAAATAAGGATGCAAAATGATGTGGTCTTACGGTGATTAAGATAGGCAATCTCAACAGCTGTAGTTGAGAACAATGAAAATCCACCAAGAATCCTTCCTTACAAAACATGTTTACTGAAACATATCTCCGTTCCCTACTTCCCTTGATTTAAACCTCCTTCAAGAGCAATTTAAATAGAAAGCAAGCCAACTATTTTCCATAATGAGCTGTTCCCGGGTGTAGTGTTATCGAGTGAGAGCCGGGAGATGGGCGCCGGGAGCGGGAGGCTGGTCTGGAACAAACAGGTAATGGCGTCGCCTCCGCCACCGAACGCATAACAAGCAGAAACTCGGAATTGAGAAGACGCGGCTGTGACTCTCGAGAACTTGCTGGAGAGAAATGTACAAGTGAAAGGTAAGGAGAACACTTAGTTTGACAAAAAAATTGCTTTGTGAAATTGCATGAATACACAGTGAAAATATTGCAATTAGAAAAAGACGTGTTCGGAAGTTTGACGTATGCCACATTGGGCTTTAACGGCACCTGATTTAACAGACAAAGGCCCCTTCGAGGCCCAAAGGTGTTGGCACCTTTGGGCCTCGAAGGACAATTCTTTTATGGTTTTTTAACTGTAGTAACACGAACTCCAACAATTTGTATGTTTTCTAATTCTAAACCTCCTCTATGGATCGAGTTACAAAATGTACGCCATTGTAGAAAGACAAAAGTAGACATTTTATTTACGCTGAATTCGAAGAGCGCCCGCTTCGATAAAATTCAGCTTAATAGAGCTGTACAGGTACAAAAACCTTTATAAATTCTGTATCCCACCACACAATTTCTAAGCCCCAGATCAGCGCAGTGCAAGCACTCAGCACCTATCAATCCAAAATATAATCCCGTGTTGTGTTGCACATTTACAAAGCTGAGTTTACGCGAACATTCGCCTCAATCGTTTGATGGTACACAGCGCTCTTAAAACGTTCCCAACAAAGCTTTTTGAAGCTCCGTCCCGCTGAAATTCTGTTGACATCGCAAACGTCCGTATCGGGTATTGAATGTGTTGAAGCTTAATCCGTTCGCCGGACAATGCATTCCGTGAAAAAATACTGAAGGAAACAGTTTATGCGATGAAATGTGACTATGATTTTAGTGCTAATACATTGGAAGGATTTTGTTTGTAAAGTTTGGGGAGGTGAGGTAGTTTACTAATGTGCTTTGGAGCAGGAATCATACAGTATGCATGTCTCTTTCTCTGCTAAGATTGTAATGTCAACTACATAAATTGGCACGCACAAGTAAATTTTATGTTAACGTAGTTCATCAAAAAGAATACCCAATTCATAAATGATTATTAATGTGCTACGGCCGCGTAGCACACGTAGCAATATATTTCCGCTACGCCGTAGCACTCGTAGCTCATTTTGCTTACTCCTTAACAACAGCGTTGTCTATCATAAAACATGAAGCTTATCAGTTAGCCCGCAAATTATTTCCCATATCATGTCAGCGCCTAATCCCATAAACTGTAGAAATATTTCTATGAATGGCGTGTAATGGTGGACTGTTCGTATCTTATGACGTCATAACGCGCGATTCATTAGCCGGAGAGCCTGTGAACGAATAACAGTTCATCTGCAGGTTTAACAATCGCTGAACACGAGATCATGTGTGGGCTGAGACATAAGCGGTAGCGGTAACTGAATTGAAGGACCAAGAACAAAAAAGAGTAATTTACATGCTTGTTTTTTTACATATGTTATTAGCAACTATGTAGTATGTTACTTGCTCGTACTTATTACCTGTGCAAGTTTCAATTCTTAGTAAATTCTTAACTTTCAAAAGGACTGATAATAAATAATTAGTATTTTGACACTTTGCTACTGCACCCCGCGTAGCATTACTATTTCTACTGTGTGAAGTTATTCTCGTCGAATTTTGACGGTGCAAAAATCTGAATACAGTAATTTGTCATTTTATAGCCTTTCTTTTCTTCTGTTACTATGGTGATCACTGTGTTCAGGTAACGTATGCTGAACTCGGTTAAATCGCGGCATAACTGTATCAGAACCAAACCACCAACTAATAACATGGGTTATTCTCACATGATTTATCGCTGCTTAGGGTTTAAGATCAGCGCCCCCACTCACGTGCCGGTGTTCAATTATGTATGGAACAGCCCATCGATCGCGGTCGCCGGTTCAATAGTGCTCAATAGTGGGTTTGGGGACCAACCACTTGTTACCGCGCGCCAACATTTGCCTCCATCCCGGGTCATGTACCCCAGCTAACCACATGAAATGGTGTATGATAGAAAGATTTATTGACGATACGCGTATGATGACAAGACTACTACTTCAATGTTTAAAAAAATCCAGGTTGACTCATCCAGTGCTGTGAATGTTTTCAGCTTTTTTATTATTAAAAGAAAAATAAATACTACTAAAGTTTGCAATTTCGAGAATGATTTGACTAGTTTCCACCATAAATAAATTGCAAATCTATTTAGTCCGTCAGTTAGAAAATAATATCGGAAAATAATGGATACGTATTTTTTTGTTTTTGTAAATAAACATTTTTTCTTTCTTTTCTTTCTTTCTTTCTTTCTAAATCAATGAATGTAAAGATAAAACGTCAAATCAAAACTTGGAAGTGCTCGTGACGTCAGAACACACTAAAAATTATACCACGGTGCGCGGTGTGACGTATGAGAATTTTAAAAGCGTCGTATATTCGTGAATTTTGGTTCAAAACAAACGGGACAAATACGGGTCAAATATTTTTTGAAAATCTAAGTGACAAATTATTTAGATGTTTCATTTGACAAGCTTATTAATGACAAAAATAATGAGCTCCTCAACCGCTCTTCTATCTGATAAGAACAACAAGGGCACCTACTATGGTCATCATCTAACAACAAAAAGTTTTTTTGTATAAACATATTTTATTTTTGCCCTTTCAGCATAGTGGGTAGGAAAACTCGTTAATATTTCGGAGCTACCAGGCTAGCATAAAATGGAGGCTGCTTATCTAACGTACGGCGCGGCATTAACCCACTTTCATCTGCTCTCTGAACAGATAAGCTTCACACATTCGCTTTGTTTTTTCAAGGAAAATGGTTATTGAAAGTCATCATTTTGTTTAAAATGAAATGGAGGAGTGTAATTTACCGGACCTGCAGAGTTCTGAGAAAAACGGTGAATTGTATTTCCATCGACCGTGGTCGTTTATTTTTGTTAAGTTTGAATGCTAATTTATTTGGCCTTTCATGAGAAATTCCGTAATCCGTTTTACATGCCGTTTATATATTCCCCGGCTAAAATAGCCTCATCAGTTTTGGCTTTTGGCTGTAATAGGTATACATTTTCGTGTCTGACTAGTAAAGTTTTCCTTTCAACAGTCTTGTGCTCATTACTTAAGGGGCTATAAATCTTTATGGAATAAATTTATTAAAATAAATTTACGATAGTAGCGGCGTTGTCTACCCCAAAGTACGTCGGCCGGGCTAAAGTACCGTTGCTAGGGGTAAAAATATCTCACTGGACCTCATAATAAACTCAGTCAGACGTAGTCAACACGCACTCCAACTAACGCAACTCTCTATTGTACGCATTGCGTGGTCCGTTGCACGCTCGGCTACTGTCGGCAACGCTCGGCGTCACTCGGGTGCACCCGACTGATTACGCGCGGATTATCTTACGGGAGCATCGTAATTGTGTCAGTCCACGGTACTGGCAGACAATCGGGCCATTGTGCCTGTAATAATATGCGTTCAGCTTATAATCGCATTACCGGCCTTTGTCTAATGATGTGTGTCTAATTGAGTGGCGTCGCGCGTCGTCTGCACTGCTCGGGTCACGCTTGTTTTAATTTTTAATTATATGCGCCTGATATGCTATTTGTTGTGGCTCAGCTCATCAGTATATTTCCTTGCCTTTAAAGATGTTCAGTTTCCTTCAAAAAAACAAAAGCTAGATATTTTTCCTCCTACAATATAGCCTCAAGCACTGCAAAAACACTCGCGTTATTTCAGACAAGATTTCAGAAACGACAATGATAACATGTTATCACCGCCGACTCGCTAAAACTCCGCACAACTTCTCCTACTGTTATATTGAATCAGATATTTCCCACAAAACAATACTAGAAATAAGTAACACAATTTCATATTCAGAGTGCAGTATATGGAAATACAGCTGGATTTAGTAAATCCCGCGCTTAGAACACAAAACTTCGCTTGGCTGATTCGCTCAAAACGATCAGATTGAGCGAAGCGCGCGCGACAGTGCAAAACTGTCCCAGCAACTACTACGAAATGTTTACTCACACCTGTTCTCACAACATGATCACTCAAACGGTTTAGGTACTGTGTACAAGTTTTGTTGACGTTCCTAAATATCGTATTAGCCTAATGTGATAAGTTCTGGCGAAGTTTTTGACTTTTTGATTAAGCAAGGACTAACAAACATACTACAAACCGTACGCATCATGCTGCTGCTGCTTATTAACGTTTTTTTGAAGTGAAGACTTCTTTAGGCGTGTTAAGCACTTTTTGAGTTGAGCGATTATTTCGCTGCTAAAAATGCTTGGCTTAATGCTGGTCCTGCTCCACATGGATGGGGGCGCAAAAATTGATAGCATTAAATGGTATAGTTAGAGCTGCTGAAGATTGTACTTAACTATATTTGCATTGTATAGATTCAATGTTAGTATTATATAATCGCATAGCCCATATTGTGTGAGTACTATGTACTAGTAAGCTATCATTCACTGGAAACCTACGGCAGTTCTTGACTTGAATGTGCCCTGGTGGTTGAGAGTATGTCATGCTCACTCAAATGTCTCGCTGATGGTGGCGCGTGTGTCGGACCATTTAGTTCCCTTCAAAATGGTTGAGCTGAATGGTGCTGATCCATGCGACATGTGCGTGAACGGGCGCTGTCAGTTGTGACTGGTCATCTCTTAGTCGCTATGGTTTATTTGAATTAATTATTTTGTTTTTGAGTTGTATTTTGTTTTGGTTTTGCTATGGACACTTTTAACGTGCACATCTTGCTACATTGTTCTCACATAATATACCATCTCAACATGAATGATGTAACCAAGATTTTGTAACAATATTTTGATTTAAAAGAGTGTCCATGGAGTTTCATGCCCGTTCTTCTCCATAGAGATCTACGCTAGGGAATGGGCAACTACAGTACTTTCACAGATGTCTTGTGACTGGGACTGTAGCTACATTAAATATTCATTTTTGTTTCGACAATTCAAAAGTGCCTGTAACTGGCCTACTTGAAATAAATGCTTTGATTTTGATTTGCGTTTTGATTTTTAGTCCGGGTCCGACTTTCAAAAAACGAACGAATATTAAAGTGTGCGAGTGAGCAGTGAGCGTCGAGTTACCGTCGCGTAGTCATCGAGTGTGCGTGGTAGGGGCGCTCGAGGACGCTTTGTTATAGGCACTCCACGCGGGCGCAACTGCAAACTGGCTGAAACAAATCTCTGCAGAACTAGGTTATCCCTTCCTGTCGGACTGTCGGATATTTGTCCGATAGACGGGCATTTTGCCTACTCCACTACTCGTACACACCGTAACTTGCCTAACAGCGAAACATTTCGCTCAGGATATTAAGTTTTCAATATCGCTTGTCTGTTTGTCCGCGATAGAGGCTAGTGAGCTAGTGAGCGAGTGTGCCCACACGTGGCGCTGATTGGATTTCATGAAGAGGTAGTCGCGGTTAAGAGCGGCCCGTTTAATCCCTCTTCCGCTATCTTTACTAAACGGTACAAAATATTTTTTGCGCCGATTTTTCCTAGACTTTTATTGGACGTATGCGCTGTTTACTTTTATTTGGAAGACTTTAAACATTTTTCTTTGGTACAGAATATGAAAATAAATGTGTGTTTTTGGAGATAGTATTTGTAGTAACATATCTTAGGCAACATTATTATAAGCCCGTACTAGCTGTTGCCCACGTGGTCGTGTGTTTTTCCGAAATTAAAAAGCAGCTTAATTATGTGCTTCCCCAGACAATATAATCTATCATTGTGTCAAATTTCATCCAGATTTGTCCAGCCGTTCTGGCGAGATTGAGTAACAAAAATCCATCCAAACTTTCGCGTTCACAACAGTAGTGAGATAAGATTATTGATACAATAAATATTCTTTTATTAATGTTTAAGAAAATCATTTATTTTGCTCTTTTCAACTTCAAAGAGAACCTACTACTTTTAATTTGTATATGATATCGTCCATAAACCCCCTGTAATATCGGTGGGTGGGCCGCCGGCCGGCGAGCCTGGCCGCCATACAGGCCGCTCGTCACAACGATGTGGGCCCCCAACATAACATGCCATTAACTTACGCAATCTGAATTTTTAATCTCAATTATTTTACTACGAAATTCTGCTGTATTCGGTATTGATGTCGTGAAATACTCAATCACTTCATAACGTTTTTAGTATGGAAAAATTTGATGCTTTGAAATAATAAATAAGGAACCTGGAACAGACTCCCGTCTCTTTGTCAACAGGATCATCATTATTGTGTGCGTACTGCTTACATAACAAAAAACCCGACTGCGTAAAAACTAATTTTAAAAATACGTGAAAAAATTAACTTAAATAAAACTAAAAAGAAAGAAACAAGCCCAGTAGTTTAGAATTCTGTAACAAATCATAAATTCTAATGCAGAACAGAACGACTCACAGTCGGGGGCCCCTTGGGAAGATTTGATTGGTAAAATTTGAATGGGCCCCGACTGTGAGTCGTTCTGTTCTGCATTAGAATTTATGATTTGTTACAGAATTCTAAACTACTGGGCTTGTTTCTTTCTTTTTAGTTTTATTTAAGTTAATTTTTTCACGTATTTTTAAAATTAGTTTTTACGCAGTCGGGTTTTTTGTTTTTCTTTAAATTATTTTATTTTATACTTTTTAGTTACGAATAAAAACTTAAATCAATAAGTAAGAAAATTAGCGAAAATGATTGTTTTGTTAAATAACTTTAAATCGTTATATATCCTAAACTGTTATTTAAAATGAAAAATGATAAAAGGAAGGAACCTAAAGATGATTTTAAAATACCTATTCAACGACACCCCATTTGACATAGTTCATCGACTTTTTTTTTTTTCATTTTGACAATATGGCGTCTGGTTGTCGCTGTGGTGAATTTTGATTACTGTCATGTCTTTAGTGACACTCGCAAGGTTAAGACGAATCGATTGACGTAAGAATTATCAAAATCGGCCTACGCATTTGGTCTCTAGAACGCCACATAGAAACAAACATACATACATACATACATACATATATACATAGACTGATAAACACATTACCCTCCTTTGCGTCGCGCAGTCGGGTAAAAATAACCACAACACATCTGAACGACAAACCCACTATAGAAGTCTCCTCAGCAGCCCGCGAGGCTCTCCATCGAACAAGTCTAAAAAAAACGATGAACGAAAATTTGAAAGGCCGTTACTATTCTTAGACAAACAAGTTACACAATCAGAAACTACATTCCAGGAGCTAACACACTAGTTTACTATAACTAGTATCTTTATAAACGTATGTTTAGTGAGAACTTCAACAACAATGTTTCATGAACTTGTCCAATACAATAGATACTCCAACTTTTGTATTTCTATGTAGTTTTACTAAAGAACAAGCCAATCCGACCCAGAGGTCAGGTTAATTAATCAATTAGCGACCGTAAATCCAATGGGTGTCGACCGATTAACTACTCACGTTTGAGCAAACCGATTGCGAGTGTGACCATTGCGCGCGTTCGATAGGCGACGATGCTGAACGTTGTCGTGTGTAGACGGTAATGGACTGCGATAATTATATCACACTTCATTGTAGTTGATGTATTTTTATTTCGGGAATAAATGTTTATGTGTTACACTCATGAAGGTATCGTGGGCTTTATGTGTTTTGACTAGACAGACATGTAGGGCGCTTTCTAGGGTTGTCTTTTATTGCACGATGTTCAATCAATGCTCAACTTTTCTCGATAATCGTGCTATTTCTATTTCATATTACTTATACGATTTAAGATACCGATCAAAAAACATTTTCACTGAATCAAAGTCATAACCTTCTCTTCAAAAAAATACTGAATCTATAAAAGGCAAAAAATCAAGTGAGCAATAAAAGAACATTAAAGTTTTATATTTACGCAGAGAAAAGATTTAGACTGTGTACTTTTTATTTCTATTGGAGATGAATTCTCTGAGGAGTTCCAATGAAATATTAGCCCCTCGGGAACAGTCACCTCTAACGTGATCGATTTGACTAAACTCAGCGTCTCGAACGGAGCCGACACTTATTATAATGCTGTGACCTGCATTATTCACACTTTTGTGTACCTACACCCCTACATACTTTGGTTCATTATGACATAAGACCTAACTTACACTCCTGTGATTCAGGTATATTTTTGAGGCGAACCATTCTGTTATACTATTGTTGACAACTTCATGGGGCATCAAATGTTTCTTTTTACATAGGTACAGGGTTTCTAGAATATTCGAGGTATTGAAACAGGTACTTTTAATTTCTGTTTGCTTGGTCGACGCAATGAAAACCAGCTGAGGCAAAGGTTTATAGATGCAGCACTGCAGATGACTGATGGCGCTTTACTCCATCTACCGCTGAACCGACTCAATACACATTGCCATCAGCACGTTATGAGGGCGTAATTTTTAAATTTTAAGGTACCTAAGCATTTTGCATGCCTAACCTGTCTCCAAAATCGCAGCTAAATACGTACTTAGGTTTTGAAAAACTTCTTCTGCAGGTGATTCATGATCATTTTATGAATCATTCAAGTAAATAAATAAACAATTTTTTTTTTTTTTGCTAGCCTGCTCTGTCCCACTCCTGGGCAAAGGCCTCCCAAATAAACCATTGTTTTCTTTAAAAATATGAGTTAATTATTCACACGAGCCGAGAGTAAGGGAAGAGGGGAGGGGAAGAGAGGGTGCATCTGTTTATAAAATGGAAATGTAATTTAATAAAAAAGTGTTATGTTAATGAAGAAAATTATGGCAAAAAAATATTTCATAAAAATCTGCTGAAAAGTGGGTGATATATTTTGGAAACATATTCATACTCGTAATTTTATTCAGTTCGAACAAATGAAATATGTACATAATATGTTTCCAAAATATTAAATAATCTGAAAAGATTTAATTAAAATCTCAGGGAAATTCCGGTTAGTTTTCTTCCTACTACAATTTTCCTAGTGAATGCAATTACTGTTCAATTACATAGTTACAAGAAAAGCACACAAACATAAAATTTGAAACAAAGCTCTCTGGCCACAACCCATAATCTAAGTAGCGTGATTGTTCCAAGTTAGCTGTATTGCGCGGAAATTGTGGCGCAAATCGACACATGTAAGCCTAAGTGAATTACTGAGCGGACTTAATTGTACGCCGCGATTCAATAGCCGCAGAGCTGGCGCGCCCTAATGTTGGACCTAGGTCACCCTGGGCGCGTGGACCAACACGCCACTCAGATAAGGGTGAAGCCTAACGGTCAGACTAAATGACTGAATTTTAGGGATTTCAAAAGTTAAGCCTCGAATAGAAATTTGACGAGTGATAATTGTGAGTGATTTATTTTAATTTAAAAACATTGAGTGTAATCATTTCGATGCCAACTCTAAATGACATGTAATTAGAGCGTCTAGACTCTCTTGGCCTAAATAATTAATTATTTTGTTTTGCTCGTTACAATTTTTATTTTAATATATTTCAGTATGTTAACAGTAAATCTCTAGATAGTCATTTTCTCATAATAAATCATTTAAACGATTATTTCCAAGACACTATATGTTTTTGCGTATGCAGGACCGACGCAAGATTGACGCCCTTGAGATGTGGTGTGTGGAGGCGCATGCTAAGGATTTCCTGGACCGCTCATCGGACTAACGTGTCAATACTCAAAGAACTCAATATTAAACAAAGACTGTCGTCGCTTGTGCAATTACGAATCCTCAGATTCTTTGGACACGTTACCCGCAACAATGATTCCATGGAGCGTTTGGTAATCCAGGGTAGAGTCGAAGCCACGAGACCACGAGGTCGATCACCAACCCGTTGGACAGACTCCATTAAAACTGTCACCAAGATCCCTCTGGCAGAATGTACTCGCCATGCGGCCAATAGGGATCGCGAAGGCAGCGACCGGCGACCGCAGCTGTGAACGACGCCTCATGACCACGACTGAGAAGAAAAAGATATGTTTTGAACAAACTTCCTAAAGGTCAGAACTGGGCTACGGGCAATTCTTTCAGTCACGGTACTTGGAGGCAAACGGTGAAGGGTAATGGGCACATTAGTCCGTCTGGACTCCGACTATGCAGCACTGGTTTTTTAGTTCATTAGCCAAACTAACTGGCTAAGGTAAGCCTTATTACTGCTCTGTTACCCCTGAAGCCTAATTGAATACTATTTTAAACTAAATAAGTGGCTTTATAAATATTCGGACTTCAGTTGTAGTCAGATATTTAGGAGTGTTGACGTGCTATTTATGCATATAACATCACGCCTGTAATCTGAAATGGGTTAAGAAGAGGTGAACCTAATAGGACACGTAATAGGAAACGAGCCTAATGCCATCAAATGGGCACAAATCCAGAGTCTGCGTTCAGCGGCGGTCTTAATATATGTCCGTTTTAAATCGAGAAATTCTTGATGGAAAACAAAAATACACTTGGCACGACATTGGAATCGAACCCAGGATTTCAAGTACAAGAGTCGCGCTTGCGGTCACTAGTCCTACGAGGGAGTCATGCTTATTATGATTAAGCTAAAAACCCACTACTTTTAAAAAGACAAGAAATCCTGCACTAGATGGCGCTGTGTCTAATGTTTGGCAATATTTATTTTATTTTATTTACTACTAAGATGACAAATGACATAAACTCATAGTTGTCAATTCTTGATCTACGTAACTTTGATAAAATAAATGTTAACTTCATAAATGTAACAGGCATCCAACAAAAAGTCAACAAATAAATAAGTTCAGAATAATAACTGTTTAGCACTTTTTATCTCACAACTACGTATAAAGTGTATTCAATAAATAAAGTAGAGCGTAAACTTCTCAGATTTCAAATATAGAAGCTGTCAGCTGCCTGTCTCCCACGCAATGTTACAACTTGCAACTACAGGCGCGCTGAACGAGATACTAGACACTACACCCCCATCTTGTGTTTTTCTCATTTTTTGTCTTTGTCGCTATAATTATCCCAATCATAAGGAATTAAGAGAGCTATTGTTTAAACCAGCCAGTCAATTCAGTATGTGACCGCGTTTGCACAGAAAGTCATGGCACAGATTGGCGAACAGTATTCATTACGTGGGGTGTAGGTGTTGTTATTATTTTCTTCATATTCATTTATTTTTCACACATTTATACTTTATTTTTATCTGTATGTGGCCTGGCCATAACCTTCACTTTGGCCCCCATCAGAATATCAGCCCTGTGACGTTTTTTTTTTTAATGTTACAGCAGCATGCTGAGATAGGAACCTTTTGGCCTCGTACCGGACGAGTTTTGTTTCTTTTAATTTTTATATTTTTTTATCTGTTTAATTTTTATTAGTAAGTTTTAAATACTGATAATTTTTTATGTGTTGTGTCCTGTGCGGGCTTATAAATGCTTTTTCTTTTTTTTTTCTTTTCACAGTATAATATACAAAAACGATATACGTGCTGTGTGGTGTGTTAAACGTACACTCGTAGCATTTGATTCGGGCGCACGTTAGCAAGAAGCGTTGGACACTCCATCGCTCACAATCAGTTCGCCGGACCAATCAGAGGGGGTGTAATTTCGGCCATTACGCGGCCGCCGCTCGGCGCAACTAATACAAAGGGCCGACTGTCGCTCATTGTCATTCGGTAAATTATCGGGCGGCGTCTGAACCCGCCGTAATGAGTAGCCGACCCACTGCCACACTGCCACATTACGTCGCTCGAATACTTACCTACATACGAGTACCTACCTGCCTGGTCTACCTTTGACGCCTCGTTGGCACAATTAGTCTGACAGAACCACGTCTGCTTTGTAAACGTGTCCCATTATCCCATATGAAATCAATAATTTTAGATCCGATTTGGTTATTAAATAATTGAGTACTTAATACTCATCAGTTCAATATTTAAATGCACAATTCTAATTAAATAATTCGAATCGCGTTAATATTTAACTATACAGCGTGTTGACGTTACAAACTGTTTACTGTTGCAGTACTAATGAAGTAAATTTTAAAGCACGTTCGTGCAAAGTTCACAAAACGCAGCGGCTAAGGACGTTTTATGTGTATTTAAAAGTTTGCATTAATAAAGTGAACATTTCCTTTTAATGTACGAATATATTATTTACACTTGAGGGGTTATTATTTTTCCTTTACGAGCGTTCACATAATCATAGAGTTATGAATGTGCGCGAGCGGCCGCGCGGGCGTGCGAGCGGGCGGTGGGTTCGCGCTCGCTCGCGTGATATACTGCTCGCGATCACGACTGCTCCCGCCAAATTGTTTATATTTTTATTACCACTTTTTAATTGAGATATTAAAAATAGTGTTTTGCCAAGCAATTATAAACTTTACGTGCATTATATTATATTCATCGCGTGATTCATCGCACCAAACAAAATTTTACGAAGTTTATTTTGTGCGATAACAATCTTGTGATTTTGTAAAAATGCATTTTATTAACAAGGTAGGGTGACGTAAACGTTTTGCTTCCGTATTCCCGGAACGTAACGGAAATAAAGGAAAGGAAGGCTGGTCACGTCTCCGCGTCTGTCGCCTGCCTGGATCTGCGACTCATACTTAGATATAGAAGGTGTGCAGCGATCCTTGCTCTAGAGATTTACACCAAAAAGTTGCGCGGCTTTGGGTTCAAACCACTCTATGTATGGCAGCTCTCAGTGTAATGGAAGTGTTTCACTATATATTTTTCTTTTACTCCAAGTTTCTTATAATGAACTTTTTCGTTACCGTCTGGGGTGTGTAGCAATTTGAACTCGTATACGAATAGTTGGCGGGTTGTTAGTGGAACTGTCGACTCAACCTATGAGTCACCACGATTTTATACGAAAAAAGAAAGATCTAGTTTTCTTGTTCAGAAAATCCGGTACATGAAACGAGAAACGGTTTATAAAATGCCGACATCTTTTCGGGAGAAGCGGGGTATGATAAATTTTGTAGAGGACGACTTAGTAGGCTCTCTTTTGCCGGATTAAGTTATTAAAGCATTTTTGCTTTTATAAAAATATGAGCCACAGGAAAAATATCATGAAACTTTTCATCAGAAAGAAAATTTTAAAACAAGGCTTCATTGCATTACTGCACAATGGCAGTTACTTTCCAAATCACGCCTATAGACAAATACCTCGCGATCCGTTGATCCGCCTGCCCCCTTACATCATAACTACCGGTTTAAGACGCCTCCTACCCCCGGCTGCGCGCCTGGTAGCTCTTATCGCCGCTCGTTGCAGTCAGTCAGCGATGTTTTGTTCTTTATCGCGATGTTTTGATGAGTCCCGCCTTAACTCGGATGAAAAATCACTTTCGGCTTGTTGAACCGTTTTTTCCGCCTCGTATTACGAGCTACGATATTCTTTTTTGCTTTTTCTTTCGGTTGTCCCGCTGTATAGAGGTAGCTCAGCCAAGCGTTTGTGTTTTGTTAACAATGTGTGTTCAGGATATGTTTAGGTCATGAAATTGTTGTTCCTTTTTACCTTTTTGGAGGTTTGAATGTAGTAGTGCTTAGGGCAGAAGTTTCGTGTCACTAGTGCTAGATTGATTCTAAAAAAAATAAAACCGACTTCAAAAAGAAAAAGTGAAAAATAACTTTAGCTTCTGAAGTCGGTGACGTTTGTATGATTGATTTAATTTTTTTGTCACCGACTTCAGAAGCTAAAGTTATTTTTCACTTTTTCTTTTTGAAGTCGGTTTTATTTTTTGCAAAAAAGTTTTTATTTTTCACTTTTTAGTGGTTCACATGGAAAGTGCATACCGTTACAATTACAACAAGCCCAAACACGACTAGGATACATTGTCTCATTATGGAGTTCCGTGACTCTTGGCTTCATCATCAGATCTGATGGTAGAATGGTTCTTATCAAACGCAAATGCTTCACTTGTTGTAGAAAATATAAAAATTGCTGTACGTTATCCTATAAAATTTGAAGAGTTCCCTCGATTTCGCCAAGATTCCATCATCAGATCCCGACTTGGCGACTATGGGACCAACTTGGAAGTATACCCTTTCAAACAAAAAAAGAATTTTTCAAATCGGTTTAGGCGTCTTCGAGTAATCGGGTAACATAGGGTAAACTTGCATAATTCGTACCCCTTAAGGGAAAACCATCATATTTAGAAAATTAGGAAAGATAAATTAGTTTTAATTATTAGGAATTTTTGTTTGCTTAATGCTTTATTGTTTCTATAATCAAATTTAACATAAACCTTATAAACTTCTCAAAAATAAACAATTAAAAAAAAACTGAAAAAAGTACGATTTAAGACCATTCATCCCAAATCGTACTTTGAGTTTTATTCATTGGTATACAGTATTGAGAATCAGCATCAAAATCAACAATGTGTTACTAAAACAAGTAGGAATTCTTAACAAATTCGACGGATGATCTTCGTCAATTCTCGGCAATCATCGCTAAATCGTACCAGTACGTTTTAAGCTGTTTTAAGAACTTAACTCAAGTACGAAATAGGAGCAAGAGCCAAACAAATTTTAAATTTACCGGCAAAAAAATTGACAACAGTTACGAATATGATAACACGTCAGATGAAATCGTAAAGATACACATTAATACGTATCAAATCGTAAAATAGGTTATACACGACCTTATTTGAATAAAACTCTTACGAAATGTGTAAAAATATTACAGCAATAGTCGAAAAAAGCTTACTTTTTCAATATTTTTGTCGAGAGCAGCTTCACAGGTGTTATCTGTCAGGTGGTAAAATGGCCGACTGTTATCTAAATTTTTTGACACTAGAGGCGCTGATAGCTGTTACCAAAGCCGAGTTTTAAGTGGAGTACGAATTTGGCGTAAGTACGAATTAAGCAAGTTTACCCTACATAAAAAAAAAAAAAAAAAAAAAATACATACAGTCGAATAGAGAACCTCCTCCTTTTTGGAAGTCGGTTAAAAAGTGAATTAAATGTAATTTCATTTAGAAACACTATAAGCAAGTAAGTAAATAAAACAAGATTATACCAGTATGTAAGTGTATATCTCATTCAGCGTCCTTTTATGTGCAAAAGTCATCGCACTCGGAATCGAACTGATCAGCATTACATGGCTCCTAACCCGTTGAGTTTGTAGTACCTATACTACATTTTTACATGTGCTCGGTCGTAAATAGTCTCATCGGCAGCACGCACGTGTATTGGCAACTTTAGTGGCCATATTTCTTAGTGCCGGTAAAGGGGGATTAGCCGCAGGAGCGAGTGACACCTCTATTACGTACCTGTGAGCTGTGCTATCTAGAGACACTGTGTGGGTGAGTGACACCTCTATTACGTACCTGTGAGCTGTGCTATCTAGAGACACTGTGTGGGTGAGTGACACCTCTATTACGTACCTGTGAGCTGTGCTATCTAGAGACACTGTGTGGGTGAGTGACACCTCTATTACGTACCTGTGAGCTGTGCTATCTAGAGACACTGTGTGGGTGAGTGGCAGTCTAGAGTGTACAGGTAATACCAATACATTCTCGTTTAGATACAACTTATGCATACTAACATTTAACTCAAAGCATTTATTTCAATTACCATTTTTGAATGTCAAAAATACAAAAAAAGCAAAGCTACAGACACATTCACAAGGCACAATAACTTGAGAATGTACTGTAGTTGCCCGTTCCCTAGCGTAGATCTCTACGGAGAAAAAATCTAAGTACTAAGAAGTGTTGCAGTGCTGTTCATGGATTTAATAAAAAATAATAACTGATTTTGTTCTTGAGAAAAAATATTTATTCTTTATGCAGCTACAGAAGTAACTTATTTAATTTGGGGTTTATACGGATATTAAGTACCTATAAGGTAAACAATTTTTGTTCAACTACCACTTACACTAGTATTTCAAATATCGTTGATCGTACTTAGGTGTGTATATGTAGACACAGAAACTGGAATTATGTATTAAATTATTCATTCGAAATTTCCTTGTTTTAATTATTCAAAAAGAACACCTAGCGGAATTAGCTGCGGGCACTATTTGCGTAGACATGAAACTGTCTGAATCAGCGCCTAATTGCTAGAACAATTTAATAAAGTCACGCTAGGCCGTGTTCCGACTCCGAGGCAGAGCTAAGGTAATTAACTCCGTTGTTTGCTCTACCCTTATCTTTTAAAGACAACATGTTTAGCGGCTATTTGTGTTTCCCTAATGTTTGGAAAGGTCAAATAGGACACGTGGTCGAATAACACATTATTACAAGTATTTAACCCATTTATAACTTACTACAATGGTTTAAATGAAGACAAGTTGACTAAATACTACACTACTAATCACAATTTCACACAGAATCTTGGAACCAGAATAAGAATTCAATCATCAGAGACTCCGAAATCTGACAGATATGTACTGTAATTAATATCAGGGTCCGCTGTTCGTATCGTAAAGTTAGGCATATCCGTAACCGAATAGTCGGTTACAGATATGCCTAAACTCATTGTAACTTTACCTGGTTTGTTTAATGCATGGAATAAAAAAAAAATGGTTGCCTGTAAAGTCGGTTTTACGGGCGAAGATTTTACGTGACAACGTCTTTTTTTAATTCTCTAGTGCTGCGCGCGCGGCGGACCGATCATGTTTGAGTGGGAGAGCGACGCAAGGCATTCGCCGGTCCGGCGGGCCTCTCTCTCGTTCGGTGACTCATCGTAACAGACGTGAGCGGGCGTTACACTTTTTCATGAGTGACTCCGAGCCGCAACCTAATTTAAGATGTTGTCACGTCAAAAGGATAATAGGCTTGTGTCCTAAAAAAATCTAATTAGTCCGTCAGTTACATTATAAAAAAATATTTGACCCGTATTTCTTCTTTTGTTACATATACCAAAATTGACGAAGATACGACGCTTTTAAAATTCGCAATATGTCACGCCGTGCTATAGTTTTTAGTGCGTTGTGACGTCACGAGCCCCCACTCCCGAGTTTTGATGCGTTTTACCTTTGTCAGTACTCAGTGATTTACAAAAACAAAAAATACGTGTCTATTATTTTCCAATACTCTAACTAACGGACTAATTAGTTTTGCAATTTATTGATGGTGGAAACTAGCCTATTATGTTATAAGGAAATCGATAGTTCGCCGCCTCGTTCGCGCACCAATTCCAACATGTCAACCGCAGAGTCGCTTAGTTTAGAAGAAAAACTACGATAAAAGTTTATAAGGAAATTAGAAGTTTAAAAGTTTCTCTTAAACTCCTAAACAATAGACATAACTATGTCCGTTGTCATTGTAATATCAGTAGGCCTTGTCCAAGAAACTACGCGCAAATAATACTGAAAATATCTCAACAATATTTTCTGTAGGTCACAACCGCAGACTAAGTATGTATATATAGTAAATGTAAGTCTAGATAGGTAACAGTACCTAAACAAAGTCTAGAACATAAATTACCTAAAAACATAACAACATAAACATATTTAACGTAGACGCACGAAAATTGAGTGTCTAACTAGAAATTGGTGGAAGTCGCAATGTGTCATGGCCGCCAAATTTAAGAATTGTATGAACAATTAGAATATTTAAAGGGTGTGTTTAGGAGAGTTTCTACCTAATGTTACCTTTGGCTATATTATCGTGAATTATGTTTAGCTTTGAGCTAATCTTTTGCTAGTTTTTGTGCTACTTATTTCTTGTTGGAGAACTTTGTTGCATTAGCCCAAAAATATTTTCCAAGTCACATATTGTTATTTGGGAGTTACGAAAACTTAGAAATCCTTTGATAAATATCTTACTTTGTGAAAGTACTAATCTTTAGTTGTACGTATTTTGAATTTTCCATTTAAATGTACGTAATTCAAAGAGAGATGATGAATTCGTCGCATAGAACATTAAAATGTCACTAGAAATACGAGTAGTTTGTTTTTATAAACGTTGAATATAGCATAGTTCACGTGAGTGTGCGTGTGAGTGCTCATGTAGTCACTAACAACGGTCAATCTTATAGCATATTATTCTGACATTCATAGCGAAAGTTGGCAAATTATGGATGGTAATGGTGGTGATATGGCCAGTAGAATCATCCCCTCGACAAAAGTGCAAGAGACTAAATCGCCACCCTGTCCCTGATGCTTGTTATAACCTAAAGTGGTTACGACACAACTCCCATTATAAAATAATACTGCGTCAGCACTTGGTATCAGGTAACTGCCTGAAGCCTAAGGAACACGCGCACGCCTAGATTTGCATGTATATTAAAGATTAAAGTTAAATCAGTGTTCACAGGACGTTAACCAGAACCTGGTTGACTTTGAGTCCCCGAAGAGAACTGTAAACTAAATCAAGTACGAAACTCTGTACAATAATAACTTGGAACAATACTTGTACTTATATACTTCAGGGAGCAAAATACGTGTTAAATTTGAAAAGCCTTTGTCAGTGCCTAATCTGTTTCTGTTGAGTGCCTTAACAGATGAAATGATTCTGATTTTTGAATAAGTAACCACAATGTTAATATTCGGGTTCAAGTTTAGTGTTACAGGTTTAAACTCTCGACCTTTCGTGTGCTAGCCCGCATCCTGATCAGGCCGATTCGTAATCGGTTCATTCTTCAATCACTCTTTTCTCCACAAAAACAAAAGGCCACTCTATCGACGTGAATACGAGTTAAAATTCATCGAACAAAATGAACGCGAAGGTCACGTTGCTTATATTAGGAAGCAGGTTTAATTATAGATCTACAACCACTATGTGTTCATTTCCCTTTCCAAACTGAGCACCTATATCTTCTCAAAACAATTTCAAGACATTAGCGCAACCTATGCATACGCTTATCATAACGCGAGGTAACAAGGCGGAAGATTAATTTCCTTTGTATCGTCTCTTAGACGTTCCTGTGGTAGGGAGCGGTGGTGGGGGGGAGGACGGGTGCAAGTGCCTTGCGAGTACTTAGGACTGCAATGTATCGAAGGTAATGCAGCTTTAAGAGGGAATAAATGTATTTTACTTACAATAAATATTATATTTCGAGTATTGGAAACGGCTATAATCGTGGTTTATTTATAAGTACGGCATGTTCTTTCAGGCAATGGACAGAGGGTGCAAAAAATTAATCATGTTTGAATTAGCATTTACTTTTAAGCTCATCGCTCTAGCCTTTTAATGCGATGAGGTCGGCTGACAGTCTCTCTGAGAGAAGTTGATTGCCAGTACTTTACAAGTACATGGAACGTCTGCCTATCTTACCTCCACAACTCAGTTACTGGGTTACGCGAAAGTTTAGGATGTAGGTATTAAGGTTTGTTACTCTTTTATGACAAACTACTGATCAAATCTTCGTGAAATTCGACATTCAGATAGTTTCTGTAACTGGTGATACGCTAATGAAACCATGGACGTAAGCTGGTATGAAATAAGATAAAACTTTAGAACATTTATTAAAAGGCTTTATAATATACATATATACAAAACGTTTTAATACAGAAAGTCAGTTCACCTCTCTATTCCCTAAGTAACTACCACCGCTATTCCGCACATGGCCTGCGATATAAATCAGAAAGTTGTTCCGTCGCAATAACTTGTGTTTACGAGCGCTCTAATAGACTGACACGTGGCCAATTATTATAACTGATACGACTATAGTTTGTAATAGACGAACTTGTGGCTGAATAATAAAAGACACACAATGCCATCTTCAAGGTTAAATGGTGCTTGCCAAGGTATGTGGAATTGTGGATGGGTTACATTAACCCGGGAATCATGAAAAGCCAAGCATGATAAGCATATGCAGATCTTTGGTAGTCGTTACAGGTGGTCAGTGGCCCGAAAGTTTGACAACTACAGTCTTGCTATGGGCTGTTGTACTAGTGGAGGTCAGATAGGTTCCATATAAAATACTGGTATTCCAGCATCTGGTAAGACAGGAAGCTGACCCCAACGTAACGTGGAAAAGGCAAGCAGATGACGACGACGACAGTTTCATATCATTTGATTAAAATAAAGATTGTTAAATGCAAAGCAAGATGGCCTCTATTTTTGTAAAGATATAGCTATTTTTGTACTACAACCGTGACAATTACGTATGTAGAGGTGTATGTACCAACGTTTGAAGTGCTATGACTCTGTGACATTGTTTGACATCGTTGGTGTTAATTATAAATACCTCTAATTAATTACGTGCCCTATCTTCTGTTTATGAATCTTGAATCACAGTACACCTTCTTTAGTCGTAGAGGTAAGACAGGTCCTTGAACCCATTCACAATATTATGTATATCACTATGCAGTAAAACCGTGCGCCAAGATATGCTATTTCAGCCGTTAGATTGCAGACGTACCCGCATATTTACACATAGCTTGCTTGTATTAAAATAAATGTTCAAGGAAGTTGCTGTCACCACTGTAACAAACGTCATCTGTAACTTGACATAATATCAATAAAATTTAAAGTCGCTTTTCATGTTCGTATGTGCAAGCGCGTTGTTTTCCGTTTCCGTAGCATTTAGAAAATTTGTTCTACAAGATTGATTCCTAAAATTCAAAAGTATTTAATATACCTAGATACAGTACAGAAATCTCGACGTAAAGCAGGGACAGATTGCGAGTCTAGCAGAATATTACTTGAATCAACGTAAGCCAGCAAGGCCAGAGATTTGAAGACATTAGCCGAGATCACCGGCCTGTCGTAAAAACATCTTAAACGGCCACTTCGCGAAATGACAACGTGTTACGTTTTTTACGCTAAAATGTGATAAAGCTGTATAATGTCGGGTCGGCTCGCAGCCGTTATGAAACAGCTAAAAGTTGATAGTTAGTGTGATGGCCGAGCACTAAACACGCCGGGGATACTACAGGTAAACGCTAAGACGAGGAGGAATATTGTTAGATAAGAAAATAGTAACAGTCATTCTAGCATTACTGGTGCTTACGGTTATTCGACCTATCCGTACAATCCATAAATGTGTAAAAATATTCACAAAACTGATTTTAGCAATAACAAAGCCTTTTTTAATGCGTTAAAGTGGAAGCTAGAGGCTTGAGGATTAGGGAGAGTTCAATAAACAAAAAACTAGCACTAAGATTAATGCGTGTAATGTACCTAATTTGTAATATTTCGGCGAACATAATCAAGTTTAGACAAGGACAAAGAAGTAAATAAGGCAACATGCACTGTATACCTATCTCAATATATCTTCAAAATATCAAACAAAAATAGAAGATATTAGACAAAAAGATTTAAACCAACAGTAATAACGCGACATCAACTATTTGTAACTGACACCACTATTTCACGATTCTCATTACCATATCATACGTCCCCAACTTCACGTCAAAGTTCACAATTCGCCCATAATTAAGCAAATTCGTCCAAACGTGAGCAGATTCGTTCGATAGTTGAGCAGATTCGTCCTCAGTTGAACCAATTTGTTCGAAATCAAACGTGGTGCGAGTTGTGAGTTCAACTAGAAATTATAGTAATTAGACGAAGGCAATTTTAAGGGAACGTCGGTACGCGGGCCTTTGGACGGTTAGCTATGGGCTAGCTAGCCGTCCGTCCGTCTAATGATGACGGCGCGTTCGTGTTCCACGCGCGCCTCAAAGAGATGTCAGCAAAGTGAAGGGGCCCGCAGGGGCCGAAGCCTGCCGGGGTTGCGGGACTGTTCGAAAGAGATACCGCGGCCCCGGAACGTAAAGGGCGAGGAAAGAAAATGGATGGGTTTTAGTCAGTAAAAGTCTGACACTCCCTCCCGCTCCGTTAATAAGTTATTTGATGATTTCCCATCCTAGAAAAAAAAAAAAACGGAACTTCGATAATATTGGAGGGTTTGGCGTATCGACGCCCGATACCTGATTTATGTTCAAGTAAACTGTTCCGGTTGTAACTAGTAAGAGAATTTTAAAGATTTTTTAAATGTCGTAGTGTGTTTTGATGCGTCTTCGTTATGACTGAGTTATATTTTATGCTACATTGAAAGCCTTGAAAGTCAGAGTCATAAGGGACTTTGTTTTTATACATCTAAAGATATTGGTAGTCTTTTCGATCCAGAAAAAAAAAATTTGTTTGACAAAAGAAAGTAATAAATCTCTTTTTAAAGCAAGAAAGGGACACCAAATCAACTAGAAATTCCACAAAATGAATCAACGTGACACAACCGCGTTAAATGCCTTTCCCCAAAATTAAACTCCATTCCGAACCACCACACGCCACACGTCTTTTAACCAACAATAGGAAAACTACAGAAACAAGGAAAACGGCCGAAAATCGACGAAATAACACCGCGCCTAAACCCGGCCATCGAGATAATCTTAATTCCAGCAGTCAAACAGTTTCATTGTCTGTAAGGACTGTATCTTGCACTCATCTTAACTTCGCCATTAACTTTAGGGTCTCATTAAAACAACTTGCATTTTAATTGGATCTGCACTTTGTTGTTTTTTATCGTCAGCATATTGTGGGTGTCTTGTTAGAAGTTTTACTGTACAGTTTTAGCACTGTCTCAGAACGTATTCTGAATAATTTGCAAGAATAAATACAAAGTATGGACTTAGCATCAGCATAACCAGCCTGTAATGATCCCACTGCTGGGACACAAGCCGCTTTCCTATGAGACGGAGTGGGCTATTATTTATGAACTACGGCTCGGTGCGGGTAGGTATGTCAGGTATTAGTTCCAGGTTATGCTGGTTTCCTCAATGTGATCCTTCACCGTTTTCGTGCAGTGATTATAAAATAAATTCTACAAAGTGATGCGCCTGCGGGTCCAAAAAAATGACTTATCACTGTAAATCGGGGCCAGTACAACTGGGGGCTAAAAAAAAAATGGATAAATGCCCTACTGACACTATTATTAGGATATTGTTCATGTATGAGTTTGTGAGTGAGATAAGATATTATATCTTAAGACACCTATAATTACCAATTAACAATACCCAATATTATGAGTACCTACGTCTGTGAGAGAAGCTACAGGAACAGTATCAGACTATAACAAACTACCCCTTAACTCAGTTTCCCAGTGATTTTCTTGTGTACAACACTGTTGTAAAACGTCGAGGATTATTTCTAGGAAAATACTTGGCGGGCGGGCCAGGAAATTAATTTGGTTGAACACCTTTTTCTATTTAAATTTATGTTCAGTTAGAACATGCATGCGAACTTTATTACCTTTAAATTGCTCGAGAAGAAAGGGGACTCTAGCAAGAACTTTTAATACGTTTTTTTCTTTGTAAGTAAATACATTTTGCCGGCAGGTGTAATGTAGCAGTAAATTGTCAGTGACAATACATAAACGAGCGATTTCACAAAATTATTGCGTTCAATTAAGCACCTAAGAGAATCAGAATTACGTAATTCTCTCAATTTTGGTTCAAATTCCAAATCCCAAATTGGAGTAGCGACCAAACAATACAACAATCCCGCTCGTATTACAAGAACTCGACTTCGAATCCGGGAAGTGTTCAAATAGCTCTATAACGGAATAAATCAGATATTAGGAAACAATAAAATGTAAAATGTTTGGTACTGCGCCGCCGACTGCTTGGTACGCTCGTAAACCGACTTTATAGCCATATCGGGATCTTACAATTTATAGCTCACTACATTATTGTAATCTCTTCTTATATACATACATATATAAGCGAGATTAGGCCTACATTGAAGCCCAAGATAAGCCTTTATAGGAATTTATATTGAAAAGTTTGTAACGCCGTCAAAGAAACATTTCATGAAAATCTGTCGCTGTAATCTCGCTTTAGAAATATTGTATAATTACTGTTCTGTATTGTGGTATGTATTTTTGTTCTAAATTATTCAAAAATAAGGTAAAATTTGATAGAGAAGATAGTATATAAATATTTGTTTATTTTCTGCACTATTTCTCTGCCTTGCGTGCTCCTAACAAAACTTTAGTTGGACAAGACTTTTCCATTTCGCAGAAATCAGGGCTTCAACTGAATGCTCATATTAGCCGGCGGCCCTCATTACCATGAGGTGCACGCCACTCATAAAACTTACAATTAAACGTTCATACTAAGTGCAGCAACTTTCAGCGGCTTGCAGCGCTGGCAGCGTGTTCAGCGAACTTGTTGACGTCGCCTATCAAATGAGACATCAGTTTGGAACTCGCTATAGTTTTCCGGTCGGTTAGAGGGGTACAAGGGGTGAGAAGGGGTACAACATAGGGGAGGGAGGAGGGGGTGAGGGGTGAGGAGACAAGGAAACTTGCCAAGCGATAAATAGTGGCAAGTTTGCGCTGACAGCCGACACGAAATATTGTGAGAGGTGCGCCGCGCCACACTTTTATGTTTTGATTCCAATCTGACAACAGATTTGTTGTTTGAATAATGTTTGTCGCTGAATATTTTGCAACTTCATTTAAATGTTGTGTGCGAGCAAACACACAACTTACTGTAACTATAGAGTTGTCCTACCTTTTATATCGGTCACGTCCTGTCTCACTGATACTAGGGGTGAATTTGGATTGAACACGATTAAAACTGAGTCCAGGAACTGCTATCGATGTCACCATTTGATTGATATAGAATATTGAAAGCAAATTGTTAAAGGAAAACTTTGACAAGGTGCCACAGTGCATTATTGAACTATCCAGCAGCAAAACTCAGCATCAATTAGTTAATACCATGATTCATGATTGATAAAATCTGCATTCTCAATAGCCAGATATTCCCTACTAACTATCTTTTAGTTGGCTTCCATTCCAACTAAGTACTTTTACAATCAGTATTTGTGTAGTACGTTATTTCCAGCTACACCCCGAATGTTATTTTAGAGAAAATTAACAGCGCTGTTATGCAGCACAACTGGTTACTGTGTAGCAGTTAGCTCCAAGTAACTTCCGACCAACTTTTAACTGAGGCTCCGTATTGAAAAGATAATGCTGCAAATTAATTGCGCTACTTCGCTTCAACGACTTGCGAGCTATCTTATAGCTGTTGTGCTGTTCGTGGCTTCCTTAGCGCTGCTCTGTGTGGTAATGCTTTCTATTTATGTTAGCCTGGTACTTCTAGTAACAGAGAACACTACAAGGTTCAAGTTTCCAAGGTATTATAAAAGCTCTCAAAACATTTGATATTTGCAAACTGTAATTGAATTCCTGAATAAGAAACTAAACTGAATATGTATTTGAGTTTTATATAACAAGTCACTGACTATCAAGAACGTACCTTATTACCCAAGAGAGATAATATTAGCGTAGGAATCCACTTCTAACAAACAGTCATTTATAAATGAAGTATTTCAGTGTGAACGCAAGCTTAAACAACAAACAATCCTAAACACACTTGAGGTGACAAACATTTAACCCGTCACAACTCACCTCCCAAGAAAGAACCGCCGTCGACAGACGCCGCGCCGCGCCGCGTGTCCAAACAAAGAGATTGCAAAAGTGAAAACAACCCTAAATCACTGTTACTTGTAGAGAGTGGACTGTATTGAATAATTGAAAGAAAGGCGCTTTTTTAATAAAATTATAGTAATTTACTATTTCTTAGGCTAACAAAACAAGATCAGAATCAACCAAAATTAAAAACATAGACAAAAAAGTATATAAAATAAACAAGAAGGTGCGTTATGCACATGCTCCCCTTTCAAAGTAAAGGAACCACCTTCTTAAGTGGCCTACGGAGTATGCCTCCCGTAGTAGCAATATCTACTACCCGTGTAACGCCGTCTTTACCCGGATAGGTAGCAGTAATTCGGCCTTTGGGCCAGGATCCTCGTGGTAACGTACCATCAGCTACCACTACCATGTCACCAATGGCTATTAATGGGGCTGTTCCAATTGTACTTCTAGGAGAAATAGTAGGCAGGTACTCTACGACCCATCTATTCCAAAAATGGTCAGCCATACGCACTGCTCTTTTCCATCCTGCTCTGCTGCAGACATCACTGTCAGTTAATTCTGCTGGAATAGGGCGTCCTGAAGAGTATCCCAGAAGAAAGTGATTTGGAGTGAGCGCTTCAGGGTGTTGAGGGTCACTCGCGACATGCGTCAAAGGTCTAGAATTGACTAATGCTTCGGCTTCACATAGAAGGGTAAAAAGTACCTCATCGGTCGGGGTTCTTACATTGTTCCCGAGGGTCACTTTTAGAGCTGTCTTGACTGATTTTATGAGTCTTTCCCAGGCTCCTCCCATGAAAGGTGCTGATGGGGGAATGAATTTCCACTTGATCATTTCACTAGCAGTGAAGTTTGAGATCGCTTCTTGGTATAGAGCTTTGAGTTCTCTATTTGCGCCGACAAAGGATGTGCCGTTATCAGAGTGGATTTCAGTTGGTGTTCCACGTCGAGCTATAAATCTTCTTAGGGCCATTATTGCAGCGTCTGATGACAACGAGTGGACAACTTCCAAGTGGATAGCTCGTACCGTTAAGCACGTAAATAAGGCAACCCAGCGCTTTTCCGTTCTTCGTCCAATCTTCACGGTAATGGGGCCAAAATAGTCTAATCCCACAAAAGAAAATGGTCTACAGTGATGAGCGAGTCTGGCTGCAGGAAGGTCGCCGATGGGTGGTTGAAACGCGACGCTTCGACGGATCTTGCAAAACTGACAGTTGAAGGCTACCGAACGTACGATGCTCCTAAGGCTCAATATCCAATACTTTTGACGTAGTTCGTTTACAACCATCTCTGTGGATGCATGAGCCGCCTTTCGATGGTAGTCTAGCACGAGAAGTCGGACAGCAGGATGTTTGCCGTCAAGCAGAATAAGAGACTTGACATCTTCTGGTACCTCTTTGACAGCGGCGATTCTACTAGATAACCGCAAAATATTGTCACTATCAATAATAGCGGATAATTTAAATAACCTACTACGGCGTGACACGGGTAAATTGTTCCTGATGGCTCTGATTTCCTCCGAGAATGAATCTATCTGACTCTTACGAAGAACATGAATCATTGCTAAGTGTAAATCATCAGCAATCAGCGTCCGAGGCAGAAAACCGCGGCCACTGTTAACGTTTGGGGTTGGTGGCAAATTAAAGGTGAGTATGAGGTTTTGAACTTTATGATTGAAATCGACACAAATATTTTTCCTACGTAATGAATGAAGTCGCAAAAATGATAAGTACCGATGGGCGTAAGCAGTAGCTCTGATTAAGCGAGACCACGAACTAAAACGTCGTGCGTCCGCAGATAATGAATGATCATCGTTTGATAAAATGTTGATGACATGAGTATGAGTTTCATGAGTGGTTCCGTTTGTTATAACAGGCTCTTCAGGCCAGTCTGAGGTCAATAAAAAGTCGGGTCCCTTTATCCAACGGGACTCTGGAGTAAGAGGACCTCGACCCAAACGGGTTGCGTCGTCAGCGACGTTGAGGCTGGTGGGCACCCACCGCCACTCTCGGACATCAGTGAGTTCTATTATCTCACCCACTCGATGAGCTACGAAAGGTTTGTAGGTGCGTGCATCGTTTCTAAGCCAACCCAAAACGTTCATTGAATCGCACCAAAATATGCGTTTGTGAGGTTTTAATCTAACTGCATCTACGATGGAACTAGCTAGACGAGCAGCTATTAACGCAGCTTGTAATTCTAATCTAGGAATACTACATGGTTTCAAAGGAGTGACCCGTGATTTGCTAGATACAAGCGCGAGTTGTACATCTCCATTTAAATAAAGAAGACGCCAATATGCTACAGCAGTATATGCTTGTGCGCTTGCGTCTGCAAAGACGTGCAGTTCAACTTGACTGGGCTCCGTCCCCCGTGGATTGTAACAACGAGGAATTTTGAGTTGTGAAGTTAAAATCAAATCTTGGAACCAATCGTTCCATGTTTTGATTTCAGAACAAGGAAACTGAGTGTCCCAATCCAGATTCATTCGCCAGACATTTTGAAATAAAATTCGACCGCGAATTACAACGGGAGCAAGGATACCCAGTGGGTCAAATACTTTCATTATTAATGAAAGTACTTTGCGTTTTGTAAGTGGAGTAGGTAAAAAAGCTTCTTCACATTTACCTGGAGTATTAAAACTTAAAAGATCAGTAGTCGGATGCCAATATAGTCCTAAAGCTCGTGTAGAAGGAGTAGATGAAGGAAGATTAGCAATACTGACATTTAATTCACACATTGTCTCAGATATGAGACTTTTAGGTAAAAGTTTAAGTGCTGAGGGGTCATTAGATACCCACCCACGCATTTCAAGTCCAGCGCGCGCGTGAACTTTAACTATATCAGCAGCCAAACCAGTTGCTATGTCACTGGAAGCCATGGAGCCAATATAGTCGTCCATATACGTATCATGTACAATAGCATGCGCTGCCTGTGGGAACTGATCCTTGACTTCTAGTGCATTTTTATTTTTCATATACAGAGCAGTAAATGGACTAGATACTGCCCCAAAAATCATGGAAGACATCCTATAGGTTTGAATAGGTTCAGCAGGATTGTCTCGCCACAGAAACCTTTGCGCGTCCTGGTCTTTTTCAATTATTTTAAACCTAGGAAACATTTCCTTTATATCCGCGGTCATAGCTACTTTGCCTTCCCGAAAACGAAGCAAAATGTCATACAGAGACTGTAATAAATCTGGCCCTGTTAATAAAAACGAATTTAGGCTGACGCCATGAGTTTTCGCAGCAGCATCGTGAACGACACGAAGCTTTGCTGGTTTATTTGGGTTTTCTACTCCAAAATGTGGAAGATACCAACACACGGAATTAGGAGAACGCTCTATTTGACACTTTTCAGCATAACCTTTGTTAATAATTTCGTGAATCTTTGACTTGTAGCGCTCAGCATAAACTGGATCTCGCAACATTTTCTTTTCTAAACTTAAGAAACGGGACTTGGCAAGAGGGTAGCTATTAGGGACAACAGGGCTATCAGATTTCCATAAAAGACCTACTTCAAACCTACCACATGGCAAACGATTGGCAGTACGGTCTAAAATCTGAACAGCACGTAGATTGTCAGCACTATGCGGTGTCTTTTTAGAAATACCTATTGAGTCTAACTTGTATTGTTCTTTAATCATGTTTTCCAGCAATTGATTTTGATTATTATCAACACGTTCTTCGAAAAGGTGATTCAGTAGTTCGACGGGTCTTGTCCTGCTACTACTAAAACCAAACAATACCCAGCCTAAGGCAGTTTTAATAGCGACTGGTTGTGACTTGGAACCTTTGCGTACGGCCTGAGGTATGGTGAGATGCCAATTATCAATACCGATTACAACCTTGGGCTGAACATTGTCATAACAAAGAACAGATTTTAATTCAGAAAGAAATGGATAATCATTAACAGTGTGAGGGGAAACAGACTGCTTAGCTAATTGTAAAGATTTTAGAGACCGTGCTCGATTGACGCGATGTATTTCGCTGACGTCGTGGCCTTTGACATTAAAATCAACATATTCTACTTGGGTGTCCTTTGATAAGCCACCAACGCATCTCAAATGAGTTTCCACCACAGGGCCCCTGGCTCCTATCCGCGCCGCGAGATCTGCATCTATAAAAGTTGCAGTAGACCCGTCGTCCAATAGGGCGTAGGTGTCCTCGCTACCAGTCGGACCTGACACCGTGACAGGAACGACTTTCAGGAGAGGTCTATTGGAGACGGTCGAACTATTAGCATGCGCAATAAATTCAGCTACTTCTAAATTTGAAGATTTATCTGAGTTCGCAAGTTCAGAACTGGTAGGAGCGGCCGAGTCTTCGTGGTGGTCCTCGCTCTCTATTACATAAGCAACGTGTAGTAGCTTATGATGTGCGGAGCGGCACTTTTTATCATTACAAACCTCATTTTTAATATTACAATTTTTATAGTTATGTGAACCTCTTTGCAGACATTTGTGGCATAACTTTTTATCTTTGACAAACTGCCATCTATCAGTGACAGACAATGACTTGAAGGTGCTACATTGACATATGTCATGACTTTCACTGCAAAAACAACAAGATTTGTTATCGGCAGAAACGAGATTGTTATTAAATTTTTCATGCTTTTTAGCGGAAGAAGGACGCGGATTTGAAGAAGAAGAAGAATCGTCAGCATGTACTACATGAACTTTATCACCCTTTTTTACATAGTTGATCGGCTCGGTGATCAGACCAAACTTGAGCTGCAGGTCTACCTCTCGAATAAGAAACCGGGCCAGGAGCTCCAGCTTGGTACAATCTCCTTGCTGTGAAAAATATTGCGATGCATAGTCTGCCCAGCGTGTCCGTAACAGAGGCGTGAGTTTACTCAAAACAGACTGAAAAATCTCTGGCGACTCCAAATAGGAACTTTGGTTAAGAAGCCTCATCACCTCGGCCGAGTTACGAACGCGACAAGCAAACTTATGTAGATCGCTACCGTCATTATTTATTTTCGGTAGCGCACGAAGGGTACTGACTTCTTGTAAAACGATATGTTCAGGCCTACCGAACCTAACCGCTAAAGCTTCCATCACCTCAGAAGGATTGCGTGCTGACACTAACAGCACCGCAACAGCTTCACGAGCTGCTCCTTTAAGGGCATAATTGATGCGCGCTAGATTATCTGAACTGGAATACTCTACCTTCGTGTTTTCGTATGTTTTATTGAAAGTTAACCAGTCCAAAGCTTTGCCGTCAAACACAGGTAGGCGTCCGTCCAAAAATTTTGGTTTGGACACATTTCTGCTTGACAATGAAGTAATTGCCTGGGCTAGTTGAGCTATATCTGAAGGAGTAGAATTATTATTAGATAAATTATTATTATCAGAAGATAACGTGCCTGGTTTTAGCGCGATAGGCATGGTGCTGTTGTCTGCTAGACAGGAATCATTATTAGGCACCTGTTGAGATACCAAGGCAGCCCCCGGACGCTGTATAAAATTGACCGTAGGTCTCTTAACAGAAGAATCTGCAATGCCAACGCCCTGTGGTTCCTTTGTTATATCAACCTGAATAGAGTCAACACACTTATTTAGCCATTTATGTATCTCCCTGTTGGAGATATGGCTTGAACGATTTGACTTACTACGCACGCTACCTCCTTCCATCACTGCGGCAAGTTCAGCTTGCTTGCGTAGTTCTAAAGCCGTCCGCTCCAGTTCTATCGTAGCGCGCTCCCGTTCTAAAACTGCACGTTCTAGCTTCGCAATTTTTAGGGCATAGTCTGCCTCAATATTTAAAGTACGGCTCCTTACCGTACTCGAAGAACCTGAAACAGAAGTAGTGGCGCTGGGTAGGCCAGCGGTTTCTACGACCGTAGTCGGTGCGGTGACAGGAGGGTTTCCATCTCCGACGGTCGAAGCGCCCTGCACCGCATTATCGGTTTTTTTCCCGATCTTGTTTTTACCATATTATTTAAGGTAGAAGGACCAATATGTTACTTGTAGAGAGTGGACTGTATTGAATAATTGAAAGAAAGGCGCTTTTTTAATAAAATTATAGTAATTTACTATTTCTTAGGCTAACAAAACAAGATCAGAATCAACCAAAATTAAAAACATAGACAAAAAAGTATATAAAATAAACAAGAAGGTGCGTTATGCACAATCACAATTAAAACAATTAAAAAGATAACAACTTTCCAACGAAACAATAATTAAGTTGTAATTTTTGTTTGTTTCGTTTCAGGCGGGGTCTAATGGGATTGAGTCGTAAAAGTCAAAGATACTGGAACGACGCGACTGATAACAGATCGCATGCAAGGGTTCATACAGGGTTGGTGACGCACATGCTGCTATTAGGGCTGTCGTCATCAGCTATTAGGGGAATCTTTACAGCTTAGGTTGTATAAAGGTTGTTCATTGAAACGCCATTCAAACTGGTATGTTGAAACTAATCATAGTTGCCGATAACGTCCCCTTGCGTGATTTTCTATTTCAAAATTCTTTTACAGGATTTTGTGGTGCAATTTTTGCCATCCAATTTCTAAAAAGCATTTTTTGCCCAAAGACATTGGCAACTCAACTTATGTCTCGCATCGTGACCTAAAAGATTTAAAATCAATTCGCAGAAATAATACTAAATAGCTGATGTTTATTTAAATTTTAAATAGACAATCTGATAATTATTGATTTCAAGCGAATATTTCACGAGATTGTCGGTTCTCAGCCTTTCATGGTAGGCTTTGTCTCCACTGGCACGGGTACGTAAGATGTGAAGGTCATCCTTGTAAGCTGCGCTGCGCTCGTTACCATCTCAAAAATACAGGACAAGTAATAGTAATGGACCAGAAGGTAGACTATAGATCATCGTAATAAAGGTGTTCTTTCAATTCAACGCGTTTCACCTGAACATTACCTAAAGAGAAGTCAATGTCACAACAATTAGCCCAAACTTACACTCAATACAGCAAACAACAGTTCCACTGGCAGTGTTCCACTTAAGCCACAGTGCATTCAAATTAATTGGCCACAAGCTGCACGCGTCTCGCGACAATAACTGCGGATAAAATAAATGAAAGAAGTATTTCTGGAAGCACTATATCAAAACTGAGTAATACTGTATTCATCACAACTAGAGAATGTCAAGAGTTAAGGCGGTGTTCCACAGCAGCTAACGGTAAAGCTACACACTAGTTTATCGCATACGCAACAAACGTAGCAAACCTCTCCGTGCACATCCTACATAGCAGTGGGCGGTCGCCTTTACGTTGTCTCGTATTACAACGCTTGTTCCAGCAGCGATTGAATGTTCCTAGAAGCTCCCACTCGGATCTAAAACCGGTAAAGTTCACTTCACATTGTGTCTGCAAGCTTTTACTGTAATTAACAGACGCCTGCAGTGCCGCACCTAGACGTAAGACTGTGTCGGGCCCACACTTCGGTCGTGGTCACCAAAGAGCATTAAATATACGGGGCACAAACCCCTACTGTAACAGCCTCTATTATAAAATTCTAACCGACCCCACTCTTAGCACAGAAAAATGAAATGTTACTGGAGCATATTTCACAAATTCTAATTCGAAACTGTATGCATTCAGCAAGAATAGGAGGCAGTTATAGTTTTATGAATACACGAGACGGCTTCAATACTTTACGGTTATAGTTATGCATCACGCTATTGCAACTGTTACTAGTTTTATCTTTACTGAGGATATTTTTAACGCGCCTGTGGCACGATTTCGGCTTGTTTGAATGGTCACTTAAAAGTTTAAATGAAACTTTGGTTGCTTGATGCCAAACGGTACTCGTTTGGCAAACGCCTATAAATGTGGCGTCATTATCTCTAGGGTGCTGTAATTAGCATTTTATACGTTAGGTGGCCGAGCCCTGAGTAAGGCTTCAATTATACCCAAATGTTATTTTACGAGTCTGTGTGTTACCCACTTGTCACCGTTCACAAGTTACAGGAGTTTAATAGACGATTACAGTTGGCAGGTTTGCTCCATTTCAAACGAGCTGAGTGGTGTGGTGCCGTTAAGAAGGTATTGTATTGATTATAAAAATTGCAACAGTAACGCGTCGTTCGCCATTTCCGATAAAATATCCGTGTGTTGGTCTACAATGGCGCTAACAAGTGCGTGGGAACGAGCAGCTGACGTGTAATGTTTGCTTCCATTCCAGATAAACTACAGAATATGTTTCTTTTACGGAGCCGAGGAAATCTGGACAACTCAACTTTTATCTACGTTCACAACAAATGGGAACATAAAAGTGAAATGGCGTGATTATTTGCAACGAATTACCTGCGAGCGCGTGTTGTTCCGCGTGTACTCACACATTACCTGGCAAGTGTCGCACTCACGGGATGATGACCGCCGCACAGATGATTATCTCGCCACATTCACAATAGAGGGCGCTAAACGAAACGCCGCGTAATAAACCTAATCGCATTACACGTAATCTTATTACACGGCCTCAGAATTAAACTAGAGTCTCGCGCGAGTAATTGAGCGAAAGTTTTTGAATAGACCCCCGCCCTCCGCCGCACCCCTTCGCCGTAGATTTTAGTGCCATCGTGTCCTTGGACCCCTGGAGGGAGACATTTTATATCTTTTGTCCAAATTTTAGATGTTGTAACTGCGGGTCCAATTATACATTCGTAATATCAGGAAGCTTTATTAACGACTGAACCTTTACGATTACGGTTTGCCTATTCCGTTTTAGTGTTTCAACTATCTTTCATAAATTGTGGCGCACAATTCCGGCGCAGGGGAATACACTTTTACCTTTATTTTCACCGGTACATTCATCAACAGCGCAGACAAACGTCACTCGGTAAAAAAATGACACAAAATCGCGAGCTCAGGTGTTACAGTGCTACATTCAAATGGTTAAGGTGCGGTTCCCAAGTATGCGATGATGAGGAGGGATTGCAATGAATTGCTGCCGTGTCGTGCGAGAAGAGCGCCGTGTGATGCGACAAGACACACCATTGCAAGATCATAGTCATTGTGAGAAAATGACTTTATCAAAGCATGTTATTAATTTGTGTTGTGTCATAAATGTTTTTCATTTGTGAACGACAGCTACATTTTGCTATTTTTAGACGTATGTTTGAATGGCTTCATTAAAATCCTTCGATCTACATCCATTCAGCACCTGGTGACCTGTATTACAGGTGTTACTACCTACCACAGGCACCAGCGATCCACAATCAAAAATCGTTGGCTACTGCTTATGTGTAAATATTGTTTGTATTTTTTGGCTTGTGGTGAGAAATAAACACTTTTTATTATTATTTATTATTCATACATTTCTCTATACAGCTCAATAAAAACAAACAGGTAATTGAGGTAATATTTGGAACATATGAATAAATCTGGAATACATTGAAGATGACTTATATTATCATGAGAATATGTGGGCTCACATCGCATCGCGTGTGGAACTGCTATCCGAATATAAAGACATAAAAATAGCAAGAACTCATAACAAAATGTATCATTGACGTGGTTAATATGGTATTATATGTCAGTGTTGTTTATCTGTCTGTCTGCGAACAGTCGCCGCAGTGGGATGGCAACTTATTGTTCAACAAGTTACGAAGCGTCTCTCGTTTGTAGGGATCATTACGTTTTCATTTACTTGAGTGCCGTTTTGAATAGCGTGTGCAGAAAGACAAATTCATTTTAGATGGCTGTAGCAAATTGTCGGTGAATTATAATAATACTGTGAGATTGAATATGTGAGTTTGTGGAGATGTCGAGTAGTTGTGAGTCTGTTGTAGAAGTTATTACTCGTGTGTTCATGAGTAGGGGGAACGTTTATTCAGCTATATTTGAACAGCATATATATTTTTCTAGTTTTACTCATTTGCTAGAGTAAAGTTTACGGTTCTCTGTTTTGATATTTTAATATTTAAAATTATATAGCACTAAACGTCAGCCGTAAATAGTCTTAGATATAGGTAATCTAGCACTCATTTTTCGGCTAGATTAGATTGAAGTGAATATTTTTATGTATCGATTAAGCCTCAGGATGAAATGGCAAGAAAAGAGGTGTCCGATGAGATGACGAGTAATAGAGGAGTATAAAAGAAGAATACATGCTGCGCCGACATTAAATGATTGACATATTTCAGTTTCAATCCTGTTCTGTAAGTTAATTTCACAGTTCAAAAGTGGAAATAGATAGCTTTTTGACTCAATACCCAATTACTGCGACCTAAGCAGTTTAAGTACAAGAAAGTCTTTATTATTCTTACATCATCACCAGCTTATTAATGTTCCCACTGTTGGGACACAGGCCTTCTCTCTCTCTATGAAAGGGAATGGGCTATACTAATCGACCACGCCGGCCCAGTGCGGATTGGTAGATGTCACATGTCAGAGGGGCGAGAATCAACTGGGCACAAATTCAGACTCCGCGGTTGCTACGGTACTCGTAGTATCCCGGATGAGAAAACCCAATAACACTTTGCCCGACATGACAATCGAACTCAAACGTACCCTTGTGCTCAGTAGATGCAATGGCGACTACCAGACTATCGAGGTATGCACAGCTGGCAATTTAATCCATACCGATGTTAAAAAGAAGTTTTTTATGTGTCTCTGACGTTCATATATTGCGTATTTGAATAATGGTGAAGCATCAGGTGGGCTGTCAGTCGTCAGGTCCTCCCTGTGTGGTGACGGATCGGTTTATGGCACCGCGATAGTTTCGAGTTTTATTGTATTACTAACACGATATAACTCATATAGGTATTGCGTGTTTGTTTCTTTCTTGAGGTTCAGTTTTGATGGAGTAAGTTTGGTTAGTTTTGAGATGATATATGCCTAAATGTTTCTTGAATCTGGCTAACCAAGTCAGTTAGAGTAGTGCTTATCTACAGGCTGTGAAAGGACCCATCACAAAGTCGCTAACCAAGCATATACATTAAACTAAGTACGAAAATTATTGCTGCGAAACGTCTTTTTAGGGTTCCGTAGCCAAATGGCAAAAAACGGAACCCTTATAGTTTCGCCATGTCTGTCTGTCTGTCTGTCTGTCTGTCTGTCTGTCCGCGGATAATCTCAGTGACCGTTAGCACCAGAAAGCTGAAATTTGGTACCAATATGTATATCAATCATGCCGACAAAGTGCAAAAATAAAAATTTAAAAATACATTTTTATTAGGGTACCTCCCCCAGACGTAAAGTGGGGAGCGATTTTTTTTTTAATTTTGACCCTGACGTGTGATATATTGTTGGATAGGTATTTAAAAATGAATAGGGGTTTTCTAAAATCATTTTTTGATAATATTAATATTTTAGGAAATAATCGCTCCGAAAGTCAAAAACAATGTGTCCCCCCCCCCTCTAACTTTTGAACCATAAGTTTAAAAAATATGAAAAAAATCACAGAAGTAGACCTTTATATGAACTTTCTAGGAAAATTATTTTCAACTTGATGAGTTGAATAGTTTTTGAGTTATATAGCACTTTTTCAAAAAAACGCAAATGATAACTTTGTTTTTCATACAAATACTATGAAAAACAAAGTTATTTTTGCTGACGAAAAATGTTGGTATTTTTAATGGTCTGGGAAGCTACGGAACCCTACAGTGAGCGTGGCCCGACACGCTCTTGGCCGGTTTTTTTGTATGGTGTGAAAAATCACGGCTCACGATAGCGCTCAATGTAACGCACTCAAAATATTATGTTGATGAATGTATTAAATAGTACAGGGGTCATGGAATATTTAAAATATAATAGATAACGTTTAAAACTCATTGCATAGTTATAAAAAAACGTGTTAAAATAACGTGTGTAATTATGACCCAAACATTTCTTGTACAAAAAAAAATTTCAATGACGGGAAAATAAATGTCTTTTGGCTTCGTTACGGACGTTTTTAAACCCGTAATTACTGAAAAAATGCCACACAGTAATATCTACTCATTTTGCCTATATTATAATAACAACTATAAAACCGTCGTTAAAACAACATGTACTTGGATATTTGAATATAAAGATTATTAAAAATACTTGAAAGAATTACCTGATTGAATTACTCAATTTGAATATAAGGTTTCATACCTAAGAACAAACCGAAGTCAAACTGCAAATACTGAAACATGTTCTGTGCCGAAACATTTATAATAACAACTTGCGTTGAGCTTACTTTGTCATCGTCTCACAGTGATGTGTACAAACAGGCATACATCCGCACTTCCACAGTAGCGAGTGTAGCGAGTGGAGCGATCCCGTCACACTACACACGTCACATCCTGACGAAACCAGCCAAAAAATAGTTCCAATACCCGAGCTCAGAGGGCGAGGAAATAAACGCGGGAGCTGAATCATTGAGAAAATTGAAAGTAAAACGCGAACCAAGATGTGTGAAGAAAGGAACGAGGCAATGGAACCGACGACGATAACACTATAAAAGAAAATCCAAGAGAACTTTATAGCACAGAAAATAGAGCTCAAAATACCAAGCGATTTGAGGCAATTAAAGAAAATGAGGACTCAGGAAGGACGAAGGAAGACAAAGTTCCTGGTAAGAAAAGGCTGAAGTCTGATCGAAATGTAATCGAAAGAAAGGAAGTGGCTATAAGTTAGCTAGAATGTTCGTGGAATCGTTTAGCGTACGGCTATTAAGTCTAATTTCACCGTAAAGTCGTAGAAATGAAATTAGCAGCTTTCGGTGAACTTTATTTGTGCTAACTCGAGCTTTTGTGATTTATGAACTTTTCTTGAAGTATGAAATCCATTACTTTAGCATGCGAATTGAATTGATTATAAACAACAATAGTGATTTCCAACCCGAAATATCATTCCAAATTAGAACGGATTCCACGGATGAAAAGTACAAAATTCCTCATGTTTACAAACTAGCGTATCGCGCTACGAGCTCCCGAGTCCTCGCGTCAAAACTGACATCTGTATTCTGCGACATTATTGTCCAGAAATAAAACCGAGCCCAGTTTTACTAGTTCGTTGGCGTCCGTAATAAAAGACGACTCGTTGGAGGCGTGTGAATTTCCCACTTTCGCGCTGAAAAAGAGAATAAATTCGCTTAGGCAGGGCGTTTTCTTCACATGCAAATTATTATTATTGTGCCAGTTTTGGTATTAGCGGGGTTTTTATTGCTAAAGCTACGGAGTTTTTTCCCTCTTTTTACGGACCGACGGCGATGTATTTTTTTCCGTGTGTGCGCTTCGCGGGATCTATGAGTCGGAGCGATCATTCGGTTTCTGTTGTTACCGTCATAAAAGCAATCGTTCTCCATGTTCCGCGAATTGAAATTCTGAGAACAATTCGGGTTTGGACGAGGAAATGTCACAAAAGGTACGCCGTTACGATGAAAAAGCGTTGGATTCTTTTTGTTCTTTAAATTAGAGGTATTCGTTTATAATTTACCTCCAAACGTTCGCAAAGTAATAGATGTTTCTCAGTATTAATGGTCGGTATAGGAGTCAGGATAGAGGCGCAGTAAGGTACCCGGGGCAATCAGCAGCGCCTGCCGTGCTTAGCAGAGCGCACGCAGGTAATTACTGGATGTAGTCACCTCGCGTCTCGCGGCTTTGTTGGTCTCGAGTTACAAGCGAGTGCGGTATTTCTGTCATCTATCCGCTTTTTCTTGGAAAGCCATGAAAATGAATTTGGCTAGTAAGTATATCTAAACAGCTTTGTTATATAGGGTGTAAAACACTTCCTAACGAAGCCGAAAGGCACTTGTTCTCCCCGTCATTGCGATCATTTTTTTGTTCTTCACCATGCCTGAGGAACCTTCTAGTTACGGAGATATTGGGGGGCAAAGTTACAAGTTTTTTTTTTAAATACAAGTTTTTATTGCAAGATTTTTACTTTAATTACCTTCACGAACCCTGTACTATTCAATCCATCTATCAGCCCAATGTTTTGAGTGCGTAAACGTGATTTTTGACCCCAAAAAAAGTTGTTTCCCAGCAATATTTTTTGCGTAAAGTTACTTAGTTTGATGTACCGAATGCTTAGTTGACGGCTTCGTGATGAGGTGGTTTACCCTCTATATTCACGACGATAAATAACTCTTGAATATTGGGCATTATTTTTTGGCATTGAGTAAGAAAGTTTTACTCTCCGGTTATGAATAAGGTGCCTAGGCAATATTACCTTTTTCTTAGTTTAATGTTTATCAATATTATTTACTTACCCTAAAAACATGGTGTAAACAGACTCATCATGAAGTCATCAACCAAGCATTCTGTATCTACATCAAACAAAGTAACGTAACGCAAAAATTATTGCTGGGAAACGACTTTTTTTTTGGGGTTCAGTTATGTTTTGTCATAGAACTCAATGTAACACACCTAAAACATTGTGCTGATGGATGGAATGAATAGTACGGAGATTGTGGAGGTGTTCAAAATAAAAAAATTGCATTAAACACTTGTATCAAAAAAAATACTTGTCAAGAAAGTATCAACTTTGTCCCCTCAATATCTCCGTAACTTGAAGGTTCCCGGATATGGTGTAAAACAAAAAAATGATCGCCATGATGGGGAGAACAAGTACTTTTCAGCTTCGTTAAGAGGTTTTTTACACCCCTTATACCTACAATCGGTATTACAATTCCATCACAATTTGTCATTGTAAGAAGACACAAAACAGTTTAGTTGTGACCCAAGCTCAACAAAGGCAACAAAACACTATCCGTATTATGTGCCATGTTAGTCTCACCCGCTAGCAGGTACATAGCACCCACCTTTATCCTAACTTCCAAGGTTCGCGACACCCCTGTTTATGACGGTCACGATATACGCCCGGCCGGCGCGCCCAACATTGAACACCCTGTATACGGCCGCATAAACTACAGATTTTCGGATGGCTACGTGAGTGAATGCTTCGCTCGTGTTTATTGTAACGCCGAGCTGTGGAGCCGATGGCTTGTACTGCTTTACGATGAATATATTTTGTTGTTGGCCGCTTTCAAAGTCCTGTGAACGAGGACATTTAAGTCAGTTCGTTTATCATGTCGATCACATTTACTTTTTTTGAGAATTTGAAGTTGAGAAAGTGACTTATCCAAATTCAATTTGAATTTCAAGAAATCAGCTTAAGTAGGTACTGCTAGATACTGACAAAGAAGAAATTTCAAAGTTCTCAACTTCAAATTCTCAAAACATCACTCTCAGAAACCGCCAATAAGTCTCGGTATCAATCTCGCTGCTCGCTAAGTTTGAACCACATCATAAGTTACTTTCGTATAACTCTTACAGACACGATTGAAGAATTAATACAAAAGTTTTCTGTAACTTTTACTTTAATCTTAAGCCTGTGTAAAACTGTTAATAAAACCAAACATGTTCAGAAATTAAGCCTGACCCAAATAAAACATTTGTTTCGTACACGATCGCTGCGCGCCGCGCGCCGCCACCACTGAGTCAAAACGCGGCTGTATTTCATTAGCGGAACATGGCGCAGTGGCTCGTGGCTAGTGGCTCGTGGCTAAAATTCGTCTAAACATTGTTGTGCAACAATCTGTTGCTAGCGGTTGTGGACGCCGCGTGTGCCGCCGCCGCGCCGCGCCGCACGGTGGGCTGAAAATCGGCTTTCATAGACTTAGGGATTTCAATTATGTATTATAAATATTAGTCATGACTATACACAAAAAAGACACCCGAGTTAATTCTGCTCAAAAACGAAGGAATTATATTTTTTTACGAAAAATTTGTATGAATAGCTTCATGAAATTTTATGAAAAATCGAATAATCTCTTAAACGGAGAGTTAAACACAAATATCCTTACAGACGATTATAGTGCTAACTATTTATGATTTTTTGGTTGCCGATTTTTTGAAACATTTAATGCTGATTTTTTTAGAAAAATCATCAAAATATTTTCATTTATTTTTACATAATGAAACGGTTCCTTTTAATGTTCAAGTTAAAAAAATTGATGTTATTAACCCAAATATTAAGAATACTTATAACAAGTAAAATATTTAAAAAATACTATTAAATAGAATTTTTTTAATGTTTTTAAGTATAATATTTTTTAATGTTTTTAAGAAAATTGTATGAAGCTAGTATGAAAAATCGAATTATCTCTTAAAAGGAGAGATAAACACAAATATCCTTAAGTCTATGAAAGCCGATTTTCAGCCCACAGTGCGGCGCGGCGCGGCGGCGGCACACGCGGCGTCCACAACCGCTAGCAACAGATTGTTGCACAACAATGTTTAGACGAATTTTAGCCACGAGCCACGAGCCACTGCGCCATGTTCCGCTACAATACACTGCATATGATTCGAGTAGACACTGTTAAATATAACTTTGTGGTTTTGTGGCAACACGCGCATGTGGAGCTGTTTGGAAATATTTTAAGACTTTTGTGGCGAATTATTTAGTATTCATCTGCATCAGAAACGTGTGTTTATAGTAAAGGGTGTGGTACAGACCACCGGACTGAAAATCTTTCTGTGTGGGACGTAAAAATCATTTAAATTGCAAGAATAATCAGCTGTCCCATACAAAATTTCAATCTTACTTTCCCCAAATGTGTGATTATTTATTTATACACGGACGAACATTTTTAATGTAATTTTGGTATTTCCAATGTGTCTTTTTTTTTTTTTTTCTGTGATCGTTTGGTGCGTGGATACAATCAAGACTAACGTAGGGGGATTCGTCATAGGGCACGCCACGATAGTGGCGGTAAGTCCCCTCTTTGAGGAGTGGCTAGAGAGGCGCCACGGCGTCCTCACCTTCCGCCTGACGCAGGTCCTCACCGGACACGGATGTTTCGGGAGGTACCTGCACCGAATCGGGCGGGAGGACACGCCCGGATGTCTCCACTGCGAGGATCGACCGGAGGACACGGTGGAAGTCTGCCCTGCGTGGGCGGAGCACCGCCGTGTCCTCGTAGCGGCGATCGGCGGCGGCGACCTCTCGCGTCCGGCCCTGGTTCAATCCATGGTCCGGAGCGAGACGGAATGGGAAGCCGTCACCTCCTTCTGTGAAGCAGTCATGCTAGCAAAGGAGGTGGCGGAACGAGAGAGGGAGAGATCCTCTCTTCCCGGCCGCCGCGGGAGACGCACCGGGCGTCGGGGGCCACGTGGTGGCTACCGGCCACCGTAGACGCGGGCCTGTGGACGGTTGGCTATGGGCTAGCTAGCCGTCCGTCCGTCTAAAGACGACAGGCCGTGTCGACGGCGCGTTCGTGTTCCACGCGCGCCTCAAAGAGATGTCAGCATAAGAGAGGGGCCCGTAAGGGCCGAAGCCTGCCGGGGTTGCGGGCCTATTCGAAAGAGATACCGCGGCCCCGGAACATAAAGGGCGAGGAAGGAACATGGATGGGTTTTAGTCAGTAAAAGTCTGACACTCCCTCCCGCTCCGCCCAGAGTGGGAGAAGTCATTTCATGATTTCCCATCCCAAAAAAAAAAAAAAAAAAAAAAAGGGGGATTCGTCATCGTCTCATCTTGGGTTTTATATATTTTACAAATCAATGTGAAACAAATGATTACCAACAGTCCCACAGCACCTTTCTCTTAAGGTGGATGCTCCAGGGTAGCCCGCGAAATTTTCCTAGGTTTTTTTTTCAAATTGCAGGTCAACGCTAGGTTGCAGGTATGAACTTGTATGTTGATGGAAATATGATTCGCGGCTGTAAGACGTATCTAGTTAAAGAATTATAATCATCAATAAAACCCTCCAGGTTCATAATAGTATATTTTATATCGAGGGACTAAACGAAACCATAATATACCAGACGTGGTTTGACTCCCGAGCGTGCGAGGGAGTCAATGAAACCGAGGGTATATTAGGTTGGCGTTTAGTCTCGAGGTGCAAACTATACTTTTCACTTTGAGTGCGAGAAAAATATTCAATTTAGTACAAAAACATTTGTTTGTTATTCCTCGAGCGATAGAACTTTCAAGGTTTTAAGTAAATCTTCCGCGACTTTGGCGGCAAAAGATTATCTCTTATGTCTTTTGCTCTTTGGTCGACGTCAAACTCATCACTGTCGCTGAAAAAACCTTATTTTTATTAAAAACCAAACAAATACACTCGACAAAAATTCTGATAAGCGGTCAGTTTTTTCTTCGAATCAGTCACAGATTAACAATTTAAAACACATGGCGCCACCTTATTTGCGGAAAAACCACACTCCACAGATAATAGTATATTTACTGGCTGTTTGAGTTTGTCTATGTCACATGAAGGAAATTAAAAAGTTTTTACTTTTACTCCCTAGGGAGTAAAGTGGTCACTTTAGTCCCGTTTGGTTATATTGACGTACTTTTAGAGCATGAGAACATAATCTTTCTCTCTGAGACTTTAATCTTGAGAAAGTAATTCCTAAGGGTTTTCACCCCTAGGAATTACTTTCTCAAGATTAAAGTCATATTTTCATGAACACACAAACTGAGACTGGCCTGCAAATTGTAAAAACATAAGAAAATTTGAAGTTCGCGGGCCACCGTACTCGAGCAGCACCAGCACCAAATCCTTGAAGCGCAGTAGATATTTTATCATTACGAACGGAATACTTACTTAGTTATATGCTATTATATTGATTGAAGGAAGTCTACAGTCGCTAAATGATAAATGAATGATATGATAAATGATGTTTATTTTGTGAGTAGGTTTTCACAAACACTTTTACACGTATTTTTTTTAAACTAGATGGGGCCGGTGTTTCGTACCTGACTACTCTGAGAAGAAACAGCCGAAACAAACTCAGAGGTCAAAGTCTCTTTTGAAGTACAGACATAATCTTGCTCAATTCACATGAGGATCATGCAGATATTAATGTCTGAGGTGATCTTTTGAAGAAAGAACCACACTGATTTGAGTAGACCCGTCCAGCTAGCTCTATCCAATCTATATCTAAGTATTAGCTAATTGACCTGTGCAATGTTCAGTCACTTAGCATTCCATTTAACCAGTGAAATTCCCATCAAATATCTGTGCAACACAAATGCCGTTCCTAATCAGTCATCCATGCGTCCCGTTGGCTATGCGTCCTCCTGTCTCTGTCCGTGTGTATTATGATATTTCGCTATTAATTACCGCATGAGCCGGTTGTTTGTCCAATTAAATATACACTCATTTTCGACACGTTGATGTATTACGCTTTGTTAGAGCCGTCGGTTTGTTGGCTTCGAATCCGTTCACGAGTTTGGCTAAATAATAACAGCAGCTCGGGCCGAACTTTAGGTTAAGCCAATCTTGCCTAGGTTGGTCTGTGGATGGGAGACCACACTAGCATACCGAGTCTCCTCCGTGCTGCCTCGGAAAGCACGTTAAGCTGTTGGCCCCGGCTGTCATTTGTCCATCTTTGGCAGTCGTTACAGGTAGTCAATGGCCCAAAAAGTCTGACAACCAGTCTTAACAAGTGGTGTCGTATTAGGTACCCAGTATTAACTGGGTTGTGGAGGTCAGATAGGCAGTCGCTCTATGTAAAATACTGGTATTCAGCTGCATCCGACCTGACCTGACCTGGATAGACTGGAAGCCGACCTCAACATAATTGAGAAAAGGCCAGGCAGATGATAATGATTTTATTAGGTTGCAGTTATATCATGATACCAAATACTAAAATTTTAGTGCCAATTTTTTTCAATTCTGGTAATTATTCAAAAAGGTAGTGCGCAATTTCCCCGGTTATTTTTAGGTCCCATGTCATAAAAGGCGAGGGCGAGTCTAGTGTTATTCAACAAGCACAAAGTAGACTCCGTGCTGTTACTGAATAATCTGTGACGAGATAATCCAGTAACACTTTGCATGACCGGAATCAAGCCCAGGACATCATGTTCAACAGTAGCGCTTGCGAACACTACACAAACGGCAATAAGGTGGGACCAGACGACGACAACGGATGAAGCCAGATAAGTTGTCTATAGTCTAGTTTCCGCCATCAATAAATTGCAAAGGAGAATGCCCACTTTTAAGCCTGAGCGTTACAGTTCTGCTTAGTGGTTATTGGTTACTGGTTTATTGCAAAATTATCGTAATTTTATCATAAAACAAAAAGCACGAAAAAAAAAACAATAGCAAAACTGAAAAAAAATTGCATGAGTAATGAAATACCAGGGCCTCCGTCTTTTCGAGCGCCACCTTGAGGCCCAGTGCCTCGATTCGCCCGCGCCCTCGACGCCAGAACATGCCGTTTGTTCGTAGCTTCATCCCCAGACTAGAGTGTAACTAGAGTGTAGAGATTCGCGACGGCAAAACCTAACCACATTTTTTTTCTGGATCGGAAATCATCAAATGACGAGTCAGCGGAAGTCCCGCTCTGGGAGTGTCAGACTTTTACTGATTAAAACCCGTCCATATTCCTTCCTCGCCCTTTATTTTCCGGGGCCACGGTATCTCTTTCGAAAAGTCCCGCAGCCCCGGCAGGCTTTGGCCCTTGCGGACCCCTTCCTTTCTGCTGACATCTCTTTGAGGCCCGCGTGGAACACTCGCCACTTCCTTCGCTAGCATTCAAGAAGGTGACGGCTTCCCATTTCGTCTCGCTCCGGACCATGGATTGAACCAGGGACGGACGCGAGAGATCGCCGCTACGAGGACACCTCCACCGTGTCCTCCGGTCGATCCTCACAATGGAAAACCTAACCACCTAACTTAATCACCTAACCTAACCTAACTACCTAACCTACCCATACCATTTTTATTATTAAATGCATAACGCATACCTCACCGTCCGGGGAGACAGTTTGGTTATGTGGAGCTTGCACCCACTAAAATACTGCCGTGAACCTTTGTTTTTTAACCTAACCTAACTTAGCAATTCTCAGAAATGCAATTGCCAATTTAATTGAAATTAAATCAGATTATCCCTGGTGTACTTCTCTAAAAAATTACATCAATTTCATGACTGTAACGTAAAGTAACGTTAGGCCCAAAGATGTAGGGAAAATGGGCTTTCTCTTTTATCTATTTAGTCCATCACTTAGAGTATTTGAAAATAATGGAAAATTATATTTACAAAGATAAAACTTATCAAAACTCGGGAGTGGGGCTCGTGACGCCACAACGCACTAAAATTATACCACGGCCTGACGTATTGAGAATTTTAAAAGCGTCGTATCTACGTCAATTTTGGTTTACATAACAAAAGAAAAAAATTCGGGTCAATATTTTTTTGATAATCTAATTGTCGGACTAATTAGATTTATTCAGGAATCAAGCCTTATTGCACTTTACCTGTTAAAACCCCGCTAATCCTACCTAAATTCTATGCAGAACCTCTTCAAAACAAAACGGCACGCAAATGATGTCACATTTAGTTCCCCGGTAAGTCTGGCAGTGTATCGCGGATCGGTGCTCGTAATGGGGGTGAAGGCGGCACAAAGCTCCGTCATCTCCCGAGACAATAGTACGTTCTGGCGCGGACAAGGCGACCATTTGTCAAACCTCGCCCGCTACGTCCCCCACACGACTTAAGACTTTAGTTTCGGTTGCAACCCTAAACGTCTTGGAATTTTGGTGGAGATTACACGGGTGGGGTTACATGTGTGTGAATTTGTTGATTAGTTTATGGGATTTATTTAATATGGTTGGTTTTCAACCTATTGCGGCTCAAACTCAGCCCAGTAATAGGAGGGTTCAGGTGGACTTAAGTATCTTCTAAAGTGGGAACTTGTCTTGAGACTGTCTAGTCTGCCAGTGGCGATGGGTTAATATCCTTATACATTACGTTATATTTACATTAACATTTTATATATGTCAGCGTCACATTGTAAAAACCGTTAGGTTGTAATATAACTAGAGAGATTGTAAACTCTCGAAAGATTGTCAAATGAACATACTACGTACAATTTTATTTTCATTATTTTTCGGTAGATTATAATCTAACGAAGTGAAACCGTAATATTGTGCATTGTATGCGATGGAAGTCAACTCACGCGGTGTGGAGGAGGGGGAGGGAAGGAGGGGTCCCCCTTGCCCCATATACCACTCTCATGAAAAGATGATGTACCATTCCTGAGAAATACCGATTAATATGGGTGCGTGCCATTTGATATAATAACAGAAAGTCTAACGTTCACGTGACCTAATTTCATTTAATTTCTTTTTGTTTAGTATAACGATTAAATGATATAACGAATTAATGATACAATTTCAGTTCATCTAATTTTATAAGGCTTCATTAACATTTCCTATAATGCACTTTTAAACTAATATTACTTTAGTATAATATTAAGTTAGTGTAATATTTAATTAGTATAATATTCAAAATCTATAGTAACGTTAATTATAATTATGAAACGTCTACTTTTTTGAATATTTTTTCAAAAACTGATTGGACTATAAACGCCTGCTACTTTCGTTTTCCCCCTGACTTTCTCGAGTGCCAGATTCCCTCTATTGTTGGAGAATCATCTGGGTTAGGTTAGGTTAGAACAGTGACCATTAGCGCGCGAAGGCGAGCGAGCGGAGCGAGCGTGCCACGGCAGCGGCCGCCGTATGCTATATCCCCTCTTTTGTTGGAGAATCATCTGAGTTAGGTTAGGTTAGAACAGTGACCATCAGCGCGCATTACTTATTCATTACAGAATTTTGGATGAAAATTGGTAAATTTATGAAAATGAGGTCAAATGAAAGTTAGGTCAACTAAAGGTTATATTAAAACAGCATTATACAAATTGAAAATTATTTGAAGTAAACGTTACACTAAATGATATTAGAGTAAAAGAAGAGTTACATGTAACATTAGATCACATGAAGTTAGGTTATTTGTTTTTATAGCATATGAAAATTATATGATGATGTGAACGTTATTTCAAGTGAAAATATACTATCTGTTATTATAGCATATATTACACACCCGATTAATATACCCTAACCTCAAAACACTTTATATTCCGAAACTAAACTACCGAAAAATAAAGCGTTATATTGTAAGCAGTAGGTTGGTTTGACAATCTTTCGAGAGTTTACAATCTCGGTGACATATACATAAGGCTAGAAGCTTTGACATAATAGAGTGCAAAAACATTTTCCCTCTAATACCGTTCCCATTCAATTCCTAATAGACTTCACCTATAGAACCACAACTACCTTACGTACGGAGTTTTAGTTGGGAACAGGTTTCACGGAAATGGAGATGCACCCGATAAGTGAAGTTCATTCGGAAATCGTTTCGTAGAACTCGCTCGCTTCTCGTTTATGATATCGGTGGCGTGCACACTGTGTTTGTGCAGCTATTCCGATTGTATTCCAGGTTAGCGATGACCGGGAATCGATTAATATAATCGGAAAAGAAGTTGATTCTCATAGTATTAGAGTTTTGTTTCTTTTGGATAGTTTGAACGTGGTGTGGCTTTTATGCAGGTTGGCCAATTTATTAGCAACCTTTAGCCGTTTTTAGCTTATTATAGAAGCGAATTATATAGTTGAACTACCAATAAAAAGTTATTATAACATCCGCTTACACGGTTTTTTTCAGTCAACTACATAATAGTAAAACTACAAAGCTTGCCGCACTATTGGCAGTGCGTACAAATTTATTTTTGAAGTTCAGCATATTTAACAGTTATACCGCAGGTCTTGGGTTTCGGGTCTATAGGCACACATAAAAGCTAGAGAACTTCACTGAACGAGCGTCCTCCACGAAACCATTTACCACAACCGGGAGACGTGCCCGTTTCCGGAACCCGCACTAAAACTCCCCACTGCGCCCAACTGTACGCCTAACACTTCATCCATTGCGCCCTCGCATCTAACACTCGTGACCGACGCCGGGATGCGGCGAGTAATGGAGCCGAGACGCACAAGCACGGACGATATTATATTGTGAGTTTCCCGGCTGGAGTCTCATGAAGACGCCAGCTACTTACACATCGCCCGACATTCTACTCTATTGTTTTAAACAAACCACATTGCTCGTTGTGTGAGCATCCCGGCGCTTGTTACAATTGGAGGAGGAACAATGTATGACGCGCGCGGCTCGTAGCCCGAGTGCGGCGTGCGACGCGCGGATGAATGTCCCGTTTATCTGTATGAGCTCCTTAGTGTTAATAATGGTGGTTACGTGTCAGTGGGGTGTAATTAAACGCACTTTTATATCGTTCCGGGCTCTTCAGGAAGAATTTACTGGACAAGAGCCGACTTTATCGCTCTTTTATGGCTCTAAACACTTGGCTTAGAAGTCAACAACGTGACAGGGCGGTTTATTTAATGAAGCTTGTTTTTTTAACAGAGCCATAGCTGATACACAAGAGGACAATAACCATCCCTTTTTCTTCTTTGAAACAAAAACACATCTACGCGACTTCTAATCCAATTATGCGAAACTACCAGTAGAAATCAATAAATAGTCACAAAGAGAGCATTTACCGGCCGAGTACAATTATAAGGTGATTATTCCCTAAAGCGGTTATTATTCACCGACATCCGAGTCAATTAGCAGTCGTCGGCGATCATCCGCACGGAATACATAAATTAACAGTTTTACCGGCCGCTGTAATGATCTATGAGACCACGACGCGACGCTTTGTTGCCAATATTGAGGATTTCAACGTTTAAGGTTCGTCTTCAATTAGGAGTGATGGACATGCCTAGTTTGGATAGTGAGCTTTAGTTTTAGACCTTCCGATTTGAAATAGAAGAGGTTCACAAAGACCATCAATACCTATTTAAAAAAAGTCTATGCCAGCGCCAACTACATTACCCTTGTTACTTCACATAATATTACACGAACACAATATTTAATTAAAACAAATAAGTGGTTTTTCATCAACAACAAAACTGATTTAAAATCTTATTAACAACTCGAAATCGAAATCAAAACTGATTATAAATATTCCGTAATTACCGAGGAACGCGACTCATTCCATCGCTCAGAGCGTTCAACATCGCATTACAACGACCGCAATGAGAAATTAATACATTATTTGTCATATTCGATGTAGCAGTAAAAATAAAATGTCCAATTTATTTCAACTACACAATTTTTGCGAGCCGAGGCTCGATTGTGTCCAAATGTCGGCCCGGCTGGCGGCAATATTTGCCAATATTTCTTTATCTATTAATCGTATCGGCTTAAAACGATCGCACGATATTGGAAATGAATTGTAACAAAATACTGTTTGTTTTTACTGAAATGATTACGATAGATTGGTATTGCTTTTAATCAATGCTCGGGGGTAAATAATGGAGGTGCTTGTCGAACTCGACGTCAATATGGACCGTAAAACGAAATTATTCATCAAGCACCTTATTAAATTATCCTTGTTTTTTAGAAAAGCATTTTTCTCATTAGATTATTTTAATTGAACTCTCAGCGGTTTCCGTAGAGAGTTGGCTTTATTGATCATAAAAACTGAACGAGTATTACAAGCATTCTTTTCTAGTTGATTTTTTCTAGTTTGGCTTTGGTAAATGCTACTTTCGCTTTGTTATTCTACTACAAATCATATTTAAACAAAAATAAACGACTTGAATCAAAATTTTTGATTATAACTTTTCTTTTTTTTGCAGTTGTGATAAAACAATTTAATAACCACACAAAAGTCAGAGCTCTTTGGCCCTTGCACGAAACCTAAAAGTTGAACGTTGGCGTTCGTAAAATGTTCCGATTCCATAAAACTTCTGTATCAGTGAAGGAATTAATTCTAACAGTACGACAAATGTAAATATTAATTTACTTTTGCCAGCAAACAGTCTCCATAATTATTAGGACGGAACGCCTCTGAAGTGGTCGGGAAATTATTTAATAACCTTTTGTCAAGTTTTACATAGAATTTTACAACTGTCGTAGTGGACAAAGTGTAACTTTTAACTACTTGGCAATGAACGACAAACACAACGTTTTAAACAATAATTACACTTTGAAGCTTTTGTGTGCGATGACGTTGTCCAACCGACTTCGGAACGTGGCGGCATGAATAGGGAATCAGATGTAATTATGTCATCGATAACAAGTTTTGTAACGAGTGTAAGGTTCGGATGCGGCAGACGGATCCTAGCAAGAATGTAATATTAATAACAAGTCATGACCTCGCAGGAGATGGCGGGACGAGCTGGACAAACCAACGAACAGTGGTCCGGATCGAAGAATATGGAAGTCTTGGGGAGAAGCCTTTGCCCAACAGTGGGATGACATAGGCTAACAGTATCAATAACTCATGAGTGAGTTCAATTCATGTTACAGAACATAGACTTACAGTAACAGTAACACAACAACAACATTTAATTCGAGGTGAGAGCCTTGGCTCTCACCTCGAATTAATCTCTCCAAGGAATCCGTCCCACAAGTTATCCTAGTATGGACGCCAGTCTCTCACAAAAGAACATAATTATATAAGTATTTTGCATTTTGATATATAACCTTTAATAATACAATTATGTTTATTTTAACTATGTGAACCTTTGTGAGTAAGTTAAATTAATAATACGGGCTAAAATTCTTGATAGGATCGCTGATAAGTTCTACTTTCCTATAGTAATAGAACAGCCGGAAACCCCGCTAAGAACATTAAAGAGTGAAGCAAATAAATCATGTCTTCCTCCACCGATGCCGCTCAACTAAAATCACCACAATCAGTACCCCGATTCACGGTCCAGCGTTATGTCCACCGCATGCAATAAATACATGTATTGAACGTCAAAACAAAGTGTCAGTCCGTGGCGGTAGATTGGGCAGGCGACGCGCACGGCACGCGTCCCCTCGCTTGCGCCCGTCCGGCACGTACACTTGCCAAATATAAAAAAGGTTTACCACTTCGCACGCTGATTGCGTACCGCCTGCTATACTCCATGCATATCCAGCTATATCACAAGTTGCCCTGCGTGAGTTATAATATTTTCAAAGGGCTTTCCTTGACTGAAAACCCGGTCACCTAATGGTCGGATAAAGCTCGTATAAAAGCCCGGATGATCTATTTAGGCTGCTCAAAGAAATGAAAATTACGTTTTTGATAAAGTTAAATTTGAAAAGAGGCATTAGCACTGACATCTGTTATTTTTTGTTGTATTATATTTTCTTTTTGCAGCTTGAACTTGTACATAGTACGGAACATAATGATTTGGTTTTATATTGGTACTAGTAGGTACTACCACTAAACTAATATTATCATAGCAATTACGAGCATCGATCACAGTAATTACAATGAATAATAGAACGTTAACCACATTCGTGTCGTAATTTACGAAAATAAAACCAGAGCGGCAATTGACAATAATAATTTGAATGTACATAATCTGTTTTCGTGAGCGCTAATTCAAAAAAAAAAAATTGTCAATACAATTTTTCAAAGTGGAGGTTATATCAAAGGGATTTTATCAAATGCAGCTGTTGTGAATACTATAGCTATATTCAGTTTATATTTAGGGCAAAAAATAAAACTGTGTTGTTGATATTACACTCAATACTCAAAAAAAGGAATTAACGGTTGTAATCCGATTAAATCATTTGTGGATCGGTAGGTACCTAGTTGATGATGATATTGTTAGGTAAATGTTACAATCATGGATGTTTTAATGTATAATAAGTATGTATTTACAAACAAAAAAGTATATGAGTAGTGTAACAACTATCTAGTTGTAGTAATATTATTACGTACTAACCGACTGAACGTCCTCAATGGTTGACATTTTGTCTGTACATCAATTTTAGGTCAAATCTTCATCACATCCATTATTAGTTTAAGCTTTATTGTTTCACGTTGCTCTTTTATTGCCATCCTTTCATTTAGTTTCATTGTAGATATCGTTTTACTGTAACAATTACGAGTTTATCATTTTCATTTTCATACTACACTATACTCACAAATTGCTCACAGATGATGCGCAACATTATTTACTACACTATCCACGCACCAGAACCTTTAATTCCATCGTATTTCTTCATGTTTTTGCTAACTTTGTGTTTATTAATTCTTTGACATTTTATTGTCAATAATCTGGTCGTCATAGTTACCTTTTAATCGTTCGTGGTTTTCTTTGTGGCCATCCACCGTTTTTGTCTTAAAAGCCAGATAATCGTTCTGGCCTTCTACTTTACACACTCTTTTCGTCTAATTTTCAAACATTTTGCAAATTCCACTTTTGATTTCGAAATCGGCTATATAAGACAGGGCCGCTCTAGACATTCATTCATTTCATCGCTAGCTTTCGAGCGAAGAAAATTATATAGGCCTTGTCCCGGGGCCGACTGCTCCGGGACTCAAGAAAAGACCTCAAACCTCTTGACTTCTCCGCCAGTCACCTCAACTAAAACCTGCCTCTGCACTGGGCTTCAGAGGAGGACTGCTGCATCTGCTGTCAACCTTCATCCGGGGCTGGAGTCCTGTGCTGCGAAGCCTGCCTACTGCTGTCAACCTTCATCCGGGGCTGGAGTCCTGTGCTGCGAAGCCTGCCTACTGCTGTCAACCTTCATCCGGGGCTGGAGTCCTGTGCTGCGAAGCCTGTCTACTGCTGTCAACCTTCATCCGGGGCTGGAGTCCTGTGGTTGGACCGTTTTTTGGCTGACTCGCCCCGGACTGCCGTCGACCCTCTCCTGCGACCCTCTCCTGCTCGTCTTCATCCCGTGATCATCCCTTCACTCCATCCTCATCTTCACTATCATCTTCATTTTGTTACTTTCAGATTTTATTACTAAAATAAATTGTATTACGTTTATCCTCATTTTTTTTTATTTATTCTATTTTTTTTTTCATATCTGTCGCTTCACGACAGTTTGGCGCCCAATTGTCTTCAGGTTCTACACTTCTACATAACACTACACATTTCCATCATCACAAAATTCTAAAGAAAACACTTTGTCTAGTGTCCATAAATCAGAGGGAAAATAAGTACCCATTTTAAAAACATTATTTCTGGTGGTCATACACGTAATACTTTTAAGATTGTGGTATCTTACCTTTACATAGTGTGACTCATTATATAAACTAAAGAGGTCATTACTCTTCACTAAACCTTAAAACCTTTATACAGACTTGGTTTATAAAAATTGTTTCTGTTTCACCTTAACTACAATTTTCCTCTGATTTAATATAAACCTTTTTGGCAGTCTCTCTTGGCAACTTCACTTTAGATCATTAGTTCATTGTCATACTACAGACATCATTAAACATTTTCATATAGCTATCATTGTAACTATTTTTTTCTTTTGGAAGGAAAATAATTTTTCTTTAATCTTTTACTAACTTAATACTTCTAATTTTTTTCTTCTAGAAGGAAACAAGGTATTTTCTTTGAAACTTATCTTTATTTTACCAATATGTATAGAACAATTAAGTTTGAATTTCTTAATAAACCTGAACTCGAATACGAAATTAAGATCAGACTTGAGGAACCAGTAGACACTGTCGTACGGTTAAGAAAGCAAATTCTTCGACTTTCTTCTATTACCTCCTCGGAGGAAATTTTAATCTCACCAATTCCAATTGAGGAAGAGCTCCCTCAAATTAATACCACTATTAATTACTTAGACTTAAAAGTAGATAAACTTCTACACGGTGATTCCAAATACACTCGTCTTATAGAAACTTATCTTAATCATTTATTTTTTAGACTCGAGCGTATAGACGTTGACGTACTGAACTCTGAACAGAAAATTGAGTTTGACGCTTTACGGTCCAAATTTGATAGCCTCAACAACAAATTTGAACCATTCACTTTTCTTCCAGCGGAAAATACTTCCCCTCCTCTCTACGATTTACCTACCTCTCATGACAACTCGGGAACTCCTCCTTCAAATATCCCTCCGTCACAGACCATTCTTGAGGCCCTCCTTCAACAAATTAACTCTACAGTTCCTCCTCAACAAGTGAAGCCTCATATTTTTAAAGATTTAAAAAGATACACTTATAATGGAAAGTCATGTCCTAGGTCGTTCCTTCAAAAACTAGAAGAATATTGCATTTCACGTAGCTTTGACAAAAAACTTTTGATTAATCAAGCGTACGAAATTTTTACAGACAATGCTTTACACTGGTTTAGATTTCAGATTAATTGTAATCCAAATCTGACCTGGCATGAAACTTCTGAGCTTCTTATAAAAGATTTTGGTGTTTTCGATTACGATTACAAATTACTAGAAGACATCAGAAAGCGAACTCAAGGTCTGGACGAAACTATATCGGTCTACATTTCAATTATGTCCGGAATGTTTTCACGCTTGACTAAAAAATTGTCTGAGTCAGAACAATTAGAGATTTTACTGAGGAATATCAGACCGTGCTATTCAGTTTTTGTGGCATTAAGAGATTGTACTACTATTGACTCTCTCTTAGCTGTTTGCCAGATTTACGAAAAATTCTTGGACAAAGATAAAAACTTTAAAGAACCATCTTTGCAACAAAATACTTTAACAGCTGAATTTAGCTACAAACCTCGTATACCAGTTACTAATTCTTCCTCTGTAAATTTTCAGAAACCTCCTCCTCAGTACCTCCAAAAACCAAAACAAATTAACACTCTGACTCGATCTGATCCTCCTCAACAGAGTAGCTTTTGCGTTCGTTGTCGTGTGCATGGACACACCTTAAACACTTGTAAGAAACCTCACTTCATTATTTGCTTCAAATGTGGTTTGAAGGACTTTAAAACTGCTGATTGCCCTAAATGCAATCCTAAGCCTGGTACTAGCTCAAAAAACTAACAACTGACTTGAAAAGTGAAAATTTCGACGTTAATGATTGGAATAATTGGATCAAAACTCTTAAAAATTTCTTTTCTTACTACAAAATTTCTTCAACCCTTTACTCTAATGACAATGATTCCAAACGCCCTTTCATTAACGTGCGAATTATTAACTTAAACATTTCTGCCTTACTTGATTCAGGTAGTTCTGTTACCATACTTGGCAACAATTCTCACCTGGAAATTCTTAAATTAGGTTTCAAGCTTTTCAAGTCAGACTTAATTACTGTCTCAACTGCTAGTAACCAAAAAATTAAATCTTTAGGATATTTTGAATTACCTATTTTCTTTAATGACCAGACTCATTTAATTAAAGCTTATGTTTTTCCAGAATTATTCCCCTCTCTTATTCTTGGTATTGATTTCTGGAAAAAATTTAATCTTCTTCCTACTATTTTATCTTCTGTTTGTCAGTCGAACCTTAAATGTTCATCTATTCAAGATGCGGAGAAAAAGATACTACCTTATGAACATCTTAGTACAAATCAAAAGGATATTGCAGATAACATTATCCAACGCTTCAAGAGTATCTCATTTGAGGAAAAAGGCATTTTGGGACGTACTCATTTAATTACACACAAGATCGACACAGGTGATTCTCTCCCCATCAAGCAAAGATGTTATCGATTGTCCCCTGAAAAACAAAAAGCTTTAATCAACGAAGTGGATAAAATGTTGAAATGGAATGTCATTGAACAATGCGAAAGTCCATGGCTATCTCCGGTGCTTATAACTCCGAAGAAGAATGGAGAATGGCGTTTCTGCGTCGACAGCAGGAAACTTAACTCAATCACTCGTCGTGATGCCTACAGCCTCCCACTTATAAGTGAGATTCTTGACAATCTTAAAAACGCCAAATATCTCTCAAGTATCGACATTGCGAAGGCCTTCTGGGAAATTTCTCTCAACCCTGCGGACAAAGACAAGACTGCCTTTTATGTACCCGGAAGAGGCATGTACAGATTTAAAGTAATGCCCTTCGGCTTAACTAACTCTCCTGCTACTCAACAGAGACTAATGGATATGCTGTTTACTCCAGATTTTGACAACAAAGTATTCTGTTATCTCGACGATATCGTAATTATAAGCGATACCTTCGAAGAACATATTTCTCTTCTCTTAAAAGTTCATGAAAAACTCTCTTTTGCCAATTTAACTATAAATTTTGAAAAAAGTCAATTCTTCAGGAAAGAACTCAAGTACCTCGGTTTTGTTGTAGGTGAATATGGCCTGAGAGCTGATCCTGACAAAATTCGAGCCATTTTGGAATATCCTACACCATCCTCTAGAAAAGAAGTACGTAGATTCATCGGTACTTGCAGCTGGTTCCGAAGATTCATTGCAAACTTCAGCACAATTGCTTCTCCACTTAACAGGCTAACTTGCTCTGGGAAGATTGCCCCTAAATTCGTTTGGAACCCCGAAGCAGAATCGGCATTCGTGAAACTTAAAGAAGCTTTGGTTACTACTCCTGTTCTCGCTTGCCCAGACTTCAACCTCCCATTCTCTGTACATTGCGATGCATCAAATTTTGGCATAGGAGCAATGCTTACACAACATCAAAACGACAAGGAAGTTGTTATTGCTTACATGAGTAAAGCTCTTAATAAAAACCAGTAGAACTATTCTACAACAGAAAGAGAAACTCTAGCCGTAATAACTGCTCTAGAACACTGGCGTTGTTACCTAGATAATGGTAAACAATTTACAATTTACACAGATCACGCTGCTCTTAAATGGTTCCAGAACTTATCCAATCCTTCAGGAAGACTGGCTCGTTGGACGCTACGCCTATCTTGCTTCAACTTCATTCTAAAACATAAAAAGGGTAAAGATAATGTTGTCCCTGACCTACTATCCAGATCAAAAACTCATGACTCTGAAGATTCTCAACGTCAAGGTGTAAATCCTATTTTAACGGACGAATCAGTTCCTAATCGTGACTTGGAACACTACAACAAGATTTTACTTGGCTGTCAGAACAATCCTGATTCTTATCCAAACTATACGGTTAAAGAAAACAAGCTCTATCGTTGCATTCACTCTCCTCATGCTCTGAACGATGACTTCACTTGGAAAGAAGTTCCACTTCCACATGAAAGACAGGCTATTATCGAAAGGAATCACAGTCCTTCTCAAGAACCTCATCTCGGAATTTTCAAAACCTACAAGAAGCTTTCGTTACGATATTACTGGTCTGGCATGTTTAAAGATATCGCTAAATTTATCTCTACTTGCGACATTTGTCTTGCTTATAAACATCCAAATCATTCTCCTTATGGCCCTATGGGTAAACCAAAAATTTGCTCGAGACCTTTTCAATCTATATCGCTTGATCTTATGGGTCCTTTTCCCATGACCAGAAGACGTAATCAACATATTTTAGTTATTAATTGTACCTTTACTAAATATACTTTTATCTTTCCCTTAAAACGTGCTACTGCGTCTAACATAATTAATATTTTAGAGAATTCCGTATTTCTCATCCATGGTGTTCCACAAACCATTATCATGGATAACGGTCCCCAATTTCAATCCCGTGAATTTACTACATTTCTTAATAAATATAAAGTCCCTTTTATATTCTACTCTCCATTTTACTGTCCCCAAGTCAATCCTACAGAAAGGTATAATAGGACCATCATCACGGCTCTAGCTACTTTGGTAGGTGATGATCATCGAACCTGGGATATTTATCTCCCAAAAATTCAACACGCGATAAACAGTTGTGTTAATGCTATAACTGGTTTTTCTCCAAACTTTTTAGTATTTGGTCGGGAAACAGTTCCTTGTGGTTCATTCTACACTCCAACTCAAAATCTTGAGGAAGTTGTTTTTCTACCTCGCGATGTCTACGCTACAAATATTGGTTTCCTCTCGTCAATTTTTGACAAGGTTCAAACTAATTTATACATAGCACACGCTAAGAATAGCGCTCGCTATGACCTACGTCGGCCATTTAAAGAATTTAATGTCGGTGATACAGTTTGGCGTAAGAATTACGTACAAAGCAACGCGGGTTCGTACTTCAGCGCAAAACTGGCCCCTAAATTTCTAAGATGCAAAGTCTTTAAGAAACTCTCGCCCTTAGTATACATATTAGAAGATACTAATGGAACGAAAAATAAATGGCACATCAAAGACATTAAAATCTAAACCTCGTCTTCATCGAATCATCTTATTTAGATAGTTAATCTCTCATTAGCTCATTTATCAATCGCTTAAAATTAATCTTTATTTTTGTTTTGAATACGAGTTTTTAAACTCACTATTCAACGTCCTATGCGGCGTTACTTTTAACTTGTCTTTATTTTGTGATTTAGAGCTTACTGCTCTTATTCTTCACTTCTACAAATGAGGTCAGAAGATCACTAGTTCAGATACCTTTACTTTAGAGCCCTACCGCTCGAATCTATCTTAGACTAAACTAAATAGTCATCTTAATAATTATATAATTATTCCTTTATAGGGTTTTCTTCGAGCGGCTGACTACTCGTAAAATAAGCCTTAGGTCAATATATTTTTCACCCAGGGAGCGGTTGATTACTCCCTAAATAAGCCTTAGGTCAATATATTTTCCACCCATGGAGCGGTTGATTACTCCCTAAATAAGCCTTAGGTCATATTTAGGAACATACTTCTAGAGTGGTAGTCATTGACTGTGAACTCCACCCTTACCATTATGTAGATGATAGTATACCTGAGGAAGAATGAATGTCTGTTAGATGATTTCTGTTTGGACGAAGTAATGTTTCAAGGATTTCTCTCGAACTTTAAACATAAAATTTTCTCTGAGTCGAAAATTTTCTGGGGTTGTCGGGGAAATGTAGTAATATTATTACGTACTAACCGACTGAACGTCCTCAATGGTTGACATTTTGTCTGTACATCAATTTTAGGTCAAATCTTCATCACATCCATTATTAGTTTAAGCTTTATTGTTTCACGTTGCTCTTTTATTGCCATCCTTTCATTTAGTTTCATTGTAGATATCGTTTTACTGTAACAATTACGAGTTTATCATTTTCATTTTCATACTACACTATACTCACAAATTGCTCACAGATGATGCGCAACATTATTTACTACACTATCCACGCACCAGAACCTTTAATTCCATCGTATTTCTTCATGTTTTTGCTAACTTTGTGTTTATTAATTCTTTGACATTTTATTGTCAATAATCTGGTCGTCATAGTTACCTTTTAATCGTTCGTGGTTTTCTTTGTGGCCATCCACCGTTTTTGTCTTAAAAGCCAGATAATCGTTCTGGCCTTCTACTTTACACACTCTTTTCGTCTAATTTTCAAACATTTTGCAAATTCCACTTTTGATTTCGAAATCGGCTATATAAGACAGGGCCGCTCTAGACATTCATTCATTTCATCGCTAGCTTTCGAGCGAAGAAAATTATATAGGCCTTGTCCCGGGGCCGACTGCTCCGGGACTCAAGAAAAGACCTCAAACCTCTTGACTTCTCCGCCAGTCACCTCAACTAAAACCTGCCTCTGCACTGGGCTTCAGAGGAGGACTGCTGCATCTGCTGTCAACCTTCATCCGGGGCTGGAGTCCTGTGCTGCGAAGCCTGCCTACTGCTGTCAACCTTCATCCGGGGCTGGAGTCCTGTGCTGCGAAGCCTGCCTACTGCTGTCAACCTTCATCCGGGGCTGGAGTCCTGTGCTGCGAAGCCTGTCTACTGCTGTCAACCTTCATCCGGGGCTGGAGTCCTGTGGTTGGACCGTTTTTTGGCTGACTCGCCCCGGACTGCCGTCGACCCTCTCCTGCGACCCTCTCCTGCTCGTCTTCATCCCGTGATCATCCCTTCACTCCATCCTCATCTTCACTATCATCTTCATTTTGTTACTTTCAGATTTTATTACTAAAATAAATTGTATTACGTTTATCCTCATTTTTTTTTTATTTATTCTATTTTTTTTTTCATATCTGTCGCTTCACGACATAGTGTCCACGACACAAGCTTTGTTTAGTGTAGGTGGCGATATTTATTAATAATCTAATTTTTGTGAACGATTCGTTTTGCTGAGATATTTAAGAAAACGAGCTTGTTTTTGTTATTATTGATCATAAAAAAATGAAAAGTTGCTACTGATCCTATTAATTATTTTCAAACAGATTCACACAAACTGAACTCACTGCTTTTAAATGGGTACAGTATTCTGTAATTTTATTCACGACGGCATTTCCCAATTTATCGTAAACTTCATTGGAATTGTCATATTTTCCATTCAAGTATGAAATTATGGTATTTAGTCATAAATCTAAGTGTTCGCTATTTCAATATTGGCTGAGCGAAGTGACCCCGCAAGTCGGGCACTATGATTAATGTTCTGTATCAATCGTTCTACTTGGAGGTCAAATGGAACACAGAAATCAAATACGTACAAATGTAGACCCAGTATTTTATGATTTAATAAAGAAACTGTTTGCTTCGAACGGAATTCAAGTGTTCACCTTGCTTATAACCGGCAATTATGTTGTAGGCGTTTCTAGGGCACCTACGCGGCGTTTCTAGGGCACCTACGCGGCGATATTGAGTTATAGAAGAAAACTAATTGTAGTTTAAGTATTTATATGCCCTTTGGTATGTCATGACTTTAGTTAGAACTGAATTTGAACAGATTTTCGTGGAAAACTGAATTTCTTACAAGATTCTACCTACACTGGTATCACATCTGCAAATATAATGAGGTAACAACAGGAAGTTTGGCTGACTTTTACAAAGGAATAAAAGCAAAAATCAAAATATTTTTACTATCAGAGATTCCCAGTAGCAGCCTGGGAATATGAATTTGTACCCGGTTGACGTCAATGGGCTCGTCCCTATTATATTTATACCCGGTTGATGCCAATGGGCTCATCCCTATTATATTTGTACCCGGTTGATGCCAATGGGCTCGTCCCTATTATATTTGTACCCGGTTGATGTCAATGGGCTCGTCCCTATTATATTTATACCCGGTTGATGTCAATGGGCTCGTCCCTATTATATTTATACCCGGTTGATGTCAATGGGCTCTTCCCTATTATATTTATACCCGGTTGATGTCAATGGGCTCGTCCCTATTATATTTATACCCGGTTGATGTCAATGGGCTCGTCCCTATTATATACATATAATTAGTGAAGCGTGAGTATGCTATTAGGTACACCACTCACCCTTGGAGATTACAGACGTGATGTTACCTTTTTATAAAATATATTTTTCATTAGAACAATATTTTGTGTTGGCAAGTAAGATCATAATTCAAAATAAATATAAGACAAATAATTATTATCAACATAATCATTTATGTTGTACCACACCTTCAATCGCAAATCTGCAACGAAACCTGAACAGATACGGTATGACACGCTCTATCAAATTCGTGTAAAACGAACGTGATAACACAATCAGGCGACACAACACAACTTCACAAACTAAACACACCCACCGCAGCTGACAAATCACCTCTATCGCTCACAGTAACGTAAGCGACTTCGAAAATTATATCAATCAAGTGGCTTGCACGACAACCTACTAATGTCAACAGTGTTCCACGTTTCTAAATTTCATTAATCGCTTGTCCCGTCCTCCCGCGCGTGGCCCGCTCCCGGCCTGCTTGCGGCCCGCTCGCGGCCCAGCGCGGCCCGGACGTGGTACGTGCAATGTCCCATGTCACGGGACGGCGGCGGCGGGCGCAATTATTCCTAATGGATGTGCTAAGCAGGCGCGGTTTTGTACCCTTATGAAAATGGATAGCTGGTTCATTAGTAAAATTATTTAGGAGAGGTTTTATTATAATATAGCTTTTGGATGAAGTGACCATGTTGGTCGGTTGGGTAGTTTTCTGATGGATGTTTTGTATATCGGTTACTGATGTATTGCTTACACCATACATTATTGTATAAGTTGGTTGGTATTTAATATGTATAAGTTTTTTAATGTTTTCGTACAGGTATTTACTCAGCCAACACGGTCAATATTATGAAGTTATAATTGATTTGTGCTGTTACTTAGAGACGATCAATTATTTTCTTTGGACAACAATTTTAAATTATAATACAATCCGAAACATAAAAACGTATACAGGCTGTATAAAATTTCTATTTTATTTTTCCTACAAAATTCGTGTTTTGTGATTAATTCTGTGAATTATTACAAAATGTTGGTGTATGTGTTACACAATTCCGAGCTTACTTAGGAAATGTGTAAAATAATGTTTCAACACACATTTTCTATGAAATTGGTGTACTCGTATTTCCTAGCAATTGAATTGCAAATTGACTGAATGTTATAATTATTTCCGATCGCTATTTATGAAAAGTATAATTTCCTGGAAAAAGTTACAAAATATATCATAGATTCCTATCCATTTTAGGAATTGTATACAACATAACATGTAAACATGTATATAAAAACCCGACATTGTTATAGCAACCTAAATAAAAAAAAAAACTATTTAAATCTATTTCTATTGATAAAATTCTGTACTACAACATTTTGTGACCGTTTCTTTTAAAAGTTAAATCTAGTAACATACAGTCTATTTTAAATGTGCCTGTAAATATGAAGTTTATTTTGTTGTCTTTTAAGTCTCTTATAGAGGGGCTGATAGGACACCGTGGTTACTGTAGTGGAGGTGGTAGTACCGAGAGGTAGTTAGCGGTTAGTGGTTTCGTCTTGCGTAAGTTATTTTATTGCACCCCACACAAAAGTGCATTCGTCTACAGGAGTTCATAACATGCAGGCAGAGTCAACATAAGAGTGAAGTAGCTTACCTATGCATGCTTGTTTATCTACACTAATATTATAAGAGGTAAAGTAGAAGAGGCAAAGTTTGGATGTAGTAGGTAAACTCCCAAACTACATATCCGGTTTCAAAAATACTTTCACTGAGTAAACACACCACCGAGTGCCATACGGTATGTTTCCTTGACAAGGACGAGATTGTACGCAGAAGCTAGTAGGTACCTAACATATAGGCTACTAGTTAATACTGTTTAACTGTAGTATAAGTAGGTAAAGGATACTGGAATACTGTGCTTATAAGTATGCAGAGTTCCTAGTTAGGCGCGCCGGTAATTGAACGTCGCGACATAATAGAGCATACCGCCGCGCAACTCGCAAGGAAAACACCAAGTTACTCAGTAATTGATTTTATATTATTTTAATTTACCACGTGAACATGTTGACGGATTTTAATTGAACTTAAAGCGAATAACAAATTCAAGCTCTCCATATCCACGAGAAAAAAGCTCTGTGAGCATTGACTGATCTGTTCTTTTTGACATAACAGTCTAAGTTGGTACTACTATACAACACACGTCTGGTTGGAGGATAACCCCTTTTCAACGGAGTATAAGGAAACGTTCCTCATTTTCCTACTCCTCTATTCTTTTCTTATCTTCTCTAATTTCGTCCAAGACAGTTAAATTATTTCTCCATGACTTCATCGAGCTTCATTGTCTCGGCGCTTTTCTGGTGGTCAGCACTGTAGATTTTGGCTTTTCAACAGTTGCAGTGGTTTAGGAATGGCGTGGGGGAAGCCGGGGCCGCCATTCCTAAACCACTTTCACGTTCCAGAAAAATAAACCAATAAATATTTATAACAACAATCAAGACCCTTAATTTCTCCTAAAACGGTAAAGTGATATCTATATGTATACGAGTATCTATGGCTGTTACGGATCTGTGCTGAAGTGGTGAAAGTAACAGAATAGTGCCTATCCAATATTCCAATAAGAGAGTGCTCACATTATCCGGGATTATACTCCGCAGAATTTTGAGGAATGCTACGTATAATATTATTAAACTCGATCCGGCGAATGTGCACGATCGTTGTGCCTAATCTAATAAAACCAATAATCTATGTTACTAAGCAACTATCTAATCGCTTTCGCTAAAGGTACAGTCATACTGGATCTAATGGAATGCGGACTGGTTGCAGACATCGGATGATTATGAACACTTTGTAAGAGTCCAGTGTACGGAACCAATTTTATTGTGATACCTACTCTACGCATATTTAGCGTAGTCAGAAAAAAGTGTGACAACCAGTCTTACCAAGGGGTATCGTATTACCCTGAATTCACTGGGTTGTGGAGGTCAGATCGGCAGTCGTTCCATGTAAAATACTGGTATTCAGCTGCATCCGGTCAGAGTGGAAATCGACCCAAACATAGTTGAGAAAAGGCTCGGCAGAATATGACAAAGACGTAGTCAGAAAAAACCGTATTCTGTAAGACCAGTATTTATTAAAAAAAAAGGCTCTGACCGCAGACTACAACAAAAATCAACCTTCACAAAACAATTTGTATTCGGTCACGCGGGAAAATTTTTGTATTTCACCAACATTACGACACATTTCGGTCGGCTCCTACAGGCGACCATTAAACCCGCTGTAGTCTGCAGCGGATCCGCTTAGCGACCACCTTGCGACCGGACCTGCGACCGCGCGACCTAGCGACCTGGTCGTCTGAGCAAGGTACGCTCCAGGCGGTAACAAGCGTGGTACTAACAAGTTGCTTGCGTTGCTCCTACTTTTTGCTTTATTCTCGGTTATAGTTTCTGTAACATTTTTGTTGTACCTTACAGTACGTTATAGTACCTTGAAGTATGGTGCTAACAAAAATACAATTCTATAATTGTGGAGAAATTCCTGTAATTGCTTATGTTTTAATTTTTAATTAATTTATGAAATTGTTTGCAAAAAATGCCATCATTAAATTTTACCCACAGGTGAGTTCTAATGATCCATAACTTTTAGTAGGAGTTTTTAACAAAATAATTAGTGTTGCCCAAAATCAGTCTTGGTCTTGCAGTCTTGGTCTTGTTCTTGCACTTTTGCAAGACCAAGACCAAGACCAAGACCGACGTATTGTAGCAAGACCAAGACCAAGACTGAACCCTGCAAGATTTGAGCAAGACAAGACTAAGCCTGCAAGACTCTTGCGTCTCGCAGTTAAGTCAAACTGAGATTTGGGCGTTATAAAGTAGGGTTCCAATCCCGATTGTGATAGACGTTCCCCAGTATCAAAACCGTATCGTCATAACACTAAAAGGTATTGTATTGATTTTTATATTTCGACTATTTATTAAGTAGGTAGCGTGTTACTCACTGTGTTCCCATGTGATAAAAATGTACTTACCTAACATAATTTTCTGGCAAAGTTCATTTCATACCTTTTAGGTATATCTACTAGAGATGCAACGAATATTCGGCAACTATTTGGTATTCGGCCTATTCGGCCAGTTTTTTCAGTATTCGGTATTCGGCCGAATAGTAAGTAGTATTCGGCCGAATACCGAATACTTAAAAAAGTAGCAAATATCTTATAAAAGAGAATTAAAAAATTAATTAAATCGAAACATTTAATTATCCAATAATCATTAATTGCGAAAACTTCAAAATATTTCCAAATAGAAGACTTTTTATTCACTACTAAAGCCATTTTAGAAAAAGTAAATATAAACCCTGCACGTTGTAACACGACTTGCCGGCTACTGAGCCAAATAGGTATTTCCCGCCCCGTCACCGCCGCACGCACCGCATCAAAAATTTGTCATAACTTGTTAGCGTCGACGTCAATAATTGTACTGGATCACCCGCCGAATATTCGGCGGCCGAATATTCGGTGTTCGGCTGAGAGCGCCGCCGAATATTCGGTATATTATATATTATTCTTCTATATATATTATTCTTCTATTCAGCAAAATTTAAAACTAACAGCGAGTCGACTAGGTCTAGTAACAGGTTTTAGGAAAGCCAATTTTATGGAACAGATGCCAGGACATCAAGCTACTATAATCTGCCAAATTTCTATAACAGATTTTCAACTTTATCGCTAAAGCATTAAGGTTCATGATTGATTGGGAAAATTTGACGTTCCGCGAATAAACTGTTGGTTGGTCGGTGTATTATGTCCCTACTTATTTGATCATTTACCGACAAAGACGCCGCAGTGTATCAAAGACTGCAACAAGTGTATCACACAGCATTTGACACTGTTTGAGCACCGCATGCGCCGCCACAGAGTACGGACAGAGGCACACGAAATTGTTACCCATTTTGGTAGGGTTGGCACAAGAGGATAAAATTAAATTCTTCAAGGTGAAGATGTATGTAAATAGCAATAAGCTAATAGGTATTTGCAAGTAGCCTAGTCTACATTATGAAATATAGGTATCGGATAGGTGTGCGTCCACCTAAGCGAGTATTTATCGCGAATTTTACCTTTAATATAAGCCCGTCGTTTTGTCCGTTTTCCGTTTAGTCTAGTCTAAGTAGTAGTCTCGCAAGACTTGCGAGACTCTTGCTGCAAGACCAAGACCAATACCAAGACTTAGAGCGCAATACCAAGACCAAGACCAAGACCAGGTGTATTGACGCAAGACCAAGACCAAGACTGGCTAAGGTCTCGTCTTGGTCTTGCATTTGGGCAACACTAAAAATAATTGTCAAAGAAATTAACTAAGTCCCTTACGTACACAGATACGTTTAAACGTTCGTAACTAACTCAAATCAATTTAAACGCAGCTGCAGCGGTACCACAAGCACATTGAACTATTGCGGTGAGCGGCATAGAAGGGTGGAACCGCACGGTGGCCCACCACGGCACACCGGCCCACAGCCCACAGCCCACTGGGTCAAGGGGGGACCATCACACAGCCTTCCGGTGCAAAGCTCCTGTCATAAACGTGGACCTACTATTGATCAATTTGCTGAGTTGATTGTTACACATTATACGTCTGTTTGTTCTGAAGAGTTGAAAATAGAAGGTTTAATAACCACACCTAGGCACACATAATTATTTCCTGTAAGCAAGCAAGCACATAAGCAAGCAAGCAAGGCTTGCTCAGCATCAAGTAGATACTTGACACTAGATTAACTAATTAAGCTCAGCTTTTCATGAATAGGCATAGAAGATTGCGTTTAGAACCCAAACGCTTCCTTCAGAAAATAAAATAAAAAGGCACACCCCAAACCTTGCAAGTGGAAAATATTTCAACGACATAATTTTTCCGCGACGGCGGCGGTACTATGCTAGCGGTGCGCAGCTCAAACGTATGTAAAGTGGTCGCTAGACGAGCGGCGAGTGACGCAGCGTAATTGAAACTGTGCACTGTAATAACTGCTGCCTCGAAGCGCACAACGCACTGCTGAATTACTGCGAAATTACACACCTATTAGGTGCCGGCAAGAAATGAACGCTGCGCCAGATTTATTAAAATTCACTGTTGGACGCCGTAATTGTTTTAAAATGTTACGTTCCTGACACAAACTGTATTATTACGAACTGTAAAGGCTATGAAATATGATTCCTTGAGATTTTTACTTACTTTGTGCACGAAACTTTTTTCTCATAAATCTTCATCTCGAACTTTAGAATTATCTGCATCTTTATACCTACTACTGTTCATTTCCACGTTAGCGGTAGTTTTAGGTAGATTTCCTTTTTTTGAAAAAAAAAAAATCTACCTATTGGTCTCTCACCTACGGGGATATATATGAATACGTATGTATATGGGTGACAAGCAAAATTTAGCCACACTCTACAGGTCGCAATTATGAACCGATTGCTTTCAAACTTGGCCAAAAAATCGAAAAGGTCAAAACTTAGGCTAAGTTCGTGAATGGGCGGAATTCGTCCATGGGGGGCGGCGGGGGGGCGGTTTTTCTAAAATCAGTTTTTTGGCCATAACTTTTTTCCTATGGAAAATTTTTGAACCGTTTCTCATTTTTATCATTCTGAGTACAAATACGGACATCTTTAAATTAAAACTTTTTTGATGCAACCCCTAAATTGGGGAGGGGGTTGAAAATTCCAAATTTTTTGCGAAAAAAAATCATATCTCCGAAACAGTAAACATTTTGACCGTCGCAAATATTTTTTTTTGAAAGCAAATTGTTTACTTTACAATGGTTACATTCAAAGTTTAGCGATAAAACTTATAGTTTTCGAAATAAAAAATTATAACTAAACATTTGAGGGCGTTTCCATGCTAAACTCTTATGAGAGAATTTAAAAAGGGTAAACTTTCCATTACAGGACAAAGATTTTGAAATCATTTTTTTTTTGTAGATTGTACACATAAGTGCAACTCTTTAAACAAATTTTCAATAGTCGGACGCTCCAGCACCTTCTTCGAAATCTACCTCCTCCTGCGGCTTGCCGGAGGGATTTTTTTTATATGAAGCAGTTAGCACATTTCGCATGTGTTGTCACGTATGTGAATATAAAACTTTGTATTAGGTTCCAGTGGCGCGGCCGTAATTACAAAGTTGAAAGTTATTTCCCCTATTCCGGAACACATTCAGTTTTATTATGCTGCAACAGGACATGTCGAAACGCGACTGCATAATTTTTTCCTCCAGGAAGTTATAGATTGCGTCTAATAGCACTCGTCGGCAACAACCGTTTGCGAATGATTGTAAACAGTTACCAGTTAGCACAGGGGGTAGGAGGGTGTAACTCGGCGCGGACATGCGAGCCGGCTCATAACACCAATTCACCCAAATTGTAGACCTTTCAGGGCCTCGCCAAAGCCCGCATTCGGCGAATAACTGGACAAAACGTATGAAGCTAGAATGTTAATTTTTTCCCCTCCGCATCGTAATTTCACGTCGTAAAGTATTCGTAGCATTCTCGTATTACAGTGTAGTCTAAATAACAAATGATACGTTGCCAAAAAATATGGCGGCCGTTCCGTCCGCTTTGAATTTTAACAGCGACTCTGTCCTAATGTATGGCGAGTACAATTTCGGTGTTAAACTCCCGCTTATTGTTTGTATTTTATGTTAATCTATTGATGCCATTTATTATTTCTGTCCTCCAGTTGCCACATCCATCATTGGCAAGTACCTACGTACGATAATGTCGCTTCAGACGAAACAACAAAAGACGCTCATAATTAAATCCGAACGATATGTTCAATTGAAATTGATAATGAAACAGGAAAGTGCTTCCTATTATATAATCAAATCTCTCGTCTCGGGAAGGCAGATTAAATACATACAATAGGGTAGCTAATTAATTTAATTAGGAGCCGTGAAGGAACATGTCGTCCCGGAACCGACGCGACGAGTAATCCGCGCCGACTGCCGACACGTGAGATGCTAATCCAGAATTCTTCCACGATTTAATTAGAAGTCGCTACAAAAGATCCTCGTCTGAACATTCCTTAGTATTGTGGTGTTTTATGAATGTGGAGGATATTATTATTCATTCGCATGTTCCTGGTGTTTTCTGCTTAATATAACATACCTACCTGTCTTAAGCTAAAACAAGCTGATGCCCGCGGCTTCACCCGCGTATAAATTATGTACTAAAACCTTCCTCAAGAACCACTCTATCCATTGGTGAAAACAGCATGAAAATCGGTGCAGTAGTTTTTGAGTTTATCGCGAACAGACAGACATACGTGGTGGAGGACTTTGTTATATAATACGTAGCTTGATTCATACAATACGTATTTAATTAAGGTCTAAAAGACATCTCAAACCCGAATTCTCTACTCCTCACAAAAGGAAACTTGGACTAATTCAAATCTTTTAGTCAGCAAATTGCGGTAGTGCGCCACGTGAATTAAGTACTTTACCTACGAGCGTCTTTAATCTAGGTAAATAATTGATTAGTTACCATAGATCTGGAAATAAATACGTAGTGGTTTGAGGCGATTTCATCTAATCACAGTATCGAGCTTCAATTTCATTTACTTGTGTTTTTACATTTAAGCGTTCAGTGAGCACTTGATAAGTTTCCATTTCTATCTGCTGATAGATTTCTTTTTATCTTGAGAAATAACTTGAAGCTTAGAAAATATTATGTTACATTAATAATCTTAAGGTTATTCTTCGTGTAAAGCTGAATAACGTACTTCACCCACGCCTCGAACAAATATTTTATCAAGACGCCGCTGATGCTTGCATAATCTCATCTCTCATTTATACAAGGTACGTACTATCATCAAAACTCATCAATCCTTAGTATAACATTTTGCCCAAACTCAGGGAAAATTTTCAACAAAATTGAATCAGCGGTTTTGAAGATGTTACCTTTATAAGTATAGATAAGAGGCGCGCCACAGGTATGAGTTCTATCCGAGGAGGTACTCCACGCCGCTCTCTTTGAGGAACCCCTCTTTAATTAGATGTATTAATTAGCAAAAGGCAAAATCTTAGATGGTCGTTTCATCACCCCCATTGTCCAGAAAGTATCTCTGCTTTAGATTCAATGTTAATACTGCCTTTGAGTCAAACGCTTTTTATTACATTTTAATATTATTTTTCTTTGAAAAATAATTGCCGGCACTGCTTAATTATGTAAAGATGAATTTAATATGATGAGGATTCCTTTGATGAAAAATGTATTTCCAAGAAAAATACTTATATTTTTCTCTATTTAAGACAAATACGCATTAAATGAAGACAATATTAGGTATCCACGAAATCTGCCACGAATCTGCTTTAGCAAATATCAGTAGTAAAGTTGTTTTCAACCACGTTACTGGGCAAACTCGTGTAATTCGCTTTTATCCCAAAATGCACCTGTCTAAACATCAAAGTAACAAAATTACCATCTCAGAATAAATCTCGAGCCACTAAACACAGAACATGAAAACGGAAAAGCGAAAAAAAAACCATAATCCTCGTGGCGACGTCAAGTGGCGAACGGGAACAAAATTAAGTGTCAGAAGCAGTACATAAATCTTATCAGGGTGCACACGCTCTGTGATTTTAAACAATCATGTTGCGAAGCCGAATGCCGAAAAAAGTACAAGCGCCACAATAGCTCCCGTCGCTTGGAAATATGAGTTATGGTGCGCCCGAGTGCGACCACAGGCAGAAGGGGTGACAGCCCAGCCCACCATGTTATTTGTGTTACATACACGTTATCGTTTAAGCTTTTTTCTTTTTCTCCTTTGATGTAACAAACGTCAGTGATTGCGACAAGGTGAGTGTTATGTCACCAACTCAAAGCGCGTTTGTTTTTATGGTGAATGAATACCAGTCACAACTGATTCGGGTCTCTCGTAATTGATGGAGTCGGTTTGTGCTCTGATTATTTCTAAAGATGACATGGACTCGCTTTGTTGTCCCGAAGTCCATCGCTCAAAGTTAGAATTTGATCATAATCTTGTGTAGACTATGTCTCGATACTGCTTTACTCGGTATTGACTAATTTCTAATTAAGTCTATCAATATTCCATTCAATTACGCACCGCTATTGGTTTTGATATCAAAACGTCGCATTTCAACGTGGGGCCGTCATTAACGCGGATTGTTTGTGTCGGCTCGAGCTCGAAAAACAACAAACAGTGCGCGCACACAATCATTGGTTTATTAATCAGTCGGTAACGTAATTATCGTAATTACACGTTAGTGCTGCGCTCACTAATCACTGATACTCACGATTATTTACTAATCTGTTGTCTGAGGCTTGAGATCTAAAGGTGACAAGCGACATAATTATTGACATCGATGGAGACATAAGATCGTCAACATACAATGACATGTCGAAATATAATTTATTGGTAAATTAGACTTCTAAACCATGCATAGAATCCTCGCAAAAACAAATCAAATTAATCTTTATTGTTTGCCAAAGCAAAACATATGATGATATTACTTGCAAACATATTTGGATATCAGAAAAAACTATCTAGCAATCCCGTCTAAACCAATGCAAATATTAGGATTACTTCAAGATCAATTACTTTATTGATTGAAATCAACTTACAAAAGAGGGCAAATCCGAAAATAAGTCCGTGAATCAAATTACCAAAATATATAAAAGTGTAGATACAATGATGTATACATTGTCGCCTTAAAACGTAAAGCTTCAAGAAAAGCAAAAGCAAGCTTTTAGAGTAAACAGAAAGTCTTAAACGTAGTTCCTATCTAAAATCCAAGTCGTGTTGGGATCACGGGCCGAGGTGGACTCATTGAATTACCAGGTCCCGAGGGCCCCAGCGCCGCGCCGGCGGGAGCCGAGCGGGCTGCATCCAACAATCGCTTAAAACAATAACATTTCCATTTCGTTCAAATGTTTGGACTTCGTGCTCGTTTCGTGGATGGAACGAGAAGTACAAGTTACCTGTTTCCCGTGTACTTGAAGAAATTTGTTGTTAGCAAATAATGACTGCTTTTCTCAGAAAATCAGATTCTGGTTTATTTGTGCTTAAATTAAAGCAATAATCTAAAGAAAAAAAAAACTAATTTGAACGCAAACCAACTTTTTTTCATTATTTCTTTGATACGCATATAAACAGACAATATTTTTTCAATGTAGTTAAATTATTCAAATTTGACAGCGTTAGTATTACGTTTCAGAATATCAAAGCGAAACTATTGCCTAAACACAATATAAATTGAATATTATACTAATCAATAGCAGAACTCGAGTCTACATTGAATATGCTAAATTACATTATAGCTTACGTAATTCACGTAGGTACGATTTAATTTAAATATATTGATAATACCTTGTATATTGGCAATAAACTAAAACATCTGTCTATTTTATAGCTGTGCAAACAAAATGTCCTTTCATCTGTAATGAACATGCTTTGAAATTGAATTTAGGACCCTGTGGAACTCCTTGAGTCTGGACGTCGGAGACCGAGACAATGCACGCTTGACCTTGCTACAATTCCTCTTTTTTCTTTAGTCTTTCAGATCTTAGTTCTAAATTAATGTTATTGACGATTATGCGAATAGGTGTCAACTTTATAACTTTGTAAATTAAGTTGAGTTCAGAATGATTTATACATTAGATAAGTTATGGAATCAGGCGTTACTTTGCGGAAATCCATGGCATCAAATGCTATGAAAAATATTTAGTTTTAATACCGCTAGACAAAAATATCCAGGTCTGAAAGCAGGACACAAATCCCACCGTCATGCATATGCACATGCACATATGGGCCCACCCTCCCGCCCTCATGCATATGCACACATACAAAACAAGTGAGAAATAATTAGCATGCCATGCAACCAAACCTTTACTCGACACGTGTTTCGCCCCTCCACGGGGCATCCTCAGGAGTTGTTGACTCGTCGAGCGTTCCAGCTCGAATGAGCTAGACGCACCGCTGTCGGCCCTTTATATACCGTTTCGATGACGCTATAATAACGGTCGATACAACGTCACAAAGACATCTGTGCCGAACTACCTGCAATCATACTTAGAAGTGGTGATGGAATTAAATTTGTTTGGTCATTCAACAGTGTATATGCATTGTTATTGTTATGTTTTGATATTTCTAGCTGTTCCAACACACTCAACCGGAAACCCTTATCGCAAACATGCAAAATGTTATAGGAATTGTTGTCGCTCAAGGAGTGGCCGGTGTCAATTAAATGTTTTGCGAAATGTGATTTATCTGGATGGCCATTCCTGTAAGCGGCAACATGTTCCCTGTACCTTATTTCGAAACCACGGCCTGTCTGACCTACATAGACCCCGTTGCAATCATTGCACACTAATTCGTAAACTCCGGACTTTTTTGAATTCTCTAATTTATCTTTACCGTTACATAGTTTACGCAAGTTATGATCCGATCGAAATGCTACGTAAACATTGTGTTTTCTAAGAATATTCGCGATTCTATCTGAAATTGCGCGCGTGCCCGGTCACGCTCAGCACTTTATGCATGTCCCCCCGAAAGAATTAACAAGAATATCGGAAGTCTCACTTACATAGGCCCAATTTCAGATAGAATCGCGAATATTCTTAGAAAACACAATGTTTACGTAGCATTTCGATCGGATCATAACTTGCGTAAACTATGTAACGGTAAAGATAAATTAGAGAATTCAAAAAAGTCCGGAGTTTACGAATTAGTGTGCAATGATTGCAACGGGGTCTATGTAGGTCAGACAGGCCGTGGTTTCGAAATAAGAAATCAAAATCAAAATCAAAATCAAAGCATTTATTTCAAGTAGGCCAGTTACAGGCACTTTTGAATTGTCGAAACAAAAATGAACATTTAAAGTAGCTACAGTCCCAGTCACAAGACATAAAAACTGTGAAAGTACTGTAGTTGCCCATTCCCTAGCGTAGATCTCTATGGAGAAGAACGGGCAAGAAACTCCATGGACACTCTTTTAAATCAAAATATTGTTCCAAAATCTTGGTTACATCATTCATGTTGAGATGGTATATTATGTGAGAACAATGTAGCAAGATGTGCACGTTAAAAGTGTCCATAGCAAAACAAAAATAAAATACAACTCAAAAACAAAATAATTCAAATAAACCATGGCGACTAAGAGATGACCAGTCACAACTGACAGCGCCCGTTCACGAACATGACGCATGGATCAGCACCATTCAGCTCAACCATTTTGAAGGGAACTAAATGGTCCGACACACGCGCCACCATCAGCGAGACATTTGAGTGAGCATGACATACTCTCAACCGCCAGGGCACATTCAAGTCAAGAACTGCCGTAGGTTTCCAGTGAATGATAGCTTACTAGTACATGGTACTCACACAATATGGGCTATGCGATTATATAATACTAACATTGAATCTATACAATGCAAAGATAAGTTTGTACAATCTTCAGCAGCTCCAACAATACCATTTAATGCTATCAATTTTTGCGCCCCTGTCCATGTGGAGCAGGACCAGCATTAAGCCAAGCATTTTTATCAGCGATATAATCGCTCAACTTGTAATATGCTTGTTTACATAGTGTGCGTTTAACGCATGTTTTAAATTTCGTCTCATTCAGTTCAAGAATACTTTGTGGAATTTTATTATAGCATCTCAAACAGTACCCCATGAAAGATGAGTCTACTTTAGCGAGTCTAAAGCCTGGCTGAACTAGTTGGTCCCTATTTCTAGTACTGTAATTGTGTCTGTCACCTCTTTTACCAAAAAGATGCAGATTTTTTCTGACGTACATTATGTTTTCGTAGATGTATTGGCAATGAACCGTCATGATGCCAATATCCTTAAAAAGTTCCCTTAGAGAATCGCGCCTACGAAGATTATATATGGCTCTGATGGCTCTTTTCTGCAGAATAAATATAGACTCAATATCAGCAGCCCGTCCCCATAGCAAAATACCGTAAGACATTATACTATGGAAGTAACTAAAATAGACCAGTCTAGCGGTATCTACATCAGTGAATTGACGGATTTTTCTAATGGCATATGCTGCTGAACTTAAGCGCCCCGCAAGCGATGTTAAATGAGAACCCCATTGTAGCCTTGAATCAAGCGTAAGCCCCAGGAAAACAGTTTTATCTACGAATTCGAGTTTCTCTTTATTCAATATTATCTCACAATCACTACTTTTAACATTCGGTAATGAAAATCTTATGCATTTAGTTTTCTTTTCATTCAATACCAAATTGTTTGCTGTGAACCAATTTTGGACCTGAAGTAGGGCATTATTCACTTCATCTAGATTTTGGGCCCGTCTATTTATCTTAAAAATTAGGGAAGTGTCATCAGCAAATAGCACCATATTTTGTGGTTGGTTTTTCAATAAATAGGGTAGATCATTTATATAGACTAGAAAAAGGAAAGGACCCAATATTGAGCCTTGCGGAACCCCCATTTTTACTTTCAAACCCTGTGAATTGACACCATTTATTTGAACATGTTGTTTTCTATCACTCAAATAAGATTTTACCAGGCTAAGTGCAAGTTTACCTAGTCCGTAATGCTCCAGTTTCAAAAGTAATGTGTCGTGATTTACGCAGTCAAAAGCTTTGGAGAGGTCACAGAAAATTCCTATTGCGTCTTGGGAATCTTCCCACGCAGCAAAAACGTGCTTTAATAAGGTTACACCGGCGTCAGTTGTACAACGACCCTTGGTGAAACCATACTGTTGATCATGTAAGATTCTGTTGGTGTTAAAATGATAGAGCATTTAATTAAGCATTACTTTTTCAAAAACCTTGCTAAAAACTGGTAACACGGATACAGGTCTATAATTATTGGCATCTTTACTGTCCCCGGATTTGAAAAGAGGTATGACTTTACTGTATTTCATTAAATCAGGGAACACTCCTTGGTCTACACATGAATTAAAAATTAAAGCTAAGTACGGGGCTATGGTCTCAAGTATAGATGTACAAACTTTGATAGACATTCCCCATAGATCTTCGGTCAGTTTGATTTTAATTTGCCGGAAAGCTTTAATAACTGTCATAGGGTTAATGTGTTTAAATTTAAATTCAGCCAGGCAGCCAGATACATTCGCCTTTAATAAGCCAATTGAGTTTTCAGGTGAGGAATTAAGGGCCTCCGTAGTTTTTATTGGTATATCGGTAAAGAAATTTACAAATTCTTGAGCTACTTCCTGATTAGAGCTTTTAGAACCACATTCTGTATCTAATGTATAGCTATTATTACGTATTTTCTTTCTGTTAGTCTCGTTATTTATGACTTTCCAAACGGTCTTTATTTTATTTTCTGCTGTTTTGATCTTGTTGCTTATGTGCAGGGCTTTAGCAACCTTGCAAGTATTTCTAAAAATCTTTGAATACTTAGAAACATACTTGCTAAAAGTTTCTGTGTTTATAAAAGTCTTAAGGCTGTAAAGCTCAAATAGCCTTTCCCTACTTTTTCTGATACCTCTAGTGGCCCAATCACTAAATATAAATTTAGGGCAAATACTCTTTGTCTTCTTTTCAAAAGTTTTGTTGAATTCCGTGTGAACTAATGAAAAGAAACGGTCATACAATTGATTTATATTAATATCCTCTTGGCTCATTTCACTTAACTTGTTCTGTAGGGAAATATTAAACCTATTTAAATTGCAAGAAGTTATAGGTCTATATTTAATCTGAACATTTTGTATTGGAGTTTTACACCTAAAAGTTACAGTTTGTCCGCTATGGTCAGACGGCAAACAATTCACTATGGCTTTATCTAAATAATCACAATTGCAGAAAACATTATCTATACAAGTAGCAGAAGATGATGTTACTCTAGTAGGTTCTATAAAAGTGTTGGTCAAGTCAAATGACTTAAAAAGATTTAATAACCGACTGCTATTTGGATTCTCTTCTAAAATATTGATATTGAAATCACCACAAATAATTGTAGACTTATTACTGGCTGCAAGTTTTGCCAGGACATCTTCCATTATTGATTCGAATAAGGAAAAGTTTTGATAGTTTGGGGGTCTGTACACACACACAACTACATGCTTATCTAGCTCAACACAGGACAGTTCGACGCAATGTTCAACCGAGAGACCTACTATGTCATTACGTTGCTTATATTTAAAACTATTTTTTATTAATATTAGGGAACCTCCATGAAGCATAGTTTTACGGTTAAAGCAGCTACCCACCATATAGTTCTCATAATTAATAAGCATTTGGTAATCCTTTAGCCAATGTTCAGTAAAACAAATAATGTCAAACTTACTACTTTCTAAAAACAATTCAATTTCTAATAATTTGGAAGAAATGCCTTGGATATTTTGGTGGAATAATTTTAAGGTGTTCTGCTGAGGCCCTTTTTTACTAACTAGTTGAGTGCAAGAAGATACCTTGGTGTTGGTAGGATTAACAATAATATTGTTAATGGTACCTTCTATTGTCTCACTTTCTAGTTTAAATTAATATATGGAGTGAGGCCGGAGACTCCCGTGCCATCCTCTGACAACAAGACCCTATCACTAATAAACCCTAATTGAGAATTTTCCACGGTGACAGATGGATCCTCTCCAGTACAATGTGTGTAAACATTTATAGCACTAGTGCTATATTCATTCGTGCCAGTCACCTGAACATTAGTAGAATTACTAATTGTCGATGTATTAATAATATAACTAAACTTAGACATACTATTTATGTCTGTGTGAATACTATAAGATAATAGCCGAGCTATTTTGTGTCTACATACAATAGGTAGATACACCTTACCCCGTGTCGACTTTAGTTTACCAACAATAGTGTTGATATCCAGATATATAAGTCTGTCACTATAGTGACCTACTAGAAAATGAATATGGTTATTTAACATATGTATATAATTGTTTTTCCTATTACCCAAATTTTCAAAATAGGGAAAAGCACACAATATGATTTTACTACATTTTAACTTTAACAACTCGGATACACAGTCAGTGATATCTTCCTTTTTAATCTTAGAACTATTGCCTACACATATAGTTAAGGTACAGGGAACATGTTGCCGCTTACAGGAATGGCCATCCAGATAAATCACATTTCGCAAAACATTTAATTGACACCGGCCACTCCTTGAGCGACAACAATTCCTATAACATTTTGCATGCTTGCGATAAGGGTTTCCGGTTGAGTGTGTTGGAACAGCTAGAAATATCAAAACATAACAATAACAATGCATATACACTGTTGAATGACCAAACAAATTTAATTCCATCACCACTTCTAAGTATGATTGCAGGTAGTTCGGCACAGATGTCTTTGTGACGTTGTATCGACCGTTATTATAGCGTCATCGAAACGGTATATAAAGGGCCGACAGCGGTGCGTCTAGCTCATTCGAGCTGGAACGCTCGACGAGTCAACAACTCCTGAGGATGCCCCGTGGAGGGGCGAAACACGTGTCGAGTAAAGGTTTGGTTGCATGGCATGCTAATTATTTCTCACTTGTTTTGTATGTGTGCATATGCATGAGGGCGGGAGGGTGGGCCCATATGTGCATGTGCATATGCATGACGGTGGGATTTGTGTCCTGCTTTCAGACCTGGATATTTTTGTCTAGCGGTATTAAAACTAAATATTTTTCATAGCATTTTATACATTTGAAAAAAATTACACACACGTTTGAAGTAGTAGTGCAAATATAATGGTCTTGAACGCAGTTTACGCCTCTTGTTTCTACAAGGCTGAATGCAACTCAGTAGTGAAATTGTACCGTCAAGATACAACAACACACACAAATATGGGGTGCAGGAGATGGAGTGCGCCAAGGCACAATCTCAGCACCAATACTGTAAATAAAATACTGGAAAAGTATTATTCTATAGAATATACAGGGTGAATTTGAATAAATGCGACAAAATGAAATGGGAGCTTCAGTTACAGTAACATAGTAATTATAAACTGTTTTTTCTACTATCTAAATCGTTAAAAAAAATTACGCGATTATCGTTTTCAAAAGGTCCATTGATGTTATTATCTTTATTTAAGTACGAATTATCGGTATTCTCGTTCATAGCGGTGATTTACCTAATTTAGCCTAGTTTCTAATGTAAGTATCGCGCGACGACGTTGCCAAACCTCGCATGTGCGCCAGCGCTGACATCCCTTCCGGCGACCGCGCGCCGCCCACTACCCTTCCTTCGTTCATTACAATTTTACATTTGATATTTTATACATTTTCTTGACAACAAGTATTATTGTATATTTAAATTTGTCGCATCTATTCAACTTCACCCTGTATTGTCTTTAGTGAATATATTTGTCTTTATTAAGTTACAGTCAGTCGCGAATTCGTCACCAATAAGTACCGTGAACCTGTAAAGAGCATTAGACTAATCGTAATAAAGGTATGACGTTCAAAAAATAGTTAGTAGTACAGAAACTTTGATAATATACTTGTATTTCTTTTTGACGACATGATAAGGAAAATTACTTAACGTACAAGTAACAGGAAGAAAATTGTAGGTAAGGACAAATCAATCAAAACATAATGTTTACGTATTTAGTACCTTGATATTGACATGGAAACGAAACCCACGCTTTTAATTTGGTTGTTTGGTTAACTATAAGGAAAACCAGAATGGAAGAATTTATGTAGTTCCATGAGAACTTGCTAATGAATGTTACATTATATTTGTTTCACGGAAGTCTATTAATTCAGTCTCAACTACTTCCTCATTACGTTCCTCATAATGTAGGTACTGAATTCCAAAGCATACACATTTGAATGACTCGCCTCTCTATTCCCCAACAACCGTGTTTCACAATACTTGTTTGATGGCTCTTGAAACAAACGAAATAGACGCAAACAGCAGTAGGTGTGATACTTCTGGCGGCGTGGCTGTGAGGCAGAGCACCGGCAGTACGACGATACAATTCATTTCCTCGCGATATCTCGAGGCGCTGTACAACGTAATAACGGCAGTTTGTAATGAAATAATAATTGAGTCTCAGCTGCGAGCACGCCTTAGTTTATTTATCAAAAGACAATATTAGGACTTTGAAGGATCCGCCCGGGAATTATTACGAAGTAATCCGCCAGATGACACTGCTAGTTTTATATCATTAATATTGGTTTACAGTCAAATATTTTGATAGTTTGCGATTGTTGCGACGTTTTTCATTAATTTTGTTAAAGGCTGTTTGCAAATTCTTAACAACATTTTGCCTTTAACTTTGTGCTTAGTAACAGACAAATAGTATGTTATCGTGATGTGTTTTATTATAATACTTATAAAGGAGCCTGCCCTACTGACTCAGTACGCTCACACGTTACGTATAATATCCATTATGGAGTTCCAAATCTTAAGAAAACGGCTTCTATCGCTCGCAGACTCCATTCACTAAATCGATTTGGAAGTTGATAAGGGAAAAGCGGATTTACTCTATATCATTTCTTATCACATCTCTTGCGCCCATAAAAATATTTTTCCTCCATAATTCTTGGGTGACTGGGCTGACTGTGTGGACCAGTCGCCATCAGTGTGTGGCCTTATCGGCAGCGCGTCCACTGCGCGTCACGATGATTAACGAGCCGCTAAACCGAGACAAAGCTGGCGTGGGCCCGCACAATGCCCACAATGCCCACAGTGCCCATAGTGCCCACAGTGCCCACTGGGTATAAAAATATATATTACACACTTGTCTCCTATACTTTGTCTGGCTTTTGTAGCCCGTTTTATCAAACTAGACGCTTGGGTGCAAAATACGCTAGTTTTTTTAGAGTTTTATGTGCAATATTCGGGTTTGTTGCAAAATGTATCACTTTGCTTTAAGTTTTAAAGTTTATTCCATATTTGCATACCTACTGGGAGTCATCCGTTCAATTTTGCTCAGTTTTAGCTTTGTATGCGAACTGGGTGAAGTATAAACACGTTCAATAAATAAGACAGATAAAAAGGAACCGAATTCGGTTTTCATTAAAATTTGTTAAAATGATCAAGGTAACTTAGATCAACAATAACAAACTGAACAAAAATACAGCGATGAGGAAAATTTTTAAAAATAAACAGTAAAGATTTGAAAGGACTTTTGTGCTGTTTGAACATAATCCCCAAAACAAATACAAAATATATTTTATAAATTTAAAAAATACGATCCACTAGATATTGCTGTTAAGTTGAACACGAGCCAACTCAATAACACGATAGCCAATGCAACACAAAGAACGGAATCCACCGAAATGATCCGGTAATCCGAGTAACATATAATCGAATATCTGAGGGGGCTTAATGCACCAAATTAATGATCAGATTAATCCACAAAACTGTCTTCTCCATCGGTTGAAATTTGGACGAACCAATCTTGCAGCTATAACTTTTCGGATAAATTTTGAGCTTCATAATCCGAGATCGGAACTAATTTATGGAGTGCCCCATTTCCGTGTGACCTCTAAGTAAAATAACGCGGTGTACAATGGGGCTCATGTTATCGCAGGCAATCTGTAGGATCGCGGGAGGCGGATCGTTAACGCCGTTTCTTATGGGGCTGAATTACAACAGAGATTTATATTCAACTCTAATGATAATGGTAAATGTGGGCCAGTAAATAGAAAGAACCGATAACACTTTAATGATGGTAGATAGCTTGTGATAGGAATCTTGCTGTAACACAAACAATCCTAGCTTTGAGTCTAACTTACCTTTAAACTGTCTTCATAAAATATACAGAAAGGCCAAAATAGATCCAAAGTGTAGCAAGGTAGTAATAGCATTAGAAAACCTTTTAAAATAAGGCAAAACGCTTCGAGCTTGATTTGATGAAGTTCCTTTCATTTGCAAGTTACAGACAGAAGCACTTGATATCTAAGAAACAGTGAGTAACTAGTTCAAACAGGATCAAATTCAGTAATTTCCGAGCTTTGTGAAGAGTCTCGAGCGATCCAGGGTCCACTTGTAAGTTGTGCTCCCTTCACGAGCAGCCCATCAGGGAAGCACTCTTCAGCCGGTAAACTTTGGAAAGTCATCTAGTTTGTTCAGACAAATTTAAAGCCAAATAGAATTCAAAGAACTAAAAGAGGAGTGCTTGTCTATTTCAAAGCAATGTTTTTTTTTTGTTAAAGCACTCATTATTTTTAATAAATTCCCTAAGTTTATTTATTAACTCAGCTTAAACGTAGTTAAACATGTCATTGATTGGCAACTAATATACAACAAACACAAAACGCGGCAACCAAATGCTCCATGCAAATATTTACATATAAAACATTCATGTTGACGATTCCTACAAACATGATCAAAATTCCAGGTTTTAAAGAATTGATTTTGTATAAATTGGAATCAAAATGGGAGCCCTAGTGAAAATGAGGCAGTCGTAAAGTTTTATTAGTCGCTAATAAAGTAGAAGTTCCGCGATGGCACCGGCACGCGGAGTTCCGCTAGTAATTCGTTGTTCATATTCCGAGGCACGCGTCTGGAATGTTCATTACGAATTATTACCGCCACTCAGATTTGTGTGGGCTTACTTCCCTTTGATGACCTTTGACACTCTAATTTCTTGATTTTCGACGTTTGACTTGATTGAGCTTCGTTTGCTTTTAGAATTATATCTTGCCAACAAGAAATACGATGGGATGAGAACTCCCACTGGAATATAACAGTAATTTATTAAAATTCCATGTTTCTGTTTAACAACTAATGAAATTTTAGCTACAAAGTGAGCAGTAGGCTTTAGTCTGAAGCTTTTCAAGTGTAAACAATAGATTTAGGGCGCTGTAAAATTATTCTGAGAACTGATAATAAGGGATAACAGTTTGTTAGCATTCATAAGACGAACTAACATCTTCATAGTGTTTGTCAAACAATTTTGTTCATGTTAATGTTCTAATTATAACCCTGTGTTCATATCTACTTCAGTATTAAAAAAATTAATGAATAAAAGGATTCAAACATATATTTGCATTAGAATTGCTTTGAAACTCTATAAATACCACAAATAAATTTGTACAGTAATACGTAATGAGCAAAAAAATGGCTAAGATACCGAGTAGTAACTTTAGTACTATCACTACAAAATCTACATTCATGGAAGCTACGAGCGCAACCTAAAATATAAACATAGAGTTTAGTGAAACACGTTATCATGCCCGCCTACTTACATAAATCATTCTTGTTTAAATTACTCCGGTTGCAGGGTTTCAGGCGAGATTGTGCGCGATATTTCATCGGTGAAGCTAAACCTTATAGCGTTATAGCGGACACCACTTTACGTACGAGTCCCTAACCCATGCCTTGTGGACACGATATTAGGAATCCTGTCGGCTAAGTAGGTTATCTCCGCTGGTGGAGAGCTGATCCATTGGTGACATAACATCACGCTTGTTTGTCCCCGAGGTTTTAAGCAGAGGGGTTCCATAGTAAATAAATATCGCTAGACATTACATTACACAAAGCGCCATCTAGTGTCACACTTAGCAACAAGGCTTGTGTCGTGGACACCAGATAGTTTAGTTCATATACTACATAGAAACTTTTTTTTTGTAAATACATATATTTATTCGAATTATACTCGTATATAAAGGTAAGACCGCGGGTATTGTTTGCTAGTTATACATATAAACATCCATGACTCGGAAACAAATGCTTGTTTGATGAGCCATGCTCATAACACCGGAATTCGAACCTGAGATATAGTAAGTATAGCCACATTTCGTCAGTTATGTTTCAGGCGAACCTATATCAAATGGCCTGCAACTGGACCAAAGTTCAAACTTTTTGGCTGCTACACAGAAATATCTAAACCCCAATAACATTTTGCCCGACCAGGGAATAGAATGCAGGAGTACACAGTCCACCGCGAACAGCATTATGGTAATGTTATACTAACTAATATGTCTAAGTGCAAGAATTGCGCCAATTGCGAAAGGTTTAGAAGCTCTCAACAAATATCTTGAGTGCAGGTGAAGCGAATGAATTCCATCTGTGTACACATCTTCATCTTTATGGCGATATGGAATTGAATTCCTGAAGTAGTTGCTGAACTTCGTACCCTTCACTAAGCTCACTGTGGATGCCTGAGTGTGGTAGTTTAGTCGTTCGCAAAATAGTTCGAATACCTCAATACGTTTAATGGTTGGTCATAGTGTTATTTTGTAATGACACCTAATGGGTCACTTATAAATTTGTATGTCTTAATTATGACAAAACATAGCGCACCACCTAATTATGTAAACACCTATGTTTCACAAATAAACTGATTGATTGATTGATTGATTGTCACCAATTGAAACATTATAAATAATAATAAAGAAATCATTTTTTATTTCAAAAAGCCAAACACAATTCGTCCATCTCAATAAAAACATAAAAACGCCACTATATGAAGTACAGCACTTTACATTATTTGAGATAGAGTGAACGACTGTGTCTGTACTAGTATAAACCGTGTTACAGACACAGGCGCCTACCTCTTACATCTTACAGGTCATTGACAATTTGCTGCACTTTGTGGGAGTTTTTGTAACCATGAAAACTTCGTCCCACCCGTATATCTCTTCAGTATCATGATGCTTGCTACAGTGTCGAAATATCGGGAGCTCATAGAATCGAAAGAAATAACGGATGTAATCCCGTAAGTACTTTAAGTGTCATGAAGACTTAGTTTGACACAAATATTTAACACTTAGCAATTATTAAAAAAGAAAAAGTGAAAAATAACTTTAGCTTCTGAAGTCGGTGACGTTTGTATGATTGATTTAATTTTTTTGTCACCGACTTCAGAAGCTAAAGTTATTTAATCACTTTTTCTTTTTGAAGTCGGTTTTATTTTTTGCAAAAAAGTTTTTATTTTTCACTTTTTAGTGGTTCACATGGAAAGTGCATACCGTTACAATTACAACAACCCCAAACACGACTAGGATACGTCATTGTCTCATTATGGAGTTCCGTGACTCTTGGCTTCATCATCAGATCTGATGGTAGAATGGTTCTTATCAAACGCAAATGCTTCACTTGTTGTAGAAAATATAAAAATTGCTGTACGTTATCCTATAAAATTTGAAGAGTTCCCTCGATTTCGCCAAGATTCCATCATCAGATCCCGACTTGGCGACTATGGGACCAACTTGGAAGTATACCCTTTCAAATAAAAAAAGAATTTTTCAAATCGGTTTAGGCGTCTTCGAGTAATCGGGTAACATACATAAAAAAAAAAAAAAATACATACAGTCGAATAGAGAACCTCCTCCTTTTTGGAAGTCGGTTAAAAATTTCTGTAAGTAAGGAACGGGGGTGTGTGCTGCGGGTGTATGAGTGGACGTGTGTGTGTGTTTCATTTGTGTCAGAGTATAGGATAGATAATAAAGGAGCACTATGACAAGCAAGGAAACATTATGACTGCCAAGGTCTTGGATTCGATTTCTTGGTGGGACATAGTATCATCGGATTTCGCCAACTTAGTAGCCAGCACACCTCTGAATAACCCTTTGGGGTTTACAGTCGTGATGTTATATTTAAATACAAATTTAGATAATAATGGCCTCAGATATATATCAACGTTACAATAGAATACATTGTAATGTATTAGGGATTCTTTGTTCTAAAGTAATTCACGAATATAATCTACACAGACGCAGACGGTCTCCAAATAAAACGTTAGATTGTCGGCAATAAATAATTTTATTTTGATTTATACAAGGTGATTTGTTAAACGTACGCAATATTTTAGGGTCGTATAATATTGATACTGATATTGTTAACCTACGTCATCCGACTGCTGGACAAAGACCTCTCCCCCTGACTTCCAGTTGTTTCGATTAGAGGCCCATGTGGGTCACTGGTCTTGTCCAGCTCGCCTCACCATCTTTTACGAGGTCTCTCGCGACGCCTACTGGCTACGTCAGGGCTCCAGAAAGTGGCTATTTTGGTCCACAGCTCATTGGACACGACAGACGTGGTGAGTCCAGTCCCACTTCGTCTAAGCATCTTTATGAGCGAGCAACGTCAGTAAAAATGAAGACAACAGCAGATGTTTTAAATCATAGTACCATAGAAAACGCCTCTCACTTGAAGTATTGCCCACGTATAATATAACTCTGTATAATAAATCGTATATTTAAATTGCCAAGTGCCTCGTCAAAATTGGAAATAAAAACTACAACGAATGTAAATTCTTTAGAATAACTTATTTAAGCTTTATGGAAACTTATTGTTAAATGAAGAATAATCTAGAACTGCTGTAGTATTATTTTTTATGTTTGAAATAATGGTTATAAACGCTACGTAGGCCTTTCCCGAAAATTTAAGTAGGGAACTATTATACCGTATAAAACTCAGCCTCCGAGCTACTACTGGAAAATTCCTAGTAGAAAATACCCAATAGTACGAGTACTTTGCTAGATCTCGGAATCAAACCCACCCCTCATGGCCAGCAACTTGTGACTGATTGTCTTTATAAATGCCATTAAAAGCATCCCAGTTCTACTAGAGCTTGTGGCATTGTCATCGGAGACAAAGTTGTCACTTCCTCACAAACGGCCGGTCAGATGTGTGACGCGCTTCCGCCGTGGACTCGCCGCCATTATTAGCCTCGTCGCTCGTTTCCGCCACTTCCGGTTAGACAGTCAGACAACTAACAACGGTAATCCTATACGGAAGGGTCAAAGAACACATAGCAGCGGTCAAAAATCGACAAACAAACAAGTCTGCTATAGCGGAGCATGTGATAGACTCAGGACCCAACCACTGGATGGAGTTACACAACCCAAAAATCCTTGCCAATGAGAAGCACTACTATAAGAGAATGGTTCGGGAAGCGATTGAGATCAAGAAGTACCCTAATTTCAATCGCAAAGACGGCTTCAAACTCTCTTCAGCTTGAAATCCAGTGATCACTAAGTGTACTCGTCAAGTGAAATCGCCTCAGTATACGGACACGGTTAGTGTAGTGTGCTGTCCTAGTGTGAACCGGCCCTAATTAACATTTATGAAGATCAAGTGAGGGTAGTTGAATAAACACCTTCACTTTGCTGTGGCGGTACCTCCACACTTCAGTCTCCCCGCGACCACGGCTGGTGCAATCCGGTCGAAACGTCGGGCTTAAATTAAAGGTAAATTCGCGATAAATACCCGTTTTTATATGTTTTATGATCTATACGGATTAGTTGAACACCACGACTTGTTCCTAGGGGTCATTTTAGAAAGTTAGAATTATTTCCTTGATCGATTGTTGATTAATTTTATACTCTCGCTCATAACAATCGATATACGAACTTATGGAACCAGAATATATATAGAAAAGCTTAATTATTTTGATCCTGTAAGCTGAGTCCATAAATATCATACACGATATATCAAACACAAAAATGGACACTCCATTTCCCATTATCTTTTATGAAGTGAACTCAGCGTCGGTTTGGTCCACAAGGCAAACACCACACAACTAGTTAGATTCCAGTGTTAAACTCGTTAACGAGCACGCTCACAATCTTTGTTCACGAACGCGCAAAACTCAATAATGTGTCCCGAGGTCCCACTGTTTCACGGCGGCCATTATTTCCCGATACGACGAAAATTTTCAATTTAAGTCCGAACAGTTTAATACCTGAGGAGCAAAGCTTTGTGTTCAGAACAATGGCGTGGATTATTGTAGCGTAGCTGAGTCGAACCGGGCCATACATGCCGCCTTGTATGAAACCAATTAAATCAATAGTTATTGCGTAAGTTCTACTAGTTGGGGTTAGATAATACGTTAGGGAAGTCCTTAAGTAGAACGGTGTCGAAGATTCTCGAAGATATTGTAATAATGGTAAGGAAACTGTTGTGTAAGGTTTCAGATTTTGCGAATACTGAAATCCTGATCTCCGATGTGTGCTATTCGTATTGATTGTGATGTGGGTCGTGTAACAAGGTTATGACAATAATTATGAAACATTCACTAGAGACCGGATTGGGTGCAAACTTAAAATCGTCAAAATATGCTTGATGCATTTTTCATCATAAATATGCTCTAAATATGAAATTAAATTAAACACTACAAATTGTTTTGTTTTCAATTCATTACATTTTTTAGAAAACCCAGCACTGTTCCAAATTTTGCAATTAGTAAGATATAGATGGAAACATACACATACACAACATAAACATGCACGTTATGCCGATTTAGCTTAAAACATGCAATCTATAAAAACCACCTTAGATTTGCAATTGCAAATATGTAAACGTTTGCATACAATATCGAAATGTAAAAATAAAAACCATCATTATCTCGTATAAAATTCCAGAACCGCTAAAATAATGCAAAGCCTTACAATTAAAACGCTAAATTAAAAACCAGATTAGGACGGCAGTTATTCGGCGAGCCCTAATTCCGACCACGGTCGGCAGGTATCAAATCGCGCGTCACTAGCAATCAACGAGGCTCATTATTTTGAGCAAACAGGCGAGGAATCTGCACATTACGGGATTTATTGCGAACCCCTGGTTAAAGTTAAGACTCAGAGAACAAAGGACTAACCTACATACTATAATATACCTTGTTAAAAGTGTGGCAGTACACTTATGTTTTGAGAGCTTACAAGTGTGACGTTATGTTAAATATGCACCATACACTAATAGAATTGTCTAGTAATAATCCAAGTAAGAACGTACCGTTGAAGAGATTTCAATGAATTACCACGACCGGGCTCAAGTTTATTTCAATGAGTAACTTTAGCTGCAAGTTCTGTTTATTTCACTCTCAACTTGGTCCTCATCCCTCTGAGCAACGTTGATGAATAGAGTATCAAGGGGCTTCCGAGAGACGTACATTGAACAAGAATGTCTAAGATTTCACTGTTACCTTACGCTAGCAAGCTATAAGCACATACGACGATATTTTACTTCAATTTTCTTTGTAGAAATTCAAGTTTTCCCAAGCAATAAGTTAGTACTTTTAGTTAACTAAATTTGACAAAAATATTAACTGCTATAGCTACAAATAAATTGTAACCGTCACACTAATAAATTCTAAACAACAAACTCTACTGAATGGCTGGGAGGAGTTACATTACTGATTATATTAGAGTGGGTGATCCGCCCAGCCACTAGAGCCCGCAATGAATGTGCGCCCGTGAGTAATGAACACTGAATAATGAACAATGCGATACCGGCCAAACAACACGACATAACTCACGCAAACCTAATTCAATACAGAACACGCTTATTGAAACATTACCCCCGAATATATTATTAATTGTGAACTAGTTTTTGACGCAATGAACAATGTTCTTCATCCCATTGATGACCGGATTGAATTATGTTCTGAAAGTGTGATTTATCACAGTAATGAGAAGAGGAGATTGTGATCGGTCGGATATAATGGCAAACGTAAATTATGATTTTAATAGGTTTAACTTATTAGGGATAAAGCTATTGTAACACTGAATAATTACTGTGATCAATCATGTTTGGGGATATTGAACAGTAATTTCGATTTGCGAATTGGTGTCACCAAAATTATTATAGTGGCATAGTTACTTCCAATTATAATAATAGTAGAAGCTAAATAAAACACGTGAATGCGTACTTGAGTAATAAATCCCCGCCACCGGCGGCGGTGGTGGTGGCGGCGCGGCGCCACCTCACCAACACCACGGGCGGCGCGGCGGCACACCTAAGAGTTTCTCGTTCTGCGTTAATTCCACTAAGTCTCGCGTTTTCCAATTAAACTTTGTACTGAACGCGAATATTTTAAATTAGCTAGCCTACAGCCGCCTAGCTGGGACCGGCTTTTGAGTGAAAAATAGAGATTAAACCCGCCTCTGTGTCACTAGGAAATAGCTCGAGAAAGACTCACTGCTTCGTAATGAGGAAATTCCAAATATTTGGATTATAAATGAGTAGTGTCATAGTCTGTAATTAAGTAATTAAAACAAGGAGCAATATTGAACGTCGTGTCGTTGATGAAGACCCTAATATTAATGAGGGTATAATGTCAGACTAGGTAGCGGTCGCTGGTGAATAAATTTAGTCTAACACGAAAGTGACTGAAATCATGCTCAAAGATAAAATTCTACTTCAATGTGTTGGAGGCACAGAGAGCGGTAATATATTAAAACTTTATATCTAGGTACGTAAGGCTGTGTTCCCGTTACAAGTGGCGCTTGATAGCTAATCACGTTAGGAGCAGTTCTATTGGCAGGAGGTTCACAATTATCTACTTGGGGAACTGTTTAATTTAAAGCCGATAATACTGTTATGAGAGACGTTCGAGTCTCAGGCGCGGAACTAACGAAGTTGCCAATCTACGAGTAAGTACCTGGAATAGCCAACGACAAATTGGCGATTTATTTGATTGTCCTGTTATATAGTCCTAGGATTTTGAAACTTGTGACTAGGAAGAGTATAAAAGGGAGTTATGCATCTTATGGAGCAAAAACTGTTTTCGTAATAATTATCAGAGTGAAAACGAATATTTTGCTAACTTAAACAAGTAATCAATCAAGGCAAAATCAATTTTGGAAACTCAAACTAAAGGGCTATATTTTATTGTTGATTGTTCAGACAGCTTTCTACTAGTTTGAATTAGTTATATTTTGATTTGATATAATTGCCTACCGAGATAACAACGGGTATTGGTAGTTACAGGTAAAACATCTTCCTATAAATCATTGTCATCTGTCTAGACTTTTCTCATCTATATTGGGGTCGGCTTTTACTACAACTGGTTGCAGCTGAATACTATAACATGGAGCGACTGCCTATCTAAGTTCCACGACCCATGTATTTCCCTAAATATAATTTTAATTAGATTCTTAGAGCTCTCCATTAATAATTGTTTGTGAGAATTCAACAAAAAATAAAGAACTTGTTAGACATAATATTTTAGTTTTTCCCAAAACAAATAGAAACTCTTTCATAAACTGTTAAACTTTTAACGATTGACAAGAGCGTTTGGTGTGGCGTGTGATTCGCGGATTAGTGACGTCACGGTCGCCATGGCAACGCAGCGCCTCACCGAAGCCAATTTGTTCGGCCACCCGCGAACAAACCATCGCTCGTTCAATGAATGTACGAGAAATAAATAGTTTTTATGATTATCGTTATTGCAACCATGGGAAAGGATTGGGGAAGAGTAGGAAAGTGTGAGGTAGTGTTTTGAATGTTTATTTTACTTTAATCATAAAAAAAAAACTTAGAATTAAATGTCTTCTTAAATGATAAAAGAATTATGAATGATCTACTTTATTTTTTTATAGTTGACACAAATTTTATAGAAGTCAAATCGTCACCGTCCTTTTGTTTGCGCTTTGTCAAAGGCATTATAATTATAGTAGATAACTACATTGCCAATATTTTCACAATCCATATCTCATGTAGAAGTGCCATCCCCTATCCGTGTCACCACTAGTCCACCTCCGGAGCCCTCAGCTCTCCAGCGGAAGAGCAGCGCTTACCCGCACTTCCGGCTCACCGTCACTCGATACAAGGGCCGCTTAATACGATATCCTGAATAAATAAGATTAATGTGCCTTCCTGTGAGCTGTGAGCTGTGGGGAGAAATAATAACTCTGTGTAAGCCGAGGATGTGTGACGTCATAATTACCTCGTAAAGTGTTTGCATGGGGTTTGACTTTCACCCTATCAACTGCCTTTTCTCAACTGTGTTGGGTTTTCTCTTTGTTCACATTTGCGGTTTTCAGAGTTTCATATTCAAGTATTTTCTCATGTTCATAAATAAGTAATTAGAGGAAGAGTTAAAAATAGATTTGTATTACATTGGAACTTTTCATTTTTATGTTTATTATTATTAGATTGGGTTGACTGTAATGAGTTCCTAAAATTAATGTAATCACCGTAAGCTTTACTATAAAGTTGTTCATACGTTGTAAGTTAGCCAGTGTGTATTTTAATTGATTACCTAATACATTCGAAAAAAAACCTTTTTGTCCGTTCACTGCGGTTTATTGTGCGTAACTCAATCAGCTAAGCTCTGGAACAAAACAGTGCGAGGCAGCGATACGGGTCGTAATGTAGCATTCAAAACAAAAGCCAATTCATTTTTATGGAACACGTATTGAGCGGCGATCGATGTTACGCCCAAAATAGACGCATTTAGATGCGTCTAGCGGTAGTCATAAATATGTGCCGTAGTTAGAAATATTATGTGTCTATGATACATTGTAGCAGACACAGAACAGATAAAAGCGGTTAGAAGGGCCTTGTGGGCGGGGCAGGCGCGCCGCTCATATAAGTAAACGCTCATATGTCAATCGATTGCTCATTTGTCACCGTAACATGTATGTGTAAGTGCACAGTTTAACAAGGAACGGCCACTTTTGGGAGTTGTATAATTATATTTTACTATCCTCAGTTGAACTTGGATTAGCAATAGTTTAAGTTGTCTGTTATACGGTTAAAGGATAACCAACGGGAGCCTGTTACTAAGCCTTCACTGTTCGTGCGTCTCTCAGCGTCAGCGAGCTGTGTCTCATGATCCGTTGCCGCTATAACAACAAATCATCATCACCATCATCTGCCTAGCCTTTTCCCAACTTTGTTGGGGTCGGCTTCCTTTCTAACCGGATGCAGCTGAATACCAGTATTTTACACGGAGCGACTGCCTATCTGACCTCCACAACCCAGTTAATACTGGGCAATACGATACCATTTAGCAAGACTGGTTGTCAGACTTTTTGGGCCACAGACTACCTGTAACGACTACCAAAGATGGACAAATGACATCCGGGACCAACAGCTTAACGTGCTTTCCGAGGCACGGAGAACACTCGGTATGTAAAGTTGGTTACCCATCCACAGACCAACCTAGGCAACCCTAAAGATCGGCCCGAGCGGCTGTTATAATATAACAACAAATATTAAAAAAATATTTTTTGAAAATGCTACATACAATTATAAATTAAAATAAACTAAACTAACTAAAACTATAAATATAAATTAAAAAATATTGGGCTCTCCTACTACCATGGCACGGAACCCTTCATGTGCGAGTTCGACTCGCACTTGGCCGGTTTTCCGTAAATTAATGATCAATAAAACTTTTCAAACTACATTTAAAACAAGTTTATCATGCACCGAAAATACCTAATACCCAATTTAACAAACCATATATCTATCTAATTCACTGCGATAAAAACACCGCCAGCCTAAACCTGGTCCACTTCACAAGCTTCGTAAATAAGTCGTGTCACACCCGAACTGCTTGTTTAATTATTACAACGGTATAAGGTTGACATCCGCTTGGAAACGCGTGTTGACGCGTGTGGCAGAAGTCACGTGCAAACTGTATCGGTGACCATACTTAATGATAATTCAGGATATTTGCTGATTGCACCACACGTAGTGGATATTGTCCTCCTATTCCTACGGATTGACTTCGATGAGTTCTTTTTAAATGATTGTGTGAAAGAAGTTCGTAGGAAATCCTCCCTCTTGTTACATAAAGATAATTTGAGGTTGGATACAATTTCGTTTTGTTCTAAAATTCTGTTTGTCAGAAATCGAAGTCAAATTGGAAATTTCAAAATAAAAAATCACAATAGTACTTTTCTTTCCAGTTTGTTTTACACTAAAACAATTTATGTAATTGTTTTAAGATTTTTATCACTTCATCATTTTATCAAACAAAAATAAAAAAAATATGATTAGAATATTTGTACGCCGTTGACGGCAAGAGTACTCATTTTATAAATATTGACATCTGTACTTTTGTTACCTATGTTCTACAAATAAAAATATTTAAATTTTAATTTGAAAAGAGATTACTCATTATTTGCCAGAATTGCTCAATACATACAGTTTTCTTAGAATTTCAGATGAAATTAAATTGCTTCGCCATTTTATTGACTAGTTGGAAACCAAAGACGTCTGTCATAATTATCATGTACCCAGAAGGCGAGGCGGGAGACTGTCTGCCGATAACGAACTTTCTATTTTTGTTGTTTTATACTTGGCGGACTATTTTAGCAAAGGTGTCAATTTAGAAGTTCTTTTTTTCTCGTTCAATATAATTTTAATGGTAGGATCTTCAAAAAACATACATAAATGCTCTGTTACAGCGGGTGTGATTAAAATAATTGCACGTGCGCCCAATCCGTGATTCATGTGTGTCGTAAGTCACGGCACTGTATCGCTATTCGCCACCTGCCTTCATTAGCTAGATCACGGTTCACACATCGAACAAGTCATGCTTTATCGACTAATGCACCATAATTCTATTATAACACTATTTTGCATTCGGAATGAGAACAGTCGATTTCTAAAGATTAACTTTACTTGTACTTCAAGATTAAGTTTTTAAAGTTATAAAGAAGATAGTTATTCGGTAGGCGTAACTACATATAATTAAATTTAAAGAAAACTAATCTGCAAAAGAACGCATACATTGTACTGAAAGCATGCGTAAGATGAAACGCACGTGCGCACTGTACGTGCGACTGAGAAGCAGAAACACTCACTCTTAAAAGTAGATCGTGTCGGTCGGTGCGCGCCGCTGGTAACCCTTCGGAACCCGCCGCGCGCTGAAGCGTTGAAAAACGCCAAAATTCGCCAGAAATGAACCAACGAACGGTGAAATTACGGACGCGGACGAGTTTGTTCGCGAGAAAAAATAACCCCCAAAACGGGCGAAGCAATTTGTCTTAAGTGGCTAAAACAGTGAAATATTCGGGAACTTTTAAAGCGTATTAAAGTTTAGCCGGACCTTTTGTAGATGTGAGGAGCGATAGGGACGGGACGGTTAGCCACGATTTTCCAGAGGTGATGACGCGTTTCTACGCCTCGTTTTTAATTAATACGAAAAGTTAGTCGTCCGGCGGCGGGGCCCGGGGGCCGGGGCCCGGGGGCCGGGGCCCGCCTTATTGTGCGCTTTAATTATATAAATACACGGCTCCTAATGAACAAGAGGCGACACCTCAGCGCGCCGCGTCTCTTAATTCCGCCGAGGGTAACTTTTATAAATACGGGAAATATGGAATCATAAAGTTAGACAATGAGCTCGTTATGCGAATGAAATATTTCTGACTTGAATAAATTAAAAGGGACCGTGGAAAGCGGCTTAGAAGTGTGTTTACCGTGATAGCAGCTCGACGCTCGACGCTCGACGCTCGTGTTACCGACTGTTTTTTCCTAAATTGTTTTATTGCGTATTCATTTCACGGCATAAATTAGTGTCGAGTTCCTCCATTCGTCACCGCGCTCGTCATAATTTACAGTTATTACATTCAGGAGCTGTTTATCAGTCTGCGCAGATGTGCGCAACCATAACTATTTAAAATGTAAATGTAGACGCCGCGCCGCGCGCAAAAATATATGTTGTGAAGTTAGCGGATAGAATGCTAAGTTGGTATAATAGTTTTAACTAAGTAAACGAAACTTGACGGCATTCCATTACGGAGCTTATTTGCGGAGGTAGCGAGTAGCGACTTGTCGCGGCCGCGTCGCGAGTCGCAGTCGCGTGTCGCGCCGAGACACGCCATGAATTAATTATGGCGCGCAGCTCTTGTTTCTTCCGACATGGAGTTTTGTCGCGCGAGCTAAACTTGTGCACTTAGTGGCACAGATTCGGCGATGTAAATAAAACATGCGCCGGAACTTTTAGTATTTATGGCTGCCCGAATTTCGCGGATAAACAAGAGTTTGTTGGAGTTAAATAATAACAGCTATTTTTGTGTTTACAATATGTAAGGGCTGCTCGTGCTCGCTGCTCGTGCCTACTTCATTTGTAATTCAATAAAAGTTTGAATGGAAAAGGTCTACCTTATTTTGTGTTCAAATAACAATATGATTTATTAGATATTTGACTTCTTTTCTTTTACCAACCAACGGAAGTCTCACAAAATTATTAACTAGTAGAAACTTGTTTCCTCACTCAGCCCGCTCCCGCTTCCGCCTCCGCCCCCGCCCCGGCCCCCGTCGCGCGCCGTCCACGCATCTCCCTAGTGTCGGGTACTACTTACATACAACACCAAGGCGGGGTCGCTCTTACAAATTGCTTAACCCGTACTGTGTCACTAATCGCATGTCTGTCGCGAGTAACTTGTTACCTGCCATGGCTAACTGCTAAATTAAATATGGCGGCTTTTTCACGTACATTGCAAATTCTAGAATAGTACTCGAAACAGAAATCATTTATTTTCTTTTTGTGTACATGTTTGTAAAATATGTACATTTAAAATAATACAAATAATATGGTTTAGTTGTGTAAACTAGTATAATTTTTTTAAAATACAGCCAATTACATTTAAAACATAGATGGGATAAAGCGAACAACATCATATTCTATTGAAATAACGGTCTGGTTAGTGTGCGTACAACGGTAACATATCAAAGTTGTCAACTAAGTAATTTCGCTTTAAAACGTCGTTCATGGTTCATTTCTATGATTTTTATTTGATAGATTCTTTACAGTGTATCAAAGTTACACTAGAGCGCCAAAACAAATTAATCAGCTGACACATACACTCGTGTTAATTATTACTGTGACTGGTTTACAGTAAATAACGCCTGCAAACCAAATCACTAGTATTTGATGATCGTATACAGCGTGCCTGTCCATCTGTGTATTTAGTAGCCCTAAACAGATAAAAATAAGAAAGGGAGTGAGTACGGAGATAAAGATTTAAAGAATAGTATGGAAGAAGAACACATTGACAGGAAATGACAGAACAGATGACAAAAAGTACAAAGAGGAAGTTTAACAAGTAAGTAGATTTATTCGTAAGAATGTAGGTGAGCTAATAAGGTTCGTGTTACTAATGAAAAAACAGTCGTACTGCCGCTAATTAGCACGCAAGTGAGTAATTTATATGCGGCCGTGTAGTGTGATCAGTGTAATCATGGTGTTAACACTGGTAGGCAAATGTTACACAAGGTACTGTGCTGCTAACGTAAGGCGTTTTGGAAGCATTGTTGTTTTTTTCAGGCAAAAGTTTTCACAGCCGTAGTATGATCAGCACAATAATGTCTTTTTCTCAGGTCAAACTGAAACGAACATAATACCTATATAATGGAAGCAGCTCCAGACAGCGGATTCCCTAGTCAGTGCCCGTTGTCCGCAGATGGTCCACAATTCGTTCCTACCGGTTTAATTGGACCTTAACAACATTCTGTCCATATAATTATCATCATAATCATCAGCCTATTAATATTCCCACTGCTGGGACACAGGCCTCCTCTCTATGAGAGGGAATGGCCTATGATTCACCACGCGAACCAAGTGCGGTTTGGTAGATGTCACATGTCTTCGAAGTTTTGGTTCTAGAACATGCCGGTTTCCTCACGATGTTTTCCTTCATCGTTTTGAGAGCTGTGTTGATGAAATAAATTACACAAAAAAATGCGCCTGTCTGGGTTTGAACCCACGACTTAATATTGTTCGTAAGTCGGGGCCACCACCACTGGGCCACCGCTGCTCATAATTATAATCTATTCTATTATCACACTAATGCTTCGTTGATACTTCAAATACAGAAAAAGTCCGATGTCAAGCCCGATCGCGTTTGTCCCAACCATCCATAAACAAAACAAGCCCTAACTACCCTACTTTTAAGTTTTACGCCAACTTTTGCATCGTACAGCTGATAAGAACACTTTCTTTTGAAAATAGTTTCTTTGAAGGAAAGATTGTGTCTAGAATTTTGAGCAGACTGGTTTATGAGAAAAGTCAAGGTAGTTTTCTTTTTTGATGATGTTGTAGTTTTTAACCGACTTCCAAAAAGGAGGAGGTTCTCTATTCGACTGTATGTAATTTTTTTTTTTTTTTTTTATGTATGTTCACCGATTACTCGAAGACGCCTGAACCGATTTGAAAAATTCTTTTTTTGTTTGAAAGGGTATACTTCCAAGTTGGTCCCATAGTCGCCAAGTCGGGATCTGATGATGGAATCTTGGCGAAATCGAGGGAACTCTTCAAATTTTATAGGATAACGTACAGCAATTTTGGTATTTTCTACAACAAGTGAAGCATTTGCGTTTGATAAGAACCATTCTACCATCAGATCTGATGATGAAGCCAAGAGTCACGGAACTCCATAATGAGACAATGTATCCTAGTCGTGTTTGGGCTTTTTGTAATTGTAACGGTATGCACTTTCCATGTGAACCACTAAAAAGTGAAAAATAAAAACTTTTTTGCAAAAAATAAAACCGACTTCAAAAAGAAAAAGTGAAAAATAACTTTAGCTTCTGAAGTCGGTGACAAAAAGATTAAATCAATCATACAAACGTCACCGACTTCAGAAGCTAAAGTTATTTTTCACTTTTTCTTTTTGAAGTCGGTTTTATTTTTTGCAAAAAAGTTTTTATTAACTAACTGGAATGTTGTGTTTCTTTTTTGTTTAGAACAAATATTATAAATTAGTCTAGACAAGAGTTTATGATAAACGTTATAAACTAAATGACTAAGTTCAGCAATTAGCTAAACGATCATGAAATTATAAATTATTTTCTTGGAGGTCAATATCTAACTTGCAGTCAAAATCGGTAAAAAAACAGTGGACTTTTAGGTCACTTACTGCTTACACAGGGTTATTGACACCAACAACCTCGCGGGAGTAGATTAGTAACATCATAAACAACAGCATTTGTTCTACGACTTTTCCGAAAACTGACAAAAAAAATCAACTCTCCATACATAATTATGTCCGAACAGCTGATCGAGTTTTGTATAAAAAGCCGTTTTTTTGCCTATTTTTGAAAAATTTGAAGAAAAAATGTGTTGTATGAGTTGAGAGTAGTAGTTGTTGTTGTTGAGTTTGTTGGTGTTTGACAAATAACCCTGTATACCGAGTTTTGAAAAAGTATAATTTTCATTTTATTTTCAGAAGACAAGCTGTTGCATAAATCAAAATCCACACATGTACCTATAACTACGTCATGGCTTATAGGAAATGAGCGTTAAGAAAAACTTCAGCGGTTTGATTTCAAATATACGTTATTCGTTTATTATTGAAATATAATCGACTCACAAGGAAGGTATACCTCCTAGCACAGTGTAGATAGGACTGAGAAGTGACTAAAGGCAAGCAACGCTTTTATAACATTCGTTTAGTGAACGAATGATAGTGTTGCCAGTATAAAGAAGATTAAAGATTAATTTTTGCTGTATTAAAAACGACTAAATTCCAACAGGCTTAGCTGTAAACACAAACACTTCTCTCTAAGTGACGTACCTGTACAGTGGTATCCCGGCGTCATCCCTGAACCAGAACACCATGTAGACCTTGTCGTTGGCGGCAGTTCCGAGGTCGCAAGGGAACTGCGCCACCATGCCCTCCACTGCCTGCACGTCCACTGTCCTGACACCCGCTGCGGACAACGACAAAGACAATTAGAGCTTTAATGATGGAGCCTAAGGATTGTGGAATAATGTAAACTAAATATTATTGTTGATGTTGATAAGTCCTTAAAAAATTGTATCATTCTGGCCTGAAAAGTTGGTATAAAAGGTGCTCTTAGTATTTAAAATTGTAATATTTAAAGTTGTTTATAAAATAAACAAAGTAAAGACTCGTCTCTTGGAATCTAATAAATGTACTCATTTCAGATTTTTAAACGTCCAGAGAAACTAACCGTCCGTAGTACCTAAATCCCCATGCATTCCTTGAGCGGCGAGTCTAATAGATTGTCTGCATTCTATGTGGAGCGTACCTACAACTCGGAGAACATGAGTCCCTACTCATAGCTGACTGGATTTTTATTGGAAAGCAATGTTGAACTGCAGAGACTATGTAAACGTAAATCAAGATACCAAATTGAAGCCGAGAAGTCTTCAATTGAACGTGGTATGCAGATCTTATTTGATCTTAGGGCCGTGATCACAACCGTGAAGGATGCGTTATGCGACATACGCACGAGACACTCGCTACATTCATGTGAGTTCCGTCAGTCGTTCCATATGTCGCGTCGCGGTGACGTGGCGTGCTATCGTAACACATTTGTCGCCTGAGCTCGTGGCCAGTGGGTAAACATTTTGTAAAAACTCCCGAAATCTGCCCACTTGCCGAAAATGTTCTCGGCCCAAGATCTAATCAAGGCACACATGACTTTGGAGAGCATATCATCTGGTTATAGTTATAGCAGCTCGAACGGGTCCCGAGAGCGAGCGGCAACAGTACAATAATGTACACTCCCCGAGAGTCCATTAGTATGATAACGAGATACGGAAGTCGACGGAGATCCAAGTTCGGAGCCCCGGGATTCGGAGAACTTGGCTCAACATTCGCACAATTATACAACCTTGTATGTATATGACGTATTATAGCTGTGACGAGTATGTGTATGAGATTTGGAGACAAAGCCAAGTCTTGGCATCGACTGTTGACGAGAGGTTTCTTGATTTGCCAGAACGACACCAATATCATTTATGAATTGGCTTACTTTTCAAACGTCATTTATTTCAGTTTTGGACCTCAAAGCGATTATAACAAATGTCAAAAAATAATAATCAACATGAAAGTAATTAATTTCACTCAACTAAAATTCTCTATTCCGACAAAATATTTTCAAAGTCCCTTAATTAGAACAGGAAGGATCCCAAATTGCTTCAACGCCTTCCGAAGGACCAACTACGGGTACCGTAGCTCCCGTGGCACCTGCCAAATAAATCACTGGTCCTTTCGCCAGACGTTATAATTTAAACTCGCTGGGTCGCAGTCCTTTCGTTCACTTGTACATCTGCGCCGGTATTATCCGCCGGTGTGTTAAATCCATTCAGGGTAATCCTACGTAACCCATTGTGCCAGAACTCCACAGACACTAGACGCTTTGTATACCTAGGTTATTAATTATGTCCCCGGCATCTGTTTAGCCTGTCTGTCTAGCCGATCCATTCAGACAAACTTACGGGGGATTGTTCAAATCTTTTGTCTCTATTATTCAGTTGCAAACGGTTCGGTATTGTTTTACAAAGAGTGATGCACGTGCCGGGGTCGGTTTGTTCGTTTTATTTGCGTTTTATGAAAGTGTTTGTGAGAGATTTGTTGAAGCACGTTTTTGCGGGAAGTAATCGTTTAAATAATGGCTTTGATAAATTTTGCATTAGAGCGTCGCACGCTACCTAGGCTGTTGACACATTGTCGGAACCACTCGTATATATTATGCAAATAATGCAGATAGCATTTGTATGACATGTTCACTTTTTCGTCGATTATTATATTTTGAAACTGTTGTACTGCGGTACCAATTATAGCACTTACCTATTTTCAACCGACTTCCAAAAGAGGAGATTCTCAATTCGTCTGAATTTTTTTTTTTTTTTGTTTGTTACCTCAGAACTTTCGACTGAGTGAACCGATTTGGTTATGTTTCTTTTTTATTTGAAAGCTGGTGCTTCCCATGTGGTCCCATTTTAATTTCCTGAAGATCTGATGCTGATCTTCGGAGATATAAATGGAACTCTTCAAAAATACACGGCAAAGCTGCAGTGATTGCTGCAAACGCTTGGTTGTTTATACAATATCATGACGTAACATCACGCCTGTATGCTCTGAGGGGGTACTCAGAAGTGTATAATACACCCAGATTTCGACAGTTAGGTGTGTTAAGTTCCATTTATTGGGGATAAGCCAAGTCCTATTACCGTGAAATGTATTGTTTTATTTTATTTTATTGGAAAAGATGTACTTCAAGGGTACATTGACGAGAATTTGGTTAGGTTCTGATTACTTCTGATTATGGGATCCATGACAAAGGAACGGAACTCTTAAATTCATAGGAGCAAATTAACGATACTCGGCCGAATCTTATATAGGCTATCCGGATATTTGAGTCACCTACCATAACGTCGTTATTAACAGACTTCAAAAATAAGGAGGTTCTCAATTCAATGTTCTCCGATTACTCGAAGATGGCTGGACCGATTTTGTTTTTTTTAATTTGTTTGAAAGAGTATACTTCCCAGGTTGTCCCATAATCATCAAATCAGGATCTGATGATGGAATCCTGGAGAAATAGAGAGAACTCATCACATTTTATAGGCACACTAGAAGCGATTTGGGTAGTTTTAGGAAGTGTACTTAGTTCTTAGTTTACTTTCTCGAAGTGACCCCATTTCAAGTTGATGATCTGATGAAGAACTTCGGAGATAGGCAACGGAATTCCCCAATAAATGATAGCAAATGTACTGGGATTACTGAAATCTCATATCTTTCTATTGTTTACACCAGTTCATAGCAGGAAATCACGCCGGTACGCTGTGAAGGGGTAAGCACATGTGAACCACTAAAAAGTGAAAAATGAAAACTTTTTTACAAAAAATAAAACCGACTTCAGAGAAAACAAAAAAGTGAAAAATAACTTTAGCTTCAGAAGTCGGTGACAAAACAAACTAAATCAATCAAACAAAGGTCAAGTTTATTTTTGAAGTCGGGTTTATTTTTTGTAAAAAAGTTTTTATAATCTCAATCATAACCAAACTTTGTTACTAGTAGCATTGGTAAGAAATGAGATACTAAACATGTAAGTCCACTTCACACGTTATTTGTTACAAGACATCCCGCGTCAGTTTGTGACTGCAGCTCACAGGGCTGATGCTCACGATACGAATAACATTAATACTTACTGTATTGTACCAAGTAATATTATGTATCTGTCATGTTCATGTCAGTCACGTCGCTATCTCCGGGTTAATAGGGCTCCGCTGTAGCGTCGATAATTCGGAAGATACATGGCATTACTTGAAGTGTTTTCGTACTTGTATTGTAATGTTATTCAATGATTGTTGTGTTCCTTGAGATTACTGCTACGAGTGCGTGGCTTCAACGAAGATAACTGTGATTTTGCGGGTATGTGAAGTTGTCCTTATAGGCTTATTTGCCTGTTACAAAAAGATTTAGATAAACTAAGGATAGGCGAGACTACACGTACAAAATCATAATCTACCAGTAAAAGGAAAGTGGGTATTGTCGGTGTAGCCTGTCAAGTTTGGTAATTGCGTAATTTAGCTTAAAATGTCACTTAGTTATTTGATAGGCCCTCTATAATCCGATGTCCCTCCGTATGACTTGAAGTTTTTGTGGAAGTGCTGGTTAAATTAATGCAGTTTCTTTTAACGTTAGTAACGTTGTAACGAACGTTCCTGTTATGTTCGTTATAAACGTTGTAACGGAGTATGCAATTAAATAAAAATAACGCTTACGTAGACAACTTTCTTTTGTTTTGCACTCTGCGTAAAATCAATAACAGGCGTCATTATGTTAGTACAGACTACTGTGAAGTACAAATTCGGCGATCACTCACTAGAGTGATCGCCGAATTTGTACTTCTAATGTGGAGGCTCCAGCATTGTCACCGGCGGCGGTACATCACCTGGCCCCACGCGCGGCGGCTTCTCGAGATGAATGATTTTTTAATCACCGCCATCGGAGCAGCCGCCGCGGCCATTTGTATAATTTGTTTTACACGCCTGACGCGTCACGCACAAATGGCCCATAATAGAGTGTAATTGATTCAGACGGATTCCGGAAATATTGTAGTGTGGCTTTATGATTAGTGTTGTTACGAATCCGTCTAACTGTCACGGAATAATTACGGGCTGACTGCGGATTTATCTTATAACTTCCGGTGTCCAGAGCCGCGTCCGCAATTTATCAGTACCGGTTCAACCGATTGAAAAAGTAAGTGAGTCGTTTGGTTTTCATGAAAATCAGACCAATGTTTAAATAATAAATAAATACCAATGTATATTATTTTGTAATCCGCATAAATGATTAAATTACATAAAACGAATTGCCACAAAAACAGTTAATAATGTTTCAACGTGGTTCTTTGCCACGTTTGTCGACTATTGACAAATTTAATCTACAATACAAAATATTATCACAATCGCAGATTAATTTATAAACTCATTTGCTCTTTTACGGCCTCCGAGCTCTATTAGATAAACATCGTAATCATGAACCGATGAAGTGTATTAAATGAAGCGAATTCTGGTTTTTGTATAAATTCTTTTTAGAATCGACATTTATCGGAAAATAGAGAACTGAATGTAAATATTATTTTTCACAATCATTCCAGTATGTTAAAATTAAAACATGAACTAAAACAAACGAGTATGACATGAAAACTCATTAATAGAATACTGTTAGACACAGTCGTTTATGAAGTAGTGTTAATTAATCGGTCGGTGCCGGCACCGGATTGCCGGTATGTTGCCGGAGAGCAACCGGATTGCCGTGGGTTGCTGCCTGTCCACTTACACAGCGCCAATTAGCGAGGGTACAGCCAGCTTTTAATTACGCCTCGATAATTGCTCACGTAACTCGGATTATAGGCCGTAAGGACTCACTGCTGAATTATAAAACGGGCTGTTTGTGACCTAGACGGCCGTCGCGCCGACTGCCGTCTGGGTTTTATTTTCAGAATTCGTTGTAGTGAAACCGGTAGACTAGAAATATATTTTCAATACACTTCCTCGAAAACTGGTTCTTTTCGCACTACGATTAGGTTCAAAATGTAGTGTATTTCACACACGTGCGTTTATGCTATTTTTTCCACACGTGTGTGGAAAGAAAAATTCCCACAGATAACTATACATATACTTAGTCCGATTTGGTTCAAAGCATAATTTAAAAAAAACATTCACCTCTGACTCTATAGTCAGAGTCAGGGGTGAATTTTTTTTTTTTCGGAAAAGCTATCTACGTCTTTCTTTGTAAACATTTTTTGAATATTTAAATTGTGTTTATAAATTCAATATCATAGATCAACATGTTATTTAAAACTAAAATTTACTTTTATAAACAAATTAACATTTATAAAACATATGAGAACGGGTATTTATCGCGAATTTACCTTTAATTTAAGCCCGACGTTTCGACCGGATTGCACCAGCCGTGGTCGCGGGGAGACCAATTTTATTTTATTTTTTTTATTTTATAATGTGTTCTGATCGTGAAAGTTTAAAAAAGACAAGTTAACATTTATTTGTGTTCTAAATTAAAAAATGTATAAAAAAGTTTAGATATTAGGCTGTATAACGGCTTTATACTTTTGCTTCTCTTTCAACCTGGCGAAAGGAAAGCGCGGAAAAACAAAAAAAAATCTTCAAAAGTGTACTGAAAAACATCGTTTGATACACTTGGACATGTTATTGCAGTTCTCGGCTCAAAAACACCCTCGCCTACGGCTCGTGTGTTAATACCGCCTTGAACCACAATAACAAACTTTCTCCGCTTGTATCAAAATGTACTATTGTTTGTTTGGTCCCGCGCGCCGCGGCGTCATATGCATGGGGCTGTAAAGAAAACCTCGGCCCGTAGTACAATATTTGCTACGCTGTAGCTGTGCTACGCCATATATGCTACGCCGTAGCAGTACTACTATTATGTTATTTAAGCATAATATGTCTAAAATATCTTCGAAATTTGTCAATCCCAATAATAACAAACACTCACAATTGTCTATAATACGAAGCCTAGTGTTACACAATGATTTTGACGCTGTAAAGGTATTCCAAAAAAATCTGCAGAATAGACGGGTTCTATTTTCTAAATTCGACGCTTTAAAAATTCAGACATCCCCCATTTTGTGAAATGCACGAGGTATCTGAGAATAAACATGCACTACCGTTGAATGAGACGTGACCACGTCTGAGAAGGCGATGTGATTGCGGACCAAACTAGCCCGCACGGAAAATGGCTCCTCACTCCACTAGAAACTGCCTTTTTGGCTGAAGCATAGAAGAAGAGAGATTATGTTGATATTTAAAAATCTTGCGTCATTTATTTCTTGCATATATTATGAGACTGGCTAAAGGTGGCTGGCTGATGATTCGGACACTGACAGTTACTATACTGTCAGTGTCTGTAGCCAGCCTGCAATTTGTCTGCACAAGTTTAACCCTTTATTTGCTCCTGATTTTAAATGTCACTTAATTCTACTATTACACCGACTACACTTAAATCAGCTGCTTTTGACTGTAAAATAGAAGTCGATGAAGATTTAAGCTTTACGTTCAGCAGCCATAAACTTGTCCAACAAATAAATAAATGTTGTCCGCATCGCGTTTAGTTCAGCTCTGCGAGATGAATGCTCTATAATTGAGCGTCCGTTGTACCGAGTGTGCTCAGCATGCACGAATGCGAGCACGAGCAGTGAGCACGATTACTGACCACTTGTGCTCGTCGTGCGCTTATTTCGTGTATTCTGATTGTATTTGGAGTTTTATACTGGTTTATTCCAAATGTGCTTTCGATTAAAATTTTGTTGGTTCATTCATAACATTTTTAGATTTCTGTTGAGAGTATTTTTTACGTGTCGGTGTTAAAAACTTATCATATAGCCGTTATCTACACATTCTGTACATTAATCCAAGTAACGTTACGCAAAAATATTGCTGGGAAACGACTTTTATTTTATCTGAGGAAGATATTTATGTTTTATTTTTCCAATACAACTTCAATTTGAATCTACCTTCACATAACCAAAGTAAAGCAACCCACAAACAAAGCGAAACATAGAAGACAAGCGATGGCTCGGCGGCCGGCACGTGAGCACGTGAGTACATCGCCTGTGGGACACAAACGAGTCGCGTATCTTTGCGGATTTCAATTAACAAATGGAGTGTGTATGTTGTGACGTGCGGCCTCCGTGCTTTTAATTACTGGCGAGTGGCGCTTTGTTGGGCTGACACCTCGGTCGCGCCCGATTGCGATTTAAATCACGCGGGCGACATACATCGCTGGCTGGCCGTGCTATACATCACAATCCCAGTGAACCGCGACGGGTATGTACTAAGTTCGCTGCGATGAATCCTGCTCTAGAGACATGGTGCAGGTCGTTGCAGTATAGAATCAAGATGGTGGTGATCGGTTTATGCAGGAGTTTGACGTGAATGGCCTTTGTTGAGGTTGATGCGCTCGCTGTGTGATTGATTATTGGGCTGTGTCTGGGTTGTCATTTGCTGGATTATTTGGCGATTCAACCAATGTTAACTTTGAAATGGCGAGATAATATTTTGCAGTTAAATAGTACTTGGGGACAACGGTAAGGAATTATTTGACGACCTTTTATCCCCGTCACGGGGACACAGATTACGGGGACAACGGGAATAATGCTTTTACCTATAACTTATTATTCAAGCATAATTTCTAAAAAAGTTTGTTGCGTTAAATACGTAGTTCTTCAGAATCATCAGAACTCAGTCAATACAACAAGTTGGCTTCTCAATATAAATACAAAACAAAATCGCGCAAGCTATCAGTAGTTTGGTGAGAGTGATCATATTCATAGGGACTACATTGATAATTGATAATATTGTTTGTGGGAATAAAAATGGCATTTAATATGCCATTTTTATTCCCACAAACATGGCATATAAAGTTTGACTCACATCACCTAATCTGATAGTAAATTCGATTGATCAGTTAATTAATTAAAAGGAACAAAAGCGAATAGAGAAACTAAACACCCACAAAAATTCAGTCATTGTTCGTAACGAACCAGATTGTTCGCTAATAGCTGAAAATGTTCTAGAAACTTATAATAGAGCCTTCCTTGTTCAAAGTTCAGGCTCCCAACTTAACTTGTGCCCTGGAGGTTTATTAGTACCTTCATACCGATAATAAAGCGAAATATTTAGCGGTATTATCGTGGTAGTAATTCGAGAAAAGTTAGTGACTTATTCCGAAAAGATTTATAACTAGGCATGTTTGCCCAGTGGCGGTAGTCTATGTGTACGTCTACTACTCATAGATCAGTGTTGTTATGACTTTTTAAAGATATAATGAACATCGTGTAAAGATCCTCATCGTCAGTCTCGGACTAAAATGACCGTGTCATACGTACAGACAGACAGACAACCAGGACGAATCTATAGGATAGGGGTTCCGTTTTTGCCATTTGGGAACGGAACACTCAAAAGATATGATGAGATTTTTCTATCACATATAAGTGCTTGAAAGCAAGCGTCCACTTATCCGCATCATACGCATCGGACGCATCGCATCAAACGGGTCGTAGTATTTTTTGTATAGAAAGTCACTGATCGCTCTACAGATTAGAGCGATCCGTACGGTTACTAACACTACAGTTCATTTGACGCGATGCATCCGATGCGAACGATGTGGATAGGTGGGCGCTTACCTTTAACCAATACCAGTACCGGTATGATACTGCCTACCGGTAGCTTTGTACTTACATAACTCGATAAACAAACGTCGTAGCGTAGGCTTACGAGTAAGATTTGTCTTTGCTTCGCGCATTACTCATGCCAAAAATATTCGAGTGTTACAAACTGCGGTATTACGAAAGGTAATGTCATACCAAGTAATTAATTAGGTGCACAGTGGCAAAGGAAAAATTGATTCAGAAGGTAAATCCAGAAAAAAGTGGAAATCGGTCGCGGGCACCTTACGACAAAAAGTTTATAGTTGCAGAATTATATCAGGTACAGTAGGCAAGACGTCAGTGATAATACAAGTACCGTAATAAGCTGGTATCTGGTTTTATGAAACCGTACGCTCAAGCGACTCAAAGACAAAGTGTTACCAGTGCGAGTGGTCGACTGAAGGATCATTTAATCAAAAACTAAGGACAAATAGAGTGGTTGGTTTTGTCTGCGTAAATTACACCTGACTTCTTTCATCTAATTTATTCTATCTTATAAGCATACGCTTGTGGTTACACTGTAAATATTAATTAAAAGCGGGCCTTCTGCTTCTTCCTACACTGTGGCACCGCTACCGGCAATCAATCACAAAATACCGCGATTGTTTAAGAGTGAAATATGGTGATATTAAGGGGATGGCTTCCTCCCCCATGGACCAGCCGAGGCAGTAATTGTGCTCCGATCATCCACCCACATTCATCTTCATTAATGTTTTACAACAAACTTGGAACAAAAATATTTCGCTCGTTTGTCGAACAAGCCTGTAATTGTAGTGTTATTAAAGCAATTAGGGGAACGTTGTCCAATCATTATTTTGGACTATTACTAAGGGTTTCTATTATTGTTGTTCGATGCTAAAAATATTTTTTGTTTATTTTGAAGACAAGTATCGTTTATTTTTAGATGTGAATGAAACTGAAAAGGACTTTGGGTTAGATTTAGGAGTTCAACGGTATTGACGATATGGAATCTAAATTGAACCTACCGAAGGTTCAATTTAGAAAATCCTTTTATCTAGCTAAATCTGTCAACAGGTAGCTATGAGTTACGTTATGCTATATTCAGGAGGGTTCTTAATAATTCTTAAAGTTTCATCTCTAATCTAAAGTTTATTTCCTCTTCCAGCTCGCCGCGGTTGGCACCTTATCAAACAAAATGCAAGCAACCACCGAATCACGCGGCGATCGCTACTATCCTTAATTTAAATAACTCGAGATACAGTCGCCATTGTGCGGCCAACAAAAGAGCTTATCAACCGACGACGCATCCGGCGAGCTGGTGGAACCAGACAATTCCTTAGCACTCAGAGAATTGGGGCATCTGCTTTTGTTTACCGGCGGGGCGGCTGCGGGACGGCTGCGGGGCGCCAGCGTGGCAGCCGCGTCTTCCCTAATTAATATTCATAATCGCGTTAAAGGAACCGCAGTTTATCCATCTTAACTGTTTTATATCGTAATTTTGTGCTCAAATAATGAACGGCCGTCGCTTTGTTCGGCACCTAATTGATTAAGTTCTGTAATTTCGTTATTAAAATTGTTTTTACTGGCGCATCGTAAATATGAATTTGCAGTGGAAACCAACAAGATGGCTGTGTAAAGAAACTTTGTAACAGTAAGTCGAGTAGCTTCTATTTGTGATATTTCTTCAAAATTATTAGAAATTGAAGTCGGGCTACCATAAAATCTTACATTCCGGCTAATCTTGGAAGCTATTAGACGATTTCTACGTAGAGGACTTAAAGCTCCTTCACCAAAGTCCATTTCCTTTGGTTTTCATGCAATAATTTCTATACGAGTGAAGCAGTACTTATCTTCAAAGTGGAGTTGCCTTTTATATTTATTTGTGGGTGCTATCGTTTGAATGGCGGAGCGCCTGTTTTTGCCTCACTGAGCCAACATCCACTTAGGCATCGTTTATCATTGTTGTTTACTCTTTGACGCCTTCTCTTTGAGTTAATACCTCTGTTTTAATTATTCAGATAAGCTATTTATTTAGGTGTGGGATGGAATTCTTTTTTTTTAATTAAGAGCGATGAGTTTCACCACCAGGTTATTCCGGACACAACAACGTCCATGCATTTTTGACTCTAGTGACTGGCCTACTAATCCAATACTCTACTCTACTCTACTCTACTCTCCACTACTATTCTTAGTAATATTAAGTCTCCGCTAGCGCTAGGGTAGTTGGTAGCACATCAAGGATGACGTTAACACGTTGAGCAATAGAATTCTATGAACTTAGGACCACATGCCCGGCATCTGTGCAAGGTTCACTCGACCATACGGTTCTATGTAATTATTTCAAGCAACGAGCTGTTTCAACAAAACTGTTAGACACACAAGCTGCCAGGCGAGCTGTTAAGCTAACACGTGCTATGTGCTAGAGTCTTAAGAGATTAAGCGGCTTTGAGCATGACGTTACTTTTATTTTTCATACTCTTGAATTTTTGCGCCAAATGTTTATTTAATATTAGCAGAGCTTAACAGCTGAACTAGCTGATATCTTAACAGCTGAACTAGCTGATATCTTAACAGCTGAACTAGCTGATATCTTAACAGCTGAACTAGCTGATATCTTGCGTTTCACGAAGGGTTGGACAGAGGTTTACCAGTACGTATCCATATTTCATCAATTATGTCTAAGTTCCATGTAGTAGAGGATTAGCCTATTGCCATGATCTAAGATCTAAGCCAATGATCATGAACCCACACACATTGCACACATTACCTGACCTGGGAATCGAACTCAGACCCAACATTATTATCTGTTTCTGTCAACAATTTGGAAACAGTCACAAGCGTTATGTGTAAACACAAACTTGTGGCTAGCGCACCTGCAAAGCCCTTTGGCCTTGTCTGAAACCTATTTACCATCCAGGCCATAGACAATCCTGCTTGCTTATTTTCACATAAAAAGGGAACTACCGTGAAAACTCCGAATTCCTCAGGGAGCCGACTGTTTCCAGATGTTATTAAAGCAGTAATGTCGAGGTGTATAGTCTATTGCCTTTTACGATACTCAGGAGGATTGGAGGCTGAGCGAGGCTCTCGGTAATACCTTGTTTCGTTCTCTGTACACTCGGATTATTAAAATATTATCCTGAGAATTGGATGGCAAACATAAATTGCAGAATAATACAGGCAGGTTGGCAGAAAAACCGGTCACGGGAGTAGGTTCCACGAAAATGATGATAGAGAAGTCAACGTACCACCGGATAGTAACTAAATCTGATTCCGGTCACCTCTGCCTAGCTCTTTGGGGAAAAAACAGGAGTAATGATATGTAAGTTTACGTTACGATGACTTTTTGTACGAGGTGTGAGGAACAAGGTGTAAAACGTTCCTCACAACTCCATCGTAAATGGAGGTCATCCACCCAGACGTGTCAGGTGGGCCACTGCCCGAAGGTTATTGTTGGGATATGAAACTAGTATTTATATACTTATTTCGGGGATAATTTTGATTATACTATGCAGAATTTTGGTACATCCTGTTGTCAATTTCGCCTATGTCGCTTTTTGCCCAAACAAAATCGTTAAGTTTCTTAAATAGAACAAACAGATTTAAATTCCCATGCCATAGTTAATGCTATTATTAAGTGTGCACATAACAAATGCTGTGATGTGAGCAATTAAGAGCACTTTGATGACACATGAAAACATGGCGCTTGTTTAGTGACGTCATCGCGCATTATGTGTTCAACAGAGAGAATATTTGTGTGTTCTGCTTTATTTAAATGTGCACCTAGTTAATTTAACTGATAGATTACCGAAGGAGTTCAACATCGTCTTAACACATATAACCCAGTTAAACATAAGTAATACTATAATACCCTCTGGTAAGACTCTAACTAAATGTAACGATTGTTAAACATCTACAAATGACAGCCGTGACTAACGACTTAACTTACTTTTCAGGTACGGCAAAAATTCAGCATGTAAAGAGTGGTCACCTATCCACAGATCGACCAAGGCAAACGTTACTTTTAATAATAAATTTGGCCACGATGCAAAGCAACACCTTGTATAATACATCGATTAGGCCGAATTATGTTACACTTTAGAAGTTATGGCAGGAAAATAGTTGGTTTTTAACCAACCATTTTCCTGCCATAACTTCTAGCTAAATAGCAAAGTTCCACCAAAATAAATAAGTTGTATGAGACAAAGTTCCGGCGAGGTATATTAAAACTTGGAGAGCCTTAACATACTTCACACGATATTATTAAACTTGTTAAAATACACGTTCCAAATAGTTTTAGTGAATTGTGGACAATGTAGACAAGTTAGATGCTTAAATTTTCACCTGTTCACTATAAAATACTTATGAGATCTGAATCTTACTGAGATCTAAACTGAATAGTCAGACTGAATTCTCAGAGTAGTCAGGTACGAAACACCGGCCCCATCTAATTTTAAATGACGGGTAAAAGTGTTTGTAAAAGCCTACTTGCTAAATAAACATCATTTATCATTAGAATGCATGTCTGTGAGACGGATTTATAACATATTGTATCTTTTTTGAGATATCGGAAGTCTTTCTAGCTTTAGGGAATCCATTTTAAAAATGATGGTCAGTATAAGAGAAAACGAATCCTGCAGTGGAGACCGCGTATTGGCAAACGTACCCAGTAGGTATACGAGGATTGGACAAACAGGATGCGGAAGTGGAAGACCAGGATTTTTGGAGCAGTTCGAGAGAGGGCTGTGGTAACTGTGTTAGGCTAATATTATTGATTAAACCTTAGGTGTTACCTTCACACTAGATAATAAACTAATTACACCTTTCCTCTTAAACACTTCAACATCAAAAAGCACTTAAAAGTGAACACACCTGCTGTACACCTACAGGCGCGAGTGTTTATCAGCGAGCTATACAAATTTATGACATGATCAGCATATCGCGGCGGTATTCCCGGTAATACCGGTAATGAAGTGTTTGAACCGGGGGAGAGGCGAGCGGGGGTGTACGGAGGAGGAAGGGAAAGGTACTCTCATTCGCGCCGGTAATTAGACACTACTTCATTACGCCGTGTTTGAACGAAACTGATTAAAAGGTATAAAAGTAGTCGGAAGCAGGTTAATAGTGTCCGAAGATTTTTTGGCAATGATTTTAATGTGTGAATTTAGATAATTACTTGAACTGTTTTTCAAGGTATCGAGAATTTGCATATGCAATGGCAAAACATAAAAATAACTAAAATAAGGGGATGGTGACTAAGTTGCACATGTGAATCTTTGTACATCTATATTTAGTACTAGCGGACGTCCCGCGGTTTCACCCGCATAGTTCCCGTTCCCGTGGGAGTACGGGGATAAAATATATCCTATGTTACTCGTGGATAATGTAGCTTTCGAATGGTGAAAGAATTTTTAAAAACGGTCTAGTAGTTTTTAAGCCTATTCATTACAACCAAACAAACAAACAAACAAACAAAGTTTTCCTCTTTATAATATTATAGTGTAGATGATTTGTCCCTTAGAGAATGTTAACGAATTCAAAACTTCACCCCTCATAATTAACCAGCTACTTACAAATTCATACAGCCTGCTTTATTTAAAAACCAAAACTTTCTTTGGTAAAATTATAAATTAAACCCCACCACCAAATCTCGACACCCAATCTGAACGCCATCCATACACCCCTTACATCTCTACCCTAGCCCAAATTAGAGTTTTGAACATTTATAGCACTTATTACTTCCCTAGTGGTAGGGGAGAGTGGGGAACTTGGGAGAAGTGGCGCAGCGCACGCACCGCGCGGCGCGATATGGCACGCGCTGGGTGACGTCGGCACAAGAGGACCTAGTGCGCTGCAATTAGGTCATACGCATGCCATGCATGAGATGTAGGAAGATGGTGATCTGGATCAAGGATATCAGAAACATTTTTGATTGGTTTGGGAAGTTTGCTTAAAAAAAAAACATTTTATTTAGACCTGAAATCCAGATTAATGTCATTCTAAATTCTTTGAGAACACATTTTGACAGCTCAATAATAAGCTATAATAATAATAATAACAAGCGTATTGGCAAAATTGGGTTTTGAATTGTGTTGATAGAACAGTTTCTCGTATTTTAAATGCACTGAATAGTTTGGATAAATGAAAACATTTTTATACGGATTCGTATTACACTCGTTCGAATTTCGAAACATGAAGTTTTCGGTTGCTTATGTTAATCTGATACATTCTCACGTTTTCATGACGACAGAATGTAACTTTGTCTGCTGGGGTATTTTAAAATATATGACGTGCGCGTACGCAGTACTTCAGTACTGCGTCAAAATAAAAACAATAATTAAGAAATCCAATGATAACTAATTATTCTCTATTTATTATTATTTATTTAAATACGCAAGAGGATTTTATTATAACTAATGACATCAAAAAAGAAGCGAAAATTTAAACAAAAAAAGATGAGGATTTCCGATTTTCTATCTGCCAATAAAATCAAAGCATGGCTTGATTTTAACATTTTAATAGACAGCGAAAACCGAATCTCAACATTTAAACCCTAAAAATTACCAACTTTTCTGATTGGTTCATTCAATGAATTCGAGATTTTAAAAATATTGAGAAAAGAGTTTTAATTAAACAGCATTGGATCTGTAATTTCATACACTAGAAATTCGGCCAAATCGGTACGGACAAAATCAAAATCAAAGCATTTATTTCAAGTAGGCCAGTTACAGGCACTTTTGAATTGTCGAAACAAAAATGAACATTAAATGTAGCTACAGGCCCAGTCATAAGACATAAAAACTGTGAAAGTACTGTAGTTGCCCATTCCCTAACGTAAATCTCTATGGAGAAAAACGGGCAAGAAACTCCAGGGACACTCTTTTAAATCAAAATATTGTTACAAAATCTTGGTTACATCATTCATGTTCAGATGGTACATATTATGTGAGAACAGTGTAGCAAGATGTGCACATTAAAAGTGGCCATAGCAAAACAAAAATAAAATACAACTCAAAAACAAAATACTTAACTCAACTCAAAGAAGTGTGGACACTCACAATTGGTCACTGTCCGGAGCCACATCCGCAATATTTAGTCCGTACAGATTTGACTGAACCTCTCAATATTTCCGTTTTGACAAAACCTCTCGTCATAAATCTACATCCAAAACCCGTCAAACACTTAGAATGACAAAAGAAATACTCATAAGCACTGCCATATCCAAATCGTAACATAAAACGATATGCAAAGGCCCCCATTACAAATACGAGTGATCGAAAAAGTGAAGTGGCGTGCAGAGCGCATTGTCCGCAGAACATCGATGGCGCACACTCGAGATGTAACGCCTCTTGCCCTCAAAACCCGCTTTGTATAGCGCATATGCTGTAGCGTCGGGTAGACGGGTAGATGAGTTGCTTATATTATTTTTTAACGGTTTTGTAGACGGTGAAATGTTATTATCGGTTAGAAATGTGAAAATTTATTACATACTGTTTGGTATTTTATCGTTACATGAATGCTAGTTTTGTGTTTTTCTATCGTATCAATGGTTACTTGATTTATTATGAACTAACATTATCTGACCGGTACGTTCAAACCTAACCTAAGTGTACTACATTGTGGAAATTAATAAATAAGTACTGTTAATGTAGAGTAGGTTACAGACCGATTATATTTTCACTTTGTAATTGATACAGATTTTGAAACGCAAATCGAGATGTGAGACTATCGATGTGAGATTCGTCAAGTCATAAGGTCCATCTTACCTGACCAATCCGTAAATGGTGGCGTGCTAAAAACTATAATAATAATTTTAAAAGAAGGAAATTTTGAAAATAAAATTTTGAGAGCAGCGGTGGCCCAGTGGTGGAGGCCCCGACTTACGAACAGTAGTCGTGGGTTCGAACCCAGACAGGCGCATTTCTTTGTGTAATTTATTTCATCACCACACTGCTCTCAAAACGGTGAAGGAAAACATCGTGAGGAAACCGGCATGTCCTAGAACCAAAAATTCGAAGTCATGTGACTACCACACTGGGCCCGCGTGGTGGATTATAGCCCATTCGCAAAATACGCGCTTTGACGTGGAGTTGCGGACACCAGCCCGTTGTACAATACAAGAAGGAAATTTATACTTGGAATTTGCATTATCCCGATAAAAGCTCATTTGGAGGTCGGAAACTAACATACGAGATCGTACTACCCAGGTAGAATATGTACAACTCCAGGGTTATTCATTCACGGGAACGAAACATAACACCAATCATCATCTTAATCGTCTTTACACCAAAATGGAGCAAACAATAATTATTAATTAAACCAATTTTGTTCTTTTTCATTCAACCTGCCATGTGCGCGCTGGACATCGGTCGGTGTCGTGGTCGGTTAGTAGACCAATCATTCAAACCCGTTTAACTGACAGTCAAAATTACTTTTGCACTATAGTACCTAGAGATAGAGTTTATGCGCATGTTATGATCATGGTGCGTGCAACAACGCCGAAATATCGGGAACTCAAGTACATAGTACTTAAACAAGATAGTACTATATTATCATGTTTACTATTTATTTTGAGTTGAAGGGGCTCCTGGCTAAATAATAACAGCCGCTCTGGTCGATCTTTAGGTTAAGCCGTGCTTGCCTAGGTTGGTCTCTGAATAGGTGACCTCCCTTACATACCGAGTTTCTTGCGTGCCTCGGAAAGCACGGATCGCTTCGGATTTCACATTCGTTGTTACATTATTTATGGAAGCTCAAAATAAATAGTCATCATCTGCCTAGCCTTTTCCCAACTATGTTGGGGTCGGCTTCCAGTCTAACCGAATGCAGCTGAATACCAGTATTTTACATAGAGCGACTGCCTATCTGACCTCCACAACCCAGTCAGTACTGGGTAATACGATACCTCTTGGTAAGACTGGTGTCAGACCACTCCTCTTCAGTTACAAGCTCGATAATATTTGACAAGAAATATTTAAAATAAAGTTTATACAGTGAAAAGATCTTTCTTTTAGCCGTTTTAAAATAGGTACCAATTATCATCAGTCAAAAGACTGAAGCCTCGTCCACGTCTGCCGCCCACAGATCGATCGCGACCGGCATTTACATCCCCCTCACGGCTCATTCATTATAAATTTATCAATTCACTAACCCTTTCCGAGCCAATTAACTAACGTTGACAGGCCAATCAAAACGCCAACGACTGCATTATGTCTGAATAATCACTCGCCGCAAAATTCAGACGCAATTATTTATCGTTTTGTGCTGCCGTGCCGTGGGTTCGTCTCAATAAATAAACACAAAGGAGTTAGAAGACAAAGCGAACAATGCTTTTGTTTCTATGTTCGCCGCCTCGCCGGACGTAGCCGCCGCATTGCTCCACCTCGCCTCGGAGTACGCAGGGTTACAGCGACAGCACAAATCAAACCCTAAAAATGTCTGAATTTGGGCTTTGATTGTGGCTGTTTCCGATGTATTGAACAAATAAAGACAGAATAATCAGCCCAGTCCGCCATCTTTTATAGTGTAAAAGAAAGCCCGTCAAAGCAAGATCTTAGTTCAAACGCTCACTTTTAAATTGTGCTTGCCAGCTCTTTTGAAATTGAACAACTCATTCTAGTGTGAAAGGGTACTCTAATGACCATGATGTTGCTATTTAACATACATAGATTTCTCCGAATCTAGACCTTTTTGGGCAAGCTTCAACTGAGCAATCACTTGAGCAATGAAAAGCAGTTTTGTTTAGTTTTCACAAACCTTTTTGTATACCTATGTCCTGTCTTCCAGCCAAAGTTCGTGGTTACCAAAAGCCTTTTCAATTTAGCTGGGTTGACTGTGCAGTATCAGTGACCCCGCGGTATTATCAGCAGTCTATCAAATTGATTGACACGGGCCGCGCCTACAAAACGAAGAAAAATATGGCTTCAAGCGTTTATTAAGATTGATAGCCGGAGTGATTCGCGACCGGATGCGACCCAATACTGCTTTGCGTTTAGCAAATATCGCTATGTCATTATTTGTTTTTCCCCACGTCCATTTTGATTCGAACGATTCCGAAACAGTTTTGTTTGCCTGCTTTTAACAAATAAAAAAATATGTCTACATAATTGGAACATTGGAAGGAATTCGGTTATTGCTTTCCCGATTTTCATGCGGATAAAAAAAGTTTACCCCAACTTGAAACTAAAATTGTTTGTACCACCGCATACATTGTGCAGTTTGTTCGAACAATTGAATCAGTTAAGCTCAGCCGCGATATCGAGTCGGCGATGGAATGAGTGCGTGTAATAAACACAAATTGGTTGTCATGCACAAACCGGCCGCCATTTTTTAGCGTGCCTCAGTAAACATGGTTTCCTGGTCGGACATGTTTCAATCAGCTGTATTGTTTCCAACAGAAGATGTACAATCGAATACGGGTGGACATGGAATAGAATAAAGCCTGATTAGTTTATTTGTATGTATTCGAGCTGTAAATGATGAAACTAAAATGCCAACATGCTAATATTACCTGATAACATTAACACCACAAAACAAAACAATAAATTTATCCTCTTTAGTGACTTACAATATTAAAGACGTAAAATAAATTATAATAATAATACGATAAAGCGAGCTCACAAAACTACAATATCCGTAGCACCGAGCCGGGTTCCGTCCCCAAGTAGTTGGAGTACGTACTCGTGGCGAAATTCAAGTGCTCATTGTTTCAGAGAATGCAAAGAGTCGGCGAAAGCGAACCGATCCACTGAAGCTAATCGAAGGATTAGCAGGTAATTGTGCTATTTGTAGCTAATGGTTTTTACAACTTTATCAAGCGAAATTGCTCACAAAAGACGTAAGGTCCAAATTGAGAATGATGATTATATACGAGAAATTCAGGTACAACTGATTTCAGGTGATATTATTGTAGGTCATACTTTAGAGTTTCGTTGAATGTTGTAAAACATTGTAAAAATAAAGTTAAAATTGGTCACTCAACTTTAATTTTGTTATTTTACTGCAAAGAGGTTCAATATAACCGTGAACCAGTATGCGCGTAATGGTACCATTACACGCATAAAGATGCAGTTGAGGTTTTTAGAGTAGCCAAGTTATTTTTTAAATAAATTGGACCACGGAACTCTCAATAGGTGCTGTGGTACAAGTATTTTTAAAGTTGAACAACTGCCCCTAGTTGAGACCCATGGTTCAACTAGTTGGACAGAGCAGTTGGACCATGACTGCCCCGGACTGAAAAAAATATACCAGCAGTCTTTTCCACAGGGAGAGTTTTCTATTTCCCAACTTTAGCGAGATCACAAAGTCATTTGCGCTTTAATAATTAATATTTGAGATTAAATAATTACGAAATATTATAGATGGTACTCAGCCAGAGCACTTAGAAGCTCGAACCAAAATTGCTTATTTAAAGGACATTTTGGTAAATCAAATTAAGCTTAGAATATCTCCTTTAAAATTAGACCTTCAGAGACCACAACCAATTTGGAAAATAATTTCCACTTTAAAGTTGTGTTAAGAGTAGTTGAAGCTGGGAAATTTGAGTCACTCCTAGAGCCAGGTCTGGAGACGTCCGGGGCGGAAATGCAGTAATAATATTAAATATCCGGGCGCACGCTGGAGCCCCGGATAGCCGCACCGCAAGCCGGGCCGGCACCGCAGTGCCGTACCACCCACCGCTCCGGGTAAAGATCAACGTCTATTCGTCGGTTTGCTATGAACACTTGATTTTGACGGTGCCAGTTTTAAATGTAGATTGTATGATGCCTTGATGTTCGTGTTTTTCCTGGTTTACTGAAAGTTATTACTCATGAAGTACATAATTATGTTGTTATACAAATTAAGATACAATTCTATTAAAAAACGTGGTTGTTATTTTTCAAGAGTGTGCATTTTGAAAATTGCTATCCTTTGAATCAAATTACGTTTTTATGACGCCTTTAGCACGACTTTAGCAGTAGTTTAGATCTGCAATTTCTAAAAACAGCACTACAACTTTTAGAAACTACCAATATTTAGGATATAATTGTATTTGCGAATTTTTGGCGACTGCAAACAGACTGGCCAAGGCAACATCTCCGCAACTATTGAGCTCAAACCAAACGAATGAGAGCTTGCGTAATGCGTATCTCTTTGGATGATCAGAGTAACTTCAATGCTACTTTAACAGATGGAACTTTTTGCTTGGGCAACAGTTTATTTCGATATACAGAGATTTATAAGTTTTTTTGATGAACTTAACCGATATCGAAAGCTTTAAGAGATATATTCCCCTAGGTACCGCAATATATGCCAGACGATGCCGACTCATTTCACAGATACTAGTTAAACTCTGATCGACCTACTGTGCAAAGACCTAAAGCCTGGATATACGACAGTGAAACCCTTCGGTTCGATTACTGGCCACTCCATTCTAGTCAGTGAATTTCAAATAAAGCGGGACAAGTTTATATATCTTACGTAACTAGATTTAGGCCAATTAAAGATAATGTTTGGATAATTTCCGTATGGATTTGACACGGTTAAACATTGAGCGTGTTTCCGAACAAACCGATATTAATGACATGGTTGATAGTTTTAATCACTGCATAATATCTTTGTTTGATATTCAGGCACCACTAAAAACCTGCACTATTAGGGAATTATCGTATCCTTGTATTACGGACACTATTAAACTTGTGATGCAGTTACGCAATGCAATAGGCAAGTATCGGTGTTCGAAATCAGAAATTAAAAAAATATACTACATACAGTTTAAAATCTTTAGTTGAAAGTTCCCTGTACCATGAAAAAATTGCATACTTTAAACACAATATAAATATTAAAATTAATAAGTAATCCAAAATTACTATGGAAAAACATTAAATCCACGTTTGCACCCTTTAAGCAAAGATTAGACCTTCCATCACATTTCAGAAACCCAGACCTGAATAATAATACTTTTTTGACTGTCCCTAGAAACCCAGTAGCTAGCACTTCACTTTTATCCTTTTATGAGAGCAACAGACATAGTGAAGCTACTTTGATGCTTGGTCCGGTAGACCAAAATTATGTCTCCCTCATTATATCTGACCTAAAATCAAATGCAGAAGGTTACGACAACATAACCTCGAGCATGCTTACCCTGACTATGCCACACACCTTAGCAGCTATTACTGACATCATTAATTGCTCCTTATGGACAGCAAAGTTTCCCTACCAATGGAAAATTGCAACAGTTAGACCCCTACCCAAGAATCCAAACCCTATAGATTTTAAAGACTTGAGGCCTGTCAGTGTTCTGCCCTGTCTTTCAAAGGTAATGGAGAGGGTAGTATGCCGTCAATTGACCAAATTTTTGGAAGATAACGAGATATTACCCGACCTGCAATCTGGTTTCAGGAAACAGCGCAGTACTTCTACGGCGTTGCTGGACGTAACCGATAACATTTTGTCCGCCCAAGATAAGGGCATGTGTACACTTATGGTGCTTCTTGATTTTTCCCGTGCATTTGATGGCATTAATGTCCCACTGTTATTATCGAAGTTAAAATACTACGGTTTTAACAACAATGCAATCCAGTGGTTCCATAGTTACCTCAGTGACAGAAAACAACTCGTGGAATTACGGTTGCCGGACGGTACTACTTTGACTTCGGCCCTTACTTCAATAGAAAGAGGAGTTCCTCAGGGATCTGTCTTAGGTCCGATTATTTTTATTTTATACTGTGTGACGAAATGCAAATATCACATTTATGCTGACGATGTGCAATTAAATTTGTCCTTTAAGCCTGAAGACATTGACTCGGCTGTTAAAGATCTAAATGACGACCAGGGCCGGCAGTCTTGACAGAGATAACGACAAAATCGCTAAGTTTCGATCGCTGATTACTAACGAATAAAGTTTGTTGCAATAATTATGCTTACGAGAAATACCTCTAGGATGTAGAGACTTTTATTATTCGTAAGCAACATTATTGCAACCGAATTTATTCGTTAGTAATCAGCGATCGAAAGTTAGCGATTTTGTCGTTATCTCTGTCGAGACTGCCGGGGCCTGGAAAGAATCGCCACTTGGTCAGATGAGAACTGTCTAGCTTTGAACCCATTGAAAACTAAGTATATGTTGTTTGGTACGAAGCAGCAGTTAAAGAAGCAACCTTTAACCCTTAATTTGACTTTAATGGGTGAGCCTATTGACCGAGTTAATGAAGCCCGGAACCTAGTGTTGTGTATGGACAACAGCCTTAGGTTTGAGAAACACGTCGCTAATTCCGTGAAAAACTGTTTTTACCGCCTGAAACTGCTATACAAAATGCAAATGAGAGTGCGCACCTAGGCTTTGTGACTAGCAATTATCAACAGTCTCATAGAACAGCAGCTTTCAGAGGTACTTTCCGATATGTTGCATCTAAAGTGTGGAATAATATTCCTCCACCATTACGGGTACTGGGCACTATTCACACGTTCAGAACACGACTGCGGCAGTATATGGTAGCAGCACAGCAAAAACTAGATATGGTCACAATGAATATTTCAATCATATAAATAAATGCTCCACAATAACAGACTAACTGCACGGTGTACGTACTTACTACTATTGTATACTATTATATTCTTTGTAGTGGTCATTTTAACTAATTATTTTATATGGTATTTGTTTGATACTAAGAATTTTTATTTATTTATTTATTTAGCTTTATTTATCCCTTACATTTATTTTATATCTAATGCGTTGCGTACTTATTTATTTATTTGTTAGTAATGTTAGTGTTTGTACTTAATATAAGATTAGTACTGTTAGGTGTAAGGGCCGCCTTCTGCGGTGAAAGCCTCCTCCAAATTGTTCCAGCTGACTCTGTCTTTTGCCAGCCTGGGCCATAAGTTTCCGGCTGTTTGTACGATGTCGTCACTCCATCTTTTAAACGGTCTACCCTTCCTTCTTTTTTTATTAATTGGATACCAATTTGTAATAATTTGTGACCATCTTTCATCCGTAACTCTCTGGATATGGCCTGACCATCATTTCAGTGTCAGGACCTGTTTGACAACATCTCTTGCTTTTGTTTTTTTCCTTATCAATGAACTTTTGACTTTATCCTTCAATCTGATATTCGTGTAACTCCGTTCTATTCCTCGTTGACAGCTTCTTATTTTACTTAAGAAGGATTTTTTGAGAGGCCAGGTTTGACATGCGTAAGTAAGAATCGGTGTTAGGCAGACATTCATCGCTTTCGTTTTGAGTTTTATACGTATGGGGCCTTTGAAAATTTCCTTCATACTCCAGTACCTATTCCAAGTGCTTTTCACTCTGCGGTCGATTTCTTTTTCTGTACAAGATTTTGTAGAAATTAGATGACCAAGGTAAATATAGTCCATGACATATTCTATAGGCACAGTCTGTATAGATATAGGTATTTGTTCACGGTTTGTCATAATTTTCGTTTTGTCCCAATTGATTTGTAGCCCAACAGTTTCGCTATGATAACTAAGGGAGTTTATCATGTGGTTCAATTTGTACGGGTCCTCCGACAGAAGCACTATGTCGTCTGCAAACCTGAGGTGAGAGAGGTTCTTGCCATTGATATTTATTCCCATATCGCTCCAATTAAGATTTTGGAAGATGGATTCTAAAACTGCGATAAAAAGTTTTGGGGAAAGCGGGTCCCCTTGCTTTACCCCCCTCTCGACTTGAAACGTTGGTCCTCTGGTGTCCAGTCGTACTCTTGTAGAGCTTCTCAAGTAAATAACTTTGATAAGTTCTGTGTAGTCGTGGTCTAATCCTTGCTGGTTTAAAGCCTGCCATATAGAGTCATGTGAAATTGAATCGAAGGCTTTAGAGTAATCTATAAAAGCAATATATATGGGAAGGTCATATTCCGTAAACCGTTCGATTATTACTTTCAGGGTGTGAATGTGGTCAATAGTAGCGAAAGTTTTCATGAATCCCGCTTGTTCTATAGGCTGGTTCTCATCGATCTTCGTTGTTATACGACTTAGTAGGGTCGATGCGAATACTTTATATAGACAGGATATGAGACTGATGGGCCTGTAGTTAGATATCAGCTTGGGGTTGCCCTTTTTATATAATTTCCGAGCATGTCCATGTTTCTGGTAATTCTTTTGTTGTTAGGATGATGTTAAAGAGTTTAGTGATTGGTTTTATTAATGTTTCTTTTGCAGCTTTTATCATTTCGTTGGTCACTCCGTCAGGTCCTGGGCTCTTTCCTGCTTTTAGTTTATTTATTGATAGCTCTATCTCGTTTTCTAGAAAGGGTGGGACTGGTTGTACGGTGCACGTACATGAGTTTTAAAATATTTATTACGATAGATAAGCTAGCCAGTAGGCTCGCGTATTTGCACTTTGGACCCAACCTACATTTGGCAGTGCATTGACACTGACATATTGCATTGTTCTATGCATTTTATGTATATTACATTTTAGTGTTCAATTAGACGTGGTTTGAGTCGGACAACTTGCATTTTCATTTAGATTCATCCCGTTGAGCATTCACTGACATTTTCTGCATTTAACTTTAAGTTTGACATTTACATCTGCATTGACATTACTTATGTTAGGGATGCTTACTTATTGCTTACTTGGCTGGTTTGTAATGTATAGATACTGGTTCCTCGTTGTTCTGATTTGTACATGTGTAGAGGTTCTTGTAAAACTGTGTAGCTATTGTCATTAGTTCTCTCCTGTGCGTGACGGTGGTTCCTGAAGTATTCTGAAGTTGTGTCATTACATGTTTGGTAGTTTCTAGTTTTTTATAAGCTTTTTTTATTCCACCTGTCTCTACTATGAATTTGCTAAATGTCTCTAATCTCCCTTTTTTGATATTTCGTTTTATTTTTTTATGTATTGTCCTGTATAATTTACTCAGAGTTTTCTTTTCTTCCCTAGTTTTGTGTTTCTTGTTTTTTAATAAGTGTTTTTTATGTTTCAGAGTTTCTATTTCTTCTGTTATAATTTCTTTACTTCTTTTTTCAGTTATGTCTTCAGTTTGTTTTTTGTAGCCTTTCAGTAAAAATGTCTCAATTTTCTTGTTGAGTTGCTGCACACTATCTTTTTCATAGCCGGTCAGGGATGGTCGGTCTTCGTTTGCACTTTTGTTTTCTGTATATGCAGTGCCTCGGTAGTGAGCTCGAGATACCTTGTTGTTTTCCATATTTAGGGTGATTCTAATCATTCTATGGTCGCTAGGGTGTTGCAAATTACTCATCACATTCACGTTTTGTATATTTTTCGTGACATTTGTAGCTATGAAGTCGATTTCATTCTTTGATTTTCCATCAGGTGACCCCCAGGTCCACCGAAGCTTATTTGATTTTTTGAAAATAGTATTAGAAATTTTTAAGTTGTATTGAAGACAAAATTGTATGAACATTTCTCCTCTATCGTTCCTTTTACCATAACCATATCTTCCCATAACTAATTCTTCATTTTCTTTGGGGCATCCTATTTTTGCGTTCATGTCTCCCAAGAATATTATATTTTTTGTGCATTTATTCATTGTTTTATCAAGATCAGAATAGAATTTTTCAATTTCGTCTGTAGTGGCTCTTTGAGTAGGTGCGTTGTAGTGGTAATTTTAACTAATTATTTTATATGGTATTTGTTTGATACTAAGAATACCGTACTTATATTTTATTTTCATGTAAAATATTTACCTGTGTAATCAGTAGTATTTTCTAATGCAATACGTATTGCTCACATTCTCTTTATAGGTACTAGGTAGATTTTACTCATACATAGGTACACATATCATTAACCCACTCGCTATCTATTTATTGTATAACCATTTATCTGTTTATTATGTTTGAAACTGTTTTCTGTATGTCACTCAACCCCTCAAGGTTCATTGGAAGACCAGCGTCAGACAGCATCACCTGTCTGGCATGAATGCTGAAATGGGCCTTTTTGGCGCAGCCGTGAGGCACACAGTACATCTTATGTATTTTCTCTTTTATGTTGAAACTTTTTTAATATTATTGTGTATGTGCTTTATGTACTGACGTCAAATAAACATTTTTTCTTTCTTTCTTCTTCCTTTCTATATGCAATGTATAATGTCAGTGTCAATCAGACAAAAAAAAGATTCTTAAGGCCCGCACTCCACTAAAGCATTGGTTTAATGCCATCGCGTCTCTCGTCTCTCCTCTGATAGGTCGAATCTTGCGCATGTCTCCGTTCCGCTCGTCTCCGCTTTGAACAACGCTGGCAGAGCATTTGCGTAAATTTTGAAAAAATGTTCCTACCTATCGAAAAAAATGGCGGCGTACTTCCGAACATGGGTAAAACTCCAAAGGATCTCTGCCTCACTTTACAACGTTCATATACATTGATTGTTTCAATAAGGTACAGTTTTAACTACAGGAAATGGCCTTCAGTGCAAAAACTCAAGTAACAAAGGAAAAACTACCTCGTGCAATCGAAAATACTACCACTTCAAAGATTCACGTTCACCCCTTGTGACGTGATGGGTGCAGATGATGAAATAATAAACGTTTCTTATGTGACTTGGTGGTTTATTATTGTAGAAATCGTATGATTAAAAATAAAAAAAAACTGAAACAATAAATAAAAAATACATGGTTAAAAAACAGTCCTAGTATGACGAAATTTTTAATAGGCGGCGAGGAGCCGCAGTTACAAGATAATATTTTATAATCAAAAACTTACCCCGTGCGTCGGGTTTTTTTTTAGAACTTCATTAAATAGAAACCAGCTGTGCTAGTTAGAGCAAACACTCAATACTCTGGTAGTAGGAAGAAACTTAGGAAGATGTATATCGTTACATAATTTTGGTAGGACTGATGATAAAAATGGCTGTGCAGTCAATGCGACAAGCCAATTTTAAATTTGAATTTCGAAAGGACTTACATTTCTTTCTTTGAGTACAAGTAAGTACTATGGAGGTTTTTTAGTCGTCGTGGAGGTTTTACGTCCACGAGACTGTAAATGAAACGACATCGTTACAATACCGGGGTGGCCGGCGCAAAAAAAAAAAAAAATCTTTAAGGATTTTTTTTTTTTTTTTTTTTTTTGCTAAAGTAGGAGAATTGGTATGAAGAGGTGAAAGTTAAAGAAAAAGTTAGTTGAAAGTTAGAAAAGAGAAAAAAAAATTAGTAAGTTGAAGCTAAGTTGTTATTAAGTCAGAGTTAAATTAAAGTTTAAAAAAAATACGGGAATGATAACGATGTCATTTTCACAATTACATTAAATTTGGTAGGTAAGTAGTTACAAAACAAGTCATTTTTATATAAAAATAATAATATAGGTAATAACATATTTGTTAATTAATGGAAGTGCATGATAGAATTTGAATGTAAGAATGTTAATTACAGTGACAAATTTACACTAGGTTGGTTCCGGTTCCATTCAAATACTAACATTCATCGTATCTAACAAAGTCTTAATCAATAAGTCTGAATTAAGGCAACAGTTAAGAAGAGAAATCTTATATAATAGAAGATGTTTCTCAAGGAACTAACCCAGATTAGTGCAGGCTTATTGAATTATTGCCAGTCACCACCCGCTGGCGTTTGGTGATCGTGTTCAGTGTTTTTGTGTGTGATGAATGTCATGTGTAAGTGTGTGTGTTAAATGTTCTAAAAATTTACAAGTTTACTAACCCTAATAATGGTCAGGAAAGATATTAATCTGCTTAGAGATTATAATAAGTAGGTACTTGTGAAGAGTACATAATATTTTAGGTATAACGATGGCTTATTTTTTTAATTAGGTGTCGTAACCCGCACCTAAATAACCCACTTAAAATTCAGGTTCAAGGATATAAAATTACTATCTAACTTAAAAGTAAGGTTCATAAAGGCTTATTTTACGAGTTATGAAAACCGCTCGACACCATGGCTTATTTTAGGAGTCGTGCACCGCTCCATAATAAAAAAAGAAAAACAAAATCAAGAAATAAAATATGGTATTAACAAGCCAAATGTTTCATGAGGTATTCCTTGTGTGGAGTATTTACAACTAAATAGTTTTTACAAGAATAGTAAATAAAATTATATAACGGAATGAGTCGTATGCCTTTTTTTAATAAAACCATTTAAAAATAAATAACAAGTAAAATTAAATGATAGCAAAAGAATACAATATTTAAAAGAGTGATAAATTAAAGTACAATAGTCCGTGCAGGGTTAAATATTGAGTTTGAGAGAGGACTCGAAGAGGGTATGAGAAGTAAGAGGGTATGAGAGGTAAGAGGGTATGAGAGGTAAGAGGGTATGAGAGGTAAGAGGGTATGAGAGGTAAGAGGGACTCGTCACTCAAGTAAGAGGGTAACTCAGTATGAGAGGGACTCGTCACTCAAGTAAGAGAGGACTTGGCACTCAAGTCAAGTGAGTGAAAGAGGTTCAAGTGAGTGAAAGAGGTTCAAGTGAGTGACATACAGAATAAAGGTAAGAGAGGGACTAAAGAGTGTCTAAAGATGGTTTAAATGATAATATGCTTAGGATTAAAAAAATCGTTCACATTGGAAACCGTTTTGGTGGTCAAATACGGAACTAACTTTACTAATACTCCATGAAGCGAGTTCAAAGACTATAAAACTATGGCCTGTTACCTAGCAACTACCTATGTATAGTAACTAGTTAATCATAAATATGACAAAAAATGAAAATTTATACAATTTTCTTCAAAATGAGGTTGAGGTATGATTTCAGGTTTGTTAAGTTGTGAAATATCCATATTGTATATATGGCTTTTAAATTGAACAAAAGGTATAAAACCTTTTCAGTCAATTAAAGAAAATTGTTGAAAATAAAGTGACAACGTCTGAGTATGACAGTTTATGTATTTAAATATTCAGATTATGATGATAATTTCAGATTATGTATTTTATTATATTATATTATTGTATAGTTGTGTATTTAGTGTTAAAAATATATTCTGTTAGCTGCATGTAATGTTTGTAAGAACTTAGCTTACGTATTCTCGAGTCGGCTTCGAAGGCCTAGAGAAATACGGGCTAAGCGTGTAGTAACTTGGATAAGGGTACTCCCCAAAGCCAAGGGTGAGGTAACCAACGTGTTTTGGAATAACTGCGAGGGTTTAAACTCCAAGAACTCGAGGGTTTATGTAGCTGTCGTTAGACAAGCCGTAGGTGTGAGTAGGTGATGTCTGTAAGGCTGTGTTGTAATAAGTATTGAGTTTTGTAAGTATTTGGTATATGAGTAATAGGTAGGTAATTAGTTTGTGTATGAATGCCTCCGGTACTAAGACAATCGGGAACCGATTACATTTGTAACCTGCCTTAGTAGCGTCGAGCGTGTTATTGTCTGTATAATGTGTGTATAGTGATTGTAGTTAAGATAGTTGTGATACGTTCTGTTTTGTGTTATGAAAAATGGGGATGAAGTTTGACTGTAGTACTTACATAGGGTAGAATATGGTATAACACTAAAAAGTAATCACTATCACGCCGTTGGTTTATACGCGCTGTAAATATTAATAATAGTCCCTAATCTTCATTTTTTGATCCAATTAGGGTGGTCAGTGTCCTCGGCGCAGTCACGTAGAATGTAGCGGGAGATGGTGTAAAACGCTTCTGGTAGCTGGCGTGTCGGCCTCGTCTGGCGTGTCAGCGCTTTCTCGCCAAGCTTCTACAACCTCATCCCGGGGTAGTTCTTCCGGAGAGCCAGTGTGACGTGATGGGTGCAGATGATGAAATAATAAACGTTTCTTATGTGACTTGGTGGTTTATTATTGTAGAAATCGTATGATTAAAAATAAAAAAAAACTGAAACAATAAATAAAAAATACATGGTTAAAAAACAGTCCTAGTATGACGAAATTTTTAATAGGCGGCGAGGAGCCGCAGTTACAAGATAGTATTTTATAATCAAAAACTTACCCCGTGCGTCGGGTTTTTTTTTAGAACTTCATTAAATAGAAACCAGCTGTGCTAGTTAGAGCAAACACTCAATACTCTGGTAGTAGGAAGAAACTTAGGAAGATGTATATCGTTACATAATTTTGGTAGGACTGATGATAAAAATGGCTGTGCAGTCAATGCGACAAGCCAATTTTAAATTTGAATTTCGAAAGGACTTACATTTCTTTCTTTGAGTACAAGTAAGTACTATGGAGGTTTTTTAGTCGTCGTGGAGGTTTTACGTCCACGAGACTGTAAATGAAACGACATCGTTACACCCTTTATCGACAGAGCCATAAATTGTTTGATCATTTTAGAGTAAAGCCGACACTCCGAGAGCGACTCTCGTTGTATCGCCGACACTCGGTGTCCGACACTGCGATACGATACACTTTATTCAGGCGGAACGTTCCCAAGGGAAGGAGACGTTTTTCTACCATTTCCTGAAGAAAATTATACTTAGTGGGTCGTTCCCGTGAGTTGCGGTGTCGGGCTGTTTACTCCGTTGTTATTGTGGACATACTGCTACTTTTGTCACGGTTTGCCTTACAAAGTAAAAACGTAGTTTAATTTAAACTGTCTCGATCAGAACACCTAATAAAATTCGCCATAAATACCCGTTTCCATATGTTTTATACTGTTTTATGTTTTAATCTGTCTACTTACACCCTTGTATTGTTCGTCAAAATCACTAAGATCTTTATGTTCTACGCTTCAAGATTGTCGTTGGATTGCTGCCAATTAAAAGTCAAAATAATACATACATTGGCTATTGGGTTGCTCCTGTCAGAAATTAAATAACTGTAAAAGAACAGCACTGTACTAACACTGTTACTGTATTGCCAGATTATTATGTCAAAAACCAGAATAGTTGTTCTGGAAAGGAATCAAATTATAGTCAATCAACTCGGCCAATCGTAGTCCATTGCTGAACTTGTTTATACCTCTCTCTAGCTGCACCACAACACCCAATCCTCCACCTTCGGCTTCCAGTCTGACCCAGCATCCTACATAAGGTCGTCGGACTATCTTGTATTTAAACATAGTAAATTCAAAAATAACATAAACAAAGATTATTTAACTAAGTTTATAAACCACAGTTGACTTCTACGTGCCAAGAAGTCAAAGATTCAAAATCTCGCGAACTTCGAAGGCACCTAAATATTTGATTCACTTCCAAACTTCGAACCCACTCTCCCCACTACCCTAATATTAACGAACTAACTCTGCATAGTTCACGTGTCTATTATCACACCAGTAATCTTTGTTACAACAGACTAACTTTGTTAAACTACACAGAGTGTATAATAGAAAAAACTTGGAAGTAAACCACACCATCAGTTACGAGACAAAAGTGTCGCAAGCAATGTTTGGGGGAAAAAGTCGATGCAAAAAGCAGGTAAGTTCACTTTAAATCTTGCGCTCTCCAGGGAAGGTGGAGACTCGTTTAGAACCCATGAGGATACCGCAGACACAAATGTATTTTCGAAGAATCAGATGCTCTTTGCGGTACCTAGTTCAAAATAGAAATGGCTCAACGAAACCAGTACTTACAGTGTCAAGTCGAACCTGATTTGAATAACCAACGAAACTATTTTAGTTTTGATTTATCACGTATGAAAACTTAACTCGCTCGATGTTCATGTTAACTTTATATCCGGTTCAATGAATGTAGGAAAATCGCAGCGGTAGTAAACGAACCCAATTCGTCCCATGACATTCTGTTCACATGACATTGCGTTCGACCTCGATACGAAGCGCCGAACTACAATGGCGCCGTATCCATTACCGCGCAATCCTTGATAATTCACTACGCTGGATTTCTCCGACATTTTGCACGAAATCAGACGACCAACGTTGCAGTGTCGTCCAATGAATGTCCAGCTTTAACCAGCGGTGTTAACGCTACGGGCCAATGGGCACCGCCAGCCTTTAAAATTGAGCTAAGCAATTATTTGACTCGCTCCGGTCATTTTATACGGAGCAGAAAGTATAAATTAGTCTGTATTTAATTTGCGCACTCAAAGGTTCTGTGCATTGTGTTTTTCTGCATGGATGTACAAAGCTATTAATGCAATTTGCTTCTGCAGTAACACGCTACTACGCTTGACTAGGTGTATCTAAATTAAGGAAAATACTGCATTGAGATCTCGGAATGGTTATCGTCTAAGTTTTTTTGCATTTATTGCTTTGCTCAGGAACAATGAGACTTCCTGTGTATTGGCCATATGATATGTTTTGGAAATTAAAACCACGATTCGAATCACAGACACAAGACTCAGTCATTGGAAAATGGTGTTTACAATAGACATCAATCTGATGTACGGTCGAACAAGCTATTTGGTTTACAGTTTACCCACAAATTACATTGTAAAATGTAAACCAAATAGCTTGTTCGACCCTATTAATAACAAACAATAAAACAATTTAAAGTCCAAGTGACCCAAAAATCAGTGGCACCACACTAATTCATAACAGACTCGCTCGCACAAAGCCGGGATCTGGCCGCAACACATCACTCTAAACTTGATACTTTCGCGCCGCTCATTACAACGTGTCATTAGCGGTAACGTAATGAGCGCGCACACACACACACACACACAAGGATCATAATGTGTCTACAAGGGCTACTTTGTGTCTGAAATGGCTGAGCTGAGTTACTCAACCTTTTTTCGTCAACCACACGCGTGTTTTACGTGTTTTGTGAAACGATATAACATCTGTGCGGGTGTCGTAAAGTGTGGCTAAGAGATTGCATCTAGTTGATTCTGTACTGTACAGTCACGAGGGTTATAGGTATATATTTACTATTAAAAAAGTGTTATGTTTATATAGCAACAGAAAGTTACAGTGGCTGATGTCTACGTAATATATTATATTAACAATCTTGCCTGTAATGTAAAAATGTTAGTGTTTGAGACTTTTTACATAATCATGTTTTAATTAATCCTATCCAAAACATAACTGTAAAAGCAAAGTTAAAATATTTATCGAGTAATATTTTGCAGTCAAAAGATTAATTTATAGTTGTAGGATATCCGAAAACGTCGAGAGTATAAAAATCACTATTACACACTTTCCTATGAGAGTAGAGTGGAGTCAAAATGACCTGAACTCTAAATTTCATGAGTCAATATTGAAACCAAAATATCACACCTGGCAGAGTTGTACATAATTGGAGTTCCACTTTCTGCAATAATGTTAAAGTCTCATATAATAAAGAGCTCGCCTTTTGAATTATACAAATCACACAATAAATAAGTACGTGTACCTCTGCCTACCCCAGCTACACTCAGTCTCCGTAAACAATTAGTACATAGGCCTCTCGTAAATTGCGGCACAATATGACGCAAGTACTACGACAATAATTTTAAGCTACACTGGTATTAATTACCCTGTTTCAGGCCTTAGAAAAGCCCAGCGGGCCACCGAGAGCCCTCCAGGCCGCAACTTGGGTATCACTGCCCTAACTGATACTCAAGGGTCTAGATTAGTTAGGCTTTATTTAGTACTATTTGTAGAATGTTGTCCGACTTATAACTGTGTCATTTTGTAGTTAACACTAAGAGCGTACTTACAGTTATTATTTATAACTTGTTTCGTGTTGCTTTTCTAGTTAAATGTGCGTTTTAGTGGCACTCTGGTTGTTTGGGCGTAAACGGGTATTTATGTTGATTAGCCTGGTAGGTTGGTTTTTGTTTTGGGTAGTAACTTAAGTTTCATAAATCAACATTGTATCAATCAAAGTCGCTTTACATGACTGTGAGTCTTCGAGGCCGCTTAGTTCTATTATACGTTTTGATTCGGATGTGTTTTTTATGAGTGTTAAACATCAATATTTGACATCGACATTATATTATAGCACAAAAACCTTGACGTGCATCAATACATTTTATACTGTTTGTGAAAAGTTAATGATTTTATTCGATCAGAAAAATGTATAAACTGAAACTGTTATTCGTAAAATGAAAAGACTTTCAGATAAATTCACCATCTTCTAGAAAATGAAATATTATTAAACTGTGGAAAAATTCTGCTAGCTAACAATTTAAAAAGCGCAAAACTGTGAAGCATGTCTCAAGAGAACAAAAAATATTCTCCAACATTTTGAACCTCTTTGCTAAACTTTAAACTAAATCGCGTAACTAAATCCAACGCAATCATGTACTAGAGGGGAGTGCATAATTACATAGCAAGCGTCGTCATCCACACGTTGTCGCGCATGATTCGAACCCGGGACGTCTGAGGACGCAATTTGCTGGGCGCGGTAATTGGCGAGCTTTGTACGGATCGCGACCACTCGGAACACGGGATGTTAGTTAACCTGCTGCGGATTTATGAACGCCTGGTACTTTCGTTCAAATATTAGTACTGTGTGAGGTTTATTTTGGCAGTTTCTTTGCACGAGGATTTAACGCTTTTACTGGAAAGCAGGTTGAAGCTTTTCAGTTCGGATTTCCCAATTAGCGACACAGTGAAGTGAAACGTCCATTCAGTATTCGAAAAGGTTTTACCATATATTTTTGTCCAGGTGATGTATAATCTGAGGGTGATTTCATAATTACTTGAGCAGTACTTTAAAGTTTATTAGTATTTGTAAAACCAGTGTATAGAATAAATATAATTTATCATTAAATTGAATTAATAAATGAACAGAATGATTAGGAAAATTAAGCGATGAAATAAATCAAGTTAAATGAAGTCTTCATTTGCATTTAAAGTATTTTGTAAAATAAGGTTTTAATTAATTAGTTAAACTCGTTGGTTAACACGCACTGCTCTTTTATTAAACCTACTAATTTGCCGCTTGGTAGTAAATCATTTAATAATGGGACACAAATTATTCCGGAGAAAATTAGACGTTAAATTAATGAATTCGAGTAATCTTCTTACAACCCGAATGCGCATTTCAAGCTACCTTTGTTACTGTGCTGTGCAGTGGTTAAAATCTTTTGAATTAAATCATTATAACGTCCTTAGAAAATGGGTTACAATAAATAGTCATATAAGTGTAACAAAATCACTGCACATGAAACACTGAGTACTTTGAATGCTACATGAATTGCAAAATGTAAAGAGAGGCAGGCAGGTACGCACAGCGACCGAAAACAAAATAAAAACTAGTTTATGCAGATTTATTATTGTATTGGAAATCTATTATACAAAGCCAGGCCATGTGATACTGGATAGTAAAGATAGATTGATGCGTGTACCAACTAAAATATAGTTTTACCTACCTATTGTTACTTGTACAAGCAATGACTTTGATTTAAGTTGATCTTGACTTTGAAACTTATCAGAGGTGATTGCAGTTTAATAAACTGACTAAAACAGCCTTTGACACAGAGCACGGTGTGGTCTGATCAATCCCAATTGAAACTACCTCCATGGTCGTAAAAAGTTCTGTTTATCATAAAGATTCCCATGCCATGCAAAGTGTTATTGCGGTATTCCAATAGGATTTTTTCAGCAGCAATCCGAAGTGCTTGTATCCAGTTAAAGGCAATAGGTTTGCTCCCTATAATCTACATGAGACTTACACGTAACGAGTGAAATATGAGTATACTATAAGGTCATCTCCACTTGAAACGAAAGCTTCTGTTTGTTGAATCGAGACTAAACAAATATATTGCCCCAAATAACATAGTTCCGCATTACAAATTTCACAGTTTCAAAATTCAAATACAAGAGAGAATACTTGGCCCAAGGGTGGGCAACAGATAGTGACACTGATACAATATTCTGGGATGACAGAACAAAGTGCAGAGAGTGACACCGGAGACGCGACCCTCCGCGCCTCTCGCCGGCGTGCAGTCTGTTGTAATGCTATACTTGGATGCAGTTCACTCGGCTACAGATATAACATCGTTGTGTAGTTCTATTTTTAGTGAAAAATGTGTAACGTTATGTTTTACTTTGCTTGTTTTATAAATGCTTGATGTCTGTATTGGAATGTTACGATCTATGGCATATTTTACAATAATCTACATGCCAATACCCGTCCTTGGCTACGATAGTATGTTTGGAAGTTAGAACTGGTTGTCATTCGTAGATCTTTGACAATCGTTACGGGTTGTCAGAGCCGAACAGTTCGACAACAAGTCTTGACAAGCGTATGTTACTCAGAAGCTGAGTTGAGCAGGTCAGATAGCCAGTTAGACTTGAAACCGGCCCTAATATAATTAGGGTAAGTAGTATCAAATAGTTAGTTGCATCAAATCATTAATTGTATCAGCAATACTTTAAAGTCAAAGTTGGCGCTTATTTTTTGCCCCGACTCCAGTAATGTGTTTTACATATGCATTTTCTTGAAGACTACTTAAACCCAAGTAGCTAAATACCAACATAACTCCCCTCTCTCGTCATCAAGCCGGTACTTCTACGACATTACAGCAGTAAGAGCCTCCGCGTCTCATTAATTTACATTAACTGTCCGTTTAATGGATAACTGCGAGAACACATCAAGAATACGCTCAAACAGCCTGGAAGAGGCTTAATTATATGAGGACCTGCCACTAAAAGGGTAGGCACAGAAGGTCAAGAGCAATGCATTACTTTGTCCTGGTCGAACTTTTAGTTCTAGGACATGCCATGACATGCAGGTGGTGATGAAATAAATCAAACAATCTAAAGCGCATGCCTGAGTTCGAACACGCGTCCTATTTTTGAAAAGTTAGAACCATTACGACTGAGCCGAGACTGTTCTTTAAATGATATTCTGGCTATAGGATGTGAAACTGTTACTTACATTGTAGAGAGTTGCTCTTCTGACCTTCATATGTTGTGTAATGTAACCCGTTATAATGTTAAAAGATATTGCTTTCTTCACTTAACCACGGATGGGCAGAGAATAAGAGACTAGCGGACTCGGATCTGGATACTTAGACCCAAATTTATTGTCAAAATACTGACTAACAGAAAATCAAGTTTTAACAGGACGACTAGACTTGTTACTGAAATACAATAACAACCGAAAATTTTTCGTATAAAAGTCAATTATTTATGAGAAAATAAACAAAAAATTGGACATGATGTGTGAACAAACAGCGCTTTTGTTGCTTCCTGTCAAAATGTTCGTTGGTTTATCTGATCCGTGAGCTGCGCAAAAAGTACGAACCATATACAGGTAACCAAGTCGATTGCACTGTGCGCCGCTACATCCCATACTGGGAAAAAACATTTTTCTATCGAAGTGGAGATCAAATCTGTCGAGTGAAATATGTCAAATTGTTAGCAATAAAGATAGCTTTTTTGGCGTTCGTTAAAGTTCTCATATCGTTAATTCAGTTTTTCGTGTTGTGTCATTATTGGAACGCCATTAGGTACATTAATTTCAATCTAGTAGCGTTATGTATGAGTGGGGCATTATTATGATTTGTTTTCTGGGAAGGCCTCCCTCGATCTTGAAAACGGTTTTGATTTTATTTGATCTTAAACCCCACATCATCTAACGTAATATACTTTTTACTATTTTGATCAATCAGTCGCAGCTGACGGCAAATATATTATTTTCAGAGAGAAAGTGTATTTGGCGAAGTCGCTTACAGAAATCTGGAGTACATAATATGTGTGAAATGCTATCAAAAATAATAATTAACGAAAAATGACACTTTTTTAATCGCAGATCGCTCTTTAATTCCACCGTGGTATGACGCGAGAGGTCGTTTGAGTGTCAGTAAAACAACGTTAACCAAGTATCGCACTCGTCTCGCTGTCGTCGCCTCTAAAACTTTGTATAAGGAGTTCCTCAGCTTTGTCACCCACTCGTTAGCTGCCTTTTAATATTACAGCGTTAACTTCAGCTCCTTTATGTTGTAAAGGAAATAATACGACATGGTAAAACTCCGTGCTTACGATGACAAAAGAGTTATGAACACTTAAGTACTTGAAACTTGTGATCTTTCAGCCGAGTGTCAAAGAAAATATCTAGGTTCATTTCGTAAAAAATATTATTTATGATCAATCCATTTTTATGATGTCTGCGTTAGGATCAGAGTCCATCTCTTGGGACCCGATGGAAGAGCAAATGTTATTATTACGAAGATAGAGCGTTTGTTATTACGTGCTTGGACGCACTGTGTTCAAATAATTGCCCTGTCTGAGAGCTAAATTCCTAAAATATAGACAGAAGATAAATCGATGCCTACATAAAACCTTATTGCCCGAATGAAACAAGCAAAGTATCAAAATAATTTAATAAGACGTTTAACGCCAGTCATCAAACGTATACGATATTAATTAATTTGCGCTGAAAGCGAAACAGCGCGCTAACGCGAGCTGACGTCGCGTTGGCGTCGCGTCACTTGACGTGACGTCGCCGCGTCACTCACGCGGGATGTACTTAATATTTTTCTCGCACGAGCGTGCCCTCCAGAGAGCCGCGATCATGAGAAAATATGACATCACGCTGAGGAATGAAGTCGTCCCTGTCGCAGAATTTCGCTTGAATTGTAAATTGTTTTGTTTTTCGAGACAGGCGTTGTTTAGTTAAACACACAGAGTGAATTCATAAATAATCTGTTACAATACAATATTTTTTAGAAACACTGTTTCAGTCAAAACGTCGGTGTAACATATTCATAGGAACAATCTAATCGGGCCGCCATGAGATAAATCCGGGTGACGATCAATGTGTCGACTTCACACAGTCACTAAAAATCAGCGCTATTCTACAGCCATTGATATTTCAGGCATTTTTGACACGACGGGATTCACGAACCTTTTGATGTCAGGTTAAAAAAGAATTTTTGAATAGAATATACTGAGTTATGTATACTGCCCAGGTTGTCGATGTGAAAACTTCAAAGTTTTTGTGAAATAAAGCGATATACCGCAACGTTAGTGAGCGATATATTTGATGGATTGAGTGTTATCTAAAAATTTAGTCTGTGAAACACGCCCGTCTTTACAATATTAAAATATCGACTAAAGATTTCACTAAATTCTAAGGACCCGCTGATACAATAGTGATTAATGTTTTACTTTGCGCACCCTCATTCATCATACATATTTGCTGTTAACACAAGTATAAAAAATTGCATGTAAAGTAAATATTTTAAACATATTCTAGCAATATTCGTCTGCACATACATTTAAGCTGAATTTTAAGTTCTAACGAACTATGCAATAGAATACATAGAACTACCAATCCGCACTGGGCCCGCGTGGTAGATTATAGCCCATTCCCTCTCATTGAGAGGAGGCCGTGTCCCAGCAGTGGGAACATTATAGGCTGATGATGATGATGATGATGCAATAGAAAGAGAACTTTACGTCTAAAACGTTTCGCCCTACTTATTTGCGGCTCGCAAATATATGTAGTTCATGAGAAAACGTATACCTGTCAAGTAAACAGCGCGACCCACTCGTATGAGACACCTTAGCGTAATTTAGTGACGTCACAGGCTAGTGTGGGGAGGCCTTTATTGATGTGCATTGCAGACCTGGCGTAATGAAGTTGCAAGTTTACTGCAAGCTAGGAGGTATATTATGCAAAATAGTTTGAAGAAAATATCGTATTTCACGGAGCTCCTATACGATGTAATCGGCTCAGTTTTCTCGGCGAATTCTGTGTTCCGCAGAGTTGAGCCGAGATTTCGGAAAATCCAGGCTTCGTTTTCGTGAAAATGTGTCTTGTAGGTATTATAATAACTTTGTGTTGGGTTTCCGATGGAGGAGGATGCGACCATGTTTTTACTCTCTCGATAGTTACTAAACTTAAAAACTACAATTTAAAAACGATGCCTTAGCTCTCGTCAGATTTCGTTCCATACCCCCCATGCAAAGGAACTCCGATACTCGTAGTAAAAAAGTTACTTCAACCTTGAGATGCCAAAAAATTGAGTTACCAACAATATAGACTACAACCCATTGCAGTTACCAATTTGTTCATAAAGCATAGTAATAATGATTAATCAATCACGGCATCATTGTTAGCTCCCTCGGGGACACCTTCTACCATGGCCCACCTGGAAGACCCGAAACCGTTTGCGGAATCAGGTGGGCCGCTGCAGATACAACCTGGTCCGGTGGGGCTATTCAGATGAAGCCTTGTGTGACTGCGGTGCCTCAACGCAAACTATGGCTCACCTCCTGTCCTGCACTATGTGTGGTTCCACCTGTACTCTGACGGACCTTCCAAGGCGTCCGCCAACGCTGTCGAGGTGGCAGAGTACTGGTCGAAAACAATAAAAAAAAGGAAAATAATTATCGACACGATGAAAAAAGAAAAGACTGCATCATTAATTTAGCTCCCCTACAAACTTAGTAAACGATAGTCAGAATCAACCTTTCATTGGACCTTGTTTTTAGTTCAATAAATCCTAACGAACCTAAAACCACATCAATCGGTCACAAAAATAAACAGATTACAATCCGCTATACGTATCGGTAACAAAATGGAACAGGCCATGATCGACATAAAGGAAGTAAGTAAAATAAATATCGAGGAATCGTAATTAAGATTGATACCATCGGAATAGGCACCGAGGTAGGGAACAAAGGTAAGAAAGGCAGCTAAGGTAGGCCGGCGCGGTAGACATGCTGGGTAGGCACAAGGTAGGCGATTAACTTAAGTGGTTTGTTGTGTCGATCAAGTTACTTATATTTTCAGACTTTAGTAGAAAAAGAGGACAGAACAGCCGCTCGGGTCAATCTTTAGGTTATGCCGTGCTTGCCTAGATCGATCCGTAGGTGAGTGACCGCCCATTACTTACCGAGCCTTCTCCGTACATCGGAAGATGAGCTTAAATAAACAGCGGGCCCCAATTAGAAAAGAGTGGCTTGTGGAAATGCAAAATGGCAAAAGCTAGAGGAGGCCTTTGCCAAAAGGCACATAAAAAAACTATGGTTATTGTTTTATGACCTACTGACTGACTACATGACTAAAAATTACATTTTGTACTTTTTTTCAATTGATCACGGTCAATTATATATGTCACCGTAAAATTGTCAAATACGTTATATTGGTATTATTCGGTATTTCTCAGAAATGGTACAATATCTTTTCATGAGAGTTGTACCACTGGGCAAGGGGGACTCCTCCTTCCCTCCACACCGCGTGAGTTGACTACCATCGCATGCATTTCACGTAAAATAATGCGTTTTGTTGTAAGCAGTATGTTCATTTGACAATATTTCGAGACTTTACAATATCGCTAGAGACATATATAATACAATCCGACATTTTAAAATAACGACGATAATTTTATCACATTCAAAAATCAATCGTTTACCCGTTCCGCATATTTGTGACACCAATACATACAAAAAGGCTTTCATCCCATATTTTTATGATGGCAACACATTTCCCTAATGCATTTGACGCGAACAGGTATTGTCAATTATGTCATATAGAATCGAGTTGTTTCGTATCAAAATGTTTTTGTTCATATTTATTACTCCGTTCCTTTATGAAAGGGATTTATGTCCCTTTTATTATTATTAATAATATGAGGTTGTGGAAGCCTCCGACGATGAATATATTGTAATATAAAGGTTATTGTTACATTTATGAGATGTTATACTTGATTATGTTTGGAAGGAGGACAAAGCGAGATGTTGGGAGGAAACTTCTCATTTTAGGAATTGAATTAGAATAGATACTGCTTAGTTACGGACGTTAAACAATTCGCTTGTTTTCCTGAAAAGATTGTTTTGACCTACAATAAGTATATTCTCATTTCACCAGGTATGTTTCAAATCTCATTATACATATAATTTCATTTTTTTCATGGACAAGAATGTTTTTTACACTACTGATCTACTACAATAACCAGTACCCAAATCATGGTCACTCTGGAATACTTTTAGGATATCGTCTATTTAAACGTATCGATTTCTGTGAGTCAGTCATTTTATTAGTTTTTTGCAATCTGCAGTTAAAATACTGAACTCGTTATAATGTTATACAAAAGGAACCGTTTTAATATAAAAATATTTTTAATTTGAGTTTAAAAGAAACACACTTGAACTTCGGCGCTTTGGGAATAAAAGTTTTAATCTCTGAAAAGAGTTCAGTTTCTAACCGTTTTACACACAACGGTATTATATCTATAAAGAGATAAGAAAGATTTTATAGTTTCAAACATTACATTTTGGTTTCTATAATTAACTAGCCGATGCCCGCGGCTTCACCCGCGTAAAATTATATACTAAAACATTTCTCTTGAATCACTCTATATATTAAAAAAACCCGCATCAAAATCCGTTCCGTGGTTTTAAAAATCTAAGCAAACACAGGGACAGACAGACGCGGCGGGAGACTTTGTTTTATAATACGAGTATGTAGTGATAGTGAAGCAGTTTATCGGATGATTCAACTGTATAATCAATTAATGCAATCTGAGGTTGGTAGGACAAACACCTCTTTAAATATCTAAGCGACGAAAGCTTACCTATTGAAGAGAGAGCTACAAGTTTGTACTCCATACAAAGAATTTAATAATTAGATTCGCGACAAAAATGATCTCGTTTCAAATGTACGGAGAGCTGCATTTAATTCGTTACCCCTTCTTATTGAGTGACTTAATGCGTGACAAACACCTTACTAATGCAGCTGTCTGTACAAGATTTGTCTAGCTCGCTCCTGCAAAAAAAAAACCTGACCTGTGGTAAGTCCGATGAGGGCAAGATCTATCAATTTAACTTCACCTAATACTTAATGGAGGGTCATCATTTCAGCCGAAAGACGTTCACTGCTGACATAGGCCTCCCCTAAGTGTCGCCACATTCCGTGCAATTCGCATCCAGCGGATTCCCGCAGCCCTCACCAGATCATCTGTCATTTGGAGGCTATTAACAGCGAAACTGTAACAGTGCGGATATCCAGCTTCTGGCCGTTTTTGTATCCTTTACATTGCTCGGAGTGCGGACAAACAAGGAAAACTACATCACATATCACACACATCACATAAATGCCCTCAATCCTTTAAGAAATCTCTCTTCTCAAATTCACCCTTCAGTGGAAATAACACCAGGCTCTATTTGAGGATCAAGTGGTCCCGAGGCCGGTGACGTCACTTCTCGCTTCTAAATACCATCGATGACGTCACTGACTGTCCGGACTCGCTCGCTATAAATAAGCCGAGACCGACTTCGTCCAATGAATGTTTAAGAGATGGATGAAGTCCGAAATGGACTTTGGAACTTGTTTCCGATTAATTTTGTTGTAATTTGTGAAGGGCTTGTTAAATTGTCTCGTCGTTCGTGAGAGTTCGATGTGATGTTGAAGCATGGAGTTTTTAATTTTAAAAAGATCCGTAATCCGTTCATAGCATACTGTCTTGGATTTAGTTCTCAGGTATAGCAACGTGGGCACGCCACGATAGTGGCGGTAAGTCCCCTCTTTGAGGAGTGGCTAGAGAGGCGCCACGGCGTCCTCACCTTCCGCCTGACGCAGGTCCTCACCGGACACGGATGTTTCGGGAGGTACCTGCACCGAATCGGGCGGGAGGAAACGCCCGGGTGTCTCCACTACGAGGATCGACCGGAGGACACGGTGGAGCACACGGTGGAGGTCTGCCCTGCGTGGGCGGAGCACCGCCGTGTCCTCGTAGCGGCGATCGGCGGCGGCGACCTCTCGCGTCCGGCCCTGGTTCAATCCATGGTCCGGAGCGAGACGGAATGGGAAGCCGTCACCTCCTTCTGCGAAGCAGTCATGCTGGCGAAGGAGGTGGCGGAACGAGAGAGGGAGAGAGCCTCTCTTCCCGGCCGCCGCGGGAGACGCACCGGGCGTCGGGGGCCACGTGGTGGCTACCGGCCACCGTAGATGCGGGCCTGTGGACGGTTAGCTATGGGCTAGCTAGCCGTCCGTCCGTCTAGTGACGACAGGCCGTGTCGACGGCGCGTTCGTGTTCCACGCGCGCCTCAAAGAGATGTCAGCAGAAGAGAGGGGCCCGCAAGGGCCGAAGCCTGCCGGGGTTGCGGGACTGTTCGAAAGAGATACCGCGGCCCCGGAACGTAAAGGGCGAGGAAGGAACATGGATGGGTTTTAGTCAGTAAGAGTCTGACACTCCCTCCCGCTCCGCCCAGAGTGGGAGAAGTCATTTTAACAACAAAATTGGGTTTTAATTGTGCCTAGTTGATGGAAATAGGCTCATTTATAGGACGTCATCATAATAGGCATGACGACAGTATCAAAATATTATAAATCTATCAAGTCCGTCACTAAGAGTAAGTATTGGACAATAATGGACACGGTTTTTTTTTTTGTTTTATTACTGACAAAGATAAAACTCAGGAGTGGGGGCTCGTGATGTCAGTACACTCTAAAAAATTATTTTTTAGAGTGTACTGACATCATTTAATTTTAAAAGCATCGTATCTTCGTCAATTTTGATTAACGTAACAAAAGAAAAAATACGGCTACGGCTATTTGATAATTTATCTGACTGACTAATTAGATTATTTTTTGTCATCAACACCCTATTAGTGAAATATGGGTATTCTATTGGAATACCTTTGCTTAACTCATCGAGGACCGCAATCGCACATGAACCGGTCACAAAGAAACTTTTATTTTACTTCTATTCATCATTAACATTGTGCACCTTTTAACAACCAATGTACATATTATTTACTAACAAAACTGAATAATCTACACGAAAGTATTACTCCACATTTACTTTAACTTATTCGTGAAGAAGTTTTAAAAATGCAGTTTTTGTTTCTTAAGTTTTTTTTCTATTAAAACGTCCGAGTTGATGGAATAAATTTACATGAAAAAACCTCGTAATTCTCGACGCTGGATACATTTTAAAAGAGAAAATAATTCTTACGAATAATGACTATTAATAATACTGACAAGTTTTATCAAGATTATATGAAAATGAAAAAGCTTCACTTCTTCATTTATCTACCTGATGTACGAGCTCGCGATGACCTCCATTGAGGTGAGTTAGCTCCGCGAATTTATGAAGATAGCCCCGAACTAGCGCTTATAAAAATAGACCCTTATAACAATAAACCAGAAAGGTTAGTCAAAGGTTATTTTCCAAGAGATTCCAATAATAAATTGAGAGTACAAATATTAGTACAAAAGCCATTGTGCAAGGCTTCAGAATCCAATCACAGAACCGACACAATGCCTGAACTCGAACGAAGCAATACAAAAACTGAATAAAGCTACGTTTTGTAGTAGTCGTACGAGGAGCTCGACGTACTACGCCATTTGTAACGCCTACGGAACTTGTAGCTGTGATCTGTGCTACGAGCTACGCCGCTACGAGCTACGCTGCTACGTAATGGCTACGCTATCCTCCCGGCTCGTGCTACGCCATTCAGTCGGCGTAGTAATCTGCCAAGCTTGCTCCCAATGATCATAAATATGAATTCAAGTGCATGACAGCACTCGGTGCGTGCGTAATGAATCAACCTTACAGGACATTACAATTTATACTCAAAATGATGGGTTTATCCGGAAAACCGGCATTGTTTCACCGTCACCGGACCGTGTCCGGGCCGTATGACCGCATTAGCAATGTAAATGAGAACAAGACGGATTCGTATATTTACATAGTTTATTTAAAAGGCGAAACCTGCGAGCCGTGTATGAGTAAACGCAAATGTGTTTCTATTCGCGGTTGGTATTAATTTAATATAAATTCCTAATTATGTGTGCTACACTGTGAAGCAAACCGCACATCTAGTGCAACGCGTCAATGAATATGCAGTTTAAAGCCAAAAATTATTGTCTAATATTCCAGAAATGAATGTCACTGATTTTTTCTTCACATGATTTTAGGTCTTGAAACTTTAATGTTAATAATTGTTGTATGAGAAAAAGCTCAATATTATGATGACTTATATCTTTCACACAACTCTACAATAATACGAATACGTGTACTCTTTTCACAAGGTATCCGTGTTCTGTTTGTATGTTATATATGAAGTAACTCGCCCGGGGCTGTAGAGGTAGTTGTCCGCCAACGTGTCCAGTAGCCACCACACGCGCAGGATACCTCTTTGTTATAATTTCACGTTTACAACAAATAGTTCTAGTAGACAGTATCGTGGGTGTATCCTTGAGTGTTTATTTTGATAGTTAATTTTGAGGTATATTTGCTACGATAGATATAGATTCTATAATTATTACAATACGTACTGCACGTGAACAGTGGTGGTGACTAACAAGTTATAGGTCACAAGTTCCAATCCAGACAGAGATATATTTTATTTTGTGTAGTGTGTGTGTGTATGTGTTCAGTGTTCTCAAAACGGTTAAGAATATATTATGAGATTAGCATGACCTAGAACTAAATACTCGCAACAAGCATGGTGATTGACATTTGTTGCTCGACCGTTTAAAAGCAAGCCTTCACAATTCTTAGCTAAGAGTGATGACAATCATTGTCATGAAGCACAACGCAGCAATGGAAAATCGACCTTACGTCGCTTCACAAGTTTATGAAACATCGTCATCGGCCAAGCCTTTTCCCAACTATGTTGAGGTCGGCCAGTCTTACCTTATGCAGCTGAATACCAGTATCGTACATGGAACGACTGCCTATCTGACCTCCAAAACCCAGTAATTAATTCTGGGTAATACGATACCACTTGGTAAGTACCAACTGGTAGTCAGACTTTTTGGGCCACTAACTCCCTGTAACGACTGCCAAAGATGGGCATATGACAGCCGGGACCAACAGCTTAACGTGCTTTCCGAGGTACGGAGGAACTCTGTATGTAAGTGACCACCCTTACATACCGAGTTCATCCACAGGCCAACCTAGGTAAGCACGGCTTAACCTAAAGTTCGGTACGAGCTCCTGGTCACAACTTTATACATCGTCCCGAATCAAACCCTTATCAATTCTTTAACCCTTAACCCCCCAACTACAGCACAGCTCCAGTTGATCAGTGCAGGCACTGGTGAGAGGTTTCGCTCCAATTTTCATGTGTAATTGGCGGAGAAGCTTTGATGGCGAATCACTTCTCGACATAATTACAGGACGTGCGGCGCGAGAGGCGTGACGGCTGTTACAGAGAGATGGACGGGCTCGATGCATATTTATTGTAGTGTTCATTAAAAGTGCTTTTTATGTACGCTAGGGAATGGGCAACTATAGTACTTTCATAGTTGTTATGTATTTAGACAGAGACTGTACCTACTTTTAATGTTCATCTTTGTTTCGACAATTCAACTATAGGTGTCGCTTTAATCGATTCGTTTCACTATCGATATTCAGACGTGCTGTTACTAGCCGTTACAGTTGTCATGTACAACTGTCATTATTAACTGTCTAATTGGCATTTTTGAGTAGTTCACTTGATAAGCTGCCATCAAACAGTACGCATTAAATTCTAATATTTCTTCGCAATCTCTGTTTCAATGATTACGCGGTTCTGCATATCGAGGTCGCGCGGGCTGCGCTTCTCAAAGGTTATGTACCAAATAACTGGTTGATTACCTTACCGCCACAAGTTATTGTTAGATGGTCTGAACTTGATTTTTTGTTTTCCGTTCAGTTGCTTTTCGGATTGTTTTACAAAGTGCGATAATTTGAAGTTAAACCAGTTTATATTATTGTTTATGACTTAATTCATGACTTACCAAACAAGTCTGTTACGGTTCAAAACGCTGGTTTATTTTAACTGTCATTTTGCCACAATCTTCAGTCAGGAAACGTTGACTGGTTTGCGACGGAACCGAATTAACGTGTTTGTCAATTTGCCGACACAGTGCGATAACAAAAGAATTTAGATATTTTCGTGAAAATTAAGGAGAAGCAAACATTAACGTACTTTAATAGTCATAGGTGACAGCAGAGGCGCTCACATGAATTCAAGCTGAACAAATCACCATCGTGTCTTGAGTTTATTATTCACTAACTGTTGCCCGCGTCGTGTGTGAGAAAATATATTATGACAATATTATTTTCCTATTTATATCGGATTTGTATACAATTTCAAGAATTTATTTTGTATTAATTAAAAAAAACATTCACCTCTGACTCTATAGTCAGATGTGAATGTTTTTTTTTAATTATGCACTAACCAGTTTGGACTAAGTATAGGTATGTGGCAATTTTGCTTTCTGCACATGTGTGGAAGAAATATGAAAAACATATGAAATACACTGCATTTTGAACCTAATCGAAAAGAACCGGTTTTTGAGGAAGTGTATTGAAAAAATGATTTATATTACAAGTAAAAGCTGATATTTTGACATTACAAATAGACATTATGTCGGTATAACTTAACATAAATAACACAGTAACATAGTTTTCAACCGACTTCTAAAAAGAGGAGGTTCTCAATTCGTCTGTATTTTTTTTTTTGTGTTTGTTACCTCAGAACTTTCGACTGGGTGAACCGATTTTGATAATTCTTTTTTTATTTGAAAGCTGGTGCTTTCCGTTGGGTCCCATTTTAATTTGTTGAAGATCTGATGCTGATCTTCGGAGATATACAATGGAACTCTTCAAAAATAGACGGCAAATCTGCAGTGATTGCTACATCCGCTTGTAGGTTCATTGTTTATACTACATCATGACGTAACATCACGCCTGTATGCTCTGAGGGGGTACGCAGATGTGTCCAATATACCCAGATTTCGACAATGTTTGTTACCTCAGAACTTTCGACTGGGTGAACCGATTTTGATGATTCTTCTTTTATTCGAAAGCTGGTGCTTTCCGTGTGGTTCCATGTCAATTTGGCTAAGATCTTACGCTGATCTTCGGAGATATAAATGGAACTCTTCAAAAATACACGGCAAAGCTGCAGTAATTGCTGCAATCGCTTGGTTGTTTATTGTTTATACGACATCATGACGTAACATCACACCCTGTATGCTCTGAGGGAGTACGCAGAAGTATACAATACACCCAGATTTCGACAGTCAGACGTGTAAAGTTCCATTCAATGGGATCCCGGAGAAATAGAGGTAACTCCTTAACTTTATAGGCACACCAGAAGCGGTTTGGGTAGTTTTAGGCAGAGTACTTTCTCGGAGTGATCCCATTTCGATTTGATAAAGATCTGGTGACGTCGGAAGATAGGCAACTAACTGAACTCCTTAATAAATGATAGCAAATGTACTGGGATCGCTGAAGACTCACGTCTGTCTATTGTTTACACCAGTTCATAACAAAAAATCACACCGATACGCTGTGAAAGGGTAAGCACATGTGAACCACTAAAAAGTGAAAAATAAAAACTTTTTTGCAAAAAATATAACCGACTTCATACAAAAAAGTGAAAAATAACTTTAGCTTCAGAAGTCGGTGACAAAAAAAATCAATGTATCAAACAAAGGTCACCGACTTCTGAAGCTAAAGTTATTTTTCACTTTTTTGTATGAAGTCGGTTATATTTTTTGCAAAAAAGTTTTTTTTAACAAAAACATATTCGAAGCTTCATTCAGTTATTCATTTTTAACCGATATTCTGAAAATCCACGTGAAAACTGCGCACATAATTTTTAGGATGGCTTTAATAACCACAAATCAATAGCTACACAATACAGCGTGCTGCCACACGCTCCGGCACATAATACCGCGAATAGCTTAATGCCCTCCATCCACCACACCGTACAGACGCGGGGGAGCCCGGCCGTAATGAACAAATTGTCAGGGGCGATTGACCGAACTGGGTCAGTGTGCTGGGGGCGCTCATCGCACACTATTTGGCACTACCGCGGGCATTTGACTTAGTGTCTTGATACTGTCGTCGAACTAACTCTTGGTGTTAATAGGACAATGTGCTTCAGCCTGTGCTACAGTTAATGGGAAAACCAAAGTGTGTCTTTTCCTAGATTTGTTATTGGTAAATTAATATCGAATGAAAATCCCGGGGTTCTGCATCAGTAAGTTTGAAATGAAAGTCTCATATTTGTAAAAAAGAACACTATTATATTTAGTACGTTACATGACAGTATAATTGTTATCTGCTTTAAGCACGTTCGTTTCTCGGAATCGTATAACAAACAAAATAAGTTGTTAAGAAAAATTCACACAAACAGCGTAAACAGTTTTAAAAAAAACCGGCCAAGAGCGTGTCGGGCCACGCTCACTGTAGGGTTCCGTAGCTTCCCAGACCATTAAAAATACCAACATTTTTCGTCAGCAAAAATAACTTTGTTTTTCATAGTATTTGTATGAAAAACAAAGTTATCATTTGCGTTTTTTTTGAAAAAGTGCTATATAACTCAAAAACTATTCAACTCATCAAGTTGAAAATAATTTTCCTAGAAAGTTCATATAAAGGTCTACTTCTGTGATTTTTTTCATATTTTTTAAACTTATGGTTCAAAAGTTAGAGGGGGGGGGGACACATTGTTTTTGACTTTCGGAGCGATTATTTCCTAAAACATTAATATTATCAAAAAATGATTTTAGAAAACCCCTATTCATTTTTAAATACCTATCCAACAATATATCACACGTCAGGGTCAAAATTAAAAAAAAAATCGCTCCCCACTTTACGTCTGGGGGAGGTACCCTAATAAAAATGTTTTTTTAAATTTTTATTTTTGCACTTTGTCGGCATGATTGATATACATATTGGTACCAAATTTCAGCTTTCTGGTGCTAACGGTCACTGAGATTATCCGCGGACAGACAGACAGACAGACAGACAGACAGACATGGCGAAACTATAAGGGTTCCGTTTTTTGCCATTTGGCTACGGAACCCTAAAAACGAGGTAGGCTAAAGATCTTTCTCATTAGTCTAGTAGTCGCAAGCGCTAGCGCTGAGCATGAGGACGGGTTCGATTAACACATCGTGCAAAGTAATTTTGAGTTTTTCGCCTACTATTTCGTGGAACTTAGACAAAATGAGGTTTTACTATGAGGCTTTCTGCCAAACCATTCGTGGATTACAATGATGTTATGCGTTAAAGAAGCATCACAATATTATATTATATGCCCTGTAATAAGCACACATTTACTAACTAGTAAGTACGAATTTATTCAGCTTAATGATATTTTGAATATTCTGCTTATTCAGTGGAGTGTGGAAAATGCGTGTATTAAACTAGATTAGTGAGTTAATTCCGACCAAAATGTTACTGTAATTTTACTGTTTGTATGTGTGGAATGCTCAAGCCGATTTCACTGTATTCATTTTGACCGTTAAGGTGTTTATTTCAATGCTAAACAATCATAAAAAGGAAGACAAAAGAGCTAACCAAACCACAATTGTTTAATTAGCTCTTTACTTTTTATTTCGTTTAATTGACTGTAGACTTAAGAATTACAACTAAGAATTACTTAGTTTTGTTCCCCTAAATAAAATAAGAATTACTACTAAGAATTACTTAGTTTTGTTCCCCCAAATAAAATTCAGCGGCCATCTGAAAATAAGTAAAATAATTATAAAATAAGACGTGAAAATAAACTTTTACAGTTAATTATAAATATTAATCTGGGGGCACGGTAGTGCCCCCGCCAAGACGAGCCAAGCGAAGCGCACGGGCACTACCTACCTTTTCTCGAAGCGCTTCGTCGTTTTTTTGAACCCTCATAACTTGGGTTTGGATTATGCTAGATCAACAAAATTTTCGGGATATATTGTCAGTAGCGGACTTATTGAACATATTAAGTTTTAATTACATTAGCTTTTATACTTCAGATTTTATTTATATCTAAAAAACGCTGATTTCGTCACTGACTCACTGATGATCATCAAAATTCTTAGGGTATTTCCTAATGTCCTAGAAAGCTGAAATTTCGTATGTAAGCTAGTATTAGCACACAAACAACAAAAAAATTATAAAACTGGTAACTTTCATCCCCCAACCCCTTAAACTAGGGGATGGGAGTTTGTATGAGACCTGTAATTTTAATTTTGATTTGATGACGCTAGAGGTCTAATCTAATGATCTAAATAAAACTTGATGCCCCCAGATATATATATGTATAGGTACTCCTTGTTAAAAAAAAAAAAAAAAATTATCGCCATATTATTATATTGAGACATATTCTTCAATAAAAAAAAAATTGTTACAAACAACTTACAAAAAGAAATGAAATCCCACCAAAAACATTTTCATGTAAAATGTTGCCAAGACGAGCCCATATGACTCGCACTGTCAAAAAGTTATCAGATCTCATGTAGAGCCAAGCTTCTAACACTACACGCCCTAACTCTACAAGGCCTAACTTCACAAACTCTACACCTTAGTCAAAATATGTGGCTGGGCCGTTCGTTACTACAAGAACTATTGTATGTATAACACAAAAGTAATGAACAGTGAATTAATTTTTCACCTTACGCCGATGTGAATGTAGCGAAATGGCCAAGCCACATATTTTGACTAAGGTGTAGAGTTTGTGAAGTTAGGCCTTGTAGAGTTAGGGCGTGTAGTGTTAGAAGCTTGGCTCTACATGAGATCTGATAACTTTTTGACAGTGCGAGTCATATGGGCTAGTCTTGGCAACATTTTACATGAAAATGTTTTTGGTGGGATCGTGATTACCGTAAAACAAACGCCATAATTATTTATTTTATGGAAAATATTTGTAAATTCATAGTCAACGGCTGTAATTCTTTGTTCGTCAATAAAGCATGAAATATTAATAATCCGGAACTATTAAGAATTAACGAGGGCTGTCGGTTTTATCGAAACTTGTTCACAATCAATGTTTCGGTCACCGGACTACTGTGGGGGCATTTAATATTGTTTTTATATTAATGGACCGTGTTGATTCGTGGGACTGATACGTGTTCATTGGGATATAAGGGTAATTTGAGTTTTATCAGTAGTGTGTCGAATGTCGGGAAGCACTTAATGTTTTATAATAGTTAAAAATGTACTGCTTTTAAGTCATGCCTATTATTGTAAACAAACAACAGAATGCTGCTGCCAATTTAATTGTTGTTCACAAAATGATCGCGTTGTCAGGTATCAGAAGGATCTGTTTACTATGTAGATGTCACAAAATTCATCCTATGTTTAGTATCCAGAAAATATGAAGTAGGTATTTATCATAAGTGAACCCACTCCATGGGGTTGATAGCATTGCAGTGCGGGTGCCGGCGCCGCCGTCCCAGTCAGGGGTCGCGCGACAATTCCTTCAAACGACAGAAAAACCCGATAAGTGGATAAAAATTCGCGAACAGAATAAATATCAGCGAATACTTTTTGCTCCGTCCTCGATCGTTATTTATTATTTATGGAAATAGACCTGGAAACTCCATCGGGGGAAGGTCGTCATATTTTTCTTAAAAAAAAGTAATGTCCCTCGGTGCGGCGCGCGTTTGTCATGCAAATTTATGCGATCCGTTTTAGCTTTCGTTTTTAAACCGATAGCGATTTCTAGACGGAATATTCAATCGGATTGTGAATAAAAAAATGATTTTTGTACATTAACGGTCGGGGTTATATTTGGTGGTCACGAAAGATGTCGGCGGGTCGTAAACACGTAAATTAAAGTCAAAGACGTTTCAATATACTTACCTTCGAAAGACGGGACAACGTACATAACACAATCTACTTGCAAGAGCCGAAGTGTAAATGTTAAATTGGCGATTATGTCATTGAGACATAGGATAACATAATTACCTAATATCTATGACATTGATGACATTACTGAATTTGCGTGGATATAAAGACAGACGAACTGTTATATCCATGAAACATCGAAGAAATACTAGCTACATACTAACTCCATCACATTCTTACTGGATAGATGATGACCACCTTTTGAGGACCATCTTATGATAGCCGATAGTATCTTTAATCTCTTTGATTAAAGTATGGCTGGTTCGGTGATTGAGTCGGTAGCGGAAACACGCTTCATCGGCGCCGCACCGGTTCGTTTGTCACACGTTGCTGTGACATGTTACATGCAGATCACTTTGTTCGGGGCGTGAGAGAGTCGTGAGGGGGGCGTGACGCTCTCTGAGTGGACTTGTGAGTGTTGTCTTGTTGATTAACTGCTGTTTGGTCAAGTGTTCTTTGTAACAAGTTTTTGCTAATGTTATGTATGGGTTACGCGAGTTCAGTAACCAATACTTGTCACTTAAAGTAACACTGTGCGTGCAAACATTCTGATTTAGCACTTACATTTAGAAAAGCAACAACCCTTTTTATTTCAGCACCGACGATTTTATTATAAACTCAATTTTAAAGTGAAAATATTTTAATAATGAAATGATTCCATTTCCAGATAAAGCAAATTAAATAACTAAAGCACTTACACAAATAGGATTTGGAACAGCAACACAAAAATTAACAATTAAAACTGATATTTTATAAAGCACGTAGCAACAAACAAGCGGGCTCGACCCCGCGCCGCATGCGTCCCGCTGTCCCACAATCCCGCCGTCCAGCGACAACTAATGTATGTAATTTTGCATTTGCATAAACCAATTTTAATGTTAGCCAAACATCACGACCCGTATGTTGGGCGCTTGTAAAATAAGTCCCACTCAGGATGCCAGAAACTAGGAATTTGGCAAATTCACCGAATTCCGAGCAACTTGTAACTTTGTCCTTTGATTTGAAGTTTTCGTGAATTTAATCAAAGTAACTTTATCTATTTCAGCATGAATGGTTTGTTTCAAGTTGCCGTCCCGTAAACATAACTTGATTATAATTAAGTTTAGTTTGAGGTCAACAATGACTTGCATGTTGTCGCGTTGTTTGCTCTTTGTGATATTTTTCTAAAATGTTAACGAAGTATTTCGACATTCAATGTACGAAAATGTTTGTTACTCTTTCACGCAAAAACTACGGAACGAGTTTGAAGCTTTTCAAGTATCATCATCATTCCTGCCTGTTCGCAACGAGGCGGAGCTGGAACGAGTTCATGTTGAAGTTCGTCGATGCGTCGCGGACGGAATGCGACGGGCAGCGTGCGCCGGCGGCGGCCATTTTTATCTCTCTCTCTTTTTCTACACCGACGACGACAAGACGCGCAGACAACGTGCTAATCTATTTCTTTTTAATACTTCAATTATATATGTAATAACATGTCAAGAGTAAACGATGAATGAAACATAAATCGTTTAATTGAAGTTGATCACCCCCAACACTGCCCTTATTCCAATCTATTTGGGCTAGACGCAGCATGTCTTTTTCTTGCATACTTCTCTATTAATCGTCATCAAGATCTTAGCAGTTATCTCCGTTCTAGCCATGTTATCCTTCACACAGTCCATCCATCGTTTCTTTGGTGTTCTCCTCCACTCTTCTAGCTAGCTACATTCATACTCAACATTTTCATCATTCCCTAGCATCACATGTTCATACTAAGCTTTTCAAGCATTCGATAGTATTCAGTTATAAATTAAATGCAAACAGAGATATGCCTTATACCGACTGTTTCAAGGAGGAAGAAAAAATGTGGTAAACCAAATATGAACCGGATAACAAAACTTTATCAAACTCTAACCAATTAACGTCAACAATTAACTCTCTCACACAACATATGACCGGCATCCTGCCACCACGCAACCTCTCTTCATTTAGAGCAAGTTCCTCAAAGCCTGTCGCCTAGGAGGTACGTTAACTGCCGCATGACTGACGACACAGGTCTCAAGTCACGGAATAGATAGATACAGAAGGTTAGCTTACAAAAGATTGAAAACACACGCACAAACAGACACACGTCGTATAGGGATTGCAAGAGTACTCACAACTGATCAGGATTTGTGATAGTCTAAGATCACCGTCACAGTAGACATATTAGTATGAACATAGACAGTATTTTCAATAGGAACAATTGGTCGACTCACACACACATGCAAAGCGTTAACATGAGTTGCAAGCTAACTTCATAGTTACAAAGTTTCTCGTGAGTAACTCACGGCTGTCGTATTTGAAAAAAAAGATGACGTTTTATGCGTGTCGTGCAACATAACAAAGAGCGTTTGATTTTACAAAAAGAGCCTTAATTTACTAATTATCTTTACATTGTTACCGATTTACGTGTGTGTTTATGTGTGCATGCTTCAATTTGTTGTGTAAACCCGTTCTTCTGTAACTACTTATTCCGTGGTGAAGTTCTGGACGTGGGTCATCCGCACCCCTTCCCGCTCTCCTGCCCCTGCGTGGCCCACCCGCGACCCTTCCTAATGCGAAAATGAATGATGACCCGCTGTAATAGCTCTCGTTATTAAATCATTGCCGACTGTTTGCTTTGCCTACATTTTTTTATTGAAGTTTAATAAATGCACGTGCGATGTGTGCTGGTTTGGCGTCTAATAAAGATGATTTGGCTATACGGTGCCGTGAGGTTCTTTTGGCACGGGAAAGGCATTGACAGGAGGACGCTGTTAGTAAAATAGGCTGGGAAATTGTATGGAAAGAAAGAAGATAGCTACACTACACGTTAATTCTGTTTAAACCCAATAGTCACATCCCTATAATTTTTTGTGATGGTATAATAGTTCTGTAAGTTAGCGTCTTTTGTTTGATTGTTGCAAGCGTAATACTGGACCAAAGTTCTCATTCCTAGACTAAAAAAATGTTGTTAAATGTTGCTGCTGTTAAATGTAAACAAACTCTCCCTCTGTTCAGTAAATGTCATTGAAGAAAACATTTTCAGTGGTTTCATTATGTTAAAAGATTTAACTCGCTTTTAAATCTTTGTGCAGCTGTAACAAAACGTTGTTTCTTCCTCCTCTCAAAGCTTTGTTCCTTACTTTATCTTCGAGAAATCTCTCATTATAACAAGTAACAATGTTAACAAACATGCTTTATCAATCCCTTTTTAGGGTTCCGTAGCCAAATGGCAAAAAACGGAACCCTTATAGTTTCGCCATGTCTGTCTGTCTGTCTGTCCGCGGATAATCTCAGTGACCGTTAGCACCAGAAAGCTGAAATTTGGTACCAATATGTATATCAATCATGCCGACAAAGTGCAAAAATAAAAATTTAAAAAAACATTTTTATTAGGGTACCTCCCCCAGACGTAAAGTGGGGAGCGATTTTTTTTTTAATTTTGACCCTGACGTGTGATATATTGTTGGATAGGTATTTAAAAATGAATAGGGGTTTTCTAATATCATTTTTTGATAATATTAATATTTTAGGAAATAATCGCTCCGAAAGTCAAAAACAATGTGTCCCCCCCCCTCTAACTTTTGAACCATAAGTTTAAAAAATATGAAAAAAATCACAGAAGTAGACCTTTATATGAACTTTCTAGGAAAATTATTTTCAACTTGATGAGTTGAATAGTTTTTGAGTTATATAGCACTTTTTCAAAAAAACGCAAATGATAACTTTGTTTTTCATACAAATACTATGAAAAACAAAGTTATTTTTGCTGACGAAAAATGTTGGTATTTTTAATGGTCTGGGAAGCTACGGAACCCTACAGTGAGCGTGGCCCGACACGCTCTTGGCCGGTTTTTTCAGATCGGATTGAAAAAACATCACTATAATCCTTTTCAAACTACAAAAGACCAAAATCCAAAGGAACAGTTCCGACACAACGAGTATTATATCTAAACTCTTTCATCGACTAATGGCTTACAATCTGTACGCATTAAAACATGTGAATGGTACTCAAAAGCTTCACAATCATACTCGTATATACAAGGATTACTCCGAACTCGTAAAATTGATATTTTCTATTAGAATCCGTTTACATTAGCAGAGTACACTGGCATACATTGCTGGCGAAACCTTAAGCGCAATGCTAGTTACTTTAATACAAGATAGTTCTCAAATATTCGTCTGCAACACGACTCGCCCACTTTGCTGTACGGTAGTAATTGCCCCAGTGCTTACCGTGTGTACTGCAACACACCACTTAACCAAAGTACAGAGAGCACTTGCACTGTTGTGGGCACTAGACGGTGAAGAATAATATTTAAATAACAGCACTGGCTACTAATTAATAAAAGTACTTTCGCTAATTTGGCTTGCGTGTATTATTTATTTCTTTTTTTATTTTTATTTTCCAGGAACCTTCCGAATTCCAGATCACCACTGCACTCAAAACGTTGAAGAAAACATCGTGAAGGAACCGTTTTGTCCTAGAACCAAAAATCGCAGGCCTGTGACAAGTTGAACTGTGCCCGCCTATGGTGTATTAGGAACCTCTAGCAGAGAGAAGATCTGTGTGTCACTAGGTTGTGGGAACTAAATAGACTGATTGTACTATTTCAGGAGCATTTCAGCAAAGAAATAAATGCTACATTTTAATCGCCAGTTAACAATGTGTTGTGTTCTAAAGCAAGCCCATCTAGATAAACATTTCCGTATCTGTAATAATCTAGTGCATGACCCCATTATGGTGAACGCAGCTTTAAGACTAGTAGAACCTCCTAACTAGCTTTGTACCGGTGCGTAGTTGTAAGTACAATTACTAGCATTTCTTCTATTATTACCCTGAAATAACCAGGTGGCATAGATACTACCAGTTTATAATTTTGTTAACCTCTAGTTTGTTTGACTTTGAATCAGGTTTTTGTTTACTCTTTCTTGTTTAGGCAAAGTTTTTATCATGGTCATAACAAAAGTCGTTTTTAAATATTTTGTCTTTGAAAGTATTAAGAGAGACTTATTCACTTAAAAAAAACAATACACGCCTTCGAAGTAATCATATACAATTTTATTTATAAAACTTATGTGTAAAAGATACGAATAATATGTTATTAGAAATAATTCTATAAAATTAGTAATAAAACTTTCAGTTTATCATATGACGTATCACCACATTCACCAGGCATTGACTACCCAAATAAAGCACGAAAGATGTCAAATATAGTAATAATAAATAACCCGCGATATGTATGATGCGCTTTCCTCTCGGGACTCAAAGGGCAGCTTCTCATAAGATAGCATACGGATAGCGACACCTGAAATAGGCCCGTGGCGACTGCGTTTAGGGACCTGACTTTTACCTTCCTTCGTAATCCGGGAACGGCTGGATGCGAGTCGCCCGGGACCGGTCTATGTTGCGACACTTGGGGACGTCTATGTATAGCAGTGGACGTCTTTCGGCTGAAATGATGATAATTATGATGAAACCTGTAAGAATTATTTTGGGTTCAGATATTCATCGTTTGCCTCTCCCTAATCCCAATTTATTTATTGTCTAAATATTGAACAGAGGTTCTTCATTATGTCATTGAAATTGGTCCTGCGCCGGATGTTTCTCCAATTGTGTTGGATTGGCGTTCCATCGGACCATATTGGGTATATTCTCCCTAGGCCCTTGTTCTCCACGACACTGCGATCAGTTTCTTGTTCTACACCAAACCACCAAAAAAAAACACAAACAAACTGATTGATTGATTGATTGATTGATCGATCAAAACCATATTGAGGGTCAAAGTTCCAACTTTTTGACAATTTTATTAAAGTACAAGTTTTTAAAACTTTGTATACCTCCACCACCCCCGTACTACAATCCATTCTTCAGCACAATATTTTCAGAGAGTTACATTGCATTCTACCACAAAACACGATTTTTCGACACAAAAAAAAGTCGTTTACCAGCAATAATTTTTGCGTAAAGTTACTTAGTTTGATGTACATAATGCTTGGTTGAAGGCTTCGTGATGAGTCTGTTTCCACCCTGTATAATAAGGAAAACGAAAGTATGACACACTTGTGAACGCAGAGCTTCGCCACCCTGACGTACAACGGTCAAAAGGAATAATAAACTATATAAACACTGCAATTGATATGTTACCCTACTCCAATTGCTCAACGAACTATTTTTTCTAAACAAGAAATACTAACATTTCTTTATTTTTTCACAGAAATAAGAAATATGACTATAAAGATCTTTTTTGATCTTTTTTGAACGAGCGAGAATGAGTGAGAGAACGTGAGAACGAGATTGAGTGAATTGTCTAGTTCAAGTACAAGACATGCAAGTGTTTACTTCACTCAACTTTATATTTTCTGACCATTATAAATAATAAGAAAGTCGAAAGATCTGTGAAATCGTTTCACGAGCAGAATTTTGTAAACCAACGTTTTTTCTTGGCTCTATAGTTAACATTGACTAACAACGAAGTAGTAGAAACCAAGTAAACGTTGTAAAAATCTTCAAACTCATTCATTCACTGGCAAGATAATGCACAGCCTAATCCACTCGGTTTAGAAGCACAGAATGTGGACAGTTTTTTAGACAACGAAAATGAGCACAAGGATTAAAAATAAAATTACAATCTAGTGGCAATCATGAACGCATAATCTGTACAATAACAAACCCTCCCCACTATGAAAACCTATTCCACTCTGATATCATTATTAAATAAACGGTAATCGCCCGCCACTCATAATAAGCAACTTCGCAAAAAATATGAGAAGACAAATAGAGGAAAACATTCACAAGACGATGAGCAATTTACTGTAATGACTTATAAGAGGAAAGTTGCCGTGACCCCTTCACGACGCCATGACATAAGGGCGGAATAACGCGCGAATGAGGAAAAATAACTGGCACATATTTCATGCGGTGCTGTGATAATAAACTACCTTTTGTACTCTCAACGTAAAGCCGTTTATGTTGGGCGAGCTATGTGGAGATATCTGCCGGGAAGACTACGGATTCTGATGCTGGACGTACACTTTCCAGGGTCTGTTAGAATTTTTTGTTGAGAAATGGATTTGAGTATGTAATCAACATGCTCACCGAACATTTCTGTATAAAACAATTAGGGACGAACGGGCAATGAGTAAAAGAAATTTAAAATGGAAACAATATTAACATCGTCCAAATATTGAAAGTATTAAAACTCGGACGTAACAGGAAAAAAATAAAGAAGCCTTTAAAATGCTTTTAGATACTAAAAGCACGTCACTTATAAAGTGAAAATACACGCTACATCAAAATGTGTCGAAGAGCTTGTCACATTCTGCACGTGTCGCAATGATTTACCTTTCAAAGCAATAGAAGGAAAAAACGCTGCCTTATCAATTTTCATTACGTTAAAATGATACCGCTGTACGTTCTCGATAATTATTGTATTGTTGTTCCGTATTGAAAAGCCAACATCGTTTACACAACGGCAATGCAGCTACTGAAAAACCATCTTAGTCGTGCGACATCTAACGATCTTAGCCCGCGGAGATAAGGACCAGTTTTGTTTGTTACAACTGCTGGGGTTATGTATGTAAATGCTTAAAGCACAATAAAGGTAGCGTGACCGCGCATATATTAAAACACAAATACCAACATTTTACCGACACAGCTGGTCGCTACAGTCGCCAATTTATTGATACGACGTGATTAACATCGGAAGGATATCGTTCGCATTGTTATTACCTATTTAGCGGTCATTACATTCAATGGATCACAGCTTTGTTGGGAGAGATTCTGGCGATGTCGGTGTCCTAACAAAGTTATTTAAATTTAAGAATGTACTCGATATTTTCCTGGATAACTTGTTTATTACAACAAGTGGTGGTCGGGGAAACATTGCCATGTCGGCTTCTTTTTCTCGTGTTAGTGTTTTCCCTATCTGTCGCCTAGGGTCCAGTTATGATAAACTTTTTCGCATTACGTTTTGTTATAAACTGGTAGTAGTTGCGTATTATGGAGTGAACGCCGCTTTTATGTTCCCTCACATATGTGCCTCCCATTGTTGTGTATTAATTCTATGGCTTTTGCAAGCTGAGTGATCCAAGGTTCATCATCTGTCTAGGGATAGGCACCTGTCTTACTGGAGTCATTGTATTTTACAACATGGAGTGACTGCCTGTCCGCATCGTAGGCATCGGACGCATCGCATCAAACGGATCGTATAGTATTAAGGTAACTTTAACGTCTATGCCAGACTCGGAACTCGGCGTGGAATAGATGGTCACCAACCATCCACAAACCGTTTTGTTTGATACAGTTACTAACTGTTGCCTATAAAACTTTGTATATGTGTGAGACAAAAAAATAGCCTACGACCTAAACTCACACATACTAAACATACTCAAAAACAAATTCGGTCAAGTCGTTTCGAAGGAGTTCGCTACCAAACACTGTGACACGAGATTTTTATATATTTGATTTTTTTCAATACAAAACCTGTCATTAAACAATACTAAGTAATTTAGAAACCGCGAGACTTTAAAAGCACTGCAAGCAAAACAAGTACAAAATCCGAGAATTTCAACAAAATAAAAGACATAAACACAAGCCAAAACTACCAGGAGCCCATAAACGTGAAGGACGCGTACAATAACGATACACATCGCGACATCAGTGACGTCACACACAATTGGACAGCCGACTGACAGCGTATGACGGCCGCTAATTTATTACGGCACAAACACTTGTGAGTCGCGTGTTTTAGAGACAGTTGATATGTTACCCAAGTGATGCGGGAAGGTCAAAAACTAGGATATTGGTTGTTGTTTACATGGTATTGATTAGCAACAAAGTTTATAGGTACTTAGTTATTGACTGCCTTGATTATTAACTGCCTTGATTATTGACTGCCTTGATTATTAAACTGTCTCATTGGTGTAGTGGTTGCATGTCGAGCATGAGGTCCTATTTTTGATTCCCAGGTCGAACAAACTCTAAGTGATTGAGTTTTTCCATTAGGAATATCTCTGCCCTGCCTCTTCGGCGATTACAGGTGTAATGTCAACTTTATATTTGTTAACGATAATATGAATGTTTGGTTTTGATTATTCTGCACAAATCAGTAACTGTCATTTTTATTTTTCATCAATAAAACTGAACGCGATCATAAAAACCGCGTTCTAGAGGTGTAGTGTAAATATGTCATAAAAAATATTATAATGACAGTGACTGCTGCAGAACGCGGTTTTTATGATCGCGTTCAGTTTCATTGATACAAATCTACCCACCGCGTAGCATGACCGTTTTGTCAACCAAATAGCGTGAAAATGACAGATAAATCTACACTTTGTATTTTTGTATGTATGTTTGTAATAAAAATTCAAAAAAGCAGTTTTCCTGATAAATTAAAGATTTCAATAATAAAGCCATTACACAAAAAAGACGACAAAACAAAAGTTCAATTATAGGCCAGTTGCACTGATACCAATATTTTCTAAAATTTTTGAGAAAGTTTTTAATATGGCTATTTATAAGTTTTTGGAAAGAATACATCATAACATGGATAACAGAAAACCAGTAATGGCGATGTTTATGGATATGACCAGGGCATTTGACTATGTAGACCATAAAATGATATTAACAAAGCTCGAAAGATATGGTATCAGAGCTGGTAACGTGCTTAATCTGATAAAATCTTATTTGGAGAATAGAAGTCAAATTACACAAATTAGCAAAATAAATATGAAAACCAAAACTGAGGTAGTCTACTCCTCTAGCTCTAGATTATTGTCATGTGGTGTGCCGCAGGGTTCTGTGCTGGGACCATTACTTTTTATCTGCTATATTAATGACTTTCCCCAAGTAATCGAAAATCAAATGTCACTATTTGCCGACGACAGCACTGTTATTTATGATTCTGGCACTACAAAAGAAATCGAAAAACATGTAAGCAATAGCCTTATTCCTATTATCGACTGGTTACATGCTAATAATCTTAAAATAAATCATGCCAAAACTAAAGTAATGAATTTTAAAATAAGACATAAAGAACAATCACAGTTACAAGTAAACTATAAAGGGAGTGAAATACTTGAGTCTAGTGTTACAAAATTTCTTGGACTGCATATTGACAATGACATGACATGTAGGACTCAAATTGAAAGTATTTGTGGAAAGCTGAGCAGTTTTTCATATGCTCTTTATATGCTGGGTAAAGTTGCCAATAAGACTGCCCTACTAGCAGCCTATCATGGCTATGTCGCCTCAGCTCTGCGGTATGGCCTCATATTCTGGGGTAATGCCCCTAAGGTTCAAGAAGTACTTGTAGCACAGAAAAAATGTATCTGAGCTATTTGTAAAATAATACAAACTGAATCGTGCAAGCCACATTTTTGTGAGCTAAAAATATTAACTTTGCCGTCACTGCATATTTATGAAGCCTGTATTTTTATAAAACACAACATTAATTTATATAGATTTGTAGAAAGTAAACCACGTTCAAAAAAGCTGCAGGTATTAGCAACAAAAACACAATTTTATAGCAAAAGCTTTTATGCAATGGCTCAAAAACTATATAATAAGTTACCAGGACAAGTTGTCTCAAGTGTGAACATTAACGAATTTAAAAGAAATTTATTCAAATTGTTAAATAACAAGGTGTATTATTCTGTTGACGATTATTGAAATGACAAATTTTATTTTTAATTCTTTCCAAATTTAATCTATTTTTATGTTATGTGAAAATGATAAATTATTTTGTTAATCTTGATTATTGTTGTATGAATTAATTATTGGCATTGACATTTTTATTTGTATTTTTTGTTCCCTTTACTTTATTTAATTTGACATCCTATCTAATTTTGACTTGATCTATAATAATTATTTGTGATTGAACTTTTGAATTGTTAAATGTAATGTTTTAAAAATAGAAGATTTTTTGTATGATGATCCTGATCCTTTGATATTTTGTATTTTGTATGTCTTTTGGCGGGACACAGCTCGGATCTTATTTATTATAACATCTTCTGTATGTACCCTGTGTTCACGAAATAAATGAATTTGAATTTGAAAAAAAAACTCAATAACTACTGTGCCGATTTCAAAAATTCTTTCACAATGGGTAAGCTAAATTCACCTTGAGTAACATAGGTTACATTTTATCCCCGTACTCCCACGTGAACGGGATCTACGCGGGTGAAACCGCGTGACGTCCACTAGTGACAGATAAATAAAATAAAATCTGTCATTTGTCGATTCTTTCTTCAAAGTAATTCATTTCTACGGTGGTTATGCTATGAGGGCTGGTAACATTCAGTTGCATCGGTGAAAATCACCCTAAATAAGTTTAGCAGAACATCATACTGTCTCTATTAACTTGAAATTATTGATAAAAACAAACCGGTGTTTATAACTAATTTACAGTTAAACATATACATGTACCTACATCGGTTCGGAATGAAATGCCAATGTTCGCTGCCTGCAAAGGCAACGGACCGGGCTGATGATGACGGTTTCGTGACGGTGCAGCGGAGGAAACGCCGTCAGCGAAGCTATAAGAACCGCTCCAGCAAGGCTCCTGCAGAGCCCAACGTAAAACTGCGCGCAGCGAAGCCGAACACCCCGGTGTACATCTCTCGCCTACATTACACTACTGAGGCTGAGGACATCGAGGAGTACCTGCGCCGAAGGCTGAAGTACACGCCAAGAGTACAGCTACTGGAGTCGTGCCGCTACGTCAATTTCAAGGCGTTTGTGGTGCGCATCCCAACGTGTATGCTCCATTTGGTGATGGAAGAAAGTTTTTGGCCGCAAGATGTGGTGTTCCGTCGCTTTCGCGGACAAATTCCACAAAAATCGCACAAAAGATCGTGCAAGTGAAGTGCATCGTGTACTAACATAGTTTTTAAGTTACTATACTAACAAGAAATGTTATTAGTATGTATATGTCACCGTAAAATTGTCAAATACGTTATATTACAATATAACGTGTATCTCTCTAGCGATATTGTAAAGTCTCGAATTATTGTCAACTGAACATAGGGAAGTATCACTTGCCCCCATAAACGGGACTTGGGGCACCCCCCCGTTAGGTTAGTTAGGTTCCTTTAAACCCTGCACTCGGATATAGGGGCCCCGCGAAGCGGGGCTCCGTCGACTACGCTTTTTAGGGGAATATGAAGTGTTTTAAGGTTAGCTTATAATAATCGATATTTCTCAGGAATGGTACAGTATCTTTTCATGAGAGTGGTACCACTGGGCAAGGAGGACCCCTCCTTCTCTCCACACCGCGTGAGTTGACTACCATCGCATGCATTTCACGAAAAATAATGCGTTTTATTGTAAGCAGTATGCTCATTTGACAATAATTCGAGACTTTACAATATCGCTAGTGATATTACAATATAACGTATTTGACAATTTTACGGTGACATATATTTAGGTTAAGGTATTTATGTATGGGTCTTTGTTACCTGAAATTAATGGTTAATTATTATAAAATAAAGTGAGGGTGGATTGTGGGTGTATTTTCCTCTTTAACAACCGAGTCAAAGTCGACTATTCTGCCAGCGTCATCCAGATATGACTAAAAAGGTTATTTCATTCTCGAACAGAAAGAACATCATTTTCATATAACATAACATCATGTTTATTATCCCCAATCGGTTAGGCAGAGATGTACCCATTAATTAATACACCCACATTTCACCTGTAATGTTTTATTAAGTCCCACGTAGGGGGCAAGCCTATTGCCATCAATCGGGCACAAATTCCGACTCTGTGGCTGCTTCCGAAAAGTTTTTGAGGGGTAAACTTATTTACATTATTTACGCACTTACTCTTTATTAGAAATAAAAATATGTACAAGTATCAAAAGGGTTAAAGGGCGTCGAAAAATTCGTCCACATCGCTGTAAACAGGAAAAGTGCCCGGAAGGCATTGCCACGTTGACTGATTCTTTGGCCAACAACTAGGCCCACCCTCTAGTCACATGAAGAGTCGACCAACCGTTTGGCGACCGCACACAAACAACACAATAAAAAACATTTAACATTATTTATCAACATTTATCTAACTTGACAACTCGAATGGCGTAGTGGTAGTGAGGCTGCCTTACGCTCATAGGGTCCTGGGTTCGAATCCCGGTAGGAGCAAATGTTTGTGTGATGAGCATGGACACATTAAATGTATAATAAGTATGTATTTATATATTACTAGCTGTTGCCCGCGACTTCGTCCTCGTGAACCACCTTTGTCACCTAGGGGTATAAAAGTAGCCTACGACTTGTTTTCTAACCTACCGAATAGACCCAATTTTTTTATTTTTTACTTTTAAAGATGATGATGATGGTGATTTATTTATTTATTCAACTATGGTGATGTTATGTTGACTCTACAGGGTAAACCTTAGTTGCCATTAAGTTGCGCATTTATTTGTTCTGATACCCCAATAAACCTGTACAGAAGTTGAATCCGCCATCTTCTGGATGTCATAATAAATACCATATTCGTAATCAGCACCCCTGATAATCTCGGAACACCCGTGATGATTTTTAATTTTTCATTCCAACCACATTGTAACCCAAATGGGGACGATGGAATTTCAGGTCCGCCACATTAAAATCATTGTTTTTGTAATACACCCAACCCGATACAAGAACTGTTTGCAGCACGAATAGCTGTCTAACTGAGAGGACATCACAAAGTGAGTAAAGCTCAGAAGTGGGAAATCTGATAGGTTTCTCAGCGAGTACTTATAAAACTGCTCTCTGAGCCCTTTCCTTCCGCAGCATGGTTGTTTTGTGCGTTCCCCCCCACGTGGTTATGCAGTAACCGAGAACTGATTGAGCAAAAGTGAAGTAGACCATTCTAAGGCATTGGAAATCAGCAGCCGCTCAGAGTTTTTTGAATAAGTAGATCAATCTTCTGACTCGAACCAGAACTGAGATAATCTGTTTTTTCCATGTCAAAAGATTGTCCAATATAACTCCAAGGTACTTTATGCTATCAGACCGTTCTATTTGGGCGCAGTTACAGGTGTTGATGACTGGGTTACATACATGGGTCCTCATCTCAAACGACAAAGGTGGTTGGCTAAGAATACTCGGGGTGAAGGGGATGAACTTAGTCTTGGAGATGTTGAGCGTACTTGGAGGTCAACCACCTCATAACCATGCTCAGTGCCAATTCTGCCTTTTCACGAGTTTCAGACCAGTCCTTGCCATGGGTTATGAGAGCTGTGTCATCCGCATACGTAATAATTTTTGTGTTCGGAAGAGATAACTGACACAGCTCATTGACATATACGAGGAAGAGGGTTGGTCCTAGGACACTGCCCTGAGGGACCCCATAAAACAGTTTCTATTTTCTGTTCCCTTGTCCCGTAAAATAAAGCTTTTTCTCATATTTCACTGTTATTACCGAAATAAGCTGGTTAAGTATTTCAATTTTCCTTAGTAATAATATTAATTATCGTTCACTTAGTAATATTAACTCTATGATTCCGCAGCGACTTTGAGATTCCAGGAAAAATATTATAAAATCTCTCCTTGGGCAAGTTACTTAGGGAAATCTTCACAGTTCTTTAATGAATTCATTAGAAAAATACCTCGTTCATTCATCTCTTAAATGAAAGAAACGTTTCCTTTTACTTGTGTTATTGACGTCTAGAACTTTCTATTAGATTATTAAGAGTCGATCAATTGCATTCTTTCTTTGTACTCATTTCTGAAAAGTTTAAGAGATTTTACTCATACTTTCCGTTTGTTTATTTTCTTTCTCAGTACTGCAACAAACTTTATTTAAACTCAATGTCAATGCTGCTTAGAGCATAAGGAGCTAAACAAGTAGGAAAAACGGCTTCCAATGTTTCCACTGCTGGGATACTGGCGATCCTTCGGTGAGAATAAGTGGGGATAGCAGAATGGTAGATGACACATGAGTTTTTGTTTCTAGGACATGGCTGGTTTTCGCACGAGTGGCGGCAGTTATTACCAGTTTAAGCCAACGTTTAACAAAACTGTATGCTACAATATTGTATGATGTCACAATACTGTATGTTACAGTAATGTCTGGTACAGGTAGTGGCGTCGTGTGTACCAATCGTGTGTCCCGCATGTCACACGTATCCTGTGACGGCTCGTCACAGTGACGGCGTTTGGTTCACCCGAGCCGTGCCCCTTACCGGGCCATTCCGATCGCTTCAGTGAAGTGCCCAGTGTGCAGTATACAACTTAGTTTCAAACGGTACTTCAAATTTTTACGAAGTTGTATACTGAAAAAAAGCAAAATATAAGCTCTGATAAAGCATCCTTAAGTGAGCTGATGAAAATTGATCGTTCATATGTTATGTCAATATTGTGTCAAGTAATGTTAACAAAAGCACATCCAACACGCCTACTCCATTTTGTTCTATTAAAGACGCAAATTATGACGTAAAACACAACTTCTAACAAAAATGCTAACATAACAAACTGCAACACAATACAGAGATGTCCCACACAAATATTAAATTCAATTCCAAAAATATAACATTGTAAACATTGAAAATAAAATCTCAAGTGTACGAAACTAGAAATTCTGCTGTCGGCCACGATCTTGGCAGCGGAGTGGAACGGAAGGCTCCTCCGCCCGAGTACTTGGGTCCCGAGTAGGTACCCGGGCGTGCCACGACGCGTATTGTGCCTCTCGCGTATTAGACCCGTACAATATTGTTATACCATCTGTTTATTCTTATTCATGGATGCCATCGGATCTTTTTCGCCCGAATACGATTTATTATTTATTTGCGGACATTTGCACTGTAGTCTGTAGCTAACAAATGTGGCCGGTTTTGTTCCGACCGGTTTATGGTGTTAGGTTTTCAGGTAAATAATTTATTGGCGGGTCGCGTCCTTTTGCGCCACGTTTTGTTCTATAGCCTAACAAAGGAGTCGCTGTCCAAATTGTAACGTACATAATTAATGTTTCACTTCGCTAAAAATAAACGAGAGGTCTTCTTATCAAGTTAGTTGTTGTCCATTTTTAAAGCGATCACCTCGTTTCGTTAGGAAAACGGTTTTACTAAGAAATTGGTACGCCAATAATAGAAATGACTGGCGCTGAAAGTAAACTAGGCTGAATAATCCATGAAACGTCAACGAGGGCAACTTGTTCATGGTGAGTTCATGGTGAAGTAGGAGTTTATTTACCTACCCCAGTTACCTACGCGATAACTTCATCATAAGTTAATTACTTATGATGAAGTTATCGCGTAACTTAGGAACCATAATTTTAGACAAAGAATCTGAATACGTCTCAATATTTATATTTAACTTTCAAACTCAAACTCAAACTCAAATCATTTATTTCAACTAGACCATTACGGCACTTTTGAATGTCGATAAAACGAAAAATAAAGCGAAGCTACAGTCACAGACACAAGGCATAATAACTTGAGAAAGTACTGTAGTTGCCCATTCCCTAACGTAGATCTCTATGGAGAAGAACGGGCAAGAAACTCCATGGACACTCTTTTCAATCAAAAATGTTGTTACAAAATCTTGGTTACATCTTTCATGTTGAGATTATACATATATGTGAGAACGATGTAGAAAGACGTGCACAATAAGAGCGTCCAGAGTAAAAAAAAAAACAATAATTAAAAATAAAGCAATTCAAATGATCCACGGCAGCTAAGAGGTTACCAGTCTCGACTGACAGCGCCCGTTCACGAACATGACGCATGAATCAGCGCCATTCAATTCAACCATATTGAAGGGAACTAAATGACCCGACCCACCAGAAACCATCACCAAGACATTTAAGCGAGCATGACATTCTCTCAGCCACCAGACATATTCAAGTCAATGAAACATAACTAAATGCAAATGGTAGCTTTACGGTACATGGTACTCACACATGTGTTATGCAATTATACAATACTAAGAGATGGAATCTATACAATGTAAGAATATTTTTACATCTTCTGCAGCTACCACAATAATTGTCCAATAAGTTTGCATCTATGGTTGCGGAGCAGGACCAGCATTTAGCCAAGCATTTTCATCGTCAATGTAATCCCCCAGCTTATAATATGCTTGCCTACATAGTGTGCGTTTTACACAAGATTTAAATTTCGTCTCATTCAGTTGTAGAATGTGGGGAGGTATTTTATTGTAACATTTTAAACAGTACCCCATGAAAGATGAATCTACTTTAGCAAGCCTGAAACCTGGCTGAACTAGTTGGTCCCTATTTCTAGTATTATAGTGGTGTCTGTCACCTCTTTTACTGAATAAATGCAGATTTTTCCTAACGTACATGATGTTTTCATAGATGTATTGACAAGGTACTGTCATGACGGGGTTATAATAGACGACGAACTCTCTTTTAGGTATCATATTGAAAGTCTGGCTAAAAGAGTGCGCAAATTAATATATGTATTTAGAAAAATACGAACTTTTGCAGATCCTAAATTAATCACACAAGTTTATTTCGCGCTATGTCAATCTATATCATTACTGTATTATTTCATGGGGAGGCGCATCAAAAACTATCCTGCTTCCCCTCGAAAGAGCTCAAAGTGCAATTTTAAAGGTGGCGAATTTCCATCCCTTTTACTTTCCCACAGATCAGCTGTATAAATCCTGCAACGTGCTGACTGTGCGCCAGCTATTCATTATGCACTTACACCCGTATTCCAAAAACTTGCTTAAGACCATTTTTTTGCTTGAAACGGTCTTTGTTGCCATGGTAACAAGGAAACCGCTGCAGGCCACCGCCTCCGACACGCCTACAAAATTATGTTCATAGGGTGAATACAGACTAGCTAAAACATGTATTTTCAACAAGTCATGAAGACACCAAGCTGCTTAACACTTTGTTAAAACTTGATTTAGGTAAGTACTACTTTTGCTTCATTCACGTTCATATATCTGGGAACACGCGGCGACACGCACGCAGGACTCGAGCACTGCCACCTGACTTTTTTTAAGAAACCTTTAGGTACCAATAAAGTATGTCCTCCTACGTTCTCTTTCGGTTTTTTTTAGTCGCCTTTTACTCGTTCTATCAAGATGTCTAAACCATCTAAACATATTCTTTTATTTTATTGTCCTTTTACATCTTTTCAATCGCAAACTTGTAGTTTTATCATTATTCCTAAAATTATCAACCAATGTTACATCACACATTCTTGACGGAAACCAAAGGAATGTTACAAATAAATACGTTGAACACCGTGCCAAGCTTTTGTAAAAACATTACAATACGTTGAAATGCTCATATGAGTACTCACCTTAATCTACCTGCAAAACATGCTGCCCATATCAAACTCAAAATAAGTATGTTGCATGAAGGTTGCAAGCTGCTTTATATGCTAAAAATGTTTTAATAGAATACGTCACAATGCTAGAGATGTCATAAATTGATGTTCGATCGAATGCTCTTGGTTGACATCATCTGTCAAAGAACAAAATCATAAAACCGCATAAAACGGATTAACTTTCAAATAAATATTTTTTCATCATTCAAGAATCATTCTCAAGAATTTAAAATGGCCTCAAGGTTTGCTTTACCTCCGGAGAAAAATCCTGCTTACTGGAACTTGTGCGCAAGTACTAGCTCCATTTATGTACGACGTGGACGGGCAGCCCATCAGCAAAAAAAATGCTTGGGTTCGCCTGACCCAAGAATATAACTCCATAAATAATACGCGCAAGTACCGCGTAAGTACCAAATAACATGTAGGCTGTGAGTCCGAGGGCATGGAGTTTGAGGCACGGCCAAAAAATTTAAAAGGGAATGAGGAACGAGATCAAGAATCACATTTGCTAAAAGCTAAAAACTTAAAGCGGATTCAAGAACGAGAGGAAGAACTGCGCCAGATGAAAATGCAGGAGAGGAAGTGGCTATTAAAGGCAGCAGAGGAAGCCTACTAAAATGCAAAGCTGGACCGTTTAAGTGCCGCGCAGTTGCTTCAATTCAGTGAGGCTGCAAGGGAGGACGCCGAAAAAAATTAAAAATAAATTATTACACATTATGCAAGCCAATTGATTTTTATTATAAAAGTAGTATCACGTATGTATAACAAATAAGTAAAATATCTACATAACACATTTAAAGACATAGAAAAACAAAGAAAATGATTTTTCATTTTCATTTAGTCCTACGTAACATTAGATCCAGTCTATGGGTTAGTAAAACCCAACAACACTGCATGGCCTAGGAATCGAACCCATTACCTCACACTGTGCAGTTTATGACTAGTGGACCTACGAGACAGTAAAAATATAAATATAAACATCACACAATTATCAACATAAAAAACATACATACTTATTTAGAAAAATAGGGGTAAAATCCAAGGAAGTGCCAGATTTTGCATTTTTGCACCCTTGAAACCGCAATTTTTAATAAATTGTACCCTGCTGCCTCCAATCCGTCGCGGCTTCATGGTGGTCTCTCCAACCCAGCTGTGCTTTATGAGCTCACAGCTTCTGAGCTTTTCTTTGCCAGTTTGCTCTATTAGCAAGTTCCGGTCGTCCAGAGTTGAGCAAAGAATTCAGTCGGAAGATGAACCTTCTTCTGCTTGTCGTATCGATGTACTTCTATACTAACTTTGCAGCCCATAACACCCTTAATTGACTTTCACAAAATGGCATTCCAACTTTCACAATTCTTAGGGAATGTTTCTAAATCCTAAGCACTTTTTCAAAGAATTTTAACAAAGTGGCCCTCAATCCACACGCACATAGTTTGGCCCCAGTAGGTGGCCACGTTTATTGCAGTGGCAGAGGCGCTATTCAGGTCGTAACAAGTGCAGGTAAACGAACACCTTGGACTCAGCAGATAGCCCCGGCATAGTTTGGTTCGGACCGCCGCACTTGCACTCGGTATTGGAGGAACCAATAATACTCCATTTTGCCAAATATGTTTTGCAGCGGCCTACTTGTGTACGCAATCGATTCAGAGCTTTCCAAATAGGCCACTGCAGGTCACCGTAGGTAAAGGGCGAGGAAGGAACAGGGATGGGTTTTCTTTGATTTCCCATGCGAAACAAAAAAAAATGTCTGTCCGTAGCCAGGTTGTGTTCTTGGGGCTTCAATTTGTAAGGTGGTGGGAACCTCTCTTGCCATAACTGGCTTCGACGATGAACGATGAACCGAGCAGCTTAGAAGTATTCGATCTGATTATATTATTACTAGCTTCTGCCTGCGGCTTCGCCCGCGTGAAGTTTGATTATTGTCCCATGAGATCTTACTACCGGGATAAAAGTATCCTATGTTTTAATCCAGGTTTTAAAGTATCTGTGTGCAAAATTTCATCAAAATCCGTTCAGTAGATTAAAAAAAAAAAAAAGTTTCTTAAACTCAAGGAATGTACTATATTAACGAGTTACGAGTATATGTATAATACCGCAACACAAATATCCTAAAGATGTAGGTTGGGGGCTAAATAAAAAAAACCGGCCAAGTGCGAGTCAGACTCGCGCACCGAGGGTTCCGTACAAACCTGTAGGTATATAAGTAAAAGTTATGGTAATTTAAGATTTTCGGAATTTTTCCTATATGTGTACTTTATAACGTTGCTTCATGCCAAATTTCAAGATTCCAGGTCGTCTGGAAGTATCCTTTAGGTTTTGATTCCCTTGCGAGTAGTTGCGAGTTTCAAAATATGCGGCTTTAATTGCTGTATCTTTTGATTGCGTTGACGTAGAAGTTTGATTTTGTTACAGCTTAAAGATATTATAGACTTGAGTATTTGTTAAGAATTTCAATATAATACCACTACGCGTTCATGAGTAAAGGTGTAATAAGTTTAAAATTATTAAAAATATTTTTATTATATGATGTAGCTAAAAATTTATGCTTTTCGCAATTTTTCCTTTATCTGTGTTATAAGACGTTGCTTCGTACCAAATTTCAAGATTCTGAGTTCACGGGAAGTACCCTGTAGGTTTTGATTCCCTTGCGAGTGTCGAAAATTTGCGGCATAAACGGGAGTATCTTTTGATCGCGTTGACTTAGAAGTTTGATTTTTTCACAGCTCCAAGAGACCATAGACTTGAGTATTTGATATGAATTTCAGCTTGATACCTCCACGCGTTCCTGAGAAAAAAGGTCTTGACAGACAGACAGACAGACAGACAGACAGACGGACAACAAAGTGATCCTATAAGGGTTCCGTTTTTACCTTTTGAGGTACGGAACCCTAAAAACAAAACAACCTTAGCCAAAAACTATTTAAAATAAATGATGTTCGGTAAGCAACTTATGTACCGCATTGGTTTCTCATACAACTTGCTAAATTTCAAAAATAAACCAATATTAGTTCCCAAACATCACATTCAAAATGCTGCGTTAACATTTTCATCACCATCATCTCCCATGTGTTCGAATTTTTGGTTCTAGGACATGCCGGTTTCCTCACGATGTTTTCATTCTCATGCTTTAGAAATACCAAATGAATTAAGCTTGTATTCATCTTTTATGTGTACGATACTCCATATTATGATTATTTGTCACGACTATATTATTTACGCGATCTTGATAAATAGCTCATACAATTCCACGACAGTGAACATTTCCAAATACCCACCGATTTGGGAAAGAAACCGTGCTCAATATATATTTACCACGGAGCAAGTGCTTGCAATTCTTAGTAATAATCATGAATTACTAATTCCTCCTACATACTAGGTAGCTTTGAAATTAAACGCGACGGAAAATAGGTATTAGCAACTATGGTCTCCGGCCGTCCATTGCACAGGCTGCAGGTAAAAGTTTTCAGAACGAGAACGTTGGAACCAAAAATGAACCGTGTTTTCTTTTACAAAAATAATACCAGCCTATTACTGTCCCACTGCTGGGCAATAGCCTCTTCTCATACTGAGAAGGCACGAGCATTGATCACCAAACTTGCTCAAGACGGGTTGGTTATTTATTTATTTATTTTACTTTATATCAGCCCGCTATGTCCCACAGCTGGGCAAAGGCCTCTCCCATGGCTTTCCAATTTTGTTAAACATTGCTTTCTTCGACCAATCCGTTATGACAGTACCCATAGACATTATTAATCTTTCGAACAGTTTCTGCATACGAAAATAATGTGATTTTTAAAGTTTTCCATAGTGTGAAGAGAACGATTTCAAAGAAAATCAAGGCACCACGGTTAGGCAAATAAATGGTAAGACCTGCTGTCTTGTACGGATCAAAATCATCATCATCATTCCAGCCGAAAGGAAAGACGTCCACCGCCGGACATAGGCCTCCCCCAAGTGTTGCCACATTGACCGGTGCCGTGCGACTCGCATCCAACGGATTCCCGTAACCTTTACCAGGTCATCGGATCACAATGTTTAGCTACAAAACAAAATGAAAGGCAATTTTATATGAAAATGCTCAGATGAATGGGGGATGTGTTGTGTCATGTGAATGGATGGAATAACAAAGTAATACAAAGAGGAAGACGTCTGAAAAGTTGTGGTAAGTCTATATGGTTGTAATGGTATGAGTTCGTGATGCGGCTGAATGAGGAACATGTCACAACATGTTCCTCATTCAGCCGCATCACGAATTTCTTCACAAAGAAAGATTTGATTACGAATACCTATATTATAAGAGTAGGGGAAGACCAAAGAAACGATGGATGTACTCTGTCAAAAGAAATAGGAAAAATGGAAACATGCTGCGCCAAGCCTAATTGCATTCGGATAACGGCAGCAGAATTATGTTGGACCACTCTGGGTTCTGGCGTCCGCATGTCTCCATTTACCATGATAGAAATATTGTGGAGTATGGCACAGGCACTAATGATATTCAAGGTGTTTGGTAATTTGTTTTGTAATTTTCTACTGAGACATGCAAATCGCCTTTTCCAGACCCCTTTGAATCGCTCAATTACGTTTCTTGTTTTTATGTGAGCCCTATTGTATTGTAACTCAGCTGGAGTCTGTGGATGAAGCATAGGCGTGAACATATACGATGTTTGGGCATAGCCGCTGTCCCCGATCAGTATGCAGTAGCTGGATTGTTGTCGGAATTGATAGTCCACGATCAGAACTACGCTAGCACTTTCAAATACCAAGGGTAAAAAAAAATCTGCACGGTTTCCTTCTGAAACCGAAATCGTCTTTGGAACTGTTCGTTGTTGTAAAAGTCAAATGGGTTATCGGCATCGCGTAAATATCGTCGCGATAAATAATTATATGACGTATCGTTCGCATAATCGACATACTCCTCAAAATTCATCTTACTTTCGCCATTTCTAGACAATCTCAAGAAAATAATTATACACACGTCAAACTTGAATTTCAGTAGGTACATATATCACCCACAACGTAAGTTTCTCGATTTCAAGAATCTTCTGGCGCGGGGCAAACATCAAAACTAATGCAGCCATCTCTTTCTTTTCTAAATATTTCTTACAAAACAATTAACAAAAGGTTAACCATCAGCGCCCCCCTGTTGGCTTCATTCAAGTGTCAAAAGATTCTTGTACTACTGTACGTTGAATTTGACAGAAAAGTGGGCGGATATGTCAAATTATAAACAAACTTTAGCTGTCAATATCTCGAATGGGGTGGAAAGTAGGCGTGTCAAGACGGTTTTGAGTCAAGTCGAGGAAAACAGCACACCATGCTCACGTACAATGCTGACAATACTAACAAGAGACGGAATGATATAGTTTGCATTTCTAAAGCAACCTCCAAACATGTCTTTGTGGAAAGATTCTTTACATTTTTAGGCCCATTTCTCTACAATAGATTAAATAGAAAACTAAGTATATATAAGTTGAACTATTTTAGCTGTAAAAAGGCTATTATTACTTTTTTACAACCCATAACCTATGCACAGACAGAAGATTTACTTGTTGTCTGCAAGTAAACTGCTGACATATTGTTTAATTATTTTCTATGTAAGTCGTAATTTTAGTAATTTACTTTTACATTTCTTTTAATGTTAATTTATTTATTTTAATTTAATTTATTTATTTACTTGTTTTGATACTTAATTGTAAGTGTGCCCTTTTTGATAAATAAACGATTATTATTATTATTATATATTATTATGATATTAATTTCCTTAAACAGTTCTCTTAGAGAATCGCGTCTACGTAATTCATATATGGCTCTGATGGCTCTTTTCTGCAGAATAAAAATAGACTCGATGTCTGCAGCACGTCCCCATAGTAAAATACCGTATGACATAATACCATGAAAATAACTAAAATAGACTATCCCCGCCGTATCAACATCAGTAAATTGACGGATTTTTCTAACAGCATACGCTGCTGAGCTCAGCCGGCCTGCAAGAGATGTTAAATGAGGACCCCATTGTAGCCTGTGGTCAAGCGTAATTCCCAAGAAAACCGTTTCTTAACGTTTATTGTGTCTGTATTTAAAACCTCAGAGCGGCGACCTACCAACCCCAATCCATAACCAAAAATAGCTCTTACAACCGTCTGAAAACATCGAAGTATTTCAATCAGCCACATTCTTCGCTATTGATCTACATCAGCAAATTACCAAAGAATCGCTCCAACACAAATATAGCCAAGGACAGCCTGGGGCGGTAAATAGCCCAAATAGCTGGGAAAGGGGACCGTCCGACCGTTTCCGTCTCATCCGGTTTATCTTCACGACTACTTAAGTAAGTGGAGTGAAAAACTTGGGGATTGAAAATCAATGTCTCATCCCGGTCGCAAATTGCGAGATATTCTGAAGAAATGTCCAAGAATTCTTCGGGTTGTTTTAAACGAGTCAATTTTTTTCGATTCCTTTGTACGGAGATTGGAAAATAGATCTTAAAGTAGGCCTTTTGGCTGTCTCTAAGTTATTGCGAATTGAAATGGAGTTTCAGATTTTTAAATGAAGATAGCTAGTATTTGTTGTTATGAGGATCATGATGAGGAAATAGACTTTACCATTGAACACAGTAAGAAATGTTTATCAATACTCTGACTGATCAGTAATATGTAGTTAGACGTAAATGTAAGCCAATCGTTGTTGGTATTACCTTACAGTTAAACTTTTCAAAAACGGCGGAATCTTTGATTCAAATTCGTATAATATAAACTTCTGAAAAACGGGATACAAACCGGGTTCCATTTAATATTGACAGCTACAGCGCGCACCGTGCGCCGGTCGGTTGTTATTGCACGACTCGTGTTCTTTCAATGTTTTTAATTCCACAAACTGTTAATATTTCAACCTTATTTTTATCAAACATTCACGTTCACTCGTGAGAACATTGCCAACTGGTATTCTGAGAAATTTTTAAATTACTCAAGCACCATGAAAACTTCTTTTTTATTTTTCTTCTTAAATATTTCTTAAGAACTTCTCACTATTTTTGTAAAGGATCTCAGTTTTATCTCACATCATTCGCCAAGTTTAGCTATTACTCGTAATGTCTCTAAAGCGTATCTTTACAGCACAAACGATGCTATTAAAATCCGAGGAGGTACCTATTAATAAAACTTAAAATTAACATCAGTCGGTTACAAACTTAGATACTTCCCGTAGCACTCGTCTCGAAGTAAATTCTCAATTTGTAGCGGAGTTAATGTTTGGTACTGGCAAGTAGTTAGGTACTTCTAAATAAAACTCGCTTCGTAGGTAGCACGCCTTTTGAGTATAATTGGCTTTATGGAAAATGGGCTTTTTAATTCTTATTAAAATGCAAAGGCTTCCTTCTACACGTGTTATTATTCAGTTCAGTTTAATATTTAATAAGAGTCTATTGAACGCGCGCACCTCCTTAAGCGAGGTAATTGCGTGCGACACAATTTCTGCAATTATCGTTCCGTTTAAAACAGTGCAAAAAGAATTTCGAATAAATGGACAAAGGATAATTAGTTAAATAAGTACGTAATTATGAAAATGCAATAAAATTCTAGCCACGGTTCTGATATTAAAATTTGAATACAATTTCTATCAAATTGGATAAGTTTTCCATAAAGTCAATATTCTCTGTTTGTTCATCAAATGCAAATTGAAACAATACGCAAAATATAAAACCTTACCCGTCTTATTACAAAACGTGGTCTTAAAAATAGTACCGGGTTTAGTACTAGGTCTAAACCATGAACTTGAAAAAACGTTATTACAAAACGAAGTTTATCGCTAGTCCTAGAACTATCTATGGTACCAAAGTTAGACCATCGCGACCCCTAGTTTAACTATGGTACTAAATTGTCAAACGGCAAATTCTTAACTTTGAGGTTAGCAAATTATCTTTCGGAAAGTATTATTTTGTGATAAAAACCAAAAATGAAAAATACTGTTGTGTACGTAATCTAGCATGTCCTTTATTACTAACCTTTCTTCTGGACTCCAATTAACACCCCTTTTTTCTTAGATTTTTGCATTTTCTTAAAACTTGAACGCACACACGATCTCACCACAAAGAACTGTACCTTTACTTGTTTTAATAATCTTGATGTTTTTCTTGTCTTGAGTTTACTTTTAAGTTGTAACATAGACATTTCGATAACATTACTCGAATTACGCGCGCCGCCAAGTTCACTTCGTTATACGTGCTAGCTCGACAGTTGTTCCAAACCAGAACAATGTAAAATAATTGTGAACATGCATTAAAAAAATACAACTCGAAATATTTAAATACCTTTAAATAACAAAGCTTTAATTTTTATCACTACAAATAACAATTTATAAAAAGTTTTTCTTTAATTTACGTAACAACATTGTGTAAAAAGGAGCGGCACATAGAACGCTGAACGAATGAATGAATGGTTTAAATATTTTTTTGCTTATAATCTGTGGATAATGTTTGAACTAGGGACTGTCTTTGGTACTAAGTAATCCTCTGTTGGTCTACGATTTGTAATACGAATGTAAGAACTAACGTTAGTACCGTACTAAACCAAGACCTTTTAGTTCTGGTTTAAACCTGGTACTTACGCAAGTTTTTATAATAAGACGGTACGAGAACAATTTATCAGAACTGAACGCAAACCGCATTTTCCAGATATTCTAATAATTTATAGGAGTACAAATCTGGGCTAGGATCCCGCATAGCACAGAACCACAACCCATAAAATGTGGAAAACACGAAGTATGTTACTTACAATAAAACATAACATAGCTCGGGACCAAACATCTCTGCAATGCAGAAATCTCTCAGACCGAATTCCACTTTTGAAAATGAGAGCGCACCGAGACGAGATTCAAATTACAAGCGGAGCATGAATCCGAACGAAATGACGTTTCAGCTGTAATAAAAAGTAATAATGTCAAATAATTGCGCCCAACCACGTGTAAGGCGGTTGAACACAATCAAAATGCAATTTCGTTAGGCAGCCGAGGTCGACACTGCGCCCCGACGTCCTCCAGGGCTGCCCAATTTGCTCGAGGAAATCGTAATAGGCAATCTTGTTCAAAAAATGTGCCAGACGGTGGATGCAACCCGTAAGTCCCGCTGTCCCGGCTCTGGCTGCACGAGATGACTACATGCAGAGAAAGTATCGGTGAGGAGAACATCTCGGTTTTTGTTATTAAAAAAATGGGAAGGTTTTCGAATAAATTGTTCTAAAAAGTGCAATCCATTACTCAAGGCCGGTAGCCCTGTCCCCCCGGGCCCGCAATATGCATTGTCCGGGACAATCTCGTGCTCTTGCCCCTTTTGTTGCCTTTTTCAGTGATTGTAAACTGTGTGGAACCGCTCCGGAATCGTTTTTGTTTTCAATTTATTAATGTCGCTACTTTTCTATTGAAAATCAGCTTACGAAGGGCATCGCTTTATAAAAAATATGATCATTGCAGTTGCATTTATAATACAAATGACTGTTAAGCTTTGCGGTATCGTTGATATTTTCCGTTATTGAAACGGCTGGAAATAACAGGAGCAAATAGAATGGAATTACTGTTAGCGGGCGCTATCGAGGTCAACATAACTTTTAACAATGGCTGACGTTTTAGCAGTCATAGCCGCAGGTTGACTAACCGTGACTGACCATTCCAATTTACGAGTGTAATATTTACGTAAATGTCAGACAACGGGGAAATGTACAACTCTTTTAGTATCGCAAACATTTTTGTTTGTTATATTCATTGCTCAGCTGACCTTTTGAGGTAACTTTAATCTTCGGGTCATAATTCAGGAGATTGACAGACCTCGCGCCCTTTTTTTTTTTTTTTTTTTTTTTTTTTTAGGATGGGAAATCATCAAATGACTTCTCCCACTCTGGGCGGAGCGGGAGGGAGTGTCAGACTCTTACTGACTAAAACCCATCCATGTTCCTTCCTCGCCCTTTACGTTCCGGGGCCGCGGTATCTCTTTCGAACAGTCCCGCAACCCCGGCAGGCTTCGGCCCTTGCGGGCCCCTCTCTGCTGCTGACATCTCTTTGAGGCGCGCGTGGAACACGAACGCGCCGTCGACACGGCCTGTCGTCACTAGACGGACGGACGGCTAGCTAGCCCATAGCTTACCGTCCACAGGCCCGCATCTACGGTGGCCGGTAGCCACCACGTGGCCCACGACGCCCGGTGCGTCTCCCGCGGCGGCCGGGAAGAGAGGCTCTCTCCCTCTCTCGTTCCGCCACCTCCTTCGCCAGCATGACTGCTTCGCAGAAGGAGGTGACGGCTTCCCATTCCGTCTCGCTCCGGACCATGGATTGAACCAGGGCCGGACGCGAGAGGTCGCCGCCGCCGATCGCCGCTACGAGGACACGGCGGTGCTCCGCCCACGCAGGGCAGACCTCCACCGTGTGCTCCACCGTGTCCTCCGGTCGATCCTCGCAGTGGAGACACCCGGGCGTTTCCTCCCGCCCGATTCGGTGCAGGTACCTCCCGAAACATCCGTGTCCGGTGAGGACCTGCGTCAGGCGGAAGGTGAGGACGCCGTGGCGCCTCTCTAGCCACTCCTCAAAGAGGGGACTTACCGCCACTATCGTGGCGTGCCCTGCACGGGGTTGCGACAGTCGCTCTCTCCATGTCGCCATGAGATCGCGCCGGAGGTCAGTCCGCTGGGCGGCAATTTGCCGCGGCAGCGGGGTTTCCCCCCGGCGTAGTACCTCCGCGCGCCATTCGTGTAGGCGCGCGAGGACTATCGCCTCCAGATCCCATGGCGGCAATCCGGCAAGCAGGCCCGCCGCCTCGCGGGCGATCGTGCGGTATCCACGGACCATTCTCACGGCCACCACTTTCTGGGGCGCGTTCAGATAGTGGGCGGCTCGCCGCCTCAAAGAACGCGCCCACACTGGGGCCCCGTAAAGGGCCATGGACCGCACGACCCCCGCGTAGAGCCTGCGGCAGGAGGCGTTTGGCCCCCCAAGGTTGGGCAGGAGCCGCCTGAAGGCAGCCCCGGTCCGTTCCAGCCTGGGGGCCAAACGTCGGAAATGCTCCACGAAGTTCCACCGGCTGTCGAGGACGAGTCCTAGGTACTTCAACGTCGACTCGACGCCGATGGATACCCCTCCCACCGTCAGTGTGGATCTCGACGGTGGCGCATTCCGAGGCCCATGAAAGCACATGGCCTCGGACTTGTGCAATGCCACCTCGAGACCCAGTTGCCGGATCCTCTCAACGACTATCGCAACCCCGCGTGTCATAACTTCGGCCGCCGCCTCGTGCGACCTCCCCTGTGCCAGCACCAGGGTGTCGTCTGCGTAGCAAACGACGCTGACACCACTAGGGAGGTCGGCGCGCAGCACCCAGTCGTAACCGATGTTCCACAGGGGCGGTCCCAGAACCGATCCCTGTGGGACACCGCACGACATCTCTCGCCGGTTCCAATCTCAGACCTCGCGCCCTTTCCGTGAAAGAAAGCGCCTTCAGTAATTAAGATTGATAGTGACAGGCGAGACAGATGATTTGCAAAAAAAACGCCCCTTTGCAGGAAGTTGCGTTGCGTTTTGTACACCTGTGTTTTATGGGTGAGGATCGCAGGCGAGTTGGAAGGTCAGGCTGATTAGTGGTGTCAGTTACAGTGTTTCCCGGGTCAGAGTCTACTTACACTGAAGTTAGAAGGTCAAAAGGGATGAAATTAGTTACACGTGGACTTGAAATGTAATGCTGAAACACATCGCAAGCGTCCACACCCAAAAAATTGTAAGTAACTACACGACACATTATACACTTTTATAAAATGTGTAGGTACGTTTATTTCGCACTCGACCGACAAAAAACCACAAAAATTCAAGGCACTCCAGCTTGCAGTAAAGTTGACTTGTAACACGAAAAGGCGAACAGATTACCAGGATAACAATCAGTACAAGTTGGCACTCGCTGTAATTACAACCTGTAATCGACTCCTCGGCTCGTAATCAACAATTGCAAACTTTAACAAAACCACTTTAGCAAGTGTAATTTCAGTTGAGTAATTAATATTACAGTGTTTGTGCTTATTTAAAGTAAGATTACCGACGTTGAGCGAGTTCGTGTGTGTGTAATTATGTAATTTATATGTAAAGTTTGGATCGAAGTGTATTGTTATAGGAGAGCCTTGGAGTGGAGATAGTTATTAGGTGTATTTTAGAATTGTGCTCATATTAGTGAGATCAAATGGTTACTAACGATTTACTAGAGGTCACGGGTTGGTTTAATATTTGCCATGCAACTGACAGTAGGTAGATTAGGTTCGGGGCTGTCTAAGCTAGGGAAAACGACACGTTTAATATATGTTAGGACACGGCAAGATGAATTTACACGTGTGCGGATTTTAACACTGTGTGGGAACACGTGTACGAATACACGTAGTGCTCTTACTTTTCTGTCATTGTAACAGCTTAGTGTAACGATGTTATTATATTAAGTCTGTTACAAAGTTAAAACAAATGATTTTAATCTTAAATAAACGAACTGGAATATTTTTGCATAACAATCTAGTAAAAACAAAAAGTAAGATTGGTAATTGAAATTACGTTGAAATGTTTACTTTCTTTCGAAAAACATTACTTTCTCATTGAATTTTACTCGATACGTACAAAGATGATAGCTTGACTTTCTGCTTTGGTGCAGTTGTTTCATCCTTGAGCCAGCTAGAGAACCGAAACAAAAAATAACAACAACTTTACTAAGCTTTTCCACGCTTATCATTAACACAGAAAAATACCTAAAGAACCTTCAAGTTATAAATCGATACTTCCCGGTTATCGGACAAAACAGTTTAATATATACAATTATATAGTAATACCTCATATAATAATTGTAACACAACATTTACTTCGAACATTAACACATTTCTCCTCCGTGTGAGCAATTTATTTTGATAAATTGCTTCACACGTTTAATCGGAGAAGGAAAACATCGGGGAACTTGCTCCTTTGATATGTAAGTATAATATTTATGGTGTTTAGATACCTACCAGTAGGGTTACCATACGGAAATTTGAAAAAACATGGCGCAACGCTTGATTTGAAAGAAAAATAAATAAAAAAAACATTTTTCTTATAATGAAGTAGGTCAGTAGAAACAAACTTACTTTTCATTTTCGAAAAATATCTTCTTTAATCGAAGTCTTAAGTTTGACAAAGTAAGGACTGGGACCAAAAAAACACAAAGTCCAGGCAAATCCGCATGGATGGTAACCCTAGGTACTAGTGTGACGTCATAGGGAGGTGACGTAAACAGTAAACACGTGTCTCAGATCAGTCTCAGTCTTGTGTAGTAAAACATGTAGAAAGGAAACCGGAAATTCTTAATTTATTTTGGTCGTAACTTCTTAATGGTGTCACAAAATATCCCGATAATTGTCACTATGAAATAAGAATTAGTCTCTCTGTCTGAAGATTTCCTGCCAGAATTCTCTTACTATCAGCCACTGTAGAAAAAAGCGGCCAAGTGCGAGTCGGACTCGCCCATGAAGGGTTCCGTAGCAGCAAGTAACATAATATAAAAGTTACGATTTATGACGTATTAAATAAAAAAACGACTTACTAGACCTCGTTCAAACCAATTTTCAGTGGAAGTTTATAAGGTAATGTATATGATATATATTTTTTTAGTTTTATCATTCTCTTATTTTAGAAGTTACAGGGGGGGGGACACATTTTACCACTTTGGAAGTGTCTCTCGCGCAAACTATTCAGTTTAGAAAGAAATGAATTTTTGAAGACCTATCCATAGATACCCCACACGTATGGGTTTGATGAAAAAAAAATGTAGAGTTTCAGTTCAAAGTATTGAGAACCCCAAAAATTGATTGTTTTTTTTTCTAGTTTTGTGTGAAAATCTTAATGCGGTTCACAGAATACATCTTCTTACCAAGTTTCAATAGCATAGTTCTTATAGTTTTGGAAAAAACTGGCTGTGGCACCGGAACCCTAAAAACCATAAATAAATAAATATTTTCCTATAAATGGCCCATCTAATGTAAGGTGGTCGTTCGCGTGATTTAATTTAATTGCTTTTACGGCATATTTATTTAAATAAAGCGCAGTTAATGCACAATGCGGAGTAATGGGCGTCGGAGCACAGGATGTTAATGACCTCCGACGTAGTCTGAGCTGAGCTGTGTCCCAAGAATTTTGCACTTATAGCTATTAATAATATTTTTTTTATGCTAGATTTTATTTATGGAGGAATGGCGTCTTTATAGCGTTATAAAAGTCCTTCATAAGTGCAAAAAAGAGACGATTCAATAAATAAAAGGTACACCAATGGTATTTGAGCCCAGCCACTCCCTTCATAGGTAGGAGCCTTGTTTCCCACCAATTTATCGGTTGTTATGCTGGTCAACCAGGTACAAATATTTAGCATCCACAAAATGAAACTATCTTAACCATTTCACAATTTCGACCAATTCATAGCTATTTTGTAAATAAATAGGAATTTTTATTTCTCCGACATTTCTATCCATCCTATCAACAACAAACCGACTTTAAACCGAAATCCAACAAAGTCGCAACGCCACATAAAGCAAATCTCCCGTTCTATTGCCGCGACCCCTAAACTGCGCGTCTTGTAGACGACTATCAATTCAATTTTACTGCATATCGACTGCTCCCGCGGACGTAAGCAGAATATCGGGTATATCAGCCGAGAGTTGGGCCACAGAATATACAAGAACAGAAGGCCTGCTGCAAGCAAAGAGTTGAGACAGACGATCTCAGCGAGTGACCATTTATCGGTACGAAATCGGGTTGAGGCAGTCAGACAACAAATCCCTGTTTCCGGTTCGGATGATGCAACTCGCCACCACTTTGGTCTATTTGTTTATTTGCAATCACGACATAACACGACTCAAGCTAAGTCTGCTTCGATAAGTGTGGTGACTCTTTTAAACTGTCAATCAACTGCCCATGCGTGTCTATGGTCTTAAGCAATTTCAATGGAGTCATCCCAAAATTTGGCTACTAGTTTGGTGATTTCAGTAACAGCCATCAGTTCCAGTAATGAGTACGTGTGTTTTCCCTTATTGCATGGAGCAGATCTTCTGACCTTATCTACTCTATGGCTCGAAGTCTCCGATCATCGAAGGCGGGTCATTCGGCCCGCTAGACGCTTGTGGCGACAAATTTTGTGACTCCAATTATGTCAGCGGTTTTGTTAAGACTTGCTTTAGCCTGCGGGTTCGCTCTTGAGGGTTGACAAAATGGCATTGGATTTACTGCGTGTTAGGCGGATTATACATTTTTTTTCATTCATGATATGAAGAAATGGCTTTGTTCTCACGGTTTTCGAGAGAAGTTTTATTTAAACTTAAGCAATATTTTTAATAGACTGTCTTTTGTCAAGTTTCCTCAAACAAATTTCTGTAAACTCCAACTTCTATTGCAATGCGTTATAGCACGACACAAACATTCCCTCATTTCCCACAGCAAATAAATACTACCCACATTTATCACCGTTTTAATACCACTGCTACACACTCAAAGTACGCCACGAATACTACAAAATGCAATACCGTTTCCAGCAGAAAAAGTAAAAACTTTAAAAACTTGGCATTGTATGCAGTTTTTATCAGACGGAAAACTTGCACACCATCTATTCTTTCATAAAAAAAGAATTGGGACTCGCTATCACACCTAGTTGCGGAGGAAGTTTGTGAAATATGCACAATTTTACTTTTAAATCGACAAATGTAATCTGTTTTTGTTCTCCGTGTTCCACTGTTCCTGTTTCTATTCTGTTGTTTCTTTCTATCGGTCTGTTGCTCTGCAGCTTATTTTGTTCAGAAGCTGTAACCGTATTGTTGCTGCTTTGTGGATTAGCGATTGTACTATGATTTTCTGTTGTTTCTTTGTTTGATACAAAAATATGTTTTGTTTCTTACGATTCAGAAGTTTACTAAAAGGGATAAAAGGTGTTGCCTAAAATACCTTTGAGTATATTCTCAAGATTTTTTTTTCTTCTTTAGCTACTGATTCGCCGTCGTCTTTTCTGCCAGGGTCTCTGTTTTTTTTTTACTCTGACTTAACAGTCTGATGGCACCTATCAATATTTTATCGTTATATCAGTTTCTTTTAGTTGTAGGATATTTTTAAGCCCTTAAATTGTTACACTCAGACACGAAGTGGCGTGCTCCTTCGGCCGCCGACACACGGCACACACCAGTTCGCCAATAATTCCGCCACAAAGTCGCGAGTGTGCGTGACTGCGCACAATCAAGCGGAAACATTACAGACCTTATAAATATTCATTATAGTTAATTATTTTTTTACCTTTTCCTACATTTTGTACATTTGTTTTCGTGGAGTTACGTTTCTATCATTGGATTCAACAATTACTCACTTTGTATTTAATATTAATGTTATCAAACAAGTCGTGGATTGACTACCTATTTTTAATGTGCTCCTAGACCTACACGTATTAATATAGAGACTGATAACCACCATGGACAGATGGGAACGGGAAGGTAATGAAAAACAATGGTTGTTCATCATCATTTCAACCGAAAGACGTCCACTGCTGGACATAGGCTCCCCTAAGTGTCGCCACATTGACCGGTCCCTTGTGACTCGCATCCAACGGATTCCCGCAATCTTTACCAGGTCATCGGTCCACCTAGTGGGAGGTCTTACAACGCATCGTCTTCCGGTTCGCGGTCGCCAATCTAGAACTTTTCGGCCCTATCGGCCATCCGTTCTGCGAGCAATGTGCCCTGCCCACTGCCACTTAAGTTTAGCAATTCTTCGGGCTACGTCGGTGACCTTGGTTCTCTTGCGGATGTCTTCATTTCTGATTCGATCACGCAAGGAAACTCCGAGCATAGCCCTCTCCATTGCCCTTTGGTTGACCTGTTGTTACTTCAGTTGAAAATGGCATGCATGAAATTACAGACGACTGGAAAAAAGTGTCTGTTTTCAGCAGATTTAAATGATTTAGTCTCTTGCAAAATAGTCATAACTGACTTACTGCACGTAAAGGACTAATTAGACGATGGTTGTCAAATTAAACCTATAGAAGTACAAACAATATAAGCTAAACATTTAGACAGACTAAGTGAAACGATTGAAATTAAAATGAATTCCCGTCACGCGACCGGATCGTTACCGTCTCGTTGTACCCGCTAACTAAATCTAAAGCTATAAAGACAATGTTAAAGCAAGGCAATTTTAAGGTTAAAAAAAAATGTCTACTTTTTGATACTTATTTAAAACAGTTACCCATTTCATCGAATACCTCCAGCTACAACGATGGCATTCTGTTTATAACTTAACGAGACTTATTGGATTTTATTTTTGTATTTTCTATTAGTATGTCTGCCTCAATGTCACTTGTCTGCAGATATTATCAAAGATAAATCGAGTTCAGTGCACAATACCAAAAAAATAAATTGTTGTAGAGGTCGATGGCTCCAAGTAAGTAACTCGTGGCTAGCACGGTGCCTAATTAATAAATGACAAGGTTTAATTACAATGCTCCGAGGGATCGCTTAATTACCTGTTGGTGTTGTATGTATGCTAGCTCTAATTTTACGACGTGTAATGATGGTATGTTAAGTGTACACGTGTTAATAATGTTTTAGGTATTTTCAGTTGTAGTTTTGTTTACAAGAGTAATCCAGATGGGTTGAAGATTTTTTTTTTTAGAATGGCTACGTGCAGAGCTCCATTGTTTGAATGCGTGAAACTCAAGGCTCCCCATAGCAGCAGCCCATTGGCTTGAAAGATTACAGCCGTACATAATTAATTATTAAAGGGTTGCCGGCCCATCGCCTTTTACTGCTCTGCTCATCCCAAAGGGAAGAATACGCAATGTAATGAAAAAACAAACTTCGTCAATTTTTCACGAGGGCCGAGTTAAAAATTCGTTGATTTATTCAACGGGAAATAACCTAGAGCCCGTAATAATATCAGACGTTAATGCCTCGACGCTTGTAAAGTAATAAATTCAGTTTTTATAGCAAAATGAGCGGTGGTACAGAATACAATTGCAAATTTTAGAACATAGCCGTGCTCGTAAAACGATCAGATTATAGCCGCAAACGCATTTCAATGCAATAAAACGAACATTCGGAAATCGTATTTCAAGTTTTCAAATTTTTTCTCCCGCTGTGTGTTCTTTATGGCACGAAGTCGCCATCTGCCATGTTCCCGGTTTAGAGGCCCGCCAGGGGCCATAATACCCTCTCAGAATTGCCCTCTCGCTGTTCTTTCAACAATTAATTTATCAGACTAGATTTGTTGGCGTGTTTCACTTGAGAAAAATGACGGAGCTCCGGCGCTATTACTTGAACAGCACTCCGGACAGCGACGAGATATTTATCAAATTCTGTTATATACGAAATGTCCATTTTAGTCGGTTCAATTAGACACTGTCAGCGTTCAAAGAAAACAATGAATTGTAATTGGAACATTAAGAAAACTTTCAAGTTTAATTTTTGGTTTAAAAACACATTTGAGTTATTTCAAAATTATGGTATTTTCAGTGTATATTCTAAGTTTGCTTAGAAGCGTGTAGGCGAATTTTGTGACTTGACAGAGCCTATTAACAAACGCAAAGATAAACCTTTTTCGCCCATCGAGGGTTGCAAATAACTTACGCCCACCGAAGTCGAAAAAATCAATGTTAATACATCAAGTCGAGTTTAATACGAGTCTCCTTTGTAATCCCATAAAGCTTAATGCGATTCTGGAGATTCTATCCGCAAAAACGTTATGGTGGAGAAAGAGATTGTAACTGTAGGCATTATGTGCGTAACATCTTAATGGACGTGAGTAATCTATCACAAGCGTGCGGCGGTGGCAGGCGGCATCAGAGCGGCTGCTGCGACCTCCACATGCCTCGCATCTAAACAACTATTCGTTACGTCGCGGGGGAATCGCAAAGTCGGCGCCTTACCAAAATATCTAAAAGGGCAAAAAACCTAGCAAATTGCATCCTCGCATGATATTCGCCATGATCACGCGTTATCCCCATAAGAGCAGAGGAACGTGCCTAGAACGTCAAATGCTACGCATTCCAAATATTCGTATATTCAGACGGACTTTTTTGGTGTTTGCCTTCGTCGCAGATATTCGCGATAGGGTGGACTCACTATTTGCTGTGACTATTTTATTGTCATTTGTGAAATCAGGTCGACATTTCCGATCCGATAGAAAGTGTTTGGATGGGGGTCCACGATCTGAAAAATGTGCTGACAACAACACATATTCTTTTCATTGATCATTTCGACAACGGTTAGCACTAAAGTCTACAGAGAGGATAATTCTCGTCGCGATAAGTATTACTTTTCCTACGGAGACTCAAAACCAAGCGCGAAAATAAAATCAGCTGTTCAGTACATTTTGACCAGTTAGAACATGAATGTAATAAATGATTTAGTATTTCGCGATTTCAGGTTTGGTCCCATAGTAAAAGCTGTTTGATATCATGAGTACAATCACGTATTTAAGGATCGTACACTAATTACCAGTCACCCTATACCTTAAAAATGTTTTTTTTCTTCTAAGCCCTACCGCACCGTCCCGGTTTCCCATTCGTAGTGTGACTACCACAACATGTGAGCTTGTACTACAAAGTGTTAGCTGTACATGTACGTAAAGCGTAGCACTTGTAGTGACGGGCTGCCTTTGATCGCTCGCACGGAACCGGCTGCTACGACCAGCCTTTTTATGACTGTTTTTTAAACGCTTTCAGTCAGAATCAACCAAGTTTGTATTATAAAGAACGACAGTCAAATGATCAGGTTCCACTCCTGTTCATGGAATTTTTGGAACTTGTAAAAAAGTCGTTGGGCGATTAAGTCGCTGTGAGTTTTGTTTTGAATGTTAAAGAAAATTTGTCTGTAGTCATTAAGAGAATTTTGCTAAGAGTTCTTATATTCTGACCCTAAAAAACATATAGTCGTTAGGTGAGCACAACTCTTCCAAATAGCTTTAGAACTGTTAAAACCTGTCAGAGAAACACCGGAATATTACCGCTACTAATAAACAGGCTTCCAGTTAACTCACGTTGACACACCAAACCTGTGTCAACGTTTATATCCCCACGTCATTGAAGCCTTAACACCATTAACTACTAACTTTTTAAAGCAGTCACTCTGCGTTCATCCGGCGCAATGGGACAAAACATCTCCATTACGTTCCAAGCTGGTATAAATTTGTTGTTCCTAATGAGATTTGAGAGCGAGTCGCTCCATTCAGTGCCGTAGTCCCCACTGTACCTACCCGGTGCTGGGTGCATTACGTGAACTTAATGTGCTACTATCAAGTCGGGATTTGCGCATTCTGCAGCAGACCGTATGAATGTTTAGCGAAGTTTTATGTGGACGGGAAAGATTACTCTTCCTGACATTTTATTCATGAAATAACAAACAAGTATCCAGTTGGAATCTTCTTATGAATGTTACATGATGTAGTTGCACTCATGATTAATGGCGTGCGTTTTGTATGTTGTGGTCCAAAAATCTAGAAGAAACTTGGTTTGTTGTACGTCAAGCGTACCTTTATCACTGAGCACAGAAGATAGCTCATCAATCAACAGGAGAAATTCATGTTATTTGTAGAGCTATGGTTATAAAGAAGGACTTACCAAGTTTATCCTGCAGCACGGTCTTGGTGTCGCAGTGGACGAGGCACAGTATGAGGAAGAGTGCGACGTGTGGCGCCATGGCGGCGGCGGGGGGCGGTCACGTGTGCGGGGAGCGGGGGGGCGCCGCGCCGCTGCGCCAGAGTCGGCACATGCCTCACTGTAACAGAACGAGATGATGTCAGGATACCTGGATTATGTGTAAATGAAACATATTAGTGATTGTGGAATGAAGTAAAAGAAAGATAACATTTTATAATTAAAGTATCAAGAAATTCTATCAGGGTTCTTTAATAGAAAGTAATTTATTTTAACTTAAAGTAAGCAATGGAAATTTTGATCGCATTAACCATAAAAATATAATTATTTATGCCAAGAATCCAATCAAATTATTTACCATAGACGAGTCAGAAACCTATTTGTGGCTAGATTCAATTTCACTTCGAAATCAAACTCGACATCTGATAGACAGAAATAGTTAAATTAAATACTGTCATAAATAGTAGAAGTACAAGCGAATGAATATCACCCTAAATACAGGGTGTAAACCACCTCATCACAAAGCCGATAACCAAGCATTCTGTACATCAAACTAAGTAACTTTACGCAAAAATTATTGCTGCGAAACAACTTTTTTTTTGAGGTTATAAATCATGTTTTGTGGTAGAACTCAATGTAACGCAGTTAGAGCATTGTGTTGATGGATGGATTGAATAGTACGGAGGTCGTGAAGGTGTTAAAAGTCAAAATCTTACAACTAAAAAATAACTTGTATTTAAAAAAATACTAAACTTGTCAAAAATTTGTAACTTTGACCCCCCATATCTCCGTAACTAGAAGGTTCCCAGGTATGGTGTAGAACAAAAAAATGATTGCAATGATGGGGAGAACAAGTGCCTTCCGGCTTCGTGAAGAAGATATCCCGTAAGTGACAATATAGGTTTGGTTTAAGTATATTTAAGGTGATATTCATTCGTTTAAGAGGCCTGCGGAGCATGCGAAGTTCATACAAACGTAATACCAAAATAATTTGTAAATTAAACATATTCATAAGGTACTATGTATTTATTTCGATTGGATTACAGAATATCTAGGTTCCCAAATACTTATTTTGAATGGACACTAATTTAAACAAGAGTTATGAGAAAAATAAATTTTCTATAGAAATTTTAAATTCCCCATATCTCGTCTTTATATCACTGTCCTTTCAAAATATATATTTGGGAACATAGATAATTCTGTAATCCAATCGAAATAAATACACACTACCCTAAGAATATGTTTGATTTTCACATTATTTTGGTATTACGTTTGTATAATAATAATAATAATAATAATAAAATCTGTTTATTTCCGAAAAAAAAAATTACATACATTTCAAATCCAATTAAACTTAACTATAATCTTACATGAATTAAAGATTTTACAGTTAAGCAGTTGCTGCCTTACTTAGGAAATGTTTTTTAGTACATATTTAATTTGTTTACATTTTTTTTTTTCAATTTGACCTACTATGGCTTTTGGCAGCCTATTAAGTATTATGGGCAGACTACATTTCCACACCCTCTCACCATACACATTGTTACATTTGTTTATTCCAAAGGTTGGAAGATATGACAGATTATGAAAAACGCATGTTCCGCCGGCCCCTTAAAACAGTGTTATACTAAAACATTCAAAAGTTTAACACAAGATCAACATTTTTGGTATTCAATTTTGCTTTTTCGAAGCTAATAAATAAAAAATGGACATTATAATTAATTTTCACAGAAAATAGACTTTGCGAGTTTGCAAGCTTCAGATGATACTAGCTTTTATTAATTTAAGCTTAACTTGAAGTTTTAACTGAGTAACTTAAAAGTAGAATTAAGTTGATGCCGAGTTTATTCCGACCCGACCTTTAGGGGGTTGCGCTAAGTTTCGGTAACTGACGACAGTATCCTGTTAAAATTAAGCAGAATTAATGAGCTGTTATTAAGTTACTGAGGCGACTTTAAATTTAAAATTCATACGCAAAATATGCTTCAATTTTTGCGTCATATTTTACTGCGCGACATTTTTATACACACACGTTCCATATTGCTCGCGTGCACAAAATGGTACCAAATATACATTTTCTTTCATAGCACCGACATTAGCATCACATAAAGATTTTTAGTAACTCCACCAGAATGCAAGCTGCATAAAGAAAACAACTCTATTGCAAACGTAATAGCAAACTCGCAATTCATACAGCCACACTGAAACATAAAGTGTCTAAATTTCAAATGAGCTCTACTAACATACTCCGCTCCAAGGCCAGATAAAACTTCCAAGTTCTATTCGCAGCAGAATTTCAAAAAGGAATTAACCTGGACTCTCTCCCTGGACACAACGACAGATTTTATTACCGCCATGAATAAATTCCACCGTTGGGACCACCGCGTCGCACCTCGTAAATTATAACGACACTTTAAACCCTCGGACCGATTTACTGCGCCGCTTTAGTGCGCGATGGTATAAACATGTGGCGTACTAGCGCAGCGATGGATGTTGTGTTAAATTATATCGTCGACGGGTGATTGGTTCGGTGGTAGCGGATTATTTCGGGCGTTTAGGGCTGATTTTAAGGGCGTTAGCACATCGGGGAGGGAAAGCACGTGGTGCAACCGCACCACGTGCTTTCCCTCCCCCCGTGTGTTACTAATAGTTGGACACGCTATCAATCACTTCCGTGGCATTGACCCGTTTTTTATTGAACGGGAACCCCCGCTGGGTGCACACAACCAATGGAATTTGTGTTTTGTCACTTCCTGATTCTTTGGAACAAAGCCCCTTAGTGGGAGCTTTGTTATAATCCTTTCTTAAAAGTTGTTCTAAGAATTTTAGTTAAAACTAACAACGACACATCTACAAGAATATCAACACTAACTAATGCATTATTAATGTCGGTGCCACTTTCATTTAAGTCGACTGCGAGAAACACTCTACGATATGAGCTCTTTATTCTATTCTGTCTTTAAATTAAATCACTTACACCCCCTACAGCTATCAACTATATTTCTACATAGTTGAAAACTGCTATTTGAGGGATGATTTTAACTTTTCATTAAGTGTAAACTTGTTTTCCATAATTTGAAAGCATCCTTCTCATCTAGCTACGTTTGTTTTAACTCCATGTTTCCCATCTCAACATTCCCCAACTTAGTAACTGTCACGGTCCTGACATACGTTGCATTAAAAATTGCATCTACTAAATCTACAAAACTAAAGTTGCCAGTGTATTTGCAACTTAAATAACACGTCGCTCGTGTTACACACTTTATGACGTCATCAGATATTTCCTGGTCCTTACTTACGGAACCTTGGTCCGAAGGACCAAATTTTATGGTTATTAAAAATTTTGTGACTGCCCTTATCTTTGATCATTAAAAAAGGGTTTTATTGTGTTAAAGGGCGCGCAGCCTGCGGTCCAGTTACTGGATGGTTTATTGCTACAGTTTCTGTAAGATTTATTTAAAATAGCGTTGTAAAAATAATTATTGCTTCATTTAGAGTCAACCAGGTATATTGTGAATCATAAGAAGGGAGTCATAAATCCATTTTTTGAATACTAAGAGATTGGCCGAATCCAGACACAGATGGATAAAGGAAAACCTGTTCAGGGCCGGCAGTCTCGGCAGAGATAACGACAAAATCGCTAACTTTCGATCGCTGATTACTACCTAATAAATTCGGTTTCAATAATTATGCTTACGAGAAACGCATCTGGGATGTAGAGACTTTCATTACTGGCAAGCATCATTATTGCAACCGAAATTATTCGTTAGTAATCAGCGATCGAAAGTTAGCGATTTTGTCGTTATCTCCGTCGAGACGGGCCAGGTATTCATAGATTATTTTGCCCTGGAGTGTGTATGTGTTGTTCCACATGATGAGGCACTTGAGACCCTGTCCTACATGTTCTATTGTTTGTACATTCCTGGCGATGATAAACTCTATTGTAAAGTACCTACATTTACAGTACTTTCTCAAGTTATTATGCCTTGTGACTGTGAATGTTGCTTTGATTTTGTTTTGTATTTTTGACATTCAAAAGTGCCGTAATGGTCTAGTTGAAATAAATGTTTTGAGTTTGAGTTTGAATTTGAGTACCACACTTGTCGCCAAATGATGGGTTGACTCAATAAATATTGTCATCGACGCGCTAAGAACAAGAATACTAGATTTTAGGATTTTTATTAATTTTTAATGAGAGAGTGGCAGCAGGTGTTTGTTTGAACTTCTTGATTACTAAATTATTTAACTTTCAAACTTTTTCTGTGTTTTTTTTAGGGTTTGATTATGGTACCTACTTAAAGCAGATAACATATTCTCAAATACATACAACACAGTCCTGGCTGATAACGATTTTTTAATACCTACATATAAAATTTAAGTTTATTTTTTCACGTACCTAAGTATTTTTTTAAATTAGTTTTTACGCAGTCGGGTTTTTTGTTTTTCTTTAATTTTTTTTCTTTTTATTTTATACTTTTTAGTTACGAATAAAAACTTAAATCAATAAGTAAGAAAATTAGCGAGAATTAATATTTCCCAGAAATTCAGAGCAAAGTCCGTGTTTTTGCTCTGATGACAAACAAACCACAACGACTTTCGAACTGCTAGAACGTGCGCAGCTCACGACTTACGTTCATCAATGCTATTGAAACCTTTACTACCTTTTTTGATAGGAATACCTTCACGGGTTTACGGGCTAACTATGGTAGTCCAATTAGCAAAGTTTTTAGAAATGTTAACATACCTATTTCGTTGCTGTCGTTTTTTCTGGTAGTTAACAGTCTTGTCTCCAGAGTATAATAAATTCCACATAGTTTGCATTCAAAAATTTAAGTTTAGGGTATCATAACTACGGGGTTGTTTCCCATCCGAAAAAAAAAAAAGGGTATCATAACTAATTATTTTGGGTATCGGGTACTTAATTGATACTGTTTTTTACCAAATGTCGCGATTACAAATCCAAGTTATTTCATTAATATTTTGATAGTATAGACTTATTATTAACACTGAAAACGGCTTATTTACCATGTTTACTATATTTCCTTCGAGTTCCCGATATTTCGGCGCGGTTGCAAGCACTATGATCACTTATAAACAGAACTTACTTAGTTTAAAAACTTCTAATATAGAAGTAATTGTGTAAAGCTTATGGGAATGGAACAATAAGAGAAAAAAACGGCATTTTATATCAAGACTAAGTATCTGGTAAAGACAGACGAAGTTGGACCACAACAATAAAATAACTGGAAGTGTAACAAATGTGGACATAGGAACACTAACATTCAGTTTATGTTTGGGAGGCGAGCGCATTTTGTGCGGCCGCCGTGAGTGATGGCGATGCGCCTTCTAGTGCTGCGGCCGGACACTGTATCGATGTTCTGCCAATGGCACAAGTTATTCTTATAGCTTTGGTTTTTGTTCATAAGATCTAATATTTTGCACTTTCTTCAAAGTAGTTGTGGTTTTTGGGTTTGACCAGAAATGCATGCAATGCATAAAAGAGTTTCTAAATAACTCGACAGTCATCGGCTGTCTTATAATATCATCTTAAACTATCTTTGTAAAACCACAAACATAAACGAAAAAGCTTAACAGATTACACAACTCCTTTGAAAGATCCAACAGAAAAGTGATTAGTTTATTCAGACCATATAGATATCCATTAAAAAGCAAACTTACGTAACCTCATACAACGTAACGTTAGCAAATTATCATCGATATGCAGCTCTTGCACTAGTTGCGCGGAGCTGAGTTCGGCGTCGCCTCCGCGTCATTTACCAGCTGAGATATTAGCCGTAATGTGGCGCCCGAGTGCTGCGTCACATGGTTTAATTAAACCGAAGCCGAGCCATGGACACCACCGGAGCATTTCGGTAACAAAGCTGATTTATAATTGAAAGCCGATACGTTTAGGAAGTGGCTCCCGTTCTATATGCATGAGGTCATTTGTTTTGGAATTCCGTGATTTTAGATTACTGTGTTTAGCTTGGAATTGGTTGTATTCATCCTGCACTATAACGGTAATTTCAACTACTAGCTTCCAAACCAAAATTTCAGTAGATATGAAGTTGAATTGATTTTACACAGGAATATTTCTACCCTTTTCTGTGATCGTTAAGTCCTCCATAAAGCTTTTGACGGTCGGGTTATAAATTCTTTTTCAAAAACGCCAAATACCAAAACCGCAGATATTCATCACAGTGTCGAAATGCAGCAAATAGTCGTACAAAACTACCGCCTCCATGTATATCTCATCGCCGCCCAACAAACGGTTTCGTCAGCGTTTTTTCGTCCATAAACCAACCATGTCGAGTCTCCGGCCGAATGTACTCATGTGGACATTCGGCCGGCGTAATGGATTGTGACATTTATGGGCGAGACGCTCCCGATATTTGCTTCGACAGCGGCCAATCATTATAAATCACCGGCTGAAACTCTAATAAACTCGTCTGTTGTTAGTCTCAATGCAAATGCGATTGAAATTTTGATTAAACTGAAGCCGCAGATGTTTGTTTATTGTTTTCCTAGTTTGATAGATGTGCTTTGTGAGGATCATATATTACCTATGACATGGGATGTTGATGATTATGAAGTGAGCTCTGAAATAATGGAGTTTGTGATTGTTAAAGTTATTTCATGTGAAATTGGAGCAAGGATTATTGTTATTAACCAAAAGGTATTGGGCATAGTAACAACACATAATATAAAAGAGCAACAAACAAGCTCATGTTTTTGTTCCAACCCAATTCGGAATTTCTCAAAACATAGCTCTGAATACAATAGCTGGGTTGAGCAACGCACACTTAAACTATTTCCCATTAAGCCGGTTGTAACATCGGTGCTGGCAGATCGAGAGCCAATGAAATTGTTCTAGAAAATAATCGGAACAATCGTTTGTAGAGCCCTCTAGCGGTGAACGCGGCAAATTGAAGTATGCGCGGAACAATGCATGTTTTTGTTTGAATTCTTTGTTCTGAGTAAAAATCTGTGGATTGGTTCGAAGTTGCACAGAGATGATTTGAAAGTTTATTAATATTGTGAGGACAAACTGTGATTTAGGTGTACTTATAATTTTCAAGTAGATACCTAATCTAGGAAGAATAATACACTTTTATAGATTGCGCAATTGAAAAGGAAATATTATTAATAGAGCACACATAATATTTTGAAAGAAGATGAAGTAACAAAGGCTTCATATATCAAAGTAGAACACATGTTTTTATATTTTAAAGAAGTAACCGTTACTAATGAAAATTACATTAATGATTCAACAATCAATCAAGACCTGAAGTCAAATCGTACCTTGATTATTATTTATGTCATTAATTATATGATTGTAAGACAGAATGTTTAATTATTTATTATAACCGTTTTCCACGTAGTTAGAGAATCAATCAAAATATCAGAAATGACGTGTTGCCTTAGCAGTGTTCGCTAGCTCGAATACACCACCAAGTGAAACAAATTAGAACCCACACTTTAGTAAACTAACACTTATGGATACAGGAAAACGTGCCATTTTGCATTGCAAGGGTTATAACTGCTGAGTTTATCTGATTAGCAGTTATTAGCTCTGACTTGAGTCATTAGTTGGATTCGGTTTGAGTGTAAATATTATGTTTACAATAAGTCTATTTATTAATCTGACTGAAATGGTGTAAAAAACGCTTTAAGTAAGTGTTTATAATAAACAAATAAAAAAAGACATAGTAGAATTGGTGAGTATAATATTAAAATTGGACTAAATCTTCATAAAAAAGGTATTCATTATTTTTACGAGAAAGTTTAATTTCAATATCAGAAAAGAACTCAAAATCAAAGTACCGATTTTCCGTTTCATCGCTTTCACTTGACAGCACTTTAATTTTCAATTAAATACATGGTTTACGAAAAAAAAGTGCCTCACAAGGACACGTATTCAGAAACTCCAACCTCTCAGAAATTATCCAGCAACTTCGCTCGACAGATTCATTATCAAACTGTTACAAAATCGTTTCATTCACAAACTTGGCTGAAGTTTGCCTATTACCTTTTAGAAAAAAAACATACGACGTGAATCGTAGGCAACATCGCCATGGAATAGTATAAGTAATTCTTATCACGGAGGGAGGACTAATAACGAAATAAATCGGACTGATACAGTGGCTCATCGCGGTCCTCTATTAGCTGTTATTCAGTGTGGAGGGCGGAGGGACCGGGGGAGGGAGAGGGCCTTGACCGACTAGTCAGGATGTGTGGATAGGTAAGAAATCAATGAGCTTTTGGATTGATGAATGTGCCGCGGTGTGATTTGGTTTCCTTAGTGAGTAAGTAATAAAATCAAAATGCCTTCAGTGTAAAGACAGCTTTGATTGGATTCGCAAGACATCGAGGTATTTCTTTACTTCGTTGAGTTCAAAGAAAAGTATTACAGTCCGAGCTATGTGATAAAACTATGAATGTAGACTCGGTCTCAGTCGGTTTTATATCTTAAAGAAATGAGTAATTTGAGCAACGTCTTAGACACTTGAAATCATAACCTAGATACACGAAGCCTTTTGTTCCCCTTACGAGGGTATTTAGGTACATGCGTGAGAACCCTCCAAACATGTACCTATGTTGGAATGTAATTCAAACCAGGCCGATACCTACGGTTAATATTATATCAGATAAATAGAAAGGCATTAATACGCTTTATTATACAATACAACCTACCTGAAAGTAATGTTCTGGTCTACTAAAAATTGATCGATTATCTCTGTATGTAACAAGTAGTCACACTTTTCCAGTTTTCCGACTCCCGTTGACAGGACCTGTCATTTCTTTTGACAGTTTGACATGTTCACGGAAGTATGAAGTATTTTCGATACTTTATTTATGGATGCACCTTAAGATAAGATAAGATAAGATAAGATAAGATTTATTTATTTCTGAGTATATGGTACATTAAGATCTTAAAATTAGTCAGTCATTACTTCCGGGCCACCTCTGATCATCACAAATCGTTTGCACAAAATAATACTTGTTTATCTTGTCTATATACTATTATATACTATACTATACATACTCAGCTGCTCATCATCACTACCTGTCTAGCTTTTTTCCAACTATGTTGGGGTCAGCTTCCAGTCTTACGAAATTCAACAAATTTCCAGTATGGAAGGACTGCTTATCTGACCTCCACAACCACTAAGGTAACACGCCACCCCTTGGAAAGCTGGACCTGCCTCCCCAGAGCAGGCCCATTGGATCTATACAGACAATATGAAGATGATTAGGTACTCAACACAAAGCATGCCCATAGAGCTAAAACGCTGCTGCTTCCAAGGTATCCTACAAATCAAAGCAAGGTATCCTTCCCAATATCTATAGGAATGCCCGTAAAGGTTATGAATCGGCATGCTATCTACAAAGAGACTCCGATGTTCCCGAAGTTTGAGCTGTGTACCTCCTGTGGTACCTCTGAGATCTTTGACTAGACAAACAATAGAGTGTTCACAAAACAAGCCCGGGTTCCGTATCGTATTCGATCATACAGCTAAGTGGAAGCCATGCCAATTCCATTCACTAAATTTAGGAACTCGACGCTATTTTGGCCCTGCATTATCAGGAAATGCTTTTGTGCACCCAAAGATTTTCAAGTAATTCGATTTCATGGTTTCTATTAGAACTACTAGGAAACACTTTATAAATTAAAAATAAAGTAGGTGATTACCGATCCACTTTGCGCGCTGCACATAATTGCAGAATTAGCAATCACGCCCTCACTAATTTGCTCGGCATTGTTCTTTCTTCAATTGCATTCACGACTAATGTCAATGGGGGCAATCCCAAAACTTGCACGTTTTTCCTCTACGAGTACTGCATGGACAGTTCAATTAATGGTTCGGGGAGGGCAAGCCACGTGATTCCTTCCCCAACTAAGTAACTTAATATCGTCATTTATGTTGCGCGAGCAATAAAATAGTCCAATGTTATTATTTAAACAATTATCGCGCTATGACAACCGTTTATATCGTGGAAGCGTCGAAGTGTCGGTTAGTGACACGTAATTGACACTAACAACCGTTTTCTGTATTTAATCACTTATGGCAATTAAAAGAAATAGCGCAGTTTACGACGTGAATACGTAATGAGGACCCGTGTTGTGGCGGTAGGAGACTGATTGATTGGTGTGGGTCACGAGGGTTTCAATGACTGTTAAATATCATTTTTGTTATTAAACTACTTGAATTATTTTACAGACGTTTGCCCAAAATTGGATTTCAAACAATATAATTACCTACCAAAATAAGATCCTTAATTACGACTCTTTCGGTATGCCATACTTTCTCGTATGTCATTATTGAATTATTTTCTACCGTCATCGATTGATTCTTTAACAAGAGTATTAACAGCAAATAAGTGGTTGCCAAACTTAGGTGGCAGTGGACAGGGCACATTGCTCGCAGAACGGATGGCCGATGGGGACGAAAATATCTGGAGTGGCGACCGCGAGCCGGAAGACGTGGCGTTACGCCTCCCACTAGGTGGACCGATGTCCTGGTGAAGGTTACGGGAATCTGCTAGATGCGAGTCGCACGGGACTGGTCAATATGGCGAAACTTGGGGGAGGCCTATGTCCAACAGTGGACGTCTTTCGGTTGAAATGATGATGATGAAATGGTCATCATCATCATCATTTAATTATCAGCTCGACCTCACCCGGCGCAAATCTCTGCGCTCCTACTTCAGTCTACCAATTCCAGATAGTCTTCATCAACAGCTATCTTGTCAGTAATCGATCGTTAACGCTACCTACGAGTATAATAATCACAAGTGGTGGTTCAAATATGATTATCTGAACATCATCCGACTACCCGCACTCAATACTTGCGGTAACTTTATTCATCAATTTTAATCAACGCCGGACGTCTTGTACTCATCTGTGGGAGTAATATTGAAGAGCTATTGGATTATTATGATCCTACCCTTGCGGCTTCGACGTGATTGGTGGAATTTGATAATTAGAGGGAGATGATTGGAGGAAATTCTTGTCGTGCATTCGGGAGTTTAGTAGCGATCTTCTTGACGTGTTTCGATAACTAAGATGCAGGCAAACACAAGCTCGTTAGAAGGTATTAACGGAATGATTCTCAGCTCCATATGTGTCACGTATCAGTTGCAAACTCGACTTTAATGCTTTCTCTTTGATGGAATTAACCATTATAATATCCACATTATTTCCCTCGAATAACAACACAACAGCCTTCGCCACGTCGTCATCAACATTCTTCCACAATATTTACTAATAAACACGGCGGGCGTGTATGAACGAAAAGTTTCGAACAACTTCCGCCGGTGGCTTGCGAGGTGCTGCGTGTGTGCTTCTTCGTGACCGCCGCCAAATTATAGCCGACGGCCGGGCCACGCAGGGGGTGAGGTCACGGGGCAGAGCGGGGAGGGAGGGCAGGGACGGTAATATGGATACTTTGACTTTGAAAGTGGATACTTGGAGCATGTTCGAGCGCTTCCGAACTACTGAGACTTGTTTATGGTAATAGTGGTGTTTCTTGTAATTTGTTAGCGCTTTGATTAATGAAGCGTTTCGGACTACGTTCAGCTCAAGTTGTAGCCCGAGAGTAGGAACGTGATGTATCGTTGGAACCATTATACTGATAGCTACAATTTGAGAAAAAAAAAACAAATTACGCAAGAAATACAAGCCACGCAGCCTCCCACGTGACAATACGAGCGTGTTGCTGATATTGAAGTTTCTCGACGCTTTTTCTCCTCATTTATAACACGACGCCATTGCGTAACTCAGTCCCTGACTATCACAAATTGTTTGTCTCACAAACTCGCTCCGTGAACTTAATTTCTCTCCAAAATAAATTAGTCAGTACCGAAGTAATTTAATTCAACGTCATCAACCCGAGACTGTAATGTGACAATTAAATAGCGAAAGTTCCAAACTTCTTATATTCTAATTATCTTGATTAAAATCCCGATCTCCCACGAACATGTAAGTCGGTTTATTCAACTGCTGTTTAGAAGCAAACTTTCGACTGCTCTATAATCAAAGAATTAAACTTGAGTAAGCACTTTAATCGCTTGGCAATTTGCAGATGGAAGGCAGCCAACCACGACTGCTCCTGACATCTCACTCAGATAAAAGCTACCCTTCATATAATCAATGGGTCTGTATCTTTTAAAATAATTAAAGTAATGATAAAACTCTGAAGATTTAAAAGGGTTCCCGCGAAAGATAAAAAATGTAAGGACTCCAGGTGCGGAACGCGGAGAGATTATTTTTTCCAGAAATTAGTTTAATCAGGAATTCTCACGGGAGAAATCTGAGAGATAAAAAACTTCTGGGAAGGGTTCAGCCCTTTTGATGATCCGCATCAGTTAGTAAAGGTAGTTGCTCAAGGTTTTCCCGACCTTCTATCGGAATCCATACCGAGGCTACAGTTAGTTCTAAGAAAGATAACACCGCCTTCAATATTTCCCTCGATGCTCCTCCTCTAGACTTACATGATTGTAAATTACTCCATTTTGCTTGTTCCAGATTACAGCCACGTAAACGTATTACAGGATCGTAACATTATCGACTATTCATATAAATTGTTCAGCAGAATATTACGATATTAGATCATGAACAAAGTGCTACGGCAGAAATTCCTATTAGTGTAGTGTTAAATTATTTGGGGTCCTACATATCAGTGTTGTGTATTAGGCACGTCGCTGTTGGGGCGGACCGCAAAACTGGAGTAAAATATCCATCCATCAGCGTGTCACTACGAGACTGGGGACTAAATGGAACACTATGTGCGGCTGTTGTGTGTAGTAAGTACAATATTATGTAACGAGAGCAAATACCTCGGGAGACATTAAAGAATTTTTGGCGCTATTGATAGCTTCGCAAAGTGAAATTGTATGTCAAAGATGAAAAAATGCGTTATTTTGTTCGTATCCAGTGTTGCGAAACATTCGTTTTGTACATTTTCTTTGTTTGCAGTATTATTTTAGTCGTAAAAGATGATAATCGTATTTTCCACTTGCGACGTAAACCAAATTGCCGTATATTGGCCGTGTGTTGTTCAAAAGGTCGAATCTTTTATCGGAATGAGGTTGCTACCACGAAAGAAATTCACGTGCTGGGAAAATGTGAACTTCCTGCACAAAGAGCGTTTGTTGCTCCACGAACGTATTACGAGCAAACTTCAGACCAAAACTGGAACTAAGGTGGTACGAGCTTGAAGCAATTACCAGAGATCGATCTTAATTGATTAGCCGCAGTTGAGAAGATTTCATAAATTGTTTTATAAAGAATCTAATGGGCTCGGCGTGGGGGCCGGCGCGCGGCGGGGCCCACTCGGCAAAGTTCACAAGTCGACTCAGTTCAATCTTAATTGTTTCATTTAAGTCGTTCGAGTTGATTTGATGGAGATACTTGAGTCATGATCCCAATCCCGTAAGCGGCCATTAAATATTGAAAGAACCATTTTGCTGATCATTGTTTTTCTTAATATTGGATTAGGAATTTGTTCCCGTTACGATTCCGTCTATTGCTTTGAAGTGGAGGAAATAATGTAATAGGAGCTCTGAACGATAATCCGGAGAACGGGAATCCATTTGTCTGATAAAGCTGTCTATAGCGTAGATACTCACTGAAAATCAAGAATCCCTAAAGCTAAATAGCATTAATTTCAACTGTGGTCCATTTTTAGCTTTGATGACCGGATTTAGACGTCAGTGGTGGGTGATTAACTCGACATCACTTAACTCCCAACAGGCAACAGGCAAACAGTAAATAAGTTGTCATCACACATTCAATTAAATATAGTGAGCGATCATCACACATTCAGCTGGAGTAATGAACCGGGGCTCAGCAGAGAGATAAGTCTACCTGCATCGTGCAGAGCATGCATGAGTGATAACCTGTGAGGGAGCTCGCGATGAGTTCATAACTTATTACTTTGCTTTTAGAATTTGTTTTAAAATATCCTCTTGCGCGGTTCAACGGGGCCGCAGTAAGATGGAAAATGAAATTGTGTCGGAGAAAATACTCCAACTAAATTAAAGAAAATGGCAGAAAGAAAGTTTTGTTTAGTTATTCTTTTTACCTGTTTTAACCTACTTTTTAGGTCTTGGGTGTGGGTACTCACATTTATATTTTTACTAGCTTATGCCTGCAGCTTTGCCCGCGCGTCCTGTTCGATAATAGGGAATATGCAAGAAATACAAAACTCTTTTTATTTATTAAAAATGACTTGTATTGGCGCTAATACATAAACATTATGGTGCGCTTGTTTATGTTTCTAATACATCACTTATTTTACAATGTATTGTTATGTAGCATGTTTTTGGTGAAACGGAACGCACTGTCAAAACACGTCGTCCTCGATAACGGCGGTGGTGACATCAAAATTCATTTGTCAAACAATAACTTTTATTTGAAATGTAGGTAAAGTTGCACTACGATTTTATTATAATATCGTTATCGCAATTTTTGCTTGAATAAGGACATACAATTAGTAAAATTACTTTATTAAGGCCAAAAAAATAGATGTAAACAAGGTAGATTTTGATAAATGACGTCAAAGTATGGTCGCGACAATCACGGACGTTTGAACTGTCATAGAAAATTGCAGGAGTTTAGTATTATTTTTAAGCGACAAGCAGTAGTTGAAATTAACTTTTAATAGTTTTCTTGGGTTGATAATAGTGTATTAATTGATTTATGTGAAGGAAAAAATACATGCATATTCCCTACTGTCCCCGTCATACTACCGGGATAAAAAGTATTATATATATTAATCCTGGTTATAAACTATCAGTGTTATTTCATCCAAATCCGCTAAGCCGTTTGAGCGAGAAGGAGTAACAAAAAAACACTCATAGCTAGCTTTATTAGTCTTGAAGAGGTCGGATATTATCCCATTGGAACTACTAAAAGCATCCTAAGTCCCAACCTAGATCATGGTCTATGTTCAGCCGTTTAAGCGTAAACGTAAGACAGAGAGACTAACAAATTTCCTTCCATAGTTTTATTCTTACTAGGGATTATTTCATGGCGAAGTATCGTGTGTAATCAGCATACCTCAGTAGAATGCTGTTAAAATGACCGGTCACTGAATGTTAAGCAGATCGTCGTTACGTTTTATTAGGCTCCATTTCATGCCATGTTTACCCCGTTACCCCATTACATTCTACGTTTTACCCCATTCCGCTATTTTATTCTGCGTTTCTTTCCAATTTGTATTTTGTTTCCATCACGAAACCATCAGGTTTTACCTAATGCTCATCGTTTAAAATGTACGTACCTATAATAATAATTATGTTTCGTGAAAACTGTTTAAGAGAATAGAAGGTTTATTGTGAGATTCTTATAAACTCTTTCGTAGAACTGTTAAATTAAATTCTGTTCAAGCCTATTACAACCAGTTTCAACAATTTGTAGTCCTCACAACGCGTCTAATCACCAATTATTGAGTTTACGTGTGACATCCCGAACCGACGACGACCCGAATGGCGTAGTGGTAGTGAGGCTGAAGCTGACGTTCTTGGGGTCCTGGGTTCGAATCCCGGTAGGAGCAAATGTTTGTGTGATGAGCATGGACATTTGTTTCCGAGTCATGGATGTTTATATGTATAAGTATGTATTTACAAACAAAAAAGTATATGTAGTATATCAACTATCTGGTGTCCACGATACAAGCCTTGCTTAGTGTGGCACCAGATGGCGCTGTGTGTTAATGTCCAGCGATATTTATTTAATTATTTATCTTCATCGAACTCGTATAATATTGTATTAGTACTTTAACAAAGCGTAAGACATTATGAAGTCTAGTCCTATTAGTGCTTGTGAAACATCTCATTAGCAGCTCGGTACACTCACGAAATAACTTGAAAAATCGCGTTCAACTTACAAATAGGTATTACATTAAAACTTTTAACATTACCTACATTAAAAGTCAGTTTAGACATAAAGCGATCCAAACACGAAGTATTTGCGAAGCTCGCGTCGCTCCAGCACCCCCCTGGCCCCGCGCCCCGCGCGCCTCTTCCCTCCTCTCATCCGGGTGAGTCCGAAACTTTGATGGTCCGATCCAGATTTTTCATCTCCCGACTTATTTGAAATTATAATTCGCCGCGAAGAAATCAAATCAAAATTCCATTTAAACTTGGGGTTTCAATATTTGTTTGTTAGGCAGATGTTCGTTATGGTAATCGTTTGCGGTGGTGCTTGACCGGACGGCGGACGCCAGACGGTAACCGGCGACCGTCGGCCACTGGGCGGCTATAATATGGCACCGTGGCCGGCCGCCGTTTTGTTACTACTGCGTTTTCTGTTTCAGAATCATGATAAAAAATTAATGAACTGGTAAGCGCCAAAAAATAGGTAACGGTTAAAGAAATCTCCCACCAACGAAAAATACTCGTTTTACATATTAGCCTATATTTCCCCACAACATTCCGTTTAATTGTTTTACATAACATTGTTTTTTCGTGTGACCTTGTCGCAGGTCGTGTGACCTGCTGATTCGATACGCACCGCACGCAAGGTCACTGCACCTTTCAGTAAAGTCGGTTAAGTGCCGCATGACAAGGTTACACGGTCTCACCTTATTCGATAACTTACTAGGACTTAACAGTAGGAGCCGAGAAAAATTGGAGAAACTTTGCAATGAAGTTTGGCAGTTTATTTATTTATACTAGTATATAGAGTCTAATTCAATGGGTAATAGAAAGAATGTAAATACTATTAATGCGGTCATTGAAACCGAAGCAAATAACAGTCCAAATAACGATCATTCAGACTACAATCAATTTATAAATAGTCCTGTTCAAGTTAAGCTCAGACACGAATCAACTTTACCCTTTGTCGGTCTATTAGACACAAAGCATATCATTGGCAATACCTTTTTGATTCCAATCATAACTCGAAACACACAGAATTAAATATAAACCAATAAACATCAAGCTACAGATATTATTAAAATCATGTTTAGAAATGTCATTGAAGCGAAGTTTCAAGTTGATAATTTCGATACAAATGCTTTTGAAGGCATCCAGTTCCATTTAATTGCGAAACGAACTGGAGTGAAAAGCTGGCTGTAATTCTATAAAATTGAAACAACGTTAAAATCTGCAATACCTTTGAAAAAGGCTTATGGAAGTATTACGGAAGAGAAATGATTTACATTTTAAAAACTCATTGATTTCGTTGGCGTTTATTTACGTGCAATCCGGCCGCGACCCACTCAATATTTTCGTTTAGAAAACGTCGAGTTTCATGGAGAATGACCTAAATGAAATGGTCTGTTTTCTCAGGGGGTTGTATTTGGTATGCTAGGACAAATTATATGCCTTGCAGGGGATTGAACGGGCCCTGGATTCTCATGCTCGCACCAACACAACTAAACAACAGCCTCCCTAACAAATAAAAAGAGTGGTTATTGTAAGGATTGTTGTGTGTTATTCGATAATCGTGGTATGCACATGTGAATGACGTAAATGTAGTGAAAAAAGTTTTGAGTATGAAAGTGGGTCGATGCCTTTATGATTAGAGGAAGACCTATGAAACAATTTATGGACTGTGTAATGACAATTATGTCCAGAAAGGCGGTGACTGCTGGGATAAGGAGTAATGGAGAAGTATGAAAGAAGAAAACATCCAAAGAACGATGGTTCTGATTCCCTGAGTAGAAGAATTGTTTCCAGTTACGTGGGTTTTTATAGTGCGGAATGTTCTATTGACGCACAAACGGTTTCCACGTGCCCCACCTAGTAATTTTTCATGGGTTCTTAAAAAAAAGCAGCTGTTTCCTACAAAAATGCAACGCCTACATGGTGAAAATGTATGGAACCGCATTTTTTTGTATGTCAACCTTGTATGATATTTATTGCAGCTAAAAATCTTAAATGTTACATTATCTTTTGGGCAACCTATTCAAGATTTAACAAACAAAGGAGCAAACTAAATTGATGATGTAGTTATACATATACTACGTATTTTAGTTGGGAATTATGTAGGCCACCACATCAACAAACTTCTGACTAAAGACAACAGGAGCCTCCGCTGGTTAAACTTGGAAACTGTAAATCAAAGCTGCGGTTAACACAATTTACAACTGCTACAAAGGTCTCATCATTTCATATTTTATTCGCCATTGATACAAACAAATTCAATTCGAAACGTATTCACGGCACAATCAAGTTAAAAACATCATAAACACGTGAAAAATGTTATTTCAAACATGATCCAAATAAATTCAGTTAAAATTAAAAAAAAAAAACCTTGTAATTCAGCGCATGCAAAACATTTTTTTCGACAAATCTAGAGAATTAACAGTTCTTTGAAATGTTGAATCTATTAAACATAACGGATTCACGTCCAAAGACCTGAAACCCATTCAAATGGGGATCGTTCCAAATGGAAAAGTATAAAAGGGCCTTTTCACAGTCCGCCATTACGGCGCGGTTTTGTTTTAGTTGGCATCTGTAATTTTCTTAATTATACACTTGTCGCGAGGCGGCGAATTGAAGCGCTCTCCCATTCACGGCGTTATTTAATTTTTGTGGAGCTGAGAGCGACGCGCGGCGACTCACTGCAGTCACTGCGACCGACTGCGGACTTTAAATAAGCTAATGACAGTTTACGGCAGTTTAATAAACTTAACTGGTTTAAGGATGTTCGGATGAGAGAAAATTGAAAAAATATCTTCGCTACGGCTCCGATTGAAATTGATTTCCGGAGAATCAGTCGAGTTCTATAAACCACGAGCCCTTGCTCTCGTAACATCATAAAACCGTTTTAATTTTTCCATTTTATCCTTGGCTCTTGGCATGCTTAGACACTTTCACTTTACAAGTCCTCCTTACTATAATACTACTCATAGTTCAGAATGAAATAGAAAAATGTTAGTTTTAATAATATAATAGTAGAATGTTTCGTTAAAATAAATCTGTGGGAGTACGCAGTTTGTTGGCAAACAAGTGACCGAAGTTTGGTCGAGAGCCGTTATTAACTTTAGCCTCAAAACTATTGCTGTACTAAAGAATAAGTTGACAGCATAAATTGAACCTGCTTATATTATACGGGACTCTGGTTATAAAAGATATAACAGTAAGATTGTATCGATATTAAAATTATGGAGAACTTTTAAACTATTTATGTAACAAACTGTAATTGCAACTGTTCATGTTTAACCAACATTCAAAAGAAGCGAAACTGAATCCTTATTTTTTACAACTACAATGATAGACTAGAGTTATGTTCAAACCGAATGTCTAAAATAAATATGTTGGTATTCCAAATATAAAAATTTGCTAACGCAAAACTGCCGCCGCGACCGGCGCAGATAGAAAAGCCAATAAAAATAAAGACAAAAACATGGCAACACCCCATTGTGTGTCCCTCATGTTATACAGTTAATAATGATGGCGTTTGACAGCGTATACGAGGAAAATAATCACAAAAAATAACTCATAACAATGCTTAAGCACCGGAAAATAAATAAGCCGCTCGGAGGAAAAGCTATGTTCAGGAAAGTCACTAAACATTTTTTTCGCAACGTACCATTTTATGAACTTATTTCTAGAGTTTTACTGAGAAGTTTGTCTTGAACAATTCCAGTGAAATATGCTTGTGTTGTTTTAATAGATTTTTGGTAACTGGGAAAAACAAATGTAGCCAAGAATCCGTACAGCGGTCGCGAATCAAACGAAACATTCAGATTCGCGAGTTTTATTCATAACTTTATTTTTAAGTGTTTGCCAAATTTTATTCTGGGAAGCACAAAATGAAAAACGTAAAAGGTAAAACACAAAAAAGTGAAAAATAACTTTAGCTTCAGAAGTCGGTGACCTATGTTTGACACATTTACTGACTTAGTTTTTTTGTCACCGACTTCTGAAGCTAAAGTTATTTTTCACGTTTTTGTGTTTTATGAAGTCGGTTTTGTTTTTATTTTTCACTATTTAGTGGTTTACTTGTGCTTACCCCTTCACAGCGTACCGGCGTGATGTTATGTTATGAACTGGTATAAACAATAGACATACATGAGATTTCAGCAATCCCAGTTCATTTGCTATCATTTATTGAGGACTTCCGTTGCCTACCTCCGAAGTTCTGCATCAGATTGAAATGGGACCACTTTAAGAAAGTATTCTTCTTAAAACTACCCAAATCGCATTAAGTATGCCTATAAAATTTGAAGAGTTATCTCTATTTCTCCAGAATCCCATCATCACATCCTAACATGATGATTATGGGATCATCTGGGAAGTATACTCTTTCAAATAAAAGAATAATAATTCAAATCGGTCCAGCCATCTTCGCGTAATCGAGTAACATACATAATAAATAAAAAGGTTCCGACGAATTGAGAACCTCCTCCTTTTTGGAGCCGGTTAAAAAGAAGACATACTGATAGGATACGTAATTATGATGTTTGTTCTCTCCAAGCCAAGCTTATCAACATCATCATCATCATTTCAGCCGAAAGACGTCCACTGCTGGACATAGCCACTAGCTAGCCACTCAGGGGGGGGGGGGCCCCCCTGAGTGTCGCCACATTGACCGGTCCCGTGCGACTCGCATCCAACGGATTCCCGCAATCTTCACCAGGTCATCGGTCCACCTAGTGGGAAGTCTTCCAACGCATTGTCTTCCGGTTCGCGGTTGCCACTCCAGAACTTTACGGCCCCATCGGCCATCCGTTCTGCGAGCAATGTGACCTGCCCACTGCCACTTAAGTTTGGCAATTCTTCGGGCTACGTCGGTTACCTTGGTTCTCTTGCGAATGTCTTTATTTCTGATTCGATCACGCAAAGATACTCCGAGTCAAGCTTATGCCTCCAGTTAAATAACAAGTATAGAGCGCTGTCAAAACTTGGAACAATATCATTAGTTATGGAATCAGGCGTTACTTTGCTGAAATCCATGACATGTAATGCTATGCAAAATATTGAGTGTTGTTCCGCAAAAAAATTAACACAAAATATTTGGCTTGACATCAAATGGTATGCTTTTTGTGGAAAACTCCAATATTAAAATACTAGTCGTAGATTCAAAGCACCAAAACACGATTACTTACAGAATATACAATTAGATTGAGTGGCAAATAAATTGTGAAACTTGTGCCATTCACTGATGGTCTACGAGATGTGAATATCGAAATAGTTTAAAAAACTTGCTAGACTCGTCTAGGAGGAAGACTATTTTTACAGTGATATTTATCTTCTTATTGTTGATGTCATAAGAGTTTCTAAATGGACTGTGTTCTAAATAAGTGGCTTGAAGGCTTCAGTAATTGAGCTCCGTGAGTTTTGAATTGAAAAAGACAAAGCGTACTCTGACTGGACATGTCTACTCACTCAGTTCAATTCTTCCCTCAAAAAAACTTTTCGGACACTAACGACAAGGTGGATGGACACATCTGACTAGACCAAGATCATGAATGAACTTTAAAAGAGACTTCTGCGTTTGTTTGAATATATTGATTGATTGATTTGTTTTGATGTGTTTGAGTGTTTCTTCCCAGAGTTGACGGATAGAAAACACCAACCCCGTCTTAATTTGCAGTACAAATAAGACATATCAAAGAAAGTCTGTAAATACAATAAGAAGGTGTAAATAAACAGAAAAAATGTAAATTTTCCAGCAAAAGACGACTCATTTGAAGAACTGAGCAAAAGTAAAGAACATTTTCATAAAAAGAAGAACGTTCTGCTATGGTAATGACAGGAGCCAAAAGCAATTCAACAAGTTTTCAACACTTTCCATCCTTTTAGTAAAATATGCGGCGCTGGCAAGACAAAGAAAATAATTTTCATAAATCATGGGAGGTTTCGGAGGGAACTGGTGATAGTCCTCCAGGGCAAGAGGGTAACAATCGATATTTTATTAACACTCTTCGGAGGGCGTAACTCCGTAATAGTCACAAGTGAGGAGGTCAACAAAATAAAGAGTCCAATTTGAGAGGGTCGGCACAAAAAATGACTTCGACCTAAGTGCTTAGTAAGATAAAGAATTCAAATTCGGAAAATGTAGACGTAAATCTTGTGACAATAATGCTATGAAATCGACTTGTGTTTCAAAAGACAGTTACTAAGTTCTATAAACGGATTTTCAATCTTATTTGAGACAGATATAATAGTCATAAATTTACTTGATTAAGAAAGTCATTATCGTTTGATTGTATACAAAATATTTAGTATCAAGTCTTCAACCTTCTTATAGGACAAAATGCACTTAGGAATATTCTCTTTTGCAAATCTCGCGATCGAAATCAGGTTTGATGTAAGAAAACCCAATTCTGGCTCGCCATTGTAACATTACACAAGCTATGTTATTGCAATTTGTGTACATTTTTATTCTGATGGATTATTTGTACATTATAAAATGACACAAGCTTGTGTTTTATCTTAAGAAATCTGGTTACAAAGGTGACGAACCTACGCTAGCTAAATTAAAATGAACTGAACGCGCGACAAAGCTGAACTCATCTCAATTTCATTGGAACGCAGCCACTCACTAACCAACTAACAATAAATGAAGAACAAAAACAGAAGTTAGATCTAAAATAAAGTGCCCGAGATAAAATAAATAATATAAACATTTCATACCTGTCCTACCGCCGACGATGAAGCGACTAGCTTTCGACTATTTTCGCTCAAGAAACGAACAAAGGATTGTAGCAAATGAGATACCTACATAATTAGTAATAGTTGATCGCTAACTGTTCACACACATATTGATGGATGGAGAGGAAGAGGAAGGACAAAGAAAAGATGGATGGATCGTGTGAAGACTGGTATGAAAGAGGAAGGAGTAAATGATGCCGTGACGTCAGCCAGGAGAGAATGGAAGACGAAGACGTATTGCCCCGACCCCAAGTAGAAAGACAAAAGCAGGAAGATGGTGAAGATGTCTGTTCCATACCGCAGCAAGAAGTCTGCCAACCAAATAATTCGTTTTTAGTTCCTAGCGCTACTCGCTTCTCGCTTAACGCTTGCGGTGTGACAGTTGCCCTAATCCCAGCTGTCCTTTATGAATGATAAACATAAACTATAAATAAAAAATAAATAAATATCGCTGGACATTAACACACAGCGCCATCTAGTGCCACACTAAGCAAGGCTTGTGTCGTGGACACCAGATAGTTCATATACTACATATATACTTTTTTGTTTGTAAATGCATACTTATTATACATTTAAACATCTTTAACTCGGAAACAAATGTCCATGCTCATCACTCAAACATTTGCTCCTACCGGGATTCGAACCATAATTAAACTATGAATTTAGTATTTTCCCTTAGGAAAGTACTATTGGTAAGAGGAATCCCAGGTCATGGTCTATATGTGTTCCCAATTTCATCCGAATCAGTTCGGCGGTTAAGGTGTAAAAAGGTAACAGATAGATTAACAGACCGATCATTGGCGAGATTAGGATGGATGTTAAAACGGAAATATGTTTTAGTTGTATTATATTAGTATTTTTAATAAAGATAGTTGGATTAAATATTATACAGGTTTTAAACAAAACTTCTAAGTTAATCGTTTCCTAAGCAAAATATAGGTTGATTAAACGATAATCGTTTCCAAAAAAAATGTTTAGAATTAAAACTAAAAGGCACGGATACCTATTTTTTTATTTGACCTTCAACCATGTAAATCTTGTATTAAATATGCATAAATCTCGAAACCTTCATTTATGTAAAAAAAAACGGAATACAAAATGAGCATTCTACTTTTTGTAACAACCTGTTTTTTTTTCGGTTCAGCAAATCAGGCTCCTAATTTCTGAACATTTCTAAAAAGTCTTCAAAGCGACACCTAAATTAGTGCCATAATATAAATTCAGCTCTTGGTGCTGAGCCGAGTGACGAAAATCCAACTTATCGCTTTTATTTAGGCACCCATGATGTCACAAGAGAAAAGCAAACTCCTCACTATAGTGAAAAAGCTGTTTCGTGCGACCTAGTTAGAAGAACTGTGTCCCTATCGTTACGATACATCTTTGCAATATCATGATCAGGTCTCAGCGGGTCTAGACTTTTCAACGCCTAGTACTTAGCTCGCTGCGCACGTATTCAGAGTCAACTAACTGAAATGGGTTCCCTCTCGAGGTAAGTACTTATACAGAGCGAAGGTTAGCAACCTGTCACTGCGAGGATTATTAGCTCGCGGAGCCTTGATACAGGAGTGCTAAACGTTTTGTTGAGAGCTCTGTGGGTGAGGTTTATTCTTAGGCAGTAAATATTTTATTGCAAATCAGAATTGAAGCGAAATCTCGAAAGTTCTAGAAGATACGAAAAGATAACTCGTCAATGTAATATTCGCCTTATTCAGAGCTCCGCTGTTTAAAAGAGCAAGCACAAAAAAATACAGTCCCTTCATGGAAAGTTGGAGCAAGAATCTGAACAGAACCTTCGACTGCTCACGTCGACGCTTACCTACATCAAGCTGACGATATTTCAGTCCAACTTACTGCCATAAAAAGTGGAAAGTTCCCACCTTTGCATAAATAGAAGGTACCGTTCGTAAAGTACGCAGATGAACACGCGCGCGATAGTCCCTCCCTTATCGATGTTTATCTGGACAGTCTTTCGGGGTCGACGGATCGAGTCCGTCCGCCCGGAGGATTTGCCCACTTTTATCCCGAATTTATTGTTTGTCCTCTTTAATGGGATATGCGGGGGATACTGACCGCCCGGGGGATTATGTTTGTTAATAGATGCTGCCTTGTTACGCACAGATTTCGGGGCTTGAAATCGCAGATTTAGACGCGAGAGTAAAGGTTGACTACGACAAATGAGAGCCAAAAGAGCCCTTTGTCGTTTGTAAAGGACTATGTTTTTCGTATTTTTTTGTGTTTGGCTTAAAAATATAAGATCAAATTGCCACCCCAACATTTTGAGTCTGACATATATGTTATTTCATCTGTACCGCTACCATCTGAATCATATTTTATTCCCATAGAAACACGTCGGTCTACATTTTTTTTTTCGAATGAAATTCAATGTATATTCAACGTGAAAAGCGCGTTTATTTTCATTTAAATCAAATACGAAATATGTTGTAGTTGACGCAGGAATATTTGTGTCGCGTCCAACTTTTTGTTTAACTTTGTTGTTGGGCATTCACAATTTTCGCTCAACATGGCGGGGACCAGAGACCTAATTGATACGGACGAGGGGCAATCGTTAGCATTAAATTAAACAGCATCCAGATGAACTGTGGACTCGGTCGAACTGGTTTCAATACGTGAACGAGGGACGTAAAACTGCAGACAGGAAAAAAAGTTTAAAAATGGCGCTGGTATTTTCAATTTTGTAGCTTTAACATTTTAGTTCATCGTAGAAAAAATCTAGTATGTAGCGAAGTATCCCAATGAAGCCAAAAAAATACTCCAGCTTTATAACTTTCACTATATTATTTTAAAACTCAGAAACACTTTGACACCTTTCTGATCTATAATTATTTCCAAGATTTCCAGCAACAAGATTCATTCTATAGCCAAGTACAGACTATAGCACAATCTACCGGCACAGCCGAGGCACAAGTTCGATAGTACAGAGAGGAGCCATCGTGTTTGAGTTCACTCCCGCACAAAGCGAGCACTATTCAACCGGGCTGTGAGTGTTGGCCACGGGTGACCGGTTTGTACCAACATTATTTTTTCGGATTTAGCTATTTTTCTTTGGGGAATTGTTTCATTAGGTACTATGCGGGGGCTTAACATTGTGTCGGCGCCGGAAACAGTGTAACGTAGATCCATTTCAACAAAACATTAAATGCAAGAGTGAATAAAGTTTAAGTAACTTTCTCATAAATAAAGATTTAATATAATAATAATAATAAAAGCCTTTATTCAGAAACAAAAGGATATTTACAAATAAAATCTTAAGATAACGACTTTGCTAAATCGATGACATCGACAACTTCGTCTGTTTGCCCCGATTTGGCAAAGGCCCCCTCCATTTCTTTCCACTCTTCTCGGTTTAGAGCTTTCCTTGTCAATAGTTTTCCTGCTGTCGCCTTTATCTCGTCTTCCCACCTACGAATCGGTCTGCCTCGTTTTCTTTTTCTATTTCTAGGGTACCAAAATACTACGCTTCTGTTCCACTTTTCGGTATATACAGAACTAAAATAAAACTTTGTACATGTATCAAAAGCAGAAAAGAATTAAAAGGGCGTCAAACAGTTCGTCGGCATCGTCAACGGGGAAAGTTAATAAAGTTACTAAAAATACATGTGGGATATAACGTGAATTAAACAAGACACTAAAAACAAAAGCTTCTAACGACAATATGCTGCGAACACGCTCGGAATAATAAAAACTTAAAAACAACATGATATTTTAACTAAAACTAGAAAGCAACATCATAGAAAAACATGAATAAAGAAATAATAAAATTCATGCTAACTTGGAAAATAATTAAAATATCTGCAAATAGATGCCACTTCACAAAGAACTCATAAACACGGGACTCATAAATAATCAAACAGAATATGAAATACTCTTGTATTCTCATAGAACGTATACATCAGACGTTATACCGGGATATATTACAGCGAAGACAACAACACTGTTACATGATACTCGTGCTGTTAAGTACTTCGCTCACGAACCGAATCACACACGAGCACGAGCACAAGTACGAAACACAAAAAAGATTCAACGCTCGGCGTTAATGACGGTAACAAAGCTGAATCGATACAAAACTAATAAAGTCAATCGAGAACTAAACGATTGGGAGGCGATACGGCAAATAGGTCGCGGAATAAAGATACGGTACCTACGTGACCAGGGTCGGTATACCGAGTCGATTCGATACTGACGAACGATACCGAGGATCGATTGCGATAGGCGAAGTTCGATTTTGAATTTGTTGGTTCACGCCCTGAGCGGCACTTGATCGGAACTGCCTGATTTGGGTGGCACGTTTGGGTTAAAAGTGCAATATTAGCACGCTACACAGACTAGCGTGACTCAGCTATACAAACATTATCAGCTGTCGGTGACGTGATGAATTCGTGTTTGCTTTGTGCTCTACCTATCTAAATTATGATAGGAGATTTATGTTCTGATTGACAAACAAACGTGGTCATAATGAAGAAACAAATAACTGTGCGTGTTTACACAAGATCAAGAACTGTTGGAAACGTCGATAGTTACACAAAGTGGTCAACGACCTTCGACGATGATTTAGGGCAATTTACTGTTTGAACAGTTTGTTAAATCGAACTTCGAAAAAGGTTCTCTTTGAAGATAGTTAGATTATCGAATGTTATGTTAAAACAGCTTGATATAATATCAGTTCAATAGCTCAGTTTCAGTTACATGAAAACTTCATTACCGACGACTAGTCCCACCCCGTAAGCTGCTCAGCAAAATAAATAAACACGTCGAACAACGTATCCGCAGCACAGAAAATCCATTTTTATATATAAACTCGCAAATCAGATAATCCAAATTGGTTTTTAGACGTAAACTCAATTTTGACATGTATTTTACTTTATCGCGGAGGCAGATAAATTGAGAGAGATACCGCTGGAAGTGTGGCGAAGTGTGAATGCTGCGAAATATGTATATCTAGTGGAAGTCAGGAAATTTGGTCGCTGTATTAATAGATAGTCAGCTACCGATCCACGGCTGGGCTCAGTTCCTGTTGGTTCACGAGGAAATTGTGATGGGAGGATTATTTATATTGAATTTTCAGTGCCAAGATTAGTTTGGGATAAATGTTGGTTCTATCCATGAACGTATTTTATCAAGCTTCCACTATATTGATTACAATTTCGAAGTAACATGTTACATGGACAATGTGGGGTTGTTGGAATTTATTTATAGAGAAATAATAAAACGGTCGTAACTGAAAAATATTGAAATGCAAAATTTACGCACAAACCTTCGTTACGGACTTCTTGCAAAACATTTCAGGTCTGAACAGCTGTTTGACGACGATTTCTTAAAGTTTGCGCCCTTATAAAACGTCATTTACGGCATTGCTTGCACGATTTCTGCCTTGCCCTCGCCTGCGCACGTAAAATCCTGTCTGTCAAAGCTACTGATACACCCAACATTCGACTGACTGGGCCTAATGGTTAAAAAAAGACACATTTGCGTTCCTCAAACTATGTCCATGAGTGTATATTTGTCCATCTTGGTGTTGTACAGCAAAGTTTTTATTAAATAGTTAAAGATTTTTAGGTAAATTGCAAGCGAATACTTTTATTGCAAGTTATGTGGACAGCCCCCACAAATGGATTGTTTAGTTCAAATTATCCACATAAACTTTGCACACAGCGGCCAACTAATTTAAAAAATAAACAAAAGTTAAACAATGTTGCAATAAAATTCTCAGTATCATTTATTACGGTGACAAAAACGCTGATGAAAAATACATTTTAAAGAAATAAAAAGCGACATTTTTCTGAGAAACGTCCATTAGCAGCACGAGTATGGAATAATTAAACCCTGTTAGACCCTAAAAGGTACATCGCAGACGTTTTTATATTTTTCTCTTAGTTACAAATTGCATGTCCAAAGTAATCATGGTTTCACAACGATAATTTCTAAGGTTATGAACCGAAAACCCGACTAATGTCAATATTTTCACCAACAATAAGCGATATTTGAAATATTACTACACTCTTGGATATTCAAATCTTGAAGTTGAGACGAGGTTTCAAAATCTCACAGAGCGCTCTTTTATTTAGATATTCGTTTATGGGTTGTCTAGTGTTTCCAACTGCCGTAAAGCTTCTATCGGTAGTTGATATCAGTGACTCTGTAGATTTCTGTCACTGAACCATGTTAGTAAAAATGTGAGGCTCTCTCCCTCTCTCGTTCCGCCACCACCTTCGCTAGCATGACTGCTTCGCAGAAGGAGGTGATGGCTTCCCATTCCGTCTCGCTCCGGACCATGGATTGAACCAGGGCCGGACGCGAGGACACGGCGGTGCTCCGCCCACGCAGGGCAGCGTGTGCTCCACCGTGTCCTCCAGTCGATCCTCACAGTGGAAACACCCGGGCGTTTCCTCGCGCCCGATTCGGTGCAGGTACCTCCCGAAACATCCGTGTCCGGTGAGGACCTGCGTCAGGCGGAAGGTGAGGACGCCGTGGCGCCTCTCAAGCCACTCCTCAAAGAGGGTACTTACCGCCACTATCGTGGCGTGCCCTGCACGGGGTTGCGACAGTCGCTCTCTCCATGTCGCCATGAGATCGCGCCGGAGGTCTGTCCGCTGAGCGGCAATTTGCCGCGGCAGCGGAGTTTCCCCCCGGCGTAGTGCCTCCGCGCGCCAGTCGTGCAGGCGCGCGAGGACTATCGCCTCCAGATCCCATGTCGGCATTCCGGCAAGCAGGCCCGCCGCCTTGCGGGAGATCGTGCGGTACCCACGGACCATTTTTACGGCCACCACTTTCTGGGGCGCGTTCAGGTAATGGGCGGCTCGCCGCCTCAAGGAACGCGCCCACACTGGGGCCCCGTAAAGGCCCATGGACCGCACGACCCCCGCATAGAGCCTGCGGCAGGAGGCGTTTGGCCCCCCAAGGTTGGGCAGGAGCCGTCTGAAGGCAGCCCCGGCCCGTTCCAGCCTGGGGGCCAAACGTCGGAAGTGCTCCACGAAGTTCCACCGGCTGTCGAGGACGAGTCCTAGGTACTTCAACGTCGACTCGACGCCGATGGAGACCCCTCCTACTGTCAGTGTGGATCCCGACGGTGGCGCATTCCGAGGCCCATGAAAGCACATGGCCTCGGACTTGTGCAATGCCACCTCGAGACCCAGTTGCCGGATCCTCTCAACGATTATCGCAACCCCGCGTGTCATTCTAATTTATATCACACATTTTAGATTGTTGACAATCCAAAATGTGTGATATAAATTGGACCACAATGTCGTTAGAGGCGACACTCTAAGTTTTTATATTTATCCTAATTCAAAATCTGCGATCAACCATGATATAACAATGATCTAAATCAACAATGATAAAAATTGGACCACAGTGTCTTCAGAGACGACATTGTGGTCCAATTTATATCATTCAGCTACGTTCTTCCTACATCTAAAAAACATCGATAAGTATACCTCTTCCTCCCATCCAAGGTATCCCAAAAATCTGCCATCAACAATCGTGACGTAATTTACTACGCACAATGTATTGGATCAGACCTTATTTTAATAAATGCGAGTGAGCAGCGCAGGAAAAAGTAAAGAATTTGTTCACAAAACGCCGCCCTTGATAAGTGGCACAAAAGATAGTGAGTGGACAATCTATTCGGAGCCGGCCGGATCGCTTCGATTGCTGTATCTGCAGACCTTCGTCGCTGGTGTCGGCGACAAGAACTACGCGATTTTTGACACCGTGGAGGTGGTGACGTTGTGTACTAAATATTGTCATGCTAGTGACGAGAAAAAGAAGAACAAGCTAGGTCAGTCACTCTAGGTAGAATCTTACATGTAAATTAAAAAGTACTAGCGGACGTCAATGTTACCCAGTAAAGACGTGTCTTTCTAATGGTGAAATAATTTTTAAAATCGGTCGAGTAGTTTTAGAGTTAAATTTTAACACACAAACCAGCAAAAAATCAAGTCTTTCCCTTTAATATTAGTTTAGATTTGGTTACCCCTTCATAAAAACAACAGTCACCGCTATCACCGCTAGCAGCAGCCTTAGTAGTAGATATCCAGTAACTTAAAACTTATTATATTTTATTGCTTTACCCAAGAACTAAGACATACCAAAGCGGATCTATTATCTTTGGTAGTTAAATTTATCCGTTCTAAGGTACTCGTATAAGCGTTTTGGGCAAAAGTCTTTCATGAGCAACCAGACAACTACGATAAAAATATGAATATATAACACATAGGAAGCTTGTAAGTTATTTTTCAAGCCCTAATCAATCTTAGAACCTAGTTTAAAGAACTTTAAATGAAGTGCAAACTTATTTAAGTCTCGTTCCCGCTACCTCTTATCCCTTAAATCCAGGATTCCGATCACCTTTTTATCAGGTCAACGGTTAGGTACGTGGGTCACGCAACGTGGACCGGCCAGCACGAAGATGTCGCCAATGTATTAAATTATGTCCGCTCCGGACACCCTCGGACACCTTCGCCCAGTCCAGACACTCTCCAACTAGACGGGATTTTTGTTACACTTATGTTGTTGTCATGTGTAACCGTAATGTTACATTTATGGTGGATTTTGAAGATGTCAGTGGAAAATGTTAAAGTTTTGAGTTTGATATACGACATAGGCGTGTAGTGGGATACTCGCTGGTCTAGCAGAATAGCGACTAAAGAACATTAGGTCCTGGGATCGGGTCGGGCATACTGGGTAATACGATACCACTCGGTAAGACTGGTTGTCAGACTTTTTGGACCACTGACTACCTGTAGCGAATGTCAAGGATGGACAAATGACAGCCGGGACCAACAGCTTAACGTGCTTTCCTCGAGGAAACTCGGTATGTCAGGGCCAGACCAACCTAGGCTAGCACGGCTTAACCTAAAGATAGACCCGAGCGGCAGCTATTATTTAGCCACGAGCTTCTTTCAAGCTTTTTTTTATTTAAATGAAGGAAATCATTCCCACACTTGCATGAACTACTCTGAAATGAACAAAACTTCAGATCAATCAATAAAAAATCAAAGTAAATCACATAGGTACGCGCATTACAAGGCTGGCGAGCAATCAGTCAAACATTACACGATCCATTGAGCGCAGGTCAATTCATTAGGGAGCCAGCACCGATTGCCGTCCTTCCTTAAAACAAATCTAAATCCTCGTGCTGTTGACTTTCCTTCCAAAAGGTTTTATAGTTAATCTCGAGTTCAATAAAGGAAGCCTTGCCTGATTACCCGAAGACTCTTTTTAAACATTTGTTTTAGCAATTGACAGTTGGAAGTCCTGATATGTACTTTTTTTTAAAGTTAGGTCTCTAGAAATAAACTTCGGTTTGGAAAATTGGGAGTTTGATAATATATTTAGTCTTTAGATAAACAAGTGACAATAGAAAACCTAGGTTATATAGTTAGCTGGTTCATACATTTGAAAGCTTAGAAAATGTTTTATTTAATTCAAACAATTTGTTTTGTCCCCGTGTAGTGGCAAACTAAAGGTTGAAGTAATCAAAGTGTTATTTTAAACTGTTTCATTTTATAACTTCACAGGTTTCATTACTACGCTTTTCAAATAATAAATATGCATTCAAGTAAAAACGCAACAAAGTTCCCCTTCCAAGAGGGCACAATATTTGCAAAATGGCTCTCACAGCCTTCACAGCGACGTTTAACGCAGAAATAGATGTTAATTTCCTTTTAATTTGTGTTGCAGAAATGTATGAGCAAAGTTAAAGCTTTTATTTTCAAATAGATAGAAAGCACCAACGAAAAAATAATTCAGAATTTATATTCATAGCAATAATTAGTGGCACTAAACAGTGGTCTCATCGCGTATCGCGTACCCTACCACACACGTAACAAGCTACATTGATTTAAGCTCCCGCCCGAATATTGTTCACAAATTAAATCATAAACCTAGAGCCGAGCGCGCGGATACGAAACAGCGAATAGTGCCATTAATAACCACAACTTTATTCATAAAATGTTTCGACTACTAATGAAACTCAGTTATTACTTATCCACGACTATTAAATCCCGTTCTTGGAAGTTTCCCATTCATAACTTGTTTAATTTCAGAGTGAAGATCACGGCCCGCGCGCGTTATATGTTCAGGTGAATATTTTACCGGCTACGGGAACTTTTACCCTTTCTTTTTACCACTTGTTCAGGATAAGACGTGACTTTTAATATCGCAGGTGGGTTTGCTCGCTCCGCTCCCGTCGCTCCCGTCGCTCTCGCTGCTCGTGCAGCTCGCAGCGCTTTAATTCTGACGACGGATAACGTAACCTTCAAAGTTTTGATGTTTAGTTAGATTCTACAGTTTTTATATGAAATGTACGGACAACTTGTGTTTTAGTTTTTTAATTATAGTAGTGCAACTTTTAATGAGATTCAATCATGAAAGGTTCGTATTATAACTGTTATCATTAAACGTAAAACATATAAAATTACGAATAGAATTTATGATTGTAGCTTGTCAGTTCCGTCATCCGAAAAGGCCAGTTTTGTAAAATAATTTCAGGTATTTCCGAACATCTTTCTCGACCCTCGTTCGTATTAGATACAGCATCTCGAGACGTTGACGTCATTTAACGAGCCATTGGAAACAACAATATTATTCATGCATGCAAATTCTCCGTATTCTGTCGTAGTGTATTTTATTTGGAAGACAAACGTTGTCATTTCTGAGATGCGGAGGAAATCTCGTGGGCAAGCAAATAGGGAATTATGTCGTCCATCGAGTGCCCTAAGGGTTGGTGGGCCTGATTCGATTTGCGGGCCTACGGAGGGTTGTCCACATAAGTGTTTTGGACCCACGTCCTTAACCAAGGGCGTGCTTGAATATGCAATCACATCTGTCGATACTAATGTATGGAGCCTTCGGGGAGATGAGATCTGTCGAGGAAATACTGCCTCACAACTTGCTAATTGTTTCTATTTGATTGTGAGTTCGTTATCCGTCAGCCGCCTTCTGAAATGCTTCCTGTTCTTGAGAGAATGGAGTCTCGACATTTAATGCAAATATTAGCAGTGGCTTAATAATTTACGGAGGGATAAGATGGAAGCACAACGGAAATTGAATCTGTTTTGGAAGTTATTTCTGGAAGGGGCTGTCAATCAAAATGTAAAATGTTTTAATCATCAGCGTATCAACCGTGAAATGGTGGTTGGTAAGCACTCCGATTGTCTTCTAATTTATCATTACATTAAGTACATATATGGTGCAGGCGTAATCAGCACACTGATCACAGTCTGAATCATCATAATTATCTTGGTGTTAATACTTTTACAATCACTATTTTTGTGGTGTTCAAAATATTAGCTAGCTGTTATAATAACTATTTAATTGATAAATATAGCGTAGACGGTTAAATAAACACAAGCTCTCTTAAGAACACACCCAAGCGCTTTGCTCCTCACTACTCTAATCTATTGCATAGAAAAAATAAACTTATTTGAAAAACATGAAAGCATCGAAAGCACAAAGAATCTCGGGCAACTGTCAATCTAAGTGAAGTTTCATCCAAGATAGATAGCCCAGACTTTGTTAGAAATCTAAGAGTACTAGCTCAGATATAGAGGGAAAGACAAATGGCGCTGGATTCCATTGGAGCAGGAGTGGGAGGAAGGGACAAAGCTTCGGCGGAGGGTAAGTAATTTATCATAGAATAATATTGGATCACGAGATCTGTGCCGGCAGCCGGCCGGTCGAGCGATCCGGGCGCCGGCGCCGGCCCGCCCGACCGCTAGCCAGGAACTGCGGTGCTTGGGTTTCGAGAACAAGGTATGAGCGAACGCGGTTGGTAGAATAGAATGATGGATTAGTATAACTATACCCATGATTCACTTGTTTTTGTAGAGTAGAGAAATTGCATCGTTCTTGTATGCTCTTTGAAAGATTTTCTTACAATTGGTATTCTAATGCTGGAGATGTTTTAATAATTTGATTTATCTAAAATTTTCCGATGACCTGGTAAAGGTTGCGAGAATCCGCCTGCGACACTTGGGGGAGGCCTGTGTCCAGCATTGGACGTCTTGCGGCTAGAATGATGATGATGATGATCTAAATATTTCGTCAAGACGATCTAAAAAGATTTTTAATTAAAAATATTCGATCTTTATCCGCTATTCCTTCTAGCTTGCGCCTCTCCAATTTGTTCAGCAGAAACTTGAAATAACACGGTATCGATGATCTTCGGAGCCCTTGCGCTGTAATACTGTCTTTATGTAGCTAGGCCTGGCCATACGTACTACCTATATAAATGTGGGTTGTGTCTAACCATACGTGGTATACATAGACCAGGCATATACATTGTGGTACATGTAGGCCAGGCCTAGGCATTTTAACTCTTAATATTGCAAAAAACATCGCCAATTATCGGGTCCAAAACTCCTCCCATCTTTCAATCTGGAACCTACCATACACAACCAAAGTTTTGTGATGGTTTCGGAGATTAGCATGTAGTATATGAACGTATAGTGACGCGTGATTTTCATATAATATCAAGACTATAAAAGCTAAAGTTTGTTTGTTCGTAAGTTAGGAGATCACGTTGGGGGTAATTTTCAGAGCTACTGATACGATTCCAAAAATTCTTTCACTAATGGAAAGCTACATCATCCCCGAGTGCCATATCTAGGCTGTATCTAACGTTCCCGTACCATAATTTCTGACCGTTATAGAAAGCTTCGAGCCAAGTCACGGGTGAAAACTAGTGTTGTATACATTATGTGGGCCAAATCGTGAAGTACACACTATACTTCGTACGCCAACTCTCTCTCCGCGCACACTATACAGGGTGTTCCCACTATATGTTATACAGCCTGTTCTCACTATAATATGTTATACAGTGTGTTCTCAAACTCGTGTTATTACCGATCCTGATACATCGGATTAGTTGAGAGTTGCTCTCGTGTTCAGACATGCTTCTCTTGTAACATTAATGTGGTAAATGTATAATTCGAGACTTGATGCGGTTTCGAAGTGTACTATTCTGGGGTATTGTGGTGTTCTGCGGAACTATTATAAGCATGACGACAGTATCAAAAAATTGCAAATCTATTAAGTCCGTCACAATTAGAGAATTGGAAGATAAAGGACTCGTATTTTTTGTTTTTGTAAATCAATGAATATTGACAAAGATAATCGAGATCCCTTTCATTGAGAGGAGGCCTTGTCCCAGCAGTGGGGGATCATTATATATAGGCTGATGATGATGATGATGATGACAAAGATAAAACGCAGGAAAACACGGGAGTGAGGTGAGGGCTTATGACGTCATAACACACTAAAAATATACGAAGGCGTGACGTATTGAGAATTTTAAAAGCATTCGTATCTTCGTCAATTTTGGTTTCCGTAATAAAAGAAAAAATACGGGTAAAATATTTTTTGTTTTTATAGTTGACGGACTAATTAGATTTTTTTTTTCGTCTACCATGCTTATGTAATGATTTACAGACTATTTAATATTGTTTTTACCAGAAATAGTTCGTATAATATAGGTACGCTGGTAGAATTATAACTTTTACTGAGTTTGTCTTTATAGTCCAACAACACACTTTAACAAAAGTTATAATAATCCATTACTACTTTGTTTGTCTGTGTCTTTGTTTCCTTTCCCTAGCCTTAACTGCATGAATTCTGGTGCTCAGTTTACCTGTGTGCCTAAGAAGAAAATATTGTATTCCAGTGCTATGTTCCCGTGGAATAGTTTCAAACTCATACGCAGGCTAAACCGCGGGCTACTACTAGTATTTTATACGTAGGTACTTTAGTCTCCAGAAATAAGATTTTCTTTTCAAACTTAGTTATATTCAAATTCTACAGCATATTATAATTTGGTAGGTATCCGCGCTAACCCTTTACAAGTCTGTAAGCTAACGAAATACGAGCACATTTCTAGAATTATTCTCGTCCTACTTTTTATACTGAAGAAATATATTATTCTAATCACGGAGGCGCTCTTTATTTCGTGTACTTGAGGAGGGACGCTTTAGAATAATGATAAAAAAAGAGGCGTGAGAGCTGTGATCCGACGTCAAATTATGTCTGTTTGAAACTTTCCCACTCAGAAATACTCCTTGAAACAAGGTGAACGGACTGCTAAGGACTCAGAATTTCATATTTCTTTTTAATAATAGAGCTTTGGAGAGACTTTCAGTGTCTTTCCAGTCAGTAAATACTTATGCACCTCGGTGTTCATTAGATATGAGCCTACATTGACAGCTTCAAGAACGAATGTTATTGTTAAAGGTGAACGCACACTTATCCGCGCCGAAAGAACCAACCGCGCTGAAAGAAACATTTACTTCTTTGATTCGTCCGATTCGATGCGGATAAGTGTGTGAAGTTTTATAGAATATTATACAAGTAATTCTAAAATTAGATTCTCGGCTCTTTCGCTTCACGCGCACACTTATCAGAGCCGAAAGCTCTGATAAGTGTGCGTTCACCTTAAGATGGATATACATATAATATTCATTTAAACCAGTAGTAATAAATACAGAGCTTTATAGTTCATAGTTTGAATAAAAAGATTTTTCTTGATTAAATTCTGTATCTACGTTCAACACAGGTAGAATCAATATTGATACCCACATAAAGAGAAAATGAAGTAAAGCAAAAGCATTCATAAAATTACAAAAGTGAAAAATAGTTTCCTTTTTACAGCTTCATGGAATCACTTCGCAATTTTATGAAGCATTTTCATTGAAGTTGTTAAAATAAATTCACGCAGTTATGAACACTTGTTGTTTATTATATCATTATGCGATCCGATGTTTTAATGACGTGCCAGTAGACATGTACTCATTACAGTCGGTGTGTGCCCGTTAAAACATGGGAGTTATTTTTGTAATTATTTATCACTATTTGGAAGCGCGTTTTATGGATAACCATCGACCCACCTTTTTGTTCAAAGGGTGCATTGGCAATCTGAATTAAGTATTGTAACTAGGTATGTACATAAATGTTCCGAAATAAGTAAATGTTCTTAAATCTTAAATGATGGTGACGTTAAGATATCAGTTTTCCAAGAAATCTATCGATAAGATCTCATAACATTCAGCCTACCTATCCTGTAACACCTCTAACTTTAGAACATTCTAGAACTTCGAACATGTTCGACATGTTCGTACTGATTTGCATTCACCCATAATATCCGCCGTAGAGACGTAACCCGGCTCATCTCATTACCTCGAAGCGCCTTACCGCGGGTACCAGGCGCGTAGGAAGGGTAGGCGGTGTTCACTGCCAGGTCACTGCCTGAGGTGACTTTATAATATACTTGAAGATTGGATGATACTGAGATGTGTTACATGATTGATAAGAGATACGCGTCTTGATAGACTGGCAGTTCGAATTTTGACACGATTTTTATAGATAGGTGGTGTTACTGAGATCGTTTTCATAGTGAGTTTTGCTCATCTCAGGACATTGCGTTGCGGTGGGTACCAGGAAGGTAGCAAAGGAAAGTGGTATTCACTGATAGGCTTAAGGTGACTCCTAAAGGGCCGGTCTCTCACCGAGAGCATTCGCTTGTAATGTAAATGTTCAGATTTGAGCATTACATCTGTGAGTATGAAGAAGCGAACACCTATAATGATACAATTTACAAAAAGGACATGTTTCTAACCAAATCGAACATAACAGGCGAATGCTTTGGTGAGGGGGCGCCTTAATATAAACGAAGTGAGCGAAGATTGGGATGATACTGTTACATGATTGACAGGGAGATACTGAAGTCCTGATAGACTTGTTCGTCTGAATTGTGTCACGGTGCTAGCTAAGATTTAATACGAAGTCCACAGATTCAGAGTTCTTTCGAATACTGTCTTTTTCAATCGTATCAATCAATACTAGATCTGAAATCACTAACAACCTGCGAGATATCGGATTGCGAAACTCGAGTTCCTTCTTTGAATGGAAATGGAATTTTATTTATTTAGGTAAACTTCATGTACAATATTGGTACATAGGCGGACTTAATGCCAGGACAGCATTGTGATAGAGTACAATAAAAATAAAAAGAAACATACCATTTTGCAAGAATAAAATAAAACATATAAATTAGTCGTTAGTGTGGGCGCTAACAAATCGCACCCGATCTGTTTTAGTTATTAAGTACTAACATAGGCTAAGTTATATTGTTACTAACACGGTGGACCTTTTTGTAGTCTGGAAATAAATAAATAAAAAAAAATGGGGTACCTACATACTAATACATAAATAAGCATATAAAATAAACTAAAACATATTAAAATACATACAAATAATCTGAAATACGAGAAACCTTCTAATAAAGGCTAGTTGCTTTCTTGAAAATAAGTAATTACCGACTGTTTTTAATGGCTGGAGAAGAAAAAAGATATTAAGTCTATGTGTACATAAACAACCGCTTTTCATAATAATAACAGAACCATATCCAAGTAAATAACTTCATACACAAGCGGAGGCCGTTTAACCACGCCGCTATACACGGTGACCTATTTAACTATAGTTATAAGTTTACAGCTGCCAGAGTTAAACGCCCGATATTTAATACTCACAGCCTGGAAATTGTGGTTCTAAAAATTGTTTTAACTGTTTAAATAACGAAGAGTTAACTAGAAAAATATTATGAGAGTTTAATTTAATTTCCACCTACGTTCATTTGTCTCTAAACGTTCAAAAATTTAAAACGGTGTTTGTTTCGGGATGTCAGTAGAGAAATTCAAATGGATTCTAAATATAATAAAAACAATTTATTGATAGATCTATTTTGAGATAGATAGTCTACAGTAACTATAGTGTAGGGAACACTGTAAACGACACAGCAAACTTATGAATATTAATCCATTTACAAACTTTCATTTGACTAAACACCACTATTGTTTAAGCCAATCACAACTGATTTAACCCATTAAGGTTTATGTTCACCGAAAAGATAACGGTCTGATTATCTAAAAACAGCTGTCACTGTGACATGTTCCCATACTAAAATGTGTTTTAAACAGTTGTTTTAGATAATCAGACAACCATCATTTTGGTGAACATGGACCTAAATCGAACCTCATCTAAACAAATGACACCATCAAAGTACAGATAAATAACTACCGAACCAAAAAACGAACATTTACCATGCCACACTAGATTAACTCTGCCTCCTTCCAATAAGACATAAGCACAATGATTTTTTACCTCTAAAGAACAATACATCGCCGACTATCTCACGCCGCCTGATTTTTTTCACTGAATAAATTTGTTTGGATATTTCGCAAAAAGCGGGATAAGGATGGCCTATTTACATCTCAAATGTGCGTACACCGTGGTCGGGCATGGTCGGGCATGGCCGCATGGTGATTGTGATCGATTACATCCAAGAAATGCGTTTGACGTTTACTTAAAGTGAAGTATGTGTTATGACGTAGCATTAGAGGCGGCCTTGAAAGAAAAACATCTGACTCGAGAGTTCTTTTCAAAGGAGTTTGTTTTACGTACAGTTGTGTTGATTTAAAGGAGAGGCTTTTTCTTTCACGTCGAAGGTACTTGTTGCTAATGGGTATAAAGTTTTCTTTGGAGTTAGAAGGTGAGAGCCTGGCTTTAAGCGCTGAGACTTTAAGGTAACCTTTTAGCAATACTAGGCTGCCAAGCTGACTTTATTTTTTGCTACTTGATGAAACGGTGTAGGTATAAGGCTTTTACCAGTCTCTCAATCATTTGTCAATATGGGGTACCTATAAAGTTTGACCTGTGTATCAATATAATTATATAATAATACGATTCCTTATTGACCTTTTCTACGCCCACAGAGAGGTAAAAGATGGGGTAATTATATTTATAGACACACCCGGCAAAAAGGATCAGATAGTCGACATGAATTCAGAATTGTTAGTTGATATGACATGGACCATACAATGTTATGATTATATTTAATGAGTTTCTAGTACATTCATATTTACCTGAATCCGTTTGAGAGTTTAATTCACCAAAACAACCACTAAAAGGTGTGATAATAACCAAGAATAAAACCTGACGCACGCTTTCTTACCTTTAAAAGTAAAGTAAAGTAAGGTAAAAAGTTATTCCTTTAGAAGTTTTTGACCCTCGTCTAGAGAAAACTTTTTACATAGAACGCAATAACGGAGAGAATTTCAAATTGTTGCAGGGTACAAGTAGTGACAGGACTAGTGCGAAAATTAGAACAGAGTTACGTTGGAACTATAAACCCTGGAATACACATGCTGTACAGTAGTCAGTAGCACGAAAGCATGCTATTTTTGAGCAGAAAGGTGATGGTGATGATTAACACTCAAATTCAAAGAAATGTAGAAGAGAAGAATAAGATTATATTGCAAACGTGTTGAGTGCATGATATTTAAATGATTTAGGTGTTTTTGCAAGAAGGTTTGATACAAATTAAAGAAAGAATGAAAGAAAAAGCATTTATTAACCCGCCAGGACAAAACACAAAAAATTTAATAAAATTGTGGGAAGGTACGCGTCGACTTGAGAATATACTTCGTTTTTTTTCGTCGGTAAAAAAGAGGAAAGCACGTTGTGACAGCTTCAGCAGGAGCAAAACAGAAACCAAGGAGTGTAAGACCGGTCATTGTGGAGCTGCCTGAGGGACAACATCCAGTAATGGATTCCTGAACCTTTTGAAGATCTCTTTTCATCAAATTATATTTACTTTTCGAAGTGAACAACATATTACTCCAGAGTGGTTGTGATAAAACGTAGGTATCTAAGTTGCAGCAACATGGCCACAAAATGATACGCTCTTAGTAACGTAATGTAATGTAATTTCCCGAAGGATTATGTGGGGGTGTACTTGTGCAAACATGTTGATGTCATTAAACTCCGCTGTGTTCGGGGTGCATATGATCGTTAATGAGATATTTATGTTTATCGTTATCAGGATCGAATAATAACATATTTTAGGGAAATCGTATTATAGCGTACTCTATAGGCAGTTTGTTCTATCATGTAGTTGTGGAATGTGGGTACAGTAAAACGCTGATCGAATCAATAATACGTCAATAACACAACCAAAAGGATAGATTTTCCTGGAAACAGAATTGGTATAAGCTAACCTCGTATTCTACTGAAACTCTGTACGTAAACTAAGCTTAGTCCATATAAAAGTGTTTCCATTATTGTACGGTACTCTAAAGTGTACCTATCTATATTAAATAAGCAATTCAATTCATTTACATGGTAAGTACAATATCTCTGCACGTGAACGACATAAACTAGAATTTTACCTACAAAATCGTAATCCCTGCTCCATTTCTAACTCACATAATACCCACCCCACCGCTGCCTAAACCGCAAGGCGAGAACACAATTAAATCAACCTTTCACCATAGCTATGGAGCTAGCAAACAAAAGCTCACACAATAAATAACGAAATTAATCCGCTAATTTGTTACGTCACTGCTCGCTCGGTTCGCTTCGTTCGCTCCAATCGCTCCGATCGCGCCATTCGAACGCTCTGCTTTAGCAAAACTTTTGACTCAGTGATACTGTCATTAAATAGATAAATCCGGAAGGCCAATTTAATGCAATTAGTGAAAATGTACGAAGACATTATGCATGTATAGCAACTGCATGCCGTCTCGCGAGGTGTATTGAATGGAAGAAAGAAGAATTACTCGTTCGTGGCCTAATATTAACAGCCACACGGATCTATTGAGGGTTAAGCAAAGTTTCCCTAGGACAGTCCGTGGATGGGTGACCATTCAATACATATTGCTACCTCTCCGTGTCTTGGAAGGCACGTTCAGCAATTGATCCCGGCTGCCATTTGCAGATCTTTGGCAGTTGTTACAGGTAGTCAGAAGCCCAGCTAGTTTTACGGAGGAAAGTGAAGAAAACATAATAACGGAAGTCGCCTCATGTAAAATACTGCTATCCATCTGCATCCAGAGAAAACATTTTTTTTATACTTAGCCTATTCCGTCCTACTGCTGGACCAAAGCCTCCCCCATTTCCTTCCAGCTCTCCCGGTGTTTGGCCTCCTCTGGCCTATCAGTCAGGAACGAGTTCACATCGTCACGCCAGCGTTTTTTGGTTCTGCCTCGGTGACGATATAGTTGGTGAAAATGACTGACAGACCATCGTGCCTATGGCTCCATGTTTGAGTGCGCCTGTGTTCACTCATTAGGTAGCGCTGGTCTTCTGCCTATCTATCTATTTTGTGATGATACGAGTACTGCGCCACAAATAGGGTAAAGGTAATTTTAGATCGTTTTAATTAACGGTTTTTATAGACCGGCCGGAGTTTGGAGATAGGATCTTATCTAGTTTTGTTGTTTGTTCATTTTTTGTCTGCGATTGTTTGTTACGTGCCTTTGGGGAGTTGCGGATTGAATTGTTAATGTAGGGGACTAGGGATGCGCGGGTTTTGGATATCAGATGAGAAACTCTTATCATAATTCCAGTATTTGTAGTGTAGTGATAGTACCTAGTATTTAAATTGAGACCTGTGTCGTTTGTGTAAGTTTGAAGATTGGAGTGGGATACACCCAGCAGTGGGTATTTCTGGGCTGCAATGATGATGATGGCGATATGGTTGCAATCACTGAAGGTCTGAATATCTACGTGAGTAGGTAAGTTTGAGCTCTAAATGTATGTAAGTACAATAGAATCGTGTTTCATTAACGGTGGTTCATGGTGTATCCTCACCGCATGTGATGCAATGTTATCAATTGGTACCTAGTGTTGACTGTTTCAAAAGGCAACATTACTTAAAATATACTAACAATAAATAACACTTGAAACGTTACTCAACAAAATGTGACTTCGGTGCGGATGCACCATTATACAAGATCCAAAAACGTCGTGCCCCAAAGGTCAAACTCAAACACGTCACACAAAACTAAAGGTTGCTACAAAATGAATTCAAAAGCTCTGGGTAACAAGTAGTAACAACCCGTTAGCAACACTGGAAGGCTACATACCGTTCCGACAGATGCCACCTCCTAGTTATAACATTCTCGATTGGCTACGGCTGACCGTGACCCCGAACATGGGTTCCGTACACGACGGAATCCTAATAAGGCTCGAGCTTGGCCTATGTATCACAAGCCTCAGCTAGGCTTGAGTCGAGTTTTAAGAGGCCGGCGGAGCGTGCGTCGTGTCGTTCACACAAACGTAATACAAAAATAATTCGTAAACCAAACATATTCATAAGGAAGTATGTATTTATTTCGATTGGATTACATATTATCTAGGTTCCCAAATATGTATTATGAATGGACATTGATTTAAACAAGATTTATGAGAAAAATAAGTTTTCTATAGAAATTTTAAATTCCTCATATCTCAACTAAATTTGATTGTCCTTTCAAAATATATATTTAGGATCCTAGATATTATGTAATCCAATCGAAATAAATACATACTTTCCTAAGAATATGTTTGGTTTACGAATTATTTTGGTATTACGTTTGTATGAACGACGGACGCTCCGCCGGCCCCTTAATACATTTCCAGATAAAACGACGTGAGTACGTACGTGGCAGTTTATATATTCATCTCATAAAATATTCAGCTTTAAATCGTATGTAGGCTTTTTAGGGTTCCGTAGCCAAATGGCAAAAAACGGAACCCTTATAGTTTCGCCATGTCTGTCTGTCTGTCTGTCCGCGGATAATCTCAGTGACCGTTAGCACCAGAAAGCTGAAATTTGGTACCAATATGTATATCAATCATGCCGACAAAGTGAAAAAATAAAAATTTAAAAAAACATTTTTATTAGGGTACCTCCCCCAGACGTAAAGTGGGGAGCGATTTTTTTTTTAATTTTGACCCTGACGTGTGATATATTGTTGGATAGGTATTTAAAAATGAATAGGGGTTTTCTAAAATCATTTTTTGATAATATTAATATTTTAGGAAATAATCGCTCCGAAAGTCAAAAACAATGTGTCCCCCCCCCTCTAACTTTTGAACCATAAGTTTAAAAAATCACAGAAGTAGACCTTTATATGAACTTTCTAGGAAAATTATTTTCAACTTGATGAGTTGAATAGTTTTTGAGTTATATAGCACTTTTTCAAAAAAACGCAAATGATAACTGTTTTTCATACAAATACTATGAAAAACAAAGTTATTTTTGCTGACGAAAAATGTTGGTATTTTTAATGGTCTGGGAAGCTACGGAACCCTACAGTGAGCGTGGCCCGACACGCTCTTGGCCGGTTTTTTTCGTTGCTAAAATGAAACCTGAAAATGTTTTTGAAATGTAGGTATACGAAACCCAACATTAATTGGAAGCTCATCAACATCTGCCTAGCGTTTCATCCAAGTATGTTGGGGTTGACTTCCAGTATAACCGGATGCCAGTATTACAGCCGGAATCAATAACTTAACCTGCTTTTCGAGGCACGGAGGAAACTCGGTAAGTAATGGGTGGTCACCCATCCACAAACCAACCTAGGTAAGCGCGGCTGAATCTATATATCGAGCACAGTGACTGGTTTTACTTAACCACGAGCTTACAATCAACTCGAAGGTATAACATATTAAAACATTTAGACTAACACTAGTATCATACATAATAATGTATGGAATGTTTATTATGCCTGTAAGTATTTATGCCTTGTGACTGTAGCTTTGCTTTTTTGTCTTTTTAACCGACTTCTAAAAAAGGAGGAGGCTCTTAATTCGGATGTTTCTATTTTTATTTTATGTACGCCTAACTCCGTTGCTTGCCAACCGATTTGAAAAATCCTTTTTTTGTTGGAAAAGTATACGCTATACTTTCCAAATGGTCCCATAGTCACCAAGTCGGGATCTGATAATGGAATCTTGGCGGAATCGAGGGAAATCTTCAAATGTTATAGGCACACATGAAGCGATTTGGGTAGTTGTAAGAAGAATACTTTCTCGGAGTGGTCCCACTTCAATTTATTGAAGATTTGATGAAGAACTTTGGAGATAGGCAACGGAACTCCTCAATAAATGATAGCAAATGAACTGGGATTTTTGAAATCTCATGTCTGTCTATTGTTTACACCAGCTCATAACATAACATCACGCCAGTACGCTGTGAAGGGGTAAGGTCACTAAAAAGTGACAAAATATCTAAAGCAATCAAACAAAGGTCACCGACTTCTGAAGATAAAGTTATTTTTCACTTTTTGTGTTTTTAGAAGTCAGTTTTGGTTTTTGCAAAAAAAATTTTCATTGTCATTCAAAAGCGCCGTAATGGTCAAATTGAAATAAATGCTTTGAGTTTGAGTTTGTTTAAGCGATAACAAGCTAAGCGCTGAAACTGTTCACCGCTCATAATCTATTCAAACTGAAACATGCACGTTGTCGAACAGTCGCAAGTTGTTTTGTTTTAAAATACACTCAATCCACTGAACCGTTAACACTACAAAGCTGTATTTTAAAAAATCGCACCTTCGGAACCGAACGAGGCGCGCGATTCATTAGGACGCATCCCGGAGCAGGCGAATACTGAAACTTGCACAAAAACATAAAAAGATGACCGCGACCAGCGGAACTCTTAAAACGCTAAAACTTTTATTCGTACCTGCATAAAATGGCGATGGAATATTCAACGGGCATTGCTATTCCGCAAATCCGCGGCGAAATTAAAGAAGTTATGAAAAGGGAAGTTGCGGAGCAGGAGGGGCTTTAATTCCTGAAACCCCTCAAACGGTTTAATTAAGAGGATTGAAGTAAAAAGTGGCAGGACACGCCGGCCAGGTGGATTCAACAAATTGCTTTTTAACTTATTGCCTAAAGATTTGAATGAAACGCTGCTCGGACTTAATGTGGGAAGTAATGAGTTATTTTCTGGTTTTGATAATCTCCATTATGAATTGTTATAAGGAAAACATTGAAAGGTATTATTGCTTTCCATAAATTGAGTACACCAACTATGAATTATTATAAATCTTTTGTTGATATTGAGCAGCAGTGTGATAAAATTATACGACACCAATTCTACACTTTGTACTATTATTGGTTAAAACATTTTATTCTTTTTTTAGGGTTCCGTAGCCAAATGGCAAAAAACGGAACCCTTATAGTTTCGCCATGTCTGTCTGTCTGTCTGTCTGTCCGCGGATAATCTCAGTGACCGTTAGCACCAGAAAGCTGAAATTTGGTACCAATATGTATATCAATCATGCCGACAAAGTGCAAAAATAAAAATTTAAAAAAACATTTTTATTAGGGTACCTCCCCCAGACGTAAAGTGGGGAGCGATTTTTTTTTTAATTTTGACCCTGACGTGTGATATATTGTTGGATAGGTATTTAAAAATGAATAGGGGTTTTCTAAAATCATTTTTTGATAATATTAATATTTTAGGAAATAATCGCTCCGAAAGTCAAAAACAATGTGTCCCCCCCCCTCTAACTTTTGAACCATAAGTTTAAAAAATATGAAAAAAATCACAGAAGTAGACCTTTATATGAACTTTCTAGGAAAATTATTTTCAACTTGATGAGTTGAATAGTTTTTGAGTTATATAGCACTTTTTCAAAAAAACGCAAATGATAACTTTGTTTTTCATACAAATACTATGAAAAACAAAGTTATTTTTGCTGACGAAAAATGTTGGTATTTTTAATGGTCTGGGAAGCTACGGAACCCTACAGTGAGCGTGGCCCGACACGCTCTTGGCCGGTTTTGTTTTTTTCAAATTATTTGCCATTCCATGTACGAAAAATTGCAGCTTCAATAGCTAACTCAGTCATATGCAAATAATGACTTTAAAATAATATAAATAAAATAACTTGGCAAAGAAGCGTCTTCAGCACCATAAACCTAGGGGTCCAATTACTCTGGACACCGAGTAAATGTTTAACTGGCCAGTATATCTCGACTTTACGGTGATTCATAAAATGGCAGCTATTCTCAAAAGTCAAATTTCTTAGCTTAACGGTCGGTACTTGGTAATAGCTCGTAATAGTTACTACGTCTAGACTGAGCTGTTAAAAATGTATAGAATAATAGATTTTATAATTGTCTTCATAAAAGAATAATATAAAATTTTGAAGTATCAAAATTTATGTCCCTACCAGTACAAATGACTTCGCTTCGAAATTCATTAATACTTTCTCATATGAAATCCAGAATAATGTCTTGACATTCTCATTGTAACTATAAAAATAAAAACATTCAAGCACACTGACTTTTCCATGTCTGTGGCTTGGAAAAGTTAGATTGTCATGAGACTTTAGTGCTTCCTTCGTCTAAATATTACAACATCGTTAAGTACATCGTTCTGGCGCTATCATCAACATTTTACACAGCTACCTATAAAGCCTCCTCACCACAAGGAACCGCCATTCAGTTTTTAATCCCATAAGCCTACGTCTTATAATAAAAGAGGAAGTTTTCTTACAACATAGATTCTATAGTAAGGCCTGGAGCGTTGGAAATATCTACAGCCACTACGTTATCTACTCTGTTACGTAACAAGACGAAGTACCTAGTACAACAAAATACATCGGCAGCCTCTTCCACCAAGTTACGTAATAAGTATCTACTCCAATTTAGATTACGTCAAAACATTGCAACATCAGTTTAAAAAGTTAAGCCTCTAAAACAAATACGTTTGCCAAAACAGATTGGCTATCAAATAACATAGTCGCAAACCCATAATATCAATATGAAGCCCTAAATTTTCCAAAAACTGACAAACGACCAATAAATATTTTTATCGATGAGACACAACAATAAATTGTGACTAAATTCGATAAATTGACGGATGGAATAAAACGCGAGTATATTTGGGGCGGCGGGCGCGCGACATGCCGCAATATTTCCCGCTCAGCGAATTGATACGCGGTGTGACGTCACAAGTCACCCGCACCTGTAATTGTCAGCGTTTTGAATTCATCATGTCTGACGTTATTAAATAAAACATCCGTGCGGCTGATACAGACGACGCCCGCGACGGAGTTTGTGTAAATATTTTTGCTCAGCTTTCGATCAAAATAAAGACGACGAAAGATAAAATTGAAGAGTAAATTCCAAGATGCTTTTACGCTATGAGGACTTGAGACTGACGCGTTTAGGTCTTTTGTTTTATCAGAATTATTGAAGCATTTTATTTGAGGAGTCAATTAAACTTTGGAACTAATATTACGACAAAGTTTTCTCTCTGAAACTTTCTGGCAAACAATAATCAAATCGGTAATATCTAGGTATGGCATCTGTCCCAGAATACTCCTAAATATAAAAATCCTTTTTATTGTTGTCTACTTGATTTAGCAGAAGCTTTTGACAGCCAACAGGCGAGAGTAATAGAGTGTCTAAAAAGCGCCTCGTATGAATTTATTCTGATGGGATGGGACCCACTCGTTACCTCGGCTCCACATTAAAATTCGCCAACCCATTAACGGATGATGACAACGACGTAATATATTGTAATTCCATAAAAAAAGATGTCCCTGATTTATGGAATAATGAAGGTAAGGTTATGGAAGCTGTAAATCAGGTTATTGTAAATGTAAAAGGGTCGAAAATTCGCGAACATTTCAATAACGTCAATAAGATTTTAAACGAAAATGAAAATGAGCAATTTCTAGGAAAGATTCAGTTACAACATAGAGATAATTAATTTTCAGTAGAAAGAAATATAAGGAGGAAACACGTAAAAGAAAACAATAAGGAAATTGAAATAGAAGAAATAAATTACAGTTATAGCCTCAGAGCTAAACAAGCTCCTCAAATGGTCCAAAGTGAAGATAACCGAAGGAACAATGATCAGCAAAACGTACATGTATATTAAATCTTGAGATCCCCCGCAGATGGCGCCACGTGTATTTAAGATCTAGCTATCAAAACTTGGAAATACGAATGATAACGACAATAAGGAAGCCGCGCATGATATTTAATAAATTTCGCCGCACATTTGTATCTTGTTAATGCATCATTGAAATTTAGCCATTTCTCGTAATGTGCCGTGTGGGGAGAATCTAGGGCTGCCTATTGTGCTCATTGTTCGTAATGGCAAATGGTAGTTTAGGATTTCTATTGTGTGAACCATTATGAACTACTACATAGTAGGGAAGGCTATAAATGAAGTTTAGTTTTGTGCTGTAAAGGCTAAATTGATAAATCTTACAAGTGCTCTTTGAGTTAGTGGTTATTACGAATAATTGAAGAATAATTATGTTAATCACAATAAAGATGCCTGATTCAGAAATATCCTAGGACTTAGACCTAACTTTAACGTCATTGAAAACCAAAACTACCACCAATGTATAATCATCAAAATAACAAACAAAATCAGCACACAAAAGCAAATATTCGCTAAACAACATCCGCCTAAATTCCTTTACACACACATGATATAATAAAATGCTCGACAGCCCTATCGGGCGGGGTTGCGGGGTGGGTAGGTGGGTGGAGGGGGGGAAGGGGCACACGCGTTAGTATGCTTGTCGCGCCGAACGCGCCCGAAGCAGATGCCGCCTTCGGGGACTTTCGCTGCATCGCCTAAGTACGCAACTAAACCCCGTTTTATATTGGCTTTGTACCATTAAACTTAAGCTTATCTTCATCCCATTATAATCATGCGAGTTCGCGTCTGCGAATAAATTTGGAGGCTTACGAAGTTCAATATGGGAGCCTATCTTACGTCGCACTCCAGATGGAGGAATAAGGAATCTATTTCTAGCGCGACCGAGCAAAGTTCGAAACACGGGGAAATCAGGAGATAAGGGAATTTTTAGCCCAGGATTTAATATTATTAGATTATTAAAAACGTGATAATACCCAATCTGTCAATTTTAAATATCTCTTCACTGTAATAATGTAAAGAAGCTTTTACCTCAAAATTAAACTTTTTTTATTTTAATAATTTCCTATTATTGGGGTTCATCCCAAATAGTAGGTAATTAATATAAGAACTGTCTTACTACTATTACGAGTTTTATGAAGGTCGGAGGCAATCGCTCAATGTAAGATACTGGGATTCAGCTGCATCCAGTTAGACTGGAAGCTGATGATGTATTACTACTATAATAGATGCAAAAGTTTGTGAAGATGAATGGATATTTTGTTAAACCAAAAACTACTGAACGCATAACGATGATATTTGACACACAAAAAGTTTAAAACTTTACTTTTTATTCTGGTAGTTCGAAGAAGCCGCGGGAATAACAATAGTCCACAAATACTTCTGTGGTTTTCATCACACCACTTACAGAATCGAACCATCATCATTTGGTAATAACGAGTTCTAAATCAGAATAGCTGACCTGTTGTACACCACAAACCCTCAGAGGACTGATTAGTTAAATTCGGTTATTTTACGGTAATATTCAGATATGTTACGGTCAAATTCGGTAATATTTATAAGTAGAAAACCCTACCGCCAGCTATATTGTACGGCTCTACTAATTTACGTAATTGAAGCTTGTATTTGCGCTATATTTAGGTAAATGGGGAGTATACTACTCATAATGGGGAGTACTATAATAGTACTATGTACTGAAAATTGATGTTGAATATTTAGGTAGTAAACAGAACTCTTTAAGTGGTGTAATTTAGCTGTGAAGCTTTTATTTATAATCCCATAAATATTCGTTAGTTACGTGTAGTTTACCTGAAAACCGTTTTTTTTTAAAGCATAAAAAGTTTAATTTTTTCAAAACAGTATCGATGTACTGAAAATTCGACCCGAAAGTGTTTTAAAAATAATATTTAACAATTTTTATCACAAATAAAACATTAAATTTTCATGCTCGAAGGTCTTTTCCGGAAGTTCAATACTAACAGGAAACCGTGAGTAGGTAAACTGCCAACAAAAACACGAGGTTCGGAAGTTTTCTTCTACAAAATAATTTCAGTAATACGACTTAGCTTCGTAGTTAGAAGCGGATAATAAAATACGTTACGACAACAATCGGCCTTTTGAAATTAGGTTTTTTACTCGTTTATAAATAATTTAACAAGGAGGTGTCTATTGTAAACGATTATAATTATTGAAGTCTTGAATGCTTAGCTTTTCGTAGCATTGTACTACAAATACGCACAATACCTCGTAGCTGCTACGTGCGTAGCGATTAGCTACGGCGTAGCGCTATTAGTTCAAAAATGAAGACTGATGTTGTATGAGACTTATAACCGTAGTTTTACTTCGGAAGTAAGACTCTATTGATGCTGACGATAAAGTGGTTTTACATAGGTTTATTCACAGTAACAAATGCGACGATATTTTTTTCCACGTCAACGACTAAACAGAAAAAAACTGTAACAATTTCTAGAATCAACATAAATGCAAATTGTACAGTCAGCAACACCTAAGAACCAACAGCTCGACTCGACGCACATAACAAGTGCGATCTCATCAGCCGTGTAACATAACCGCTGTATACTGCATGAAGTTATACAGCGCTGTATATTGTATACTGTATTATATTATACAGTGTATATTTTTTCTCATATATTATTCCCCTGGCCTACTCCCGACATGTCGGTAGGGTGACTAGCTTGTTTGTGTAAATTCCGTTGCATTTTTAGTTTTTGTGAGAGTTTTTTGTGCGCTGACTTGATTACGAGAAAACATAGTGAGAAACTAATTTATCAAAAAGACACGATATTTGTATTTTTTGTACTTTGTAAATATTTTGCGATACCTATTACTTTGTGTTTTTTTTTGTATTACATCACTTCATGGTCTAATTAAACGATTCTTTAAGAGCTAGATCGTTTGAAAAAACTGGTTTGGTTGCATTTTACCTTCATTCTTTCAACACATTACACACATACATGTTGATCACAACCTTGATTTATAGGTCTAGAATGTCTAAGGCATCACGTTAACATTTGGACGTCTATGTTGCATACAGTTTTATAATAAATACACCAAGAACACCTTTATCCATCGTATAGATTTCGTACAGATAACAGATTCCGTTGTTCGACAATTGATATTCTAGCTGTAACTTATCAGAAAATCTAAGTTTACAGCCTCAAACTTTAAGTCTTAATAAACAATATAGTACTGAATAACTCAGATCGCAATACAAATCGGTTTCATCCCCAAATCTGTCCCTGAGCTGAACTTTATCCAGCGGTATCGGAGGGTAGTTTATGAATCGCTCTAAATCTAGTAACTTAGCAACTTGGAGCGTTAATTTTACGCCTAATTGGAAGCATTTAGAATTCTGAAGTTAGTCGAGTTAATAGAGCGTCAAGATTACTTAATGACGTATGGTATGAGACAGCAAGCATTTACTTTGAGTAACTGGCATTATATTTTTGGGGATGACTTAATTTTTTAATAATAACTTGAAAGAAGTTCAATGAAACGGCAGGAGGAGTCTCTAGCTAGCTAGTTGTTGTCATCAACAGTGCATTTATGTATATCCTTACTTTGGGCTGCTTCTAACCCAACAGTGGCCCGATCTGAGAATTGAACCTTGCGTTTTTTGCTCATCAGTAGCACTTTGCATCAGTACACTAACGAGGCCGTTTGCTAAAAAAAAAATAAAAAAGGAGAACCCACCGTATTAGACGATATTTTAAAATAAAAAAACTACTTGTATTTAGAAAATGTTGCCCTTCCCAAACTAAAAAGTCTCCCGAATTCCACCAGCCTGGCCACCACACCGAGCTCAATATCTGGCAAGTAGTGACGCAACTTGGGAGCCGAAAATGTCCATAAGCCATAACCGAGGCAATAAAAGGCCGGTCGCTCGCGGCCGCCAAAATAAACTGATATATACCCACCACCCAGTACCCACTACACACCGATAATAATGACTTATACTACCATGTGAATTATGTTAATAATACGGGAAGGTAAGTAAGAATTTGTTGTGAAGATATTTATGAGTTTAAGGGGCGCATAATGGGTGTCGTTGATCTTTTGGGGGCTAACGGCCGAATTTTGAAACGGCACTTAACTTTTAGACTGTCTACATTATGCTTTTAAGTTGTTATGGCAGCGTGAGGCTTCATTTTCTTTTTGTATTTGATGGTAGACTTTCTTTGAAAGACATATGAGTTTTCAGGAGACACAATTTAGATTAAATTCTTGTAGTACATATTGTTCCTACTGCTGGGAACACGGAACTAAAAAACCGTAATAAAATAACACAAAGTACGTTAGTCGTTGTTCATTTTTTTCCTATCAGCAAGAATATTATGATACCAGCTACAAAAAGTTTCTCGTATATTTTTAATACCTGCGTAAATTGTTAACAGGATAACAATTTTAAAAGCGTTCTCACGCCGTCACGTTGAAAATAATACCGCGTCTTTTCTCGTGACACACTCCCATCATTCCCGCGAATGAACGCCATTTTATTTATATTTAGATTCATTTAAATCAATGGATGAGGCTGCAGAGATTTTGACAGGCAACTGAGATAGAAAGGCTGAGAATTGGGCATCGTGGTATAAGGGACGTATGTTCAGCAGTCGACTGTGATTGGTTGAAATAACTGATACAGAAATAGTATGCTTGATTCAAGTGCTGACGTACGTAGTTTCAAGATTTTATTCTTACGTATGTACCATACATACCTAATATTTTTTGCTGTGTGGATTTGTATTTTCGATTCAAAACTTCACGTTTTAGTTACGTCTTGCGTTCGTGCTGGAGCCTCAGATTATATCAAAATTGCACTAACTACGAAGATTTAGCCAGTTGAAAAAAATCATGGCCATGAAAATGCATCAAAGATTGAACAAATTATTGATAATCATATTTTTTTTATAAATGACTGGTACTATAAAACGACAGCTCATATTAATTACCGACATCATACTATAAATAAAATCTAACTGTTTCCAAACAAAAAGCAGTAAAAAAAACATTAGGTTACGCGAATATTCAGGTATTACACGGTCAAATATCAATTATTTAAGCCAAGCTTTTGGTCTTTCAGCAATTAAATTATGTTGAGGGGGCGTTTCACGGAACATTTGAAATTAACAATTCCTTGTTATACTCTTGAGTATTATGATTAGACATAAACACAACATCACGCCTGTTTTCGCCATTGGGTAAGGCAGAGATGTACCATAGTATAGTATAATAGAGAGCGAGCTCACTGCAATCAAGTTCAGTCTCCGTGCTCCTCTAATCCAAAAACCCAACAACACTACCCTTTCTGTGAATCAAACTCACCCCAACCAAGCCTTACTGTTTTCTACACTAATATTATAAAGAGGAAAACTTTGTTTGTTTGTTTGTTTGTTTGGTTGTAATGAATAGGCTTAAAAACTACTGGACCGTTTTTAAAAATTCTTTCACCATTCGAAAGCTACATTATCCACGAGTAACATAGGATATATTTTATCCCCGTACTCCTACGGGAACGGGAACTATGCGGGTGAAACCGCGGGACGTCCGCTAGTGTTGAATAAAGTTAGGACCAAATTGTTAGGACCAACCTGGTTATCTCGGTGGAGTTCAGAATGACGTTGAGAAGTAACAGTGCTAAACATAAAGCCGTGGTGGTAGCACTGTTTCTATGCTGCCTGTGTCCCGGCAGTGGGAACGTTTTTGGATGATTGCTATGGGCTAAATAGCTGTTGTACCTAATGAGGCTAAGAATGAAAACATTACTGGTGATCACCGAGGTAAAAGAAATCTCAAACTCAAAGCATTTATTTCAATTTGACCATTACAGGCGATTTCAAAAGTCATATTATACAAAAAAAAAACTAACGACTGATATAGAATAAAATCGGATCTACTGAAACTCAATTGTCTAGAAACATTTTCGCCGTTCTATACTAAAAACACTATCCCGGTAAAGTTTGACCTAAAACAGTTTAAGGTCCAAACATAGCAGACCAAAAACAGAGACAAGTTGTTTCTTAACATTCCTGCGTGAACCCAGAACTCGGTATACTATGATTAACCGTCGACCTCTGCCCTCCCGTCAGAGGGTTTCCGAGAAACCGGCGGTTATTGCCGAGAACACGACCACCTGACTACGGTACTGTAGGTACAACATTATACAGAGAGGGCACAGTAAGCCAACTCTTGTCTATAACTGTAATATTTACTCACATGTTAAAAATATGAAGACTTAGAAATAAACCACAAGTATATATTATTGTAAATAAATAAATATCGCTGGACATTCAACACAGTGCCACGCTAAGCAACGAAGCTTATGTCGTGGACACCAGATAATTGACATACAAAAATGAAGTGCAAATATTACTTCTATATTACATGAAATAAGAATGAAATAGTGATTAAATAAGAATGAAATAGTGATTAAATAAACACCGAAAGTCCTTGCCTCGGGAAGCACGTTAAGCCGTTGTTCCTGGCTATCATTTGTAGACAATCAGCCTTAGGGGTATTTTAATGATGGTGGAGGTCAGATAGGCAGTTGCTCCATGTGAATCCTGGTATTCACCGGCATCGGGTTAGACTGGAAGTCGGCTCTAATCTAGTTGAAAAAATACGGGTCACATAACCAGCTTTTATGTGAAAAATCTTAGTCTGTGACACGTTTTTGCATGAGAATAGAATGTTACAGTACCTCATAAACTCAATACTTGACCATTATCTTCATAATTAATTATATTAAAAGTTTGTCCGGACTTTGTTTCATGCCTACATGTGTGCCTGACTACAAAGGTATGTAGCGGTAGGTTTACAAACTCCTACGTCATTACGGATGTCTGACGGGCTGTCAATAAATTGACAGCCTCTGAAGGAACATTTTGCAAAGCTCTTCTGTTCCGTATCCTTGTAAACTGTGGGCCTTCTTCTTGTTTTATACACTACCCCAATATACTAAGTTGTTGGGTCAGACAGTTCTAAGAACACCTCTCGTATTCTACTGTTGGTATTAACCGAAAAGTTTTTTATATTTTTTGACGAAAAGTATGCAAAAAACGGGTTATTGCTACTCTAGTTCCCCTAAAATGAATGCCGAACAACAACTGATGAACGAAAGTGACGTCATTTTGCTTTTTAAAGCACACACAGCTCATGTTGCCTAGCTCAAGCCCATCCTAGGTCTGAAGTGTGGTCGCTGTCTTGATATACCTGGATTAACAATCGTGTCGATCAGTGAAAACTGTATAAAGCATTGCAAATAATATTCATTACAATTTACAATACCCACAATCCTGACAATCAAACCCCAATCCAAATAATCACCGTCCGTTATTCCCGACAATTGCCCCGCACACGATTCCACGCACGTCGGAGTCGGCCGCGAGCCGCCACGTACGGCCGCATTTCTTGCGAAGAGGTGCGGCCCGAGTGGCCACGCTTTATTATGTGTTTATTGCGACCCTCGCCTCCTCTATCTGATCACTTCAGAGCTCGTAAGATGGAACGGCTCTGATATATTGCATTCATAAAGATATGCGGTCGGAGGGTAGATTGATAAAAATAGAACGGTTGTTAGTTTTCGCTGTTATCTTTGAAATTGGGAACTGTGGGGCTGTTATGGGAGCGTAATTGTTATGTCTCAGTATTTGGAACAATTTATTGGTCTTTATTGAATCAGAAAGTTTGACTTTATTGAATCAGAAAGTTTGACTTTAATTATACTCATCATCTGCCTTGCCTTTTCCCGATCTACAAAAAACAGCCGGGACCAACAGCATAACGGGCTTTCCGAGGCACGGAGGAAACTCGTTATGTAAGGGTGGTCACCCATCCACAGACCAACCTAGGCAAGCACAGCATAACCTAAAGATCGACCCGAGCGGCCGTTTTAGCCACGAGTTTTACTTTAATTACGAGTATACTGATACACATAAAATACCTAACACAAACTAGTCTCAGCTGCAAATAGAAAACTGCTAGATTACTTATATCTTTTACTACAATCATTATTCCCATATATTATGGTTCATATATGGGAAAAGTGACTGAGTAAAAGATGTTTCCCAGAACACTGAGAAAAGGCGCTAACATAACATCACTCCTCCATTCCCCGAAAAGGTAAGCAGAGGCGTATGTAGTTATGTTTAATTCCCATGTCATACGGAGCGAGCCTATTGCCATCAACGCGGCGCAATCCGAAGCAGCTACTGAGAATTTGCATACGGGCCAACCCAGTCATTGCCTGACCTGAGAAATGAACCCAGGTCCTCACGCCCAGCTGTCGTTCTTGCGACCTCTAAACCAACGAGGCAGTCACTTTCTACTGAATTCAGAAGGATTTTTAACGTAACTATTTGCCAGATAGTAGAGTAGCTGAAACCTATCCGAAGATGATGAAGAAGCAGTCTTCCCCATCATCTTTGGATAGGTTTCAGGATTAGGATTTGTTTTAGAATTCTTACAGTTAAGAATATGAAAATTCTAGCTGATTTATGAATTACTCTCTACAAACACTACGAGCAACAAAAACAAACTCTAGAAAGTTCAAGATAACATTTTCCTGACCCTATTTCGTGTAATAAATATAAAGGTATGTAAATAACAACAATGTTCGGAGGGTCCGCTCGTTACGAGGAGGCCTCTAGAGGAACTATCCGAAAACACTTGCCGTAATTAATGTTTTGGATTATGTGCGTATTATGACGCCGAGAGAGTCCTCGATTTATTTATTTCGAACAACAAGCGCTATATGGGTTGGTTAGAAAATAAGTACTTAAGAACTATGTTAGCGGTGAGAAGTTTTGTGATTTAGTGACATTCATTGAAGTGTAAATGAAAAATAACAAAATACACACACACATAACACATATCTTTCATTTTAGGGTTAAGTGTCGCATAGTTTTAGTGAACGTGGTTGAATGACGGAGATTTTACAAAAACTATATAGCTCTCAACAGACATAAACGTATACCGAAGAATTAGATACTTATTTTAAATGTATAATCCCTCAATCCCAACAGCATCTCCAGTAAACGCTTACAATTTGTAAAGCAACACTTAATAAATTAGCAGATAAGTGTACATCGCTAATAGTTATACTGACGGGTGCTCGTCACCCGTCGTTCACTGCTTAACGAGGTGACGAGGCGTTTCCACAGTTTCTACTCCCATCGTTGTAAATTTCATGTTGAGCTCAACTTTTCATAAATATTTATACTTCTACTTCACTGTAAATTATGCTTTAAGCTTGTAGTCAAAAGAGTCACGTAGAAGAATTGAGTACTCCACATTTTCAAAACATAGTTTTAAAATTCATTGATAGCTAGCTGCTTGCAAACTTGTAACATTGTTCGATTGTACATTTACATCAATTAATAAGCAATTTTACATTCAACAAGCACCTCCATAAGGTCGCGTTGAACATGCCCCATAAATTATAAAAGCCATTTACTTCTAAAGGGAGTGCATAAACCGTTTTAAAATACTTAAGCTCCGAAACCGTCCATTAAGCAAGAGAGACCGGGCAGTATCTTATTTGGATTGAGTCTCACCTGATAACGGGAAAAAAGGCGATGAAGATTTAAGCCACCTCTAGCTTGAAAATGTTGGAGAAATGTTATGTTTAAGAATATTAAAGTTTCAGCACTATTTTGGATTGAGCGAAGCTACTGGAATGGACAACTCTGTTGGTCTGGTCGTAAATACTGCAAGAATGAGGTGTTGGATTCAATTTCAGGTCGGACAAGTGATATTGGATTTTTTTCATCAGGCATTTCTCATTTCATTCAAAAATATTAGATATCTGTACGAAATTTTATAAATCCCTTTACTCCGATGACACTCTACCATACTCAATCCCCAACTATTGCTGTCCTGATAGTATACCACCCATAACCGGATATGAAGTCCATATCGCACTCAATAAAATGAAAAACAATAAATCATGTGGCGAAGATGGCATTAGCACAGAATCATTGAAAATAGGCGAACCTATCCTCCTCCCATACATCACCAACCTTTTTAACAACATTCTACAGACCGGTACCTTTCCTAAAGACTTTTGTCACTCAAATATCATTCTGCTGCACAAAAAAGGTGATAAGTCAGACATCAATAATTATAGGCCCATTAGTCTCATAACACACATTTATAAAACGTTCCTAAAAATAATTGAAAATCGAATATCCGGCGAATTAGATAAACATCAGCCTCCTGAACAAGCTGGCTTCCGCCCTGGCCTCTCTACTACAGACCATCTACATACAGTCAACCAAATAATAGAAAAACACCAAGAATATAAACTCCCACTACACCTAGCTTTTGTCGACTACTCCAAAGCCTTCGACAGCATTTCACATTCCGCCATTTTTAAAGCTTTAAGCAATCAAAACATTGAGTCTACTTACATACATCTTCTACGCAAGATATACAGAAATAGTACAGCCGCAATCAAATTGCAAACCACAGGTCTGAAATTTAAAATAGAGAAAGGAGTCAAACAGGGTGACCCGCTATCTCCTAAGCTGTTCACTAGTACCCTCGAAGAAATCTTCAGGAAGTTGGCAGCCGATTGGAGAGAAGGAGGCATTGTCCTCAGCGAGACGAGACTGTCAAATCTACGTTTCGCCGACGACATTGTCCTCTTTGCATCCTCAGCCACAGAACTTCAGCTTATGCTTCAAGGTCTGAGCGATGCAAGCCGTGAGGTTGGACTGAAGATGAATATATCGAAGACCAAAGTTATGTGTAATGAAACGCCTAAAATCATAAAAGTAGACGGGGAGACAATACAACATGTCCAGGAATACCTTTACTTGGGCCAAGTAGTCTCTTTCCAGACGAGGCAAGACAAAGAAGTCGCAAGACGTACAGAAAACGCTTGGAACAGCTACTGGTCCATGAAGGAACTATTCAAGGGACAGTTGCCAATGGCACTGAAACGTAAACTTATGGACATGTGTATTCTCCCCGTCTTGACCTATGGAGCACAGACTTGGTCTTTGACTAACATCCAGAAGTCCAAACTCAGGGTTTGTCAGCGAGCAATGGAGCGCAGTATACTAGGTGTTAAATTAACGGATCGTGTTCGAAACACAATACTGCGCTCCAAAACAAACATAGCTGACGTGGCTCAAAAGGCTGCCCAACTCAAGTGGGATTGGGCAGGACACGTCTGCCGCATGCCGGACCAACTGTGGGCCAAAATAGCAGGAAACTGGTGCTCTGACACAGCGAGGCGGGGTCGCGGCAGACCACGAAGGAGATGGCGGGACGAACTGGACAGGTTTCGTCCTAACTGGAGGGAGGACGCGCGGGTTTGCGAGAGGTGGAAAGAGTGGAGGGAGGCCTTTGCCCAGGAGTGGGACAGAGCAGGCTAGCAAAAAAAAAAATTATAATAATTTCTCATTTATAGCCCGGAATTTGGGTGTACCTATGCCTGGCTGGTGGCGATCGGCTCTTCCTATGTTATATGGGACCTAAACCTAACTGGCGAAATGTGGATGTACAGGTTATACACTTCAGCTTAATTGTTGCGGGATTAGGATTAAGGACATGGTGTTACACGAGGTTGTAGTGGAACGTAAAGTAAATAGTTCAGAAATGGTGAGACTGAGCTGAAATACATATTTTTGAACGACAATTTAACTATATAGGTCAGTAGTTCTCGAGTTATTTCACACAATATGTAGGAATGCTTGGGCCCAAAGTCATCGGTCATTTCAATAGTGACGCTTCGCTGAATCGTTTGCCCGAATGTCTGTGAAAGTGTGATACATCATAGTGTTGAACACACTCGAGACTGATTTTTTGACATTTTTTTGTTAGACCACTAGGTCTTATAATATTATTGTTTAAGATGTAAAGGGTGTTAAAAAGACTTTTAACGAAGCACTTGTTCTCCCCATCTCTGCGATCATTTTTTTGTGACCATACCTGGAAATCTTCTAGTATTTTAGTATTTTTTTTAAATACATGTTTTAAATGTTAGATTTTCCTTCAAACACCTCCACTATTCAATCCATTCACCAGCACAATGTTTTGAGTGCGGTACATTGGGTTTTATCGTAAAACGTAATTTTCCACTCCAAGAAAAGTCGTTTCGAAGCAATAATTTTTGCGGAAAGATATAGCTTACTTTGACGGTTACATGATGAGTCTGTTTACGCCTTGTCCATACATAGATTAAATTACTTAGAAATGACATTTTTATTTTTCTATGATAGAGTTAGTGTGTAAATAATGTTAATAATTAGTTTGTGTTCTGGTAGTATGATTTTTTACAATTTCCCTTTCGAAGGGGTTAAATGGGAGCTGAAACTTTGTATGAAAGTTCTTCAGTTCGCCGATGGGGATTCCCATCGACTTATTTACTTTATAAAATCAGACAAATTCTCAGATATTCAGTTGATCTTTTTATATTATTGAAGATGACAAACTCTTGAATTTGTTACTACAAAGGGGTACGATCGGTTGTACTCGTATGTACAACCGATCCCAAATAATAAGGGCAAGACAATGATGAAAGGAATAAGTAAATATAACAAACAAACTTAACAAGTAAGTAATCCTTCTCAAATTCTCATTCAATTCTTTTGTTCCTATCTACACTAATATTATAAAGAAGAAAAATTTGTTTTTTTTGTGTTTATTTTTGTAACGAATAAACTCAAAAACTACTATGCCGATTTCAAAAATTCTTTCACCATTTTATAGCTACATTCACCCTGAGTAACATAGGCGATATTTTATTTCTGTACTCTCACGGGAACGGGAACTACGCGGGTGAAACCGCGTGACGTCCGCTAGTTTGTACTATTAAACTAAATTTTAAGATTTGAGCCTATTACGTACTATTACGCACTACAAAGAAAATGTTTAGGAATAAATCGCAAAATACAGTTTACTTACATTATCCTATTCTGATATTTTGACGCGAAAGGTCGTCTGAAGGAGTCTTTGAGAATTTGTATCATTTTGTCGGCATTTTCTTTCCGGAAAGGGTTGATATTGAAAGGGCTCGAACTGCTTGTTGGCTCTCTATGTTCAGTAAGATGAAACAGTTTTACAAGAAATGCTTCAATGATCAGTAGTCGTGAATATCTAAGTTCTACATTGTAATCTCTCACACACCGTGTCACGCACCTATGTTTACAAATAAAAGTTTCTTATTCATAAAGACTAAACTATTTTGAATTGAATCGTGTCGATGTTACAGGATTATTCGACTTAATTTCGCGAAGATTTTTGCAAAAATCCCAGTCTTTTTACGGCAATTACTTTATTGCTTAATTTAAGACTAAATAGGGTATTTTTATTATTACTTTTATTACCCTACCTTGTACTAATTTAAGAGTCAATACGATTTTTTCACATCGACAAAGACACGTAATCTGCTAAGCTTTTCGATGCATTCAAAAATGCAGACAATGGACTACTAAACATGGTATTTCAAAAAATGCAGGTCATAATACAATTTATGGTGAACCCCCGTTTTGAGGATCAAAACACACACTAAGAGATCCCCGATCCTGCAGCATCCCAACAATGGTCGGTCGCATGATTTATGCACGCTTCGTTCTTCGCTAATTATCGCTAAACACCCGCTCATCCATTACTGCCTTTATATACCGTAAAACTGTCAAATTTGCTCCAAGTTTACGTCGCGAACAAAGGGCGGGCGCGGCGGTGCAGGCCCAGGCCCTCGATGTATCGCTGAGTACGCCTTAAGTGGGTGCCGAGAACGGTATATAATTAGTTCTCGTTAAAATAGAATGGTGTAAAGTTGTTAACCACAAATGTGGGGAATGTTTGCTGTTTTTTGTTCGATGGGCGAGGAGTACGTCGTCAGTGTTAACAACATTGTCTATTTCGTGTCTTTAGTGTCATGTTCTGTTATACAAACATTTGAAATAACTTGATAAGTTAGAATTTAAAAGTAATTATTATAAGGGGATAGATATAGTTACTTTAATAAAACTGAGAGCCGGACATAAATATTTACTGTACATGACTCACCCACAGGCTACATATTACGCAGATAATAAAATAATCCCACTGACACGTATTAAAACCGGCAACAGGGATGCGGGAAAAAGTCGCCATGTTTTTTTTCCCTTGTTTTCCTACCCCAATATACCTGCTGAGCTACACATGTAAATACAACTGAATTAATTAACGACAGTACATCCGAAGCCTGATTAAATTAAAAAGAAGGCAGCATCAGAGCGTGATGAGCTTATAGAGCAGAATGCAGATCCAAGCGGAACAGAACTACTTAGGAGCGGAACGGGCGCGTTCTGTTAAATTAAAAATACCATCTTGCCGAAAAACCCCGGAGAATACCGATATTAGAATATTTTTTTCGCTCACGTACCTATTTACTTGTTAACATTCTCTTTATATTATACTCCTGCATCAGAATAACGTATTTTGTTTGCTTTGATTTATCTATTCGTTGTTTTAATATGGAAAATGGACATAAGGTTCAAAGGATAGGTCGGATGTTTTGCTTATGTATAAGCTGTTTTATTTCTCTATACCTACTTTATTGAGAACTTCTGTTAGTTTTAGGTTAGGGTTTGTTTGTGAATCGAACCGTATTTCAAAAGAATACCACAAAGATACTCGTATTTAAAACTGCAAGTATAAATAAAAAACTCGTATGAAGAGTTCTATTAAAACAGCAAAAATAGACAGAAAAATACGTCACAAAAGTAGATAGACGAAGCAAAAACAAAACAAGAAAATGAAACTCCACTAATGAGTGTTAAAGCCGTCGCATTTCCTTGCGATGGAACTTATTCATAGTGCGCGACTCCATATCCCAATTAATGGTGGCATGAACTTCTCTCACGCTCCGATACCTGTACATCTCCCAATTAAAACTTGCCCAAGCGAACTTGTAATAAGTAAAATAATACATGAAACAAAACTGGACTATAATTACGCTGATAAATTAATTACTTTTGTAGTAACGAAGGAAAAACTTAATTATTTCTAGAATGTACTCGTATAAGTGTTGTTGTTTCATTTAATTTAGATTCAATCAAATTTTCTTTCGGTGTGGGTTTAGTGAGGGCTTTTTATACAGATCTCAGCCACGGGCTTTTTTTTACCAGAAAATGTCTTTCTTAATTATTAAAATCATGATAAACGAGACCGATTCCACAAAGTCTGAAACGAAATATTTCTTGAGATTTTCTGTTTCTTTTTAATACCTCCACAGAGGGTTTGCGTGCAGGAAAAGTAAAAATGAGAAAAAGTTTTACCTACGTTTTTATATCTCATAATTATTAAAAAAATACTTTCATTTCTTTCAAAACCACTATGAAATTTTAATTATTCTATAATATATTTTGATATTCTTTTTGAGGATAAAATTTCATTGTTTGTTCAAATAAGGCATTTACTGATTTCCCTTCTCGAACTGCACCTTCACAAATTGTGTGAACGATTTTTTCGAATTCTTTATAATGAGACTTGTGATAAAGTTCCACTTCGTTTCCTTTTGACATGACAAGATGGTTAAGCTGATACGTTTTTCTTCTGGGTTTGTTTACTTAACAACATTCAATTTTAAACAACTCGAATATGATCGCATCCAACAATGTTAATTAAGTAATACGTTTAATGGAATCAATATCTTGAAAGGAAGATATTGCGTGAACAAATACTGAAGTGACGGCTGATAGAGACATGTAAACCGGTCCATGACAGAAGACATCGTACAGTAGTCGTGACTACTAATAAAGATAAGAGAGCTCACACAACTGGAAATCACTTTCTACGACTTCCCATTAGATTCAGGATCCAACTTACTAATACGCTTCTGTCAAAAGCTTTCGAAAGCTTTGAACAATCCTCTTTTTTGACTTTACCCTCATCACCTTTAAAGATTTCAGAGTTTCAGGTTTTTCTACCCAGTGGACATCATCTTACCTATCATCATCATCATCATCGGCCTATTAATGTTCCCACTGCTGGGACAGGCCTCCTCTCTATGAGAGGGAATGGGCTATATAATCCACCACGCGGGCCCAGTGCGGATTGGCAGATGTCACATGTCTTCGAATTTATGGTTCTAGGACATGCCGGTTTCCTCACGATGTTTTCCTTCACCGTTTTGAGAGCAGCGGTAATGTAATAAATTACACAAAGTAATGCGCCTGCCTGGGTTCGAACCCACGACTTACTGAACGTAAGTCAGGGCCGCCACCACTGGGCCACCGCTCCTCTCTCCATCTCACCTATGTTTAAGTCAAACCCATTCTAAACTTAACATCACGCCAATAATTCTTAACGGATTAGGCTGAGACTGTGTCGTGGTTGCAAGTGCTGCCAAGCAAAAGATCTTATGTTCGATCCCCAGCCGGGCAATTTCATTCGGTTTTTGCCGACAGTAATTTTTCAGTAGCAGCCCGTTGTTTAGCAAATCTGTGCCCTGTTGATAGCAACACCCTGCTATTTCATTGGATTTAACAGTATCTGATTAAATGTGGGTCTACTGTAGGTACCTCTAACCGAACCAGTAATTCAAGTTTAATGCAAAAATGAAGACAAAGTGCCCGATGTGTAGCAGCGAGTTCATTAAGATTAATATCAAGCTCTCTTGAGGGCCCCGAATAATCCACACAATTAATCGTCGGATAAGGGATTTCACATAAATTCAAGCTATAAAACTTTATCGTGAATACGAAACAACCGAGTTTTTAATAAGTGAGGAAGGCACAAAGAGAAAGCGGATATTATTTTGTCAGGCGCAACCATTTTGTGTTTCTATCCTACTGCAATCTTACGGGTAGTCAGCCCGAAAGTTTGATAACCTGTCTTACCAAGAGGTATCGTGTTATCCATCTATCGGTATTTCGAAGGTATTCGAAAGCTGCTCTATTTTTATTACCAGTCTTCAGCTTCATCTGGTTAGTCTGGAGACCGTCCTCAACAAGGTAGGGGGCTACGCAAATGTAAGTTTTAGATTACTGCTCCAAACAGGCGATCATTGATCTGGATTAATTTGATCCTTTCATAGTCCTAAAATAGCTCTTTGTAATAAAATGTAAGATCTACACTTGCAATTTGTGGCAATTAAAAAACTTTGTACTGATTTGAATTTTAAGCTGATTCTTGCTAACATTGATCCCAAATACTATCAATGAATCAAGCAGAAAGTCTCCTATGACCTCGGTTCTGTTCTGGCAAGAATTTAATCTGAACCTAGTTTTGCTTCACAATGAATTTAATTTCAAAAACATTAAAAGCTAATCATCGTACAGAAGCCACGTTTGACTTTCAACCAATAAGGTGACTTTCGTATAAATAGAAAACCCCCAAAACAACACATACGCAAATTGGTTCAGCTGTGTAGTTTCCCAAACTTTTATATTTCAAGCGCCATATTAGATTCTCAAAGTTTTCGACTAGTGGGTGACATTGCACGCGCTGGCTTGCAAATTTTTTGAAGCCCCGCTGAAAATACGTTGGCGGGTACATATTTATAATATGAGACTGACTGTTCAACCGTATGATTAAGAGGACACTGATGACAACTTTGACGTTTTATTGTATTAAATGAATTAAGAGATTGGAAGCCGACCCCGACATAGCTGGGAAAAGGCTAAGCAGATGATGATGATGATTGGATGAATTATAAGTTCACTTTTTCTGACGACGCTTTTCTTTGGATAGCAATGATAATCATCATTAAACTGATTAAGACATCGCTGCTCGTCAGATATATTTTTTTTGTGAGTTGAACATTCAATTTTATCATTTTAGACTTGTACTAGGTTATCGCAACTGCTTTTAAACAATACCTTTTCCCTCTTAACTCCATCATCAATTTTATTGTGCTTTTATTCACTTGTAGGTTAGAAGACGGATGACCAAAATTAGAATAAATGAGTTTTTTTATTTTCCAAATGGCAACAATAGCAACGTTTCCGGCCCTCCGTCATCTTGAGTTTATTAAGCCGCCACCTCAGCTCATGAAGTGCCCTCAATATTTCTGCTGCGTGCCTGAGTAGCGTTACTCATAAACCTCAGTATAGTACGACATCATTTAAAGGTTCCATCGATCTGTATCAAACAACCAAAAAACTAGGTAATCAAACGTAATAGACCCTGTTAATTGTTTTTTCACTTTGTTTACACACAAGTTGCTCTTCGTCATCTACGTAACCTATTCCCAAATACTCCCAGTTCAAGTATAACCGAATAAAGTAAAATATTTGTATCTTATTTAAAACGTAATTGCTATCAGACCTACACAACCCGGCCACTCAGTAACACAAACGCTTCTTGCATACGATTAGTTGTCAGACTTTCGATAAAAACTGGTAACAAATATTTTTGAATATTTTCTACTTTCGAAATGTTCTTACATAAGTAAGGGAGACGGAAACGGTTATATATGTCACCGTAAAATTGTCAAATACGTTATATTATAATATCACTAGCGATATTGTAAAGTCTCGAATTATTGTCAAATGAACATACTGCTTACAATAAAACGCATTATTTTTCGTGAAATGCATGCGATGGTAGTCAACTCACGCGGTGTGGAGACAAGGAGGGGTCCTCCTTGCCCAGTGGTACCACTCTCATGAAAAGATACTGTACCATTCCTGAGAAATATCGATTAATATAACCTAACCTTAAAACACTTCATATTCCCCTAAAAAGCGTAGTCGACGGAGCCCCGCTTCGCGGGGCCCCTATTTCTGAGTGCAGGGTTTAAAGGAACCTAACTAACCTAACGGGGGGGTGCCCCAAGTCCCGTTTATGGGGGCAAGAGATACTTCCGTATGTTCAGTTGACAATAATTCGAGACTTTACAATATCGCTAGAGAGATACACGTTATATTGTAATATAACGTATTTGACAATTTTACGGTGACATATACATTCTTGAGCCTGGATGAAATGACATGAATCAATAGATTCAGACTTATCAGTCCCTCGCTGAAAATTCTGTAAGTTTGGCAATCTGAGAGCGGAGTTATTTAAGTTTTAGTAAAAGTGAGGTTATGTTACAGTCCCTATTAAAGAGCTGATTACTTATGAGTTCTTTAAGCACTAATATCTGTGATTTTTAGTTGAGAATGTTTGAAAAGTCATATTATGATTGAATATCAATGACTTGAAGCCAAAAATAGATGACAGAAATGGATTTATCGAAAATGCGTCCAGAATAAAAAAAGCACACATTTTAAGGTGGTTTATTCATCTTATATTATTATTAAAATGTACAGGTGGAACAATATGATCGTTATATTTACTATCAGAGTAAGGTGCAAGCCACTGCCGCTAGTAAACAAAGCAGTGGTCGTTGAAATATTAAATAATCGGGAAATCTCTCAAAACGTAACGGAAAACACGAAACGAGTGAAGTAGAAAGAATTGACAAGTGTCAATGTCACTCCGCTATCAATGCTGTCACAGATAACATTATACTAATGCTGTTATTAAAAATGTAATTGATTTTACTCGATAAGAAATCCATTATCATTTTGGTTTTAAAGTTATAAATTGAAATTTTCTTTATTAATTAAATGCACTAAATTGTAAACAAGTATTCAAAGTGCATTTAAATACTTTGAGTTAATTAACTAGCGCAAACGTTTTCTTTTTGTAATTCTGTAATCGATTAATTCAATCGGTAATGTTAAGAAATCTATCTTTCTCCTTTTTCTCTTCTTCCAGATTAAGAATTGAGCTGATTTTTCATATTCTGAAATATAAAAATATTATTAATGTTTTAGACCATATCTCAACTTATTAATTACATTTCGGTCCACCGTTTTCAATCTCCTATAAGTGTTATTTCGTTTAAACGTCCGATTATCTAGATTTTAACACTAGCAGTACCTTAGGGTACACTAAGGGTGCAAACTTATCGGACCTGTAAGCAAAATGGCACTGGACTGTCTACGGACACCGGACAGTTTGTCAAATATTTCAGTATCTTATCTGTCAGTCCGTTGTTAACACTCTGGTTCCGAGTGAAGTCCTTTAGCTTTTAACTGCGCGTCGCCGCAAGATGCATCGCAATGAAATGTTTATCTTTTCGTGTAGTAAATAAAGGTATATTTTGAGCCGCTCTATTAAATGTGAGCGCAGCGTCGCGTCGCGTCTCAAATCTTGGAAACTTCAGCTGTCAAATTAATGCTAGAAGTAATGAATACAATATAATGCGGCATGTCAAAAGTGTTAAACTTTTTAGATTTGTGGCAGTGTGGTTGACAAGTAGATATTGTGACATGTAACCTTTACCGTGTGTCGTGATATAGCGTGCTAAACCGCTCGGCATGGTGTCGGATTACATTGATTTTGACTGAGCCTGCTGTTTAATTAGCGATACTAATATAAGCTGGTCGTAATGAGAACGTGACTACAAATGTGATGTTATTTGATTTATTAGTTGGTGATGTAACGAGGTAAGTTTAAAAGGAGGTCTGTTTTGTTTTATATGTTCTCCAGTTGTATGTTGTTGGTAAATAAAATATCAAAGATTCCCAAAAGTAAATCTTTTTACTTCAATATCATAGTTCTTCTGTTTAGAAAAATATTATTATGTTTCTTTTAACAGACATTATTTATAAAAGCAATCTAGAATTGTCGGTTTCATAACTCAAACTACTCTCACAGAGATTATTTAGTATAGAGTTTCATTTTAGAGAGGATGATATAATTCATTAGAATAATTAAACTACTCCAACGAGCAATTACGTAACACTAATTAAATAAAAAGTCTAACAAAATTTAAAAGTAAAACCAACACAAGATTTTATTTCAACACATTTTTTCTAAATGAAATCCAAACCGTAACTATATTTGATACAATCATCAAGAAAGTATTCAAAAACATATTTGGATTCGTATAAAAATATTTGGATCGAGGTTTGGGAGCGAAGTTCGGGATTCTAATATCAATGGAGAAATTATCGACATCCCACAAGTTTGGCTGAAGTTGAATTTGAAAGTAATCGATGAGGTGCCAGGATTGGATTCTGTCGGCCCTCGCCAACTTTATATTCAAATATCTTTTACGTATGGCGAAACATATCGAAAAACCTGATTTAGTTTATGTGGGGATATTAGTAGGCTTTGTATTGACGACCCGAATGGCGCATCGGTAGTGAGGCTGACTTACGCTCTTAAGGTCCCGGGTTCTAATCCCGGTAGGAGCTAATGTTTGTGTGATGAGCATGGACATTTGTTTCCGAGTCATGGATGTTGTTATGTATAATAAGTATGTATTTACAAACAAAAAGTACATTATGTAGTATATCAACTGTCTGGTGACCACGACACAAGCCTTGCTTAGTGTGGCACTAGATGGCGCTGTGTGTTATGTCCAGCAATATTTATTTATTTATTATTATTTATTTTAAAACAAATTAATTTTGGGAGTTGGTGTTTTTTTATCAAATTCTAAAGCCTGCTCTTTTTATTTAAATCATTCTGTAGATAAATAGGTTCAAAACCAGTTTTTCACATATAACGTTATACTCTAACTGGTTTGTAAAGCTCAGTTTTGCGCAAATGTATAAAAATACTGATAATTATTTATCGTGTGGTTAGTACCTCGTAGTGGCTCGCCTGGTGTCAAACTTATTATACCGCCCAAGGGCCTCTGATTTGGCTTTACATGTCATCGAGAAATATCTCTCAGGCATGCTGGTTACCTCGCCGAAGCAAGTGATAATTATACAATACGCACATGAATTCGAAAAATCAGAGGTGTGTCTCGGGTTCGAACTCCAGATGACTTGGGAGTCGGACGGTACCTACACCACTAGGATATCACTGCTGCCATTGTACGGTAAAAACGTCCGTTCAATACAACAGTATACATTTTACCTCAATTTATTAGTATAAATGTTCTAGTCACCATACGATATTCACAGAAAGTTTTATTCGGAAACTTTCCATTTGACATTTCTAAGTTACCTCACCTCCCCTTCAACACACAAGCAGTACACAGCTACACAACTGCACTTAGTACGTAAGGTCTGACTTGCACCAGTCAATATGAAGATGGCACGCCTGACCTATTTCTAGGAGCTCGCGAAATACGCGATGCACGTATCGGCACAGACGTGAAGGCGCAGGTACTGGTGCACTAAAAACAAAAGTTTTCATCTAACTTAACCTGGTTTTCGTGACATGATTTTGATATGATAATTTGGTTATGTACAAGTTGCAAAACTTGCGACCCGCCCTTGCTTCGCAAGGGTGCGATCTAGCGACATGTCAATATATCGCGATTTACTATCAATCTTATTCAAATAAACCTCTTGGAATGAATTATTTCAAGGATGCTGAAAATCGCATCAAACATTCATATACATAAAATGGATGAAAGGAGAATGCCATAAAGCAAGTTACAGCTGCGTCTTACCATTTTCAGACCAAAATCATCCTTTTTAAATTTTTATTTTACATATTCATTTTAATCTCAAGCAACCGGCGGGGGCTTAGAAGAAAATGAAAAATAATTAATGTCTTGTTGCGAAGCTAAGGATCTGCCCTTTTTAACCGACTTCCAAAAGGAGGGCGTTCCCAATTTTCGTCGGTTTCTTCTTTTTTTATGTATGTTCCCCGATTACTCGTAGATGGCTGGACCGATTCGGATTATTTTTATTTTGTTTGAAAGGGTATACTTTACAGGTGGTCCCATAATCATGAAGTCAGGATCTGATGATGGGATCCTGGAGAAATAGAGAGAACTCTTCAAATTTTATAGGCACACATCAAGCGATTTGGGTTGTTTTCGAATAAGTTGTTTCTCGGAGTGATCCCACTTCAATTTGGTGAAGATCTGATGATGAACTTCGGAGATAGGAAACGGAACTCATCAATAAATGATAGCAAATGGACTGGGATTGCTAAAATCTCATGTCTGTCTATTGTTTACACCAGTGCATAACATAACATCACGCCAGTGCACTGTGATTGCATGTGTACCACTAAAAAGTGAAAAATAAAAACTTTTTTACAAAAAATAAAACCGACTTCTAAAAACACAAAAATTGTGAAAAATAACTTTAGCTTCAGAAGTCGGTGACAAAAAACTAAACTAATCAATCAAACAAAGGTCACCGACTTCTGAAGCTAAAGTTATTTTTCACTTCTATTTAGTCGGTTTTATTGTTTGCAAAAAAGTTTTTTAATATTATTTTAAAGCACTGAGTTCTATTTTTTTCGGCTCCGGTAAGCTACAGTTGCGATCTCATTAATTAGAAGTCCGATTTTTTAAAACTGCTATCGAATATACCTATGATTTTGTCAATTACATAAACCGGATTAACTTTCCTATATTTACCGATGACTCAATCGAGATGAAGAAATGCCGAACTCCCATATAAAATTGGACATTCCCCTTTATTTATTTACACTATCTAATTTTGTAAAGAATGAAGTAAGTTTAAATAAGCTTCGAAAAACCAAAGTGTTTGTTTATAATTGGCGTCATAAGTGCTGTAAAAACTTCACCTACATGTGACCAACAAAACGTTACAATATGATCCCCTCAATATAATTAGCAGCCCACAATTTCCCACTCAGAGTAGAACCAGAGCAATAGAGTGTCCTTTTTCAGGCACATTCTATACATAAGTGAGTGGGCGAGGTCGCCCGGGGCGTGAAATTAATCATTTATTAAACACATAACTTGGGACTACTACTTGGAACTAGTTCTACTAACGCCCTCTACGGGTAAAGCAGTCACATCTTAGAATACCTATATTTTATATGCATGATATGGTTTTCACAACATTTGGTGTACTTTGACATAGTTTAAAAAATCTAGTAAATCATGTCCGCTTGTGTGTGTAGGATATTATCCCATTGGTAGTATCTGGATGAAAAGTATTCTATACTCTGAATCTACAAACTACTTTAATATTTTTATCTGATTAGGAATTGTTTCGCGTGACACCAGTTATTATCTTTAATTATGGGTATAGGTTAACAATTTCTGTTTTAAACGAAGCATACTACTAAAGAAGTCATATAAAAGAAAATAATGACAAGCTAACCACTAATTTAAATACGGCTTTTGTAAGCACAGTTTCCACTAATATAATTTTAAATAAAATACCCAAAACCTAACTTTCAACAAGTAAAAGCATTTAAGTTAAAAGCAACATTAATAACATCCTCGGTAAATATAACGTCATGAAAGTTTCCTTAACCTACTGGCCTGGTCGCACGTTTTTACATAAAATTGAACTTCGGAACAACGAACGCTCTATACTAAAGAAAAAGTAAGAAGAAAGTCATTGATCAAATATTTTAAAACACGTTTCAAAGTTCGGAAACGATCCAAGTTATAACTGCACGAGTTTAGATAAAGACAACAATATTAACCTACTGGTGAAGAAAAGTGCTGAAATTATGTTTATGGAGTTTTCATCATCATCATCTATGTAGCCTTTTCGCAACTATGTTGAGGTCGGCTTCCAGTCAATCAGATGCAGCTGAATACGAGCCTTTATACGAATATGGCTTAAATATAAATGTCGTTTTAAAATGAGGATTTCACAGAGAAAATTGCAGTTTTAAGGCAACATTATCATCTATGTGCCTTTTTTAGGGTTCCGTAGCCAAATGGCAAAAAACGGAACCCTTATAGTTTCGCCATGTCTGTCTGTCTGTCTGTCTGTCTGTCTGTCTGTCTGTCCGCGGATAATCTCAGTGACCGTTAGCACCAGAAAGCTGAAATTTGGTACCAATATGTATATCAATCATGCCGACAAAGTGCAAAAATAAAAATTTAAAAAAACATTTTTATTAGGGTACCTCCCCCAGACGTAAAGTGGGGAGCGATTTTTTTTTTAATTTTGACCCTGACGTGTGATATATTGTTGGATAGGTATTTAAAAATGAATAGGGGTTTTCTAAAATCATTTTTTGATAATATTAATATTTTAGGAAATAATCGCTCCGAAAGTCAAAAACAATGTGTCCCCCCCCCCTCTAACTTTTGAACCATAAGTTTAAAAAATATGAAAAAAATCACAGAAGTAGACCTTTATATGAACTTTCTAGGAAAATTATTTTCAACTTGATGAGTTGAATAGTTTTTGAGTTATATAGCACTTTTTCAAAAAAACGCAAATGATAACTTTGTTTTTCATACAAATACTATGAAAAACAAAGTTATTTTTGCTGACGAAAAATGTTGGTATTTTTAATGGTCTGGGAAGCTACGGAACCCTACAGTGAGCGTGGCCCGACACGCTCTTGGCCGGTTTTTCAACTTTGTTCAAGTCGACAATCACTGAAAGTAAATGAGGCTTTAATGAGATATTGTTCTGATCTGTTAATAGTATCTATTTTTTTCTTCAAAAGACCATCTCAGACACTAACCTGCACAGTCCTCATATGACTTGACCAATGTCTGGACTTTAAAACAGACATGACCTCGGAGTTTGTTTCGGCTAATTCTCAGAGTAGTCAGGTACGAAACATCGGCCCATGTAGTTTTAAAACATATAACATGGTGTGACATGTAAAAGTGTTATATAAAACCAATTTACAGAAATAAATATGATTAATATTAATTAAGTATTTATTATTTCGGAATTTCTAGGTCATCGGTTATTTTCCACTGAAACTTGTAGCTTCAATGGGAGACGTTTAGAGCAGTTTATTACGTGTTTTAATTCTCAACTGGTAATGTAATAGAAAACCTGTGAGTCCTGGAAACTAATATCTAGATTTTCAGGTTAAATTCCACTTTACAAGCAATTTATTATAATCTGACTAGGCTTTTCCAGAAGAAATTAATATTAGCTTAAAATCAAAGTGATTTCAAAATGTTACTAGCCTTTTGTATTGCTATTTTAACTATTTCAAATTCTCTATTCAAGAACAGGGACTTCAAGTAATAAAGAATCTGTTATTCTAATTAATTGATTAATTAAAATCAATGTCAAGTCGAATTCCGAGACAACCAAATTCAATGCATGTTTAATATTCCTCATAATATTTTTATGAGTAATTACAGTAAAAGCTGGGTTGACATTCTCTCGCGTAAAACAATTTGACGAAAATGATAGCTTAAATAAAAATTGAAAATAAAATGTCGCGAATACATTAAAGATTCGCATAAACGTTTAAGTACTAACGACGTTCTTTACCTTTTTACGCACGTAATACATGTTAAAACAGGCCTAAAAGGTTTATTTACTCGATTATGAAGCCTTTTGTTGTTTAACAAGGCATTAGATAATGCATACTCCGAAAATAAATTGTTTTAAAAAGGCTTTTACGTTGTTTAGGGAATTAAATTGTGTCGTAACATACACCGAAAACATGTCTGCCTTTTAACGAAATAACTCCCCCTAAGGTTCCATGTGGTACTATTTTCGCAGAAAGTAATTGGCGCCCACCGTGGGACCAAAGAAAATAGGCGCCCAACGTGGGACCGCACGTAGTTAACCCATGCTCGCTATTTAAGTTGGTTTCCTTTCAAGCGCGCATGGTAAAAAACACGCATACTCATCGTGATATTTTAATGGAAAAGGCTTGCAATCGAATTTCCATTACTTACGATACAGATTTTAATAGCGCTTTACATAATCACAATTTGTTAAACATTTCGTTAAAGATTAAATCTGCACCTACCTGGGATACGGGATGCCGACACACTAATCTAGGAAATTATCGAGCACAATACCTTCAATCCACGTTTGTGATACACATCAAACACAATGCATATCTAAATCCACTGACACATGCACTTTCACTGCGGTTTTGTTTTATTTTTTTCGTTTCACAATTCACTCGCTGCGATATGCAGACGGTGTGGGAGCGCGCGGCGCGTCCGCTCGGCACGGGTTCGCGGCGACTACTGCCCGGCGCGGCGCAAGCTTCTGCGGCCCGCGTCAAAGAGTATTTCGACCGTTCGGATTGGTAGAATTGTTAGATGATAGCGCACACTAATCATTTGCGAATTTTTGAATACTTTTTACCAGTTTCTTTTGCTGCGTAGCAACGACTGAAATTCTTCAGTTTAATGTGGCAAAAAGGCAACAAAGTAGTATTTTAGATCTCGTCCTTATGTATAAGGAATTTTACGAAATTGTTTACATTATCAGATGGTTGGCCAAATGTAACTCCTGTTTCACCTTTTATATTTGACGTGTAAACAAATGTTTCGTAGTCCCCTTTAACAACATTATTCTTTTCCCTGCAGCTCCGTTTGATTAACTCCGGTTCGTAACAGGATGTGCCATACCGCTCAATCTTACCATTTCGTCCTGTCTCAGAAATCTGTAATGACCAGTATAATTAGATCTCGTGTTTTTGCAAAGTCAAGCCAAGCTGAGCTTTGGGAGGTCCCAAAAATCTCTGACATTGTTAAGGTATTATTCTTCGGCTTTTCTTTCAGTATTATTTAACAACAAAACCACTAGGTTTGTACTTTGGGTTAATTTGAAAATGAACAAGTTAAAATTTTACGTTTCTGCTTACTTAAAAAAAACTAGTTTAAACACTAATAAGAAAAAGCTCATAAAATAAACTGCCTCCAGTCGCGAAGTCGCTGGGTTGCTCTATGCCTGCAGTGACCGAGCTGTAGATTGACAAATGAAATTTTTATGACTGCACCCACGACTTGCTTCATGCTAATGACGCTGTGTGCATTACGACAAAGCAGCTCTCACCGACACACATTAGCACACAGCCACGCGCCTAGGGTTCCCGCTCAAACTTGATTAAAACGTTAAACAAATCCCGAATTCCAAAGAAACTGTGCGACATACGGAATACGTGATAAACATTCGAAAAAGCTTCATCGGGCGCGTGAAAGGAAGCTTGTAATTAGCGCCAGGGATCTTCACAAACGTTCCATTTCCCGGACACGGCGGGAAAAGTAGGCCAGTGGCAGCCCTGGTTCAGTGGCGCAGCGTGTGTCGTGCAATGTGCACGTGTGCACTGTGCACACACACACACGTGCGCACAGAATGCCCCGGCGAAGTTAGCACAGCAAACGTGTAAACGGAAAAGATAGGCTTTTCTTTGACTCCTTTTAACTGTCCGAGGGAGTTGTAAATAGGATGCAAACAGAGATACGGCTACCTGTCGGCGCGAATGAAAAATTAGTGTGTTTCAACTGAGGCAGTTGAGTTGTGTTTACAATTGCTTGACAAAAGAAGATCGCCGCCTTTAATGTCGGCGAGGCAGAAGATGAAGGAATATGATTCTGAGAAAAGCAATTGTTTAATGAATAGAAAGTCTAACGGGCTATAAAGAGGCATTAAGACCCATTTTCGTCGGCTATTTATATCTTGCTTGGTTCATATTACAACGAATAGTTCTCTTGGAATAATTGGAGTATTTTGTTTCCAAGTACAAAATATAATGTTTTCAGTGACTGGTTAGTAAGTAGTTCTTAAATAACTGTTTAAGGGGCCGGCGAAGCATGCGTCTTTCATACAAACGTAATACCAAAATAATTTGTAAATCAAACATATTCATAAGGTAGTGTGTATTTATTTCGATTGGATTACAGAATATCTAGGTTCCCAAATATCTATATTGAAAGGAAACTGATTTAAACAAGAGTTATAAGAAAAATAAGTTTTCTATAGAAATTTTAAATTCCTCATAACTCTTGTTTAAATCAGTGTCCATTCAAAATGTACATTTGGAAACCTAGATATTCTGTAATCCAATCGAAATAAATACACACTACCATAAGAATATGTCTGATTTACAAATTATTTTGGTATTACGTTTGTATGAAATACGCATGCTCCGCAGGCGTCTTAAACAAAGAAAATTACTATTGACAGCCCGTATAAAAAGATAGAACGGTTAGTTTATTTAACCAGTTACGGAATGTCAAAATAAAACGATAGCCTTTGCTTGCCTGTGCTGGCCCCACAAGAAAGTTAGCAGCAATTCTCTCCGTTAATCATGACACAATTTTCGATACCTAGCTAACGAAACCTAAATATTCAACACCTAATTTTTCAGAGAAACATCTAGAACCATAGAAGTAGTACTTCAGTACAGCCAGCGTGACATTCGCGTGCCTCCAGTTATGTCCAGCGGTGATAAGGTCAGCCGTCAGTCTCTCTCTATAATCGCGGCCAACTGTACCGAAACGAACCAAATTCCCGCTATATCGGTTTTATTTAGATTTCCAATTGATTATTGGACCCGGAAGTGATTTGAAATACGTATGAGTTGTTCCAGTGTCAGGTTTTATTTAACTAACAAAACGAGGATTTCGGCCAAACAGGTTCAAAATCAAAAACTTCATTAAATATTGTACATAATTATAATGACTCATTTACATTGACTTTTTTTCATTCCAAACCAACATTTGTAACTATTAAAGTAAGACTAAAAATTCTTGGGGAAGTGTGATATTTTTTTACCAATGAATTGCTTTATCACTCTACTTAGGGTACGTACGCAAAATTGAATGATGAAACCAAGATTTTGTAACAATATTTTAATTTATAAGAGTGCCCATGGAGTTTCTTACCGATTCTTCTCCATAGAGATCTACGTTAGGGAACAGGCAACTATACGTTTTTGTGTCTTGTGACTGGGACTGTAGCTATACATGTTTCGACTATTCAAAAGTGGCTGTAACTGGCCACTTAAAATAAATGCTTTGATGTTTTTGATATGTGCTTTGACGTGGAGTTGCGGACACCAGCCCGTTATACAATACAATAGGGTTGAATGTTACTTGTGCGTTGTGATACTTTGAGGTCAATTTTTTTCTATTATACCAGTGGAACAGTAAGATTTTATTTTAACCATTTTATAGCTTTAACTGGAAGTTTTTGTCAAAATTACACAAACAACACAACACAAACCATACTAAAAAGAACACTAAAACTATACAAGGGTTGCCTATACGAATTATAACGATAAAGGGCAGTAGTGCAATACAGAAATAACACTATTATAAAGGCGAACGTTTTTTTATGTTTGTAACAGATAGCTGACCTGGAGTAACACATAGGATACTTTTTATCCCGTAAGTAAGATCCCATGGGACAATTATCCAACTTGACGCGGGTGGAGCGGCGGGCAGAAACTAGTTGACTATAAAAATAAATAAATAAATATAGCTGGATTTTTTACACACAGCGCCATCTAGTGCCACAATAAGCAACGAGGCTTGTGTCGGGGACAACTGCAGATAGTTGATATCCTACATAGATACTTTTTGTTTGTAAATACATACTTATTATACATATTAACATCCATGACTCGGAAAAAATTAATGTGTGCATGCTCATCACACAGACATCTCCTACCAGGATTCGAACCCGGACCCTAAGAACGTAAGGCAGCTTCACTACCGCTACGCTATTCGGGTCATCAAAAATGCCCGTTACTTTGTATTTGTAATGAAACTTAAATCTCTAGTGTTTTGAAATTATTTTAACCTAGTTTACCTTATCCATGGAAAAAACTTCAGTTTCCCACAAGGAAATGTTTATTTACTTGGCAGTGCGTATCGCTTTTGTTCCCCGCATGTACTCGTAAGCTTCGATTCCACAGAAAGACCAATATTTGCTGCCCTCAGGGTATTTGTTCTTAGTGAGGATGTTTGTGCATATCACTGTACACTATTGTGGGTTTGTTATACTTGCCAATCTTCTATTATTTGATATACTGTTTTATGTAGGATTAAATTGTGTATAAAGTTTCCACTGCTGGGACACAGAGAGTGGGAAGGTTGAATACCTTCCCACTCCCTCTTACGCGGGCCCAGCCCGGACGGGTGGAGGTCACATGACTTCGAATGCTTGGTTCCACTTCATATTGGTTTCCACACGAAGTTTTCCTTCACTGATTTTAGAGTACTAACTTGGTTGTGGAGGTCAGATAGGCAGTCGCTCCATGTAAAATACTGGTATTCAGCTGCATCCAGTTAGACTGGAAGCCGACCCCCAATAGTCGGGCAAAGAACATTTAATTCGAGTATCACAGATTCATAATAGAAATCACACAAATTCACACCACATTACATACACAATATTTTCAATTTGTAACAATTTCATTTAAAAATTAAATACACAGTAAAAATAAAAAAATAAATAAAACTACTAATTAAAAATAATCAACTTCACAAATATGCCAATGCAACAGTGGGAGATAATAGAGCAATCACGATTTCTCGCGAGCGCGGCCAGCATACTGTTAGCGCTCCCCCGTACACTACCGCTTCGTGCTAGCCTGATGATGATGACGAATTTCACACTGAAAAATCAAAACACGGTGTAATGTTGGCGCAGTAGCTGAGCGATTAGCTGCTACCGTTAGTAGTAGTATATCATAGACACTGTTGGATATAGTCCAACCATAACTGATCTACTCCAGTGAGACTAGACTATACTTACAGGATTGACGATATGTTATACTAGGGATTTAGACAAAACCACTAAAATATCATTAAAAAACCATCCACGTAAAGCTATATATGCACGTTCGATCCAGCGGGACGTGCGAATATTTGAGCGGGACGGCGTTGTGTGGCGGGATGTAAAGCGGGATGCGTCAGCCCGCGCCCGCAAAAACAATGCACTTTATTGTACACGTGGGGAATAATAACGTTCCGCGGTGTAATGACCCCAGCTCTGAAGGGACATGTGCACTCGTGCAGTTTGCAGGCAGTGAGCGTAATTGTGTGACGATTACGGCTAAATTCCAGGTAGTGGCCCTAATTTTATTACATCTAATTGTATGCTCTTGGTGAGGAATTTCAAGCAACAAGCTTTTCTACCTACTATGCGATTGTTGGGAAAAAAATCTGGGAATGTATTAATTTGTCTGACCTATTTGGACGAAGATTTAAATATAAGCATTTTTGTAATGATAACGCAGTCCACCCAACAACAAGTTATACCTATGCATAGCAAAATGATGTTATATTCCAAAGAAGAGAGCTATTCAGCTACGCTTCCGTAGCAACCGCGCTACGCCGTAGCTTCGACATAGAGGTGTGCTACGAGCCATTTTTCGTAGAGATCAGTTTAGTTCATCTCTTGCTCAAATCATAATAAAAATTAAATCCTGTTAAATAGAATCGATTTTATTTAAACAAAAAGCTTTCATAATCCTGTCATCGAATGCATATTTTTAAAACAGTGAAGTGGCCATTGGTTTGCTTTATTCATGAAATTCATCATCCATTCTTTCATCTGTGTTTAAAGTTTGACACTTTTTCCACTTTAAGCCTATTATATCATTCATGCCTGCTCTGTTTTAACAAAAAAAATGTTTGTAACAGTTAGAAATTTAAAATTCCGGACGAAAACATCTAAACACAGGTTCTATTCTGACTCCGTAGCCTGTAAGTCATGTCACTCCTTATTTCGGCAGCAGTCTAATATCAGCCAAGCAGTATTCCCCGATACAGCTCTGAATAATATATGGAAAGCGCCCGGAACCGCTCGTACCGCATGTACGAGTACTTGCGTGCGACAGCAAATTGATTAAGTTCCTATATTATTCGGAGCTAGTTCGGAAATGTTCGCATTATTATATTATAGTAATAAGCTAGCGTGGGGAGGTTATTTGTGAGTTTGAACGTTACGTTAGAACTACACACACAGAACTACGCACTACATTTAACTTTTAATTGGTTCTATTCATATTTTTTAAATCATAAATGTGCAATAACAACTGTGATTTAATTATTTCTGAAGTGCCATGAAATAATAGTTTCGTAAAAATGGGCTTACCAAACGCCTAATGATTTAGATCATTGTGGAAATTAATATTAAAAAACCTTAGTCCGATATATGGAAAGAGTGGAGGAAGGTCTTTACAGTGGGACACCATGGACTGATATAATAATGAAAAATAAAACTCCTGGCTACTAAAAAGTGCTACAAAAAACGTTTTTAATCACCGAATCTAGTTTGTGTGTTGGGCGACGAAGCATATTCAGCTACAACATTTACTGGCACATTTTCGCCCATGTTTCATGACAAAAATCTCTTTTTTTTTTAATCCTGTAACATGTATCATGTTGTGTTGTATACAATATATTATTATTGTGTCACGCTGAATAAATAAACTTCGGACAGGGATGTTGAATCAAATTCATAGCGTTCGATTATTTGGTTAACATTATGGAGTATTCGGTTTGCATTTATATCGAGATTGGTTACAGTATCGCTTATTAGTCATATCAGTTATGCACTAGATACACTTGAAGCATTATTGTTATGTGAAACAGGTTTGCCAACTGCTCTGGGCCTAAAAACTAAAGCAAAAGATTTACTAATCTTTTGTTTAAATGTGTGTAAAGACAATACTCTATATTGCTTTCGTTTTGAGTTTTAATGTTATTTTATGTTTAGTTTATGGTCATTGAAAGACACAAGACATATGACGTTTACTTATATAAAAATGTGTTTTGCAAAAGGATTTAATTTCCAAAAGAGATAAAGAATTGTGAAGGTCGGATAAATAGAGTTTAAATGTCGTTTCTTTATTTACAGGTTTGTTATAATTTCTAATTGGTTAATATGATGTATAATATGTGTTTATTTTAGTTTCGTTGTTAACAATAAAACTCTTTATTTACAGAGCAACCCAAGTCATTTTATTTGGACTTCATTTAAGAAATAGTGTTATTACATGTATCTGTATCAAACATCCTTTTAGGCTCACCCATCCTATCTAGTCATTTTTTCTTTTTACAATCTTCCTGTCCGTGTCCCGTATTATTTGAAGTTGGCGCAACACCTTTTTTTTTCTTCAATTCTCCCTTGTCATATAATATCTAAGTGTGTATCTATCATCTACTTTGTTTTCCTTCTTATCATCACAAAATCCATCCATCTTTTCTTTAGTCTTCCTCTCCTTCTCCATCCATCGACATTTATGTTTATCACTCTTTTAGCCACATGTGTTACATACCTCCTCTTCATATGCCAATATCAACACCGACGACTGCATTCTTCTATTCTGTAACAGACGCCACTTCAAACTTCCTTTTACATACTCATTTCTTACGTTATCCATTTTAGTTACTCGATTCATCCATCTGAATATTCCCATCGCTGCTGCATGAAATCATTTTTATCCGTTTTCTTCACTGCCCAGCATTCCGATCCAAACAGTACGATCGAGTCATTATTATGTTTTGCAATCCACATATCTTCTCAACTAAGTAATTACCTATTCCCAGAAACAATCGTGTATTTCAGTCAATAAACGTCTACAAAAGATAAAATCGAAACAAAACCCGATACCGCGTACAATCACTTAGTTAATCTGTTGATCCTGATTGACTTTACTAAGTGGCTTGTTAAAAAGGCGTGTAACGTGCGTAGGGACTCCTAAGGCTTCCTAAGTCCCTGGTACATCGATATTAATAATGCCTTATATGATTTCAGATTTACTCGGATTTTTTATTTGTTTTACCAGAGAATAACTGGCTGATTTCTCCCGGGAAAAATTAAGTTTTGATGTAGTAATTTTAAAGCGTGTTTTTAACTGAGAGGCCTAATTTTATCGTTAATCATGATGGTACGAGTATTAAAGTTAGATTCATTTTCGCATGATGATATTCTATAGAAATGTGACTAGGTAGTACCTTGGACCAGGGCGTGCATGTATGACCAGATTTATGAACGTGGACCATGGACAAGCAAAAGGAGTATACGAGTATCGTTGTTGGTGCTGTACTCTAGTTCTGCATACGCTCATGGAGAAATGGTGTGAGTATGGCACGTAATGCTACCAAATTACCAGACATTTATCTTGGCATTAGACTTTTCGTTTGGGTACCTAAGTATTTAGTTTTCAAAATAACATCGTATACATTTCAATTTTAAAATATGTAAATCAATTAAATAATGATGAAAGTAAGTAGGTACAGCGTAAATAATTTAATACGATTACAATTAATTCCATGAGTACCTAGCTAAGTTAGTTACGCGTAATTCTTTGCGAATATTAATTGAGTTATACGTCTCGTCTAATTACTAGCTAGTACTTTGACAATCTTCAATTATTCATATTATTAAATCTGACGCTATTTAGGGTCCCTGAATTTGGTAGGTATAAGAAAACTAGTGAGAGATAGAGCTGTCTGTAGTCTTTGAACTCGATATGATTTTGTAGTTTGTTCAATATGTAACTTCACGCCTGTAAACGTCGAAGGGTTGTGCTGATGTGTATCTGTCACCGTAAAATTGTCAAACACGTTAGATTGCAATCTCTCTAGCGATATTGTAAACTCTCGAAATATTGTCAAACGTAAATACTGCTTACAATAAAACGCATTATTCTGTCGTGAAATGCATGCGATGGTAGTCAACTCACTGCGTGTGGAGGGAAGGAGGGGTTCCCCTTGCCCAATCGTACCACTCTCTTAAAAAGATAATGTACCATTCCTGAGAAATACCGATTAATATAACCTAACCTTAAAACACTTTATATTCCCCTAAAAAGCGTAGTCGGTCGAGTCGATCGCTGTTTCCGAGTGCAGGGTTTAAAGAAACCTAGCTAACCTAACGGGGGTGCCCGAAGTCCTGATTATGGGGGCAGATTATACTTCCGTATGTTCAGTTGTCAATATTTCCAGAGTTTACAATATCGCTAGAGAGATTACAATCTAACGTGTTTGACAATTTTACGGTGACATATCTATTGCATACCCACATTTTACAAGTTATTTTTAGAGTCGACGTAATCTGAGAAGTCCGTTTTGACAGTCGTCAATACCATAGCAAATTGACACCGCTATCGAAAATTGAACTTTATTACTATAACGCTAACAAATGTCAAAACGGGCTTTTTATTTTTAGAATACTTTAAGTGCCACGTAATAGGGGGAGCCTATTGCTACCATCCGGGCACAAGCCCAGCCTCCCAACTTCTAGTGAGAAAAACCAAATAACACTTTGATGGATCTGAGAATCGAACGCAGCACCTCGTTCTCGACAGTAGCGCTTTTGATCACTAGGCCAATGAGGCAGTAATAATATAAAATAAACATGTGACAAAGGAACTGACTGTTGATATTCAATGAAATATTCGGTTTGAAACAATACGAGTTTAACCAGACAAAAACAATAATCGTACTCGACAAACCACAGTTGAAAAATGACCCATTTCATAAACAAACATCACACATTAAAATGTGCCATAAAATGTAATTTTCGTTAGCTTTTTTTTCAATTTTGCATAAACAGGCTTAGCGATTTAATCTGCGAAACCCGGTAGCACAAAAAGCGCTTCTTTTTATTGTGGAAAGGCCACATTTAATTTTTCAGGAGCGAATTAAATTTTAACGGGAGCTGAAAGAATACTAGAAATGTGGTTATACCTCCCTACCTACTTTAGCGTTTCCGTTTCATTTGGATGTCTTTGATGATACATTAATGAAAGCTTTATTTTGCAGAGATTCCTATACAAAGAAACAAATAAAATAAACTGATCTGACTGCGTTTTCTCAGCGTGTCGATTAATATCTAAATAGAATCAGAACGAAATTGGCGACGAGTTTGGCACTTTTAGTTGCGTTCATCAGCTCCTGTAAAGTATACTGCTACAGGACAGGCAGGACAAGATCCCGTCGTTCGTAGAACAACACCATATTTACACTCTAGAGCGTATATTTTCTATTTCCGTAATCAGACTGTTGTCACATACTTGACGTAGTACGGACATAACTTTTAAGTAAGATTCATTACAGCTTAACCATTTTCTGAGTGTACTATTAAGTCACATCTGCGATGGATTACGTTTGAATGTTTTATGTAATTATGAAAAATACTCTCTCTATGGTATTGTGGTAGCAGGCGTACTTTATATACGAGTACCTAAACAACAAATACTGCGTCATTATTATTTATTTATTTATTTAAACTTCATGTACAAGAGTGGTACATAGGCGGACTTAATGCTACAAGGCATTCTCTACCAGTCAACCATTGGGTCAAATATGACAGCATTGTGGTAGAGTACAAAAATCAATGAGAACAATGCAATTTTGTTAACAAATCGAAATAAGTACATAAATAGTATACATACTAATACAGATTATATTACAGATAAGATGAAATAAACTAATACATATTAAAATACATACAAATAGTTCAAAATACGAGAAACCTCATAATAATAATTACGACTAGCTTGTGAGTAATTTAGTCTGTCTTCAAATAGTACCTCCAAACTGTTCGTTTGAAAGCCATTTTGCTTTCAGTTTTTTTTTAATGCCAAGGGGTAGCGCGTTCCATAGCATAACTGCCTAGCCTTTTCCCAACTATGTTGGGGTCTTTCAGTGTAACCGGATGCAGCTGAATATCAGTATTTTACATGTACCGACTGCCTATCTGACCTCCACAACCCAGTTAGTACTGGTTAATATGATACCCCTAGGTAAGTCTGGTTGTCAGACTTTTCGGGCCACTGACTACCTGTAACGACTGTCAAAGACCAAATAACAGCCGGGGCCAACTGCTGAACGTGCATTCCGAGGCACGGAGGAAACTCAGTATGTAATGGGTGGTCCATCCACAGACCAACCTAGGCAAGTACGGCTTAACAAAGATCGACTCAAGCAGCTGTTATTATTTAGCCACGAGCTCTTCAAATAACAAATACTACGTCATCATCACCATCATCAGCCTATAATGTTCCCACTGCTGGGACAGGCCTCCTCTCAATGAGAGGGAATGGGCTATAATCCACCACGCGGGCCAGTGCGGATTGGTAGATGTCACATGTCTTCGAATTTTTGGTTCTAGGACATGCCGGTTTCCTCACGATGTTTTCCTTCACCGTTTTGAGAGCAGCGGTGATGTAATATATTACACAAAGTAATGCGCCTGCCTGGGTTCGAACCCACGACTTACTGTTCGTAAGTCGGGGCCGCCACCACTGGGAAATACTACGTATTGCAACAAAATAACTGAGATTTCTTCCAAAACACTATATAAACACATTTCATTGTCCCACTAAAACACATAAAGAACTACCCTCAATTTTCTAAACTTCACAAAGTTAAAGATCGTGTACTATCAAGCGTATAAAAGTACATAAAGTATATACAAAGTATCCAGAGATCGCGTTAATATTCCCGGAAGGATTTGGTCCGTGAAAAATGCTACGGTCAGATTCCGCGCCCGCCCGCCCTAGCAATACACTGCCCCTGCCCTGTACGTTCACTGTGCTTGCCAACTTTATGGGATATTTGAATGACGTCATTTTTGAATAATATGTATGACAGTAATAAAATTATGCATTTAAAAATAATCATATCGATCTAAATTGCGTTAAAGACACATCATTCAAAAGTTTGCACTTGCACCAATTAATAAATCATAATATTATAAAACAGTGCTTAAACAATATATTTTATTTAGCAGCCACCCGGACAAAATTGACAACAAAGTGAATAATTTAATTAGTTAATCGCAAGAGTTATTTTGGTCTTATTGGTACTTCAATCGGCACAAAATAAAAAAAAAGTTTTTCAACTGTCTTCGTGATAAACTTGTATGCACTGCAACCACTTGGTATATAAGTGATAAGTAGTTTATGATTTCGTTCAGCTTGTTCAGTCTATTGTATGATAATTATACTCTATTATTGTACGTACCTTTTATATTTTTATACGAAATCTACCATCTCTCTATTATATCTCATGGCCACCTTACTCGGAACTCAGCGAAATTACGCAACCCCGGGAATAATGACGTTACGTATGCACTTATATTGCCGACAGTCAAATATTAATAGTCGAGCCCGGGATATTATGGACCCTCCAATCTGTATATTTCTGTTAAACAGGTGTTACAGAATAAACCTCCCAACTGTATAGTGAAACACTGAAATTGCTTGACGGATTTAATGAAAAGTTTTAATATGAAATATGGCATTAACGGAACCATGAATGAACTGCCACTTGATGCTTTGAAAGTGTATAAATATAAATGTTTCTGAAAGCGTTTGACCTGCGCTTTTGTATTTATAAAAAGCTTTTTAATTCGTAGTCTGTAGGGTGTGTCACTCTAGATTGAAAGGGATATAATTTTTCAAGTAATTATGAAACGTTAGATACCCTATAGATAATAATGCCTTGTGGCATTAAGTCCGCCTATGTACCACTCTTGTACATGAAGTTTAAATAAATAAATAAATAACGTCACGACGGCATTCTCGCAAAAACAAGCAGAGGTGCTTGCTACAAATTCGATTCGGAATTAATCGAATATTTCGCAAAATGTTGGTGCCCCGATAGGGGCGAGGGGCACAAATATATCCACACATTCATTCGGAGTCGTCCTTTAGAGTGAGGCCACACGATGCGTTAACGGTGTTGCGCGGTTTTTTTACATAGAGATCACTATACCATGTGACACGATGCGTCGGGCTACTGTGCGGCGTCGCACCGCAAGCGCGTCGCACTTGTGACGTGCTAGACGAGGCGGGGAGGGGTGATACGCTGCGGCGCGGAGTAACAACGTGCCGCCACCGCAGTATTGTTAATGTATCGAACGTGTTTATTCATGTTGTGTGCCACAATTTATTAAAATTAATGTTTATCTTTCTTATGATGAGTACCAACAGTGTTGAACCACGATGTGTGATGGAAAAATGTGACTGACAATCACGTGTGCTGAGAAGAGAGGGGTAGCCTAAAATCGCATGTGATTAGAGATTCGAATTGCCTGAAACACAGGATTACCTAGTTCAGGCTCAAAATATGTGTGAACTAGACATAGATTTCAGAAAAACTGTAAACGTTTACCTTATATTTTTTTATTTTTTTAATAAAAAAATTATATTATTATTATTATATATTATTACTCCTAATCATAATACGGCTCCTCATAGACTAGCCTGGGTATTAGAACCAGAAACGTAAGCCAGGCACTTGTACCCATTAAACTCATGTCGAAATATAAGTGTATTATGCCATCTCGTTTAGGTTGTAGTTAGTACTGATAGTTTAGTGCACACGTAACATTGTACCGTCGTAGGGGCAGTTCACACATAATAGATGTTCGCTATATGACGAGCGGACGAGTCGCCGCGACTATTCATCACGCAGACGGAAATGTGCGCCAGCGCCCGCTAGGGATGGGACACAGCCAGTTTACTTGAATACTCGATAAGTTTGATTTAGACACTTATTGTATGGGTGAATGTGCGTAGCTAGTTTTATGTAAAATTATTTTTTCTAAGAACTCTATTGAAAATATTCTCAAAGGTTTTTTCCTAGGACACATCCTACAGCGCATAATGATAATAATAATCAAAAACATTTAGAGAGAGTGAGAGCGGAGAGTGTTTTAAATCCAGTGCACTGTACGGTGTACAATGGACTTCTTTCAAGGTATCCAGAATTTGTATTCGAGAATGTTAACAGCTTTTTGTTTAAATGTTCTCGGAAATGGACGATAAATGGCTTTCGACACTTTGTTGTCGGTGCATTATATTATTATCGACTCCTAAAATTCGTTCAATAAGATTTTTAAGTAGGTAATTGAAATATTGTTTTTATTTTTTGAGGTAATGCATTTACACCCTGAAAATTGACGTGTTAAAGTGTCTTAGAAGATCTTAAACACATGTCATTTTATTTTATTACACATAGTACGTATAAAGACATAGGAAAACAATATTATAAGTACCATAATCATAATTGAAAGTTGCAGCATTATTATAGAACTAATTAAACATTATTAATCGAATTGATTGATTAGATAGGAGTCGGGGGTTACTTTGTATAAAACAAAGTAGATTAATATTATCATTATACTTAATCTATTGTATTGTACAACGGGCTGGTGTCCGCAACTCCACGTCAAAGCCCGTATTTTGCGTATGGTTACATACATTATACTTAATCTGTTACGGATTGTGATTTAAAAAACAATTAAAATGGACCATAAATAAAAACTCCACCATAAACATCATTCTTCATACCTTATCCCAATTTATATAGCGGCGGCCAGCATGTCTTATTCTTCGATACTCCTCTATTTTTGTCATCTCATGAGACACTTCCTTTCTTGCCATATCATTCTTAGACATATATAGTCACACTCACATACAACGTGTAATGTTAAATGCGCAACACCTGAAAATAGTTTGATCAGAATCACGAGCAGAATCAGTTAAACCACTTTTTAAAATAGGTCACATTTAAAAAAAAACATTAATATGTTGCCCCGTATAGGTCAAGCCATCACGTGCGCAAAACCGCCAATATAGGTAAACAAACAAACACAAATAGTTGTCGTCCAATTTTAATTTTCTCATACGCGGGATAATAACAGTTCTTCCCAGTAAATCAAATTGCCAGTAAAATTAAAACAGCACATAAAACCTTTAATTTTTTTAATGCTTTTTTTTTTTCTCTCAGGATTAGGTCAATTGAATTAAAAGTCATTTGGGGTGTCTGAGGTTTTGCGCATTTAACTTGTATAAGTATATATCCACATTCATACTCAAAACTTTCCTCATGACATTTTCCTCATTCCTCCGCATCACATGCCCATACCACGACAACTGATTCCCACACAACTTTTTAGTCACCGGCGTCAGTTTCAGAGTTCCACGTATACAGGGTGTAAACAACCTCATCACGAAGCCGTCAACCAAGCATTCTTTACATCAAACTAAGTAATTTTACGAAAAAATTGTTGCTGGGAACAACTTGTTTTTTTGGGGTGAAAAATCATGTTTTGTGGTAGAACTCAATGTAACGCAATGTTAAAATCTTACAACAAAAACTTGTTTTTTAATAAATAATGTCAAAAAAAAACGTTGTAACTTTGACCCCCAACATCTCCGTAACTAGCCTCCTAGTTACGGAGATGTTGGGGGTCAAAGTTCCCAGGTATGGAAAAAAAAAAAAAAAAATGGAAAATGAAAGAAAGAAGAAAGAAAAAATGTTTATTTGACGTCAGTACATTAAGCACACACACAATATTATTTAAAAAAAGTTACAAAAAGGACAAAAATACATAGAATGTGCTGTGTGCCTCACGGCTGCGCCAAAAAGGTCCATTTCAGCATTCATGCCAGACAGTTGATGCTGTCTGACGCTGGTCTTCCAATGAACCTTGAGGGGTTAGTGACACAGAAAACAGTTTCAAACATAATATATAAATAAATGGTAATACAATAAATAGATAAAGGGTAAATTAATGAAATGAGTTCGTACTTATGAAGAAAATGTAGGTGATAGGTATTTCATTGTGTTAGAAAGTAATACTGGTAACAATAAATAAATACACAGATAAGCCGAGATAGAAGAAAAAAGAAAAGAAAATATACGGTATATACACGATATTCGACGCTCAGTGTGTGCCAGGTTCAGTAAGAGAGAGATGATTATGGTTGCAATAGTTCGCGTGTATGCATAAGAAGGTACGTATAGGCACAGTCGTAAGCAAGTGCCGCAAATTACCTACTAAGCGTTTATATGATTGAAACATTCATTGTAACCATATCCAGTTTCTGCTGTGCTGCTATCAAATACTGCCGCAGTCGTGTTCTGAACGTGTGAATAGTGCCCAGTACCCGTAATGGTGGAGGAATATTATTCCACACTTTAGATGCGGCATATCGGAAAGTACCTCTGAAAGCTGCTGTCCTATGAGATTGTGTTGATAATTGTTGGGCACAAAGCCTAGGCGCGCACTCTCGTTTACTAGCCATCCAACTTAATTTGTCGTATAAATACTTCGGCTTCGTAGTCCTAATAACCCCAAAAAGAAGACACGCAAGGTGTAATTTTCGCCTCGACTTCATTTTAAGTATACAATGTTTGTTCAGATAAGGGGTGACATGACTTCTAGGGGGAACCGAGTAACAGAATCGAGCACACGCGTTTTGGACTCTTTGTATAAGTCTATCCGTACGAGCCAGCAAACGTGGGCCGTAAACCGTATCAGCGTAATTTAGTTTGGATAGTACAAGGGTTTCGACCAGCTGTTCGCGAAGCTTTTCCGACAGGTAAGGCCTCATTTTGTACAGCAGTTTCAGGCGGTAAAAACAGTTTTTCACGGAGTTAGCGACGTGTTTCTCAAACCTAAGGCTATTGTCCATACACAAACCTAGGTTCCGCGCCTCACTAACTCGGTCAATAGGTTCACCCATTAGAGTCAACTTAAGGCTTAAAGGTACCTTCTTTAACTGCTGCTTCGTACCAAACAACATGTACTTAGTTTTCAATGGGTTTAAAGCTAGACAGTTCTCATCTGACCAAGTAGTAATTCTCTCCAGGTTGTCATTTAGATCTTTAATAGCCGAATCAATGTCGTCAGGCTTAAAGGACAGATATAATTGCACATCGTCAGCATAAATGTGATATTTGCATTTCTGCAGACATTTTATTATGTCTGCACAATATAAAATAAAAATAATCGGACCCAAGATAGATCCCTGAGGAACTCCTCTTTCTATTGAAGTAAGGGCCGAAGTCAGAGTAGTCCCGTCCGGCAACCGTAATTCCACGAGTTGTTTTCTGTCACTGAGGTAACTATGGAACCACTGGATAGCATTTTTGTCGAAACCGTAGTATTTTAACTTCGATAACAATAGTGGGACATTTATGCAATCAAATGCACGGGAAAAGTCAAGTAGCACCATAAGTGTACACATGCCCTTATCTTGGGCGGACAAAATGTTATCAGTGACGTCCAGCAACGCCGTAGAAGTACTGCGCTGTTTCCTGAAACCAGATTGCAGGTCGGGTAATATCTCGTTCTCTTCCAAAAACTTGGTCAATTGACGGCATACTACCTTCTCCATTACCTTTGAAAGACAGGGCAGAACACTGACAGGCCGTAAGTCTTTAACCTCTATAGGGTTTGGATTCTTGGGTAGAGGTCTGACTGTTGCAATTTTCCATTGGTAGGGAAACTTAGCTGTCCATATGGAGCAATTGATCATATCAGTGATAGTTGCTAAGGAGTATGGCATAGTTAGGGTAAGCATGCTCAGGGTTATGTTGTCGTTACCTTCTGCATTAGACTTCAGGTCAGATATAATACGGGAGACATCATTTTGGTCTACCGGACCAAGTGTGAAAGTAGCTTCACTGTAACTATTGGTCTCATAAAATGATATAAGCGAAGTACTAGCTACTGGGTTTCCAGGGACAGTCAAAAAAGTATTATTGATAAGGTCTGGGTTATTAAAATGTGAGGGAAGGTCTAATCTTTGCTTAAAAGGTGCAAAAGTGGATTTAATGTTCTTCCATAGTAATTTTGGATTATTAATTTTATTATTTATATTGTGTCTGAAGTATGCAGTTTTTTCATGGTACAGGGAACTTTCAACTAAAGATTTTAACTGTTTGTAGTATTTTTTTTTTATCTCTGATTTCGTACACCTATACTTGCCTAGTGCATTGTCTCGTAACTGCATCATAACTTTGATAGTGTCCGTAATCCAAGGATACGATATTTCCTTAATAGTGCAGGTTCTTAGTGGTGCGTGGACATCAAACAAAGATATTATGCAGTGATTAAAAGTACCAACCATGTCATTAATATCGCCTTGTTCAGAAACACGCTCAATGTTTGATTGTGTCAAATCCATATGGAAACTATCCAAACATATATCTTTAATTGGCCTAAATCTAATTACGTAAGGTATAAACTTGTCTCGTTTTATATTAAATTCGCTGACTAAAATGGAGTGGCCAGTAATCGAACCAAAGGGTTCCACTGTCGTATAGTTGGGCTTTAGGTCTGTGCACAGTAGGTCAATCAGAGTTTCACTCGTATCCGTGAAATGAGTCGGCATCGTAACTAGCTGAGTGAGACTCGTATAATTTAAAAATTCTTGCAACTTTTTAGTTTTACTTTCGCTAACGTTGAGCATATTTATATTAAAATCGCCCAGCAAAATGTAATGATCGCAATTTCCGAGTGTGACTAAAGTACTAGTGACGGCATCCAAAAAGAGGTCGACGTCAAACCAAGGTGGCCGGTACGCTGTACCAATGGCAATTTTTTTCCCACTTAGCGAGATCGTCAGCCACATCTGTTCGACGGAATCGAACCTGGGATCAACCGTGCCGGAACAGATACGCGCGCTTAGGCCCCGGCGCAAGTAAAAACCAACACCCCCACCACGCCCCGATCGAACAGCTGTAGGCCGCGGAGTGTGACGTAGCCGGTAGCCAGGGACAATAGGCGCGCGCCCCTCCTCGCCCGCCCGAAGCCAAGTCTCGTTTATTGCCATAATATCAAAACCATGCCTGTCCATTGCACAAATCAAATCGTCATGGCCTGTTCCCAGAGACCCTGCATTAAGGAAACCAACTTTAAAATGTCTTCCAGTTTTAGGCATCATGACAATGTTGAAAAAGGGTTAATAATTATATAATTTGATTTGATAAGACCAGTGCTCAGTGTTGAATATAATATTAACATTATTGGCTTGAAAGGGAAAGTTGTACAGGTATTAGAATATATTATTATTGAATAGTAGATACTTGTAAATATATATAGGAATCTGAATATGTTTAAAAATCGTGCGTTTGATGTTCGTATGTTGGTGTAAATAATAAATAATACAGTACGTGTATGTTGGAACCGGTTTCTGAGCCCACTGAGTTGCGCCGCCGCCGTGTGGCACACAGCTGCGACGATTAACAAAGACAATAATAAATCATAATTATCGTTATGCCATGACAATTTAGCGACGTACAGTATTGATGCCATGGATATCCTATAAACTAAAAACACGCAGCAAAAATACATTGGAAAAAAAACAAAAAATAAAAAGTTAATAAGAGTAATTATAAAAAAAACATTTACCAAAAAAAACGTAAAAATCGTTACAACTAGGAACGCATATGGCCTTCGCCGTCGCTAACCAACAGTGGTGCGGGTTCAAACACGCGCTGTATATCAGCCTCGCAGCTGATTTGGAAAGTGGCGTCTCCGGGTTTGTTACGGGCAAGAATACGACCTCGTTTGCACCACACAAATTGCCACCCGAGACGTCCCCCAGCCTCTCGTGCCTTGCGAAATAACTCACGATTAAGTTTGGTAAGACGTTCGTTGACGTAAAATCGCGCTGGCGGACCGGGCATACCAAGATCAGCAGAAGTCATGCCCCGACGTACTCGTGCAGCCTCCAACAATTCATTGCGAAGGTCGCGGCGCGCAAGGCGCACGACGAGAAAACGCGGACGAGATTCCACTGGCCCTGGCTGCGCTACGTTTATGCGTCTCCCTCCTAATCGCTCGGCGCTCACAATATCGCGAGTCTCGATAGTTACGCCCATCTTTGTCGCCACCAACATAGCTGTATGTATAGGGTTTTCACCACTCGGTTCAGGCAAGTTGGATATTTGTATGTCTGTGGCTAACAGCTCCTGATCGCGAACATTCAAGTCGCTCCGCAATTGGGCAACTAAATGATGCACGTCTGGCGACACCTGCGTGGGAACGGCTTTTTGGTGTTCTATATTGGCCACTCTTTCCTCCAAATTGGTCATACGGTCAATTGTGGACTTAAGTGAAGATCTCAATTCAGCCAGGTCATTTCGCAATAACTGGAACTCACTCCGTACAGTGTTAATAAGGTCTTCCTTAAACTTCCTCAACTCGGAGGTGAAGTCCTTCGAGAGTTCAGACGTCGCATCCGAAGCAGTGTTGTTAATTGGACTGGTATCCATTAGGTTTGCAGCGGTCTCGTCCAAAGGTTCTTTGGCATGCCCTCGCACTGGGGTTTCAGACCGGTTGTCCCGCACTAGATTTTTCTTGCACTCCGGGCAGTGCCAGGGAGCTGCAATGGGACCGATTTGGTTCAGTCCAGCGCACTGACGGTGATACCATAACACGCATTTGTTGCATTTTGCGGCATCTGACGACGCGAGAAATTTACCGCAGGCTGCGCACTTGACCATCGTTATATATTCAATCTCGTTTGTGCAAAGTTTGATCGATCTACACGAAGTTTGCCTTGGAATCAACAGATGGCGCTGATTTAAATATATGCGTTTACGGCAATTCCTATGGTGTTATGGCTAGTTGTGACACCACAAGACGCAACACTGCAACTATGACAAGATACGCAAACACTGAAGCTATGTCACTAAGTATTTTCAGACACTGAGCAAAACGACTGTTATGATTTGTATGTATCGGGTAGAAGTACAGCAGCACCAGAATGGTATGGAGTTTTTAGTGTTTTATTTATTGCACACAGCACTGATTCGCTAGATAATAACGTCACTTGTAAGTTGCACTCTGTTAATGACTTTCACAATAAAGTTTTTGTAAATGAAGTGTTTGTTTTTTTTTTAAGAATTCGAGAAATATTTGATACTGTCACTCGATAAAAGATCCGATACCCTCCCTCAAGAAAATGGTCGCAGTGGCGGGGAGAATAAATGCTTTTCGGCTTCGTTAAGAGGTTTTATACTCATTTCTTACTTTATCCATTCGAGTAACACCACACATCCCCTTATACATTCCCATATATATAACTACACCAAATAGTAAATTTTATTAACAAACCCTTTTTGTTTGACTTGTTTATTTTTTTCCAAGGTGTTTTTATTCCAAATACGATTGTGTAAAACTTTGTAGAGATAACGACGCTATCGTATCGTATCTACATAGTTTTGCCAATAACACATGTTCAAGTAAATAGAAACACATCACAGCTGAGTGTATTCCATATAATTTCGTAACTAGCTACTAGCTGGGCTTTGCAATGCAATGCACCTTTTCAATGTATGTTTCCTACTTACTACCTCCTTATATTATTTACTTCTCCACTCAACCTACCCTACCCTATCTACCTACCCATTAAGACAAGCAAAAAAGTCTAATAAAGACGCCAGTAAAAAAGTAAAACATTTATTTTAATCATCGACAACATTAGGCGCTTGCCCCTCACTATCGCAGTAGTGCGTCGTCACGGTTACTCCGAGGCGCCGGATATTTGGTATAAAAATCGTATTAACGTTTGAAACGCAATCTTTTACCGCGAATAGCTGTGTGTCTGTCAATTTACTCCATTTTACTCGTCCGACGGTGGTCCCCTATTTTCCACACGCTATGAATATTTTAATACTTATCTATCGCCTGATCGGCGTTAGCTTCGGACTTTGGTACCTCCTTTGTAGAGCTAGCGTCCTGGTACTTTTGAACGAAGTTTAGTGCCTATTTGTTAGAAAATGTTGTAAATTCTCTTTAGTGCGGTGTTTACCAGTCATTTTCCTGGATGGAGAAAATTGCGTCTTGATCAATAGTTGGTCATGTTGGTTCATTCAGGTTTTCTTCCGTGTTCCGAGTTATTTATTTGTGTAAATTGCTTTCGAATTCACCTTCACATCTAACCCCACTTCTGTTTACCTTACTAGTTATTATAGCGTGACATTAAACATGCATTACCAATATTCGTATTTACGTAATCCACTGGAGTCTGGATCCACAATAGTTGGCCGGATTAGAATCGAACACTAGCGTAACTTTGCCCATTGAGTTGCTATCGCCTCCAACAGAGTAGTTCCGATAATTTATGTTCATACCGAGATATGAGCTCAAGAAATATGTAAGATTATGTTTGAGTAACAAAGGATTTGAGTCTCGAAATTGAGTTAACTACGACGATATTATGAGGTTGGTTCTTTATGGCGGCATTTGTCTAGTAGCACTTTTATTTACCGAGGCTTTTTAGGCGGACGGTCGTTTTCATCAAAAAGTGGGGAATTAATTCCATCTTATTTCTTCTTCACCTCTTGCTGTAGTATATTTGAGTACCAAACTGTCTTTAAAACATAGTTATTACGTATTACTTAGATCCCATACTACACACATACTGATCACATACAAGACAGTCAAAAAAAGTTGATGTATGTTGAACATTGGCCAAGCCGTTTAAAGGTAAAAGCCGCAAAAAATATTCCATAGCAGAACATTTGCAAGTCGTAAGAATAACTCGCGTAGTATTCTAAACAATGGGTCTGCGAGGGTCGCCATATATTCGGGACTCATACAAATTCAGGGCATTAGTTAGCCCTCGCCCCTTTCGCACAAACGTTGGAATAGTCAGCCAGCCTTGGCATAAAACTAGACCGACATATACTATCTGCGTATGTGTGAAGTGAAAGGGTGAGATTTTTAAAGTATTATTTTAATAAAAGGGTGAACCTTTTTGTTTGGCCTAGAGAAAATATGATGGCATGTCGTTTAAATATGCGTGGTAACAAAGTAGCTGAATAGGGTCGTCTCTATGCAAACGACGTTTTTAATTCGAATTAAATGAAAAACAATTCGTAGTAGAATGTAGGTCAAAATCTAGATTAAGTAAATAACCCATATTTATGTCAGTACTCACTGTAACTTGCGACATAGTGTTTTAAACGTAATATATACTGTACGCACAGGGGCTAGGAAGAAGCCACAATATGACAGTTTTGTTTCAGTTCTATCTAGTAGAGAACGAGCCTATAGCCATCAAACGGACTTAGTAGAAATCCTAATTTAATAATAAAATCAAAGTTTGACCAACTTAATCAAGAATCAAAAGCAAAACTATGAAATACCTAATAGTTCACCATCATTTCGCCAGTTATTTTTAATGTATGTAAGTCCCGTGTAATAGCGGGTTCCCAACTAGCACACAAGCTGCTTCAATCACTTCTGTACAACCTGAATGTTCTACAATAGCCGTTCCAGGGGTTTACTATACTACTTAAGTGGTACAGTAGCGTATTCAATCGCTCTTTAACAGGCAGGTGGTACAATAGCCGTACAACAGCGCTATAATAGTTAAAAGTGTTTAAATGGAGTTACAAGCTTCCTTTAAAGCGCTTTAAGTGGTATATTGCATATTTGTAACTCTATATCTAGAGCAGAGAAACATGTTGTACAACGGAGTTTCAATAATCCGTTGTACCACCTTAGACTCTTAAAAATATGTATTAATTACCGATATAGATCTAGAAGAGTACAATAGAGCGTCAATACCACCATCATAGAACTGAAAGGTCTACAATGGTCGATACTAGCGGCTTAACCGGTAGAATGGTTCTAGTAAACTCTGAGGCTGTTGTAACCGAGACGCCATTAGAGTTTTTAATACAAACAATTGTCATGATTTTTTATAATTTATTTACATCATAAATATGTATGAAAACCGAATTCACGTCACTCTTTCTCACCCAGGATTCTAAAGAAACTACCTAGAAAACTAAACTGTCTTAAATAAACTAAATTCAAAATTCAAATCCTCTAATCAAATGTACTTTTTATCCAAAAAACTGCATAAACAGCAGGCGCGTGAAAATGTTAGATAAAACATATGTATATATTCACAATTCGACGAAGACTTGTGCTATCTACCAATCCGCACTGGGCCCGCGTGTTAGATTATAGCCCATTCCCTCTCATTGAGAGGAGGCCGTGTCCCAGCAGTGGGAACATTATAGACTGATGATGATGATGATATTCACAATACAGTGGCACTCGCACTGGTATTTTGCATACACAAAAGGAGAAATCAACACTGCTGTTGTTTATTTTCCAATTCATCCATCAAACCCACCTTTGTAGATCCAAGGGTGCTATGCAAGCGTTAGAGTGCGCCGTACTAACACCTAAAATTACGAATCGAGTTCTACAGTCGCGCTACAAGAATTTATTTTAGATCCTGAGGCGCACTGTACCGCTCGCATAGCACCTTTGTAGATCCAAGGGTGCTACAAAGGGTGCGAGCGGTAGAGCGCGCCGTACTAACACCTCTGTACAACCATTGTAGAGACATTGTAGATCCTTAGGCGGTACTGCGTGGGCCTCTTTCGGGGGTACAGCGGCGCTATAGCCGCTTGTACATCTACTGTAGAACTTATCTATAGAGGCTATGCCGTTATTAGAACCTCTAACCGGCGGCTACTGAGAAATTCCTTATAGAAAACCCAATAACACTTTGCCCGACCTGAGAATAAAAGCCAGGACCACATGGTCAACAGTCGCGCTTACGTTCACTAGACCAACGAGGCTGACATTGCGAAGCAGTTATAATATTTAATAATATGAAAAGATTGCTCCCATACTATACGTACTGGAAGTTAGGAGTGAAAATGAAATAGAAGTGAGCCAACTACATTTGTGCTGAGTGTACATTCTTGCCAACTCATCTACTTGATTGGAATCCTGCTCAACCCGCGTAAAAAGGAAAACGTGTGAACACAAGAAAAATTGCTCGGCCAATGCTTATAAGCATAAACATTTTGCTCCAGAAAATAACTAGTAATATTATTACAAACAGTTCTCTTTTTATTTTCCACACCTGCAAGGAGAACTTACTTCTGCTTTTAAACAACAAAACAAAACAGCTTCTAATGCATTTTGTTTAAAAAATGTTGAAAAAAACTTGAAAAAAAACTACAATGTGTAGGTATAAGCATCGCTGAAACTAGGAAAAAGGGTTCTGTATTACATGGATGTAAAGTTGAGAAGTGATGTTGTATTAAGATGTTTTATGATGAAAAAAACCGGCCAAGAGCGTGTCGGGCCACGCTCACTGTAGGGTTCCGTAGCTTCCCAGACCATTAAAAATACCAACATTTTTCGTCAGCAAAAATAACTTTGTTTTTCATAGTATTTGTATGAAAAACAAAGTTATCATTTGCGTTTTTTTGAAAAAGTGCTGTATAACTCAAAAACTATTCAACTCATCAAGTTGAAAATAATTTTCCTAGAAAGTTCATATAAAGGTCTACTTCTGTGATTTTTTTCATATTTTTTAAACTTATGGTTCAAAAGTTAGAGGGGGGGGACACATTGTTTTTGACTTTCGGAGCGATTATTTCCTAAAATATTAATATTATCAAAAAATGATTTTAGAAAACCCCTATTCATTTTTAAATACCTATCCAACAATATATCACACGTCAGGGTCAAAATTAAAAAAAAAATCGCTCCCCACTTTACGTCTGGGGGAGGTACCCTAATAAAAATGTTTTTTTAAATTTTTATTTTTGCACTTTGTCGGCATGATTGATATACATATTGGTACCAAATTTCAGCTTTCTGGTGCTAACGGTCACTGAGATTATCCGCGGACAGACAGACAGACAGACAGACAGACAGACATGGCGAAACTATAAGGGTTCCGTTTTTTGCCATTTGGCTACGGAACCCTTTTGCCATTTGGCTACGGAACCCTAAAAACGACTGGATTTTACGTGGCGGGAAGGCCTATAACTGACAGTTGAAAAAGTTTCGGATTTCTACAATGTCTGCCATACCAACTGCAGTACTTTCACAGTTTTTATGTCTTGTGACTGGGACTGTAGCTACTTTAAATGTTCATTTTTGTTTCGACAATTCAAAAGTGCCTTTAACTGGCCTACTTGAAATAAATGCTTTGATTTTGATTTTGACCATAAACTTTTTGTGGTACCTTGTAAATCTTTTTTCTTTTAAATCTTTATTATCGCATTATGGGTCGGCATCCAGTCTAAACGGATGCACCTGAATACCAGTATTTTACATCGAGCGACTGCCTATCTGACCTCCACAACCCAGTCAGTACTGGGCAAAACGACATCACTTTGTAAGACTTTTTGGGCCACTGACTACCAGTTACGACTGTCAAAGATCGACAAATGACCGCTGAGACCAGCTGACGAAACTCGAACTCGGCTTAAGTGGCTGTTATTATTTTGCCACGAACTCCTAGTTTGGAGAAGAAGTAACTGAAAATAGCTCCGTAAAGAATTCTCGAATTACTCGTGCCAAATGAGGAAACAATACCCCCACGGCCCTACCGACCAGAAACCACTTCAATAATAGGTATGTGACGTAACTAGTAGGTATTTTTAGATGAAGATAATTCAGGAATAAACCCAGTACCCATTCTTCTTTTGTAGTCTGACTCCTTGTCAAAATATTTTTGGTGTGGAGATAGAAGGTACATAAATAGTTTAATAAACGAATAATTAAAGTACGAATATAGATCAGGAAAATTTCATAAACCAAAGCTTGAAAGGTCAGTTCATTAACTGTTTTATAAATAATAAATTAAATTCCAGAATCTATTATTACCCTCAATAAAAATAGCACAGTTCTTGTCAGTAAACAAAACGGTTGAATATTATAAAGGTTTTCAATCTTAATAATGTTAAAGGTGCACAAGATATAGCTGTGTCGTGTTTGTGACTATTAGACGAGACTAGTCCTAGGTTGAACTCCCAGTTCAGGCATAGTAATAACACTATGCCTGAACTGAGAGTTCAAGGTTTATTCAGGACTTGCTCAGTAGAAGACGAGAGGTTGGATTTGTGCCCGATTGATGAATGAACAAAGTTTTGCCCCCAATAAATTTAATTTAATATACTGTAGTGGCGTATAGAACTCATGAAAAGGAGCAAGTTTTATATTATAACAACCATGTTACTCCATACATCATTTGTCGCGTAACTCAAAAATGTCCCATTCTACTATTTCTTTTTCCATTCTCCCCTGTCAGACGTCACGGCATCATTTACTACTTTCTCTTTCATGTTATTCTTCTCACGATCCATCCATCTTTTCTTTGGCCTTCCTGACCCACTCTTGAATGAACCCCCTTCTTACTTATCGAATCGGACACTTTTCGAAAATTAATAAATTAAAACTGTTCCTCTTGTGAGCCCGAAAATGACTCACTGAACTGTAGAATTTAGTTCAGAATACCCGCCAGTACCCATACTTCGCCTGCAGAGTTAAAAGTTTATGTAAAAGAAGACTTTCCCCCTGTAATATGACATTTTGTGGGTAAACCATAGCAACACCTCTGTCCAACCTTTCACAGATTACAGGCTTGAAGCTATATTGTGATCTAGTACATCCAGTAACACCTAGATCCTAAACTCTATTCATTTCCCCTTGGAGCGGTAAGTCAATGAGTGAAGTAAAAAACTCGGTCCGTCGCCAGTACGTCGCCAGTACGTCGCCAGTACGCCGCCGATCAATCTTCGGCGCAGAATTAATGCTGATCCCTAACTTAGAAATAAAATCACCTAGACTGCTCGAGGACCGTGTAATGTATGTTGGCAATTTATTTGTGGTTTTTTTTTTCTTTTTATATCGGTTTTGTTTGGATTTAAAAACTTATTGAATTGTACTAGAGTTTTGAAATAATAATATTTACATTATTAGAATACTGGTCACGACAAATGAAATACATGTACATTAATATCGACTTTAAGTTAAATGGTGTTTCAAATGGTGTTAAATGGTGTTTCCGTTTGCCATTTTTTATTCAAAACCACAACTAACTGTATCCAATCTTTATACGTATCATCCCAAAAGGATACTTTACGTAATATGTTTACACGTTGAACATTTTAAAATTCCGTGCACATCCGAACAAACAGAGTCAAGACCCCACCATAAGACCATCATTCCACTCTCAACGCGTTGTAAATCACGTAAATGCAAAAGCAAACGTTTACTGCGGCCTACACTAACATTTATTTAGGTAGAACGGCCAGGTATAATAAAAATGATCCGAATTATTACAAAGGTCATGTAGGGCCGGCTCGTAACGCCCGTCTCCCATTATCGTCCCACTCCGCCAAATTACATCGTATTTGCTATTCACAATGCCTTTCTGCTGGTGACCTATTTCGCCAGCGCGATGGTATTTTTGGAGTCGAATAGGTGGCGGAAACTGAACGGCTGTTGTTTGCGGCCACGAATATCGCATGATCGTTTGCGAGTTGTGACGGCAAGCGTTTGTTTCTGGTTTTTTGTTAAACCCTGATTGGGAGATCGAGCTTTGTCTTTGTAAGGAAACGTGTCGTTAACTTTTAGGAGTTTTGTGACTATGCAGATTGTGGAGTCTTTGGTTTATTAGAAATTGTTTCGGGTTTAGTTCTCGACTGCAGCGACTTACTCAAAAATGCTTTGCTGGTTTGGATTATTTTGTAAGTTTGAGGAGTGATTCTATCATGAGATCAAGGAATCAAAGCGGCATGAGCAATATAAAATTACCTTTTTTTACAACACCCACCCCTCCGTTTATCCAGCAAAACAAAATCCCAACATCCTTAAGAAGCGCAAAGTAATAAACCATAAAGAAACTTCACACCGCCACATTTACAGAAGAAAAACTCAAGAAACATACGAAAAAACATACTCTCGAGTAGATCCCTTAAACTCGGCGCTGAATCCCAAAGAGAAAAGTTACAAAAATGGTTCGCATCAGACGCGTTTAAACGCATAATTGTGTGAAAGTGACTTTTGTGCTGAGTTGAGCTGTTGAGGACACAAGTTTGACGCAGAATGTTGTTTTAATCAACACCAGTCGAACTTAGGGATCCGTCGGTTCATAAGATTCTCAAGTTAGTGTCGCCTGGGACCAGTATTGGAGGAGGTTTTTTTTATTTTGTTGGATAATCTGGTTTTGAAAGGTTTGGGTGTATGTTTCTGAATATTTATTTTGTACACAGAACGGTAGAACTTTACATACGCAAGAAAATATGTGAAATTAGATAAATATAACACACTATTGGCAAAATATGTGTACTGTATGTACATCATCATCATCATCGGCCTATTAATGTTCCCACTGCTGGGACAGGCCTCCTCTCTATGAGAGAGAATGGGCTATATAATCCACCACGCGGGCCCAGTGCGGATTGGTAGATGTCACATGTCTGCGAGTTTTTGGTTCTAGGACATGCCGGTTTCCTCACGATGTTTTCCTTCACCGTTTTGAGAGCAACGGTGATGTAATAAATTACACAAAGTAATGCGCCTGCCTGGGTTTGAACCCACGACTTACTGAACGTAAGTCGGGGCCGCCACCACTGGGCCACCGCTGCTCACTGTATGTACATCTCTGCCTAACCTCAGTTAATGTTAAGTAGCATGAAAAACAATCATGCGCGACTGCTGATAGAAGTAAAAACTAAGGTCCATGTTCACCGAAAAAATAACAGTCTGATTATCTAAAAACAGCTGTCACTGTGACATGTTCCCATACAAAAATGTGTTTTAAACAGCTGTTTTTAGGTAATTAGACCGTCATCTCTTTCTCGTCATCTGCTACGGGTTGTGCCCCACGCACGCCTAACTAGTGCTACGTCATAGCGGATCGGCTACAAGTGCTACGAAGCCTTAGGTGACGGTCACACGAGTTCCATGATTTTTGTTCACTCAAAAAGTGCTCAACGCGCCTAAAGAACAAGAACAATAGTAGCTATTTTGTGTTAATACGAAAACACATCACGCCCATCACTTGAACAGTTCCCTGCAAACAACAAGAACAAAACGCTATAACAAGCTTGGAAAAACCATGAAACTTAAGAAGCAAGCCCCCTAATCCCTTTCATTGACCATCAAAACTTCGGAGCACCAATCACTTTGGGCAAAGGTTTAACTTTGAAAAAGACTCGTGTTTAAATTTTATTTAGGTTTTGTTAGACGTGCAGTGCCGTTGTTGATTTTAGTTCTTGGTGACAACTACATATCTTTTAGTTTATTTATTTTTATTTCTTAACAACCATAGTATATGATGACAACTAGATCCAAGGGTTAGTTACACAAAACTTAGAAACTATTAAGAATAAGAATAAGAATAAGAATAAGAATAATTTATTTAAAAGAAGAAGGTTTACAAAAGTATACATTTAAGTGCAGTAGAGTTATTTTTAACAATTGTACAATTAGTGCTTATGATTAAACTACAATTACAATATATAAAACAGTTGCTGCCGTTGCTGGTAACGAAATTGTCAAAACAAATGTTAGGTAGCGACCTACCTGATCTAGGTTTATTTAAACCTGTGTTTCAGGCCATCACTTTACATTGCATAATTTAATTAGGACAGTAAAAGTTTTCAGAATAAAATAAATCTAATAACAATTACAACAAAAATCAAACTGGTACAAAAACAATAAACATTACAACTAATTTTAGGTAGGAGATGTGTACAAAGTAGATACGAGGGCATAACATAATCAAACTAAGACTTCTAGAAGTTTTTCCGTGTCCGTGTAATTAAGTGTCGCTAAATAATCTGATATTACAAATCTACATTTCCTATAACTTAGACAATAGAAGTTTAGTTTCTTGTTCAGTCTATTATACAGAAAAGGACCTAAAAACACATAGAATCGACTAGCAAAAGCATGTTTAGTTTGAGGCTTTGAGCAAACCAGGTCCTTCCTTCTCCTATCGGAAGGAACTTGGTCATAGTGAAGGGTAGAGTGCTGCTGCAGTATAATGTGAAGAACAAATAATTGCCGTACTGTGAGCACATTACATGCTTTGTAGAGCAGCTGTGTCGGAAATCTAAACGGACGAAAGGTAGCGACCTTTAGAATTGCTCTTTGAGCACGTTCTAGAGGGAGAAGAATTGAATTTCCCGCGCCACCCCAGGACGTTATGCAATACGTTAGAATAGACTGACACAAAGCTAAATAAACCTGTTTTATTAATTTATACTCGGCTACATTACGTAAATACTTAAAAACATATATTAGTTTGCGAACTCTAGTGCATAGTAACTCGATATGTTTACGGAAATTTAAATTGGAGTCAATTGTGACACCAAGATATTTCAAATGGTCAGCTTTTTCTAAAGTAGGGCAAGAACATGCAGTGTCAGCGGACGTGCTACAGGTATGCGCGTTAATGACTAAGTTAGTAAGCGGTGTGTTAGTATTTCTCATAGTAAATGAAATGTATTTTGTTTTATCAGCATTCAGTGTTAGAAAATTATCTTGGAGCCAATTAGATACAGTGTTAAAACCATTCTGAGCATGTTCATAGGCCTCTGCTCTTGATTTAGCTGCAAACAACAGAGCAGTATCATCTGCATAAGACATTACAACACCATTTTTGAGTGGGAGGCTGCACAGGTCATTAATATAGATTAAAAATAATGTTGGCCCTAATATACTGCCTTGTGGAATTCCAAAACGAGTATTAGAAAGATCAGAACTTGTGTGCGGACCAATTTTTACACATTGCTGTCGATCACTAAGATAATCAGATAAAAGTAAAAGCTGCGCTCCTCTTATCCCAAGAGTTTCAAGCTTCTGCAAAAGACTAGTGCAAGAAATAGTGTCAAATGCCTTAGCAAGGTCTAGAAAAATACCAACTGTATACATACCCCTGTCCAGATTTGTAGAAACGTAATTGATCAATTTATTTACTGCTTGGCTAGTGGATTTTTTGGGCCTAAACCCAAATTGATTGTCTGAAAGAAGCTTGTTATCTTCCAGATATTTAATTAGTCTACTATTTATTATCTTTTCCAAAATTTTTGATATACCCGTTAGTACTGAAATGGGTCTGTAGTTATTCACACTCATTTTGTCGCCAGACTTGAAAATAGGTGTGACCACAGACTTTTTTAGCAATTTTGGGAATATCCCATTAGATAAACATAGCTGAAAGATGTGGGTAAGCGGGGGGGCCAGTAGGTGTTGAAATCTTTTTAGTACGTTATTGGGTATATCATCCCACCCCGTTGCGCAGACATCCTTTAAGCCGTTTATAATTCTAACAACTTCGTTGACGTCCGTATCCAGTAAGACAAAAGAGTTCAACGTGGAGGATGTCCCTGTTGGGTTTTGAGTAGGAGGAGTTCTGATATTCATGAATTTTTCAGCCAAGTTTTTACCAACGTTGACAAAAAAGTGGTTAGCCTTATTTGCTGTTTCGGATGGGTTAATTTCAGATGTCAGTAAATCCAACGGAGGTTCGGAATTTTTTGACCTCAGTGTATTGGTTTTTATAAATTTCCACACAAGTTTACTATTTTTCCCCGCCTTCTCGAGTTCATGTTTGTCGTACTGGTTTTTTAGTTTTTTCAACAGTTTATTACAGAAATTACGATATCTTATATAGGTAACAGAAAGTATTAGATCATTTGGTGCAAGTTTTGATTTTAGGTGAAGTTTGTCTCTGTGTCTTATACAACGAACGAGACCGGGTGTGATCCACGGTTTAATGCAACTATACTTTCTAGGGATTTTCTTAGTGAAAGTGTTTTTCTTTATTACATATTGTAAGGAATTTATGAAATACTGTAACGCGATATTTGCATCAACAGAATCGTAAATAGGGTTAAAATTAATGCCGCGTATGTCAGTTTCAAGTTTTGTCATATTGACTTTAGTGTAGCTACGCTCGCAGTTTTTTCTAGGTGAATTTATTTGCATTGTTAGTAAAACAGCTTGATGATCGGTAAGCGCAGAGTTAGTAACCAATGTTTTAGATGGATTTTTTGATTTTAGAATGATATGGTCTAAGCAAGAACCGCTTTGATGTGTGGGGTAATAGTGAGCTGGTAAGAGTCCATGAAATGCACAAATATTTAGGTAATTGTGTGTGTGGGTATCGGGTTTCTCGGAGGAAATGTTTATGTTGATATCTCCTACAAGTATTATATTTTTGAAAGTACTTATGGTTTTTAAGTTTGTGTCGAGTGAGTCTAAAAATCTGTCGATATTATGAGAGGGCGGCCTATAAATAGCCATGACTACTGTATCGGGAATAATTTTGATGAATAAGCAATTGCTTTCTTGGGATAGTGGTTCTTCTTTGACAGTTCGTAAATTATTTTTAACATAGACTACAACTCCGTCATTTTGGTTGGTGTTTCTGTCTGTTTTGTATGAATAAAAACCCTCCAGTGATGGTAAGTTGACTGTCTGTTTTGACAACCAACACTCTGTTAGTACAATAATATCACAGCTTATATCAAGACTTTGTAAAAAAACTTCAAAACCGTCCATATTTCGGTTTATGCTGCGAATATTTTGTGTAAGCAAGGTAAGTGATTTGTCGCCAGAATGAAGTAGGTATTTACAGTCCTCAACATTGCAGATTTTGGATTCGGACACAGTAAAACTATCTAGATCACTTATTATCTGATTGCTCATGATAATTACTAACTAAGAAGAAATAAAAGAAAACTATAAGCTACCTGTTTGTGTGCCTACTAAATATACTATACTGTGGCGCTCTTAGGCGCCTTCATAGTCTATTGAGTTGATGTAGTTGGTCTCTGCATATTTACGTGCCGGGCAACTAACATCACCGGTTGAATGGTCACATTTCCTCTTAAATCTATTGCACGTCGCACACTGGGGGGGAGAAGATTTTCTGCTGCATTCCTTCACGGAGTGTCCCGTCTCTGCACAGTGGTTGCAAGTAGGACTCGTTTCACGGCAAAACTTGGCTGCGTGGCCAAACTGCTGGCAATTATAGCACCTGGTGACTATAGTAAAATCTCTCACCGGGCATGAGGTCCAATTTATAAATATTCTGCTCTGGTTTACCAGCAATTTTCTTATGCCAGCGGGTACTTCCAAAATGTAGTTGCAAGTAGGAAGACCTTTCTTACCGGATTTATGGCTCAGTTTAATGTTTTCAAGGAAGGATTCACGAGTTGTATTCGGCAATTTATCCGATAGGTTTTGCTCGTAAATGCAGTCGAAAACCTCCTTTTCAGTAAGGGCTACGGGAACACCAATGACGGAAACCCTAGGGCGTCGTTTGGAAGGTTCTTCTATTGTAAGACCCGAGGTAAATATCGTCTCCGAATTCTTTAATTTTTCTATATCGCCTTTGTTTTCCGTGCTGATTAGTACTCCCCCATTTTTCACCTTTTTCAGGCCACGAACCTGGAGCTTTAGTTGCTCGGGAGATATTAACTTCTGAACTAGTGACTTGGTGTCGTCACTAGTTTTAGTTTTATCGCTGGGATAAATGGCAATAGAACTCAGATTTGCAGGACGGACGAAATTGTCGGAGCCTTTCTTCACCATGCTAGCGTAGGAATTGTTGGGCGTATTCATCTTTGACTCTATTACTTCTTTGACCTGGTCCAGAGAGTTCGCCATGTTCTTCTGAAGCTGTAGGTGCTGAACGGTGCTGTGGGACTGGAGCATTTTCTGCTTCACCGACTGGTAAAGCACAGCCATCTGAGAAGTCCCACTTTGGACCTTCCGGCAAAGGTTTACGACGCGTTGCTTCTGGTCCGAGTTCATTTTTCCTTCACCAACAATACCGCAGACTTCGGTCAGAATGCCATCAATAGATAGTAACCATTTCTGGATCTCTGGCGTGCTGACAACATCACTCGGCAAACAATTCTCCTCAGGTGCTGGTACAGGTGGTGGTGGATTTGGTGCACTCGGGGGCAATTGTTCGGTAGGCGTTGGCGGAGGACTTCGCCGTAGTAATTGACTACGACCAAATGGGCTCGATCCTGGGTTCGATCCTGGTTGGGATCCTGGGTTAGACATCCTAACCACAACACTTTATTTATTGTCAATGTAAAACAAAAGATTCAGTTCATCTTGCACATAAAAGTTGCTATGGCACTAGTCACAGGTGACACACTTTAATTAGTTTTTAACTGACGCCGCATATAATTATTAAAATATTTGTCGTAACTGTTTATAGATATTTCATTTAAGCACGTACACAAAAACACGTCCGCTTAGTCTCGCGTCTCGTAAAGCGATTTCTTAGTAAGAAGTAGATTGTTAGTAAGAAGTACTGAAATAAAATTACAAAGGTGCAACACTCATCATTCAATATCTACTTAATTATAAACACAAAAATAAAAATAACATGTTCATCCTAATACACCATAATACTGGAAATAATACAGAACCGAAATGATCAGCTTTACCACAATCTCAAGTTTGAAGAATTTATCAAAAGACAGGACTCCTCGTAAGACCTCCTCCACGTAAACCGCGGATCTCAAAAGTTTTGTTCTGCCGTTTTTTGTGAGGGCTTGTGTTTATTTCGGAGGACGGTATTTTCTTTGTGAGGTTCTTCTTAACTCAAAGCGACTCTTTACGTCGCGTCGAATGCCTGCCTGTGCTAGGCGCTTCTTGAGTTGTGGGCACGTGTTAATCTGTGCCTGAGAAATGTTTTAGGATGTAGAAAACTTTTACAGAAAAAGTACTGAAGGTTTTTGCTTTTATACCAGTTCAACAGTATTGAGAATTTAACTATAGTAGTGTGTCGAAATGGCTGGCGAAATGCAAGTAAACTCTGAAGTACATTGAAATAAGGCCTACTTCGTAACAATATGGCTTTAGAAATACTATGTCCGTAAAAACTCAATAGGTTAATCAACATAGCAGGGGAAAATCACTTTCAAAAGTTGCTTCGTGTTTACCAACGTATTTAATACTCGTAACCTCTACCAAAGGATTCTGAGAATTTAATAGGCGTGTATGTTTTGTATTAATTATTATAAAATATGGATCCCCGAAGGGCATTATAATAATCTATTTGATGATGCAAAACCGCCTTTAGTTCTCATAGCGATATTTCTCTTAAAACACCTCAAACAACATCTGAAAGAATCCCATTATTTACTAAAACACAAGAAACTTAACAAGTCTCCTATTCACGTCCTATCACTCCCCATTTTTTTTTTTTTTTTTTTTAGGATGGGAAATCATCAAATGACTTCTCCCACTCTGGGCGGAGCGGGAGGGAGTGTCAGACTCTTACTGACTAAAACCCATCCATGTTCCTTCCTCGCCCTTTACGTTCCGGGGCCGCGGTATCTCTTTCGAACAGTCCCGCAACCCCGGCAGGCTATCACTCCCCCTACGATTACAATTTCATACAGGGCTCGTTTTTGCGCACACTACAATAAATCAACAATTCGATTATCATAATCTTTTATAGCGAACAAGAATCATCTCCATCACTCCAGAACGACTTTATTTCGATGTACTCTGAATCTCTGATGTCCTTTGAGTATTAATATGACAATCACTATAGAAAAGGACAGAGGAAGCTCCTCACTGGATGATGTGGTTGTTATTTATGTAAACAGTCTGGAAGCCTTACATCTGTCTTCAACCAGTGAACTGTAACAAAAGAGTGGTTGTGGGGGCTCGTGACCTCAGAACGCACTAAAAATTATACCAAGGCGTGACGTATTGAGAATTTTAAATGCATCGTATCTTTGTCAATTTTGGTTTACATAACAACAAAAAAAATACAGGTCAAATGTTTTTTGATAATGTAACTGACGGACTAATTAGATTTTTTTCGTCGTCTACCCTATTGCGCTCTACAGCCTATCTTTTTACTCCAACCCATAAACATAGGAACAGATAGTATTGGTGCAAAGAGCCATTTGTCCCGGCTGGAGGCTGACAATAAGAGCGTTATCGGAGATCATTGCAAGTACAATGAGAGAGATAAGACCTCCGCCGCCGCCGCCGGCGCACGCTTAATAACTCATATTTCTATTACCGTAAATCGGAACAATGTTAGAGTTAGTGATACGCACTACAGGAGGGTTCGCACTTGGTGGATTAACTGCTTGGTGGTATTTGAAGCTTCCTACACCTAAGCAGGGTGTAAAGGGATTCATCACGAAGCTGTCCGTCATCCAATCAAACTAAGTTTACGCAAAAAATATTGCTGGGAAACGACTTGTTTTGGGGTAAAAAATCACATTTTACGGTAGAATTGTGCTGATTAATGGATTGAAAAGTATGAGGGTCGTGGAGATGTTTTATGTAAAAAAAAAAACATTATAAAGGTGTATTAAAAAAATAAAACTTCTGAAAAAGTTGGAACTTTCTATCTCCGCAACTAGAAGGTTCGCAGGTATCGTCTAGAACAAAACAATGATCGCAATGACGGGGAGAGTAAGGGCCTTTCGGATTCGTTAAGTCTTCTTACAACCTTTATAATAATAACTTTATGAAATTATGTCTTTCGTCAATCCAAATGTGAGACAGCTCATTATGCCTTTTATTTATCCTATAATAAAGCTTCCTCTATTTCCCACAACAATAGTTGAGCGAAAGTGAATCCCCATTTTACCTGCAGTAATTGATTCCCGCGGAGATGGGTGTTGCTGCCCTTTTCATTTACCCCTTAACTGCCGACGCCTTTGGGTCGCGGGTACTAAATAAATCCTTCACTGACAACCGCGGACTGGGTCAGCAGACAGGTGTGAAGAATAGGAAATGTGTTATCGTAACAAAAATGATAAAACCCTTTTTACTGTCCAGAATCGACGTTCAGTTTTATGATTAGTCATAGGAGACATTTTGCTCTTTTTTCTTTAGAAAATCACGCAGGCATCGTCATTCATTATTCTCTTAGCGTAATCCTAATTTATTGGTTACGTCACAGAATGTGTTTTTCCATCATACACAGAGAGTCAGAAGGATGCCTGTTGCCCAGCAGTGGAATGTCTCACTAGGTTTTAAAAAAGAAGGATTTTTCATTAAATGTCTAATAGACACCTTTTTCTCAAGGAGCCGTCAATTTAGTCAGATTATGAGTAAAAAGGACTTCAAACTAGAGTCACATATTCCAAATTCAATATCAATATTACAGGTTGAAACTCAGCAGGTTATTTCGGTACATATATTGTCAATAGCTCTTAATACCTGCCAAGGCTTAAGCTTAAGTATGTATTTACGACTCAATTTTAGTCTGTTTTAGTACCTATCTTAAGCTTCTAAAGGCCAAAATTGCATTAAGCTCTATTATAGTCATAATTTTAAATAAATGAGTAACGTTTTAATTAAGTTATTAATAGTAATCCAGAAAAAGCATTGTTTTCAATAGAACTTATGTTTCAAAGTCACATGTTTTGGGAGGATTTTATTTATTTACTACTTTGCACACGAGTACGCGCACTTAATGACATTTTCGACTATTCATATTTTTAGCGATTTATGCTCAAACAGCACAGCGTTTTAACCTCTCAGTGCGTAGATGAGAAAATATGAGGGAAGTGTAGATTTAAGAGCTTGATCCTATTCCCAGCGGAGTCGCCAACAAGTCGACGCGGCCGCTTTATGGTGCGTTTTTATACCAGCACTGATAAAGGCTACGCTCATGTTGCTCTTAAAGAAAGGTGGCTTTTTTCGAAGTCATACTATGGGGCAGACAAAAAAATCCAATGGCCATGTTTTTTAACCGACTTCCAAAAAGGAGGAGGTTCTCTATTCGACTGTATGTATTTTTTTTTTTTTTTTTATGTATGTTCACCGATTACTCGAAGACGCCTGAACCGATTTGAAAAATCTTTTTTTGTTTGAAAGGGTATACTTCCAAGTTGGTCCCATAGAAATATTGTCATGATCTGATCACGAACTTCGGAGATATCGAACGGAACTCCTCAATAAATGATAGCAAATGGACTGGGATTGCTGAAATCTATTGTCTGTCTATTGTTTACACCAGTTCATAACATAACATCACGCCACCGCACCGGTACGCTGTGAAGGGGTAACCACAAGTGAACCACTAAAAAGTGAAAAATAAAAACTTTTTTGCAAAAAAATTGAACCGACTTCAAAAAAGTTAAAAATAACTTTAGCTTCACAAGTCGGTGACAAAAAAACTTAATAAATCAATCAAACAATGGTCACCGACTTCTGAAGCTAAAGTTATTTTTAACTTTTTTGAAGTCGGTTCAATTTTTTTTTAAAGAGATAAAATTCGCCCCTCCAAATCAAGTCATTTTATTCTTAAAACGATACATGCCGTGCAAGAACTCCTTTCTACTTCTTAGCGTGCCGATGGTCATCATATTGACTCTGTCCAGAATTTGGCTACTAGCGCTTTCAGCTTCTACAACATGTAACAAATTTAAATGTAAAACCTGAAATTAGTTTTTTCAAAATCGATTCCTATAATTTATAATATAGGTCATATTTTATCCCAAAAAAAATTAAAACCACGTAAATTATAGTCATACTATCCCTGTACAGTCAAAACAAACTTAAATGGACCATAACTCTAGGCAATAAAGACTTTTAAAAGTGCAGCTTTATTCGTATTAAAACAAATTCCGCCATTCAATATAAAATAAAGAAAATGAACCTTATTTCAATCAAGTTAAAGTCATAGCACACAATAGATAAACCACCAAAATGCGCCTTGATTGTTTTCGTTCCCTTTCTCGTGCATACTTAAAACCTGTGGGATAGAGCAAGATAGCCAACCATGATGTTGGCACGCGGTGCAGGCGCTACTAAACTTCTACGATGAAAGCAAACTTAAATCTAAACAATATTAGTCATGCGCAGACATTATATCTGGAAAGTACTTCCGTATTGTTTATCCAAATAATTTTTCGCGCGCAATGTCTTTCCAATACAAAAATGTTCAGTACACTGAAATGGTGAGGACTTTGGCATGGTGTGGTGTTGTGATTATGTGATTCTAGCTGGCAGAACATTCAACCAAAGGTATGGTACAAGAGTAGACCGCAGTACTATGTTAGCTGCTACTCATCAGTTTCGTGGTCACGGGACGTTCCGTCCGAACACGGCCACCGACAGGGAAGCCGATTGGTGTACACGCAAGGTCGAACCAGCTATTTGGTTTACAGTTTAACCAACAATAATTACATTGTAAAATGTAAACCAAATAGCTTGTTCGACCGTACCTACTCGTTTTCAAAATGAAAGTCCTGGGACATTCCCGGGAATCAGCTGATTTGACGCCTCTTGATTTTTTTTTGTGTGGGGACGTACTTACTATCGTTATGTAGTGTATATATGTAGTTTATATTAAGTTGGGAGGGAGTGTCAGACTCTTACTGACTAAAACCCATCCATGTTCCTTCCTCGCCCTTTATGTTCCGGGGCCGCGGTATCTCTTTCGAACAGGCCCGCAACCCCGGCAGGCTTCGGCCCTTGCGGGCCCCTCCCCTTGTGCTGACATCTCTTTGAGGCGCGCGTGGAACACGAACGCGCCGTCGACACGGCCTGTCGTCATTAGACGGACGAACGGCTAGCTAGCCCATAGCTAACCGTCCACAGGCCCGCATCTACGGTGGCCGGTAGCCACCACGTGGCCCCCGACGCCTGGTGCGTCTCCCGCGGCGGCTGGGAAGAGAGGCTCTCTCCCTCTCTCGTTCCGCCACCTCCTTTGCTAGCATGACTGCTTCGCAGAAGGAGGTGACGGCTTCCCATTCCGTCTCGCTCCGGACAATATTATGGATTGAATCAGGGCCGGACGCGAGATGTCGATCGCCGCTACGAGGACACGGCGGTGCTCCGCCCACGTAGGGCAGACCTCCACCGTGTCCTCCGGTCGATCCTCGCAGTGGAAACACTCGGGCGTTTCCTCCCGCCCTATTCGGTGCAGGTACCTCCCGAAACATCCGTGTCCGGTGAGGACCTGCGTCAGGCGGAAGGTGAGAACGCCGTGGCGCCTCTCCAGCCACTCCTCAAAGAGGGGACTTACCGCCACTATCGTGGCGTGCCCTGCACGGGGTTGCGACAGTCGCTCTCCCCATGTCGCCATGACATCGCGCCGGAGGTCTGTCCGCTGAGCGGCGATTTGCCGCGGCAGCGGAGTTTCCCCCCGGCGTAGTGCCTCCACGCGCCATTCATGCAGGCGCGCGAGGACTATCGCCTCCAGATCCCATGGCGGCAATCCGGCAAGTAGATCGTGCGTCGTGGGGCCCCGTAAAGGGCCATGGACCGCACGACCCCCGCATAGAGCCTGCGGCAGGAGGCGTTTGGCCCCCCAAGTGCCGAGGACCTAAAAGTAGGATACTGAACGTTTTAAAATAGTGCAAAATTACACTAAAGTGCTTTCTAAATTAAAATATCAATTAAGAAAACGGGCATTCGAATGTAGGTGTTGAACTTTTTTCGGCATAAATACCCACAGTTGTGTCGAGCGACGAACTCGTCCTACCTACTAGGCTAGTAGGTTTTTGCTAGCAAAACCTACGTATGCGACTGTGTGCGTTCGTGTTCGTGGATTTGCGTTTCTGTCCGTGTGCTGTGAGTACTGTGACCACAACATTCTTCCGGATTTAGGATAACTAATTTAATCAATAATCAATGCTTAAACTTGGTTATTTGAAATTCAGTGCATGTATTATCATTATAACATGAAATACTTATTGGGGTGTCTGAGGGTGTGCGCTAATTACGTTACAGGTTGTATAACGTTACAGGACTACTATTTTGCAACGCTTAAAGCATTCTTGTAAGTTGATGTCTAAGGAAACGCTTTTTGTATTTGAATGATATTTTTTGGACAGTTCCACTCAAATCTGTGTGGTTCCTTCTTCAAAAGACCATCTCAAACACTGCAGAGTTCAGCAAGATTATGTCTGGACTTTGAAAGAGACCTCTGAGTTTGTTTCAGCTGTTTCTTCTCAGAGTAGTCAGGTACAAAACACCGGCCCCATCTAGTTATTAAAAAATGACGTGTGAAAGTGTTTGAGAAAACCTACTTACAAAATAAACATCATTTATTATTTCAAAGCGATTGGAAGTTACAATGAACCACAGCATCTCACAACCGATCTAAACAGCATGACTACATCTTCGTTTTAAAACGGATCCTTCAAAGTAAGTTATCACGATATCCTCCCCTTTTTACAAACAATGCGTGCGCGTACCAGGCGCACATAGATCTACAAGAGTTCCCCCGAGGGACTCACCAACAAGTCGACGCGACGGTTTATGACGTCACACCACGTTGAGGGCTAACTTAGATAGCAGCCATCCAGTGGACAATGTGGACGTTCTTCATATCGGGTTGTGAGATTATTGAAGAGAAGTAATAAAGTATGAAATACATTCCTAAACCAAAATCTACTTATTCTCTGATCTTGTTTGTAGAAAACTTCGGGGTCGTTCACGTAGATCCTTAAAATGATTCCACGCGAACATACCTGAATACAAAGTTATAGACTCGTGGATTAATTTCAGTAAGACAAAAACTAAATAGCTTTACCTTTAGGTTCTAATTGTTTCTAAGAAAAACTGATCAATGCCTTACCGAAAAACCTTCAATTACTCAATCTTAATCCACTTCAAAACCAGCTCACTATTGTTTTCCATCAATAACAAAAAGATCACACAACCCACACAATAATTAATACATCTGACCTTGTCTTCAACACAGTCTAACCCAGTCTGACCCGGTCTAGACTATTGATAGACACGGCGTCTGCCTGTGTTGACTACAGTACCCCTATTCACCAATTACTATCAGCCTTAAATTCGTGAAGTCTTGACAAGTATTGCTTACTTGGCTTTGTGGCTAACAATAGGCGTTTGTTTTCGAGACTTTGAATAGTTTTGTATTGTTAACTCGTCATGAGAGGTCGTGAATGTGGACTATGAAAGGAGTCGAATTAGGCTTCGGAGAATGACTTTGGTCTGGTCTACACAGTGTAGGTATTCTTAGACCAATTTGTTTGAGGACTTAATTATGATTCTATAATGGGTTTACTTAATAAATAACTAAAATTTGTTATGATGAGATCTGTGACAGTCGTTATGAGTATTCACTGGCCCGAAAGTCTTACAAATAATCTTATCAATAAGTATACTACCCTAATACCCTAATATCCTGTAAATAGGTTGTGGAAACCTAGTCAGGTAGGCAATCGCTCCATGTAAAATACTAGTATTGCGTCCTTGCGCATTACGCTTCGCAACGTTTGATGCATTACGCTAACGATTGCGTAGCGGCCTACGAAATTTTCTGCTAAGCCGTAGCTTATCAAACTCCTAACATTTAACGAACCAAAGAAACCGACTTCAACATAGTTTTACAAAGTGTATCTCTGATATCTATGTAAATCGATAAATAATAAATCTTTGTATCCCTACAGCATGTACGAATTTGATGAAATACTATTTTTCGTGGCTACAACCAATAATGCGTGCATTGTACTGAACAGCTGTAGTAATTTGTTACCCTACAAGAACATTTGAGCCTTTGACGCAACCAAATAATTCAGCCTCAAGACGTGAGCCCTAATTTGTACTGAAAGATGCACAATTTATAAAAGTAATGAAGGCAGTAAGTTTCATTATAGCCTGAAGTTTTCCACCCACACAATATTGTTAAAGCGTATTTCCTCGATTTCTTAGGGTACTACATTATTTTTAGCTCAAAGAAAATATCTAGAGTGCAAAGAGGTGAAAGCCCGTGGCTAAATAATAACAGCCGCTCTGGTCGATCTTTAGGTTAAGCCGTGCTTGCCTAGGTTGGTCTCTGGATAGTGGCCACTCATTACACACCGAGTTTACGCCGTTCCTCGGAAAGTCTCGGCTGTCACTTGTAGATCTTTGACAGTCGTTACAGGTAGTCAATGGTCCAAAAAGTCTGACAACCAGTCTTACCAAGGGGTATCGTATTACCCAGTACTAACTGGGTTGTGGAGGTCAGGTAGACAGTCGCTCCATGTAAAATACAGGTATTCAGCTGTATTCGGTTAGACTGGAAGCCGACCCCAACATAGTTGGGAAAAGGCTAGGCAGATGATGTTAAAAATGGTAGAGTGAACATTTCTAGAAGAGAATGCTTGGATTTGGAGTTACTGTTTTCCATGTGAGGTATTATTATAATTGCAAACAACGTCTAGAAGTTACTTCATGGCCGAAGTACCCCGTATTCCAGAGCTCAAAATAGATTTCTGTCGTATGAGCGTATTACCAGAAACAAAATATTTCTCTAAAGTAATTAACAGAACACTATAGTGGTCTACCAAAACATAATGTGATCTTCTACTGCAAGAAGTTTGCAACGTTTGCTTGCATCTTGCCATTTGTGGTACCGCGTACTCCAAGTTTGTGCACCTAAACGAAACTTATTTTAATTGGAATAAATAAGGTCGACGACAAAAAAAGGTCGAATTAGTCCGTCAGTTAGATTAACAACATTACCGAAATTGAGAAGATAAGACGTTTTTAAAATTCTCAATAAGTCACGCCTTGGTAGACCCTAATTTTTTAGTGCGTTCTGACGTCATGAGCCCCCACTCCCGAGTTGTCGTCGTGCCTATTAATTGTGTTTATACACTTAACAAAGTCATCTATAACTATTCTCAAGATCATCAGTAGATATTTCCAATTCCACTCCAACATAACCCTTTAAAAGATCACGCCAACTCCATCAAACTGCAATCAAGAAGTTCGTCAGTCAGAGGGTAACATCTCACAAACAAACGACAAAGAAACAGCACATAATGAAATATGTATATTTGAGAAGACAATCAACATCTCCGTTATTTTTACGGGCATCGGCCCAGGCCAGATGTTACTTTGTCAAAATTTACATACAACCCCCCTCTGCCCGTTCCATTTCGCCTTGGGTTCAGGAGTTCCCTTCGCCCTTTGATCCCTTAGGAATCCGAACCCTCGGTACAAATATTAATACGATTTTTTTGTTGTTCTTATTATGTTAATACGGTTCGCTGGTTATGTAAGATGTCCGGGACGTATTAGAGGGTGGATGTATCTCCTGTGTGGGTTCTGATGCATGGTGTTTTGTATACTCGTATGATACGGTAATATGTTAACATGTATGAATGTTTAACATCAGTCGAAACTATTGACTACTCGTTGTTTTCGTAAAATATAAACCCCAGCAGAAACAAGACATTATTTTATTTACGTGCTCAACATAACATTTTGCAAATTTTAGAACGAGCTGCAATTTACATCAAAGCCTCGATGTAGTTTATGGCGGAATTAAAACTCATTTTTCAAATTCTAATTTAAGTCATAGATTTCTGTAAAGTAACACCTGATTCCATAACTTAGAACATTTTTTTCTCAAATCCCATTTACTTTCATACATTCACCCAAACCTTGATTCGCCCAATTTTTGAAGATATCGAATTTCAATGCCTATTATAAGCCAACCCTTTCCCCCTAGTTCGGCAGAGGCACGAGGTAGCGCCTATGTTCGCTTGTAACCTTAGGACAACCATTAGGCTCGTCATTTAGTACCTAAATACGATCGCCTCAGTCCTCAAGGAGCATTTACTTTGAATTTACTGAATCGTTACAAAAAACGGATCTATAAATTGGATTCGGAAAGATACGCATGTCCATCTGTTTCAATACTGATGTATTTGTTTTTATGACCAGAAGTATGAACGAACCGAAACAAAAGATGTGTGTAATAATCGTAGCCAGAGGAGCTCGTATTGTCGGCCATACATTTCACAACTTTATAACGGTTTCACTTCGAACAAAAAAAAAACAAAAATCAAAGCATTTATTTCAAGTAGGCCACACAGGCACTTTTGAACTGTCGAAACAAAGATGAAAATTACATGTAGCTACAGTCCCAGTCACAAGATATAAAAACTGTGAAAGTACTGTAGTTGCACATTCCCTAACGTAGATCTCTATGGAGAAGAACGGGCAAGAAACTACATGGACACACTTTTAAATCATAATGTTGTTACAAAATCTTGGTTACATCATTAATGTTGAAATGGTATATTATGTGAGAACAATGTAGCAGGATGTGCAAGTTAAAAGTGTCCATAGAAAACACAAAAATAATTAATTCAAATAAGCCATGGCTACTGAGAGATGACCAGTCACAACTGACAGCGCCCGTTCACGAACATGACGCATGGATCAGCACCATTCAACTCAACCATTTTGAAGGGAACTAAATGGTCCGACACACGCGCCACCATCAGCGAGACATTTGAGTGAGCATGACATACTCTCAACCGCCAGGGCACATTCAAGTCATGAACTGCCGTAGGTTTCCAGTGAATGATAGCTTACTAGTACATAGTACTCACACAATATGGGCTATGCGATTATATAATACTAACATTGAATCTATACAATGCAAGGATAGTAAAGTACAGTCTTCAGCAGCTCCAACAATACCATTTAATGCTATCAATTTTTGCGCCCCTGTCCATGTGGAGCAGGACCAGCATTAAGCCAAGCATTTTTATCAGCGATAAAATCGCTCAATTTGTAATATGCTTGTTTACATAGTGTGCGTTTAATGCATGTTTTAAATTTCATCTCATTCAGTTCAAGAATACTTTGTGGAATTTTATTATAGCATCTCAAACAGTACCCCATGAAACATGAGTCTGTTTTAGCGAGTCTAAAGCCTGGCTGAACTAGTTGGTCCCTATTTCTAGTACTGTAATTTTACCAAAAAGATGCAGATTTTTTCTGACGTACATTATGTTTTCGTAGTTGGCAATGACCCGTCATGGTGCCAATATCCTTAAATAGTTCCCTTAGAGAATCTTGCCTACGAAGATTATATACGGCTCTGATGGCTCTTTTCTGGAGAATAAATATAGACTCAATATCAGCAGCCCGTCCCCATAGCAAAATACCGTAAGACATTATACTATGGAAATAACTAAAATAGACCAGTCTAGCGGTATCTACATCAGTGATAGATTTTAATATACCTAATAAATAATGCGTTAAATTGTAAGCCAGTATGTTCGGTTGACAATCTTTCGAGAGTTTACAATCTCGCTAGATAGATTACAATCGTTACGGTAACATGTATATAAATTTGTATGTTCTGTAGGTGTATTTTAAAACAACATTTAACACTATTATATGGGACCTAAAAAAAGCTCTTGAAATTGTATGTAACATACCTTTGCATAACATACATTATTTTATTTACTACGTCAGTGAAAATTAAATGTAAGAGACCCTACTTTAGGGAATATCAAAGCACATAAATAGCTTTCAGATTGACAAGAGAATATGTAGACAGGTGACCTTATACCCCGAAGTAACAGGCTTATTAAATATGAATGTGATTTATATTTAGTAATATTTATAGCTTTGATGGCAGTTCAGTATTGAATTTGTTACACGTTATTTCACAGGGTTTTCACCAACGTAAATCAGACTATCTAAAAAAGAAAGTTCTGGTCTTATTGATGCGAATCCCGGCGGGACGACTGCATGCGTTGTTTTAATGACAAGAAGTCATGCCACCATTCCTATCCGTTTGAATATCTTCCTTACAAGTTAGTCGACGTTATGCCCCGCATACCGCGTGGTATTTGCGTAAGGTTGTGTGCTCATTAAGCGAACAGAGAGCAGCTGACTGATCTATCCGCTGGCTAACCCTGAACGGCAAATCGGTCGTCAATTCGAGTGATATGTGAACAAATTCCGCGGAGAAGAGGCCAACTTACCACATTTCAAACAGCTTTTAAATTTGTAGAGAGGCGAACTGGAAGCAAATAATCAGCCGCTCACTGTTTGCATAAAGAGGACACGGCCAAGTTGAACAGCTAGAATCTCAATTCGACCGACCCCGCTTTGCAATACTCGATGAACATTAAAATTTTACATCTTTCGGTTATATTTCCAGTTCGCAGGACTGTATAATGAGCGAGCGAACTTATCATTATTTAGTTTGGAATCGTACGCGAGAAGTCGATAATTACTCGATAATTGCCGATCAGATGTCGTTGAATGTGCGACGACGGGACCTGGTGATATCTGGTTAATTAGTGGCAATTCAATTTCGTGAAATGTTCTGTTTTATTTTAATCGAGATTTTTATGGATATTACAGTTTTTAAAATACTTTTTGTACGTTTCTGCTGCTGTAAACTAACAAGATACATGTTTTGTTTTCGACTTGGTTTCGAGAGTGTGATCTTAATTATTATTAATTATTATTGTTATTCATCATCATTATAAGCCATCATCAACCTTTATATAGTGTGTCCTCAATGAATAATTTAGAAATAAGTAGCAGTATTAGTGCTGCGCCACTTTCTGCCCCAAATACATAATATTACAGATTATGATAAATCGTTTAATTAAATATTATACATTTGTAAAGCTAACCAATGTGGCATAATCGCATGTGCGACAAAGCAGACTCTGGAGGCTTTCACAGGAACCTTGTTCCACCTTACGGCCCAGCCACAGCCAAGAACGGCTCGGATTGTGGTGGAGTGTGCGTCGCCGGTGGCTGTAGCATACTTCTTAAGTTATCGCTTGCCTCGCCGAAATCCGCGTCGTTCTTGGCTGTAGCCAGGCCGTTAGGAGGCCTTCCAACGATTCGAACTCTGAAAAATTCATCTTCTAGTACGTGGTCGCCACTCCAGAATCTTTAGGCTGACGAAGGGTCGTCGAACAATTAATCGTTCAAAGTGCCCTACTCACTGTCACTTGAATGCCGTTGTTATAACAACTAGAACACAGTACAGTTTCATTTCACAATAGCACCTTTTACATGTTAGTTCAAATTGTATTTGTCAGGAAACTGTGAAGTTTGCCACACAGACTCATTTCTCAGTGGGTCCTTAACTCCAGAGCTACGAGGGGAGACTACAGCTATACACGTATAAATCAAAAGTTTAAGTTGGCTGTAGTTCTCATTAGTCTACAGTTACAGAAGGAATAAGGCTTTCAGATGCAATTGTGTTGTTGTTAGCGTAGTTCATGATCTAAGAATTGTATGAAAGAGCTCTCGATTGAAAGATCTAGTTTTAAGATCGTATTGTGCTTGCCAAGAAAGCGATGGCGACTAGAGGCATATCGCGAAGATATGGGGGAGGCCTATGCCCAGCAGTGGTACCTGCAAGGCAAAAAAGTGTACTGTGTGCGGTGTGTGTGGTATTACAGTGGGCATGTACAAATAGGTACATGCCCACTGTAATACCACAGTTTTGTAATACTTTACACATCCTACAGTGTAAGGATGCCCCAGATGCATCATAAAACTAAAGTGAATGAGTGATCACAGATACATGTTTGAGTCTCATGTGAGTATGACTTCATACAAAATGTTCAGCCAACCCTATCGAAGCTGCAAGGTCAGTTTGTAAAGTGCAAGTGTTCCCACTGATGTGCGATGTTGAAGCCTACCAATCGAAATTCCAAAACGCTGATTGGCATAAACAGACATCTATGAAAATACGTCGATTCTACTAAAATGGTTAAACAATGTTCACAAACATACCTACCTACTACCTAAATTAATAAGCTTATCATAAGAAGTTTAAAATACAGTAAAATAGCCCTTGAATGAGCATTACTCCTCTCTCAAGAGCAACAAACAAAAACAAATATTGATATAAGTCGTTCGGTAAACGCGAGGGCGTCAGAACTTCGCGCCGTGGAGCGCCGCGCGCCTGCAGCCAGTTCATTACGTGCCTGCACTGCTGACACAGAGACACACTGACGAGAATCGACATCAACTTGGTCTGCAAGTATAACTACTATTTTACATACATATAAGTGATTTGTTCTATATAGGCCTAGTAAAAGCACTGATTCTTATAATAAACTTGAATCATTTAACACGTCTTTGTAGCTAACGTCCTTCGTCTTGCTCCAATCGCCTTCCTTTTCACCTCTTTTAACATTCACTTGATTTCTCTTTCACTCCTTGACTATTTTATTATTTCATCTCTTTCATTCAACACCTGTAGTTCATCTTTACGTTTCATTCCACTCATATAGATGACAACAACAACAACATTCCGTTCCTACACATAAAACACTCAAGCCTTTCATCTATGGGGATAGGCCGAAACAGAATATCACAAGCCGGTCTCTCTGTCTTTGTGTCAAGGTTATTTTTGTAGAGGACACGTGGAGGTACGTGAAGGTATCAATAAGAGTTACAGTTAAAGACCATCGTTTACATTATCCGACTCGGATTACAGTGTCACCTGCAGAATGCACTAGGCCCGCGTGGTCGGTTATAGCCCACTCCCTCTCATAGAAAGAGGCTGTGTCCCAGCAATGGGAACATTATTGGGTGATGATATTATTTGCAAACAGGCCACTTACGGACTACTGTACTGTAATACTAATACCTTTGACGCTGTATGCAAAGTAAACAACGATGTTTGTTATCAAAAGACGCTAGCCTATTTATTCCTGATGCTAGCTGGCTGAACTTCACAGCCGTAGTTTCTCACAGGACTCGTCACAGGATGCTCGTAGCACACTCTCGAAGTCGCGCGAACCACGAAAATGTACGCTCAACACCTGCTACTAATAACTAGTAGTAACATGTACCCGCGACATCGCTCCAATTAACTTAATTGCATATATTATTAGGTGCGAAACGAGAGCGGCGTCATAATTGCCGAGTTCTGGTTGCCAGCATTATTTCATACGATTTGATGGGGTATTTCAACGCCGCAACATGGCCGTGTTCATTGCGCTATGTTAATTTGGTTTCGTAATGTTTTTTGGAAGAATTGAAAAGTTTACTCAATATTTCACAGCCTATGGATCATCCATGGACTGGTCCCCCGTGGTGAATTACCGCCCATTCCCTCTCATAAAGAGGAGAACTCTTCTATGCATCTGAGTACCAACAGTTTAAATTTTATATCGTGATTACATAATTATAGAATACAGCATCTCGTCACCTCACTTTCGAGCTATATTTGATGTCAGAATTAACTGGATGGTTCACAAGTAAAACAACACGTTATTGACTCAAACAACCATCATTTTTTTTTTTTTATTTAGTTTTCTACCGCAGACGTGCCTTCCGCGCTCTTATTTACATTTTATTAATTTTTTGATTGATTTAAAAGAATAAATTAAAACTACGATCGTGCTCCATCATTAGACACGTTACATTAAACTAAGCTCGACGTGAGTCCAACCAATTTTTTTTTTCTTTTTGTTTTTTAGGCTTCTACAGTTGTTGATATTCCCTTAACCACTAATTAAAATTAACAAAAATCTACACCAAGCTATTTAACTATTGTTTTTTTCCCATAACTGCATGGCAATGTGAGTCGACCGGCAGCAACCGTCGGCACCCGTTTACGGACATGACCTGCACATCCGCGCTGCTTAGCTCAACCATTTTGTAGGGAACTTAGCGACCGGATGTGCTGCGCCACCATCGGCACTGTATTTACGTGAGTATGACAGACTCACCCTGCTATGCAGTTTTACATAATCTATTTTTGGTAACAGAGTTGTTTGGGAGTGGGATGTACCTATTGGCTTTGGGTTTTGGGGTTAGGATGGGGTTTTTTTTTGTTAATTACGTGGTCTGATCAGGGACTTCGCTAGCCTGAGCAAAGCTTCCACAACGACTGCATCTCGATGCTGCATGGCCGTCTTCAGGTTGTACTCAACGACCCTTTTAGTCAAAAACCATCTATTCAAACACACGTCTTGAGGTCGTTTTCTATAACTTACTTACGTTTAACTGTTTGTTGATGTGCCTACTGTCGTAGCTATCGGAGTTTCTATAAACAAAAGTAAATCCTATCCGTATCACTTACCGGTCACTTTATTCGTGTAAAAATCAAAGAAACCTTTTCTGTGACCATCGATAGCATAGCAATCAACTGATATATGTTGTTAGATTATTGAAAATGGCCATTACAAGCCACTAAAACGTTGGGTAAAATAAAAAATTTCAATCTCAGCATCCGTATCAAATATGAATCTATCAAGACTGTAATACAGTAATTTCTTAGCCAATTTGTCTTCATCTCACCGACAGCGATTACATTGTAACCATAGCCACCCTTTACTATCAAAACAAAGTACCACAAAAGTATCTTAAAAGCCTTTAAACACACTAGCCGATCCATCTTGCAAGCGCAGTGTTAGCACAATACGTTTACTCAAACGTGGGGATGATACTGCTCCATCCATCATGCGGGCAATGCATTGACGGCGTGATAAATCTTCCGGAGTGAGCCAGCGATGTATAGCGCGCACTGCGAGGATATCGTGGACGTGCGGACGTAGCTTCGGATTTAGGGGTTCTGCTTAATGTGATGGAATCTTATTGGACTCCTGTTATTGTTGGGGGCGATCAGGTGGAAGGCTTTGTGCCGAGTTTTTTCTAACAATGTTGTAGGTTGGGTCTGGATTGAATGTGGCAACGAAATTGAAGACAGTAACTGTATAACAACCCTTTTCCAATAACTATGGAGTACACTTATATGATTTCGTAAGATAGGCACTAGTGGTGTGTCCGTCGAACAGCCGCAACTGATGCTTCGGATTCATGTGCGAAAAATCAGAGGTGCGTGTAAGTATCACTTCTTTCGGTGAAGGTAAACATCGTTAGGAAACTAGCATACCTGAGAGATACTTTCGGCCTGTAAAGCCAAGTCAGCCGAGTGGCTGACTAAAACTCGTTATGTAAAAACTCTGACATCAGGTTATGCACTAAACATAAGGTAAAGAAGAAAGATTTCGTAAGAGAAGTTAAAATACCACTAGAGTAGACCCATAACTGTATAGTAAAAAGGCTCAGGAAAGGCTAAGGTAAGGGCTCATCAAAGAATAGCTACCTTCAAAAAGCGCAGTTAAAATAAGAGAGTTGACCAATCGGAAAAAGATTATTGTAGCATGAAGAAAGACCAACAATAAAGACGTGACAATCACAGGTTAGCCACCAACCCAAATTAAACTTTTCGACTAAAATCAAATTGAAGTTACAGTGTGTTATAACTCACTATCCACCTCACAAATTGTGTAAAATCATTTTGTATGTTATCTACAACAATTCCCTGTATTACTGGAAGTTTCAGGAAGATGAGCCTTTGCACCCTTTTCAAGTTCTATATGACAGACGGTTTTCAGAAGCTTTCTAGAGGAAACCCAAGAACAATCTGTCCAGGAAATAAATACACAGACCGTTCAAAAGCTATGCTCAAAATAGAATAATGTAGGTCTACAATCACTGCTTGCTGGAATACCTACTGTACTATCTTTTCGTGTTGTCTATGTCTGTTTGCCAAAAGATAATACATATTTAGATAAACAGCGGCTTATTCGATCAATCCAGTGTTCAAGATAAGTTGCTAAAATAAAAAAGTTTATGACTCTGATCCCTTTTAAAGCAAAGGATAAAAATATTTATAAAATCAACGTTCAACGCGTGATGAATAATTAAAGTATGCTTTTTAAATTTTCAATCTGACTATCAAATTAATATCTCTTTGATCACAAGTCACGCAATCAACAAATATTTCGCTTTAGTATTTGTTTATTTTTTCAGTTTCATGCAAATCGTGTTTTATTTATGAAAAGATAATCCGCTCAGATATTCACGCACAAATTGCTATCGATCCCGCCTGAATCCTGAGAACACTTGAACAGACCCTGCATTGTTGATGAGGACTTTAACGATGCGAGCGATACAACTGACATACTAACAAACTATACCTAGCTGGAAAATCCATGTACAATTCTAATAATTCAATGAGTTTGTGCATCAGATTTCTCGGAGCTTTTGATTGACAAATATCGACTATTTTAATTTAAAGGTATTCATCATCGTCATCATCATCATTTCAGCCGAAACACGTCCACTGCTGGACATAGACCTCCCCCAAGTGTCGCCACTTTGACCGGTCCCGTGCGACTCGCATCCAACGGATTCCCGCAACCTTCACCAGGTCATCAGTCCACCTAGTGTTGGGTCTTCCAACGCATCGTCTTCCGGTTCGCGGTCTCCACTCCAGAACTTTTCGGCCCCATCGGCCATCCGTTCTGCGAGCAATGTGACCTGCCCACTGCGATCACGCAAGGAAACTCCGAGCATAGCCCTCTCCATTGCCCTTTGGGTGACTTTAAACCTTTTGATATGGCCCATTGTGAGCGACCACATTTCGGTCCCGTATGTAATCACTGGCAACACACACTGGTCATAGACTTTCGTCTTGAGACACTGCGGTAAGTTGGACGAGAAGATACCGCGCAGTTTCCCGAACGCTGCCCAGCCGAGTCGGATTCGACGATTGACCTCTTTCTCGAAGTTAGACCTACCTAACTGGACCGTTTGTCCTAGGTATACATAATCGTCTACAATTTCGAGTGTCAAGTCTCCAATCTTGATAGGAATGGGTGTGACATGGGCATTCAACATGACCTTCGTCTTGTCCATGGTCATTTTTAGACCCACTTTTTCGGAAGCTGTAGAGCTTCCTCAGTACAATGCTCGATGACCTCAGTAGTGAGGTCATCGAGCATTGTACTGAGGTCCTCCATGGTTTCAGCCATGACCACTATATCGTCGTCAAACCGAAGGTAAGTGATGTACTCGCCATTGACGTTGATGCCTAGCCCTCTCTAGTCCAGAACCTTGAAGACATCCTCCAGAGCAGCGGTGAACCGTTTCGGAGATATGACGTCTCCCTGTCTTACACGTCGCTGTAGAAGGATAGGTTCCGAGGCTTGGTCCTGAAGTCGGACTGACATGGTGGCGTTTTTGTACAAACTGGTTCTGGACTGGAGAACGCTAGGCATCAACGTCAATGGCGAGTACATCACTCACTTTCGGTTTGCCGACGATATAGTGGTCATGGCTGACACCATAGACACACATACACACAGCTTCCGAAAGAGTGGGTCTAAAAATGAACATGGACAAGACGAAAGTCATGTTGAATGCCCATGTCACACCCATTCCTATCAAGATCGGAGACTCTACACTCGAAATTGTAGACGATTATGTATACCTAGGACAAACGGTCCAGTTAGGTAGGTCTAACTTCGAGAAAGAGGTCAATCGTCGAATCCGACTCGGCTGGGCAGCGTTCGGGAAACTGCGCGGTATCTTCTCGTCCAACTTACCGCAGTGTCTCAAGACGAAAGTCTATGACCAGTGTGTGTTGCCAGTGATTACATACGGGACCGAAATGTGGTCGCTCACAATGGGCCTTATCAAAAGGTTTAAAGTCACCCAAAGGGCAATGGAGAGGGCTATGCTCGGAGTTTCCTTGCGTGATCGCAGTGGGCAGGTCACATTGCTCGCAGAACGGATGGCCGATGGGGCCGAAAAGTTCTGGAGTGGCGACCGCGAACCGGAAGACGATGCGTTGGAAGACCTCCCACTAGGTGGACCGATGACCTGGTGAAGGTTGCTGGAATCCGTTGGATGCGAGTCGCACGGGACCGGTCAATGTGGCGACACTTGGGGGAGGCCTATGTTCAGCAGTGGAGGTCTTTCGGCTGAAAATATGATGATGATAATGCTGATACTTGCTGCCAGTTAAGATCGCAATAACGGTCATTGACCCACCTATATTTCTTAAAGTTCTTAACTTTGAAATCCAAAAATAAGCCTATTCTTGTTTTGAATCGTCATCTATCGTGAACTTCAACCATTTTTCCAATGTAAAACGATACATGGTTCATTAATTTTGGTTCGCACGAAGAGATATTAGGGAAAGGGCAATTACCGCTTTTGTGATATTAACTGACAGCAACTATAAGACAAGTCGTTTGCTGTACCCGCCACATTTTTTTTTTTATGGGAAATCTACCACCTGCTTTATCCACTGTCTGACCAGTGTGCAGTGGCGACACAACCGCCCAGTGCGCACCTATCCTTAGCACGGGCCCATTCACGATGCAATACATATTCATGCTCAGTTTGTATTCATGAGCCGCAATGATACAAAAACATCACACGTCTAGATGTCAAAGTGTTAAGAATCAACATAATGCAGTTCTGTTTACAGTAATATAACGCCTGTTATACCTGAAGAGTTAGGCAGAAGTGATATTCAAGTTTCATGTATTAAGCGAGTCCTCTAATCCAGACCTCGGACTGTCACTTAGAAACCACATCCTTATGGAAAAACCCAATAACACTTTGTCTGACACGGGAATCGAACAGAAAACCTTTTGTTCATCAGTAACGCTCGCGACTGACCAACTAGAAAGTGAAGTCAGTTCTGTTTCTATATTTTCTAGTATTAAGATTCCTTTCCTATTTATAACTATCTAAATGAAGGTATAACGTTCTGAGGCCAAGATTCCAGATCTGTCTAGACTAAATCTAAAAATAAATCTGGTTCTCTAACGGCCTATTATTTTCGAAAGAATTATGTAGGCAAAAGGGAAAATTCCACTAGAAATATTATTCCTATTTTACGTTAATAGGCATCAACTTCAGACCCAGGGTAAACTTGAGATGTTTTGTATTTACCTCATCAATTGAATAAATACTTGATACTACTTTTAACTTTGAAAATACAGTACTCATTTGCCAATAATCACAAAAAGGCTTCCAAGACACCTCTTCAAAACACGAAGTCTGTAAGATACTCTGAGGAAACGAAATGGAAGTGCAAGGGTACTCAAGCGATGTCCCATATATCCTGCTTATCAGGCCACTTCATTTCCACTTTGAGGGATCTGTCCGAAGCCATAGCTAATGCTGACGATTGGCCCAGAGTCATCTATCTCTATTTACAAGATCGTTTATCCTGACATGACTATCAACGCACAGCTGGACGGATCGGGCTGAAATTTGGCTTGCCGATACCTATTATGACGTAGGCATCCCCTAAGAAATGATTGGAAATTTTAGCCCCTAAGCGGGTGAAATAAGGGTTGAAAGAGTGTATGAAACAGTCACCGGACGATGCTGAGAAAAAGCAAAACATCACTACAGTTATTTACAGTCCTAGACTCAGAAAACCCACAGATGTAGTATTATTCGCCCACCACCTGCTGTTCATTCCTTGCCTTGAGTCGGTCTCAGCCGTGCTCAGCTATATTTACACGAACGCCACACAGCGGATCAAGAGCAAAGCAAAGCGCACGACGTACCGATGGGCTTCGTGTGGGGAAAGCCGATTGTGTGCGAAGATACCTACTTCACGAAAGATTTCAATACAGGTGTCGATGATATTTTTATCAATTTTTATATGGAAACACAAAAAAAAAATACTTTTGCCTGTGTGTAAAGTCTGGTAAAAAAGCGTGGCAATCTCATGTATTCAAAATGTTCATGTAGGTAATATGAGCAAGATTAGTTTTGGGCTTTAAAAGAGCCAGTGACTTCTGAGTTGCGTAGCTACAAGCACCATCAGAGATTTTAAACACAACCATAAAATGTCGGGTAAAAGGGTTTTTCAAAACAAACTCACAGAAATGAAAATGATTCATGATTTGCTCACGCGGAATTAATCAGTGTATATCAGTAACTAGCAGTATTACACGAGACAAATAGTTACAAAAATGGTAGACGTAAGAAATTAAATCTCAGCTATTGCACATTCTTTTTAGAAAGACGAGAAATTGTCTTCCCTGAAAAACCATTCTCCGTCAGTCTCTGTGACGCCTCGAACGAATCTTCACGTTTTTATTAACTTCCGACCTTTGACTTGCGGAGATTGGCACAAAAACAAGGACGAGGCGACGAAGCCATGCTATTTTTATTTCACTTAAAATATTAAATGCACTATAGCAGCTCTCTCCTTGAGCGATTCTTTTTCAATTACCCACCTACTCTTTGTCACGTCTTGAAACTTTCTTAGGGAAGATTATTTTGTCTCAACTTTTAAGACAAATTAAAAATCTTGTAAATATTGTTTCTTAGTATTCATTGCTAGCTCTTAGTATAAGTTTTATATTCTAATTTTCATAATGGCAGTTAGATGGAGTTAATTGGTTAGAAAATTGCTAAATAAAGTCGTCGACGTAGAGTAGAACAAGTAAATTGAATGGTTGTGATAATGTGTGTACTGTGAGAGGCAGGTAAAATAATAAATTTAATCTAGAGTACTACATCATTCTCTCTTGTTCAGATACATACAATTGAAAAGATCCAACACTGAAAAACGGTCTTGCTCATAATTGTGAACCTATAATCAAGATCTTCCTAATTCATTTAAGCTCGTCTCTACCAATGTCAATTCATTTAATTTGGTCCCAAAAATGTTTAATCCTACATACCCTTCCTATAAAACAGATTCTGAGCCGAAACTTTCAGACATACTACTTGTCTAGATCAATAAAGGTCTTTAAATCCTACCCTACACCAGCCTAACTGGCGTAGCACATTAGTTTAATGCGTATATTAAAAGCCTTAAATTCTACACAAAAGCTGTAGTTACAGCTAAGTGCCAAAAAGCTTTTTTACACAATACCTACTCTAAAGTAAATGTTTTCGTGTACCTTTTTGACAGAATAATGCCGTCTTCTTTAAAAACCAGCAGTGTGTACAGTTGATTTACAAATTGTGATATTTGCTACTTTATTCCCTCAAATTTTAGCACCACTTCACATTGCACGATTTTACCAACTATCTTCAAAAAAATCAAAAATCAAAGCATTTCTTTCAAGTAGGCCAATAACAGGCACTTTTGAATTGTCGAAACAAAGATGAAAATTAAATGTAGCTACAGTCCCAGTCACAAGACATAAAAACTGCGAAAGAACTGTAGTTGCCCATTCCCTAACGTAGATCTCTATGGAGAAGAACGGGCAAGAAACTCCATGGACACTCTTTTAAATCAAATTATTGTTACAAAATCTAGGTTACATCATTCATGTTGAGATGGTAAATTATGTGAGAACAATGTAGCAAGATGTGCACGTTAAAAGTGTCCATAGTAAAAACAAAATAATTCATTCAAATAAGCCATGGCAACTAAGAGATGACCAGTCACAACTGACAGCGCCCGTTCACAAACATGACGCATAGATCAGCACCATTCAGCTCAACCATTTTGAAGGGAACTATATGGTCCGACACACGCGCCATAATCAGCGAGACATTTAAGTGAGCATGACATACTCTCAACCGCCAGGGCACATTCAAGTCAAAAACTACCGTAGGTTTCCAGTGAATGATTGCTTTCTAGTACATAGTACTCACACAATATGGGCTATGCGTTTATATAATACTAAATAGATTGAATCTATACAATGCAAAGATAGTTGTACAATCTTCAGCAGCTCCAACAATACCATTTAATGCTATCAATTTTTGCGCCCCTGTCCTTGTGGAGCAGGACCAGCATTAAGCCAAGCATTTTTATCAGCGATATCATCGCTCAACTTGTAATAATTATGCTTGCTTACATAGTGTGCGTTTAATGCATGTTTTAAATTTCGTCTCATTCAGTTCAAGCATTTTTTGTGGAATTTTATTATAGCATCTCAAACAGTACCCCATGAAAGATGAGTCTACTTTAGCGAGTCTAAAGCCTGGCTGAACTAGTTGGTCCCTATTTCTAGTACTGTAAACACTAGGCTGCATAATCCAGAAGTTATGCCTCCCATTGAAATCATACAAGTCAGTAGTACACTGTTTTAGACTTTCACGGTTTTTCACTACACTTAAAGTATTATCAGTTTTCCCGCGATCATGATGCTTGCAACAGCGTCGAAATATAGAGAGCTCATGGTAACAAAAAAAATCATGGATATTATCGCGTAAGTTCTTTGAGTGAAGTCAGTTTCAGCTGCATCCAGTTAGACTGGAAGCCGACCCCACCATAGTTGGGAAAAGGCTAAGCAGTTGATGATGATGACTTTAAGTGAAGTCAGTAGTGAACAAGTTTGAACATTTTCATTGGGTATCCTACGCAATATCATCAATTAGTGTACCGAATGACCTGACCAGGTTGTGGGAATCCGTTGGATTCGAGTCGCACGAGACCAGTCAATGTGGCGACACTTGGGGAAGCCCTATGTCCGGCAGTGGACGTTTTTCAGCTGAAATGATGATGATGATGATGAGTGCACCGTATAGCTTTCTACAATTTTCTACTGCAGTTGTTTTTGACAGCATCGCTACCTACAAAATATCTATAAAAACTGGCCAAATGCAAGTCAGACGTGCACACAAAAGGGTTCATAGCAGCAAACAATATTATAATAACAACATTTACTGCCATTTGGCAAAGGAACCATAAAACCCTGTCATCTAGGTAAACAATTTAGTTTAACCCTGCACATTACATTACTCTGTCGCTATTTCAAGCCCTAGGTACTCTGCAAACGACAGCTCAACTGAACAAAACAGCTTCCTTTTACGGACGTTTCTTCTGGGAATCGTATAAAAATATCCGAATCAGTTAGATGTGCTCAACGCTTTCCTGGACAGATTTCGATGGGAGTCGACGACGGGCCGCTTCTTTGTACAAATTGGGTGACTGTAGAGCCAGGCTTTGTATCGCTCAGTTTATCGGACTTCTTGACTGCCTTGTGCTAGATATTTTTGTAGGCACTAAATGATTTAGGTCCATGTTCACCGAAAAGATAACGGTTTGATTGAAAAACAGCAGTCACTGTGACATGTTCCCATACAAAAATGTGTTTTAAACAGCTGTTTTTAGATAATCAGACCGTAGCTTAGTCTTTCTTAGGCTTAGTCTTTCTATACTTACATTTAAAAAACTTGCGGGGTAGTCTTTGGGGACTACCGATACAGTGCTACGAAGCGTTAGGTGATGGTCACGCGAGTTCCATGATTTTTGTTCACTCAAAAAGTGCTCAACTCGCCTAAAGAAGTTTTCACTTCAATAAATTAGGAAGACTGACATGGTCACTAACACAAACATTAGAATTTAGAACGGGATATTTACCATGTACAAGGTGTACATGGTAAATATCCCGTTCTAAATTCTAATGTTTAAATTAGGAAGATTTGTTTTTAATGCATGTTTTTTCAAAACGGCCTCGAGAATCGAAATACCAATGGTTAAAATCCTTTTAATACACTATCCTTCACCCTGCAATTTGGAGAAGCAGAATTATTCTAGTAATAAAATACAATTTGTTTAATACAAAACAAACAAAGCAAATAAATATACATCAAAACCAAAATAAAATCTTATTTCCATTTCTCACACGCATAACAAACTTCAATATCAGCAACCTTATCATTAAATCAACCCCCAGAATATGAAGCTCACATCAAAATTCAATTCCACCCGTCACAATATTTCAAAGCTATCATAATACTCCATAACTGAATCTACAGAACTCTTCGCTTGAAAGACGCTTTTATCCGTCTAAAGCCAATGATACACTTGTAACGAGCAATTACAGTTTTCAAAGTTAGGGGTGGGACAGACTGCGGAGATGGGAGAACGAGGGACGGGATACAGTGAGATAAGACGTCGACACGGGAACGCTTCTACGTTGAGTGACGTTAGATGGCGATTTAGGTAATCGTTTGGACGCGTTTTGTGGTGCACTCAGCACGTGTGCTCGGGGTCTCAGACCTGATGTTTTAGTTCAGTGTTTTGTGGTTGTAAAACTAAGTGCTGCAGTTACTTTTATATTAAAGACGATAACGGCTTTCTTTCTCGTATTTTTCAATGTTTTTTTATGTCGCTAACCTTAGGAAGTCTAATGTGCCTTTAACGTCTCTGGTTCCCAAATAACCTAACGTGTACAGTCAGAGCACAACAAGAAAAAATATTCTGCACCAGGAATAAAATGAATAACATCTCCACACCAATCCGTCAAGTTTTACAAACAATGTCCCACAGTCGATCCTCCTTGTGTTTTCCTTTCATTTCGATCATAATAGAAATCATTACCATTATCGGCGCGCCCACCTGTCCCGAGACTACTCCCACACATCACGACAAATCATGTCTACACTCCATCGATAAATGTCGATACATTATACTCGCCAACTTTCCTCGCTTGGATCGGATCATATAAAACAAAAAAATACAAAAACGTGTCTTGAGAAAAACGTGAAACGAAGAGAGGAGGGAAACATTTAAAATGGACGAAATGGATCTTTCTTTATGCTCAAATATCACTCTAGATCTTAAAAACAAATTTTAATGGGTATAAAAAACCCCTTTTAAATACAAGATGAAAAAATAAATAAAAAATTAATACTATTACGAGTACCTATGTAGCTATAAACTATAAATATCGCTGAACATTAGCATTACATACTTATACATATAAACATCCATGACTCGGAAACAAATGTCCATGCTCATCACACAAACATTTGCTCCTACCGGGATTCGAACCCAAGACCCTAAGAACGTAAGGCAGCGTCACTACCACTACGCCATTCGGGTCGTCAACTATACTATTTTACAACGGCTTTTGCACGTCAAGTTCCCGATGTTAGGGAAGTGATATGATCCCATGCGATGATTTGTATTTATGATTCGATTGTGAAAAAATAATGTCTTAATCACCTATCTTAATTACCAAATCCTTTCAGTCATTTTTGAGACGTCAAACAATAACAGTTCCACACAAAGATCGACAGAGTTACTTTAACATTAGGTTATAATATCGAAATGTTATTGTGTATTTAATTGGGTTATCTTAACTAAAACATAAATTATCTTAACACCGGCTTTCGAGTAACGTAAGTAATGTCACTTATTTTACTTGACAAAAAATTTGGGGTATCACAAGATTTTATGATCACTTTGTTTGAAAAATATCTAAGACATTTATATTATCCGATGATATACAAGCGGCCGGGATTCCCTCATGACTCATGAATTTAACGTTTTCTCTAAGAGCTACCGGACAGCCTAAAAGACTTATACCGGTCTAAAAAACCTTATCTCCGTTGTTTCTATGTTCTGAGGGAATAGTGGAAAAATTAGTCTGTTTCCACGAGCGATGGACCTGTCGTGTCGCGGTATCAACACGTGACGAACGGCACTTCGGTTACCGTGACGTACGTCACGGTAACCGAAGTGCTTGTCTTGGCCGTGACATGACGGAGCATCAAACCTCGCACGATGCATGATAACAGCAGAAAAGAAAACGATTTCTTCAGGAGAAAAGTCAAAGTGTGAGCTATTGATTATTTTGGAGTATTGGAAATGGATTGGTGATTACTGTTAGTTAATTACATATAAATCCATAATCCTAGGCTCGCCCCCTTCTTCTTGGCGTGTCTTCTTACAAACGTTACGTTGTTATTCCCCCTATTAGGTACATGAAACTTAATTAGAGAAATTAGGGTGTACGTTTATGTTATATCATACTCCTATTAGAAGGTAAATCGCATCCAATCGGAGCTTTTACAAAACTAACGCAAATAAAAACTACTTACACAGCAATAACAATTACGACATGGGAACTCCATCTACACTATATATATATAATATTATAAAGAGGAAAACTTTGTTTGTTTGTTTGTTTGGTTGTAATGAATAGGCTTAAAAACTACTGGACCGTTTTTAAAAATTCTTTCACCATTCGAAAGCTACATTATCCACGAGTAACATAGGATATATTTTATCCCCGTACTCCCACGGGAACGGGAACTATGCGGGTGAAACCGCGGGACGTCCGCTAGTTATCTATAAACAACTAAATATGAAGTTTCTTCCTGAGTTATAACGACTGAGTGTTAATTGGGATCGTTTCTTCCAGAGGCCAAGTCTCGGCACTCACGGGCAAATCGCTCGAAATGCCAATTAATCGGGTCATTACCCAAAACAATGGCGGTCTGGAAGCAAGACGAATTAATCGCACATAAAAATTAAATTGCTCAAATTATTAATCTTTTAGAACAATGGAGAAAATACCGTCTTGGAAACTGACCTTCTTATCCATTATAATTTGATATTCTCGAATGCTCGATCAGTCTTATTGGAGCTTCTCATTAGGCTTAGTTTCAATTTTCACGTCCATTGAAGAAATACTTCGTTAGCATTTTAGGTAAACCCTTCAATATTTTATGTTATAATGGTCCGCAGTTTCAGTACACTATACAAATGACTGCTTTTGTTGTACTCTAAGAGCACTTCACTAAAATAATGATGTAGACAGTCATCTATTCATGAAATTATATATTTAAGGGCAGTTCGTCTAGAACTGTCATAGAGGGCTCATCTCGAGGGGGCTAATTCAGGAGCCCTTGACTCGTTCCATCAAAAATAACAAAATCCACTACACAAGGAAATGATTGAAGGGTCGAGCGAATATAAAACCGGGATTTTCTCCAATAAAACCAGAAAATATACATAATGTTATATAAAATCGCAAGATGCGAGCAAATCCCGTGGATTTTTCTGTGAAATTGTGAATTACGGGATGATTTTTACATGATCTTAAAAGCCGTTGCGAGGCCCTTGAGAAAGTGTCAGTACGAAATTCCCATGAATTCGTATTGCTAATCATTTAAAGTAACATCCTCTTTGTTTGTTGCCCTAGCAGCAGGGCATCAAAGATTTAATTCACTTCTACCTGGGTTCATCACAAGCAGATTTTTCAGGTATACCGAACTTCTGTTTTCTTTCTTTTACTGGCAGCTACAGCTTAGCATCAGATGTAATTACATCACGATGAAAAACAATAGATTTAACATTTGTGTATAATATGCGATTTATATTTAGTCACTCTAACTAGTACTAATTCGTCAATTTCTTGCATAGCATAATAACCTGTGTGCCCACAACTGGGATACAGGCCTTGTGTCTATGGGAGGGGAAGCTGTGGTCCAGCACTCGGACCCAGTGAGGGTCAGTAGGATGACATTATGCGTTTGAGTAATGGTTTCTATGACATGGCGGATGTTTCCCTTCGCCGTTTCGACGAAATAATTTACATTAAGCAAAAAACTTGCTTGGTTCAAATAACCTATGATTAGGTCCTACAGTGCCACAACTGTCATAATTAAGGAAACATAGGAAAACTCTTCCTACATCGTGAAAGTGAAGTAGCGTACCTAGTTTAAGTGCATGACATAGTGGAGTGCAACGTTATTCACGGCGTCACTGCTGTGCGGGGACGGGCAGAACTTTTGATTTGTCGCGATAAACTCGCCTTCACAACGAGTTGTACAACGGAGTTTCAAGAAGACCGTCTGGTGACAGTTTTGTGTATAGAGCTGTAGAGGGATGGACACATTGTGTGGCTCGGGTTATGGTGTGCCCATGCTTAGCATTTAAATTGATTTTTAGTGTTCTTTTCAGCTAATAGTTACTAAAGACCGGACGTGTTTTGTGGGCTGTGTTTGATTTAAAACCTAAGCTACGTTGAAATTCGCGTTCTTTTGCATGTAACACAAAATATTTTATAATTCTGTAGAACGCAAGTTAAATGAGTTATTAAAATACATAGACCTATAGGTACCGAATATTGTCTCACTCAATCTTTGACAGAAGAATGAAAGAAATTGTTAATAAAAATGACGGATAGGGCATTCTCATGACTACTTTTTTTACTATCAGCAAACCAGACAAGGAAAAAAAAATCGCCTCTGAAGAAACCCGGACAGTCTTTACTTTCCACCATGGCTACCGCCCGACTTTCAAATAAATCTCAACATTTTTCCTACCGCGTTGAATCCAAGGATGTTTCAAACTTCCCAACTGTGTTGATACATGTGATGAGGATTACCAACTTCAAGCTCTTTGACGGCTCGTTATATGTTTTACTTTTAGTTTAATCTACGTAGTTGTGTTCCTTGGGAGTAGTAGTCGCCAACGGTACTGCTGAACATGAAGTTCAGGATTCGATTCAAAGTGTTATTGGGTTTTTCTATTCGGAATTTCTCATTTACAAACAACCACGGTATCTGGTCGGCCCGGTTGATGGCAATAAGCTGGCACCTTTTACATGGGGCCTAAACATAAAGGGTGTAAAAAACCTCTTTACGAAGCCGGAGGGCAATGGTTTTCTACACCTTACGTGGGAACCTTCTAGTTACGGAGACATTGGGGGTCAAAGACACAACTTTTTGACAAGTTTTATTTGTTAACTAGCGACCCACTCCAGCTTCGCACGGGTATAAAATATATAGCCTATGTCACTCACTGAAAAAATTATTAAAATCGATCCAGTATTTTTTTTTTCCCGACCGCCCCGGCCCCGGCCCGGCATACAATTCCGTAGTACATAAATTTGATCTATCTCGTAAGGTTTAGCCAGCGTTTGCAATGTAAGCGCAGAAAAATATGTTTGTTACGACATCACATTACAAATCTTTAAATTTCTCGGCTTTTCTCTACTATAATATGCATGTATTATACCTTTCCCTTGAATCATTCTATTCATTAAAAAAACCGCGTTAAAATCCGTTGCGTAGTTTTAAAGATCTAAGCATACATAGGGACATAGGGACAAAGAAAGCGACTTTGTTTTATACTATGTAGTGATGATAGTGATAGTGATACAAGTTTTTATTATACGATTTTTAAACACCTCTTTAAACACTTCCACCACCCCCGTACTATTCCATTCATCAGCACAATGTTAAAAAATATTGTTGGGAAACGAACAATATTTTTTGCGTAAAACTTAGTTTGATGTACCAAATGCTTGGTTGACGGCTTTGTGATGAGGTTGTCTACACCCTGTATATGACAGCATGTGAATGTACTACTAGGTGCACATCTGTTTAACTTATTCTTATTCTTTATTGCACACAAAAAATTATAAAGAAAAATATACACAAAATTACAAAATATAGATAATGTACAACGGCGAGCTTAACCCAGAATTGGGTTTTCTTACAGCAAACCATACTTGTGCTGAGAGATTTGCAGGAGAGGATAACTTATGTGCACAAACAATAGAGTTAACAACTTAAATTAACTTATACACTAAACTAATACATACAATATATATATATATATATATATATATATATACAACACTACATATATAACACTACTTACAAACTAAAATCATGCTGACAGGAAATGTTCCTTTATTCTTTTCTTGAACACTTCTAACGACGGGCTATCCCGCAAGGAGTGTGGAAGCGAATTCCAAAGGCGCACAGCACTAACAGTAAAAGAACCATCATACCGACTTGAGGAGTGGGGAGGGAAACGAAGGAGAAGAGATGACGATGAGCGACAGGGTTTACCTCTAGGAACAAGAAATTCGAAGCGCTCTCGAAGATACGAAGGAGCTTTAGGATTATGAAGAATAGAAAAGAGTAAAGAGAGAGTGTGTAAATCTCGACGCTGCCGAATCGGTAGCCACTTCAGCTGCTTCCGAAATTCCGACACATGGTCGTACTTACGAAGCCCGAATATGAAGCGTATACACAAATTCTGCAGACGTTCGAGTTTATCAAAAAGTTCCTCAGTCGCATCAAGAAAACAGACATCAGCGTAGTCTAGTAGAGGAAGAAGGAGAGACTGAGCTAGAGTAATTTTAGTCTGAAATGGCAGGAACTTCTGAAGACGCTTAAGCGACCGATACGAACAAAACACCCTCCTGCTTACTTCAGCAATGTGAGCGTGCCAAGATAGGTTGCAGTCCAAGAATACACCTAGGTCTTTAACTTTCTTGGAGTAGGCTATAGCGACACCATCGAAGATAACAGGCGGGAGGGACTGATGATTTAATAAATTGACGAAGTATCTGCCACCAATAATGAGAGCTTGTGATTTAGCTGGGTTAACTAATAGTCCAAAGTTTTTAGCCCACAGACTGATGTTTTGAAGATCACTATTGATGGCGTCGATGGCTCCTGGAAGCTCTTCGAGTTTAAAATGGCGATAAAGCTGCAGGTCGTCTGCATAGAGATGATAATGGGCAGTTAATATCTTAGTGATAGCGTTGATAAAAACAGAGAAAAGAAGAGGAGAAAGGACGCCACCCTGAGGAACACCCGCAGAAAGATCGCACCTGTCTGAGCAAGCTTCATTCAAGTGTACCGACTGCGAGCGACCCCGAAGATACGAATCAAACCAAGCAGTCACAGAAGGAGATACGTTTAGAGAAGAAAGGATACCTAAGAGGATGTCAAAATCCACTGAATTAAAAGCACTGCTGAAGTCCAATAAAACCAACACCGTAAGGAGCCGGTTTTCCATGGCCAATCGGATGTCGTCAGTTATTTAACCCTTGGGGGATTAGAAGCGTGATGTTATTTTTATTTTAATCTACGTCGTTAAGGCCCTCCAAACACCGCCCACTAGTACTTTACCGTAATAGTTGCTATTAAGGTCACATTAGGCGTTACCTTTGATTTTTTGATAGAACGTTTGTGCTAAGTAAACGGTTTTGCGCCAAATCTGAGTGCCATTATAGAAACGTAAATTATGTACACGAATGGGTTTGAGGAGACTGAAAATATTTAGATTTACTAGCTGTTTATAAAATACGTAGCACTTCGCCCGCGACTTCGTCCGCTAAAATTGTGATAACTCGGCAAAATTGCATGATATCATTATGATTTATAGCCTATGTGACTAGGTAAAGATGTAGTTTTCTATGGTGCAAGAATGTTTAAAATCGGTTAAATAGTTCTTGAGTTAAATCGTAACAAACAAAAAAGAAAAATCAAATCTTTCTTCTTTAGAACATTAGTAAAAAAAAAGCTCAGTCTAGAACAGACCATCACTAGCTACTTCAAATTCTGGTGGATAGGTATTATTTGTGTCATTTAGCGCTCCCATTACATGGGACATATAAACTGCCTCACCCTTCGTATTATTAGTAATTAAAAGAGTTTTTACAAACAAATTGATCACGAGTCGCCACTGTTGATTCTGGCTTTCAGGAATTACAGTGGTTTGGGCGTGTGTGGCGGGCTTGTCCCAAGAAAAAAAAACAAATTGATCATGAATGCAGTTTTAGAAAATAAAATACACTCGAAACACTTTTGCCGCGAAATCGTCCAAATGTCAAGAGAGAAAAAATAGTGATGTCCCACATATCGTCCTCACGTAGTGCCGTGCTGTATCGATTGAGTAGGTTTACGGTTTTCTTCCGTCTAACAGTATAAATGGCGTGATGATTTGATGTATTTTTTGTGATCAAGTGATCTCCGTATTTAATTTTAGAAGCCGTCGAAATCATAGACAGATAAAGGAAACACCTCAGGAACTAGCATCTTAGACAAACGGTAGTAACAAATACAACTTTCTCAGTTACAACCTGAAGTTAAATTAATTAGAAACCTGACCGGCATTCTGGATCCTCGTGCCATACAACAAAGTTATACAGAAGAGTTACTAAGTACTGGAGCTGACCTGGAAATTTACGAAAACCAGAAAAAATAAGAAAAGCGACTGCCATGCAGAATAATATACCATAGAATAAATACATGTTCACTTCAGTATATGATTCGCCACAGGATTGGCTGCTAATTTGGATGGTAAGACAAGATATTTAGCCAGATATGATATTTAGACCTAGTTTGGGCAAAAAGTCGCTTGACTGAGCTATTATTGTGCCAAGCCGACTCGAAAATGAGTGTTTTATGATATCAAAATCAAAGTATTTAGGCACTTTTGAATTGTCGAAAAAAATATGAAAATTAAATGTAGCAACAGTCCCAGTCGCAAGGCATAAAAACTGTGAAAGTACTGTAGTTGTCAATTCCCTAACGTAGATCTGCATAGAGAAGAACGGGCAAAAAAACTCCATGGACACTCTTTGAAATCAGAATTAATTACAAAACCATGCTGGATAACAAACACAAGTATATTATAGAATCTGTTTTCAGACTTAAAAAGTAAAGGCAGTAATATCGAGTGCTTCACTTACGCTAGATCCTAAATCCAGATTGTAACATTATCGTCCTAACTGGTCCTTTGGCACTTATCTCCAGTACGACAACCACCCAAATCCTAGCAGCGCCATCTAGCTGAAACAAGGCAGCAGCCTGCGAGGGCCAGATAAGCGCGATATTGATGCTCCCCAGGGCTGAGTGATTCGCGCCATCCAACCATTTTTATTATTAATATAAGATCACAGTATATTTACTGGGCCCTCAGGAGCCAAATTGAACAATATTTTTTGGTATTTTTGATCGTGGTGACGCAGTTTTGTGGTGCTATAAATATTTGGTGAGTGTATTTCAACCGCGTCGTGTATATTATCTTCGTCATTTATTTTCTGGTACAGAATGTTGCCAGCAGTATCTGCATTCTGAAAAAAAAACTGACTTTTCATCAATGATTTCTTTACTAGAAAATATGTAGTTTCTGGCTTTTACCTCGGCCAAAGGTTTATCGTTGCCATATAGCGTGGTAACGCTGCCAGGCTCTTGGGGACATTGCCAGTTGACAGAGTTGAGGAGTTTTTTTGACGCCATTTTTAAGTTTTTAGTTTAAGTTAGTTAATTATATTTTAATAGTTTTGCAAATTGTAAATAATGTACCCACATAGGTACTGAAATAAATCCTCTTATTTGAATTGCTAGTTTAAAATATTTAAAAAAAACAGAGCTTTTATGACAGGAACCGTGTAACAAATCGTACTAAAACCAAGACATGGTTTTGTATCAAGCTGATGAACAACTTGATACAAACAGTGAAACCACGATTTGAAAAGTTACCACAGTTAAATCTAAATCTACATCTTTTAAATACAGATAAGCCACCTACTCACTAAACTGCCGAAGAAAATCCTTGAAAAGCTCAACACTCAACAAGGCAACAAAACAAAATAAAAACAAAACAAAACTGGGAACTCAGCCCATCAATCAGCTCCACACATCTCGGAACAATTAAATACGGATCTCGGAGAGTCGAAGTCAAACCTTGCGACACAGCATAGATAGGTACAGAGGGCCAGCTCCATACAACGAGCGAGAACCAACGCACACTTTGACACGCGCCTATAAACACCCAAAAAGTTGCTAGTCGACCTTCACCTCTATTGTCTTTAGTCATAAGTTTGGAAAGTGGTCAGGTGCGAATTTTATCGGCTGTACACCGAGTACTAGTGCACTCGTGACACCGACTCTGGAAAAACCAACGAAAGAAGTTGTTTGGAACATACTACTTTGCTGACACCGCGACTTGCGACACTAGATCATGCAGAACTGGTTTCGGTTTAGTATTAAGATCCGTAAAAACCGGTTCTACATATCCTAGACATGAGTCTCGTACAATATACGCACGAGATCGTGAACTAATACGTATATGGCATTCATAGGCACCAGTTTCATACAGCGAGTGCAAACGCATTCGGGACTGTCATTTGTTTGAGATCACCGTAAGTACTCTACGTACTCGTGTACGTGCGCCTATTTTCACTCCTTGTATCCACCCGGCCTTCTGTCCCCATTTATTTCGTGCTCGCACTAAGCCCAAGATAATTGGTCCAGATTGTCTCCCATTGGCAAAGTTTAAAGAATTGACTACAGTTATCTGGTCGGAATTGGCAAGGGTTAATGTGGGTAGGCAGCAATTAAAGTTGGTGATCCCTGCCTCGTTTGTTCACTTAATGCTGATACTCTTTGTTTTTATAGCTTAAGGGATTGAAATCATATTAGGTTAGATTATTGAGTTGTGACGATTGGGGTGGGGGTGAAGATAATTAAGTGGCGGGTGGCATGCAGATTACGGCGAACTGGAATTAAAGAGATTTAATTAGAAGAGATAATTAATGCCTTCTGTTTCCGTGGGAATCATAAAGAATGCTGGGATTTGAATCGGCAAAATATTTCAGAATTTTTAAATGTGTTTAATTTTTGCTTTGGTATTAAATACAGTAGGCTGTCATGGTAAGGGTCAGGGGGCTTGGGGTAATTTGATCATGAGCTGTGGAGACGCCAGCTTGTACTTCTAAACACTTTGTTATTTGTTTCAGGAATCAACGAGAAACATGGCGGTCACGACTTATTAACTCAGATACCTGCGGATAATAACTACCAATAACCTTCAACAAACAAAGGGATTCACCAACCTGAGCCCAGACTGACATTCAGATCCAAATTCCGAATATCAATACAAACAAACTCATAATTCTATCAAGCGGAAAACAAAACGCTACTGCCAATAAAATACGTTTAACTGTGTTTTCAAACCAGAAGTAATTGGCGGGGTTCGGAGGGGTGAAGCGGGGCGAAGAGGGACCAAGAGGGGGTGAAGAGGGATTCTTATTGGTAATTACCGGGCGACGAGGCACGCAGTTAATTCTGATGTCTACTCTGAAAAGTCAAACAAAAGAGAGAAGACTTCAAAGGACTCATTAAGTTGTAGTCAAATAATGGCGGCGGGGTAGGCAGAGAAAGACAGGCTGCAAGCTACTGGCGCTGGGTTTCGGCTGTCTTTAATAAAGTGCTGTAATAACGGGGACTGTGATGCAATCTTTGCTTTGAAGCATGCTTAAGATATTGCGGTAGTCTGTTTGCTCAGTTTTCTTGAAGTAGATAATAATAACTATGCTATTTTAATACAATTCGTTGTATCGTAATACCTGTATGAGGTAAAGACAGACAGCTTATAAATCAGTGGTCCACCATCAGTGTCTATGAAATGTTTTTAGTTTCTAAGCCTTAAAATCTAAAGATTTTTTTCCTATTTTTTTTTGTTTTCAGTTAAAGTGTTGTATGCATTACTTTAAAGTACTTATAAATACAACATTAATATTTTTAAAGGTCGCCCGGAACTGAGCCCCGACCTTAGATACTTACAATCAATTTCAACGTCCGATTTAATAGATAGCTCATTTCGCGCATCAGAATCAAGTTTCCGTAGTGTAGCGGTTATCACGTGTGCTTCACACGCACAAGGTCCCCGGTTCGATCCCGGGCGGAAACAGTTACTTTTTGACTTCGTACTATTTTACCCATAACTTTTTGCAAAAAAAAATCAGTACTTTTCAACCGAATTTTAATGACAAAAATAACTTTTGACAATAATAACAGCCAGCCAGCAATCAGTGTCACAATACAGCAACAGTTTCAATTTCAAGCCATGGCACAATAACAAAATCAATCTGTTCCAAAAATAACCGGCAATCCGCCGGAATCAATGAAAGTAAACCGAATACGCTGATTAAAAGTTACGTCGGCCTCGAGAGTCGGGCCGGGTACGGCGAGGGACGTCCACCCGTACGTGCCTAACGAAATGTTATTAATTGGCCAGGTCACGCCAATCCAGAGGTCACACTAGGTAACAAACTACCCAAAATTGACAAATTTTAACATGAACTATGAAAATGTTGGTCAAACTTTAAAATTATAAATTCGAGTTTCGGCGCGCACCGGAGGCTTTTTAATCGCTTTAAAAATCACCCGAACTGAATATTTTTTGGGATAATTGATTGCTCGTTAATTTGCGCTTTAAATTGGGTGTTATTACCGAGGGACGCGAATAATTGCGAGGCTATGAAAGTAAGTAGTATTAAATCACTGACTATTGGAATGATCATGACGGTTTGTACATACACTGCTGATTAAAAATTATTATATTTTTCGCACCAAATTGAAAGCTTCGTTTTGCTTTTCATTCCCAATCAGCCTTTTCCGGGGACTTGTTGAAATTTTAAGTATTTTTGAGCATTGTCAGAAATGTTTCGGTTTTTTTTTTATGAAATCGTTTCAGCGATAGGCAGGTACTCGTGTTTCTGATTATAATCTTTTTATTGCCTTTTACGACACCTCAGGGAAATTGAGGTTGCATTTCAGTTTTTACAAGGGAGAAAATGGCAGTAAATTTTGAAATAAATTGTGATCTTATTTATTCAAATAAGAATTTGAAAGACTTATTCAGAAGCATAAAAATGAAGCTTTAAATCGACATAAGTACAAAATAACGTACGCATTTTTGCTCAGTAGCTTTAATCGAGCATTCATTTCCATTGATTTTCATTTTTTTAAGTGGGTTCCGTACCCTAAATCACATGGGACTGCGCCCTCTGACCTCAGTGACATTACTCATCAGCGTAAAAAACCGTCTGTTTATTAAAAAATATATTTTTAAGCGGAACACGAAAACCTTGGATAAGCTTGCGTAACAAAACCTACAAAAATACGGTACGTTTTCACAACGACAGGGACATAGGTACCTGTGGGTATGTCGCCTTTTTTTAGCCACGCACTTGACACGGTGTGCAAGATTCAGAAGGACAATTTTTTATAGTGACTTCACTTACCTCACAACTCGAAGATCAGGCGTTACAATTTTTAAAATGGTCACAGATACAGTTAATATTATCAATTAAATTTTCTTTTAACACCTACGACATATTTATGATTATCCTACTATGATTCTGCTAAAAGGCCGTTTTAGACCCCCTGACAACTTACTAATCATTTTCCAAGGGTTTTCGTGTGTTTTCCGGTAACTAGATTGTGGAGGTCAGATAGCCAGACACTCCATATTTAAAGTATAACAGTATGGTTAGACTATCTAGACTAGCTATCGTCCTCATAATAGCTGGGAAAAGTATATTAGGGGTAATGGGGTAGTTTTAACCAGTTATCCGTCATAAGAGCAATAACTGTAGTTCTTTTGGAAATAGAACGCATTGATTTTCACTGATATGTTGAATGTATGAACAAATATCTCTTTCCTCTATCTCACACATATAGTATGTGTTCATTGTTATCAGTCAGTACCAGCAACTAAGAACTTTGTTCTAAGTGTAACTTCTGCACCCGTATACGCAGTGGCCCTGCGTAGATTTTAAACCCTTTGAATTTACTTTGGTGAGCTCGCTCCATGTCCCTCGAAGGACACCCCAGTATATAGCTACAACTTTATTACTAACTATGTTATGTAGATTTAACTGGAAGGTTCGAGGAGAAAGTGTTGAAATAAGTGAACATGTGGAGAATGTCTATGTTTATACATCTTATAACTTATTACAATTGATATTCTTTCTAACGGCTTTCAAATAAATGATAACAAAGATTTACAAGACAAAGTAATTCCAGTACCACAAGTACAGTGTAGCGATTGAGTGACATTGACAGAGGGGCTTTGTTGGTAACCACTTAAGAAGTTGTTTCGTGAATGTGTAGGACTGTAGGAATTGAAAAAATGAGACGTACGATCTTCCGAAAAATAAAAGAGGTTTGCCGCCTAACAAAATATTAATAAAAATCAACAACCAAAATAAACTATTGTATTGTATTGTACAACGGGCTGATATCCGCAACTCCACGTCAAAGCGCGTATTTTGCGTATGGGCTATATAATCCACCACGCGGGCCCAGTGCGGTGTTGGTAGATGTCACATGTCTTCGAATTTTTGGTTCTAGGACATGCCGGTTTCCTCACGATGTTTTCCTTCACCGTTTTTGAGAGCAGTGGTGACGAAATAAATTACACAAAGTAATGCGCATACCTGGGTTCGAACCAACAACTTACTGTTTGTAAGTCGGGGCCGCCACCACTGCGCCACCGCTGCTCTCAAAAATAAACTATTTCACTAACCAAAACAAGGTAAACACCGGCTCTGATAGGACAACGTTTCGCGGGCAAGGAAATACGGCTCTATGATTGCGCCGGCGCGGCGCGGCGGCGGCGCATCAACCGCGACAGCTCGCATGGGCGATAATTTATTTTATAATATATTGTGTGTTTTTCTATTATATGTGTTCAAAAATGTGTTCTATAATGTTTGTCTTATTGCATCGTATTGGAATAGTCTGTAAAGATGTTGTAATTGGTGGTAAATAAATAAATAAATTTTACATAACTACAATTTTTGTATTGATCACAACATAATACGATTATATTAAAATTAAACGCCATAAACCTATAATACGATACATGATAACATACAAGACATAGTTTCCATTTCTATTAATGTTTACCACCAAAATAAGGCAAATTAATTATGAAAATAGTTCGTCGATGACGCTTGAACCACCCGAAATCTTCGGAAACTATACAGTTTTATTCAACTTTTGATTAAAAATTAAAACATATTTATTACTTACTCAGGCATGATGTAAACACAACACAACAACCTAATTCACACACAGAACACATACTTTGTATAATGGAGCGTTAAATTGTAAGCAGTATGTTCGGTTGACAATATATCGAGAGTTTAAAATCTCGCTAGATAGATTACAATCTAACGGACTTTACAATTTTACGGTGACATATATACAATATTGCCCCTAAAATAAGTGTGCATTAAACATTTAAAAATCATTCTTCCTCCAAGCACCAACAAATTACATCCTAACTTGTTGCTTAAAATCTTCAAGTCATTAATAATCAGGAATGGCTCCATCTAGACCACAATCGTGAATATTGGTAAAAATACGTGCTAAAAAAGCACGCAACGCGTGAACACTATGACATCTGACATTTCGGAAGACCTTACTCGACACAAGTGCCCCTAGCGGCGAATTCATGCGCGATAGTCCCCATTGTACATTCATACAAATTTATAAAAAATATTAAGATCCGCATCCGCTTCCGTGGATGTCAAAAAATCTACATCCGCAACACTCCTAATTCACATACTAAGCAACTTACAAAAGCTGTGTTTAATTTTTAACAGTTGCCCTGTAAATAAGGAAATTCCTGAACTAATATGTAGACTAATCTAAAATGGCGTCAAACAATTGCGCGCCAAATTGTAGCACTGCGAAAACGTCACACGCTAGTGATGTAGATGTAACGATGTAATGAAAATCGATTTTTTCATGTAAAAGACTTCAAATAAATCAATCAAGTTCTGACAGGGAAAAAGATAATTATGATGTTGTGACATCGTCACTTTTTTTACTTCCCATGACTGAGATGAAAAATGAAGCCAAGAATGAATGAATACCATACCAGTAACTTTGTTACTGCGTACAAAGTTTGTTCTAAACTAACACAAACAGGTGTTAGTGATGAATCGAGTCCTATTAACTTTGATTATCGATTAAACTACAAGAACCATAACGTATTCAGTTTGCTTACAGATCGAGTACTTTTTCTCACTGTACTGTTCACAAAGAAACTAAAGCATTTAAAAAAACCACCAACAACTACTGACATCATTACCACTACAGCTACTTGCTTAGGTTTATTAACTGATCGATAAAACTAGCCCCGAGCGAAGTTTGGAAATGTGGGTGTAGATACAGACAATGACCGACAGACTTTCCACGTAAATACAAGCGTAATTTTATAACAAGTGGCTTTGTCTTGAATGATCTAACTCGATAACCGGTTACTTCTTTATCGATACCTAAAAGCTCGATACCCAATCGATTTGCCACATCACTTGACCAAAACAAATGAATTGTATGTAAATGAACGGGTGATTAGTGAGCAGCGGCGCGGTGAGCGATCGAATTATACTTAACGAGCTCCACTGATTGTGGCGATGCGTTTAATGGGGCGCTCGGGGTCGGTGTGGGACCCGGTTGGACCAGTGGGCCCCACTCTGTGAGCCTGTACTATTGTTTAGTAATAGAAATGCAAATCTATAGCGGTAGTGCAGACCTGTGCAATCACAGGTCTGCACTGCCACTACAGATTTGATTTTGAAGAGTTTATGTTGGGTGGATAAACTCTAGTTTCATCATTATAAGATCGGATTTCATCCATGAAATCGAACGCGATCAACACGTCTAAATCGTTCAAGACCTGTCAGCGTCAATATTCTACAGCAATTATCAGTCGTCATAGCAACGGTTCACCATCCCACCATCCATATCGTATTTCTAGGAGTAATTCAACATCTCGTCCCACATGTCCGTGGCCCATTTGGGACGAGTTGATGAAACTCAAAATAAATAATATTTTCATTTTGCAACTCGTCCCACGTTACTATCTAAATGAAAAAAGGTACAATCAGTAGTAAAAGAGTTAGTGCGGAAAAATAGTTTTAAGACGCACTACAATAGCGAGGCAGTCGCATCAGCATCCTGATAATGTTGTTATATTGGACACGCAGAGCATCAGCAGGTCGCTGAGTGTAATTTACCCACAAACTGCTCGAGTAAAAAGACAATACGCCTTAAAAAGAGTTATCTTAACTACCCTCGAGCAGCGAGCAAACCTACGCGCAACCATGTTCCCCCTGACTGCTAATGCTCTGCGAAAAGACAGAGAAGAGAGCGAAGAGACCGAGCATTAGTATATTTTTGAAGTGAACATTTCTATAAGCACGTTGAGCACTTTTGAGTGAACAAAAATCACGTAATTCGCGTGATCGTCACGTACGCTTCTCGTAGCACTCGTAGCCAATGCGCTACGGCTATTACTTTTCACTTCTGGCCCAAAAGACTGCCCCACATTGTCGTGAAGCGACAGATATGAAGAAAAAAATAGAATAAATAAAAAAAAAAGGATAAACGTAATACAATTTATTTTAGTAATAAAATCTGAAAGTAACAAAATGAAGATGATAGTGAAGATGAGGATGGAGTGAAGGGATGATCACGGGATGAAGACGAGCAGGAGAGGGTCGCAGGAGAGGGTCGACGGCAGTCCGGGGCGAGTCAGCCAAAAACGGTCCAACCGCTGACTCCAGCCCCGGATGAAGGTTGACAGCAGTAGGCTGGCTTCACAGCACAGGACTTCAGCCCCGGATGAAGGTTGACAGCAGTAGGCTGGCTTCGCAGCACAGGACTCCAGCCCCGGATGAAGGTTGACAGCAGTAGGCAGGCTTCGCAGCACAGGACTCCAGCCCCGGATGAAGGTTGACAGCAGATGCAGCAGTCCTCCTCTGAAGCCCAGTGCAGAGGCAGGTTTTAGTTGAGGTGACTGGTGGAGAAGTCAAGAGGTTTGAGGTCTTTTCTTGAGTCCCGGAGCAGTCGGCCCCGGGACAAGGCCTATATAATTTTCTTCGCTCGAAAGCTAGCGATGAAATGAATGAATGTCTAGAGCGGCCCTGTCTTATATAGCCGATTTCGAAATCAAAAGTGGAATTTGCAAAATGTTTGAAAATTAGACGAAAAGAGTGTGTAAAGTAGAAGGCCAGAACGATTATCTGGCTTTTAAGACAAAAACGGTGGATGGCCACAAAGAAAACCACGAACGATTAAAAGGTAACTATGACGACCAGATTATTGACAATAAAATGTCAAAGAATTAATAAACACAAAGTTAGCAAAAACATGAAGAAATACGATGGAATTAAAGGTTCTGGTGCGTGGATAGTGTAGTAAATAATGTTGCGCATCATCTGTGAGCAATTTGTGAGTATAGTGTAGTATGAAAATGAAAATGATAAACTCGTAATTGTTACAGTAAAACGATATCTACAATGAAACTAAATGAAAGGATGGCAATAAAAGAGCAACGTGAAACAATAAAGCTTAAACTAATAATGGATGTGATGAAGATTTGACCTAAAATTGATGTACAGACAAAATGTCAACCATTGAGGACGTTCAGTCGGTTAGTACGTAATAATATTACTACAACATGTTTTGTCTCATCGATATGTTTCAAAAGCCTTGCAGGCATGATTTTAGAGAGGATATCAAATTATGTACTTCATTATCAATCAATTTACCAAAAAAATAAAATAGAAACAAGAACACAGCCTAAAAAACTACAAGTAATTTGAAATTCGATCCAATATCATAAATAGTAATTTGTAACGTCACCGCAGGCGATAATGTGAGATTACAGATAATAATAATAACTACAGATAATCAAGTGCCGCCGAGCTAATAATCAAACACACTGATTACACGCCGCGCCGCCGCGCCGTGTCGCTGACTATTTAATTAACTGTTTTATATTACACTGTGGTCTTCGTACCTATGTATTAACTTAATTTAGATTTGTTGATGATAATAACTTATTGGAAATTTAAAATAATTGTTAATTTTTGTCATGGATAAGTTACATACAATACTGAATGGGCAATATGAGGTTTATCCAATTAATGTTATACTGTAATTGTATAAGCCAAATGAAAAGTTATTTTTGAAACAAGTCTAATGCAATTTTAGCCTATTAAAAAGCTCATTTTTTGAGAAAATAATAAGCTCTCCATGATCAACAAGGTTAACCGTTTGTTATATTTTTAGATAACTTTCTTTTAAACCTCTGCCCTCCATTAACTCAAACAAAAACTTTTTTGAGTTTTTAGAAGTCGGTTTTATTTTTTGCACTTTTTAGTGGTTCACATGCGCTTACCCCTTTACAGCGTACAGGCGTGATGTTACGTTATGAACTGGTGCAAACAATAGACAGACATGAGATTTCAGCAATCCCAGTCCATTTGCTATCATTTATTAAGGAGTTCCGTTGCCCATCTCCGAAGTTCATCATCAGATCTTCACCAAATTGAAGTGGGTCCAAAGTACTCTTTGGAAAACTACCCAAATTGCTTGATGTGTGGCTATATGAAGAGTTCTCTCTATTTCTCCAGAATCCCATCATCAGATACTGACTTGATGATTATGGGAACACCTGTGAAGTGGCCCATTCAAACAAAACAAAAATAATCCAAATCGGTCCAGCCATCTTCGAGTAATCGGGGAACACACATAAAAAAAAAAGGTTCCGACGAATTGAGAACCTCCTCCTTTTAGAAGTCGGTTAAAAAGATCAGAATCTAGAAAGGACATTGCTCAGCGCCCATACATTGTTCGCCCTGGAACCAAGAGCATCGGAAAATTATGTGTTGTGTTGTTGATCATTGGTTAACTCCTGTAAGATCTTATTTTTGTAGCGGACTAGCTTCAGAACAGATATATTTAAGAAAAACTATCAGATTTTGAGGTTATAATCTAACCATAACCACGACTACTACGTTTAGTTTTTCATAGCTCAGAGTGATTTTTCAGAAACAAAAACAACAGCCGTGTGTGTAAATGCAACTTTTAATTCTAAAATCTATTTAACATTACGTTTTGTATGTGTTAAAATAGAATCAGCGCGAAAGTATTTAACGTGAAAACATCCGCCATCTTTGTCAAACGTCATGTCGTTGTCGTATCGAAAAAGATTAGGGATGCCCAATCGATTGTAATAATCAATCGATTGAATTTTAACTGACTTGCGAATGAATGTTTCATTTTTTATAATCTGAATTCTGATTCTGATTCATAAAGTATACTTATTAGGTTTTTTAAATGAAAGTATTCAGGAAATAATAATAAATGGAATAGTGATTATATGTTTTTATTGTAGCTTCTATTTGCACTTTGTTAGAAATAATAATGTTTATTTATTTCGAATAAAGTGCAAATGGAAGCTACAATATAAACATACAATCACTATTATTCCATTTATTATTATTTCCTGAATACTTTCATTTAAAAAACCTAATAAGTATACTTTATGAATCAGAATCAGAATTCAGATTATAAAAAATGAAACATTCATTCGCAAGTCAGTTAAAATTCAATCGATTGATTATTACAATCGATTGGGCATCCCTAATCTTTTTCGATACGACAACGACATGACGTTTGACAAAGATGGCGGATGTTTTCACGTTAAATACTTTATAATGTTCATTTCAACAAAAAGCTAGTCCGTGCTACAAAAGTATTTGCAAAAAATATGATACAACAGGCAATGAATTATCGTGCATGTCCGATCCTTCAGTTGCATAGGGCGATTCTGGACATTGTCCTTTGAATCTTAAGCATCCATTAAAGATGGCATTTTAAGGTCAATTTTACACGCATGAAGCCCCGTCCTAACCAAAACAAAGGCCACATGAATACAAGCTTTTTTTTCGTCACGAACCATGACTCTTGTTTGCACAGATAGCGGGCTCCGAACGTTTTTTTCTCTTATCGATGCAGCATCTTCCAGATATCTATTTCTGCAAGTTCTTTACTACACCAAATACAAAGAATATCATATTCAATTATAGCATTATGATTAACAAAAACTAGACATTTTAATTAGGTAACGAAAATAATTTTAACTGTTTAAAATTTTGTAACAAAAAGGTATTCGCAGTCGGTAGGATTCGAACCTACGCTCCCAGAGGGAATCTGATTTCTAGTCAGACGCCTTAACCGCTCGGCCACGACTGCTTCATGCTGGACTCTCAGAAAATATTATCATAATGTCGAATAGAAAGTAACTACTTGTCTTTATTGAACCAGCAGCTGGTAAGAAGTGAAAGGTCGTATCTTTGCTACATACCAAACATACGCTCTAATTACGCAACATGGCCGATTTGGCTTAATACTGGTTACACGCGTACGGCACGAGCTCAACATATAAATAAATAAATATCGCTGGACATTAACACACAGCGCCACCTAGTGCCACACTAAGCAAAGACACACTGGACTCTAGATAGTTGATATACTACATATATACTTTTTGTTTATATAAGTGATTGAAAACATGTAAAATTATTAACACTTTACTAATAGTACACTGCCATATTTTTCTCCATACCGAACGAGGTCAACTAGAAGATAAACTACTGATTAAAAAAAGAACGGAAGAAAAGAAGTTTTTGGCCGCAGGATGTGGTGTTCCGTCACTTCTGCGAGCAAATTCCACAAGAACACACAATACGTCGAGCAAGTGAAGTGGTACTAACAATGTGATAAAGTTACTTATAATACTACTTACAAAAGTTGTTATTAGTATGTATATTTAGGTTAAGGTCTTTGTTATCTGAAATAAATGTTTATTAGGATATTTAAGAAATTCCTAATAATTTGCTTCAGAAAATCGTATGCTTGAAAACGTAAATAACGCAACGTTAGTGGTTAACGAAATGAATGACTAGGCCATTGTAAGTGTGCAGCGCAATTACCCCGGCCATTCTTAACGAGATTTAATAATAATTAACCAACCACTAACAATCAGCGGCCACACGTACAAACACGACCTGTACCTTCAGAGGGATAAACAGAAAGCTAACGTGCAGCCTTCAATAATTGAACCAGTAACCGCAGGATCGGAGAGCGGGTGGCTATTACGCGGGACACAACGGCGGCTTCCTCCATTGAAATAATCGAGACATCCTCCCTCTCTGCTCCTGCCACGTCGGCGGAACTACTCGCTACCGCTGGCGGGAAACCTCAGTCTTATGGATAATACGTGAATCTGATCTGATCCACGCCGAAATTGGGTGGAAGTTTGCAAGAACTTTTATTTTGGTTCTGATGATGTGTGAAGATTGTCTTTAATAGCTGATGAGCTCAGGTACTCGTGACATGCATGAATTAAGAAAAATACCTTATTTGGACACGTCAACAAATGCCAAACACTTGTTGAGAAAAACACATGTTGAGTATGATAAGCGACATTGTCGTTAAAATAACCAACACCGTCGATGAAATCTTCATACTTAGGTTCCAAGACTTCCAAGTCAGGCTGCAATTATCTTAAAGTCTAGCACAAACGTTTCTCCCCAGTTAATATATAGCAGGAATGAAGGGAACCCTTTCGATTGCTCTCAAAGAATTCGCTTTGCCGATTAGACTCACGGGTTCCTCGCATTTAGTGCGCGACTCAAAGCATACTCCTCCTCCATTTTATTATCTCCTAGTACACCGTTTTCAGTTCAAATATGTCGTTATTTGCTATGTTGTTACTTTCGCATTATTGTGTTGTACAGAAAGTTCTCGAGAGCTCTCTAGAAGCGAGCAAGTAGCTACAATATGATTATCTTGTGTGTGTTTTGTTACGGATTTTGATGTAACGTCAAGTATTAATAGGTACATGTGCCTTTGCCTCCGCAATATGCTGACGAGAATAGAATCAAATAAATGCAACGATTTGAAGACAATGTGTTTCTATTTACTTCCTTGTCTTCAGCTAAATCGTGGCATTATTTTGTCATGGTAAAACCAAAACAGACCATTAATAATTTTGCTTTCTACGTTGATCACCTGTATCAAGGAACTCACTCTAAAAGCAGTACTTCTGGACACATAGCAGGTTTTTCTCTCTGAAGTCTTGACCGCACTAGAAATCAGATTCCCTCTGGGAGCGTAGGTTCGGATCCTACCGACTGCGAATACTTTTTATTACATAATCGTATCTTTCTCCTACCCTTATCCCAGTATATACATTTAAGGTCGGCGCTGCAGGTTTTCTTAGTCCATACCAGTGGCGAAGGGTGAAAAAAGAGTCAGGGTAAGCCGAGAAAAAAAAAAATAGAATGATTATTTTTTACTTGACTTTTTGATGTTTGTTTTGACTTCATTTTCATTATCAGCGACCCCAAAAACCACGAAAACGACACACATGAAGAAAAACTGAAATTTTTCATCGGCGCCATCTTGGATTTTCATTTTGACCTCATTTTCATTATCAGCGACCCCAAAAACCACGAAAACGACACCCATGAAGAGAAAACTGAAATTTTTCATCGGCGCCATCTTGGATTTTCATTTTGACCTCATTTTCATTATCAGCGACCCCAAAAACCACGAAAACGACACCCATGAAGAGAAAACCGAAATTTTTCGTCGGCGCCATCTTTGATTTTCATTTTGACCTTTTTTTTATTATCAGCGCCCCAAAAACCACGAAAACGACACCCATGAAGAAAAAACTGAATTTTTTCATCGGCGCCATCTTGGATTTTCATTTTGACCTCATTTTCATTATCAGCGACCCCAAAAACCTCGAAAACGACACCCATGAAAAAAAAACCGAAATTTATCGTCGGCGCCATCTTGGATTTTCATTTTGACCTCATTTTCATTATCAGCGACCTCAAATACCACGAAAACAACACCCATGAAGAAACAACCAAAAAATGCCATTTTGTATTTTCATTTTGACCAATTTTCATTATCAGCAACCCCAAAAATAATGAAATTGGCTTGGTAAAAAAAAAATAGAATAAAATGCAGAGGTACCATAGGAAAACAATAAAAGTGAACAACAAAATAAACATCCAAATAAATAACCAAATACGAAATCCACCATTACTAATGCTATCTCGTTCTTCCCATATTGTACTTTCTTTTTCTGCCCCTGTCGTAACTCGATAAAACTCGGCTGCACAAAATAATGTCATTCATCAAGCATAAATATATCCGATTCTTTACGAAATTCAACGAGCGATAACGATTTCTTTCCATCTCGCTCACGCGCACGCATTTTCTATTACTTTCCCTATGAATAACTCGGTTTGCTTCGGCTTACCCAGAGCCCTAATATGGCGGGCTGGCTAGTGACGTCATGACGTTTATTTTGCTTAGAAATTATACTGCCAAAAAGCCGATAGCGCCTGCGGGTTATTTTATAGCAAAATGTTATTGAAGGGTATTTTTTTTTGATTAAATGCGAGTAGGCGTTTGGTGATGCTTGTAAGAAGTAGTGATTATGCAATTTTTCAATTACGGTAGGTAGAGAGTGGTTGTATTCTAAATTTCTGAAGGTAAGCCGGTGGGAATTGAGTTGTTAGGAGCCTGCGCCACTGGTCCATACTTCTCCGTTAGTAGTCATCTTAGCAGTCACCCCCTTTGGCTCTTTTCTAGGCATATATACAGGGTTACTGGTTATCCGTTAAGGGGTTATAGTGTGCATCATTTCTGACTGATTTGACTATCAAACACAATACCCCAAAATGAACCTTTTTTTAAGAAAGAACTTTAGTGTTTTTATTAGGTAAAATTGACGTTTTTTTTTATCTATTGTTCAATTATTTAGTAATTTGTCGTGTGTCCTCTGATTTATTAGATTTATAAATTTTTGTGTAGTAGATAATTGGTTTTATTATTCTCTCTATACGAAAATCGCAAGTCGCACAACAAACTGGGTCGTGCTCGTAGATTGAAAGTTAGAAAAAGGAATCAATTCGTAAAAAAGTATTTTCTTCTTTCAAAATATTAAAAAAAAGTGTACAGAAGGTATGCTGCAGACCTGCATTTTGTTTATTTTGTTTACTTAACAAAAATTGATAAATCAAATAAACTAGAGGAACAAATAACAAAATAATAAGACAATAGACAAAAAATTCGTAAATTTTTATAAAAAAAACTAATTCTTCTTTTAAAAACGGTTCAGTTTGGGGTATGGTGTTTGATGGTCAAATCAGTCAGAAATGATGCACACTACAACCTCTTAACGTATCTAAGTCGATTTAACCAGTAACCCTGTATTAATCTTTACACAACCCGTCGTTTCTTAGTATACTTATATGGGACTGTGAGGTTGTATGTAGAGACTCGTAGGTTACGATTTGTGACAAAACTTATATCCAAAAATACCTAAGTATCTAGATACCTTCTCGTTTAAAGCAACATTCAACCATGCATAAAATATTGGAATAATAACCTCTAACCAACGTTCAAAAGCCAATCAACGGCACGTAACATCAATCGAGAAAATGTAGCTGCAAAACTAATTACCAACAGTCGTTGTATTCGGACATGTCCAAATGTGCACTCCACGACAACCGCGAGACACTTGCAGAATATCCATTGGAGAGGTAGACCTGTCATTTTTTTCATGACCTTCAATCTCGACTTCCTCAACTAGCTATTAAAGCAGGATATTATCCTGGGTGATTTGTTCAAGGGTGTGTAGTACTCGTGAAAATGAAAAACTTTTGCTGTGGGACCAATGATCAAACCTTGGAAAAAATGCAAAAAGAGCACTTTTTATGTTCCTGTAAGAGTTTATTAATTAACTATTAAACTAACACACTATCTTTACAATAGTGGTTTGCAAACACACACCAGATAAATAGAAAATCACTGCTATCTTACAGCAAATACTTAAAAAACTAAACTTAAAAAATATGTAGAAAGTATTACAAAAATAATAATTAGAGAATAAAATTATATGTACCTCATGTTTAACAAGTATTTCATTCACTAATAGGCGCTTTCAATTTAGACATGAAAACAAACGAACGTCCGTACGCAGTACGACAAACGCTGCACTGCTTCGAAAGCGCCCTTACAGTGTTGCCCACATTTGATCAATCATCATGTATAAGGTAATGGGACAAACAATTGGGCACAAGTGTGTGCGCAAACACAGACACTTTCTATCTTCCCTCATAGACAGCGCAATATCAATAGAACGACAACCCGTCACGATCGGAGAGACATCAAGCACAGGACCATTGGCTTAAGAAGTGTCCAGTGATTCCCAATGTTTGAGAATTCGTTGTACGACTACGCCGTCTGTTTATTTATCGGCAACATCATTATAGGCAATTGCAGTCGATCCAAATATTGCAATTGATATCACATAAGCATAAGTTCAATAAATTGTTTTTTTTTTAATTCTGCATGACAATAACTAATATTACAAAGGAGAATGATTGGCAATATGTACAAACTTTACGCGTGAGTCATTAAAATAGGGCCAATTTAATAGATCACACAAATCGTTGACGTGGCTCAAAAGGCTGCCCAACTTAAATGGGACTGGGCAAGACATGTCTGTCGCATGTCGAACGAACTGTGGGCCCGTAAGGCTCAGGAATGGTGCCCTGAAACAGTGACACGGGGTCGCGGCATACCACGAAGGAGATGGCGGGACGAACTGGATGTCTTCCTTGAGAAAAGGAAAGAAAGAAATAGCACAGAATCGTGATCGTTGGAAGGAATGGAGATAGGCCTTTGCCCAGCAGTGGGACAATACAGGCTAGCTATAATAATAATTTGGCATCTGTCAGTTCTAGGTTTCTAGTGAGGTGACCTGCTTAAAAACCTCGATTAAAATGAATGAATCGATACGGACTTCAATCATTACGTGAGTAAAATTACAGTACCCATAAGTACTTTTTGGTAATAACTGAATAGAAACTGTCATTTTATTAAAAAAAAAAAATAGCCGTCAAATTAATCATAAAATTGATTGCCCCCGTTAAAAGGTTACTATGTTGAATTTTGATGAAGTTGTCAAATGTGATCTATTAACTTGGCCCTATTTGTAAACTGTTCTTGCATTAGCCAATTGAACAAAGTTGACCTTCTGCATCTACGTCAAAAGTGTCATGGCGGACCAGCACGGGAGCAAACAGGCCACAATCAGCGTAAAACAAACGTTACAGGCTGGCCGCTGATTGCAACCTCATAAACTGATTTAGGAAGCCACCTAATATTTCAGTCCGGTCCCCCAATGTTCAGCGTTAATCCTTGCCGTGCGCTCTTAATGTCGCTGATGTACACGTAGTTGGGAACTAGGTAGTTGCGGTCTGATCTAGTTGTGATTTGTAATAACCTATCATCAAGCCTGTTTGCTAGAAGGGTTCATCAGAGATATACCTACTTTACCTAAACTCCCCTATGTTTCGTCGCATTTAATTGGGGCTGATCGTATTGCCATCAACCGGACACAGTTCCTGGCTGCTACTAGGAAATACCTCGTGATGAAATTTAATGCCCGACCTGGGAATCGAAACCAGTACCTCATACTCATATAGTAAATAAAATAAAAATAGTTTATTTTCAGACAACTAGAGTCCATATAAAGTTTACATATTTGGTAAACTATACACCTCTGGCGGCCTAACTTTTACCCTTAGAGAAATGTAGCGTACTATTAACGCAATGTTTTGTTAAGTAACAACTTGCAAGGAGAAATGTCAGGGGCTGCTCATAATTGTTCGCACCCTTACAATAAGTACTACAGGTGTTAAGAAAAACATGGGGTTCACAACAATAGTACGAGTACTTCTTACATTAGTTCAAAAGTATTCGCTGTATACCTATACAGTAAACACTTTTTTATAAATAATAAAATTATTTTACTACTTATTCGTTTTTAAGATAGTTTTGTGGGTACGTGGTAACCACGTTTTGACGAAGTGTAGATTTGTACTTATGAAATTGAAATGTAAAAGACTAACCTAAAAACAGATATTTAGTGAGTGAATTAGGAATTTAAAAACCTGAACTCGCTCTGTGGCAGTCAGGTACAAATAAAACATTCTGACATACTCGTATTAACTTATTCACCAGCACTCAAGCAACGAACATGAAATACACATTTCATTGAAATTCTACATATTTATAAACTTCAGTTCGTAGAATAAAATTACGTAAGAACAGCGCGGATATTTCCGAGTAGCAGTCAAAGTAAGTTTCTCCCCCACTATAGTAAGTTTTGATTTATAGGCAAACCTAGAGGAATATAAAAGTGCTAGGAAATGTACTGGCGAACTGCCTTTTAAAATTCTGACGTTTCAGCTTACAGGTACAAGAATAGTTTTGAAATTAATCTTAAAAATTGAGTGTTATTTTTTCTATTCATTAAAAAAAAATAAGAAATAGAAAATACTTTATTTTTTGTGAAAAGTAAACACTTATCAAAATTCAAAAGCAATTTTCTCTTGAAATAACTGTTCTTCTTTCAATAAAGATACTATTTCGTAAAAATATGGCTTTCAATATACTATGTTCGTGAAAAAGTTAATTAATACAGTAGGAGAATATCGCTTTTCATTTTTATCATATGCCATTGGTCATGAATGTTCACTAAAATTGTGTAAGTACAATATTACAAAATTTAAATACTATTTCAGAATGGTTTCTGTAAATAAATACTTTTATTTTCATGCAGGTACAGTACAATGATTGTTTTTATAAAATCTGGAAAATCCGAAAACTTTATCATGAGAAAATTATTTGTAAGATTGTGTGATACTGATAACGTTAATCTGTATAATCTCTTAAATAAATATCAAGAATTAAGTATAATATTTTTATTTAAACATGTTTTAAATGTACAAGATAATAGGTGAATGTTGGTGTTTATTTCTAAAGATTTTAGTCTATTTGTGATAGATCAATCTATTCATATGAATTGGAATAGTAAAAAAAAGGATAAAAGTGTTTTGGCCCGTGCTCTATGATACTTTCAACATCATCATCATCATCAGCCTATTTAATGTTCCCACTGCTGGGCCAAGGCCTCCTCTCAATGAGAGGGAATGGGCTATAATCTACCACGCGGGCCCAGTGCGGATTGGTAGTGTCACATGTCTTCGAATTTTTGGTTCTAGGACATGCCGGTTTCCTCACGATGTTTTCCTTCACCGTTTTTGAGAGCAGCGGTGATGAAATAAATTACACAAAGTAATGCGCCTGTCTGGGTTCGAACCCACGACTTACTGTTCGTAAGTCGGGGCCGCCACCATGCACTGGGCCACCGCTGCTCTCAGTCGGGGCCGCCACCACTGCTTTCAACAACCATGGCGTATCTGCAAATTAATATAATGTCCTTAGTTTCTGATGAATGAAACAATATGATTCGCATTGTGGTTATGACTTTCTATTTTAAATTAATTGTTAATGAACGATTTTTTTAGTATTTTATATGACATGTTTTCTTGGATTTTATGTATTAATTTATAAGTTTTAGGTGACATTTTAAAATATTTCATGTTTTCTTTTTTTTTTATTATGTTGAATTTGTGTATATTTTTATTAATTTAATTTGATCAAGTGATGGTATATTTTCTATTTATTATTCCCTTTATTCATTTTTTTAACAAATGAATAAAGGGAATAATAAATAGAAAATATTTATTTATTAATTATTTATTTAACCTATTTATTATTATTATTAGTCGAGTTATATTTTTTTTTTACTGTGTTTATTTTAACTAATCTAAACTTTTTTATGTAACGCATTCAGACACAATTGTTATTGTTATTGAATAAATAAATGAATGAATAAATGAAATGAATGAAAGTGGATGACGTAAAAGGATACATTTAGCGCTTTGTAGAGCATTCTATGGGTTCTGCCTACCTTCAATGGCGTGAGATTATGAATGAAGTTTTACGAGTCTGTTATCCAAAAAACGCCACCATATTTACAGAATAGATAAACATAACTCGGCCCAAGATAAACTATTGTGTAACGGGATTAAGGGAACAAACTAAACACACACTACTACACTACTTATTCTTAGGGCTTCCTACACAGTGTTAGATAAGAACCAACTTTTGAAGTTCCCTGAACATAACACCCCCAAACTTTCAAGACTTTATTTGAGTTTATATTGTGTTCAAATATCTGTTTGACTTTGAATACAATCCGATTTAAAATAGAACAGCCTACAACGTTCATAAACAAATTATTTTTAAACCTTTCACAAACTCACGCGCTTGCAAAACCAGTTTTATTTAATTATGACAAGTGAAAGTATCTACGCGTGAAGTAGGTAAACGCTCATTTTGGAAAGGAGTCATGTAGCAGTCGTGGCCGAGCGGTTAAGGCGTCTGACTAGAAATCAGATTCCCTCTGGGAGCGTAGGTTCGAATCCTACCGACTGCGGACACTTTTTGAGGTATGGAGTTTATTTTTAGTTTGATCTAATTTTAAGCGTCAGTAGCAATATTAATAGTCCGTGCCACAAGAAGCTATAAATTTTGTAAACAAAGAATTTCTACCAAGATATGAAGCGACAATTTAATTAACAAGAAATTCTTCCAAATTCAATCAACTCAAATTATCATACGTGTAATACGAAACTAACGAGCAATTTCATTTGGTTGGGTTATATGTATTTTGGCGAAATAAACCGCTATCGTCTAATGTTTCGTGGTACTGGAACGCATCTGACCTCTTGGAACGTAAACATTTGGGCCGCCATTTTGAAGTAAGATCACGCTGACGCTGTCAGTATTTAATTTGATCCAAAGGTTGCGAACCCGAATGTGTGTTTACAAAATTTATTACTTCTCGTATTTTTCAATGACTAAATCCAAGAGATTTGTTATGTCCACGTTACTTCAATTTGTTCTTGCTCTGTAATATTAGTAGTGGCTCTATCTAGTAAAGTTTATGAATGTTGAATGTCAATTTGTCGGTTTCTCAATTAAGAATTTAAAGTTGAGAAGCAGTTCAGCTCTGCACCAGCAATAGAGGTACTTGCGGTGATTTCTCATAAACCCAAATTGTACTCGTATTGCCTAAATAGAGTTTGACACTTCCTCGGCTTTTTTTCCATGATTTAGGCCCGGTTCCCACTGTGTCGTGACGACAGATAATCGTGTAGTTTAAAGTGTCGTGGTTTGTGTATTTAAATTTAGGCTACATTACAATATGGGGCGACACGAGTATTATCGTCCATGACTTTTGCCAACTAAAAACCAACGATAAATTAATCGTCACGACATAGTGACGACTAATGATGACTATGACGACTATGACGACATAGTGGCTTACACCTGAAAACCCAGAAAATTCTGTGATTTATGGCTCGCTTCATTTTCAATATTGTATCATGAGAATGAAACATTTGCGTATGTTACTGCTCAGGCACATTATCTATATACTCATGCAGCTCAGGTAATTACTCAGTCAATGTGTGCAATTTAGAATTTCGTCATACAGTTACTTGTCTTAAATTAGTTGAATTGGCTCGCTAAATATAAAACATCACCATGTAGCAGTCGTGGCCGAGCGGTTAAGGCGTCTGACTAGAAATCAGATTCCCTCTGGGAGCGTAGGTTCGAATCCTACCGACTGCGGACTCTTTTTGTCAAACAAAAGAAGAAGCGACAAAACTCTGCACTCTGCAGAAGATATTCGGAGCTCCACAATACTAGGGCACGCCACGATAGTGGCGGTAAGTCCCCTCTTTGAGGAGTGGCTAGAGAGGCGCCACGGCGTCCTCACCTTCCGCCTGACGCAGGTCCTCACCGGACACGGATGTTTCGGGAGGTACCTGCACCGAATCGGACGGGAGGAAACGCCCGGGTGTCTCCACTGCGAGGATCGACCGGAGGACACGGTGGAGCACACGGTGGAGGTCTGCCCTGCGTGGGCGGAGCACCGCCGTGTCCTCGTAGCGGCGATCGGCGGCGGCGACCTCTCGCGTCCGGCCCTGGTTCAATCCATGGTCCGGAGCGAGACGGAATGGGAAGCCGCCACCTCCTTCTGCGAAGCAGTCATGCTGGCGAAGGAGGTGGCGGAACGAGAGAGGGAGAGAGCCTCTCTTCCCGGCCGCCGCGGGAGACGCACCGGGCGTCGGGGGCCACGTGGTGGCTACCGGCCACCGTAGATGCGGGCCTGTGGACGGTTAGCTATGGGCTAGCTAGCCGTCCGTCCGTCTAGTGACGACAGGCCGTGTCGACGGCGCGTTCGTGTTCCACGCGCGCCTCAAAGAGATGTCAGCAGCAGAGAGGGGCTCGCAAGGGCCGAAGCCTGCCGGGGTTGCGGGACTGTTCGAAAGAGATACCGCGGCCCCGGAACGTAAAGGGCGAGGAAGGAACATGGATGGGTTTTAGTCAGTAAGAGTCTGACACTCCCTCCCGCTCCGCCCAGAGTGGGAGAAGTCATTTGATGATTTCCCATCCTAAAAAAAAAAAAAAAAAAAAAAAAAAAAAAATAGCTCCACAATACTGACTCACTCAAAATAGCAAGAACCCGAAAATTCTTTGGGCTGATAATAAATTAGAAACAATGTTGTAGAGTTTAAAACTGTTTCCATTTTAGGTGAAAGCGTCAGGGTAGCCCGCGAAATTCAAATGATATTACTATGGACACTTTTATCGTGCACATCTTGCTACATTGTTCTCACATAATATACCATCTCAACATGAATGATGTAACCAAGATTGTGTAACAACATTATGATTTAGAAGAGTGTCCATGGAGTTTCTTGCCCGTTCTTCTCCATAGAGATCTACGCTAGGGAATGGGCAACTACAGTACTTTCACACTTTTTATGTCATGTGACTGGGACTGTAGCTACATTTAATTTTCATCTTTGTTTCGACAATTCAAAAGCGCCTGTAACTGGCCTACCTACTTGAAATAAATGCTTTGATTTTGATTGATTTTGATTAAAATCAATCAAATGATATTTTCATCAACATACAACCTAGCGCTGTCCTGCAAATTGCAAAAAACGTAAAAAAAATTGAATTTCGCGGACTACCCTGAAGCTTCCCCAATAAACCTTAATTTCTTACAGCATTTCCATGTTTACTAATACTTGACAGAAATAGAAAACAAACAACCTGGTACTCTCCAAACAAGTCCTTTATTACAAGATGTCAATCACAGGGAACACAATGGAAATAATATTTAGGAGTGGGTGGCGTTGTATTTACAAATTGTTGCTAAATAAAGATCTTGAATTCACTACAATGTTAGTCGCAAGTGCTACTGCTGAGCCCTGAGATCCTTGGTTCAATGAACAGGTTGGGCAAAGTAGGGCATAATAAATAAGGCAAAGCGTTTTTCCAGCAAACTTTTGACTAGAGCCAGATTATAGACATGCTCGCCTCTATTACCTAATCCAGCACGAATAGAACTGGCAATGTGAGGATGTTTCTAAGATTGCTGGCTTGATGCTGTGTTATGTTGATTTTAGAAAAATCTCCATCAAACTTTGATATTATCGAATGTCTACCTTTACCTTTATGCAGAATACTGTTTTAGCTTTCACGGTAGCAACTAAACTGACACGGGATATCTTCTGTGATTTAAATAATCGGAAGCAATAGTTGAAAATCACGGAAGATATCCCGTGATTGACTGTGTAACTTTATGAAGAACTTAAGGGAAAACGGTATCGCCATATCTATAAGCGTCAGTTCACACCGAGACACGCCGCAACGCGACGCGGCGCAACGGTACTGGAACTTCACGCTGAGCCGCTGCGAGATGCATCGCAATGACACGTGTGTCTTTTCGTGTGGTAATTAAAGTTATATCTATTTAAATCTGCGCGCAGCGTCGTCGTGTCGCGCCGCGTATCGGTGTGAATTGACCCTTACAGGTCTTAAGCTGTGTTGCTGTTTGATTTTAAGGGTGTGTGTGTCCAGTAAAGATAATAATATTATTGCACAATATACGTTACAAATTGTCTTCTGCATGCACAGGCGTTTGTGTCCAGTAAAGTCGAGGCACTGATGTGTTCCAGCATTCATCGTCATCCTGTTCCACCCCTTGTCCACTGTTACTTGGAGTCTACGCAACACGTTTTTTTTCTTCCATTCTCCTCTGTCAACTGCCACGCTACCATTCACTCTATTTTCTGTCATATCATTCCCTGCAATAAGTCTTACTTTTCATTGGCCTTCCTCGCCTTCAAAATATGTATATTATGTGTTTCAACCAATTACAAAATCATACGAAGACCTAGAAATGGTCAGCCTCTAATATTAAACTACGAGTGTGTACAGGTCAGAGCATACAAACCGGTTTTAAACCTGAACCCAGTTTTTAGCTTTGTAAAAAATACGGTTCTGTCGTAGAAAAACGGTTTTACGAGTACTCCAGTTCTTTTATTCCTTTTTTTTATCGGTTACTATTGATCTGTGAACATCACCATCAGACACGCAGAACATGGTAAGTCGTTCAAAATATAGAAACATGAGTAATTCATTGTATTAGTGCCCTACAGATCTGAATAAAACAAGATTCCCCAAGAAAATAGTGCGCGGCAGCACAAACAGTGATAAGTTAGGGTGGGCATCCGTTACGAGGCCACTACCTCACCGTTACCCTCATTTGACTCATACAATATGCAATCCGTGAAATTCACTATGGCCAGGGGAAGTCATGTGTTTTCGCGGCCTTGGATCTTTCATGAGTCATCTGAGATGAACACTTATAGTTATTTTGTGACGTTTTACTTCGGTCATGTCACTAGGCGTTTACTGAGGGACACAATAGTAATTATTAAGCATAAGGAGGTTGGGTCTTAAGGTCCCGCAACAAATAGGATATTTCACAATCTCTTAGCAAATGCTCGAAGTTGTCTACTAAGGTAGGTCTGTCGAATAACGCCTATCTAAGGGAGAACGTAAATATCTCTAAAATAATAATGTAGATGAAAACCAGAATGTGTTCATGGGATGTATGTTTATTATTGTACAAAAAAACTCAAAATATTATTGATATGTTTATTAAAATACCGAAAAGAGATCAAAATTCAAACACAATCGTTTTGGCGCAATTAAACTACGTAAGTAAAATTTCGCCTACGACAGTTTTATTAAAATTAAGTACTATTTTTTAAGTCGAAGCAGGAGTAACTTAAGCAATATTTCTTTTAAGTTTTACCAGATTTAGTCAGTTAGACAATCAGATTTAAAACATCTAAAACAACTAAGGAAATTACATGTATAAAATATATATATAAATATAATTATATATATTTTAATTGGCACATAGTTAAAACATATTATTATTTATTAATTTATTATTTATAATTCTGTATACAGATTATCAAACAAAAATAAATCCTAAAAAAAACATACGTAGATCTTACTTTAACTAGTTCAGGTAATAACGCCTACCTTAATCCTGAAACAATGAACTTAGTATTTATTTACTTTTTATGCAAAAAAAGTATGGTAACTTAATCCTATTAGTATTTTAAACTTTATTATACTTACTACAATTAATTACAAAAGTCTTTTGATAACAAGCTCACGAGATGTTAAAAACGCCTGTGGTAGCTTTTAGAATGGGTAACAACGCCTAGGCGCAATTACCGTCGAGGACACTTCTTATTAAGTTTTAAATAAAATGGAAATCGAATGCATAATACTATGAAAACCACTGGTTTTAAACGGTAAAATAATCATACCAATAAAATAAGCCATAAGGTTTAATACTAAACAGATTTTTTTTATTAAAAATTTACCGCTAAATTCCCGTCTATGGAGTTAAAAACGGCTCAGAAACAGCTAGCCACGGATGTTAGTCGAATACTAGCTTGGGGGTGGGGTACTGCAGCGGGCGCTACTAGGGGCTGTTTCGGGATTTCAAAACCTTGATGCGTAGGTATTAGGTTTGATTTTAGATATTACGTAATCCGAGTTATTTAGTACTAGCGGACGTCCCGCGGTTTCACCCGCATAGTTCCCGTTCCCGTGGGAGTACGGGGATAAAATATATCCTATGTTACTCGTGGATAATGTAGCTTTCGAATGTTGAAAGAATTTTTAAAAACGGTCCAGTAGTTTTTAAGCCTATTCATTACAACCAAACAAACAAACAAACAAAGTTTTCCTCTTTATAATATTAGTATAGAATATAGATAGAGTATCGATAGATATAGAAGTATAGATAGGCGAAATTAACCTCTAGGCGTAATTCTACAGAATTACCTTGTATTGTACAACGGGCTGGTGTCCGCAACTCCACGCCGAAGCGCGTATTTTGCGTAAGTATGGGCTATAATCCACCACACGGGCCCAGTGCGGGTTGGTAGATGTCACATGTCTTCGAATTTTTGGTTCTAGGACATACCGGTTTCCTCACCATGTTTTCCTTCACCGTTTTGAGAGAAGTGGTGATGAAATAAATTACACAAAGTAGTGCGCTTGTTTGGGTTCGAACCCACGACTTACTGTTCGTAAGTCGGGGCCGCCGCCACTGGGCCACCGCTGCTCTGCTCTGCTTTGCAGACAGAATTACCTTATTTTGTTATTAATTGATTGCCTATTTTTACCATTTAAATACAACAACTGTGTTTGAACCTTGTATCTCCTTTCCACTTCTTATTGCTCTTCTTAATACACAAACACTTATCTGTTTCAACGCCCGCCGGTACGACTTTCGTCAAGCTCTCAACATTTTTTTTTCTATTCTGTGTAGTTTGTGGTCACAAAATCACCCTAAAATACATAATTACAACAATTAAATTGTTAAAAGGCAATTATAGTGTGACGATCTGATCTCGTTTGCGTGGCGAACATATCGCACAGAACAGAGAGGTTTGGAGATAAAAAGTGAGACCTTGGCCCAGCACTGGGACACTCAAACCTGCTACAAAAAAAAAGATCAATACCAGCTTTTGAACGATTGTAACAAAACCATAAAAATACATATTAATCCTCTCTAAAACTAAACAAAAACACAAACGACGTTCTTTGTACGGCCGGTAGCAACCGGATTAGTCAATTAGCCGGTCAAGCCGGGCGTCCGGCACCCTAGCCGGTCGACCGCCGTACAGCACTACATCCGGGTCCGGTCTCCACTTGATTCACTACACTCCTGGATACCGATACTGATAACGGTTTGTTGAAAACGATGAAAACATCATCATTTAATGATGATGATGGTAAAAATTTGAAACTGAATTGTATTGATAAGGAAGGTGGAGCTCGTTCCTAAATAATAACAGCCGCTCGGGTTGATCTTCGAGTTAAGCCGTGCTTACTTAGGTAGGTCCATGGATAGGTGACCACAACGGCAAAGGAAAACATCGTGGGTAAACGCCAATGACCAATAATCAAAAATTCTAAGTTTCTAAGCCATGTGACCACTAAACCGCACGTTGAACTGCGGTCATTGTCTCTCACAGGGTGAAGCCCTGTGTCCTGGCAGCTTGAACACAGTAACCTGGTTATGTAGCTGTAAAGTAGAACTGGAATGGAAAGTTAAAAAACTATATTAAACGTGTCCTTATTAAAAAAGCTTATTACAAAATCAAGTACTACGTTGAAGACAAAGATGTTTGGTTATATGTAGTTCCTTCTGCGCATGCGGCTTCCCCGGTAGTTCATAAACGGCACAGATTTGTGGATGTCTCTAACTATTCTCAATCTAATTTTTCTTATTATATAACTCTGAAAACGGGTATTTATCGCGAATTTATCGTTTTGCCCGACGTTACGACCGGATTGCACCAGCCGTGTTCGCGGGGAGACTGAAGTATTGGAGGTACCGCCACAGCAAAGCGAAGGCGTTTATTCAACTACCCTCACTTGATCTCAGAGTTTGAAGCCGTCTTCACGATTGAAATTAGGGTCCTAATTTCGTCGGGTCGTAAATCGCGAAGACGGCTTCAAACTCTCTTCCGCTTGGAATCCAGTGATCACTAAGTATACTCGTCAAGTGAAATCGCCTCAATATACGGACACTGCTAGTGTAGTGTGATGTCCTATTATAGTGTGAACCGGCCCTAATTAACATTAATGAAGATCAAGTGAGTGATGACAATATTTGTGTCACGTGTTTAATTTAGTTTTTTTTTTTAATATTTTATTACCTTTGTATAGATGCTTTTTTACCTGTTATTTGTGAATGAGTGTACACTGTAAGCTTTCGAGATTCCCAGATGCGGTTTAACATTTGTTAAATATTTATCTTGTTTCTTTTTTGCATACTAAGCAACGATCGACCTATTGTTGGGCCTGCTCTTCTTCTTCGTCGTATCGATGATTTCACCTATGTTTAAATGAAATTATTTGTGACCAGAACTCTGCAACCTCGACAGCGTTGGTGGTACCCCATATTAAAGTAACATAATAATATTGTAATACTAAATGATTTGAAAAGAGTAACCATGGAGTTTCTTGCCGGTTCTTCTCCATGGAATCGACCAACGCGAGCCATGCACCTTTTTCGACGTTTTATAAGTGCCCATCTAAGGCTATGTGTAATAAAATATTTTGATTTTGATTGATTGGGCTACTCACCGAACTCACAAAGCTAACAATGTTTTAACAACACGGAGGCTAAGCCCTCTTCAAAACAAAGCTATTACCATCATTCCATCATCACAGAACATCCCAAGTCATTAGTCGGCATTAGGGGCAGTTTACATCGCTCCGTTAAAATTGTAATAATCTGCGGAACGTCTGCAGGGGCCGTAAATAAGCTAAATAGGCTGGTTTGAGCTTGTACCAGCGCCGCTTACTTTGAAGCCACGAAAACAGATGGCCTAACAGTCGTTGTTTATTTGGAATTTTAGAATGAGGTTTAGTTGTCGCAATTGTTGTTATAAATTAAAAAATAGTGTCAGACTAAGCAACGAGGCTTGTGTCGTGGACACCAGGTAGATATGCAACACATATACTTTTGTTTGTAAATATATACTGATTATACATACATATAAAGATCCATGACTCGGCAACAAAATGTCCATGCTCACCACACAAACATATGCTCCCACCGTGATTCGAACCCGGGACCCAAAGAACGCAAGACACTACCGCTTCGCCATTCGGGTTCTCAAAATTAAGAAGACTAAATTGGCACGGGATTTACAGCACATACCATTAGTTTTGCTCAAACTAGTCCGGATAAATTGCAGACTGGCTGCGGACATCGGACATTGGACAGATATTTGAGTATTTTATCGGTAGGTACTCATACCGGATTGACCGTAATTTAACTCTGAAAGTTATGGCCCAAGTAGGTATGACCTAGAATACGATTGATTGTGTCTTTTCTGTTTATTTTTAAAAATAAAAACTACCATGACTGCTAAATTTTCATCACAAATCTTTTCAGCGCCATGGTGTCTGAAAACAAAAAAAAAACAAATGCGCGATTTTGGTATTGATCTTGTCTTCCGCTAAGGCGTTTCTCCTGGCCACACGAACTAGTGTCCTCTATTTAGAATACGTATTTATTATTATTGTTTTAGTTTCGCGTCCCATCCCAAGATTTAGCGCCGGCTTAGTCCAGCAAACACTGGACAGTGGACACTTGTGCCGATGACCACACCAGGGACTGTATACCACCTCTTATTTATCTATATATAGGAGATCCAACAGCTGTAATACAATAATAATGGTCATATAAGTAACCAATTTCAGAAATTGCAATGGAAATCTTATGATCACTAACAAGCACGGTACATTTTTTTATTTACATAAAAAAGTCATAGCGATTCGATGACCCGTATGGCGCAGCGGTAGTGAAGCTGCCTTACGTTCTTAGGGTCCCGGGTTCGAATCCCGGTAGGAGCAAATGATTGTGTAATGAGCATGGACAGTTTGTTTCTTAGTCATGGATGTTTAAATGTATATTATGTATGTATGTATTTACAAACAAAAAGTATATGTAGTATGTCAACTGTCTGGTGACCACGACACAAGCCTTGCTTAGTGTGGCACTCGATGGCGCTGTGTGTAATGTCCAGCGATATTTATTTATTTATTCATTAGTCAGATTAGTGCTAATCTGACTTTTGGTGCGAGAAAGAGGTCACGGTTTATATTAGATGTACCTAAGTTGGAAGTCCTCCATATACTAAATAAATAAGTAATAAAGAAATTAAAGTAAGATTAGATGATTCTGCTATAAGAAGTGGTGGTAGGCCTTTTTTCGGATGGGAAATCATCAAATACCTTCTCCCACTCTGGGCGGAGCGGGAGGGAGCGTCAGACTTTTACTGACCAAAACCCATCCATGTTCCTTCCTCGCCCTTTATGTTCCGGGGCCGCGGTATCTCTCAAACAGCCCCGCAGCCCGTGGTATCCTTTATTTCTTATTGTTCCTTTTTCAAAATGCTAAGCAATATTAACCATAAAGTATTGCTATTTATGGTTTGATACGGATGGGATGATGAATGTGGCGTCGGTGACTGAACAGTTGTGTGGTCATCGGTTGGCTTGGCATAGGTATCTTATAAGTACGGAGGAATGAGAAAATCGCGAGTCTGAATGTGGATGGCTGTAAGAGAAGTGGAAGACCAAAAAAACGATGAATGAACTGTGTGCGGGATGAAATGGCAAGAAATCAAGTGTCTGATTAGTTGGGTGGAAGCAGATATGTTGCGCCGACCCTAAATAAATTGGGATAAGGAGAGGAGAACGATGATGACTTGTGTATGTGGGTTGTTAAATGTGTAATGGATATTAAAAGACCTCTTACCTGAAAAACAAACAGAAAGACCTGAGTATGTTTTATGTCAATATGGTGTTAGAAGAATTTAAATTCAGAATCTGGCGATACAGGAATCCGGATTATTTTTGACATCACGTCCTACTGTCGTAGTCATTAGACTATCATTCATATTAGGTATGAATGATCCTTATTAGTTATGTACATGGAGTACATTAGGTATGAATGATCCTTATTATTTATGTACTCCTGTTGCGTCGTCTACGTTCACACAAATGGCCATACAAGTACTTTGTAAGAAATAAACACGTGACATTTTACAAGGACATCACTAATTAAGTTAGTGTCTTCTTAGGGCGTGTAGTTCCGGCGTATCCATTCACATGCCTTTTAATCTGTTTTGGTGTATTTCAATATTTTCTACTAATAAAACGCAAACCTCATACCCATTTTATCAATGTAAAGAATCCTTAAAGCGCACTCAATACCGTGTTTAAGTAATCGTGAAGCGTCGGAAAAACAGCATGTGACGATTTCCGGCCCATCGGCCGTGGTTGCGGCCTGAATGTGGCCCGCCGGAAGTACGTAAGCGGTGGGTACGCCGACTTCCGGGCGCGCGACAATCCCAAACTTTCGGTAAAATAACTCTGACGTTGATGGCAAAAAGGAGGGTTTTGTGGCAGGTGAGTTTGTATTGCTTGTATCGCTGTGTGGGGAGACACGTGTGTTGGGTTATGTTCCAGTCCGATAAGATAGTTGTCTTTATGTATGCTCAGTTGACAACTGTTTATACTTATATACGTAAATAACGTAGGTATTCTTATTATTTAGCTAATACCAAATTTTATCTTACGTATGTCATAATAAACCTTTCCGCGAAGTTTTGTTGACCACTGCATCAACGAGGCATGACTCTGCTTAGTCTGCTTAGAATGGTCAAGGTGTTATTGGGGCACCATAAAAGCAAATGGCTCGCTCTTTACCCAACTTTAACCATATTCGTTCTATTTGGCTTAGGCAGCCGTAACCAACAACAGTCCGTAGAACTATTATGACTACCAAAACGGACCAAACTAAATAAATCAGCGCAATATTCTGTAGTCCATTTCAGTGTCGTGACATCCTCGAACTAATCCTTTGTCTCGCAGATCCCATCAAGCCGGACCTCCATAAAATTTACGTACATGTTACACTTTGACGTACGTTGTAGTGACATGCATCACTACCATAGAGTATGGGAGTGCGGAGAGACGCGTCATATCGTGAAGCTGCAACTCAAACAACTGGTGAAATATATGAAGTATCGGTAGCGATACGCCTTCTTTGTAAAACAGGTGTGATGTTATGTTATGAGGTACAAATGATTTAGCACCCAGTGGTCGCAAACGAAATTAATTTACATGAGGTTCTGAGTTTGAGTCTCAAGTTGAAATGAGTGCATTTGAGTTTTTCTAAGTATCTGATTGATAACAATAATTAGATCATCGTCGCTTTTACGTGTCATATCTGGCCATCTCTACCTAAAGCTATACTTATGAAGAAACAGAAATAATGGTTTATTTGTTTGTACTTACCGAATATGCTCCGAAACTACTGTACCGATTTCAACCACTTTTTGCCACGTAACATCGGCTAATAAATTATATAAACAAAAAATGAAGATCCTTAAGATAATTCCAATAATGTAACCCAAAGTAGCAAAATTTTGAAATTAACGCATGTGAAACCGCGGGCCGCAGCAAGTATAAAATAATTTAAGAAATCCTTTACTCGCTGACAAAAGTAAAAAAAAAACTTTCCCATCTGTGACCAAAAGAGAGTAGGTACTGATACATACTAAATTGTTCATTATTTTCTAGATTTGAACACATTTCACATTCAGCCTTAGGTAACTATTTTAACGCTGTATTTTGCCTGTAATATCGTAACAGTCCTGTCACTTGTCACAACCACTCAGTATAAGTCTGAAATTGTGACAGCTTACCCAACTACAAGGTAGATCGACAGCTGGACTAATTGGATTGCTTTCTAGTAAAATACCTGATTTTCAAACTCATTTGGTCGAGATTGGAATGATGAGTTAATGTTACAACAAAGTACTAGATATTATACTGTTATTGGATAACATGATTTTCAAATGTTTGATGTTTGCTTGTGTTGTAAAAACGGAACAATGGGCTGGTTTCTACCATCAATAAATTGCAAATCTATTTAGTCTGTCAGTTACAGTATTGGAAAATAATGGGCACGTATATTTTGTTTAAGTAAATCAATGAATATTGACGAAGATAAAACGCATCAAAACTCGGGAGTCTCGTGACGTCAGAACGCACTAAAAATTATACTACGGCGCGGCGGCGTGACGTATTGAGAATTTTAAAAGCGTCGGATCTTCATCAATTTTGGTTTACGTAACAAAAGAAAAAACACGGGTCAAATATTATTTGACAATCTAATTGACGGACTAATTAGATTTTTTCAGGTGACAAGCCTATTCACAATATTTACATAGGGTGACAATTGTGTCACCCTGACCATTGGGTCAAGAGTTAACTTTTTGGCTATTATGTATTATTTGATCAACCAATCAATTAATTTGACCTGAACTGCATAACTTAAACAGCCTGTAACGTCCCCACTTCTAAAACACAAGCCTCCTCTCTATGCAAGCTGAACCATCTGCCACTCCAACAATCTATGTCCTCACAGTAAAATGCCGGCAGCAAGCTCTAATACAAAACACAATTACAATAAAAGGTTTGAATGCACAGTTTCAAGCCGAAAGTTTGGCAGTCACACAGATATTGTATTCGTTAACAAACAACTGTCATTAGAGCGGGGACACTAATTGCAAGTTGTGTGTCGCCTATGCTTTACGGCGGATAGCGGATCAGCTGCCTCGGAACTAATCTTGGAATGGACGGCACTGCAGTGCCATGTGGAGAGGGAGACAGTAAGACAACTCGTTAAGACGACGTAAGACATGTTCTTGCGTGAAAGATCGTGAAAAAGTATCAACCGACCCACGAGGCGATTGACTGGAGTCGGTGAAGCACAGGCCCTCAGAGGTAGCGCCGCCAACAGCTCATAGAGGTAAGAGATAGAAAAGATGTGTTTTGGTAAAGCAATATACTTGGTTACACTGGAAGTCAACCTCAATTGGATTTTGAACTTTACCACGAACATTATAAGGTTTCAAATATTTTTGCTTATTGTGAAAACTTTTTTAGGCGCGTTGAGCACTTTTAGAGTGAAAAAAAAATTCATGAAACTCGCGTGATCGTCACCTAACGCTTTGTAGTGTACACTTCGATAGCTGTTTTTTTTTTGGCCGAAAATGGCCACACATAAGTGCGAAAACACGCAAAATGGCGTCAACGGTTCAATGTAGAACTAGGAAAAGGATAAGCAGATGGTGATGATATGGCTAACCTTCTCTTAGCTCATCAGACGTTACGCTGAGCACGTCTTGCTTGTCTCATTAATTTACAAACTTAGATTGAACCTTCTGTCTCACATTTCCTGTGGTTATTTATACGGCGCTCTTATTTGATTCACCCACGTCCACCCACTGGTTCATTCCATACTTTATGAGATATTTATAAAATTGATATTGACATAAACAGAGCAGCGATAAAGTAATCATGTGACAACAAAGTTCTACTCGATATCATAAACATAGCCTTCGTGTGTATGGTGTAGGTGTGAATAAATAAAACTGTGTAGCTTCCAATATTACCGATACCTATAGTAAAGGTCATCGCGTACGTATAATAATAATTTCCACCGGACTGAATAGGATAGACGACAAAAAAAAACTATTGAGTCCGTCAGTTAGATTACCAAAAAATTTTGACTCGCATTTCTTTGTTACGTAAAAACATCAAAATTGACGAAGATCAGACGGTTTTTAAATTCTCAATACGTCACGCCTAGGTATAATTTTTAGAGCGTGATGACGTCATGAGCCCCTACCACTCCCGAGTTTTGATGCGTTTTAGCTTTACAAATATTCTTTAATTTACAAAAACAAAAAATACGTGTCCATTATTTTCCAAAGCTCTAACTGACGGACTGTAATTTGTAATTTTTTCGTCATATGCCTATTTTGAGCACGGCGGCGGCCGGTCTCAAGAAATAATCGAAAATAATGCAGGAGATTACAGTGCTCACCTATGTGCGCGAACACAGGTGCACTCCCTCTTCCCTCACTGTCCACGACAACTTCCTACCTCCGGGCTCTTTATGGAAAAAACTCAATAACCCTTTATTGTAGTTAAAGTAGTTATTCCGTTCCGTTTTCGTGTTCCGTTCCCACAGACAACCCGTGAAAACGGTTTTGTGTGGCATTGTTATAAATAAATTAAGACTCTTGTAAACTTCTGCCGGGGATGCGGGACTGTTCGAAAGAGATACCGTGGCCCCAGAACATAAAGGGCGAGGAAGGAACATGAATGGGTTTTAGTCAGTAAAAGTCTCGCTCAGCCCAAAGTGGGAGTAGTTATTTGATGATTTCCCATCCGAAAAAAAAGACTCTTGTTAACTTTCATTTAATAAATAAATATATTTAACCAACCCGGGCATTGTACTTGGTAGTTAAATACACACATAAGATAAGCACTTCGAGGCTTCTGAGGTGCTGGCACGATCTGGCTACGTGGTTAATTTGGGTTGACGTCTGGTTGATGACTAGCCGATGATTCCGACCCCGGTGAGCGTTTACCCTTAATACTGTTATTGAATCATAAGACGCCTACGTAAATCAGTAAATTTCTGTGTGTAAAAATTTCCATCTTAAGGAAACTGGAATAAGGAGTGTGGTGGCTTAGCACCCACGTTGGTGCTATTATACTAAATATAAGTCGCAGGTAATAAGGGGCAAGTCGTTTGTCAAAAATCGGGCGTAAAATTAGACTGATTGAGTAGCATCAAGTTACACTGGAAACGGATCCAAAAATAGATGGTACTGGCGATAATAATGAGGCTGCTAATAAGATTAAACTTCTGGTTGAATTGAGCTTCGGTCTGCCAAAATTTGTGAATTCTGTATTGCATTTAACTATTTGAATTGAAATCAAGATTACGCTAGGTTTTGTCTCAGTCATCTCATCAGCCTAGACATTTCCCAACTATGTTGGGGTCGGGTTCAAGTCTAACTGGATGCAGCTGAGAATAAGTGTTTTACATGGAGCGACTGCCTATTTGACCCCCAGAACGCAGTTAGTGCTGGGTAATACAAAACCCCGAGGTAGTATAACTGGTTGTCAGACTTTTTGGGCCACTGACTACCGTAATTACTATCAAAGATCTACAACAACAAACAGCAATCTAAATGACACCCGGGACCAACAGCTTAACGTGCTTTCCGAGGTACGAAGGAAACTCAGTATGTAATGGTGGTCACCCATCTTCAGACGGCTGCGACGACCCGAGAGGCTGTTTTTTTTAGCCACGAGCTAAGGTTTTGTCTCAGTATCTTACCCTAATGTCAAAAAGTCGTTTACACAATAATACAGGTAAACAACGTCATCACGAAGCCGTCAACTTTTTTTTTGGGGTGAACATTCATGTTTTGTGGTAGAACTCACTTAAAACATTGTGATGTATGGATTGAATAAGACGGGGGTCATTGAGGTGTTTAAAATAAAAATCTTACAATAAAAAACTTATGTTTAAAAAAAACTTGGAACTTTGACCCCAATATCTCCGTAACTAGAAGGTTCCCAGGTATGGTGTAGAACAAAAAAAAATATCGCAATGACAGGGGAACAAGTGCCTTTGCGCTTCGTTAAGAGGTGTTTTACGCCGTTTATAGCGCAAATAACTAAGCGTCGCTAAACTAGACATTAGTGAAAAAAGACATAAGAAACTGAAGGACAACACTTCCCCCGATCTGAGGACCTCGCGCTGATTACTGTCGCTTCCCGGCTATCAACGATACATCCAAGCTACATGATCTTTTGTATCATCCACAATTTAATATTCTAACATCAAAGTCCTGGCTTTGTTTATCACGTCAGCTAACAAAGTAAACTAATTAGCTACAATCTACATGTGTCAGTAACTCAATCATTATACCGTGAGTCAGCGAGCGCTCACGGCGCAACTTGTAAATTCGTTACTGGGAGATCATTGATCTGTTAGCGAGAGCAAGTTATTAAATATAATTTATTTTGTTCTTGAATTAATTTGATTGAAACAACGTATGGCTAAAATCTGAGAAAGTGTTTAGGAATCATTATAAAGAGTAGTACCGCATTCTTTATGGATACTATCAAAAACAAAGGTATTTTTGACCAATTAGGCTGGCAAGACAATCACCCTTAAAGATAAAGTATCTCATCCCTACTATATGTCCCCGTTCCCACTATATCATGACGATTAATTTATCGTTGGATTTTAGTTGGCAAAAGTCACGGACGATAGTAATCTCGTCGTCCTATATGTGAACACCTCTATTTAAATACACAAGCCACGACACTTAAAACTGCATGATTATCTGTCGTCACGGCATTGTGGGAACGAGGCCCTAATGTTTCAGCTGGGGAAAGGAGGGGCGGTCCACACTCCTCAGAGAAGTGAAGAATAGTATAAATAAACTGGCGGTAGTTTCCGACACAAGCGTGATATTCGTTTATCCTTTGAGTTCATTACGGTAGTGCGGATGTTTTAACTCCAAACAAGCATAAAAGTAAATAATTAAAATTTAGGACACCATTAACAGCATAAAGTGTTAATAATACTCCTAAAACAAGCCCAATAACGAGACAACACCTCCCATGGCAGCCGTGGCCGAGCGGTTAAGGCGTCTGACTAGAAATCAGATTCCCTCTGGGAGCGTAGGTTCGAATTAGGATTCGACTGCGAACAATTTTTGTTTGGTTTGGACCAAAATAGAAGGCAAATATAAACTTTTTGATCATCCCAGCTTCTGCAAATAGATTGGAAATCACAATTAATAGTATTTTCATCCATGAAAGTTTTCATCGTAATTATAATGTGGTCTATTTGAGCCGGCCTTTACGTGCCATTGCTCAAATAACTGAGCCAGACGATATTTATTCAATACCGCAAAAACAGCACAGCACAAAATGAAGAGGATACGATGTTGAATGATAAAACAGCAGTTCTCATTAAAAAATTATGAATAATTATAAAATTTGTGGTGACGTTTCGTTGGTCATCATTCATTAAGTGCGGATTTTTATTTAATTACTAGCTGTTGCCCGCGACTTCGTCCGCGTGAACCACCTTTGTTACCTACGGGTATAAAAGTAACCTACGACTTGTTTTCTAATCTACCGAATAGACATAATTTTTTTATTTTTTTATTTTAAAGATGATGATGATGGTGATTTATTTATTTATTCAACTATGATGATGTTATGTTGACTCTACAGGGTAAACCTAAGTTGCCATTAAGTCGCGCATTTGTCCTGATACCCCAGTAAACCTGTACAGAAGTCGAATCCGCCATCTTCTGGATGTCATAATAAATACCATATTCGTAATCAGCACCCCTGATAATCTCGGAAACGACACCCATAATGATTTTTTATTTTTCATTCCAACCCCATTGCAACCGAAATGGGGATGATGGAATTTCAGGTCCGCCACATTAAATCCACCCAACCCGATACACAATACAAACAACACCCATGTTGATTTTCAGACTTTGTCACGCCATTTCTACATATTAGGGGTTGAATTCTGAACAAAACTGAAACAAATGTTCATTTATCGATAGGAGTACTCCTGTTAAGTTTCAAATAAAATAGACTAACTAATCTTGTTTCCCCATTCAAAGTTTGGAGCTCCGTTTCACCCCTTTGGAGGACGAATTTTGTAAATTATTTCTAACTGCACCCCAAGAGCACACAGGAAACCTATTTGCTGATTTTGGAATCTGTAGACCCAGCGGTTTGGGCTGTGCATTGATTTTTAGACTTGGTTACCCCATCCTCTTAGGGTTTGAATTTTGAAAAAACCTGAAACCCGTTTCTCCTCATTTATCAATAGAAGTACTCCGGTGAAGTTTCGAATGAAATAGTCTAGCTAATCTGGTTTCCCCATACAAACTTTGGATCCCCGTTTCACCCCTTTAGATGGTGAATTTTGAAAAATCCTTTCTTAGTACACCCTAAGACCAAATAAGGAACCTACTTGCCAATTTTGGAATCTGTAGACCCAGCAGTTTGGGCTGTGCGTTGATATATCACCCAGTCAGTCATAAAGATTCACAGCTCCTCCCCCGTAGGTGATAGCGTGATAATATGTAGCCTATATGTTGACCCAACCTCTTAGTAATATTCATGCAAATTTTAAGTAAATCCATGCAGTACTTTTCGAGTTTAGCCCGAACATACATACAGACAAACAGACAAAATTCTAAAAACTTTATTTTTGGCTTCGATATCGATTGTAGATCACGCGCCAAGAATTCTTTTTAAAATTTTTTCAATGTACAGTTTTGACTTTCCTACGATTTTATTATATGTATAGATTATTTGGCATTAACAAAGTGGGTAGTAAATACTATATACCGGGTTTTATTCCACTGTGGTGGGTGGTACTTAGTTACTGGTTGTCAAACCATATTAAACTGGTAACTGATTGTCTGTATACTTATACAGCAATTTTGAAAAGACTTGTCGGGCCAAAAGTATTCTATACACCATACCAGCAAATGGTTCATCCGCGTGCATTTTAACGAAACCCCGTTCAACAACAAAAGGCGCTAAGGTCCATGTTCACCGAAAAGATAACGGTATGATTATCTCAAAACAGCTGTTTGGGACATGTTCCACTACAAAAATGTGTTTTAAGCAGCTGTTTTAAGATAATCAGAACGGCATCTTTTGGTGAACATAGACCATGATAACAGACAGGCGGGTTTACTTTTGCATTAACAGAAAACCAAACTATCAACGACCACTACGTTACCACTAAAACTTCACTCCAGTATGAGTAAAGCCACCATTTTATGAAGCCGATTGAAACAAACCGTATGATGTCAAACAAAGAGCCTAATTTGACATATAAGCGGACACGATCGCGTCAAAGCGAGGGTTTTATTAAAAATACTTCGCATTCCATGGGGTCCATGGGTGCCAAATTATTTTTTATTGAATTTGTGTTTGCTTTCGTTGTGCAAATATTAAATGTATCTTGTAAATTAATCCGATATCGGATAAGATTTATTGAATACAATTAACTTAATAAAACGACATTTGTAAATGAAACAAAAAAAATGGTCCATTTAAAAGTCAGGTTATTTATGTTTGAGGGCAAATTCTTAAATTTAGAAAAGTTAATAATAAAATAAAAAAAACTGCAAAGCATACTCGAAGAATAAAGAAAAAGCTATTGATTTTATGGGGTAAGTACTAAACCAAGTATAAATAATCCTTTATAAAGAAAAACTCAAAGCTAAAAACAATACTCATGCTGCTTAACTCGGGAATCTAACCTACGGGCTCCGCTACAGCTACCTACTGTGCCGAACTTAATCATCAAACTTCAATCATTTTACTTTTAAAAGCTCCGTGCCAAGTTATTAAGTTGTTACCCAACTTGCTAACTTTATTGATTCCACCGTGACGGCTTGTCACTCAAACTCTAATATTAATTCTAACATTTTCTGAAGATCTTTGGTTTTCTAACCGAACTTTTAGTTTTAAGCTTTTGATAAAATATCTCTTTTCATTGGATTTTTATAAACGAAATGGATATGATTGTGAGCTGAAACTAGATAGACAAGTTATTTAAACCTGAAATCAAGGTGTGACAAGACAATCTATACAATTCTCAAGTAAAAATACACAAAAACTTTAGCCATAACTATTAGGAGGCAAAAGTTTCGCAGCCGGTAGGATTCGAACCTACGCTCCCACTGGGAATCTGATTTCGAGTCAGACGCCTTAACCACTCGGCCACGACTGCTTATTGCAACCTGTCCGAAAATAGCCGTTAGAGTCAGTAACTACGATATGCATTGTGCAGATTTCTGCAATAAGTAAGACATTTTTAAAGTTGCCAAATTTATGAAACTCATTTTAAAAGATCTTATCCAAATATTCCCTTTTTAAACAAAATTCGTATACAAGCAAAGCTTACTTCTATGCTTTTTATCTTTTACTCAACTGTTTGGAAGAAAAAGTACAAAAACTTTCATAAAATGAACTTAAAGCTACAGAGACAAGTCCTGCAGATTCTAAGACGTTATAGATAAGACGACTACTTTCTTATTCTTTCACATGTCATATAGGCCATTTGAACCAATTTATTTTGATAGTAAAAAACTTGAATTAAGTACTTACTTACTTATATTTCACTAATTTTATCTGAAAAATGAGGCAGACAGGGATGGGTTGTCCGTCAAATACCTACATAAACTTACGTACAAGCTACGTTGTTTGAACCTCGCTCCATAGCAATCGATGAAATATTTTTTATTTGTATTACAATCTAGCCTAATAAGGCTAATAAGCAATTTTAATCTAACTTAATTTGCTAAAAGTAAAATTATATCTAAGAGCACGTCCATTGCGTTTACTTAGCGTCTATTAAGGCGAAGTCACTTTGTTCTTGTGTACATATAAATAGCTAGGTACTATATTACACTTACGGTAAATTCACAAATATAATAATGTTACACTACATTACACTACACTAACACTCAAAAGGTTTAGTCCTTTTGAGTCTTCTTACTATGTCCGTGTTATCGAGGAGCTGGATGGCCTCGACATTAACATGATGATGAAGCCGATGTTCGTGAGCTTCTGCATATTTTTGGATAATACTGTTTACGAACTCTATATTTCGGTCCCGATGGATGTCGAGAATTCTTAAATACCAAGGCGCGTTCACGATGTTCTTGAGTACTTTGTTTTGGTAGTAGGTAGTGTGATTTTTCCTCGAAGCAAGTAAGTATAAAACAAAAGACTTACTTGAAAAATATAAAACTACCCACTTTTTTCGAGTTAATTAAGTTTTACTAGGTATAATCCTTAATTCTATTTTTATTACCAACTATAATAAATTGTATTTCCCTGATATATTTGAAATTAATTAATTGTGTTTTAACCTAACCCAATTGCATAAAACTAATTCTTTGCCATAGTTTAAAAACTACAAAATTACTTTCCCCATTTAAAATAGTCCCAATTCCGAGAAACTACTTAGCACTATAGTGCTACACCAAACAGGTTCAAAAAGCAACTGGTAAATCCGTGCATTAGCATAGAGATCGATGGGGGGTTAGCTTCGCCCGGACAGTCCGGGGATTCGCTATCCCCACCCCAGCCCCGCTGTGGTCCATCCGTTACGAAACTCTAAGTTTCGGAGATAAACCAGTTTCCAAATGGAAACTTCGATTTATTAACCTGTTCTGTTCTGTTTTATAGGAATTGCGAATTTTAGGATGGTTTTCGATTTTTAAACCGAATTAAAAATTCAGTTTAATTTTATAACGAAGGACACATTTCAGCAATCAATCTGAGCGCGTAGTGCGAATCTGAACCGAGTTCAAGAGCTATCTATCAGCACCATAATTGCTGTGGAAAATTGACACTTAGTGCTCTTTAATGCCGTTTAGATGTGTTTGGTGAAATATGCTTTGAGTAATTATATATGTGCATATTTCTATGCATATTTTAAGATTATCTACATCATGTTATATTTGAGTGAGTGTGCTAAGTATGTACAAACGATTCATAGGCAATATAACAACTTTAATAGCAACAGTTTTAATCCGGGGGTAGACTCTCCCCCAACTTTCCCCCCGCCGAGGTGCGTAGTTTGTAAATGTTAAAGTATTGTTTGATTTCTGAGAAAAATCGCCTTAATAGAGGGAGAGAGTAAGTAAACAATAATAACAAAGCGTAATCGAGGGAGCTCCGCTTTGACAAACTATTTCTGTAGTGTCATTATGTGTGGTTAAAGTTTTAAAAATATTATAATCTTAATATGAATTAACTAAAATACAATCTAAATTATACACAAAGCTGAAAAACAACTAAATCATAGCACTTCATCTTCATTTAGCGCTTCCCCTTTCCAACATAGTTTCACTTCAAATAAACAACAATAACAGGAATTCTTAAGAGCGGCAACTAAATACGTTTTCTTAGTACGCCAGCGCATAATTTTTGTCTGAAACGAGCCGTGACCAGAGAGTAGGAATAAATGGAGCTCTTGATCGCACCAGCTTTATACAAGCAATGTGTTCGTCGTAGATCAATTTTAAAATATTAACGAACTACGATAACCTATCCGTCAAGACAGTCGTCAATCGTTGAAAGTAGTGCAATACTTCCTAAGGTCACTCTTACTGCGTTGATTATTAACGTAGTCTTTAGCTGAACAAATTAAACCCTATGATAAAAACCAAGACTATTTTGGGGTGTAATGAAGATTTTCTGTCTCATGTAGTGGCTTCACAATATTGTTATGGGCATATATTGTTTTTGTGAATCAATGAATATTGACAAACATAAAACGCTTCAAAATTCGGGAGTGGGGCTCATGACGTCAGTACGCTCTAAAAATTATACCTAGGCGTGACGTATTGAGAATTTTAAAAGCGTCATATCTTCGTTGATTTTTAATTTACGTTACAAAAGAAAAAATGCGGGTCAAACATTTTTTGATAATCTGACGCACTAATTAGTTTTTTTTTGTCGTCTACCCTATTACATATTATTATATTGAAGCACTTACTTAAAAGTGTAAATTAATGGTGCATGCACACCGCATGTTGAGGTAAGATTCTCTAACAACGTTATCAGTTGTTACCACGTGTTGACCGAAAGTTAAGCAACATTTATCAACATAATACACTAACACGGCAACATATAATGACAATATACATATAACACTTGGAAACATTGCTCTACAAAAAGTAACTGCGGTGTGGATGTACTATTATACTAGTCCGCCGTGATGATCATGGCTGGAATCCTGAAACAAAATAATATTTGTGTGAGCACTCCATTCTTATTACTTCATGGTCCCGACCTACAACAAAACGTTAGTTACCCCTAAATGAGCGTTATTGCAGCCATTTGGACAGGGTAGCCCTAATTTAGGGGTATAATTCAAAATTAAAAAGCTTAGGAAGAGTGAAATGGTATTGTTTGTTAGTTCCGTAGGTGCATAAGGGTATTGGGTCTATACTATGCCTGAATCCTTGTCGGGCTGACGGTCAGACGCGCAAGGTCGGTTGCATACGAGTATACATTGCGTTTTATAAAGTACCATACTGCGACGCCGACGTTAGCGGCGACCGACAGCCATATTTTGTTCTCGCTGACGTCACGACCGACCGTATGCGACCTACCGTCAGTGCCCTACGTCAGCGAGAACAAAATACGGCTATCGGTAGAATTCGGGCCTTATTGATCAACTATTGTCGTCTTTATCTACCTAACAAAAACTATTTTTAAACAGATTTTTTAAAATGCCCATAGTTTTATAGATTTTGTTAAACAGTCAAACAAAGTTACTCACACTAATAAACGGTCAGGTCTTTAATGTTACATTCAATCACAGAGTCGACATTTCAGTCATGCTTCAAAGTCGAATAAACGCACGTCTACGGTACAAATATGAACAGTAATTCCTCAATACATTAAATAAACCGATTTCGAAACACCTCTACGTAACACTAAAATGAGGAATATTATTATATAATAAAAGAGATTCCTAAGCCTTCCGAAACGCTGTTATCTCACATTTCATCGCGTTCTTTATCTGTGAGCCGTGACGTCGCCGGCGCTTATTACCGGCCCGATCGTAGACCCCTGTAAATTCCCTAATATTCTCAAATTGGACTAAAATATTGCGCGAGAGATATATGACGTTGGAGTATTAAAAAGGATTTGGGTATTATGATAAAGGGTTTTGCAATGGGGTTAAAATGTTTCATGTGTAGTATCTACGAGAGTGGGTCAAAAGTTCCCGGAATAAAGGGGTTAGAATGGGGAGAAGATATTTTTAAACTATCTATAAATACTAAGTTTTAGTCCGATCAGTTCATTAACCTTCGGGATATCGCTGGATAAACAAGTCAGTCGGGAACAATAACACATTTTACTTATTCGCAAAAATAAACAAGTAGTTCTAAAACTAAAACTCGAGTACTGAATGAAATCGATTAAAATGTAGCTTATGTTACCCGGGTCATAATATCGAATGGATCGACACCTTATTCATCAAAATAGGATGAATAATTTAGGCGCTACGGTGGAACATACGTATAATTATATGAGCAATACACACATATAAATAAATTTCATAGGTCTGAGAACTGTTTTAGGCTTAATAGGTCCCTGGCTGGAGGCTTTACACTCAAAACACCCCCAGAATAGTCCGGTTAAACAGACGACAACCTCTCTAGGTTGAACTGCGAGATGCCATCGGAAAAAAAGGCTTAATAGGGACAATATTGAAACGAGAAATTCAACCCACTTCCCTTTCATTACCCGAAGTTTTTGACTTCCCCTCATACCTTGATTCTCCTATGAATGAAGTAGAATGTACCAATCTGTGACTTCATTACAATGTAGGCATAAAGATACTTGAATAAAAATTTTCATGTATGTTTGTATGTATGTTTGTGAGTTTATTTATTCCACCATAGCTTCTAAACGCCTAAACCGATTTCGATGTACGTGGTATCGTTAGAATCCTAGGGTTACCCCGGGCAACATAAGCTAGTGAAACTTAATTTTTTTATTTGGATTGGTACTGCAATATGGGTATGAAATGAAAGGGCTCATCATGTGGATTTCAAAATGGTAAATTGCCATGAACACATTTAATTGAAAAACAAGTGATTTATTTAATTACTTATACAAGATACACTCGGATGACTAGGTAAGCTTAATAGTACATTATGGTACAAGTGTGTAATGTTGGTGATTACCGCCGAGGCGCCATTGAGAACCGAGCCGTTAGGCGAGGTTCTTAAGAGAGCCGAGACGGTAATCATCAACACACACGTGTATCATACGACGTTTTTCAACAGACTTGAGAATAAAATAATACTAAAAATAACTATAATTTCAACAGTGAAAACGAGTTGTGAATTTTTTTTCGCAATGGCGGGAATAATTCATCAGTTTTCCTATGCGCGCGCATTTAACAATGGCGATCGCCCATAGACTAAAAGAATGAGGTTCCTTTTTTTTTGGCTTTTCGCGGATAGCGTTTCAGCCACGTACGAAATGGGGAATTCGAAGTTTTATAATTTAAAAAAAAGTTAAAAAAAAAAACAAAAGTTGCATTTGAGTGAAAGTTTTATTTATTAAAAACTTATAAGTTGAAATTATCTATGTAGATACGAAGTTGTATGAAATGAGCAAGCAATAGGTACATTAATTTATTTGTACTATTGAACACGATCTTTTTTGTATCGAAACTTTTTTAAGAACAAAGCAATTCAACCAATAAAATAAAAAAACCGGCCAAGAGCGTGTCGGGCCACGCTCACTGTAGGGTTCCGTAGCTTCCCAGACCATTAAAAATACCAACATTTTTCGTCAGCAAAAATAACTTTGTTTTTCATAGTATTTGTATGAAAAACAAAGTTATCATTTGCGTTTTTTTGAAAAAGTGCTATATAACTCAAAAACTATTCAACTCATCAAGTTGAAAATAATTTTCCTAGAAAGTTCATATAAAGGTCTACTTCTGTGATTTTTTTCATATTTTTTAAACTTATGGTTCAAAAGTTAGAGGGGGGGGGACACATTGTTTTTGACTTTCGGAGCGATTATTTCCTAAAATATTAATATTATCAAAAAATGATTTTAGAAAACCCCTATTCATTTTTAAATACCTATCCAACAATATATCACACGTCAGGGTCAAAATTAAAAAAAAAATCGCTCCCCACTTTACGTCTGGGGGAGGTACCCTAATAAAAATGTTTTTTTAAATTTTTATTTTTGCACTTTGTCGGCATGATTGATATACATATTGGTACCAAATTTCAGCTTTCTGGTGCTAACGGTCACTGAGATTATCCGCGGACAGACAGACAGACAGACAGACAGACATGGCGAAACTATAAGGGTTCCGTTTTTTGCCATTTGGCTACGGAACCCTAAAAAAAAACCCTATAACTCACTTGTGAATAATAGCAATGAAAAAGTCACAGTTTGATTACAGGTGTCATTATGTGCCTAATTGCGGTGAAATTAGAGCCACTTTATGAGCAAGTGTGTTGAAAAAGTAATAACTGCACACCAAAATAAATAAAATGCGAAATATTCCATCTTATTATAATCGTACCTAGCTAAAAAGGGTAAAATAAAAAAAAATATAAAAGAATTAATAAAATCCGACTGCGTAAAAAATAACTAATAACTTTAAATACATACTGAAAAGAAAAAAACAAGTTTAATAATAAATTCTAATACGGAACATATTGACTGTAACAGTCGGGATCCATAATCCCATATGGGACCCATACAATATGGGTCCCGAGTTATTTTTGACGCAGTCGGGTTTTTTTGATATATTAATTATGATTTCATGTGGATCACAGCATTACGCAATTGCAACTTACTTAGAATACGAGTAAAAGAGTAAAAAACAAACACGACTACGTGGTATCTTTCAAGCCACCACCTCCTTTCCAGACCTACATTCCTCCGTGTTCATACATCAACTGAACAACGTATTAAAGCCTTAAATTGCAAGCCACGGCTCCACTAGCTCGCCGAAATCACAAATTAACTGTACACGTTTACAATTAGTTGCGCGCACATCGCTGCGATCACGTGCGATCGCGTGCGGCTCGCAGCGATATCGCGCGATCTTCGCTATTACACGGGCGCCTTCCGACGATCCTTACAACTCACTCACCAACTCATATATTAGGTGTTATCGTTGTGTGTTGTAAACAACTAATACAACAAATAGGTTATAGTTGGTGAAAAAGCCTATAAAACTTAGAAACAAAGTAATATTTCCTGTTGTGTGAAAAAAACTATTTTTGCATCCTGAAAATCAGCATCAGTTACCATTTTCTAATCAACCAAATCATGTTCAATGCTAATTATTATTTGACACACTAACTGTTTCCTAAGTAAACAAATGGCTCAAAATGAATATTTGAAAATACATTATCATCACCGCAGGCTTGAATAAAACTTCCGTCTGACGCAGGTCCTCACCGGACACGGCTGTTTCGGGAGGTTCCTGCATCGAATCGGACGGGAGGAAACGCCCGGGTGTTTCCACCCGTCCGGAAGACACGGTGGAGCAAAAGAAGGGGTCCGCCAGGGCTGAAACCTGCCGGGGCTGCGGGACTGTTCGAAAGAGATACCGTGGCCCCGGAACATAAAGGGCGAGGAAGGAACATGGATGGGTTTAAGAAAGTAAAAGTCTGACACTCTCTCCCGCTCCGCCCAGACCGGGAGGAGTTATTTGATGATTTCCCATCCGAAAAAAAAGGCTTAAATATAACCACAAGACAATTTGTCCAAGAAATGTTCAATATCTCAGAATTGCTTGTATCAGGTACTGTAGGGGAATGCAGGCCGCAAGGGTTGTAATTGAAACACAACTGAAGACGCACTGGATTATTTTATTGGAAAACTATTTTATACTGATTTTAACTCACTACTAACTTTACCCATCTACCTCAACCCTACTTTTTGTGCTATTGGTCATGACTTTAGTCTTTCATTTTGATTTTGAAATTTTGACCTGGAAATGTAAGTTTAATGTTTGGTGTACTATTGTTGTAAATTACTTTGAGGATATTGATGTAGGTTTGGTCTAACTGTTGATTTTGTAAAGAGGAAAATATAGCTGTATGTTTCACGCTGTCAAATGCCTTCGTATAGTCCACGAAGGCCAAATAACGACGACGAGGTTTTCTAAATTCTATGTGTTTTTCTATGATTTGGTTTAAAGCATGAAGGTGGTCTGTAGTAGAGAAACTTGGGCGGAAACCAGCTTGTTCAGGTGGTTGATGCGAATCTAATTTTGCCTCGATGCGGTTGTGGATAACTTTAATGAATGCTTTGTAGAGATGTGACACTAAGCTTATCGGTCTATAATTATTGATATCGCTTTTATCCCCCTTCCTATGAAGAAGGATGATGTTTGAGTGGCACATCTTTGTTGGCATCTTTCCGGTCTGAAGGATGCAATTAAACATGTTTGTGATATGAGGCAGAAGTGTGGGAGAACCAAGTTTAAGGACTTCTGTTGTAATACCATCTTCTCCTGTACTCTTTTCGTAGTGCATACTGCTCAACACTTTTCTTACTTCATAACCCGTTATGAAAGGGATCTTTTTAGGGTCGGGGCATTCATAGACTATTTCGGTGTTTGTATTCGTTGGGTCTGAATAGAGATTTTTGTAGTAGTTTGTGCTAATTTCTAAAATTTTATCCCTGTTGTGGTGTTTAATACCATTAGTGTCCCGCGTAGGCTGTTTATCCATTTTCTGGTTTTGCAAATGCCTTGTTTAGCAACTCATAAAGACTGATTTTTCTCCAGAGCTATTTCCACCTTATGGGTGTTAAATCCACTAAGTCGATGAGTACATTTATTTGGGCCAGCTAGTTTCCTTTGAAAACAGGCAAGACAGAGAAATTGACCGTCGTGTCGAGAACGCCTGGAAGAGCTACTGGTCCATGAAGTCGCTGATGAAGGGTGACCTACCTTTATCCCTGAAGCGCAAACTCATCGACATGTGCATTCTGCCCATCCTAACCTACGGTGCTCAAACTTGGGCCCTGACTGAGTCACAAAAGTCCAAACTCAAGGTTTGCCCAAGGGCGATGGAGCGTAGTGTATTGGGTATCAAGCTCAGTGACCGATTTCGCAATACCACAATACGCTCAAAAACGGGAATCGCTGATGTGGGCAATAAGACTGCTGGGTTGAAGTGGGAGTGGGCGGGCCACGTCTGTAGAATGCATCAGGACCGATGGGCAGAGTCGCCACTCAGTGGGTGCCAGAAGATGGGCAGCGTCGCCGAGGGAGGCCTAGAAAACGCTGGCGTGACGACTTAGAAGCGTTTGCGATAGATTGGCCTGAGAGAGCCGCACGTAGAGAGGAGTGGAAGACTATGGGGGAGGCCTTTGCCCAGCAGTGGGACAATACAGGCTAATAAAAAATTAAAATTAAAAAAAACTAACTTTAACTTACGATGATATATAATACAGAACTTGATCATTTACTTTACACACAATAATAATTACGAATATCGAAGACTTGAGAATTACGACGACATATATGTATACTCGTAATAACCACTAACCAGATGTTACTCTGACGGAGTTAGTGCGAAGACTGCCAGTAGCGCCTGGGGGCGCCTTATTTATATGTGTGCACATAAGAGCAAGTAATGGTGATCCCAGCTGTTGTAGCCGCCCACTTTCCTATCGATAGCGATTAAGCCGGAAAAACCTCGCCCCTCCAGTCCCCGCTCCTCACCCCTGTGACCCAGTTAAAAATGGACTCGCCCAACGAACCCGAATGTAGAGAACAAAGGGGACTCTCGATCAGCTTGTTTGTTTACTCTAACGTCGGGACTTTGTCACACCAATTTATGCTGTTTTTTCCTAATATTTTACAGATTATCAGCTTTATTTCTCATTTCTACGTTTTATTATGTATTTATCAAACTTGATTATGATGTCTCAAGGTTCAGGGAATATTTTTCATTTACGCTCCGCTCCAATTGGTTGCAGCGTGATGTTATATTATTATAGCCTAAAGCCTTCTTCGATAAATGGACTATTCAACACAAAAAGTTTTTTCAATTCGAACCAGTAGTTTCCGAGATTAGCGCGTTCAAACAAACAAACTCTTCAGCTTCATATAATAATATACTAGCTGACCCACGCAATTTCGTCTGCGTCACATGAGAGAGAAAAAGCTCGCAAAGGGAATAAATTTCTCCCATTTTTGCAACATTTTTCATTTATGCTCCGCTCCTATTGGTCGTAGCGTGATGTTATATAGCCTAAAGCCTTCCTCGATAAATGGACTATTAATAAGAATTTTTCAATCGGCACCCGTAGTTCCTGAGACTAGCGCGTTCAAACAAATAAACAAACTCTTCAGCTTTATAATAATATATAGTAATATAAATAGATAATATAATAATATTATTAGTAAGTATAGCTAGGTAAATAATCAAAAACGGCTGTGCTCCTCAACAGGTACCTTTGCTACAATTGCCTTTTAATTTACAAACATTGAACGGGGAAAATATAAATTAGAAGGAGTTTTGAATGGCTGGAGGCGTTCGTCCAAGTCTACAGTAAAGTCCTTGCCCACGCACTGAATGGAAGACAGAACGGATCGGCTTTAACTTTTAAGGGTCATTAACGAACAGTAATGTTGTGTTTAGAAGGCAAATTATGAAAGAAATACTTTAATTTAATTCAATATGGAAGGTTGAACCGAATGAATACATAATTTTTATTAGGCTGTAGATTTAGTTTTCTGAACAAGGCAAAAATTGTAGTGAATCAAAATCAAAATCAAAATCAAAGCATTTATTTCAAGTAGGCCAATAACAGGCACTTTTGAATTGTCGAAACAAAGATGAAAATTAAATGTAGCTACAGTCCCAGTCACAAGACATAAAAACTGTGAAAGTACTGTAGTTGCCCATTCCCTAGCGTAGATCTCTATGGAGAAGAACGGGCAAGAAACTCCATGGACACTCTTTTAAATCAAAATATTGTTACAAAATCTTGGTTACATCATTCATGTTGAGATGGTATATTATGTGAGAACAATGTAGCAAGATGTGCACGTTAAAAGTGTCCATAGCAAAACAAAAATAAAATACAACTCAAAAACAAAATAATTCAAATAAACCATGGCGACTAAGAGATGACCAGTCACAACTGACAGCGCCCGTTCACGCACATGACGCATGGATCAGCACCATTCAGCTCAACCATTTTGAAGGGAACTAAATGGTCCGACACACGCGCCACCATCAGCGAGACATTTGAGTGAGCATGACATACTCTCAACCGCCAGGGCACATTCAAGTCAAGAACTGCCGTAGGTTTCCAGTGAATGATAGCTTACTAGTACATAGTACTCACACAATATGGGCTATGCGATTATATAATACTAACATTGAATCTATACAATGCAAAGTTAGTTAAGTACAATCTTCAGCAGCTCCAACTATACCATATAATGCTATCAATGTTTGCGCCCCTGTCCATGTGGAGCAGGACCAGCATTAAGCCAAGCATTTTTATCAGCGATATAATCGCTCAACTTGTAATATGCTTTTTTACATAGTGTGCGTTTAATGCATGTTTTAAATTTCGTCTCATTCAGTTCAAGAATACTTTGTGGAATTTTATTATAGCATCTCAAACAGTACCCCATGAAAGATGAGTCTACTTTAGCGAGTCTAAAGCCTGGCTGAACTAATTCGTTCCTATTTCTAGTACTGTAATTATGTCTGTCACCTCTTTTACCAAAAAGATGCAAATTTTTTCTAACGTACATTATGTTTTCGTAAATGTATTGACAATGTACCGTCATAATGCCAATATCCTTAAACAGTTCCCTTAGAGAATCGCGCCTACGAAGATTATATATAGCTCTGATGGCTCTTTTCTGCAGAATAAATATAGACTCAATATCTGCAGCCCGTCCCCATAGCAAAATACCGTAAGACATTATACTATGAAAGTAACTAAAATAGACCAGTCTAGCGGTATCTACATCAGTGAATTGACGGATTTTTCTAATGGCATATGCTGCTGAACTTAAGCGCCCCGCAAGCGATGTTAAATGAGAACCCCATTGTAGCCTTGAATCAAGCGTAAGCCCCAGGAAAACCGTTTTATCTACGAATTCAAGTTTCTCATTATTCAATAATATATCACAATCACTACCCTTAACATTCGGTAAAGCAAATCTTATGCATTTGGTTTTTTTTTCATTTAATACCAAATTGTTTGCTGTGAACCAATTTTGGACCTGAAGTAGGGCATTATTCACGTCATCTAAATTTTGTGCCCGTCTGTTTATCTTAAAAATTAAGGAAGTGTCATCAGCAAACAACACCATATTTTGAGGTTGGTTTTTCAATAAATAGGGTAGATCATTTATATATACTAGAAAGAGGAAAGGTCCCAATATTGAGCCTTGTGGAACCCCCATTTTTATTTTTAAACCCTGTGAATTAACACCATTTATCTGAACATGTTGTTGTCTATCATTCAAATATGATCTTACCAAACTAAGTGCAAGTTTACCCAGTCCGTAATGCTCAAGTTTCAAAAGTAATGTGTCGTGATTTACGCAATCAAACGCTTTGGAGAGATCACAAAAAATTCCTATGGCATCTTGGGACTCTTCCCACGCAGTAAATATGTGCTTTAATAAGGTTACACCGGCGTCAGTTGTACAACATCCCTTGGTGAAACCATACTGTTGATCATGTAAGATTCTGTTGGTGTTAAAATGATAGAGCATTTGATCAAGCATTACTTTTTCAAAAACCTTGCTAAAAACTGGCAACACGGATACAGGTCTATAATTGTTAGTATCTTTACTGTCCCCGGATTTGAAAAGAGGTATGACTTTACTGTATTTCATTAAATCAGGGAAAACTCCTTGGTCTACACATAGATTAAAAATTAAAGCTAAGTATGGGGCTATTGTCTCAAGTATGGATGTACAAACTTTGATAGACATTCCCCATAGATCTTCGGTCAGTTTGATTTTTATTTGCCGGAAAGCTTTAATAACTACCATAGGGTTAATGTGTTTAAATTTAAATTCAGCCAGGCAGCCAGACACATTCGCCTTTAATAAACCCATTGAGACTTCAGGAGAGGAATTTAGAGCCTCCGTAGTTTTTAATGGTATTTCTGTAAAGAAATTTACAAATTCTTGAGCTACTTCCTGATTAGAGCTTTTAGGACCACTTGCTGTATCTAATGTGTAGCTAGTGTTACGTATTTTCTTCCTGTTAGTCTCGTTATTTATGACTTTCCAAACTGTCTTTATTTTATTTTCTGCTGTTTTGATCTTGTTGCTAATGTGCAGGGCTTTAGCAACCTTGCATGTATTTCTAAAAATTTTTGAATACTTAGCAACATACTTGTTAAAAGTTTCAGTGTTAATAAAAGGCTTAAGGCCATAAAGCTCAAATAGTCTTTCCCTACTTTTTCTGATGCCTCTAGTTGCCCAATCGCTAAATATGAATTTAGGGCAAATACTTTTTGTCTTCTTTTCAAAAGTTTTGTTGAATTCCGTGTGAACTATTGAAAAGAAACGATTATAAAATTGATTTATATTAATATTGTCATGGCTCATAACACTTAACTTGTTCTGTAGGGAAATATTAAACCTATTTAATTTGCTAGAAGTTATAGGTCTAAATTTAATCTGTACTTTTTGCAATGGTGTATTACACCTATAAGTTACAGTTTGTCCGCTATGGTCAGACGGCAAACAATTTACTATGGCTTTATCTAAGTAATCACAATCGCAGAAAACATTATCTATACAAGTAGCAGAAGATGTTGTGATTCTAGTAGGTTCAACAAAAACGTTAGTCAGGTCAAATGACTTAAAAAGATTTAATAACCGACCACTATTTGAATGTTCTTCTAAAATATTGATATTGAAATCACCACAAATTATTGTAGATTTATTACTGGCTGCAAGTTTTGCCAGGACATCTTCCATTATTGATTCAAATATGGAAAAGTTTTGATAGTTTGGGGGTCTGTACACACACACAATTACATGCTTATCTAGCTCAACACAGGACAGTTCGACGCAATGTTCAACCGAGAGACCTACTATGTCATTACGTTGCTTATATTTAAAACTATTTTTAATTAATATTAGGGAACCTCCACGAAGCATAGTTTTACGATTAAAGCAGCTACCCACCATATAGTTCTCATAATTAATAAGCATTTGGTAATCCTTTAGCCAATGTTCAGTAAAACAAATAATGTCAAACTTACTACTTTCTAAAAACAATTCAATTTCTAATAATTTTGAAGAAATGCCTTGGATATTTTGGTGGAATAATTTTAAGGTGTTCTGCTGAGGCCCTTTTTTACTAACTAATTGAGTGCAAGAAGATACCTTGCTGTTGGTAGGATTAACAAAAATATTGTTAATGGTACCTTCTGTTGTCTCACTTTCTAGTTTAAATTTTTATTTGAAGTGAGGCCGGAGACTCCTGTGCCATCCTCAGACGATATGACCCTATCACTAGTAAACCCTACTTGAGAATTTTCCACGGTGACAGATGGATCCTCCTCAGTACAATGTTTGTAAATATTTATAGCACTAGTGCTATATTCATTTGTGCCTGTCACCTGTACATTAGTAGAATTACTAATCGTCGCAGTGTTAATAATATAACTAAACTTAGACATACTATTTATGTCTGTGTGAATACTATAAGCTAATAGCCGAGCTATTTTGTGTCTACATACAATAGGTAGATACACCTTACCCCGTGTCGACTTAAGATTACCAACTATAGTGTTGATATCCAGATACATAAGCCTGTCACTATAGTGACCTACTAAAAAATGTACATGTTTATTCAACATATGTATATAATCGTTTTTCCTACTACTTAAATTTTCAAAATATGGAAAAGCACACAATATGATTTTATTACATCTTAACTTTAGCAACTCAGAAACACAGTCGGTGATATCTTCCTTTTTTACATTAGAACTATTACCAACACATAGAGTAATGGTAGTGTTAAGATAACAATCATTTTTTATTACTGATGCCATTACTTGTTTGTAGCTTGACCCTGGCATGCAATAATTTTGGGTATAGTAACTCAGGTTATTACTGATCAATTTACCTAGCCCTCTACCCATACTATCAGAAAACATAACTGAATGATGACAATCATTACAATCAGGTGAAACAAAATGACTAATCTCAGGCTGTACTACTTGTGAATCATGGTTTTGATGAATGATGAAGTTCTGAGCACTCACAGCTTGGGACGGGTCCTCCGTTGCCTCAGGCTGGAGGGCATCAAGACTGGGTTCATTCCGACAAGTACAATGAGTGTTGCTGAGAGTCAGCAAGTCCACTTTGTCAACCAACTCATTTGTGACAAGAATATGCTCCTTAATTTGTTTTTTAGAGCTTTCATATTTATTATACAAAGATTTTAGTGACTCATTCAGTGCCTCAATTTCTGATTGTAAGCGCTGAGTGTCTATTTCATAAATACTTGTACTGTCTTCTAACTTAATTTGATAGTTATTTAATCTATTAACAAGAGAAACACGTTCTTTCCTTAATTGAATATTTTTGGAATAGTGCTTTTGTTGTTTCTTGTGTTTATGACATTTTTTAATTATTTTATTCAATCTTGCATATTTCTTAATTTTATTTTTACTTACTTTATGGTATGAATTATGTTTCAGTAAGGAGTCCTCTGTAAGGTCTATTGTTATGAGGGAATGAGGGTTACAATTTGTATTTACTAGTTCGTTGTACAAATGATCAGTTTCCATAACCTGAGTACGATCCTGTTCCTTTTTTAAATTTAAAAGTTTAACATTAGCATGGACTAATTCCTCCTCTAGGTCCCTAATTTTACACAAAGCCTCCTCATATAAGTTGCTGCAGCTGTGGAACCCATCCGTGACCACCCTTAGTTGATCCCGCTCATTGACAACATTCAAGTAATCCTGATGAAGGTCTACTAGCTCCCTTTTTAAGCTGGAGTTTTTGCTGTTAATATTAATGACCTCCTCCTCACTGTCTTCTCTCTCCTGCAATAGCTGTTGGCATTGGAGTTTTGAGAATATTAGTTTATCTATTAGACAAGAAACAATGTTAGCGTTCTCCAAAATATTGTATAAAGTAATCCTGAAAAGTCTTTCAGAGTATGTTATTGATCAGTCGATATAAGAAAGCGATACAAAACAAACAACAATATCGTGGAATCATGTTTAACCTCCAAACATTTTTGCGTCGGCGTCGACAGCCCGGCGCGCGGCATCGCATCTAAACGCGAATCAACATAAATCCCTACATTATGATTCTGAAATCCGAAGTCGTGAGCGCGGAGCCTCACGAGACGGTGCGGACTCGTCCGGACTCGTGCGGACCGATGCGGACGCTTAGCATTTGTATGGCAAGCAGTTTGCCACCGAATCCCGGCGCTAACAAACGACGGCTATGGGCGATAGGCTGCGAGAATGTGCGACCCGCAGTCCGCACTCCGACCTCTGATCCGTCGACAAATATTCGATTTGGACAAAGTGTTTTCTATGAGACTTTATTTGATGTGGTGTTGATTTGCATTTTTTGTACAAATCGGTAGGTTAAGGAAAGAGTTTCTTTTTGCAGTTTAAAACTGGAGCCTGGAAATTGTATATCGTCACACTTAAAGTACTTACGGGATTATATATCCGTGATTTTCTTGTGTTTTTACGAGTACCCGATATTTCGACGCTGTTGCAAGCATCATGATTGCGGGAATACGTGTACGGGTACCTATATCGTCTCTACTAAGAATAGTAGAATTTATACAATACCCAAGAAACACGTGTATTCAGTAATGGATCTCCTAAAATTCTTGTAACGCACTCAGTAAACAACGATCAAAGCATCTTATTTCATGTAACTCGTGTAATAAACAACTTAGAATCATATTTTCCTTCCGAGGCGAGTCTAGAAAAACAATCTGCGACATTTCTATTTAAGCAAGAACAGATGTTACTGCAACCTTCACCATCTGCTTAGATTTAAGCCTAGGTTGCCAGATTTTCAGACTAGAGAGGCAAAACTACTATTGAAGATAAAAGTGACAGCCGGGGCCAGTAGTTCGTTTTTCCGCGTATAGAATTGCATCGGTACCTAATTAATCGATGATCAGTACCCACAGAACGACCTCGGCGAACGTCTACTGCAGCCGATGTAAGTGTAAAGTTGCACTCGGTTACATCGAACTGGTTGTAACATAGGTGCCTAGAGGTACCCGTCTGCATAATGAGAGGTAACGAGAGGCATTGTGGCCGACAGCTATCATTCATTCATGACTCTCACCTCGGAGGACAAGCGGCTTGTTTCTGTGTGAGGAGGTTAAGGTTTAATTAAGAATACAAACAACTTAAAATTAACGTCTTTTTCCGTAAAGTCATGAGTAACAATATACTCCTACTGTCTTGATTGCAATTTTATGCTGTTACGAACGTAATATCTTCAAACTTTCTTATTATGAATTAATAAGTTTTTAAATGTTACAAACGTTATTCCACAAAATACAGCTTTTGAATTTTGAAATGTGTGATTACAAATATCTAAGTACCTATAGGTACTCGTAGTAAAAGTTTAATATAGATAAAATAATAAAAAAAAACAAAATAATAATTTTATTTTAAATCAATTTTGATAAAATGGGATTATGGAGCGAAAATGGGATGGGATGCACATGAAAGTAACATGAATCTCTAAAAAAGCAAGAGAATAACCTATTCAACCGACATACCGATTGGTATGGACAGTCATGTCAAATTAAATAAAACTGAAAAAATGAGTATACCCGTGCGTGAGAGTGGTCAGCGATACACTGCCGCCCGTCGCCCCGAGGAGCAAGATTATTCGAAAAAACAACCCACCTTGATTTATCAAACACAATACGGATAAAAGCCATATAATAAAGGGCATTAAATTGTCTTTGAGATGACCTAAGTTTCATGCAAATACGCCCGATAGTTTTTGGGTGATGATCGTTTTTTTGCCGCGATAGACATTACTTTACAAATTAATTACACTAAGTTATAAAAATATTTCTTCACATTTTCACATATCAAATTATGAAAGAAATGGTCTAGTATAACATATATTTTTTTTAAAGAAATTAGACTAGAAGTTAAGACGTGATGATCAATTTAAAATCACTAAAAGTCATGTGTCTCCGCCTTAAGGTAACACACTTAAAACATTGTGCTGATGGATGGATTGAATAGGTCGGAGGTCGTAGAGGTGTTTAAAGTAAAAATCTTACAGTCAAAACTTGTATTAAAAAAAACTTGCTAAAAGTTGGAATTTTAACCCCCAATAGCTCCGTTACTAGAAGGTTCCCAGGCTTAATTCTGCTATTTTAATAAATTCGCCAATTCCAACACGATTCCATTCTCATCCCATTGTCATTTTGCTTAAAGTTCGTAATCTGCTAAATTCACAATGGTCGGTCAATGGTCTCGTAATAAAATTGTGTTTTAATGGCATTGTCGTATTGTCATTATTATAAAACCCTTAGTACAAATGGTTTTCAAAATCTATATCTATACATATAATAAAAGAGTAAAAAAGCGGTGTCTGTACATTGAATATATTTAAAAAATAATAATTGAAGGGGGTTTAGAAACAGTAATAGAGCACGAATCCAAAAAAAAAAGTATGTCTGTTTGTCTGTTTGTCTGTTTGTCTGTTTGTCTGTTTGTCTGTTTGTTTGTACACGCTAATCTTCGGAAGTACTGGACGGATTTGAATGTTTTTTTTGTAGTTGTATAGATATTATGTCTGGGCAACATATAGGCTATAATTTATCTTGGAAACCTGAACACCTGATGTAGAACCGCAACAGACCAGCTAAACTATAAGAGATACAAAAATGACACCAAAGCAAAAATTGTTTCACGTGATGAGCATTTTCTGCTTAGAGAATAAATTTGAAGATCTGGAACATCTGATGTGGAACTCCAAGAGCCCAGTTATATCATAACACATATAGGAATGACGTCTTAGCAAAAGTTGTTCAATCTGATGAGCACTCTCTGTTGACTTATAAAAATCGAAGATCTGGGACACCTGTCGTGGAACTCTAATAGCCCAGCTACACCATAACACATATAGGAATGACGTCTTAGCAAAAGTTGTTCAATCTGATGAGCGCTCTCTGTTGACTTATAAAAATCGAAGATCTGGGACACCTGTCGTGGAACTCCAATAGCCTAGCTACACCATAACACATATAGGAATGACGTCTTAGCAAAAGTTGTTCAATCTGATGAGCAATCTCTGTTGACTTATAAAAATCGAAGATCTGGGACACCTAACGTGGAACTCCAATAGCCCAGCTACACCATAACACATATAGGAATGACGTCTTGGCAAAAGTTGTTCAATTTGATGAGCACTCTCTGTTGACTTATAAAAATCGAAGATTTGGGACACCTAACGTGGAAATCCAATAGCCCAGCTACACCATAACACATATAGGAATGACGTCTTAGCAAAAGTTGTTTGGTCTGATGGGCATTTCCTGTTGACTTATAAAAAATCGAAGATAAGAAACATCTGATGTGAAAATTATTGCAAAGCTATCACTAATTTCACTGTATGATAAAATTATCAAATAACAAAAACTGGGAGTACCTCCACGCGATTAAGGCGGTAACAGTTTAGGACTTATTTTCAATGACGATGGTATATCATTGAAAATTTGACTCTACTGACCAAAACTAATTTTAACGAATAAATATGTCTTCGGGCTTATGTTATTTGAGTGTTTAATTTCCTTTTCCATTTATCTTCGTGACTCGGTAGCCTACCCGGTTACGCAGGGCACTTAGATTTTAATTGATCAGGTATCTTCACAACAAAACCATGGCAACCATGCCTAGAAAAAGGTCAAACCTTTCCCAATGTTCCAAAGGAGCTAAAAGATTGAGGATCATAAGGTCCCAAGAATCTACCGAAGAGCGTAAGGAGAGACTTGATGCTGTTCGAGAACATCAGGCTGCAACTTGCTCCGTGGAAACCTCTTCCGATCGCGAAGCACGCCTGCGTTCTCAGCGAATTTACGCATCTACATCCAGGTCTCTAGAGACCAGTGAAGAATAGATGCCTGACTGCGTTCACGGATAGAGAATTGCGCTTGAGTTCTCAGCGTATTCGCACATCTACTAACAGGTCTTTTGAAACTAGCGATGAACGTGATGCGCGACTAACTGCTGCTCGAGATTATCATACATTGCCCCAAACACGCACACAACAAAATATTCATAATCAGGTAGAATGTCAGAGAGAAAGAACATTCTCTGAACAGAATGTCGATAACATCTGAAGAATCGGGTGTCTCTCAGGGCATGACGACCTTCCTTGCGTTGAAAAGAAACGGAGTTCATTTACGTATACTCCTATGATTGAATACTCCACATATTCCGGAGGTATGGTTCAAAATTATACTTTTTGTGAAGCTGTTAAATGGCAAAAAGAACCAGACGGTATGTGTTGCTCAGGTGGGAAAGATCCGTTATTTTCCCGTCCCCGGGCTCTTAGAATTCGTCGTTTCAGATCTTCGATTTTGACGAACCCGGTGTCGCTGGCAAAAGCAACAGGATCCGCGTACGAAGTCGCGGGCAGAAGCTAGTCTACTACTAAATGCGAACATTTATTCATGCCAGATTTCATGTACGAGATTAATATTCTATGACATTTCTTTCAATGGAGTGTCAGTGGTTGTTCATTGAGAAGTCATAATGGCGCCATTATGATAGTAGAATTAACAAACTTGTCAAAATTTGACAGAACTTGATCATTATGAAATCAATGATCGAATACTCTGACACTATTGTAATAGCAGAATCGAGGCCCTGATACAGTGTAGAACAAAAAAAATTATTACGATCATTTTTTTGTTTTTTTTTTGACGGGGAGAACATGTCACTTTCGGCTTCGTTAAGAGGTTTTTGACACCCCTTAATACCCTAAATCTTAAGAACCTAACTTTAACGAGTATCTTACAGTTTCTATAAGTTCAAGTTCAAGTTATTTATTTCAGAACAAAAATACATTTGTGTCGAAATATTTTCACAGCACGTACACACAAATAAGCACACAAATAATTATAAGTCTATCCAAATTAAAAATACCAACCCTACAAATATTACCATTCTTATTAACACAGAATGACAGTCCCGCAGCAGAAAAAGCTACAAAAATACAAATACATTTAATGTCAAAATATGAAATTAAAAAAAAAAAAAAGAAGCAACAATTATAAACAAAGTCAAAGGGCAATGGGTGCACATCATTTAATTTAATACCTACTAGTTTTTAAGATTTTCTGTCATTACAATATTCGTCAATGCTGTAATAGGCTTTATTGATTAGCAAAGCTATGAGTTTAGTTTTAAATATGTTCACATTCTGAATATTCTTTAATTCTGCTGGTAATTTATTAAACAGATTAACAGACTGTACGCGTGACGAGTGTTTGACAACATTAAGCTTTGCCTGCATGACACTAGGAAGATCTTTTCTGCGTGTATCTACTCTATTTTTTCTTTCATTGTCTGTTTCAAACTCGTTTAAGTTTTTGTTTAAATAAGTAAGGAGCACCAAAATATAAAGACATGGTACTGTTAAAATTCTAAGTTTAATAAAGTACTCCCTACATGAGTCCGTCTGTTTTAAACGAAGCATGGTTCTTAATGCTCGTTTTTGTATTGTAAAGGCTGCCTTAATATTATATTTATAGCTGTTTCCCCAAAATTTAATGCTATATCTAAGTTTAGATTCAACTAGAGCAAAATAGACGGAACGAAGTTGGGCAATAGATAAAATATCCCTGAGAGATCTGATAGCGTAACACGCACTACTTAAGGTATTCGTAATTGAATTTAGTTCTTGCTTCCAGTTGAGTAAATAATCAATTTGTACTCCTAAAAATTTTAAGCTTTCTACTGTATCAATTTTCCTGCCTAGAGATTCTACGTTTACTGAATCTTTGTTCCTAACTGTAGATCTAAATACCATACATTTGGTCTTACTAACGTTTAATTTAAGATTGTTCATAGAAAACCAGCTTTCACAAGCAGCTATTATTACATTTAATTTACATTTTAAGGCGCCTGCGGAGCATGCGTATTTCATACAAACGTAATACCAAAATAATTTGTAAATTAAACATATTCCTAAGGTAGTGTGTATTTATTTCGATTGAATTACAGAATATCTAGGTTCGCAAATATATATTTTGATTGGACACTGATTTTAACAAGAGTTATAAGAAAAATAAGTTTTCTATAGAAAATTTAAATTCCTCATATCTCGTCTTTGCATCACTATTCTCTCAAAAAACATATTTGGGAACATAGATATTCTGTAATTCAATCGAAATAAATACAGACTACCTTAACAATATGTTTGATTTACAAATAATTTTGGTATTACGTTTGTATGAAATACGCATCCTCCGCCGGCCCCTTAAGGTCTCTATATTGTCATCAGCTATAACAGCACTCGTATCGTCAGCAAATATTATCAAGTCAGCATCTGGTAAAATGTTTTTAATGTATTCAGTTAGATCGTTCAGAAATATTATAAAGAAAATGGGGCCCAACACCGAACCCTGCGAAACACCTCTAGCTATAGTAAATAATTTCGATTTATAAGTTTCTTCCACACTGTCGTGAAAAGATTTAATTTCGACGTACTGTTTCCTATTCGACAAATAGGAACTCAAAATTTTTAAAACATTTCCTCTTACACCATAATGCTCTAACTTATCCAATAGAATGCAATGTTCTACAGTATCAAACGCCGAACTTAAGTCTAGGAATAAGCCAGCAACTTTAAGTTTATTGTTCAGCTTACTAACTACATTATTAACTAACGAGTCTATTGCATCTAGTGTCCCTTTACTTTTTTGGTATCCAAATTGGTTACGGTTTATAATTTTTAGACTAGTCAAATGTCTTACAAGCCTAGATTTGATCACTTTTTCAAAAAGTTTAGACAGTACCGGTAACAATGAAATGGGCCTGTAATTGCCCGGATCTGTTTTAGCACCTTTCTTAAATAGTGGTAGAACTCTGGCTAACTTAAATTGGTCAGGAAAGACGCCTTCATTGACGCAGTTATTTATTAATTCAGATATCGGGTGTGCCAGTAAATCGATATTATCTTTGATTAAACTCAGCGGTATTTCATCGTGTCCAAATGACTTTTTACTGTCCATACTCTTTACCATTTTGTAAATCTCTATCGGCGTGACGGGATTAAAAACCATAGACTTATCAACTCTGTCAGTATTTTCAACTAAATGCTTTTTAGCCTGTTCTGGATTACCAGTGCTTACATCTTTACTGTTGTCAAACTTTTCCGCAAAAATGTTAGCAATATCTGTAGGGTTAAAAATTATTTTATTATTATGTTTCAGTACTATGTTATCATTTCTACAATTTTTGTCAATTTTTTTTCGAGTTTTATTGACTATTTTCCAAATTTCTTTGCTAGAATTGGCTGCTTTATTTATTTGATTAGTAATATATTAGTATAACCGTTTGACCTAATTCCGGAGGGCATACATACATGCATGTACACATATCTAAGACATTTTCATATTCTCTTTTATTTATGCAGAATGAGGTCAGTCGAAAAGTTTCCGTCTGGGATGGAAATATACGAAATGGTATTGAAATCACAAAGTTACTTTTTAATTAAGTTGTGTTTGGTGACCAATTATTGAAACAATTTCTATTTGTTTTTGGAAGTGGCTGTTATGTGGTCGTCAGGGGAATTAATTTGTATTGATCGTTATGTAGCTTTGAAGTAACGTTAAATGAGTCACAGAATTAAGTTAGACAACGTTATATTTACTGAAAAAATGTAACATGTTGTACAATATGTTTTCGTTCTTAGAAAAAGATCTGTTTCCCAACAGCATTTATTTTCTAAATCTGCTACTTAAAACTAATATAAAACAATCATCCATTAGAATCACAAATAAAAACAATTACCCAGATTTGCCAGCCAGCAACTTCTGCAGTTAAAAAAACAATGTCTTTGTTATTTATTTTCGTCATTTTAAGGTCTATTAAAGAAAACACAAATCTCGCGTTTTTTCCTTAAGTCTTAACAGAATATCTATGACTGCATCTAACGCCTAGTATGAATCATGTCTCTATGGCGATATGCATCGCTCCGTAACTCAAACAAGCTCGCTTCGCGTGCGCATCGCAATCAGTCGCACGTAATCGTCCGATCTCGCGCGGTATCGCCCGATCTCGCGCGGTCGCGAACCGCTAATTATCGCAATAGATGCTCACCTTCGATTAGTGGAGGTGTCGAAACGCCTCCTCGTGAGTTTAGCTATAAAATGATTAGTATCGGAGATATTAAACGTCTTGTAAACAGATTTTATCTGATTGTGACTTACTTGGCGCTACGACTCAAATTGTTATCGGGGCTAATAGTTGTAATTTGGACACATAACTAATGGGATCAACACAAATCTAAACCACGTTCAAGAGGTGTCATAATTGTTCTGGAATGTTCAAAGTTGCAATTCTTAAATGCCGTTTAAATGTTTTGATCGTGTTCAATTTTATTGGTGAAATCCGTAAGGAAACAACTACTTAATTAAAACAAAATACTTCCAACTATAGAACAATTTCCGTAGTATTTCCCATAATTGACACCCGTTTACAAAGGAAATACCTATTTCAGAAATAAATAAGAGTTGTTTACGGTTAATCCTGCGCTCTTCTGAACACAACATCCCTTTTATTATCCGTTCTTTTTGAAACCCATTATACTCGCCTCCGATCAAGTTTAGGTACTGCTTCCCACGTATCTCATGTTTGCCACTGACCTCGTAACCTAACTCTGGCAGGGGCGGTACTGAGGTACCTGTCACCGAAGCCCGGCTTAAGATTCAGTAGGTTTGGAAACCGGGCTGTTTATTTCGCAAGCCGCGGCGCCAACGCGTTTTGTATGGTAATCAGCTCACTCGTGTATGTGGAACGTTGTGGCTAGATGTACCATCGGATAAATGGTCCTTTGGGTACTGGAAAGATTTATGTTATCTAAGTCCGATTTTAATAATCTGAGAAGACTTTTGAGAAATATATTGGGGTCAGCTTCAATAATAGTCGATTGAATGACTATTTCATGAAGAAGTCATTCAATCGACTTAGCACTGGCCTGCAAATTCCAAAAAAATGTTAGAAAATTCGATTTTGCGGTCTACACTTTCATCTTAAGTAGGTACCGTAACTTCAGTAACTTGGAATAATGGCCGTTACTGTTATAAACATAATTATATTGTGTTTTTATTCAAAGGACTTTTAATTTACGTTATTGCATACCTATTTAATGCGCTCTAAAGCATTTTAATGATACATTATAAATTCCTAGTACTCGATAACAGCTGTTTTAAACAAAGAGAAAGCAGTTGTCATTTAAATGGAGCCCTCAAGGCACAGACAGTTCAAACTAAAAAGGAATTATGCATTTTTCCAGACAGCGAAAAAAAACATAACGTTATCCCGAATAGACTTATGTTTTTATCGCTGTTTTTAAGGTCGTTAGACCTTAATGATTTTTAGACTCAAGCCTCTCTCACTCTTGCCACCTCCTGTTTTATACTGCTCTCTCCTGTGCAGAGACAAGTTTGCCTTGGCTGCCAACTTCATTCTTTTCCAAGCTAACTTTATCTCTTCTACAGAACGATTCTTTCCAACTATTTCATTTTGTCTGAAAAACATAATAATTAAAATTAACGCAAAAAAAGAATTATTGGTTACAGTTTTCCATTCTCGTATTTTTAATGTATTTACGTTGGTTTTCGTCGACTTTCTAGTATTGAAGCCGACTCGGCAATAAGTTGACGCAGTATATCCTAGAATGAAATTTGTATTAATGTAAATAATATGGCATTGATATGGTACATAGTGTGTGCATCAAATACTGTGTGTACGTAATCTAACATGTCAGTAATCACTAATCTTTTCTTCTGTACTCCAATTTCCACCCGTTTTTTCTTTCGTTGTTCCATTTTCTTTTTTGTTGTAACTTATTTCGATAACTTACTCGAACTACGCGCGCTGACCAGTTCGCTTTGTTATACGCGCTAGCTCGATAGTTGTTACAAACTAGAACAATTGAATTATGAACATGCATTCAAAAAAATACAAGTCGGAATATTTAAATACCACTGCAAACAATGCATAACAATTTATGAAATATTTTTTTAAATTACGTAACATTTTCTAACGAGTAAAATTAAATTTAAAATTTAGAAAACCCTGACGAAATGTACTAAAAGTTAAATAGAAAATAATTAGTTAATTCGCCATATTGTGGTGGCGGCCATCTTGGATTTTTAATTTATCATAGTGGATAGTACTCTACTAGTCAAGCCTTTTCATTTGACACCCATATTGAGGGAGCTGTTGAATAAATATGTTATCCGAGATTTTGTGGCGGCAGCCATCTTAGACTGATTTTTATCAAACATAGCTAAGAACACTCCCGACTAATTCACCTTTCAAACAAAACAATCAAAATCCAAATCGCTTCATCTGTTCGGGCACTACAATGCCACAGACAGACACACACACACACACGTCAAACTAAACCTTGGCCTTTTAGTTCTGGTTTAAACCTGGTACTTACTTAAGTTTTTATAATAAGACGGAATGTGTTGGTGTAGTGTTCTCGCAAGCGTTACTGTTGTGCTGAAGGTTTTCGGTTTGATTGCCAGCTCTAGGACCTGCAAAGTTTCTTTGGGTTTTCCATGAGGAACTGCCCAGTAGCAGTATCTGTGCTAGACTTGAACGAATCTGGTGAAATGTAGGTCTAAAATATGTACCCTGCAAAACCCTTCAGCATTTTATACGGCGGTTTTATAGGCGGACGGCGGACTGTCACCCACGGTCAGGTGATCACGACAGGAGTAGATCCCTTCACGCCTGCATTTTACTTTTATATTAAACATTCTTACAGTCCTCCGTGGCTTTCTCGAATTGGATTCGTGAATGGTTGCTGTTTATAAAGCGGAATATTGTTAAAAAGCCGATGCAGTTATATGGTCCCCGTAAAACATTTTTGTGACAGAATTTATTCGTTTTTGTGGTTGACATGCAAATATTTGACTTGGTCGGGAGTTATTCAGCCCATCAAATAATGTTTTCAAAACACAATCGGACCGGAAAGCCTTCAAAGCCATGAAACCGACCAAAATAACAAAAAGTTTGTTATTCAAGCCTCCATTCCGTAACCAATGCATAAAAACCGATTGGACGCGATGTTTGCACAACCATAAACGTATCAGTTACAAAAAGGAACAGCGGAATTATTCCGGTAAGTCGAAAAGTACAATACATACAAACAACGAAAGAGGCGAGGGGTGCTAACGCAAAAAGGCGGTTTGATTTCAACTTGATAACGATAGGCGGGGTTGAGCCTTTCACTCCGCCAACTTTTTTACAAAGGACCAAAAACTTTTTGCCCTATCCATTGCTCGCTTACTATCGCCTGAACAAATTATATATTAAACCCAGTAGGCAATCTACCTCGTTCATTTAAACTATCCCCATTCATAGAGGGTTTCACAGTGTTAGTTTGCCCGGAAAGCTAAAGGTAAACAGCAATGGTGTTGATTAATCATTGTGAAATAGTATCGCGCTCACAGATAGCGATGTTACACAGATTTTTATGTTGAAATGTTAATTTATGTCAGCATGTTACCTGACCCGAGCTGTGGATGCGTGCATATTGGTACGAGTTCCATTTTGTTCTGTAATTGTTTTCGTGTTGGATTTTATCGGGGTGAAAGATCTTTGCGTTGTGTGAAAGGAAATGGAAGAATCGGAATAAGGATTAAGTAATAGTATTAGCTAGATATGTATATCATGGGGCATTTTAGATTTCAACATATTTAATGGACATTACAGTAACTGTCGATATTTTCAACAACATGTTCCTATTCAAATAGAACTTTGTACCACGTTTTCTGTACCAGATTCAGCAACCTATATTGAGTGAATAAATAACTGCAGGGTTCATTAGGCCGTAAATACTTTATAAAAGGTTACAAATTAATCTTCGTCAACAGCAGGTCACTGACCTCTCCCAAAGAGCCGTTATTGCTCGTACGACTAGGAGTTAGGTATTACTAAGTTACAGAAAGTTCAAAAATCAAAGTTTCAGAGCGAAGTGGTCTGAACTGAACCGGTTATGAGCGCAGCCGACCACCGGATGTGGAACTTTCTTTGGTTAGGTATCGTCGTCTGCTGTTAAGTAACGGATGTGAGCAAGCTAGAACGGCATAACATCCTTAAAGATAATTATAGTCATAGATTATATCTAAACATGAGACAATGTTTAAACCATGACTGCTGCATGATGCTTGCTCTTTTGTATGCTGCATGCTTGCTTGCATGCTGCATGCTTGCTTGCATGCTGCATGCTTGCTTGCATGCTACATGCTTGCTGCATGCTTGCTGCATGCTTGCTGCATTCTCGCTGCATGCTCGCTACATGCATGATGTATGTTTGTTTGCATGTTTGCATACTCCTGACGGGAAAATAAAATCCACAATATGTTCTTACTCAACTGAATTATAATGATTGATTGCTGCTTTGATTGATTGATTTCTATTTAGTGCCAAAAGAAGATATCAATTGTGAACTTTCAGCGATATGATGGTGCTACTTTTTAATTCTTACAAATTTCATTACAGCAATATTCTTTATAAATGTGTTGTGTTGAGAGAAAGTCACAGCAAAAGCTTAGTAATACAATTTTCTTTTAAAAATAATAGTAGGATCAAAACATTAAATAATTTGAATTTAGGATTTATAACTATTATTGAAAACGGTTTTAAGTATTTTGTATATTATTGATTGTAATATTTATGACAAACGGGTTTAGGGCATATTGTATTTAGGGATTTCAATTTATTGGCATGTGATATTATGTGATACAAAGTTCGGGTAAAATATCATTCGGACAAATGATGGTAAGGCCAAAAAAAATTATGTCACTTTAGATTATGTATTAAAAAGTTAGGTAACACGATAGAGAACCATAAATGAGACATTGTTATTAATGCTCTAGCCATAAACACATCGGTTGTTGGTTCAAGTATATCTCTTCAACGTTGAATAATATCAAATTATATTATTTCAAAAATAGCAAGCTCAATATCTAGCTTAAAAAAAGAACTTAACAATAATCTTCCAAAACAAAAAACAACACCAGTACCGCAGCGACTTAAAATTCAAATCATAGTAAAAAGCAGCCCCCAATGTAACTCGTCTCGTTGACAATTTAAAGGGTACCCAGTTAATTACGAAAGGGCGTGCACAAGCTCTTCATTTCCTCTTAAACTCGGCCATTGAGAGGTATTCCGTCAGCACACTTTATTATTTCTGCCTAGTAAATTAAAACCTTTGACCCGCGCCCCGCAGCCCGCACTTGCCGACTACTCGCAAAGACCACAGACTAAAATATTTACACTCTGCCAGTAATTAATACTCTGTGGTGTAATATGAAATGGCAGACTAATTAAAGTTGAATTTATGATCGTGAATTCATTTTTTATTCTAGTTGTGAGGGATAGTTTTCTAGATTTTTCTTTAATTCGCTTCAAACTTTAGGTAACATTACTTAGTTAATCGCTAATTAGTAACCAGTTATAATTTAGCGGTGTCCCCATGTTCTTAATTTTCCTTTTTGGAAATCCTACAAATGAATGGTATGTGGATGTTAATTGAGATACTTTAATTAATATGTACCTAATACAAACTTGTTACTATGCAAAAGTGGTGAAGTAGAAGTTTAGTGGAAGCCTTTGATTCAAGGGGAGCAAAAGTCTCATCTCGAGCACAGATGGATTGAACAATACGGGGGTCTTACAAATCTAAACATTAAAAACTTGTATTTAAAAAAAAAACTTGCCAAAAAGTTGGAACTTCGACCCCCAGTATCTCTGTAACTAGAAAAGTTATGATGTAGAACAAAACAATGATCGCAATGACAGGAAGAACCAGACAAGTGCCTTTCGGCTTCGTTAAGAGGTTTTTTACACCCGACATATCATATCATATCATGTTTATGTTTCATGTGTCGGATGAAATCGTTATCCTTCCTCTATAGACACACATATGCGATCATGGCGAAGATATGTGAGACTCATTAATCTAAAGACGAAGTCATATTAGTACCTGCAGAGTCTTAGAAATAGATCTGTAACCACCTATTACATGATTCTTGTGGCACCTGAATGACATTTACAGGAGAGCGTTGATAAAAACAGTTGTGAAATAGTATTGAAAAAGATACGGGATGGCGGTGTTACACGGAGAAAAAAATATTTTACAATATTACCAGATTGTATAGTAGTTATGATTCTGGTGTAGGAAAAAAGGTTTCAGCTACGGTTAACAGATTTTTTTTTTATAACAGCAAGTCATATTTTTATTAACACTAGAATATTCTAGTTAAAATATTCTAGTACACGGAAACTCTGATATCGTTTTGGTAACCATCTAATTGTTACAGAGTAAAATATGCATTTAGTTTACAACACTCTTCAATCATTGCGATGTTTACAATATTTATTTATTCTGTTCACCATCATCTAGTTTAACACACCAATAATAAAATTGTGTTTACAAAATCGTTCTGTAAGGTCCACCTTACGTAATTCATTTATAGGTACTAGATTTCCTCGTACCTTTTAGCGGATTTTTAATACCAATTACTTACTCGAAATTTATTGATTACTAGGAATATTTTTTACGTGTAACGAAAAACTGTACTGTCCACAAGTACTGCGGCCCCCCGCACTCCTCCGCCGCCGCCTGCGCTGCAGCCGGCAGGCGCAGCGCCAGTGTGCGGTGCACGGTGAACAGAACAACATAAAGTGCGGCCCTGCGCGCATCCGCACTTGTCGCAGTTAATATTCGTTACATTTATAATTCAAGTACCTAACTGCTGTTTTATTGATAATCAAGCTGTTAGTTTTCCGAATGCTCAAAATGAGTTACGATGCCAGTAATAAGTACCTATGTTGTGTATTTTTCTATGGCTATTGGCCACCATTTGAGTGACCCTCGAATGTCCTCGTAAGTATGTGCTTAATCTGTTATGTGCTGAAATAGGTACCTATATATACTGTTATTAGGTTACATTAAACATTTTTCTTTTTCAGAAAATAAAGTAACTTTGGGAACATTGAGATTCCTCGACGCAGAACTTATAAAAGAATAATTTATGTTAAGTACATTTTAAAATAAAACGAATTTTAAAAAAAAGTTTGTTTTTATTCTTTGTAATAACTCAGGATTCTGATTTTTCTGTCTATGTTTCAGGCCACCACACCTTTAGACCACAAACATCATTATTGCGGACTAAACCAATATACTGCCGAGTCAAACAGAATAATGTTAAACACCTTAGGTAGGTAAGTCTTCGCCTTCGTTGCGGCGAAGACTCACCTAAGATGTTGAACCTAATTCTGTTTATGGGGATAACAGCACCGAAACTAGCGCCACCCGTCATTTTATTTCGGTATTACTTCGGTAAGAAAATACTTGGTAGTATTTTCCTACCGAAGTAGTGAATTAGATTTTTACAATTTGAACTGATTTAGGAGTAAATGAATAAAATGACGGGTGGCGCTAGTTTCGGTGGTGTAGGTAATCTCCTTCACTCGACAATATATTATGTTTCAGTCCGCAACAATGATTAATTACACTAAAATATAAAACAAATATATAAGCCGATAAACTCTACAATATGAATAGTAAACATAACATACTCTTTATAGCATGCCACAATAATTATTTTTTCCTATAATACTGCATATAGTAAACAGAAACAGTTGATTATTTCAGTCCGCTATAATGATAATTAAGACTAATAAAAAATCTGATGTTCTTAATACTACACATAGTAAACAGAGATTATTGGGCGTTTCGACACTACTGAAATATCTGATAAACTCTACTCTGTCCTCTAATGATGGCTACAAGTAGGTTTTGCCTACTAAACAAAATTTGTTTTCTACGTTACTAGGTAAGTGGGTAATAGGAACGAGAAATGATGTTGTAAAGAAGTAGAATATTCTATTAATGTGTAAACAAGTTATAGTTGTCACATATAATACAATAAAATCAAGTCAAATTTACAATATTCTGTTTAAGGAAACTAGATTTTTTTCTCCGTGTAGTACTGATTAAAGCCACGCGCTAAACTAACTATGCAGCGCTCATCTGCCTAGCCTTTTCCCAACTATGTTGGGGTCGGCTTCCAGTCTTACCATATGCAGCTGAATACCAGTTATTTTACATGGAGCGATTGCCTATCTGGCCTCCACAACCCAGTTATTACTGTGTGCGTACTCCCAGCGGAAAAGTGTCGAATTTCTTAATTTCTGCTATGCAGATAATTAGTGTATGATATGGTGTAAATGTGTATGGTAAACTTAAATTTGTGTATCCAACTATTCGGGAGATATTCAACAAAAACTGTTTCCGCTGGGAGTACGTACTCCTAGCGGAACTTTTTTTTTCCAATGGACGGACAAGAAAAAAATTACATACAATAATTAGTGTGCTACGAGGAGTAAATGTGTATGCATAAATGAAATTTGTGTGCCATAAAACTGCGAAGTTGTTCAAGTTTCCGCTGCGGGAACGTTTGTCGATTTGCTGAAAAACATATAAAACGGCTTTGCACACAGTTGTAATTTTTCGCACACGTTGATTTGAATTTGTGTATAATGTTTGTTGAAGCTGAATTTGAAAAATCATACCGTTCAGTAGATATAAACGTAAAAGTAAATTAAAGTTATTTGGTCATAGAACCTAAAATAGGAATACTAGAGTTTAACTTGTAACGTTTACTTGTATCTTGTAAGCGTTTACAATGTCTTGCCAAGTTTCACTTATGTAATCTTAGTAATTAATGAGCAATGGCAGCATTTCTACTACGGGACCACTGCATTGTTTGACATCCGATTGTAGGACTTTTTAATAAAAAATCAAAATAAAACACATTCCAATATTCTGTGTATCAATACAACTCCTCCTATGTCAAATTTCAGCTCATTTCACTAGGTAATTAAAGAGATATAATATAAATACCAGAACAACCTCAGTTCACGGATAAACCGACCAAAATTGAATGGTTACTAAAAAGCGACCCTGCAGTATAAAGAGGTAACGTTCTTAAATTTCCAGTGTTGTTCCATTGTTGAAATTGGTACAGGTGGGCACACAATTTTTAAACAATTCACTAATAACTTTAGTGATAAAAATAGTAGGTCACTTGTTTTCTTAGTATTGTATAGTATTATCAGGTGAGACCTCCGGTTACCGGAAGAGACCCGGCGGGGGTCAACCAGCGACAGAGGTGTCGACTCCGACGCACCTACGGAGGATGAGTGGCTTCCGCCCACCCCGCGCACCGGAACTAGCCAGCTGCGTTGCGGACGGAGAGCCGTTATGCGTGTACAGGCGGTAATTACTGTGTAAACACCGCCCGTGATTGCGTGGTTCGCGAGCCCGCTCGCGTCCATACGTGTGTCTACATGAATGTGTAGTGATGCATGTGTGGTTGTAGTTACGCGCCCTGCCTAAGATAACTTAGCACAGGTCGCGCAGCTAGGGTGTGTGTTATCAATCAATCAATCAATCAATAATTTTATTATCAGGCATCTTAAGGCCCATAGATAAAATACACAAAATAACAACATAAAAAATATACTAACACTTAAAAAAAAAATCTAACTTATAAGCTATGAACTATGACACACGAAGTGGCGGCGTCATGTTACGCTGTGCGGTGTCATGTAGCCTGCCGCGAAAACGTCGATAGACTACACCCTTCGGCCAAAACTCTTCCTTGAGAAACATGTCGAGATATTGTGTCGGCTCGGAACTCGCACCACAAACGACTTGAAGTTGGTGTTGTGACGCGGCTCCAACCTCTCGACCCTCAAGGTCCAGCTAGTCTTCACCTTCATGTACTCAACGATCTCCTCGTGTTATGTGTGTGGGGTCGTTACTGTGTAGGTAAGCTGTGTGTGGCCTGGAGAAACAGCTTACCCAGGCGTCAAGTCCGGTGGGGGCAAAGACATGTAATAACTAACTGGAGCTCGCTGTGCGCCTACTAGAGGGCACGGCCGGCGGGATATGGGCAGCGCCCTTTGTCCCGCGGAATCTTATTGTGCCCGTAAACGTACGGGCACCATCGGTGGGACATTATAGTTATATTAATAGTAAGCGTCGAAACCTGTCCGGTGGTGGTTCCCGTAGCGTAGGAATAAGGTCACAACAGCTTTCCAGTAGGTCCTGAGTGGAGCGAAGGGGGGAGGTGGTGAGCGAAGCGAGCTGGCGACCTCCGTAGCGCAACGAAGGTTGAGTAGGTAAAGCGTAACTCAAGGGCAACGACGAGCAAACTTTAGAGTAATGTTTTTTTAATAGAAAAATGTCTAAGAATGTTGTTTTTTTTTTTATTTTAGGACGAAAAATTTTGTCGAGGAACAATTTTTACCTTGAAAACACAGTTCCTAGACCTTTATGAACTTGAAGGGTTGACTTGATGATTTTGATAATAATAAGTTTGAAATTTGAATCACAATAGTTTTAAACTTAAAATCAGTCATTTTTGTAAATAAGCTAGGCTTAATTTTACCTTCTGTAATTTTACGAATTAGTTGAATAGGAGTTTCAATAATTTGATTTTATAAGTACCTAGGTGCAATTAAGGTAATTGGGTGTACATTATAAGTAATAGGGCAGACGATAAAAAAAAATCTAAGTAGCCCGTCAGTTAGTTTAACAAAAAATATTTGACCAGCATTTTTTCTTTTCTTACGTGAATCAAAATTGACGAAGATACGACGCTTTTCAAATTAGCGCGTCACGCTTATGTATAATATATTAGGGTCTACTGACGTCATGAACCCCCACCTCCAAGTTTTGATGCGTTTTATCTTTGTCAATATTCATTGATTAACAAAAACAAAACATTCGGGCCCATTATTATTATTTATGTTTTTTTCATACTTCGTTAATATTATTGATTTTTTTATTTCAATGAGTTATTTTCAAATAAATATTTGTAAGTGTATATATTTAATGCAGTTTTATTCTCTACTAAACTATTGTCTACGCACCTGTACAAACAATTAAACACAATTGGGATATTATACTGGAAATTTAAGAACGTTACCTCTTTATACTGCAGGGCCGCTTTTTAGTAACCATTCAATTTTGGTCGGTTTATCCGTGAACTGAGGTTGTTCTGGTATTTATATTATATCTCTTTAATTACCTTGTGAAATGAGCTGAAATTTGACATAGGAGGAGTTGTATTGATACACAGAATATTGGAATGTGTTTTATTTTGATTTTTTATTAAAAAGTCCTACAATCGGATGTCAAACAATGCAGTGGTCCCGTAGTAGAAATGCTGCCATTGCTCATTAATTACTAAGATTACATAAGTGAAACTTGGCAAGACATTGTAAACGCTTACAAGATACAAGTAAACGTTACAAGTTAAACTCTAGTATTCCTATTTTAGGTTCTATGACCAAATAACCTTAATTTACTTTCACGTTTATATCTACTGAACGGTATGTTTTTTTCAAATTCCGCTTCAACAAACATTATACACAAATTCAAATCAACGTGTGTGAAAAATTACAACTGTGTGCAAAGCCGTTTTATATGTTTTTCAGCAAATCGACAAACGTTCCCGCAGCGGAAACTTGAACAACTTCGCAGTTTTATGGCACACAAATTTCATTTATGCATACACATTTACTCCTCGTAGCACACTAATTATTGTATGTAATTTTTTTCTTGTCCGTCCATTAGAAAAAAAAAGTTCCGCTAGGAGTACGTACTCCCAGCGGAAACAGTTTTTGTTGAATATCTCCCGAATAGTTGGATACACAAATTTAGGTTTACCATACACATTTACACCATATCATACACTAATTATCTGCATAGCAGAAATTAAGAAATTCGACACTTTTCCGCTGGGAGTACGCACACGTTATTACTGGTTAATACGATACCACCTGGTATTATAAGACTGGTTGTCAGACTTTTTAGGTCACTGACTACCTGTAACGACGGTCAAAGATCTATGAATGACAGCCGGGACAAACAGCTTAACGTGCTTTCCGAGGCATGGAGGAAACTCGGTATGTAAGGGTGGTCACCCATCCACAGACCAACCTAGGCAAGCGCAGCTTGTATTGTATTGTATTGTATAACGGGCTGTCCGCAACTCCACGTCAAAGCGCGTATTTTGCGTATGGGCTATAATCCACCACGCGGGCCCAGTGCGGGTTGGCCCTGCCGGTTTCCTCACGATGTTTTTCCTTCACCTTTCGCAAGCACAGCTTAACCTAAAGATCGACCTGAGCGGCTGTTATTATTTAGCCGCGAGCAAACTATGCAGCGCTATAGGAATAATAATCGTAAGTTCCATTAAGTACTTCCTGAACTAGCAACAGACGCTTACATCCGTATGTTGAACATCGACTGAGCAAAACTCCGCGATGTAGGTAAGTCCAACACTAAAGGGAAGCCACTCGGGTCTCCGGGCAATGAAGGAGTTTAGCGGTGCATTACGATATAATACGACTTGTGACAGCCCCGACGAGCACCTTACGAACTAGTAAACTTGTTGAACAGTATTATAAACAACACATTACATTTATGGAGTTCCCTGACGGTTCTACTAAGTAAGAAACGATCGACCCATAATGCTACATGATTTGCCCATGAGTGAAAAAACGCCGTAGCGGATCGGCTACGAGTGTCACAAATGAGTGCTACGAAGCGTTAGGTGACGGTCACGCGAGTTCCATGATTTTTGTTCACTCAAAAAGTGCTTAACGCGCCCAAAGAAGTTTTCACTTCAAAAAAGTATGTTGAGTGGAACTTGAAAATAAAAAACAAGACTTGACTTTTGGGTAAACAACCTCTTTAATTTTATACCAGCAACAAAAAAAAAGTACCAATGTAGTTTCTTGCCCTCCGTATCCATACAAAACGAAAGGGGTTTGAACTTTTTGGCCGGTTTTTTTTTCGCTATTTTGATTATTTTCAAAGTAGGGGACGCATAAGACCTATATAAATCGATAGCTGGTATTAATACAAACAAGTTTTGTATGAGGAAAAATGTTCTAAAGTGTCACGTTTCCGAGATATGATCTATCAAAGTTAAAGTCAGTGAATGCACTGATCTTCAGCACAACTTTGATTTGATCAGAACCGCATGAAACGTGTATCAATCAATAGCTGGCATCAATACAAACAAGTTTTGTACGAAACAAAACGTTCTCAAGTGACACTTTAGAACATTTTGTCTCTAACAAAACTTGTTTGTACTGATACCAGCTATCGATTTATACAAGTCTTATGGGTGGCCGCTACTTTGAAAAAAAAACAAAATGGCGGAAAAAAATCCGGCCATGCTTCATACAAAATGTTCCAAGCCTTTTGCGAATGAACAACTAGAATCAATTCTTTTTCTAAAAGTATTTGGCGTTTAAAAGTGTCTTTTAACGACCTCATTGAAAGAAATGGTTCTGAAAACCAATCTTTCAAACACGGACATATTTTGTTTCATATAGCTGGAATCAACTTCCAAAAAAAAAATAGGTACAGTCGAATTGAGAACCTCCTCTTTTTGGAAGTCGGTTGAAAATAGTATTAAGATGCGCGCAAAGAAAAAATATAGCAAGTGACTTCCCTGTGATTAATTTTATTTATTCAGCTTTTTTAACTGTAACAATCTTTGATGCTTAGACACTATAAAGAGCCACAAATATAACACAAAGTCTACATCTACATTCACCAAGCCGTCAGTATTTTTGTTAAATCCGTAACGATTGGCTTACTGATCAGTCTGAAATCCTATTAACAATGTAATCACCTGTTCATAAAACAAAAACACCCGTCAACCACGCGTGCATTAATTATAAGCATTGTCCACATTGATGTACACTACGCGAGCTGCGAGCCACACAGATCAATGAGCAAACACTCCGATATCGATAGGCACGTACGAGGCGAACCAACAAGCTACAAGACTAAACCCAATTACAAGTACGAAACAAGACAAACAAACAACAATCAGTAATGAATGCAATCAGAACACCTTGTAACATGGGCCCCACAGGCCCACAGCCCAACTTGCATTGAGATGCAAGTTGGGCTGTGGGCCTGTGGGGCCCATGCGGTGAGCCGCAAATCGTATCAAATTGTATCAATTGACCGGCCCGCGCGCCGCCCACTTTCTTGGCAATTAAAGTTGCGCGGAGACAGAACGCAGTGGGGCGGGGTAGAGGCATGAGGGGCGTCCGACTCGCCGCAAACTTGCGCCGAACTTGGCCGGAGTTACCCGAAAGTTGTCCAGCTTTATCCGCCGTTACCCCGTACGAACTTACCCGCCTAACTATCCGATCGACTCTCACAAAAGCTTTACGAGTAATTTGTTTAACAAAAGTCGGACGCTTAGATTTACGACTTGCTAGGCTTTAAGGAAAACAGTTATAAGGAGTTAAAGTTAGTTCGCAAATGATACTACAGTTCGGGGTTAACCTTTGCTCTGCCTAACTTATTCATCATAATTTACCGCTACAATGTTTTACTTTCTAATGCTTAGAGATTTATTTTCTAAAATGGAGAATAAAAACAATGAATAAAAATCCAGCATTAACAGTATCACACTCCCCAGATAATGATTACTTCTACCGCTCGGATAAAACCGGGTTAAGGGATTAAAAAGATTCTCTTCCTTTATCTGTTTAAAATAAACAAAAAACGAATTTCCCTAACAACCGGTTTTTAAAAGTTGAGTATTCGGTGAGCGCTCCATCAATTAGTAGGGGACATGAAACAGGGATGCCGAACATTCCGCGGGAGATTCTTGCTGCTGATTTATTCTGTAATCCGTTTTATCGATAATGCTTTTTGTGCAGTTTGTGAGATTGGGAGTTTCTTCACTGGTTTTAGGGGAATGAGAGTGATTTGTTATGGGTAGAGATGTTATTTGTTGGGTTATATAATTTTTTTTTTTGGCAGTAGAGATTATATAATTTTATTTTATTTTATTTATTCAGGGACAATAAACAGCTACAATATGTGTTGGAACAGAGTAAAGATAGTACAAAACATTAACAATATTGCAGCCCACTACATTATCCGCATATTGACACGAACGAATAAAAAAATAATGAGTGCCACTAGATAGGTAAAAAACAAAATGAATATTAAAACTTACATCAAATTAATAAATAATGATAGAAATACCAAATAATTCAAGAAAGGTCAGTTAATTAGTAATGATTAAACATTAAATAACTTAGTAATTAATAAACATTAAATAAGTAATTAATAACATTAAACAATAAACTTTAACAATGAACTTAAGTTTGCTTATATGGTTTTATTTAGAAACTAACTGTGCCCGCGGTTCCGCGCATGTGTCTATGTAATTATACGTTTATGGAAAGTTTTAGTATTTTATTCTTAATATTCTCTACAACGTCGGCTATTTTGTTAATTTAAATAAAAACTTCTAAGTACCTATTAGATGGTTAAAGATCACAGTAGTAGTGTGGGAGAGTAGAGTGGTATTCATGATCTCTCCTTAGTAAATTAGGAAAACCCCGAAGATCAGCGGTTTAAAGAATGAATAGTAGAATATGCAAATGTAGATAATAATGTGTATATGAAAATAGGTGCAGTTAATCCAGGTATCAGCGGGCCTAAAATGGCCGCTTTAGCAGAACATAATATAAATCACGTTAAAAATTTAAATTATAAAAATGGACTTTATAATCATAACCATAAAGTCTATTTTGAGAATTTTAAAGTTTTAACGTGATTCATATTATGTTCTGCTAAAGCGGCCATTTTAGACCCCCAGCTCTTTTTTTCCGAATTAGCAGGAACGTGGCAAAGCTTCTATGTTTCGTGATTCATACACCCTTGGCCGTCTGTGCGTTTTTTTTCTCTATTGGATAAGAATATGTTACCCCATCATCTGTTCTCAAAAGTGTAAAAAAAATTAAATCTAGTTAAAGTACTATTGATTTTTTCCAGTAGAAATTGCTCATTAGATCGAACTTTGATTTTAGATTTTTGTGTGGCAATAGGTTTCCTGCTAATTATGGGACTAAAACATGATTGGCGGAATGTGTATGGTACCACAAAAAAGGCAGGTTCTCCAGTGGTCGTAACAGCGCTATAATATTAGATCTCATCATCTCGTGTTCGTACATCCGAATATAGGCGATGGTTGCTAATTTATTTTTAATTTCGTTTTTTTTGTTTTTGCATAAGGAATTCTTCGATAGATAAACCGAAGACTGGCTTTTAGGTGACCGGCTGACAAAAGCAACCTAAGACGAAATTGTTAATTTCTATCTCTTTACTCGTTTTCAACAATTTTTAGTAGAGTTTTAACTTCCCATATGGTAAACACATAGTCTAACTAACTTTCTAGTGAACATTATTTTAAAACGCTTTATCATACGATGCCCTCTTCCTCTCGTTACTAATTTCATGCCATAAGTGCTTTCCAAGACTTACTCCAAAAAACTCATTTTACTGTGAATGCGAAAGAAAATACACTTTTAACAGAGTGATGCAAAAAAACTAGTCTCTTAAAAAAAAAGACGTTAAAAGTTTTTGAAGTCGTCGGAAGTGTGGCAACTCTGGCAATACTAGCAACTTGTTACTTGTTAGACGCATGAATATTCTGAAACTAATACACGAAGACAAGGACGTCCTTCTGAAACGCTTCCGATGTTCATCTTCAGTATTTGCATTTTAAAAATATTTCCACTCGAGAAAGTTCTGGAAAGTTCGGCGATGTAACTAGAACGATGCTTATGGATGCATTTGATGTTCGTTGGTACAATCTTGAGGCTTGCATTATTCATTAATGTTCCAGTTGATGCAGGTAGTGGGAACATACGATTATGTTCTGATATGCGAGTGGGAGCGATTTTTCAATGTGTTTTCTTGGGTAAGTCTTGAATTGGAAAAGAAATGCTGCATTTATAATGGTTCCGGATTTTTTGTATGTTGGTACTTGGTAGATATGTAATATAATAATAATAATATATAATAATAAATATCGCTGGACATTAACACACAGCGCCACCTAGTGCCACACTAAGCAAAGCTTGTGTCGTGGACACTAGATAGTTGATATACTACATATATACTTTTTTGTTTGTAAATACATACTTATTATACATATAAACATCCATGACTCGGAAAGGATATGCAAGAAAGGAGGTGTCTGCTGAGATAACGAGTAATAGAGAAATATGAAAGAAGGGAAGACACATTGCGCCGACCCCAAGTAGAATAGAAAAGAATCAAAAATCTTTGAATCTTTTTCTCTTGTTTTTTTTTTGTTTTTAAACTGGGATAAGGGCCTGGGCCCTAAAAATATCACGGAAATGGAAAGGTAAAGACTTATACTTCGACATTGACTAGAAGCAAGCGGCCATGCCATCAAATCCACCTAAGTAATAAATACACCACAGTGTAACCTATGCTATGGGGCTTAGCAGAATACATGGTTTCACTGTAATAGTACTTGGTTACGCTTTTCTTTCTCTCATCTTTATTTCGATAAAGTTTCAACACAATAACCCAACTTCTAAATAACCAAAAACAATAACGTGAAACATTTCCCGTTAATAATGAAAGTTCAGCTAGAGGCCAGGTTACTGTATAGACCTTAATTACGGCAGCTAACAACAGAGGGTAGACAAAAGAGTTGCTTCACTGAGTTATGAAATGATGCTCACTAATTAATACAATGTACTGAGCTAGTTAATGAGGAGTATCTCTTGTTGTTGAAGAGATGGATAAGGATTAAATTTGGGTTGAAATAATGCTAATTGTTTTAATAAACAACTGGACTAGACTGTGCCCCCGGCTCAAGGTTTGGGCTATTAGCCGAGTGTTGATAGATAAAAACTATTAAAAAGGTGGAACGAAGTTTATAGTGGTGAGGTTTTCATGGAACTTTTTTTGTCGAGTTCCTAGAGGAGTGAAGAAGAAAGTTACAAATATCGTCGCTCGCGACTTTTTTTTTTAATTTCCCAGGGAATATTTTTTTTTCGTTTGTGAATAACTTCGAATTCGACGAATTCATATTGTAGCGTAATATATATACTTATACATCCATTGAACGCTTATTTGGCCTGTTGGCTTGACCATTGTTGTCGATGCAACGCATATTTCAAGTATTTTTTGAAAATTCTAAAATACTTACTGAATTTTAAGACCACGGTTTCTTTTGAAATTGATAATTTATGATTTTTCACTGATAACTGGACCAGAAAGTATAAATGAAGACCACTTCATAAGTGTAGCGACTTAGAATTTATTTGAAAATGCTTGAAAATCGTCTATGTTAACGAAAGCATATTTTTCCCAATCTTGCTATGAAACTCAATGTGCAAATCATTGTCTGAAACCCCATTCTATTAGCTATATCTAATCAGGTATAATAACTAGAAAAATATTTAAGGATACCTATTTGTTAAATATTGGGCACTGCTGAAAAAGTAAAACATGACTAAAGAAGACATGCTAAGAAGTGGGAGTGGTATCGGTATCGGTATTGATACTAAATTGCGCGCACCAAAGCTTATAACTTATCTTTGATAGAAATCGTGAGAAATAGTTGCGTTATAATTATGATATTTTTTGTAAATTTACCAGCGGCGCCATTCCACCTTCGTCAGCAATAAATGTTTATCGACCACCAAAGGAGACAATTTTTTTGGACCCACCTGGTCGTTGCATTTATTATTCACATTACATACAAAAGTAACCATTTTACTATAGTATTAAACGAAATATTACACAGAAATGAAACCGGAATCTTAAAATCATTAATAAATAAGCTATGTTATGATATTGTTTTGCGAGTCAAATCTCAGCGAACTACCACTCCTCTAGGAACTCAAATAAAAAAAGTCCCATGAAAATCTGACCACTATAAAAATGTTTGTTCCACCTTTTGAGTATTTTTTGTCTAATTGCACTCGGCTATCCGATCAGCCAGAAACGAGTTCAAAACGTCACGCCGGCGTTTCTTGGGCCTACCTCGGTGACGACGACTATCTTCACCCACTGTGTGACGTTTTTCTGTCTTGATTCACCCTGAAACAATTATTCTTCAAAATTTCACAACACTAGACAAAAAAAATAAAAATCTAAGCAACGTACGGTACAAACTATTTGGTTTATAGTCTAACCCACAAAGGAGATATTGCAGAAATGTATGGAGCCTGGGCCAGCACTATGTACATTGTGTGTAAATATCGCTATTTAATACAGTAACCGTTTTTTGATGTTAATTTTCTTTAATTTTAAATCGTTTCAATATATATTTAAATTTACTTTGTCAAGGAGAGCAACACAAAAGAAAATTTAACATGGTGGACAGAGGAGTAATATGTGAAAAAGCTAGGTCATTTTGACAATGATATTTGATTGAACACATCCAATCCAAAGACAGACTCAAAGACGTCACTTCTCAAAACTGTCAGTCGTCAAATGTAATGTCACACAACTGTCATGGCTGCCCTAAAAATAGGAATATCTTATTAAAAACTTAATTTTTGTACGCCTGTACCTTTCTTCAAATGAATTTGTTAGTATGTTTATGAAATTCCCCTACTTTTTTCCTATTTATCTATGTAGTGTACCTACATAGTGGTGGCCCAAAATCAAACATTTCCTTTCGTTGTACAATGTAAACCAAATAGCTGATTCAACCGTACATAACCATAAACTTACGACTATTGCCCATGGGGTAGGCGACACTAAAGAAACTCATCCTGACTTCGTTTTTTCTCCAATTCCTGCACCAACATAAATAAAACAAAAAGAAATAACATTGTCGTAATATCTTAATGTCCCATGATTGTCCTAATGTTCCAAAACTCAGTGAGCCACTAAGACATAACACTAATAAAGCAGTATAATAACCTGCACAAACACGGCCCAGTCCCGACACAGCGCAGCACCGCGCCGCGCCGCCGGCCGCCGGACGATGTGCAACGAATTTGTTCTCACTAGCTGTTTGCGAGCTGATTTTCATTTTTCTGTAAACGGCACGGTTCAGTGAGAACGGCGTGAGTTGTAAGAGGTAGCGATATAGAAATTAGGTCTTTTTTGCTAACACCATTAGCTATTTATATCTTTCAAGTATACATTATTATTGCCGTGTGCCTGATGCGATACAGCGCAATTTTTCTGAAAAAACATGCCACAAATGCACACATCATAAAATAAAATGAAAATAGATTGTGTGTCCCTGACTCACGACTGCGCCAAATAGACCCAGTTCATCAAACTGCCGAGCAGCTAGTAGCCGACGCGGGTTTCAACTGGACATGAGATAGTGATATGACGGACGTAAAACAGTTTTGTACTTCGTGTTAAATAAGTGTATGAAAGGAGACCAGCCTTCCTATGGGATGCAAGAGGTCAACTGTTCAAATACATGGTTTCAGGACATGCCGGCTTCCTCGTGTTGTTTCCCTCTTCCACTTTGAGAGCAGTGTTATGAAGAAATAAAATGCACATCGCAACGTGTCTGCATGGGTTCGAAAGTTCAATCAAAAACTCGTAAATTGGAGCGGTAACCATTGCTACTACTGTTATTTCCTTCACTAAACGATTAACAAATTAAGTAGCCAGTTAGCCTGGTCTCCATTCAACTATTGCAGTGTCCTTATTTTGTACCATTTAGTAGTGACCGTACCGTACCGTATAGGTATCTCAGATACCCTTACACTCCACATTTCTATTCTACAACAAAACCACAACACCAACAACAGCGATAGGAAACTTCGCTCATAATCCGCTACTCTTATCGCGGGCGCCTTATCGCGTAACATTAAAGTTTTTATTATAAACAAGACAGGCGGAGCGTGGAGCGCTGTTTAGTTCGGAACTGCAATTAATGCCGTCCGCTGTCCCCTGTGAACATTGCGACTGACAGAGAGATCAATGTTGGCATATCGTTGGATTAAGTTGTGCGATCGTTGTGCAATCGTCGCTGACTATGGAAAATGTAGATAGATATATAGATAGAATACTTGTGAGAGAACCTCGTGGCTTAATCATACTAGCAGCTCGGGTCGGTCTTCAGGTTAAGCCGTGCTTGCCTAGTTTGGTCTGTGGATGGGTGACCACCCTTTTTTTTTTTTTTTTTTTTTTTTAGGATGGGAAATCATCAAATGACTTCTCCCACTCTGGGCGGAGCGGGAGGGAGTGTCAGACTTTTACTGACTAAAACCCATCCATGTTCCTTCCTCGCCCTTTACGTTCCGGGGCCGCGGTATCTCTTTCGAACAGTCCCGCAACCCCAGCAGGCTTCGGCCCTTGCGGGCCCCTCTCTCATGCTGACATCTCTTTGAGGCGCGCGTGGAACACGAACGCGCCGTCGACCCGGCCCGTCGTCGTTAGACGGACGGACGGCTAGCTAGCCCATAGCCAACCGTCCACAGGCCCGCGTCTACGGTGGCCGGTAGCCACCACGTGGCCCCCGACGCCCGGTGCGTCTCCCGCGGCGGCCGGGAAGTGAAGATCTCTCCCTCTCTCGTTCCGCCACCTCCTTCGCTAGCATGACTGCTTCGCAGAAGGAGGTGACGGCTTCCCATTCCGTCTCGCTCCGGACCATGGATTGAACCAGGGCCGGACGCGAGAGGTCGCCGCCGCCGATCGCCGCTTCGAGGACACGGCGGTGCTCCGCCCACGCAGGGCAGACCTCCACCGTGTGCTCCACCGTGTCCTCCGGTCGATCCTCGCAGTGGAGACACCCGGGCGTTTCCTCCCGCCCGATTCGGTGCAGGTACCTCCCGAAACATCCGTGTCCGGTGAGGACCTGCGTCAGGCGGAAGGTGAGGACGCCGTGGCGCCTCTCCAGCCACTCCTCAAAGAGGGGACTTACCGCCACTATCGTGGCGTGCCCTGCACGGGGTTGCGACAGTCGCTCTCTCCATGTCGCCATGAGATCGCGCCGGAGGTCTGTCCGCTGAGCGGCAATTTGCCGCGGCAGCGGAGTTTCCCCCCGGCGTAGTACCTCCGCGCGCCATTCGTGTAGGCGCGCGAGGACTATTGCCTCCAGATCTCATGGCGGCAATCCGGCAAGCAGGCCCGCCGCCTCGCGGGAGATCGTGCGGTACCCACGGACCATCCTTACGGCCACCACTTTTTGGGGCGCGTTCAGATAATGAGCGGCACGCCGCTTCAAGGAACGCGCCCACACTGGGGCCCCGTAAAGGGCCATGGACCGCACGACCCCTGCGTAGAGCCTGCGGCAGGAGGCGTTTGGCCCCCCAAGGTTGGGCAGGAGCCGCCTGAAGGCAGCCCCGGTCCGTTCCAGTCTGGGGGCCAAACGTCGGAAATGCTCCACGAAGTTCCACCGGCTGTCGAGGACGAGTCCTAGGTACTTCAACGTCGACTCGACGCCGATGAATACCCCTCCTACCGTCAGTGTGGATCCCGACGGTGGCGCGTTCCGAGGCCCATGAAAGCACATGGCCTCGGACTTGTGCAATGCCACCTCGAGACTCAGTTGCCGGATCCTCTCAACGACTATCGCAACCCCGCGTGTCATCACTTCGGCCGCCGCCTCGTGCGACCTCCCCTGTGCCAGCACCAGGGTGTCGTCTGCGTAGCCAACGACGCTGACACCACTAGGGAGGTCGGCGCGCAGCACCCAGTCGTAACCGATGTTCCACAGGGGCGGTCCCAGAACCGATCCCTGTGGGACACCGCACGACATCTCTCGCCGGTTCCAATCTCCGCAGCGACTGGGGTAGATGACGGCCCTGTCCGTCAGGTAGTCCCCGATCACACGACGGAGGTAGGTCGGCACCCGGTGATACCGAAGTGTCTCCCTGATGCAGCTCCAGGGCAGGGAGTTCAAGGCGTTGGCGATGTCGAGTGACACCGCCAAGACAATCCCGCCCCGGGATATCGCATCCCCCGTCGTGAGACCTTACACACCGAGTTTCCTCCGTGCCTTAGAAAACACGTTAAGCTGTTGGTCCCGGTTGTCAATTGTAGATCTTTGACAGTCGTAACAGGTAGTCAGTGGCTCAAAAAGTCTGAGGACCAGTCTTCCCAAGGGGTATTACCCAGTAGGTACCTACTAGCGATAAAGTTGAAAATCTATTAAAGACATAACACAAAAGAAAGAGAACCATGTCGAAATAGGTACTCTGTTCCCAAATCCACTTTAAAATCGATTGACTTTCGCTACCACAGGACATGAATGCATCGAAGGTGAGGGTAAACAAAATCTTCTAATTGTTATGTAAAACGTTTTTACTCTAAAACGACACAGAATAGGTGTTACTCACATACAAAGAGACAGGATACCTAGTACCAGTTATGTGAGCAATTACTCTCAACATTATTATTATAGTAAGAGGGTGGCCCTAGTCGGATCTTATATTTATTTTTATACAATTTATACGGACTATTTTCCAAATCTTTAGCAACAGCTCCGGTCTATCAAAAGAACCACGCAGCTGTATAACTCGTCATCTTCACAACTGCTCGCGAGTCGCAGTCACGCAATAACGTCACATGAAATGCATTTTATCTTTTCGCTAATTAAGATTTCGTTTGTGGAGCAACATTTCAATCAATTTCAATGTTTTTTAGTTTTTTACAATTGCTCGTACGGCACGGCGTAAGATGATCATTCATTTAATTAGTATCAGTCTGCCCTCGTTACAAAGTAAGTTAATTGAATCGAATGTTTGCTGAAGATGTTATGTGTAATTAAAAGGCATTTGTTTTCCTGAGGGTCCACGTTTTATGGACAGGAATGAGTCGAACAAATTAGTGCAGTTGCGATAAGACTTTGTATTTTGTTTATACATTGTATATTCCCTGTACACTTAGAAAAGTGAACAATGTTTTGCTTGCCTTAAATAACTAAACAAAGTAAGCGGCAATATTGGATTAAAGAGCACCTCAATATGTAATTGTATAGTGCAGGTTTAGCAAATATTTTTGAAGAGTGGTGGCAACCCCGAATTACGAACAATAAGTCATGGGTTCGAACCCAGACAGGCGCATTACTTTGTTTAAATTATTTAATTAGCACTGCTCTCAAAACGATGAAGGAAAACATCGTGAGGAAATGGGCATGTCCTAAAACCGAAAAAATCGAAGACACGTGAAATCCTACCAATCCGTACTGGGCCCGGTGGATTATAACGCATTCCCTCTCATAGAGAGGAGGCCTGTGTCCCAGCTGTGGGAACATTAATATGCTGATGATGATGATACATAATTGAGAGCTAATTATAAGGGGCGTAGCACATTGATAATATTGCATAGATATTTTTCGTCTTTCGTGGCACGCCTTCGCCGAGCGTAGCAGACCTACGTGTTGCGTAGCGACCATTGTTCTAGCGTACATAGCGTACATTGACTCCGATAAGTCTCACACTGTCGACCAATTCGTAATATTCTAATAAGTCTTATCTTGAAAATGACTTCATTACCCTGCTCTTAAAATACTGAACATAGGTAACTTTAAAACTAATGAAAATCCTAAAGCCACATGTTACCTAAGTAAGTAAACTGCAACAAGATATAATCGTATACACAACGTTTTCCACTTTAATATGTTCGCTTTGCAGCGCTGCAGCGGCGTGGCGCGGTGGAGTCGACTCAAGAATGCGCGCCGAGTGGTCCGCGAGGTGCGTTTATTGCATTTTTGAGTGCACCCTCCCCCTTCTGCCCCTCCCCGCTGCCCCTGGACGGTGCTGCTACCAACGGTCTGCATGTTTTGGGATAAAAGAGGTTAACATGTAAGTGGGTAGGTACTATTCTTGCTAGTTGAATTTGTGAGAGAACTTGTGGGTTTTTGGTCGAACATTGAAACTGAGAAAGGATTTTTTATCAAAATCAAAATCAAAATCAAAATCAAAGCATTTATTTCAAGTAGGCCAGTTACAGGCACTTTTGAATTGTCGAAACAAAAATGAACATTTAAAGTAGCTACAGTCCCAGTCACAAGACATAAAAACTGTGAAAGTACCGTAGTTGCCCATTCCCTAGCGTAGATCTCTATGGAGAAGAACGGGCAAGAAACTCCATGGACACTCTTTTAAATCAAAATATTGTTACAAAATCTTGGTTACATCATTCATGTTGAGATGGTATATTATGTGAGAACAATGTAGCAAGATGTGCACGTTAAAAGTGTCCATAGCAAAACAAAATTAAAATACAACTCAAAAACAAAATAATTCAAATAAACCATGGCGACTAAGAGATGACCAGTCACAACTGACAGCGCCCGTTCACGAACATGACGCATGGATCAGCACCATTCAGCTCAACCATTTTGAAGGGAACTAAATGGTCCGACACACGCGCCACCATCAGCGAGACATTTGAGAGAGCATGACATACTCTCAACCGCCAGGGCACATTCAAGTCAAGAACTGCCGTAGGTTTCCAGTGAATGATAGCTTACTAGTACATAGTACTCACACAATATGGGCTATGCGATTATATAATACTAACATTGAATCTATACAATGCAAAGATAAGTTTGTACAATCTTCAGCAGCTCCAACAATACCATTTAATGCTATCAATTTTTGCACCCCTGTCCATGTGGAGCAGGACCAGCATTAAGCCAAGCATTTTTATCAGCGATATAATCGCTCAACTTATAATATGCTTGTTTACATAGTGTGCGTTTAACGCATGTTTTAAATTTCGTCTCATTCAGTTCAAGAATACTTTGTGGAATTTTATTATAGCATCTCAAACAGTACCCCATGAAAGATGAGTCTACTTTAGCGAGTCTAAAGCCTGGCTGAACTAGTTGGTCCCTATTTCTAGTACTGTAATTGTGTCTGTCACCTCTTTTACCAAAAAGATGCAGATTTTTTCTGACGTACATTATGTTTTCGTAGATGTATTGGCAATGAACCGTCATGATGCCAATATCCTTAAATAGTTCCCTTAGAGAATCGCGCCTACGAAGATTATATATGGCTCTGATGGCTCTTTTCTGCAGAATAAATATAGACTCAACATCAGCAGCCCGTCCCCATAGCAAAATACCGTAAGACATTATACTATGGAAGTAACTAAAATAGACCAGTCTAGCGGTATCTACATCAGTGAATTGACGGATTTTTCTAATGGCATATGCTGCTGAACTTAAGCGCCCCGCAAGCGATGTTAAATGAGAACCCCATTGTAGCCTTGAATCAAGCGTAAGCCCCAGGAAAACAGTTTTATCTACGAATTCGAGTTTCTCTTTATTCAATATTATCTCACAATCACTACTTTTAACATTCGGTAATGAAAATCTTATGCATTTAGTTTTCTTTTCATTCAATACCAAATTGTTTGCTGTGAACCAATTTTGGACCAGAAGTAGGGCATTATTCACTTCATCTAGATTTTGGGCCCGTCTATTTATCTTAAAAATTAGGGAAGTGTCATCAGCAAACAGCACCATATTTTGTGGTTGGTTTTTCAATAAATAGGGTAGATCATTTATATAGACTAGAAAAAGGAAAGGACCCAATATTGAGCCTTGCGGAACCCCCATTTTTACTTTCAAACCCTGTGAATTGACACCATTTATTTGAACATGTTGTTTTCTATCACTCAAATAAGATTTTACCAGGCTAAGTGCAAGTTTACCTAGTCCGTAATGCTCCAGTTTCAAAAGTAATGTGTCGTGATTTACGCAGTCAAAAGCTTTGGAGAGGTCACAGAAAATTCCTATTGCGTCTTGGGACTCTTCCCACGCAGCAAAAACGTGCTTTAATAAGGTTACACCGGCGTCAGTTGTACAACGTCCCTTGGTGAAACCATACTGTTGATCATGTAAGATTCTGTTGGTGTTAAAATGATAGAGCATTTGATTAAGCATTACTTTTTCAAAAACCTTGCTAAAAACTGGTAACACGGATACAGGTCTATAATTATTGGCATCTTTACTGTCCCCGGATTTGAAAAGAGGTATGACTTTACTGTATTTCATTAAATCAGGGAACACTCCTTGGTCTACACATGTATTAAAAATTAAAGCTAAGTACGGGGCTATGGTCTCAAGTATAGATGTACAAACTTTGATAGACATTCCCCATAGATCTTCGGTCAGTTTGATTTTAATTTGCCGGAAAGCTTTAATAACTGTCATAGGGTTAATGTGTTTAAATTTAAATTCAGCCAGGCAGCCAGATACATTCGCCTTTAATAAGCCAATTGAGATTTCAGGTGAGGAATTAAGGGCCTCCGTAGTTTTTATTGGTATATCGGTAAAGAAATTTACAAATTCTTGAGCTACTTCCTGATTAGAGCTTTTAGGACCACATTCTGTATCTAATGTATAGCTATTATTACGTATTTTCTTTCTGTTAGTCTCGTTATTTATGACTTTCCAAACGGTCTTTATTTTATTTTCTGCTGTTTTGATCTTGTTGCTAATGTGCAGGGCTTTAGCAACCTTGCAAGTATTTCTAAAAATCTTTGAATACTTAGCAACATACTTGCTAAAAGTTTCTGTGTTTATAAAAGTCTTAAGGCTGTAAAGCTCAAATAGCCTTTCCCTACTTTTTCTGATACCTCTAGTTGCCCAATCACTAAATATAAATTTAGGGCAAATACTCTTTGTCTTCTTTTCAAAAGTTTTGTTGAATTCCGTGTGAACTAATGAAAAGAAACGGTCATACAATTGATTTATATTATTATCCTCTTGGCTCATTTCACTTAACTTGTTCTGTAGGGAAATATTAAACCTATTTAATTTGCAAGAAGTTATAGGTCTAAATTTAATCTGAACATTTTGTATTGGAGTTTTACACCTAAAAGTTACAGTTTGTCCGCTATGGTCAGACGGCAAACAATTCACTATGGCTTTATCTAAATAATCACAATTGCAGAAAACATTATCTATACAAGTAGCAGAAGATGATGTTACTCTAGTAGGTTCTATAAAAGTGTTGGTCAAGTCAAATGACTTAAAAAGATTTAATAACCGACTGCTATTTGGATTCTCTTCTAAAATATTGATATTGAAATCACCACAAATAATTGTAGACTTATTACTGGCTGCAAGTTTTGCCAGGACATCTTCCATTATTGATTCGAATAAGGAAAAGTTTTGATAGTTTGGGGGTCTGTACACACACACAACTACATGCTTATCTAGCTCAACACAGGACAGTTCGACGCAATGTTCAACCGAGAGACCTACTATGTCATTACGTTGCTTATATTTAAAACTATTTTTTATTAATATTAGGGAACCTCCACGAAGCATAGTTTTACGGTTAAAGCAGCTACCCACCATATAGTTCTCATAATTAATAAGCATTTGGTAATCCTTTAGCCAATGTTCAGTAAAACAAATAATGTCAAACTTACTACTTTCTAAAAACAATTCAATTTCTAATAATTTGGAAGAAATGCCTTGGATATTTTGGTGGAATAATTTTAAGGTGTTCTGCTGAGGCCCTTTTTTACTAACTAGTTGAGTGCAAGAAGATACCTTGGTGTTGGTAGGATTAACAATAATATTGTTAATGGTACCTTCTGTTGTCTCACTTTCTAGTTTAAATTAATATATGGAGTGAGGCCGGAGACTCCCGTGCCATCCTCTGACAACAAGACCCTATCACTAATAAACCCTAATTGAGAATTTTCCACGGTGACAGATGGATCCTCTCCAGTACAATGTGTGTAAACATTTATAGCACTAGTGCTATATTCATTCGTGCCAGTCACCTGAACATTAGTAGAATTACTAATTGTCGATGTATTAATAATATAACTAAACTTAGACATACTATTTATGTCTGTGTGAATACTATAAGATAATAGCCGAGCTATTTTGTGTCTACATACAATAGGTAGATACACCTTACCCCGTGTCGACTTTAGTTTACCAACAATAGTGTTGATATCCAGATATATAAGTCTGTCACTATAGTGACCTACTAGAAAATGAATATGGTTATTTAACATATGTATATAATTGTTTTTCCTATTACCCAAATTTTCAAAATAGGGAAAAGCACACAATATGATTTTACTACATTTTAACTTTAACAACTCGGATACACAGTCAGTGATATCTTCCTTTTTAATCTTAGAACTATTGCCTACACATATAGTTATGGTGGTACTAGGATCACAAACGGTTTTTGTCGCAGATGCCATAACCTGTTTGTAGGTAGACCCTGGCATACAATTGTTTTGAGTACAATAATTCAGGTTATTACTAATTAATTTACCTAGCCCCTTACCTATATTGTCAGAGAACATAACTGAAAGATTACAATCATGATTATTATGAGAAATAAAATTACCACTCTCAGGCAGACTATCATGTGTAAAATTTTTTGATTGTCGGTTCGGTAAACTGTCCTGAGACAAATTCTCAACCTGGGATGGGTCCTCCATTACCTCAGGCTGGATATTGTCATGGTTGGTAACCGTCTGACAACTACATTGACCCATTACCAACTCATTTGCTGCAAAAATATGTTCCCTAATTTGGTTCTGAGATATCATATACCTACTAGAAAGGGAACTTAGTGAATCCTGAAGTACCTGTATTTCAGACTGTAATTGCTGAGTATCAATTTGATAAATTTTTACACTGTCTTCCAATTTTATTTGATAGTTGTTTAACTTATTTACTAAATCAACACGCTCTTTCCTCAGTGGAATATATTTTGAAAAGCGTTTTTGTTGTTTCCTAAATTGATTACATTTTTTTATTATTCTATTCAACTTAGCATATTTTTTTAATTTGTTTTTGCTAACTGAATAATTTTGTTTCATTAATGAATCCTCTGTCAGATCAATAGTTATTAAGGAAGGGGGGTTTAAATTATTATTATTGTTTAATAATTCATTATATAAGAGGTTTGTTTCTTTAGCTTGTGAACATGCTCTTTCTTTCTTTAACTTTATTATACAACTATTGGCATGAATTAACTTATCTTCTAAGTCCCTAATTTTAAATAAAGCCTGCTCATATAAATCACTACAATTACTGAAACCATCCGTGACCACCTTCAGTTGATCCCGTTCATCCACAACGTCCAAGTATTGCTGATGAAGGTCTACTAGCTCCCGTTTTAGGCTGGAGTTTTTGCCGTTAATCTTATCGACTTCCACCTCACTCTCCTCTCTCTCCTGTAACAGTTGTTGGACTTGGAGGTTTGATTCTTTAAGTTCTTGGAGGGCCGTTCTCAATTTTAACTCCATATCCAGAGCAGTAGCCTTACGGGTCATCACAGGCATGGTTTAAGGATGGGTTACTGAAAATTAGAAATAAAGAAACGGTGAGAACTAATAGAATAGACTAATAAAATAAAGTTAGCAATGAGAGGGGAAAAAATGAAAAAAAAAAAAACAAAAAATGACAAGAAAGAGCCTTTAGTTATGTAATGAATGAGGTTTAGTATGTATTAGCTTTAAAAGTTTATCCAATTTAATGTGTCTAATTGAAATGAGTGTTCAATTTCAATGGTTTTATTGTCTTAGGGATTTACTTTTACTTGTGTGGGTAGGTTGCTTACAAGAAAATTTAAACTTATCTTATGAAATAACTTAATTAAAGTTAATAATGCACAATAAATGATCATAAACGATATATTTATGAATTTGTATTGAAAAGATCGATTTGAAAATAAAAACAAAGTACTTAATGGAATTATTGTCTTTGTTGTTTTATGACCAGTTCTCAACAAAGAGATTTGTAACCAGTGCAGGGTAATGATTCAGCAAAAATAAACATACTAGAAATTGGCATGGATGTGCTATAGAGTTAAAGTGACGATTGTGTGCTATTATTAAATAAAAGTAGACAATACTTCCCCCGAATAATCCGTTTAAGTTCGTAGTTAGAACGTCAGCTGTTGTTTCTAGGTTACCGGTGTCGTTGTATTACCGAAAACTTTATCAATTTTCAGGATAACAATTTTCCTGAGTATTTACGCATTTATGATACGTATTTATACATTATTACACCTTATTATAACATAATAACTAATTAAATTTAATTTTAAAATACGGAACAAAGATTAGACATGTCACTCGGGCAGTGTTGCCAGTGTTGTCTGTTTAATTGGCCGCGATCTTGTCTAAGTAATCAAAAACTTTGGCTGAGGTCTACAATAGATGGAGCGTGTAAATGAAAGGCTGACAGGTTTAAGGAAGCTGGAAACACAGATGGTCGGGAATGATGGAAAAACAACAGGGTTTGCACTGTTGAGAGTGCCTTTTTGCCGCCCCGTGGATGCATATCCAGCGAGTAACAAAGTAAGTTACTCAACCACTTTGAAAATACATTGTTTGTTTCGGAGTCATGGATGTTTATTTTATAATAAGTATGTATTTACAAACAAAAAAGTATATATGTAGTATATCAACTATCTAGTGTCCACGACACAAGCTTTGCTTAGTGTGGCACTAGGTGGCGCTGTGTGTTAATGTCCGGCAATATTTATTATTATTTATTATTTATTGGTGACCATCTTACCCTACACTTTAAAAATAACAAGAATTTTACGTGTGTGACTCAAAACAAAGCGGAAACATGTTCCTTTAAAAAGTAGCCACTCTCAAAATAGTAGTGACATTAGGTAGTTTCCTAGATGCATTTACTATGAAAATTCACCCAAATTCTAAAATACTCGGTGCTGACGAAAAATACCTGGTGGTAAAAGTCGAACCGAATAAGACTTCTTGCTCAATATTATGGCATGTGATTACTGACCCGACGAGGTATCGAAGCTACCAAACTGTCCTGCAGAACATCAGGTTTTTGGTGTGTCTATCCATCTGAAACTTGCAGCGGCCGTCCTACAGTTGTTCCCATCATGCTCGTATCGCTGGTCTGAGGTCTCCAAAGTGATTACTCTCATTCTTAATCACTTTCTTAACAAACGATCTCCAGGAGACTTTGGAGGTTCTGCTTGTTTGAAATGAACATAGTTATTTTATTACCTAATGCCTTGTTACATTTTAATCTCATGTTCTAACTTTTAATAGTCCCAAAATAAACCTGAACGACGGAAGACCGTACACTACTCGCCAAAATGTCGTTTCTATATATAAAGCAGCGAAAACTTTGTCTACTTGAGTATCTCTTTTCAGCCGAATGAATATTATAATCGCGAAAGTTCCCCATAACAGTGTAACGACTTGTGTCAATGCGTGGGACCCATCTTTTACATATTATTATCTGCGACCCAAAACTCCTTCCCATATTTTCATTTCGGCACCCACCCACAAATCACATTATACATGTACTTTCATTCCAAAACGAATTCCGTAAAAATATTTTTGAAAGCGCCGACAATATTTTATTATCTGACACTCGAAACGTAACCATTAAAAATTGTCGATGAAAAAATATTCCGTTCCGTAAGAAATGGGAGGACCCACCCTCCGAGGAAGGAAACCAGTTATCGAGAGCAAAAAGTTGATAATAAAATACGACCGGCTGGCTGAACGAGAAATGATGAATTGTTGAAATTCCAGGAGCGTGTAACAATTCCAGAAGTCAATTTGGTCGATACGGACCTGAGGGAAATTATCAGGATGCTGATAGGCGCCGCGGGGAGCGTCGGCATCGCAGGATCACGACAGAATTAATATTTAAAACGTCTCCGATATAATGTATAGCGGGCCTCCGAGGATTGTTTTGTGATTCTTAACATTAAACATGTGTAATTTATACAATACATTAGATTACAATTCGTACAGTAGAAAATAAACACAACCAACCAAAGGACTGGAAGTTTAAAGCAAATAAATGACAAAGAACTCTTGTAGACAAACAACACAATAAAATACAGCACTCCTTTTGTTTACGTTGAATATTCTTTCTTTACAGACGGTAAATTAAATCGTAAACCTATACATATACAGTACAGGCAATACGTTTAAGTAGAGCAATTTTATTGTCAACTAGCCAGATTCACCAAAGTTCAACCGATGACCACTATCGTATTGAATGTGTAATCAGATTCCAGTACTAATAATCCCGCCCTCCCCCAATGACTGGACACAGCACAAAGATGCGCCCTAACTCGCACTGAAACGTCTCAAACTTTTTTAATTTCACGCAAAAAATTCATCCCTCAGGAATTAGGGATGAATGGGGATATTCCTCGTTAAAATTAACAATGAAATATTGGCGTTTGACTAATGGTTCCTCACTAAAACGAATTTTAACTGAACTTATTAAAACCTTAACAAGATTTTTTATTGGGTTTACTCATTTTAATATTGATTGGGGGTAATGTGATCAGGAGGTTGGAATTCAGTTGAAAAATTAACAAAAATTATTTGAATCAGTTGTGTATTAAGGTACAGCTGATCATGATTATGGATATACTTAACATGCACATGAAAAAGCAGCACACCAAAGCTCTGTACAACCACACTAGAAAGCCATCGAATGCAGTCGCTATGGCCGAAATCAGCTAGCTGGTATCATCATCATACTTGACATGTAAGAAGCTGATAACAATTAGAACACGCCACAACATCGATATTTATCACGGTATCCATATGAGTTTCCATTTAATTTAATACAAATGAAAGGAAATGAGCCTAATTATGTGTAAACACCAATTTGGCATCAAGTGATATTTTTTTAGGACCTATCCCTTAATTTTCTCGAAAAAAAAAATAGTTGTTGCAAACGTAAGCAGTGGATTCTTACTGATTTAATCCTCTTACTTCTTTAGATAAGAAAACAGTTTCCTTGTTTACTAAATACGTCTTGCCAACCGATCATTTGTCCTGTTGCTACGGCGGCCATTTTGTTATTATGATCAAGAAAAACAAGTTTCCATTATCACTGGTTACAACAAGATACGTAATGGGATACTTTTACGATTTCTTTGAAGTTCTTCTGTTGTATAACGACTTGTCGATCTCTGCGGTATGTTGAAGCATGCTTAGGTCGCTGCGTGGATGGGTGGATCACCCACTACACACCGAGACTTCTTCGTGCCTTAAAATCTTTAAGCTGCTGTCTCAGTAGTCATTCGTACATCTTTGACAATCATATAAGAGGTAGGCAGAAACACGTTAGTCTGACCTTTACTCTTACCAAAAGTTGTCGTGGTACTTACCAACTGGGTTGTCGAGGGCAGATAGACAATATATCACAATAAAACACTGATATTCAGCCGTACAGACTTCAGGATCTCAACAAAGTTTTTTTCAAAGGCTAAACTTATGTTGTTTGTTTAAGTTGAAGTTCCGTTGAAAAAGGACATTTTATTCGCAAGCAGAAATTATCAAAGAAAAATAAAACGTGTCGTAAGGTCGGTGTTTAAAAAAGTGATACAATACTGGAAGCAATTTTGTGACATTTACGATTTCACTTTGATAATTCGTTTCTATTTTCAGTGTAGGTGGAAGATATTTTCGATATTCATGAAACCTGAATACAAATTAACCTATTTACAAAGAAAATATGTAAGTATCTACCTACTTATGTTTTTCAGCTTTATTTACGTCGTTTAACCAACTAAAAGGACCAATTTCGTTTAAACATAAATTTCAACTAAAACGTAAATTCACTTAGAATATCGGGGCACTAAACCAATATTATAAATACGTAAAGTTGTTTGCTGATAAGATGTAATCCCTGAATATACTGAAACAATTAAAAAAAAAAACATTCACAGATAGAAAAAACTACACTGTGCCGAGTGCCATTCGATATGTTTTAAGGTACCGTGGATTTCCACGTGGACAAAACTCGAGAGTAGAAGCCAGTTATTTATGATAACACTGCAAACACTAATCAGCGATCTATAAGAGGCCTATCATGTCGCTAAGACGGTGCCTCAAGGTGGTAAGGCGGGAGGAGCGATATTGGATGTCCGTCAGCGGGTGATTGACAGAGCTCTCGGGACATGTGATCACACCCTTTCTCCCGCACCCTGCCTGGTCTTCTTCTTCTCAAATCGATCACATTTTTTGTCCGACCAGTACGACCCGGACAGTTCTGTCATGTACAGACAGGTACACGACAGAACGAGAGTGCATTTAGTTGTTCACGACGAGCAGGAGAGAGGGTGTGGGAAATCCTGTGTTGGGATTCACTATCGCAATGTGACCGATATTGGTCGATTATACCCCATCTAGCTAGATTGGATGAGCGTCTCTTCTCTTCTGCCTAGCCTTTTCCCTATGTTGGGGTCGACTTCCGAAATATTATATTTTTACTGGTTAATACGATACCAAGACGAAGACGACTGGTTGTCAGACTTTTCGGGCCACTGACTACCTTTAACGACTGCCAAAGATGTACAAATGACAGCCAGGACCAAAAGCTTAAAGTGCTTTTCGAGGCACGGAGGAAACTCGATATTTAAGGGATATCACCCATCCACAGAGCAACCTAGGCACGCACGGTTTAACCTAAAGATCGGCCCGAGCGGCTGTTATAATTTAGCCACGAGCTATTACTTGAGCATGTTCCAGTTAAAAGATGAGCCAACTAACAACCCAGTACCAGTAACACGTACAGGTCCCTCAAAACATAGATCAAATTATTTGAGCCAGAGAACGTTTATTTTCCTGTTCGTCTTGGAAAGTAGGTTTAATCGCTTTCGCAAAACAATTCCAGTTATTTCAAAGATCTTAACTGAAAATTCACTTTCTTGTCCATTTCGTTACACGTGTATCTTCGCAATGTTACAAATATTTACTGTTTGTATGCCTTGAATAATGTATCTCGTTCGAATCTTGCGTAAATGTCGAGGGTTAAAGTCTGAAAGACCTTGTTTTTGTCTTTTTTCGCTTAACACACAGTATTTTTTGTGTTCTTTATTCACAATACATTTATCTCTGTATATCGTATGTTTTGTACAAAAGAAACTATGTATTATGCAAAGAATCAATAATTAACTAGCTTCTATACCTTAACTCTTTGATAATCTTTTCTTTTGACTTGAGACAAGATTAAATCCTGTGTCAAGGTAGCCTTGTTGACATATAAATCAAAAACAAATGTCTCTGCCCTAACAAATCGTAACAAAAATAACATAACGTAAAAACAATTTCAAAAACACGATCAAAATACGAAATACTTGTCGTCCGAAACCGATTCAATTTTAGTATCCGTAAATATACAATTCAAATGAGCGTACGGCATTCGGGAAACGAATTGACGCTCTGTCCGACACGACAATTATAAACGTCAACATTCGCAAGTCACCGGGCGACTCCGCAATCACTCGTGCGGCACCGGCCGATTGTATTAAACGTACGCCGAATCTTTATTGATGGGGCACAACTGAATTTTACAATTTGCGAATAAAAATACGTAGGTTTTTTTTTAACAAGCCGTTTGCTTTGGGTTCTGTGGCTATGAGGTAGAAAAAGGCATGCCAGTTTTGTTTTGTGTATGTTGTTATTACAGGTGACACCTGAATTTCAATGTATAGTGTAGTCAATTCTGAATAATTTAATACAACAGTAAGACCGACAAAAATTAATAAATTAATAAAAAAAAAGATTGAAATCATAATTCATAAAAAAATATTTTACTTCACATAAACCTACATAGGCATTTATGAACATCAAAAAATAGATGCTTGGTTCCGATAGTTCGCTTCAAAAAAAGAAGAACATGCAAGAAACTCTAAGATTATTGTTAAAGTAAGAATATTCATAAAAATCTTTTACTGTCATCATGTTGTGTGGTTAGCAATAATTGTAACCTTGTAACGCAAAACAATGAACATGGCATGGCATAAATTCATCCAATGGGTACCGTGAGTTTTTTACATAAAAAACACAAAAACCATTTTTAATTAATTCCAACAATCAATCTAATTACGCTTTTGTTAACCCTGCCTTTCAACCAAATCAATTACCAACTACACACGACATTCGAAACAAAATAACAAATAATGAGAACAAAACGTAATCCAATTCTTTCAAAGGGACGTTTAAAACCCGAATCGAATTTGACGGCAGTAATATAAAAGGATCTAGTACTTGATTCAAGGTTCGGGGATAACAAGTGGTCAGTCCTTCATTACTAATCAATAGAAAACGGGCTCAAACGAATCGTTTTAGTCAGCTTGTTTGTGAATAAATGTTCAAATTACAGTGACAACAGTTTTAAAAATAGGTCCCATTGAGAATGTTTGCTCTAAACATAAGTCTTGATGTATATGTCACCGTAAAATTGTCAAACACGTTATATTGTAATCTCTCTAGCGATATTGTAAACTCTCGAATTATTGTGAAATGAACAAATTGCTTACAATAAAACGCATTTTTGTCAATTTTACGGTGACATATATATTTTTATAGCTACGAGAATTTTACGAGGCACGGCCGGGCGTAGCTGCGTACGTAAGCACCTATCGGCGGGAGAGCGTAGCGTCTTGCGTAGGTGCGTAGCACCTTGCGTAGGCGCATTGCTACGCGCGTAGACTCGCGGTTACGTCATTAGTCGCGTCGTGTGAAACCATTTTACGACTGTGGTAATAAATGTGGTAATAAGAGCCATATTTAATGTATTGCTTTGAACTTTTGAAGAGAACATTACACAAATATGTAGATAGCTACTAAAATAAAATCACTTTCTAATTTAAATAGCTGCTATTTTGCTTTAGTATTTTAAGTCAAAGACTCTATCTCTGTAAGGTAGGGAGGAGGAGGGGGGGGGGGGGGTAGTCGATAATTTACAAGCAAATTACCTATTTGATATCGGACTGTTTTCGATTGTGTGTGGGTCAGACAGTCAAAGTAGTAATTACAGTAAACTTACACAATAACAATATTGGCAACAAGAATAGCTCAATACCCAAAGTAAAAGAAATATCTCCTTTTTTTCCAAACATTATACCCTCATACAATCCGTCGCTTGCCTCGTGCCTTGCGTCTCCGTCACGTCCCGAGTCGTGCTGCTATTTACCACATCTATCATATAAGTATATTTGAAATACATCAAGAAGCTGCAAGGAAGCATAACGCTCGCGTAGTTATTTAATAAGAGAATTGTTTTACAGTTTTTCTTATTGTCGAATTCACATAACATCTCGCTTGTACTTTCGAAGGGATACGGAGAGATGTCATTTGTCGAATTCTGTCGAAACTGAAACAAAATTGTAAAAGTTATCAGTTTGTGTCAGATTTATCATATGATTAAACTAAAAACGTCACTTACGGAATATCTTCCGTGATTATCATGGCGCTTGCAACAGCGTCGAAATATCGGGAGCTCAATACAAATAACAATCACGGAAGATAACCCGAAGTGACGTTTTTAGTTTAGTTTTGAACTGTGATAGCTTAAAACAGTGTTTTCATATGATGAAGAAAATGAGTGGTAATGATATGCTATGCTACTATCACGATCTCGAATCCGAATCGATGAACTCTTCAAGGTCTGTGGAAGATTCCTTCACGAAACCATTTATAGAACCAACATACAGTGTGTGACCTGCCTTCCCTTCGATTAAATAAATACTCTCTCAATTTCATATCATTACTTCATAGGGGACTAAACGTTACCATAGTTACCATCCATAGTTAACCACAGTACCTGAAAAGGTTCAAGGGCACCATTCCACCATGACTGATATATTCTTGGACATTACGTGACGTATTATTGCGACATATTCATTGGTTCCCATCGTCCGCATCACTTCGTTCATTACTCGCGCGCGGCCGGCATTACATATAAAACGCGAGTTACTGCCGTTCCATCGCTCCGATTGTGAGGCAGCGACGGGGTGTTATATTGAGTGGCTACAGATTGGCAATACAATGTATACCAGACCTACTTGTGATCACAATAACTTATTTATTGCTTGTTTGTTGATAAACATGTGAGTTTGAGAGACGTTAACAGTACTGCTACCCGGCATCATAATCAGTCAACTGCTGGGCATAGGCCACTCAAATCACGCCATTCAGTTCTATTCTCGGTAACTGTCATCTAGCTGCTACCAGCCACCCTTCGTTGGCATCCCACCTTACGATTACCAATCCAGTCTTCAGTCAAGGACACGTCTACCCTAAAGGTAGTGGCGGTACTGGCATACAAGCCTAAAAGCTTGGCTTACCCTTTTAAACTACTAGTCTTCATGATGTTACAGGTACTCAGTGGCCACAAGTCTGACAACAAAGTCTTATCAAGGGGTATTGTATTACCCAGTACTAACTGGGCTGTGGAGGTCAGGTAGGCAGTCGCTCCATGTAAAATACTGGTATTCACCTGCATCCGATTAGACTGGAAGCCATCCCCAACATAGTTGGGAAAAGGCTAGGCAGATGATGACTCTTCATGAGTTTTTAAACAGTCTGCTTGCCTTATGAGCTTGCCAACTTGTTGGTTAAGCACGCCACTGCGCAACGGTCATCGGTTCTACGACTATTACGGGCCGCTATCAATGCTGCTGTACTAAGAACATATTATCATAATTCTCTTGCCCTTATCTCAATTCATTTGGCGTCGGCGCAGCATGTGTTTTTCATTCATACTTCTCTATTTTTCGTCATCTCATCATACAGTAGTAGTAAGTAATTGTTATTGATTTATTATTTTTAGTAGTAACCAGTTACCATCCAAATTAACGGTATAGTATTCCTGATTCATCGATCCAAATTAGTTATTTTGAATTCCAAAGAATCAAACAACGCTTCCTTAACACTCAAATTAAAATATTTACCCGGAAGCACAGGCACAGCTAGTCAGCTACTTCCTACCTTCCTTTTGGTCGCCGCAACAAATACAAAGTACAAACCTTTACAAAGCCCCCATCTACTTCTCAATCTTGACACAACGTCCTCTATTTCAAAATCAATTTTAAAAGCAAAATATATCCAGTATTTCAAACAAACAATATCTTCTGAAATTGTTTTTGCCGCGAACAATATTTCCGAAGGCGATCGGAACACCAATCATGGAGCTATACAGCAATGGAGCTATTCTGAACGGACGGGCAAACAAGAAAATATAAGACATGGAATATGCAGCGGGGAATGAGGTCACGCTTCAAGTGCAATGTTTTTAATGAAAAATAATGGGAACACTCGCTTGCTTTTCGCTTTCAAGTTTTATTTGACGGGTCGGGCGTGCTGTCTTAGATTAGTTTTATGACCGGTATGGAAGTAGTAAAGTATAGTGTTATGTCTCGGGAAAATTATAGTAATACCTAGTACATTAGGGTAAGTTCTTCGCTGTCGAAATACTAAGTAGGCTAATTGTGTTGTGATTCCTGACCCGACCACGACATAGAACGGAGATTTTACTATGGCACAAAATGGTTATTTTAATTGTGTTTTATTGTGCCACTAATCCCATTAATTTGTGCCTTATGTCTGAATGCGGTCTTCGAATTAACATGTGTCTTGAGTGCCATTTTTAGGGTTCCGTAGCCAAATGGCAAAAAACGGAACCCTTATAGTTTCGCCATGTCTGTCTGTCTGTCTGTCCGCGGATAATCTCAGTGACCGTTAGCACCAGAAAGCTGAAATTTGGTACCAATATGTATATCAATCATGCCGACAAAGTGCAAAAATAAAAATTTAAAAAATCATTTTTATTAGGGTACCTCCCCCAGACGTAAAGTGGGGAGCGATTTTTTTTTTAATTTTGACCCTGACGTGTGATATATTGTTGGATAGGTATTTAAAAATGAATAGGGGTTTTCTAAAATCATTTTTTGATAATATTAATATTTTAGGAAATAATCGCTCCGAAAGTCAAAAACAATGTGTCCCCCCCCCCTCTAACTTTTGAACCATAAGTTTAAAAAATATGAAAAAAATCACAGAAGTAGACCTTTATATGAACTTTCTAGGAAAATTATTTTCAACTTGATGAGTTGAATAGTTTTTGAGTTATATAGCACTTTTTCAAAAAAACGCAAATGATAACTTTGTTTTTCATACAAATACTATGAAAAACAAAGTTATTTTTGCTGACGAAAAATGTTGGTATTTTTAATGGTCTGGGAAGCTACGGAACCCTACAGTGAGCGTGGCCCGACACGCTCTTGGCCGGTTTTTTTTTCTCTTATCAACAATTTTACACGGCAGTTGATCATAATTAACAACCGATATAAGGTTCCCAGTAGATTTTTTTAAACCCTAATTAAAACCTATATGATCAATTTCAAAGTTAAACGAATTAGTATTACTTAATAAAATTGAAATGCATGTCCATTCCAAATAAACGGATGCTAATTATCATTACACGGGTGATTCCCTCCCCTCCCCCTCCTCCTAACCCTCCCCTCTGAGTCGGCTCAGCATCCGCGCCGCACCACCAACAAAAAGGAAGAACTTCCAACATTCTTAATAGTCACTGAAGCCCTTTCTTTTATCGTAATGCCGTTCCAAATGAAGAGGTTCCACGTTATTGAAATTACAAATTTAAACAACCAACGAAACAGAAAAATCACCCTTATTCTGATAGTTATAAAGCTGTCTTAGTTATAAATCGGCTCTAGATGCGAGCTTTTTTAATCAAATGGACTAGAAATGGTTGTAAAGTCAACCATTACGTTAAACGAACCACCTTTGTCATATTTTCTTTTGTAATCGTTTTACTAATTTGGGCGCGCAATTAAACCATCCCGCCATTTTTCCCTTTACGCTTTTTTTCTTATTAATTGGTTTCTTATAAAGGAACGGATAATTATTGACGATTTTAATTATCGAAATGGTCCGGGAAATAATCGAGTTCTTTGTTTTAAATACGATTTAAAATAAAAAGATTTCGGGGGATGAAAATCTGAGGTCATTGCAAATCTTTATGTTTAATTACTTCCATAATTTACATACAGTTAAGGAGGATTTTCGGGGCAATAAAATGAAGTGACCAATATGCAAAAAAAATACACCTGAATAGACATCTGCTTAGTAAGTCATACCTACCAAGTAATTAATCTAGGGTCTCGACCAACGAGTAGCTTAAAATGTAACAGGTTATGTTCTTAATTATAAGACGTTAAAAACCTTTAAACTTCCTCCCAAATTCACAAATAAAAAAATATTGGCGGCATGTCGAATTGGAGAGGCAATAACGTCCTAATAAAGCCATAGTCTACGATCAGGTGAATATTACGAAACATGAGTATATTTCGGCACACTGTGTAGACACATACAGAATACTCACTCCAGACAAATCTCTCATATATAATAGTCGTAAGACAAATACTGAGATTATTGCAATCTATACCAGACATTGTATTGGATTTGAAATTATAATTTACTAACCAATTTTTTAAAGCAGGTAACATGGCGATTATTATGGCGGTAATTTGAGCGAAAACTTTCTGAAAGGAGAATGGGCGCCGATGTATAGGTATTTGCCCTGAAGTCTAATAGACATGTGATATATCCCATTGAAAAGAGTATTTAAGGGGGAACCTTTGCTTCTAACACTTTTTGTTACAGTTCGTAGTCCGTTCGGAGTTATGGACCTAAGTAGGTGACCTAGTGGAGCACCGAAGTTAAGATTGTATAGGCAACCAATTAAAGTTTTCTGGGTTGCCAATAGTAATAACATATAATCCATTACCTAGAACTCTTTATGGAAAACCTTTATCAGTAACATGTCTCTCACCACTTCGTTCTCCGTTAGGAGTTATTGGCCTAAATAGGCGACTATTTGTGCACCGAAGTTAGGATTTTCTGGTTGACCAATAGCAATAACATATACACCATTAGAGAGAGCTTTTTAATGACAAGTTGCTGCTAACTAAGTTATTGACCTAAAAAGCTGGCTATTTGGACACTGAAGTTGGACTTTATTTGCAACCAATTAAGATTTTCTTGGCGTCATTAGATAGAGCTTCTTAGGGAGAATCTTTGCCTCTTACATGACTTTCGCTAATTAGTATTGCGTACGGCGTTATTAACATAAATAGTTGACTATTTAATCACCAAAGTTAAGATTTTCTGGATAACTAATAGCAATAATATATACATCATTAGATAGAGCTTTTCAAGGAAAACCTTTGGCATTAACCGACTTGCACTAATTTGTATTCCGTTCTTTGTTATTTACCCAAATAGCTGGCTGGTTGGACACTGAAATTAAAATTATTTTTACAACCAATTAGGAGTCTACGGGCAACTAATAGCCATAAGATATACACTATTGGATAGAAATTTGCAAGGATTATTTTGCTACTAGCACCACTTTTGCTAATTCGTAGTATTTTCGGAATAATCTATCTAAATGTGTTTAAAATTGTACACTGAAGTTAACATTTTCTGAGTTAACAATAGCAATAAGATATACGCCATTGAAGAGAGATTTTTTATGAGAACTTTTGCTACTAACATAACTTTTGCTAATTCGTAGTCTGTTCGGAGCTATGGACCTAAATAAGTCACTAGTTAGACACCGAAGTTAGGAGTTTATTTACAATCAATTAAGAGTTTAGGGGCAACTAATAGACATAAGACATCTACTATTGGATAGAGCTTTGCAAAGAGAACTTTTGCTACTAGCAGCATTTTTGCTGATTCGTAGTCTGTTTGGAATTATTGACCAAACTATGTGTCTGATTGGGCACCCAAGTTCAGTTTTAAGCTCAGTACCAATAAGCTATACACCATACAAAAGAGCTTTCAATAAGAACGTGTACCACTGTAGAACTTTTGCTATTTTTTAGTCTGTTGGATTTTATTGATAGCAATAGGTAGTTGAATGTATACCAATCTGTAGCTCCTCTCTAATTCTGAATCGAGAAAAGTTGTCAAGGCAAGAAATATTCTTTTTGAAGAGATAAATCTATTGATACATATCTTAACGCTATTGGTCCATGGGGTAGAATTAACGCTCTGTAAACCCTCAATTAATGTAAGTATTTGTTCCTAAAACGTCAGTTCAGATGTCAATGTTTTGAAAAAAATAACGTTAATAGGCTTGTTATATGATGTTTGAAACATACAGTATCAATGAAAGTTAATAAATTGACGAAATAACAGTATTCAATTAAAACTCCTTTTTTCTCATACTTAGAGCTCTGTAGCTCCTTTCTGATTCCAAAACGAGAGAAGTCGCCATAAAAAATGTTCTTCCTAAAGAGATCTATCCATTGGTTTTATTTAAAACTGTTGGACGCAAGGGCAATTTCGCCCATTGTCATTTAGAAACTAGTTTTGCCTAAGCCGACTTGGGGCACCCCGACACGGATTTTTTTATAAATCATTCAGAAGTAGCTCTCCCTCGACTCGGATGCAAGAGCAAAGACAATTTAAACATCCCACCGCTTTGAGAGCAGTACTACAGGAATTATTATTCTCCTGATTTAGGTGCGAACTCTCGTCACCGCTGGCCATCACAGTGGATCCCTAAGTTGCCATGACACTGCCGACAAGTGTCATGACTACGAATACCCGAAACCCTGTCATGTAAGCCAGGAAATACGGTAAAAAGAAAAAGTGGATTCTTGAACCTTCTCCGTACATTTACATTGTGTACCATAGATGTTCAATAAGCGCGGCAAAGGGAGCGTATTTATCATAACATACGAGCTCGCCTGGTATTCGTATTGATGCTCTCCGCGCAACACACGGAAATAAAACGTTACGGTAATTGTGGCCTCACTTATTTATTGACTTGTATGGCGATGGTGACATCTTCCCTTTCTTTTAATACCTTCGTAAGCGTCCACAGCTGATATCTGAATCATTTTTTCTTTCTGTTTTATTTTTGGCCGTAACCCTATTATCACAATTTTTGGGCAAAAATTTACTGCTTCTGTCTTGGAGTTGGTGCAACATGATGTATTTCTTTTTTCATTCTCTTCTTTTCTTTCACATCATTCCTCACACAGTCCATCAATCAACATTTTAAGAGCATTATTGTTTTAATAATTATCTAGTCTCTAGATACGTAGTGATCGTACATACCAATAACATTTAATTTACTACATATAAGGCTGCATATAAGTGCGTCGGAAAGCATGTTAAGCCGTTGGTCCCGGCTGTCATTGGTAGATCTTTGACAGTCGTTACAGATAGTCAGTGGCCCAAAAAGTCTGACTAACTGAGTTGTGGAGGCCAGATAGGCAGTCGCTCCATGTAAAACCGACTTCAAAAAAAAAACAAAAAGTGAAAAATAACTTTAGCTTCTGAAGTCGGTGACCTTTGTTTGATTGATTTAATTTTTTTGTCACCGACTTCAGAAGCTAAAGTTATTTTTTTAACTTTTTTGTTTTTTTTTTTTGAAGTCGGTTTTATTTTTTTCAAAAAAGTTTTTATTTTTCACTTTTTAGTGTTTCACATGTACTTGGTACACATGGACAGTGCATACCGTTACAATTACAACAAGCCCAAACACGACTAGGATACATTGTCTCATTATGGAGTTCCGTGACTCTTGGCTTCATCATCAGATCTGATTGTAGAATGGTTCTTATCGAACGCAAATGCTTCACTTGTTGTAGAAAATACCAAAATCGCTGTATGTTTTATCCTATAAAATTTGAAGAGTTCCCTCGATTTCGCCAAGATTCCATCATCAGATCCCGACTTGGTGGCTATGAGACCATTTGGAAAGTATACCCTTTCCAACAAATAAAGAATTTTTAAATCGGTTGGCAAGCGACGGAGTTATGCGCGAAAAAACATTAAAAAAATAGAAACATCCGAATTGAGAACCTCCTCCTTTTTTAGAATTCGGTTAAAAATACTGGTATTTAGCTGAATCCGGTTAGACTGGAAGCCGACCCCAACACAGACTAAGGGAAAAGGCTAGGCAGATGAGATGATGAAGGCTGCAAGCACATTGGAGAAAAATTTCAGGGATTTCCGAACATAAAATCAACCTAAAGAAAACCAAATAAAGACAAAAGCTGTCCCAGAGACGGTTCCCTTCGAAGACCTAATTCCCCCGAACCGCAACTTACGCCGCATTCCAAACAAGTAAGTCTTGACTTAAATCAAGATTAGAGCGAGCCTTAAAGCAAAAGTATCGAGTTGCGCCCAAATGAGGCGTAATCGAGAATTAACTGATATAAATCGCCCCTAATCTAGATCTGATGCGGAGTAGTTTTAGACTTTAGGGGTCGTCAGATTGTTTGTACTGCTTTGTTTGTGTTATTGTCGTTTTAAACAACAGTGATAATCGTGCTGTTCCTTTAGGATTAAAATTACTGTATTCTATTGAAGATAGTATAGTTAAGTTTGTGACAATATTAATGGAGACTTCCACTGAGGGCGATTCACTAATGAAACTGGACGCTGCGGCATTGCTGCGTTCGAAACCTGTCAGTATCAATTTTGCATAGCAATAAAAGATTGGTTTGGTCACTTTAAATTATAACATTACCGCAAAATCAAAGTATGATTCAAAAAAGATACAGCTAACTAAAAATCCAAAACTACCAACAGATCAAAATAGTACACACCCTTACCGACCTGTAGCTGATAGACGATAACCCGTAGAACATTTACCACGCGACAAGCACAATGACGCGCGTGCCGCCGACGCGACTCCACCGCGCCGCGCCGCGTCCCACCGCATTTCGTACCGCTATTTACGTCGCGCCAATGTGTCTGCGGCCTGTGATCTGACTATGTGGAAACGCCTTATTTTTGATGAAATTTGATGGGCATGCTGTGTACGTATTTGGGGAATACCTATTGTAACTATTCCGTCTATTACCTAGGGCAAAAATCGGTAAGAGAACATAGCATATCATCCGCCTGCTTTCTCCAAACGACCTCCACCCTCTTTTCGCCAGGTATGTTGTATTTTTTTATCGCTCTAACACTGTAACTTTCCTTAACAATGCAATTACTGGAATAAATAACTAATTTTTCACTTCTCATACTCTTAAAGTACGCCAATATAGCCCTACGAAACGGGATTAAAGTGACCATTTATTCCCTAGGGAGTAAAAAGTAATTTAAAAATGGAACGATCTTTTACTCTGAAACATGGTAACAAAAGAGTAACTTATCAAAGGTTTTATTTAAATTTCGAATTGGCTTGCAAAATGGAAAGCGGTCTATTGAAAAATCCTAAAAAAACAAATGAACTCTTCAACGCGGGGAAAATTGTTGTTGTTTGTGTGCATCGTTGATTTTGAAAACTATGTATGTGCAATGCCTCTGTTGCTAGCCACTGCAGTAATGTAGATTGTAGGTACTAATCATCTGTGAAGTGTGGATCACCTTCATTGCGAAAATGTTGAGAGTTTGTGTTGTGTTTTAAATTGTTAATCTGTGACTGACCTGATTGAAGAAAAAACTGACCGCTCAGTTCAGAATTTTTATCGAGTGTCAATTTGTTCGGTTTTAAATTACTATTTTTCTCGCACTCGAAGTGAAAAGTACAGTTTACACCTCGAGACTAAACGCCAATTTAATATACCCTCGCTTTCACTGACTTTCAAACCACCTCGGGTATATTATGGCTTCGTTTAGTCCCTCGTTATAAAATATACTATTATACACCGTCACTGGCCCATATGAAAATCACTTACTTTACGATGATATAATGTAACGCTATTTATAATACTCTTTTTATTTAATAATAGTAGTATCGAAAATAAAGGAGATTTTCGTCCAAAAGCACCTTGTAAGTATCTGATCTTTCAGGAGTATTTTCCAAAGACAAACCATGTCCTGACAATTAAAATCACGAAAAAACTGCCAGTTCGGTAGAGCCGTTCTCAAGTAACTATCTTTTGTGTTTTTTTTTTTAGATAAAAACTAATCTCCACCTAGTGGAACAACAACTTACTATTTTGACACGGCACAGCTGGTGTCCCCAGTAGTTAATACAACTGAGAGGAAATGTTTACCCGTACGATAACCGACTGCCTTTGAATGCCTGCATATTATGTGAGTATATCGAGATGTTTATGACTTCAGCCATATTGCTGTGGTGCCGACACCACTCGTAGAAAATACCTGGCTTATATGTTCCTTGAAGAAAATATATAAATAGACGTAGGTAAAAGATTACCCTCCTTTTGGTCTCCGAAATAATCGGGTATCTGGATATCGGGGTCTACTATACTCCACGCCACAAAAAGCTATACATTTTGTAAAAACACATTTGGCTTCGCCACCTTTGGATGAAATAAAAAAATGACAGCGTCAGCTTGAACTTACTTCAAATTGGTGGCCCAAATAAACAAATATCACTGGACATTACACACAGCGCCATCTAGTGCCACACTAAGCAAGGCTTGTGTCGTGGACACCAAATAGTTGATATACTACAGATATACTTTTTTGTTTGTAAATACATACTTATTATACGTATAAACATCCATAACTCGGAAACAAATGTCCATGCAAATCAGCATCACACAAACATTTGCTCCTACCGGGATTCGAACCAAGGACCCTAAGAACGTAAGGCGGCCTCAATACCACTAAACGATTCGGGTCGTCAAATGTTTACGTTCCATGATGTCAGATGCGTTCCAGTACCACAAAACATTAGACGACAGCAGCGCTATCGCCAAAATATAACCCGACCAAGTGACATTGCTCGTTAGTTTCGTATAATACTTATGATAATTTGAGTTGATTGAATTCGAGATTATTTGTTGTCGATTGAATGTTCGCTACGTATCTCGGTGGAAATTCTTTGTTTACATCTCGTGGCGTCGACTATAATTCAAATTATTGTCACTAGACTAAGGTTTGACAGTTCATATTTTGATGGAATTATAGCAATCTTAACTTCTTGTTCCCAGCGCTATCCCTCGTTAGGAGGGTGTGGCTCTCCTACATTTCTGGCGCCAGGACAATGTGTCCCAATAATTGCAATCTTAATATTTTTATTTAATTTAGAAGGTCCTATAAAATGGGTGGAAAAACGCATTAACAGCGCACGGGGCTATATTCAAGCATAAGCAAAGCTTAAACTAGAAGCATCCCTAAACCTTGAAAGCGCTCCAAGGTCAATCAGCGGATGAGTATAATAACCATCAATTACATACCACGTCCTCCTTGCCTCGGAAAGCACGTTAAGGGTTTGGTGCCCGGATCAGGTACAGTGGCAGTCCGGAGCCTGGCTTTGTGCCCGGTTAAAGGTTCTACCTCTTATTACATGGAAATTAAACATAACTGACGAATGTGGGTGAACTGCAGGTAGACATCTGCCTAAGTTTCTCATGTTAACTGTTTGACGACCCGAAAGGTTCGAATCCCGGTAGGAGCAAATATTTGTGTGAAGAGCATGGACATTTGTTTCAGAGTCATGGATGTTTAAATGTAAAATGTATGTTTTTACAAACAAAAAGTATCTGTTTAGTATATCAACTATCTGGTGTCCACGACACAAGTCTCGTTGCTTACTGTGGCAATAGGCAGCGCTGTGTGTAATGTCCAACGATATATATTTATTTATAATTATCACACGCAGCCCAAAACATCTCATTATTTTCATAAAAACAAACACAACAGTCTCGGTTAACTATACCTCGGAAAATTTCCTAATTTAATTAAAAACAGTATACCAACATAACCTTCAAATGCCACAGCCATTCACGTAAGAACCCCCTTAGTATTCAGCTCACCGCTCAGAAATTATGATAGTTTATCGAGAAAGTATCTATTGAACAAAGGAAACATTATTCGGAACAACTACCGCTTATCTTCACCGTTTACCAACAGTTTCGGATACGGCGCGGATATTAATTCCCTATCTCCTATTGTTAGGGTTATGACTTGACAAATACGGAGTTTTTTGCGAGTGTGTTGGACTTGGCGGATATTGTCCGAGATTTTTTCGGATATTTTTTAAAAAAGTTGTTTATCATCGGCTTTCAGTCGAACCGGATAAACTGAATATTTTAGGAGGAGCAACTACCTATATAACTTCCAGAACACATAACTGTTTTGAACAATAACTGAACGGCACGATTCCCTTTTGGCAAAACTGGTGGTCAGACTTCCGGTCTTCTGACTCCCCGTAACTGCTGTCAAAGATGTACAAATGAGAACCGGGACCAACTGTTCAACGTCTCTTCCGAGACAAGGAAGGGTCTTTGCAAGTATGTAATGAATGGTCAACCATTCGGACACAGACATCGGAAGTGACTCGACCTCTTTAATTTAACCTTAAAGATCATGGAACTGCTGATAATTAGTGTACGAATGTAAATAGAGTCTGGCCAACGAAAGCTGTCCACGAATTATTTTAATATGGCAATAATTTAAGACCGTCAAAATTTACACATTGACGTTTCGTACTTGACTTATCTTTTGATTACGTGTATATTCCCATTAGCTTTGTTTAAAATAATGCCGAAAACAATCAAAAGTTCGATGAAGAAGCTTCTATATAATATGATTGACAAATATAAAGACATAAAAAGTGATTTGAATAAGAAATATGCAGAGAAAATACTACGACTGGATTCAATCATCTAACTTTTAGTTTATCGAATTTCTAATGAAACATCTTGTTACTTTTCAACTATTTATAACAAATCGCAATATTTTTCACGGTGTATCCACTTTTCAGGAAGTATTAACAACGAGGAGACAAAACTTAAATTTGTGGAAGCAATAAAGAAATTGAAAACTCACAAAAAAAAAAAATGTCGACTTGTGAATCACACTATTTAGAAAAGATATCTTCAATGACAGGTATTACTTTACAAATTATAGATTTTTAACAGTTACTTCGAATGGTTTATACATTTATGATAATGTATGGATGGCTAAATTAAATAATCTACTAAGTATCTTTGTAATTTATCATGGTTTTTGATTTTAATGACTGATTAGTAATAATATACTGTAACATAATTTATTGTATTTGTTCTCTTTAGCTGTACCTAAGAAGAATTAAAAATCAAGGACAGTGGAATACTCCGAGGAAAAATCCTCCACATTCAGCAACAGTTGTTAATTTCGATCTATGTTAATACTATCCATAAAATAATAATCTTCATCATCATCATTTCAGCCGAAAGACGTCCACTGCTGGACATAGGCCTCTCCCAAGTGCCGCCACATTGATCGGTCCTGTGCGACTCTCATCCAACGGATTCCCCCAACCTCCACCAGGTCATCGGTCTACCTAGTGAGAGGTCTTCCGGTTTGCGGTCGCCACTCCACTTAAGTTCGGCAATTCTTTGGCCTACGTCGGTGACCTGGGTTCTCTTGCGGATGTCTTCATTTCTGTTTCGATCGCGCAAGGAAACTCCGAGCATAGCCCTCTCCATTTGCCCTTTAGGTGACTTTAAGCCTTTTGATAATAATATAAGGCCCATTGTGAGCGACCACGTTTCGGTCCCGTATGTAATCACCGGCAACACACACTGGTCATAGATTTTTGTCTTGAGACACTGTGGTAAGTAGGACGAGAAGATACCGCGCAGCTTCCCGAACTCTGCCCAGCCGAGTCGGATCGACAATTGACCTCTTTCTCGAAGTTAGACCTACCTTACTGGACCGTTTGTCCCAGGTAGATATAATCGTCCACAACTTCGAGTGTAGTCTCCGATTTTGATAGGAATGAGTGTGACATGGGCATTCAACATGACCTTCGTCTTGTCCATGTTCATTTTTAGACCCGCTCTTTCGGAAGCTCTACCGAGGTCATCGAGCATTGTACTGAGGTCGTCCATGGTCTCAGCCATGACCACTATACCGTCGGAAAACCGAAGGTGAGTAATGTACTCGCCATTGACGTTGAGCCCTGTCCAGTCCAGAACCTGGAAGGCATCCTCCAGTGCAGCAGTGAACAGTTTCAGAGATATGACGTCTCCATGCCTTACACCTCGCTTTAGAAGGATAGGTTCTGAAGCTTGGTCCTGAAGTCGGACTGACATGGTGGCGTGTTTGTACAAACACTTCATCACACAAGTACTTACGGGATTATATCCGTGATTTTCCTTTGTTTCTATGGGTTCTGGGAGCTCATAGAAACAAAAAAAAATAATAAAGATATAATCCCGTAAGTACTTCAATTGTCGAGAAAACCGTGAAAGTCTAAAAAAGAATACTTCAACACCTCAATGTACCGGTACTCAATCTGACACCGTTTGGAGAGACTGCAATACAGCCCAGGTTTCGATCGAATCGAAAGCTTTCTCGTAGTCACCAAACGCTAAACAGAAGGGCAAGTTTATTGTTGTTGTTTGTTTTTTATTGTACAGATAGCCATTTATTTATATATTTTAATGTTTGAAACTGTTTTCTGTTTGTCCCTTCCCCCGTCAAGGTTCATTGGAAGACCAGCGTCAGACAGCATAACCTGTCTGGCATGAATGCTGAAATGGACCTTATTGGCGCAGCCGTGAGGCACACAGTACATACTATGTATTTTTGTCCTTTTGGTAATTTTGTTATTATTATTGTGTGTGTGCTTAATACTGACGTCAAATAAATATTTTTTCTTTCTTTCTTTCTTTCTTTCTTTAAGTTATACTCTTCGGTCTTCTGTATAACCTGCCGAAGCGTATGTATGCGGTCCACGGTGCTAAAGCCTTTTCGGAAACCGGCTTGTTCGGGTGGCTGGAAATCGTCAAACCTGCGCGCGAGACGATTCGTGATGACTCTTGAAAACAACTTGTAGACATAGCTTAGAAGTGAGATGGGCCTGTAATTCTTCAACCGGGCATTATCGCCTTTCTTGAAGAAGAGCACCACCACACCCCTGCACCATGCCTTTGGCGATTTCCCCTCGAGTATGACGGAATTAAACAGCTTCTGAAGGGCCTTAAGTACCGGTTTTCCACCCGCCTTCAGGAGTTGTCATCACCCGGTGCCTTGTTGTTTTTTAGCTGTTTCAGAGCCACCCTAATCTCGTACAGGCTGACGTCCGGGATGTCTTCGGTATAGTGTCGTGTCAGTCTAGCTTGTGGGTCGTTTGCTAGGTCGACAACGGGTTTACTGGTTGACGTGTACAACTGTCCATAGAAACTCTCGATCTTCCTCAGTAGCTCCGGTTTGGCGGATAAGATCCTGCCATCGTCGGTCTTCAGTTTCGTGAGCTGGCTCTGCCGAATAGTCAGATCTCTTGAAAATACTTTTGGGGCCTCTGTTCCGCTCGATCGTGTCTTTAATACGCTCGGTATTAAAGCGGTGGAGGTCGCTCTTCAAGGATTTATAAATCCGTCTATTGAGCTGCCGGTATTTTAACGCGTCGTCTAAAGACTGCAGGATCATCTCACGCCGCTCCTTCATGAGCTTGAGAGTTTGATCGGAGAACCTCTTTTTTCTGATCTGTACGACGTGTCTTGAAGAACTTAGACCCGGTCGTATGGATAGTTTCCACGAACCCATCGTTGTATTCGTCCACTGTGCTTCCTAGGCACTCGAAACGATTCTGGAGTTCAAGCGGGAAGCTCTCGGGGTTTTAGGTTTGAATCTGTGCTGGACGGAGCGTAGACTTCATCAGTCTCTTACCATGCGGTGATCGCTCCCGGTTTTCACCGAAAATAATATTACTACCATAACAATAACTATAACGGCTCATATTTACCATCCTTAAATTATAAAAACTAAAATATGAGGTTCCTCTCTCAAAAGTCCTGACCACCGGTAGCTCGGAGCTTTTCCCCGATGTTGGTAGGCTACTGTTTTATACATTTATAAATGTATTTATATAATGTTGTAAAAATGTAAATAGTTGTCAAATAAAATAAATAAAAAGCTAACATTATGAAAGCAACTCTTATTTCCCAAAGCACCAAATATCCGACTTATCCGAAATATCCGAACATTTTCCCATCTCTACGCATTTGGAAGAGAAACAAAGTTGGTAACAGTTGTCGATATTGGAACCGTTACATGTCGTGTAACTGAGCCGTTACTTTTAACGCCACTCTAACTGTGACCTGGTCCGCATACTTACTGCCGCTCTAACTGCTGTGTGTTTATGTTATCTTTAACTGTTGATTGCTCGCGGTAATTAAAGAGGATGACTGTGATAATGTGGTAGGACCTGTATTCGGTGAGGCTACTATAAAGAAGGAAACATTTTGTTTTCTTAAAGTCTTTTATGGCTACAATTATCAAAAGCCAGGAAATCAACACCTTTAGATGCAGCATGGTTTTGTTGTCGTCTGAAAGACATTATCAGGACGGCGCTATTCGTAAACATTGGTAAAACTGACTATGGAAGTTGTATTGAAACTAATGGTGGTTGGATTCTGGTGTCCACGACACAAGCCTCGATACTGAGTGTAGCACTAGATGGCGCTGTGTGTAATGTCAAGCGATATTTATTTATTATTATTAATGGTGTATAACCTATAAATATGTAGTAACATAACATAATCCAAGAAGGATAAGGCAGAAGTGTACCTTATAATACAGTTATGTGTAATTGTGTAAGCCGTGCTTGCCTAGGTTGGTCTATGGATCGGTGACCACCCTTACTTACCGTGTTTCCTCCGTGCCTCGGAAAGCACGTTAAGCTGTTGGTCCTGGCTGTCATTTGTCCATCTTTGGCAGTCGTTACATGAAGTCAGCGGTCTGACAACCAGTCTTACGAAGTGGTATCGTACTACCCAGTATTAACTGGGTTGTGGAGGTCAGATAGGCAGTCGCTCCATGTATAATACTGATAGTCCGCTTCATCCGGTTAAACTGGAAGCCGACCCCAACATAGTTGGGAAAAGGCAGGCAGATGATGGTGATGATGTGTAATTGTGTAAGCCCGATGTAGTAGAGGGCAAACCTGTTATCTATTAACCGGGCACAGATCCATGGCAGACTCTGTGACTGCTACAAACATGTTATCTCTTAACCGGGCACAGATCCATGGCAGACTCTGTGACTGCTACAAACATGTTATCTCTTAACCGGGCACAGATCCATGGCAGACTCTGTGACTGCTACAAACATGTTATCTCTTAACCGGGCACAGATCCATGGCAGACTCTGTGACTGCTACAAACATGTTATCTCTTAACCGGGCACAGATCCATGGCAGACTCTGTGACTGCTACAAACATGTTATCTTTTAACCGGGCACAGATCCATGGCAGACTCTGTGACTGCTACAAACATGTTATCTCTTAACCGGGCACAGATCCATGGCAGACTCTGTGACTGCTACAAATTCCTGATGGAAAAACCAGATAACAATTTGCCCGACCCGGAATTCTAACCCATGCCCTCATGTACAAAGTAAAATGTAAGGTACAAGTAACAATAAACAAACTCGATTCATTGTCACTAAATATTTCTGAATGCAAACAAAGTAAAAGTTCTGGAACATTTTAGACTAGGCAGTGCAAGGAAACAGTTCCCAACGTAAGCTCAAAAAATCTTTCCTCTCTCTGAGCTCCACTTTAAGCCAAGTGTGCGAACGTAACCAAAGTCAATCTCGGTGTTCATCCCACAGCCGCACCCCGCTCCCCGCACCCCGCGGCTCATCCCGTGGGTGGCTTCCTCGTAAACAATTAACTTGAAACACTCTCCTGTATGTTTTAATTAATTGAATTGTAAGAGACACCTTCCGTATAAAGTTTATGCTTGAAGCAGTGTCTGAAGAATAACGAGGGTTTAAAAATAAAATGCTGCATAAGTGAAAGGTCAAAATGCTACAATAAGTGTGTCACCTTATGTTGATATGTCGAGCATAATACACTTACAGCCTAACTGACTGACAATAAAAAATTCAAGTATCGAAACTCAAAGCATTTATTTGAATATGACCATTACAGTCACTTTTCACACCAAGTCGGAGGCTCATGGGCGTCATTAACACTATGACACCAGGACAGGCCCTTAGGTTACCACACGATCGAGAAAAGGCACTTTTTATAACTTGTGCCATTGCCCGTTCCAAAGCGTTAATCTCTATGGAGAACATGAAACTTATGTCCATGTTCACCGAAAAGATAACGGTCTGATTATCTAAAAACAGATGTCACTATGACATGATCCCATACAAAAATGTGTTTTAAACAGTTGTTTTAGATAATCAGACAGTCATCTTGTTGGTGAGCATGGACCTTAAACATTAATACAAAGAAACTTAATCAATCAAACAAAGGTTACCGACTTCAGAAGTTAAAGTTTATTAATTTTTTTGTGTTTTTTGAAGTCGGTTTTATGTTATGCAAAAAAGTTTTTATTTTTCGTTTTCAGTTGTTCTTTAAAAAAATATTTACGGTGAATTTATTTTACATTTTTACCAATACGTGTCATGGTAAATGGCTTATCCTCAATAAATGGAACATAACATACACATACACACACAGATGTGTGAGGGGATACACAGATGTGTACCCCCTCAGAGCGTACAGGCGTGATAATATGTCATGATGTTTAAACAATAAACATCCAAGCGATTGCAGCAATCACGACCAATTTACCGTCTATTTTCAAAGAGTCCCATTGTATATCTCCGAAGGTCATCATCAGATCTTCACCAAATCAAAATAAGACCACCTCAGAAATATACACATAAATGGGGGAGAAATCAGTGAACATACATAAAAAAATATACATACCGTCGAACATGGAACCTCCTCCTTTTTTTAACTTAGTCGGGCATAGATAATAACGAATTTCAAACGAACAGCAAACAATGCGTTGCGTCAATTACTCTAAAACAGTGATGGAAAACATCGTGAGGAAACCGTTGTTTTAGAACCAAAGATTCGAAGACATGTAACACGGCACACTTCCTCTCGCAGATCCTGGCCATCTCTTAAGAGGCCTGCGGAGCATGCGTTTTTCATACAAACGTAGTACCAAAATAATTTGTAAATCAAACATATTCTTAAGGTAGTGTGTATTATTTTGATTGGATTACAGAATGTATAGGTTCCGGTGGAGCATGCCTCCGCCGGCCCCTTAAGAAGAGCGAGCTTTATAATAAAGCAGCAAACGCTTCCTTTACCTAAAGACCAATAAGAACAAACTATCGGTACTTTTTATTAGGATATCAGTTCTCGCGTAGAATATTATCCAATTGAATATGTTGTCTAATACAAAATGGCGGCCGGCGATTGTTAGTGGCTTGTAGTGTCAACTGTCAACAGGGGAGCTATCCGGAGACGGGAGCAGCTAATATACAGGAAATAGGGATGGCAGGGTTCAGAACCAAAATGGTGTAGATTCTAGGGAGAACCAATACATAATTAAACACTAATATTTTAAATGCAATAATAGTAATTCTTTAGGTATGTCAACCTGTTATTTTTTCACGTCCAAAAACACAGAATCGATGATTTTGAAATTGACAGATCTAGACAGCTCGGAATATCGGCTCGGAAGCTGCTGAGTGTTAAAGGTATCAATTATTTCATTTCATGACCTTTTGAGACGGCCAACTTAACAATCAAATTAATGTGCTCACCTACCTGTAACGTATAAAAATAGCTTGTATGATCTACGTTGATTAAATGTTTGTCAGCCTCATTTGTTACTTCTATTAAGACTCGCACATTGCGAATGATGGTGAAGCCTGCGGATATTCTTTGGATGCAGGAAACACAGCCATCCGACGTCACGACTCTTGCGGGAGACCTGCTTCCAGCAGTGAACATCTCTCGGCTGATATGCAGATGATGAGGATAAAGTGAGACCGAGACGAACACGAACATGCGATGTGGTTGTCAGTAATTAACGAAAATACTTGCCCTAGAATTTAAAGAGAAGTTGCAGTAACATTTTACATCGATTGTTATGCCAAACCTTCTCCAGTATCTTACTCAGTGGCCTCACCCAGTAATACCGGGTTATACCGGGCCCGCTAAGTAATTTATCCGGGATTCGACTTAACCGCTTTACATCCCGGGATTTAAAATAAGGACGCCATTAATATGCGTCGCGGGGAAAGCAAATAGCAACAAGCATAGCGACGGGAGAACAGTTGCGCGGAGACGGGCGGATAGGCAGAAACGTTCGTCAAGTTCAGAGCAGAGGTCAAGGGCAGGATTCCGATGTTATTTTGACGGAAAAGGTCGTGTGTTTATGTTTGCTTCGTACGTAAGCTTGCCGTTTCCTTTCAAGTGTTTTTGCGAACAGTTGCCACGGGCTAATGTTTCTTTAAGGGATTTGTAGGTACGTTTGCTACCGAAAAATAAGACGATTTTTACGCACAAGCGATTTCTTTTCAGATGTTGAGGCCTTGAAGTTTCAGGCTTTTACTAGATACAACGAATACTTCCTTACTTCTTCAACGTTCACAACGAAAAGTTTCTTTGTTTCCGAACTTTAGTAAGTGAAAACAAGCATGACATTTATTTCTCCCATCTTTAAAATCCCTTTACAAACAACTTTAGATCATCTTTTAAATACTATTAATTTTTGACAGTCGCCACATCGCCAATGTTTCTCACATCCAGTGAATTCCCATGGTCTTCACGAGGTTATCCGTCCACCTTGTGGGAGATCTTCCACCGCTGTGCCTTCCGGTACGTGGTTGTCAGTCTAGAACCTTTCAGCTTCAGTCTGTTATGCGAGCATTGCAATCCGTTTTGTCAATTTACATCATCAATAACTCTTGTACCACACATTGACGAACTCAAGCACAAACACACACGTTCATTAAAACGTGACGCGTTTGTCATGTCGGGACGCGGGGCGCGGGGCGCGGGGCGTGTAGTAGGCAAACAGGAGTGTTTGCTCTGCGCCCGCCTACTCTCTCGTCTGAAGACGTCGCCAGTAATTGTTTTATTGCAGGCACTAAAAGGGCCGGGTTCAGTCGCTATGGTAATCGCGCGATTCGCAAACAGGAGACGCGCGATCGTCGCGTCTTATCGCGGCTGCTACACTCCGCTGTTATAACTGTTTTAGATAACGTTTTGATGAATCGTATCTGACGCGGATTTTGTTTTAAAAGAAATTAAAGCTTTACGGTTTTTCTTACTTCTATTTTCCCAGAACGGTTTTGTAAGTTTTCTTTTTAATTCAATTTGGAGAACCCTAGTTTATGTGGATATAAAAATTAAAAGTCTACCAACAATTTCAGTTCTTACCTCTACTTCTTATAAACGTGTTTTGCCGATCCCAAGTTACAAGGCAGGAAAATTATGATCTGTATTTATTCCTAAACACCTACAGCTGAAATATATTTCCTTAATTTCTTTGTATCATGGAAACAGAGTCACTAGTTGCTAAAACCGTAATGAAGCATAACGTATATACAAGGTTCACATTTCTACTCATACATATAACCTTCTTATGTGTGACTTCTACAAGATCGCTAGAAGGGTGCCGACGAACACGACATCTTGAAAGCATTTTTAAGTACCTACTGCTAATGTGCGGGAGCTAATAAATTCAGGTTTTCGTACATAATCCGCGGCACTGCGTGAGACTCGGGCGTTCTTTGTTATGTACCATAACTCTAGTTTATAAAGGAAGACGTACATTTTAATAATGTGCTGTACATTCTAGCCACAGCTCTTAGAGACATCTACGACGTATTTCAACAACAGACTCTGCTTTATTGGTGGGAGGTTAAGACTTACACTTTGACTAGAGGTTAAAAGGAAAGTTTTAGAGCTAGGTGAGGAATCAATTCATAAGACTATCTATGTACAGGATATCAACCAGCAGAGAGAAGATATGAATGATCATAAGGCGAATCACATCTGCTTCTACAGAAGTCACTACCGTGATGACCACGACCGCTCTGCCAAAGAGTGTCACGGAGAAGATAAAGAAATACGAGCCAGGTTAAAACAAGTGTAATGAAAACCATATTGATAATAATATCCTTACAGGATTTTCTAGAATGACCTGTCTGAGCGGTTCTGAAACTATTTGATTTCCTAATAATTATGTATCTCCAGATTGTAATATTAACTAAAGATTCAAACTACCAGTCCAGACTTAAACATAGCGGTGTTTGACAAAAACTAATTTATTCATATCAGTCTGATGTAATTCATTTTGTGAATAAAACATAAGCAATAACTGTGAGTGTTAGAGGCTTATGAAAACTAATGATGGCGGCGGAGTGTTGAGGCGTGGGCGACTCAGTCTTAAGCCCATTAGGGAAAGTAAAATATCACTGCAAGCCCGGCTGGACGCTGCCTTGTGGACAGGCACAGATCGAGGACGGGGGCAGAGGAAACAAAATAGAAAAACATTTATTCAAATAACGTTGAGAAACAGCATCTTTTTTAATGTCAAAAATTGCGAAAGACAGTTTCCCAAACACAAAGTAAATGTAGTGAACACCATTTTCTATTGTTTTAAAATTCCCCAGCAACACAAAAGTACCCGAACTTAATTCTGTATAATAATTAGGTACAGCACTCGTCAGCAGTCCCTGCCACTGCCAATGCTGCATAGGCGCTTCGCAAATAGCTAGGAATTAAAGATTTAGATTATTTAGAGTTTGGGTAGTTTCACCAAAGATATAGACATAACATTCATCAAACTAGGTACTTACAAGTATACATTTATTCATTCATCTAAATATATCCAAATATTTTAAGGAGTACATTTGCTGATTGATGCTGTAAAGTATGAAAATAATGCAATCACAAATATAATAATTCAAAAACATATTTCTGCAACCTACACCGTAAACACAGTACCAAAATTATTTTTTAAAACAATATCATGTCTAGAGCAGCCCTGTCTATAATCCAGCCCTGTACAGTGGGCCCGCTCCAGCATAATCTCGCAGCCAGCGATTAACGTTTCACTCCTGAGACCGTAAACTTTTACTCTTGATAAGGATTACTATAATACTGGCGAATGAATTACTCAACACTGAGCTAAGCTGACTCCAATGTCGCTGTGATTTCTTTGAAGCTTTTTGACATTGGATAGTTTATATGGTGGGCACACAGGAGATTGTCCGAAGGAGTACTGAAATTAATTTACTTTCCTTCTTTACTCATACAGAGCGTATCACAAAAGTGGTCATAATTAAGGTAAAGTTGTTGATCAGACCCTGAAAAACCAACTTTCTATATATTGGGTCAACGTCTTCAATCAATCATCATCTGCCTAGTCTATTCCCAACTATGTTGGGGTCGTCTTCCAGTCTAACCGGATGCAGGTGAATACCAGTATTTTACGAGTACATGGAGCGACTGCCTATCTGACCTCCACAACCCAGTTGGTACTTGGAAATACGAAACCCCTAGGTAAGAATGGTTGTCAGACATTTTGGGCCACTGACTACCTGTTCCGAGGCACGGAGGAAACTCGGTATGTAATGGGTGGGCACCCATCCACAGACCAACCTAGGCACGGCTTAACCTTAACATCGACCCGAGTGGCTGTTACAATTTAGTCACGAGCTCCTTCTGAACGTCTTCAATCAACCAAATGTACCACACCAGGTGGAGCACACCTTTATGATACACCCTGTATCAAAAAGGTACCCACCGCCCAGCAAGGATACATTGTTCTGATTGAATCTCGGTGACGGACTCATGAGACCACATTTATTGCTGCGACATCGGCTTAATCCCCACAGAAAGAGATTTGCCAGCAAATCTAATAAAAAAAAACGAAAGAGACTTCAATCACCCACTTTCAATTTGGATAACGCCACTTGAGACTGCGTTGAACTAAATGAATGTGGTCATACCTTAAGAAGGCAAGATGACATCGCATGTTGTGCAATCATGAACGATTATTTACAATAGGTTTTGAAAAGTACAGCTAAATATTTTTGATTAAAAGATGATTCTTCATCGATAAAACAAGAAAATATCCAAACATTGTAAGTATCGTGTCATCTTCAATCTTTAACATGTGATAGGAGGACGTGGTGCTAAAACCAGAAGTCCGCTGTAGAGATCAGACTGGCGGCGGCGCTCTTTTACGCCACTTTGCTAACTTCCCTCGTAAATAAGTATATCGTCAAAAAAACCGGCTTTATTGAATACCGATAGGGTTTATTATACCGCCGTTGTTACTATAACTTACTCTTAAAACTCTTTGGTTTTATGCAACGCTAGCTTTTTCCCGCGGCTTCGCATGCTTTATGGTCTAAAAATATGCCACCGGGACATTTTAAATATAGCCTATGACACTCGGGAACAATGTACTCGTAAGTTCCCATTAGTGAAATAATTTTCGGAAACAGATCAGCAGTTCCGAGGATTATCCCAGAAATAAACTTACAAACTTTACGTCACTACAATATTAGTGATTGCGAAGGAAGTTTTCGGACAGTCTTGGTGAAGAAAAGTTTAAACAAAACAAATTCAGATACGTACAGCTACTTGTTATAAAAAATCTGTGCCATCGGTTGACATCATAAACTAAAATAAAGGATAGAAATAGTTAAATAAAAATGCGGTAATAATTTTTTCCAAATTGCAAAATCGGGCAAACATTTAAATCCGTTCAAGCATAAACCATTTACTAGAAGCAATAGTACAACATTTTATTTTATTTTAGTAAATTAAACGCACATTTTATTTTGTGGCCGAATTGCCGCTACGGGCCTGTAATTACTAAACGGTCTACTAAATAACTTTCAATGTTTTACGGTATTGGCAATCAAAACATTCCGAGTCAGATCAAAAGACATTTTCTTTTATTTATAAGAAAACGATACCTACATAATAGAAAAGTTTTATTTTCAAGTACACTACAAAGTAACTTTACAATGTTGAATGTCAGGCTCCTCCAGATACAGTTTCACACATTTTACTCAAGAAACTGAAACGCTAATTGGAAATGTTGTTAGGATATTTACAGAAAGGTTAGTATGATTGTGGCAGGTAAATACCTGCATAAGTAAATTGTAATACGTATGTAGGTATCGTATATCCCACTAACGGGGTTGTGGAGGTCAGATAGGCAGTAGTTCCATACGAGGTACTGGTATTCAACTGCAAACGGTTATACTGGAAACCGAACCTGATATAGTCGGGAATAGCCTAGCCTAGATCACCAAAAGGGGTATGGACAACTTTCTATTAACAATCCTATTTTAAAAACAACCATCACAGCTCACGAAACGTTTTGTATTTTTCTTACCTTAAGTAGATTACAGAAAGTCGAGACAACGAAGAAATTCGCAGCAGTCGTAATTTATCTAAGTAACGTCTGTAAAGCCTGCCCCGCCCCTTTTGGATCCCGCGTCAAGCCGCGCCTTGAATTTAAAACAAGCGGCAATTTCTTCTGGCCGACGTTAATTTCCTGGCAACACCAGTGATTTAGTGGCAAGTGATTCTACGCCTGAATTCTACTCAGTTCTTTTAGGAATGGTTTAATTTCTTAGGACTTATTGTTCGAGATTTCGAAAGATAATAATGTTATGGAACTTTCTTAGTTGCTGTAAAATGTCTGCATTAAACTATGTATAAGTTTAGATTATTACCTCGAAACATCGTGATTTATATTCACAAGTTGGTTTAAGAAGTTTACATAAGAACTTCAAACAGGCGCCATTGTACTCCAAAACTTAGATTTGAGAGCCACATCTGAAGAATGCCCAAATGAGCTGTGGGCCATAACAGCCCCCATGTGGGGCCCTGAAACAGTCGCAGACCTCATAGATGCGGGACAAGCTGGAGAAAACTATCGACCAGTGGTTACTAGCCATGGATCGCAAGATCTTGGATGTGAAGAGGACTCTGCCTAGCTGTGGGAAGACGGAGACTAACACTAACAACAACAATAATACCGTTAACTAATGATAATGACAGATGAAGTATCACACAGCTACGCATTCTCGTAAAAACTTTCATAAACGACACATTTATTTAATTTAATAACGCCATTAACTTAAAAAAACGCGTCGTTAAGGCAAACGACAAAGGTTTTACCACAATACAGGAACATGCAGAAAAACAACTCATAACAACTAATCTGACAATAGAAAAATATTTAATAATTGTCGTCCTGATAACGTCAACGTCAATTACTTAATAATATAAATAGCCCTCCTATTCCTCATATTCCCTCTCATAGAGAGGAGACCTGTATCCCAGAAGTGGGATCATTAATAGGCCTATAATAATGATGATGATGATGAATATAAATAGTCATATGGCGTTTCCTTTAAGTGTCTTGTTTCTAACCCGAGCTTTTCAAACAGATCATCTCCGCAAAACTCAAAGAATGTTCATCGCACAGAAAAATATTGCCTTATTTTAAGTCCAACCGTTCGCGTTTGGAACAATGTTTCGAAAACTACTGTAGTGAAACTTCGACAAACGCTTTTTTAGTGGTCCGAGGTAGACAAAGAGCTTCAACTATGAAACATAAAATAACATGATTAACATAATCTGTGCATTAAGCACTTCAGTCTATCTTACCAGCCGTGTAGCCATGTTTTTTAGAGCAGCTCTCAAGCACGTGGCGGATGCTGACTAGACCAACATTGTACACAGAAGAACTGCCAAGTTTATAAGAATGGAAAGTTTTGTTCAAGATTACTTCCTGATAGAATAGTTGTCTCCCAGTTTGGCCTCAATTGGTAATTATTAATTTCAGATGGAAAATACGGGAAGAAACTGCTGGAGTGGAGACCGCGGACGGGACGGAGTAATGTGGGAAGACCACCGACTAGGTGGACAGACGATCTCATTTAAGTAGCCTGAAGATACTAGACAGCCATGACACAAAAACGGCATGTGTGAAGAGATTTGGAAGAGACATGCATTCAGCATTAGATGGAAGAAGAATAACTGAAAAACTGATTGAATTGCAAACTTATTATTGCTTTCATTAAAAAATCATCGCCTTTGCTACTTTAACTCTATTCTGTTCTTAATCCGAAAATTATGTCAACGCAATACATTTTTGACTATTCCTATATCGGTTATAGAATATCAGTCTAACTAGAATTCTATTCACCCTCCGCTATGTCGGAAGAGTAGTCGTAAACGTGACTGCTGAGCGTGAGGGCCTGGGTTCGATTCCCGGGTCGGGCAATGTGTTATTGGGTTTTTTCATCAAGAATTTCTCAAAAGCATGCCACGGAGCCTGGTGACAGTGGTGGCAATAGACTCGCTCCCATTATATGGTACTTATAAAGGGTCTAAAAGACCTCTTAACGAAACCAAAAGGCACTTGTTCTCCCCGTCATTATGTCATTTTTTTTTGTTCTCCACCATACCTGGGAACCTACTAGTTACATAGATATTGGGGGTCAAAGTTACAACTTTTTGACAAGTTTATGTGTTATACCAGAAAACGTAATTTTTTACCCCAAATAAAAAAGTTGTTTCCCGCCAATAATTTTTATGTAAACTAACTTAGTTTGAACTACAGAATGCTTGGTTGCCGGCTTCGTGATGAGGTGGTTTACACCGTGTATATATGACAAGAAATCTGGGTGTACTATTATGTACCTACATATCTGAATATACCCTTTGGGTATTACAGGCGTGGTGTTATGTCAACCTAATTCGAATACCTATCTTAATCACGGACGTGAATTCTTGTATAATTAAATCACTTTTCTCAATTAATATCTTTCAAAGACCCATGTCTTGTAATTAAATTAACACAAAATAACGAAGCCGAACATTTAAGGCTAAAGGAATCCCGAACAAATCCTAGAATTAGCCGGTAAAGTAAAGTAATGATTGTAAAAACAAAGGTTTTGTAATTAGGAGTAGCTCGTGGCTAGTCCCCACCAGGCACTGGCTGTGGAGCTGTGGGGCCGTGGGGCTAAATCATATTGATACGAGACAAGGCTCGCTGTAAGCTCTTACAAGACCTTGTTTGTGGTGTAGGTAATGAGAAAGAGCGGTTTTAGCTTTTATATTAAATTAGATTGCTTTTATTCTCTTGAAGAGTTTGATGATGGTTCATGTGTGCTTCAGAATATTTAGATACATCAGCAGCAAGTATGTCAGTTTCACATTATTTGGAAGTCATAACGTTGCTTGCAGTCTAATTAAAAATAGATTAATTCTATCTGTAATTATATCTATTCTGCAAGTGTGGAGCCCCAACACAGGATATGCCACATCTTCTCTCCTGCCTGTCGTGCACAATTAATTGCACCCTCCAGGACTTGAATGATGCAAACAACAGAGATTTCCAGGTTGCTTCCTATAACCAGTCATTGATTATGGCAAAAGATTTTTTTCTATCTGTATTAGACTATTGTATCTTCTGTTCAACCCTGAACCACGTTTGTAAATAGCTATACATAATAGTCATTGACATTAGCTGATTACCTATAGTAGCTTCACATTTATATTGAAAAAATCAATTAACCGTCAGCACCCGCTGCCACCCTTACTTTACACCACGACCCAAAAGATGTCTCTTCATTTTACACCAAAAATAAAATCTTTATCCGGGGATTAGGGAGTGGGGCGGGGCGAGGGGGGAGCTCGAGGGGGGAGGTAGCTATAATTTATCTCACTAATGGTTTTAAAGCTGACATCTGCCCTTTTAAGAGCCCCGTAAACAAGCGGCCACACTTTATATCGGGGCAGTAAAAATGCATTTTTCCGCCTCTCTCGTTTACTTGCCATTTAGAAGATTGTTTTTCGTTGATATTGTGGGAACTTAGTTTGGATTTGTTTTTTGTGGGATAACGAGCTCTGATTGTAATGGTGATCTCTTGGTTTTAAGGGGGTCTGTAGATTTAACTTTATACTTTCAATACAATATCTAGCATTTGTTTCTGTTACGAGTGTATTACGGTCTTATTTTATTTAGGACAGCAACTACAGCTAATCTTCTTTTCAATCAAAACACCACCCTGTACAGACTCGCATAAAACTGAACATCCTTATTTAACCCGTCCACATCTATGTAAGCTTCATAATAGACGTCTGTAGTTGCTGAAAACCGGCTTAAAACATAAATAAATGAGTAAATAATCTGCACAAGTTGAGATAACCGACTCATCGCCTCTCTGATGGCCAGCAGGGCAACTGAACCGTTATCTCCTACTGAAACTCCTCTGGATTAAGCTAATACTATAGTTAATTAATATTTGTACGCTAATTCGGCTTGAGAACTGTTGAGTCAGTGTTTAAATGTGTACTTTTATTCTGTTTCTTAATCTTCTGACTAGGAGTTTGTTGTAATCTTATTGTGAGGGAGTAAGGATCATTTTTCATCAAATAAGTATTTTTTTAAAGAAGAGCAAAATAAGGCGAAAGGGTTAATGTGTACTGGTGTAGCTTAGGAGAAGCGATTGCCCATCAGTTGGCGATAGGTTGAGTTGTTGCAGATGAGAACGTCGATTTAGAAACCTTATGCTTAGCCAAATAGCCGAACACTACTAATATAACTCAGCAAAAGTAATAAATACTTTGAGTGTGCTAAAATACAGAGGCTGCAGCCAATTACAGAACATTTTTTTAAATTCGTCATAAGTCTTCATACAAAGACCGTTTACATATTATTTTATTGAGTTTAAATGTTAACCCTTAACTTTAACTCAATTTTAATGGCCTAGCTGTGTAGTCAGTGGAAGCATTGTTAGAAGCACTGAAACATGTTAGAAGCAGCGCTTCGTTATTCGGAGCACGCGGAACAAACGACAAACAGTTTGATCGCGTTACTACAGAATGTGCAGCAAAAGTTCACAAGAGCCGGGTTTTCAGATATAATGACTTGTTGAGATCTGTGCCGTTGACTTGTAATAAAATATATGTTAGGATTCAATGCATCGATAAATTAAAATATTTGCAGAATCAAGAATTAATTTACTTATTATTTCGCAAGCCCTCTAGGTTCGCTTAACAATTTGCAAATTAAAAGCTCACAGGAGAACTTTCAACGCTCATCGGAGTAAGGACGATATAGGGAATAAAAATTTCAGTGGTTACTGTCGTCTAAGCCTTTCAAACCATAAGTATTAAACTCACTTGCACACACTACTTAAAACATCTCTAATCTCCAAAACACCTGAGTGCCACAACAATTAAATTGCTACTTAACTCCGTTGCACACCGGGCAACAACCAGCCGCGCGTTTTTCTCTTAAAATATAACGCGTAGGTGGTGTGGCGGCAAAAAATATAAAAATCGCTCGGACCGCGGCCGTTATAAATGGGCGGTAATTAGGGCACACAACGGCACCTCTTCCACCCGCGTTCATCCCCTGAACACACCGCGCCTCGGATATTCACCCCTTACGACCACATGGCGGACTTTTAATCTACGAGAAACTTGCAAAGTCTCGATAGTTAACTGGCAAAGTTTCAGTTTCAGAAATCGATTGGTTCATCCGATTCGTATGCTCAAGTTAGAGATTTGATCTATTGATATTCGACTATTCGAAAATCCGATCGGTTACTCGCAGTAGTATCTTAACACTTTCACTGACGTGACGGCCAGAGGCGAATTTTTTTCGGGTTTTGATATGACACTACGCCCACAGGCGTTTAATTTTACAAAGTCAAAACAGACAGACCGCCTATACCCGTGTAAATTTGCGTACATTACTATGAAGTCACGCTTTACAGTGTCATATTGCACTCAATTCAATTTGTCTAGTGTCAAGTACCGGCACCCTGGCTTTTTTATTACGGCAGTCCGGCTATACACGTGGTACTATTTCATCTGAAAAATTTTAGTGTCATATTCAGAATGTCAACTTCATATCAGTGTCCGTAAAAGTGTTAAAAACTTGTTACAGAAAAAAAAATCTTGAATTTATTTAAGTTCCAGTTCCAAATAGTTTTCGTTCTCCACTTTATTCCACAGAGCCTATAAACATCATTATTTGCGTTATGTACAAAATAACTTATTTAACCGAGTAAGAAAACAACAGATACGAAATATTGAAGCAAACTTTCACTAAAATATTCATGCGAGTACGTCGGCGCCCAGTGTGCCTCGGGGCTTTATTCTACACTTTTTCCTATCCTGCCTGTTATGCGGGTATAACGTAGCGACTAGGCAACGAGTTTTTGTGGATATTATGCTTTTAGCACCGTGTATTATAAACGTTTGGGCAAAAACCTGCGTTCTGTGAACCTCTTTATATTGCCATCGCTTTTTGTGGTCGGCTCTTGAATATTTACGTACCTGGAGGACGGATAACCACGCTAACCATCGGGGTCATGATTATCTTGTTTCGTTTCGGATAAAAATAGTTTGTAACTTTGCAAAAGAAATGCTAAGCAAAAGTTTTCATTGATGGCTAGAAAATTGTTATTTCAGTCTAGTTCTATTTTTTATGTCCCAAATTCAAATTAGGAATTCAAAGATGATTTTTGAGTTGACACTTCCGATACACCAACATATCTCCAATGTATTAACCTAGTTAACATATTCCATGTAACTACAGAATAACCACAAAAAAATCAACCACAAAAGCCCCCAACAAAGTGAAACATCCAATCCATTCCGTCGTAATACAGCTCAATATGCGACATCCACCTACATCCACAGGACCACGGCGCAACTATGAATGCAGATCCGAACTCATAATATGAATATTGCAAGCTTACGGCTCCTTGCGACCGACCCAAAGCCAAATGCGGAATGAAAATTTAATCTGAAATGATCACGCCGGTACATTCCCTGGGAATTATTCATACGAGGACTGCGACGTGGTAATAAGTAAAAACTAACAAAGAGGAGAAATATGAGTGGGCCCCATTACAACAATAAATGTCCCGGCGCAAAAACGCGGACCAGAGACGCTATTCTGTATTTGTTTTTAATGGTTTCGTTCATTTTGATCTCGTGTCTTGCGTATTACGATTTTTTGAACTTGACTTACCATTTCTGTTACTTATCGTATGTCTGAAAAAGATTGAAGATTTTTGCAAATGAGGACTATGGTAAATGTATTTTTTCCGCCTTAGCTAGTCATTCATATGTATTATCTGGTATTATCTACAAGTTTAGTGAATATTAAGTATTCCCATTTGTATTCGAAATATGATGGGTTCATCATTTCCTTTGGATGATTGCCGTCTCCACTTCCATTTAAACTCAATGTAGGCCATATAATACGAAACTTCTTCATTGAGCATTTGAATCCAATATCATTTTACAAGGATAATCCCGCAGATAGCGTTCTAATCCGCTTAAAACGTCAATTTGTGATCAATTATTAATAAAGTAATCAACTTAATTGAGAATCAAACAAAATAGGCAACGTTTAAAGGCGAATTTCGAATAATTCTGAGTAAAATAAATAAAACAAAGTTAAGTACTTTGTGATAGAATTTTATTAAAGAGGTTAATTTTCTAGATTTGAACTGTAATATAAAATATTTTACAGTTAACATTAACATATCGTTACGTTTCCAACAGAATTTTAAACGGGACTTACTATTCTGTTTTAAAATTCAGTGTGCACATAAGTATGTACTCGGTTTAAGTATAGTGCCGAAATGGCTTTACTCTCAAAGTAACGATATGGTCTAATTTCGTCGCACTTTTTTGGAATCAAAAAGGGGTTTTTATTTATTTATTAACCCTGCATGTGCACACGTAAAAGTAAGTGTAGCAAGGTGGACTCAAGGTTGAGGCATGTTCTATTAGTCTATGTGTTTAAATTAATTGATAAAAGACCTTTTCGTTTCGAAATTAAATACAAGAGGAAAATATATTTTTATGACAGCAATGACAGCAAAATACCAACCGTGTAATTCACAACCAACTCTTCAAAATCAACAATATCTTTGTTAAACACAGAATCGTGTGTGGTTACAGAATAATCCCGTTGTCACCGGACCTCGCGAACTAACGCGCTGCGCACATATGCACTTATTTGGTTTTATTTCGTAGCGTTTGTTCCCCGACCTCCTCTTGTTTTACTCATTTTTAATTTGCGTTCAAATTAAATGCTTGTAGCTTTTTAGCGATATTCGCTGCGAGATTTGGATAATTTTGTTTCAGTGCAGCTGGAATTGGAGGAAGGTTTTGAAATCCTGATATCAGAAGCGAATTAATCGAGTTGTAGGAAACTAGTTTTGCGTTGTTCTCGTGCACATGCCAACGTCTTATGACGTTACCGCACATGCCGTCTTGGAGTCTTCATCAGAAAGAGGTATACTTAGGTTCATGTAATCAAACCAATTTCGAGTCGACGATGGTTATTCCTGTAAGATCTTTGTGGGTATCCTATTGACAAATTATTTGGATCTACAAGACAAAATTGAACACAAATTAACAAAAACTTCATCTGTTACTATCTTCAAGTTCTTGATCACCTGTGCTAAAAAATATGTTACTTTGTACCTATATTCCCTGTCGAACTCCAAAACAAAACAATCTCTAAAAACAGCATTATTTTCTCCTATTCCTCTAGCAGCGTTTGTTCCACGAACTACAGAGTCTCCAGTCTACAATATACGATAGTTTGAAATTCAATGGCGGCCGCAATTCGCATGCGAGTTCCCTCGTAAAGATGTACATTACGGAATCAAATATGCGCCATTCAATATGAGCGGTCCGAGTTGGAATGTATTGTGAGTTTGTGTATGAATGAGACGAGGAAAGGCCATAGAAATGTTCAGGTACGGCGTTGTGAAGTGCCACAATTGTGTAAAACACTACGTCGACTTTTAAGGCTGTTTTTTTCAAGCTGTTTTACACTTTAACGGTCTTTGTCTAAGGATTGTGTGTCTTATGAATAGCCAAATAGATCTGTGGAACTGCTTCGTAGACTTTGCCTCACCTTCTTTCCCGCCCTATATGCACTGAAAGTTTCAATAATCGTGACCTCAAGGTTGTTAACGACTGCTGTGAAAAAGCGAATCATGTTATCGAACCCAGAACTATCTACTTGGGACTTACTGTCTTTTACTCTACTAGTGTACAAATACAATACATAAACGCACACATGAGTTGATGATCCGCAGATCTACAGTTCCATAGCTTTTCTCATGACTACCCCGAGATTGCAAGCACTCTTTCTGCGTGTGTTGTGTATTTCATCTCGGAAATACTTTAAATACATAACTCGCGGTGCTGCCCGCCTCAATGTGTGGTAGATATCATGGAAATGTTTTTCGGATTTGTGGAAAATAACTCAAGTAACCTACTAATCCTACTGTTATAATATTTCTAGTAGCAAAGCATAGTATTTATAGTACTTATAGGCATTTTTGGTACTAGTTAAGTAAATCCTTAACTTCTGTAAATTCCCAAGGCGACAAATATGTCAAAGATTTGGCTTTAGAAAACTAACTCACTCAGATAACTTTTTCTATACCGAAGTAACGACTTGCAAACTTATGTTTGAACACCTGACCTTTAACCCATTCCTTGGATTGGATCTAGGGACAGTGCAATATTGAAATGGACACACTATATTTTTGATTTATTCTTAGATATCCTATTTTATGCCCCATTGCAGGACAAAGGCCTTTCGCCGCCTTGACCTCGTCATCTTGTGCCATCTGTGTCAATGTTTGTCCCTCAAATAGAATCAGAACGTCACTCCAACATTGCCACCATCTCGATAGCGGGTTCAGTGTGTGACTCCGTTATTATCCAACATTCGCTACTTGACTTAAGGGCTTTGGAACGCTGAATATTATTTATTTTAATTTCTACCTGTAACACGACGCGTACCCAAACGATCCCTAAAACCCTACATCACCCAATTCCATCCATACATCAATACCGGGAGATAAGGCCGAGTTTAAACGTACGGTCCTTACGTCATAACATAATGCGAGTAATAACGTAGTGGGGTCGTCGCAGGCAGTCGTGTGTCGCCGCCTTTATCTTTCCACTACATTTGCCGGGCGCGCGCTGATCCGACAAAAATGTCGGCCCGTCCAATCACGGTCTTAACCGACGTCTGCCATTGTCGACGGACGGGTTACGTCGGGGTTTTTTCAGTTAATTATTATTGGAGGTTTAGATTAGGTTAGTGGGTCTGGGTTGCTTCGGGGATAATTTTTTTGGCTCACAAAAGCGAATCTTGTCTATTTTCGAAAGGAACTCGCTGAAGTTTCTTATTTTCGACAATTTCTAGCACTCCCTATTTAATTAGACCGACCTATTCCTAAGAATACACTACAAAAAAGACACAAAATTACATTTCAATTAACAAACACGACAGAGACCCTAAATCTCTGACCAGCCGTCAAAAAGTCAACTACGCTGTTAATAAATTAACTAAAACCTTTAACCTTTACCTCTGCCGACCCCTTTAAAGCGAGATCGTAAGCAATCATAACATGACGTCGAACAATCTAATATAATTAATTCAAGACTCATACACGCGTTAAATTTTGTTAACAATGTTGATTTAGGCGAAACTGACTAAATACACAATGTGTGCTCATGTGTTCGCTGCTATAAATGAGCTAGGATTTTTAGTTCGGCTGTGAGCTGAGATGTGGCGGGAGCGGAAAAAGAACATTTCTTTCTTTCCACATATTTCCATCACCTCACAATTCCAGCTTCGCCAGCTCTTGCTTTCTATGTTCTTCGTGCCGCAAAGAGCGGATAAATAGTTACTTACTTGGTATAATAGTCGTCCATTCAGTATAAAGGGTGTAAAAAAACCGTTTAACGAAGCCGAAAGGCACTTGTTCTCCCCGTCAATGCGATCATTTCTTTGTTCAACACCATACCTGAGAACCTTCTCGTTACGGAGATATTGTGGTAAAAATTCAAAGTTTAAAAAAAAATTATAACAAGTTTTTAATGTAAGATGTTACCTCCAAGGCCTTTTTTTTTTTTTTTTAGGATGGGAAATCATCAAATGACTTCTCCCACTCTGGGCGGAGCGGGAGGGAGTGTCAGACTCTTACTGACTAAAACCCATCCATGTTCCTTCCTCGCCCTTTACGTTCCGGGGCCGCGGTATCTCTTTCGAACAGTCCCGCAACCCCGGCAGGCTTCGGCCCTTGCGGGCCCCTCTCTTCTGCTACCTCCAAGGCCTGGAGGTAACATCTTACATTAAACGATTTGGTTTGATGTACAGAATTCTTAGTTGACAGCTTCGTGATGTTCTGTATTATTCGCCCATTAATTTTTATTCGCTCGCTTATTAATAAATTCCAATAAATACTTTATTACTTGGTATAATAGTCGCCCATTCAGTATATTATTCGCTGGATTAATAATTTCCCTTTCCTAAATAACTGAGGAATACTCTGAAATACGTCCCGCTCATTCCGACTGTCCCAAAGCTATTCTGATTACCCATAATGATCATGTTTTCATTTAATGACGTGTGTTAATAATTGTGGAATATTTCAAATAACAATGATTATAAATTAACCAAGTATAAATTAACTAGAGTACTATCAATATTTGACTATACAAAAAGCTTTGCCAATGTTGACACTCATTTTAGCAAATATTATCTACTAATAAAACATAGTAAGTACGCATTGTTTTAATAAAACGAGGTAACATAATAATCAGTTATTATACAGACAATACGATAATATGTTTTTCGTAATTATTATGGCAAATATTCGGTAATGTAAGTAAGACAAAAATAGTTGTAGACAAAATACCTGACAAACATACCAATAAATAATTACCGTTAGTGGTTATAAAGCAAAAATATAACTGTTTCCAAAATTCGGACATAACTTTTTGTTTGACTCGCTAGAACAACATGTCCGTGGCAAGATAATCAACACATCACCTAATTAACCCCAAACCAACAACAAAACAAATAAAACTCGCTTATGACAGCCCACAAATTAAAGCGAAAGATTCACAAATTAATTACCGCAATGAAAGTAAAGTTCGCTACTAACGTGTTACGAGCAACCCTCCAGCGCCGCCTTCAATATGTTAATGTATGCCCGGGCACCGTGGCCAACCGGCAGCGGGGCCAACCGACCAGTCTACCCCCCCCCCCCCCACATACCCGAGAACAGAAAAAGATAAATTATCAGACAGAAAAGCGATGTAATAATTTAAAAGCGTTTCATTTATTCCTTTTGAATTGCGTTAGGTGCAGCTTCAGAGCAAACCGACATTTTTCTTCTCTCATTTAATAATTTTATACAATTTTCAATTCCATTGGATGGTAATAGGATTTGAATAGAGAACTAAATGTTTAATATTCAATGTTCCGAATAATGTTTTCATGGGTCTAATTGCTTATTATTATTAATTTGTGAATAATAAACTTCGGTAACTAATTTAATTTCCAGTGAAATATCTGTAGTAGAGAATCTGTTTATTTCGGGCATAATTATTATCTCTTTGAAGGTATAACGAATGGCATGTAATGACAAGGACTGACAGCTCGACGAGCCCTGTGGGATTACAAACGAACTGGCTGACATTGGATATAAATCATTAGCTACCTATTACAGATAGCGATCAATAAAATTACGTTGTAAACTTACAAATACATTTACAAAAAAGAATCGGCGTTTTTTCTTCAAATAAATCAATACCGCTTTTCGGGATCCGACCTTTGTCCAGCAGTGAACTGCTTTAAGCCGAATTGGGCAATAAATCAATAAACAAGAGGGTAAGTAACCAAACAAATATAACTTCACAAACTCCCTTCGGCTGTTACAGCGGGTATGATTCACCCGGATTTGTCCGTATGATCCAATTTTACGGCGTCTGAAAACTAATATAATATCTCCAACCCTCGCAGCTATAAACTAGTGCCAGGCTTTATAAATGTACACTTTAATTTCCAGTGTTAACAAATATATTTGAGCACGAAGTAAATCTGGAAGCCATTACTCACCATAAGCCTCACCTCTTGTTGGGAGCATGACTCGAGTATAAACATAAAGATAAATTGTCCGTTCACATAGACCCTCGTGGCCTTTTGCGGGTTAAGTAATAAATATGCAAAGTTTAGGAGATTTCTAGACAAAATCGTACCTATAAGGGATGAGTGTTCAAGTCACAAATTCTGCGAACAGGTGTGTTTAATACGAATTTTAGGCAAAATATTGGTTTTATCCACCTTCGGTATGGATAATAATGATTTAAGAAAATCTCTGCGAGAATTCTCTCCATCTTGATTTAGATAGCTGTCGCCTTTTTAAATGGAGAAGAGTTTTATGTCTCAGTCGATCGAAAATATATTAAAATATTCATGAATAATCGTTTTTAATACTGAGACGATCAAATAACAAAAGTTGTCAATTAAAATTTACTATCCGTCGAAGTTAATGTCAGAGTTTCTGTACTTTTACGAAAGTTTGTGTGTAAGATAGGATAACATTTTTAATAGAACTCGACTTTGATTCGCTTGAAGACTAGGTACCTAAATGAAAATACTTGAGAACTTAAGGTTTTATTGAAATAACTTGGTATGAATTTAACATGGCAGGAGTATGCAAATGACAGCATTACATGATGTCATTTGGAGAGCAAAATGAAAAATTCTTAGTTTTCTTAGTTATTTTTTTTAGCGGTTAGAATAACACGTAGATCGTGTTTTTTCACTGGATTGTTTAAAATCCAGTGACAGCAAAAGTTAAACATATTATTTACTAGTCTTTGTCTACGGTTTCACCTGCGAGGGTCTCGGAAATTATAAGAAAAAAGTATCACATGTATCTTACTTAACCCATCTATCCGTGTGCCTTATCTAAATCCGTTCAGCCGTTTTGGCTTCAATAGTTCCACAGACCGTCAGACTGGCAGATATGCTTTTGCATTTTAAGACTTGGTACAGATAACAATCTATATCAATTCGAACGTACAGTTATTGTTTAATCCAAAGAAGAATCGACTTTCTCCAGTGACGTCAGTCAAACGAGCGACCGCATACCGGAAGTGATTATCTACCGGAAGTGCAGTGCAATGAGCTTCCGTGCCCGTACGTTTGATACCTGCACTTCTGCCGCCCCCGGGCGAGGTAGCAGCGCAGTTATATTTGAACGAGTTAGCTCATAGACTCGCTCGGTAAAGCTTTGAGTTTTTAGTTATTTGAATAATTCCTTGTGGATCTACCTTACAGAATAAATTGGTTTGATATCTACAAGTGAGCTTGAGGTTGTTAATATTAAATGACGTTTACTGAACTAATGGTGAAAGCATATCCACATTTCTCTGAATTAAAAAGTGGATCACAAAGTGAGGTCTTGCAATTAATTTCAAGCTGTTTCTAAAATAAAGGGGCTCGTGGCTACGCAATAACAGCCGCATGAACAACATAACATAATATTCTGAACACAACGTTGTTGAGAAAAGCATCTCAGAGCACGCTAACAAAATTCAAAATGATCTTTGAGCCACAATAATTTTGTCAATCACTTCTACTAAATAAAAATCAAAATATTGAACATGTAATCCAATGATATGACTATATATGCATCCATTCACGTGTGCGAATAAAACTAACCCAAAAAAGAGGTGCGCTTTGCTGTCCGTTTGTCGAACAAATGATTTTATTTGAATACGGATCATGCCCCGTCGCGTCCGTTAAAAACGGGTTGTGTACCGACAGGGGCCGATCGTACATAAACCATGACGCTTTATCCCTTAAGGGGACAACAGAGCGCTCGATTGTTAAAAATATTGTTATACTACAATTAGAGAAGGAGGCCTTTTTGACGATGGTTTAGGTCAATTTTCTGGATTGTAGAATGTAGATAAATGAGAAACAGTTTATTTACCCACATATCGTTGTGTTCGAAGGGAGCTGGACGGTTCAACGTTCATTGGTGCAAATTAAAAATGCATATTCACAAATACCCACACAAATAGATAGGAAATAGAAATATAGAGTACTTTTTTTTTCGTTCAAAATTCGTACCAGAATCATTAGTGCACTGACTACAACATTCGATCCCGACTTCCTAGAAGCATTAACACAATCCACATTACAAGTGCTTCTAAGCCAGGTTTACCTGCCGACCCTGACACGATATCATATAAACTGATCAACGAAGTAAATAGAGTTTTCCTTCGAGAATATTTCCAGAACTACCCGACGGAGCGCATTGAATTTCGCCAGGACTTAATAAAAACATTTCTCTTTTTAACGCAGCCGGCTGCTGGTCGTTAGACTCTGCTTTTCGATAAATTCTGTTCGCTGGTGCATTTTCAGCGGTCATTTTTCGACTATCATAAAACTAGAGGGAGGTCAGATGGCAATCGTTCCGTGTGGAATACTGATATACGCTTACATCTGTTGGGTTAATTGTCTAATACACTTATAATCTTTGATGATATAACCAAATATAAGCTTACAATCACTGGTTTAGAATTTTACTGCTCGTAATTATAGGGATGAAGACAGAAGAATAGAGTGTAAACTTGATCATCGACCATAGAAAAGGCATGCAGGCAGGATCCTCCGACCAGACAGATGTTGCATCAGAACGCACTAAAAATATACCAAGGCGACCCGTATTGAGAAATTTAAAAACGTCGTATCTTCGCCAATTTTGGTTTACGTAACAAAAGATAAAAATGGGGCTCAAATATTTTTTGATAATCTTTCTGATGGACTAATTACATGTTTATTTGTTATTATACCCTATTGTTATGTGCTTTTCTATACGGTGTGTACCAGAAAGGTGCGGTCATATTTCAGAGTGTGATTGTTATAATGAAACTGAACGACTTTCACCATGGGACGGACCACCATCGTAATCGCGGAAAATAAAAATCACCACTGTCGCTTTTGGTAAACACTGTATTGGTTTTAAGTAGCCGATAGATTTAGAATTTTGATGTTAGTTCTTCATTTGTGTTATAGATGGCGCTGTAGTTTCACTACATAACTTTAATACGATGCCGGAGGTGACTGCGATCTCAATCCGCAACGGCAAAGGGCTGCGGCAACACGAACAGGTTTCCTAGTAAGTCAATGAGAATGCTTCAGTTGATGGTTGTTTATTCGTGTGTATGCGGCTTGCCGCTTCGATTTGCTGTTGCGGTCAACGTGACAACGATTTTGATAACGAGTGTATTACTTGGGGACCTCGCGCACTACATGGCTACGATCACGACTCGACGTCGCTCGGTCGGCTGTTCTTTTAGTCGCAGAAGTCGACCAGGAAGAAAGTTTGGTTGCTCAACCACACCACACCAAGGTGGCAGCCTGTCATGAGACAAGCCGTGGTCGTGCCGCGTAGCGCGCGAACTCCCTTTGTAAGGCCTAATGAAACTGAAAGAAAACGCTAAATACCCAGGAATAAGCTCCAAGTCTCCTTACAAAATTACATAAGAAGGTATAAATCGTAACATGACTTCGAAGAAAGTTTTTAATCTTTAGTTTAACTTTACATTGAAACGTCCTAGGTAATCCTCGTTAAATTAATGTGGGCCCAGCTGAAACGGAAAGTTCACATAATTGATGGGTGAATAATTTAACATGACGAAAGTGTTTGGTTTTACAATTAAAGTAATTAAAAAGGGCAGCCGTAAGTACTTGTGGGTAAATTAATTGTTTTAACTTGATTTTGCGTTGTAGAGCAGGTAACAATAGGCTTTCTGTGTTGAATCTGCTGCATGCTGTTTATTATTATAGGTGTTCTCAATGATATTATATAATTTTACTCTACGATCGGTAACGACGTCTATCAAAATATACATAATATTAGCAATATAATTTTTGATTTGTGAAAATATTAACATAAATAGTACCTATACTTGAATGACATGTGAGTTTTGCTTGTATAATTTGTGCAATATCTCATAGAATACGACGTCATTTTCGTTGGTTTTGTATCACTTTTACTTATTTGACGCAGTCAAAGTGACACCGAGGTCAAGGTTGGCTAATTAGCCACATTTTAACAGGCCGCTTGCTGAGCGCTTATAACCTATCTACGCCTTTTTACTTATAATATCATTGGGTGTTCTTGGATCTTTAGCGCTTGGACATACTAACTGACGCAGCCATTTAGATTTTCCAATATAATTTCAACTCATCATTTCACAAATATTATTGAAGTGCTAAATGATCAAAACAAGCGTTTTATGTAATTCCATATAGCAAAGCAACCTTCATAAACAAGGTATCTTGAAAAAAGAAGGATGAACCTTATTCCTTCTTTTTCCTAATGAAATTATGTTTCTTATGTTTCTTTTTCATATACATATATCAAAAGATAACACACTTTATGTATATGTCACCGTAAAATTGTCAAATACGTTATATTGTAATATCTCTAGCGATATTGTAAAGTCTCGAATTATTGTCAAATGAACATACTGCTTACAATAAAACGCATTATTTTTCGTGAAATGCATGCGATGGTAGTCAACTCACGCGGTGTGGAGAGAAGGAGGGGTCCCCCTTGCCCAGTGGTACCACTCTCATGAAAAGATACTGTACCATTCCTGAGAAATATCGATTAATATAACCTAACCTTAAAACACTTCATATTCCCCGAAAAAGCGTAGTCGACGGAGCCCCGCTTCGCGGGGCCCCTATTTCCGAGTGCAAATAAAACAAAGGAACCTAACTAACCTAACGGGGGGTGCCCCAAGTCCCGTTTATGGGGGCAAGAGATACTTCCGTATGTTCAGTTGACAAAAATTCGAGACTTTACAATATCGCTAGCGATACACGTTAAATTGTAATATAACGTATTTGACAATTTTACGGTGACATATACATCAAAAGAAAACACACTTCATTATTTTCTTTGCGAATCCACATACCACAATGCCTCTAATAGCAGCAAAATATATCCAGTCTTCAACATCACAATGAACTCAACTAAAACCAATTTCCTCTGAAACCTTCCAAAACGTACAAAGCTAAAATATCCACACCCAGACAGTGCACTACTTAACCAAAGCTATTAAATTTCTTGCAAAAAACAATCCAATTCCTCTGGAAGGTTCGAGAAGCTTCCACCTATTTCAAGTTGGATTCAAAAGAGGCAGCCGAACGGAAACACTCCGAGGGTCATATAATTAAATAGTTGTTCTCTATTTGATGCCCCAGAGAGGGTAATTTGAGACAATGCTGCAAAACGAGATTATTAATTTGCTTGAGATTGAAGTGCAGTATTGGAATTGTAGCTAGTTTGTAGTTGTTGGGAAGCACTCATTGCATTGCTAGGTTTGCTATTTTCTTCAGTCTTTTTAGAGTGGAGTTTTCTTATTGGTGGTTCGGAAGACTTTCAAGGAAGTGTTCTTGAGCGTATAGCGAAACGTAAATTTAGGAGTTTCTGTAACGGCGTTATTAGCCCAACCATGTGAATTCTGCAGAATTAAAATAACAGCAGTACCATAGCAGCAGTATAGTAACATTAGCTTTGGTTAAAATAATAACTGTAGGTATTGTTGTATACGTGGGTACTCATAAGCAAGCGTGCACTTGTACCGTCTGTTTAGTTGAAATTTAAGCTCGGTTCGAACACACGTCCTTTATTTAGCAGGTATCACTTCAAAAAAATCGAAGACACATGACATTTACCAATCCGCACTGGGTCTGCGTGATAGATTATAGCCCATTCCCTCTCATTGAGAGGAGGCCGTGTCCCAGCAGTGGGAACATTTTAGGCTGATGATGATGATGATGGTGTGATATCACTTTATCTAATTCGATATCATTTATCCATATTCTATACCATTGTGCCATAAAGCATACATAATGGGTTTTCATGATTTTACAAGATTGAAGAAAACACAGTCTAAATGAAAACATTTAATATTATTTTCTTGTTTTCCTCATAAAAACACTACACTAAAAATACAAACAATAAATAATTATCGGCTTCAAGCATTTTCAAAACTAGTTAAAACAATAAAGAGACATATTAATTAAAAATATAGGGGCATGCTGTTGTCTCGTGGCGAAATTAATTAACGCAACGCGCACGCTGCGGTCCGCAACGAACCGCTGCGATTTATAGCGTATACCAGCAGTCTTCTTTGAAAATGGTCTCATTATTTAATTAATTTGTTTAGTTTTCGATTATAACTGTTTCGTTCTGTTTTTTGATGCACTTTTTACTTGCGAAGATGACTTATAGAAGAGTATTTTATATAATATGCAAATATATGACAAATAGGATAAGGGCAGAAAAATAATGATAACTGCATCATGCTTGTTACTTTGCAACGAGAAGATATATTTTTGAAATGAGTCAAGGTCTAAAAGTTGGGACTTCCTATGCCTACTGAATCTTTTTAGGTCACTTTATGTACAAATTCAAACAATAATTACATAGCTTATGGCTTTATTTCATAAAATAAAACAGCCAAAATCTAATTACATTCAGAACCATTAAAAATTCTCTTCGCAAATCGAAAGGTCAAAAGTCCAATTAACGACTTTTCTTATAACAATCAATTAAGAAGTGTCGCCCTACGCATCACTGATTTAATTATAATATTTAATGGAAGACTGCAGAAATAACTTTGAATCCTGGCTTACCATAATTCAGCTGATTGCCATCAGATTTCCATATTGTCAGCTAATATGGTGGATGGCGGGGTTATCGCAGGATTTGGACAGTCTTATGAACTAAAGCCGAGACAGTGGTTATTCTGAAGTATGGTGTTCTTAGTTATTTTGTTTTTGCTTAAGTTAGTTATTGAAGGTTGCATGATGGTGAATGTTGGTGGGTGGAAAGGGAGAGGAAGGGCAAAGAAAACGGGGATGGATTGTGTGAGAATCAATATGAAATAGAAAGCAGTAAATGATGCCATGACGAGTGACAGGGGAGAACGGAAGGAAAAAGGTGTTACGCCGACCCCAAATGATCATTGACGGTGAGTAAGAAGTACTTGTAGAACTTTTAACAACAAGATTTGAGATAGGTCAATGAACAGATTGGAAAACTTGACATTTCTACGTATAAGTGGAGCATTTAATCTACATAATTCAGAAGAATTTCTATTTTCAGTCGTTTGACGGCCACGCACAGCGAAATTGTTCAATGAAATTTTGTACGACAGTTCCTTACACAACAAAAGTGGGCTGGGCACTTATATAACTTAGAGAATTTTGAAAATTAATTCCGTTGAGAGGTTTAATACGGGATGAGAGTTTGGAAGTACGACAGTTTTGGCGATGGAAAACCGGGCATAGGGCTTGTAAATCATATAAACTCCTATAAAATCACAAACCTTAGACAAACCACCTGCAATATCAGACCTATGTTCCGGGGTTCCTCCCGGTCATTCCTCTACATTAGTTGTCAAGACCTGGCATTTCCAGCCGTGTCCAGGTGTTAGCTATGTTTGGCGCACATTAATAATTCCCGCGACGTAGTACCAAGGACGTGTACAAGACTTCTGCTGGTGGAGTCCTCTTGGGACCCACGCTGTGACTGCCTCGGGGTTGATGTTTAAAATAAATTCAGGGAAAAGGAAATGTACGGGGCTTTCAGGTGTGCTATATTTGACTTGAGGTTTGGTGACCTTTAAAGAGTGTAGTGAACACGTATGGTGTTTTGAAGTCTTATATACTGTTACATCGGACCCACTAGAACATTCGAGTAAGCACGTGATTACAGTATGTGTACGTTGGAATTTCCAGAGCTTTCTATTATTATTAGTTTTAAAGTTTAGTAGGTACAAACTCGCGACCTCTTTATAAAAAGACATTAGAATTTCAACCGTACGCCTAGGGCATACGGTTCATATTTGTTTGTTTTGTACAAGTAGCTAGTAATAATAATTACCTAGCTACTTACCTACTGTTTTTTATGACCCTCTAGAATATTCGTGGTTATTCTGGTGTGTCTGTTGGCGAGTATAAATAGACCGCTCAGGGCCGCGACAGTCAGTCTTGTTTTGACTATACAACGAAGCGAATCGAAGTGAACTTGAAGTGCGATATCTAAGTGAATAGTGATCAGTAGTGTATTGTAGTGTACTTGTGATTAAGTTGAAATTGCTTTGTGATTAATAAAGTTATTGTGTTGTTTAATCGGTAGTAATTAATTTATCTCATACCCAGCTCGTAACAATACTATAATATAATACACGCCTATTACTGTCCCACTGCTGGGTAAAGGCCTCTTCTCATACAGAGAAGGCACGAGCATTGATCACCACGCTCGCTCACGACGAGTTGGTGATTTCAGACTTATTTTAATTATAAGTCCAGGTTACCTCAGGTTTCTTATATACTAAGGGCTGGTTTTTCAATCATTAGATAACTTTTATCAGAAGAGTAAATCTGACGTTTTGACAGAGAGTCCACACAAAATCTGTCAAATTATGAAACTTATTCCTCGGATAAAAGTTAACTGGCGATTGAAAAACCAGCCCTAAATGTTATTAATACGATATTAAGTCTGTCTGGCTGTCTATCTGGCTGTTATCCTTGATGATGGCTGTACGGGTAAATCTGGGTTAAACTATTTTGGTGGAAACATAGTTTTTTGAAGTGAAAATTTTTTTAGGCGCTTGAGCACTTTTTGGGTGAACAAAAATCATGGACTCTCTCGCGTTATCGTCACCGAACGCTTTTATAGAACAGTTAGTCAAAATCAACCCTATGTTATTAAGATAAAGTTTATTTTGGATTACTTCGTTTTCACATCTATCGGCAGTATCCAAAGACTGTCCGAATGTTTTATCCCGGTAGTACACATTCGAAAAACTCATCACATAGTAAGTAGGTTCACAAGAAATTCGCGCATCTCTCTCCCGCGGCTCCAAGCAGAACGTTCCACGTAAGGAGCAGTGCAACGTTACAGCAGCAATACGACGGTCTATACATCGCCGACGCCATCGAATGGAATTCTTAGCTAGACAGCAGTTACCGTTATACCGCCATTTAAAATGTATAGGTCTGCTCCGAAATATAAACACGTGATAAGCTAATACCTAAAACCATAAACTGGCATGATAGCTTAGGCAAAGCTGTTATAAATAGATCCAACACACACATTTTGTCGCTTATTTCGTGTTAAGACTGATATGGCAAAAAAAGAAGTGTCTGATGAAATGAAGAAAACTAGAGGAGTATGGAAGAAGAGGACATGGTGTGCGGACCACAAGTGAATTGGGATAAGAGCAAGAGAATGATGAGAATCATTATTTTGAAGTCCCATGTAACAGACAGTTGCCATCAACCGGACGTAATTCCTGATGGAGAAACCCAATAGCATTTTCTCGACCAGGGAACCTACCCTAGGACCTTACAATTCCTGCCGGGGTTGCGGGACTGTTCGAAAGAGATACCGTGGCCCCGGAACGTAAAGGGCGAGGAAGGAACATGGATGGGTTTTAGTCAGTAAAAGTCTTACACTCCCTCCCGCTCCGCCCACAGTGGGAGAAGTCATTTGATGATTTCACATCCGAAAAAAAAAAGAAAAAAAGGACCTCTCAATTATTATAATTATGTTCAATACCTTTAGACAAACAACAAAAAAGAAGAGGTCGTAGCTAAATAATAACAGCCGACCCATTACATACCGAGTTTCCTCCGTACCTCGGAAAGCACGTTAAGCAACAGCTTGCCGTGACACGTTAAGCAACACGACAACGTTGAGCAACATGACAGCCGTGACCAACAGGTCACGGCTGTCATTTGTAGATCTTTGACAGTCGTTACAGGTAGTTAGTGTCCCAAAACGTCTGATAACCAGTCTTTCCAAGTTTCCCAATACTTACTGGGTTGTGGAGGTCAGATAGGCAGTCGCTCTATGTAAAATACTGGTATTCAGCTGCATCTGGTTAGACTGGAAGCCGACCCCAACATAGTTGGGAAAAGGCTGTGATGATGTTTAATTCCTATAGATAGACAAACGGAACAAAAAGTGAGATTATTTTAAATTTATGTTTTAGATATCTTATCGTTAGTATCTGTCTGACTGGTTTTCTTCAATGAACCTCTTATAATTATCTAAAAGCCTAGTCGAACCAACTGTGACCGAGACAATTAAACATTATAACATCTTTACCAATTAAATTCAAACTGTCTTCATACATACTTATAAGACATTCGCAGAGAAAAGCTAGTACTTATTATATTTAACAAATCATCCAAAAGTTTGATCTATTTTATTTAATTGAGCCGGGCGCAGTCGCGAGGCAAATTTACAGCTAGTTGGACTGGGTACTGGGTTTATTGACTCGGAAGATATTATGGGGTCAAGGCCAACATGATTCTGGAGATGTTGAAATCTATCTTGTTACAGTAATCTGAAAATTGGAAGCCATTTGGTGCTAAATGCGAAATGTTTTAACGATCATTTAGATGGATTTATCATCATCAGAATCCACAGCCCGACTCCATCCACTGCTGGGCTGGATATATAGGCCTCTCTTTGCTGATGCCAATCATCATGCTCTTGCCCTCATCCCAAGTCTTATTCTTCGGTACCTCTATTTTTCGTGATCTCATCAGACACTTCTTTTCTAGCCATTCAGTCCGTCCATCCAGCCAATATCCATGCTTAAATGATTTGGTTGATTAAAAAAGCAATCAGATATAAGTAGACCTTTTTCATACAATATCGTCCAAAATGTATTAACTAGGTACCTAAGTACCACTTTTTACCAAGCGTGATGGATGCACAATAAGCTAAATACAAAATAGCTATGTATTACGAAATCACAGCGAGATTGCAAACAAATTGTTAAAACACGATTACCTACTATACCGACACGATTGTATGACGTAATACTAGTTCTAATCGACACGTCAAGTCCCGCGTTGATAACACGTTCACTTCGTACGGCGCGACGACAGATGTATAATTTTAACCACATTATCATAAGCATCGATGGTTCAGTGGTAGAATGCTCGCCTGCCACGCGGGCGGCCCGGGTTCGATTCCCGGTCGATGCAGTTACTTTTTGTTGTTTTTTATACATTTTCAAGTTGATTTTTGTTATTATTGGGACACATTACTTGAATTATCTACTGTTTTAAATAATATTTCATATTATTTTAAGCAATTTTGTTGTTTTAAGTAAAAAAAAAACAGATTGGTTTGTATTTAGTTAGTTTATTTTATATAAAATTAGTCCTTTTTTAAAGTGATTTTGTAAATATTTTGTTTTATTTATTCTCGAGTAGTTTCAGTTAATAATTTTATTGTTTAAGTACTTTTTTAATTAAAACATTGCAAGCATTTCCAAACTTATAAAATGACTTAAGATTAAAAATATGTAAAACTTCAAGGTACTATTTTGGCTTTATTAATTTAATATTTTACCAACTTAATTAAAAACGCGTGTCGGTTTCTAGACCTGGATCTCAGCTATTTCTGGCCTGAATCTTTAAATAGTCTAACTGCTATTGTCGGCTCTACTGTGGCGAAGTAAAGTTTTATAAACAACTAAAAGCCAATATTTATAATTATTTCAGTACCTAGTTTATTTTTACCTCAGAAGTTTACGACACGATAGCTATAGTTAGGTATTAATTTAATTTAGAAACCTTTCTAGTTCACACAACAGATTTCTGAAAAAATAACAAAGTATTCTTAAATCTATTCAAATTATGAAAACAAAATATTTATTTATTTAAATTTCGTGTACAATAATAGTGGTACATACTCGGACTTAATGCCAAAAGGCAATCAAATATGATGACGTCTACTACTGGACATAGGGCTCCCCCAAGTGTCGCCACATTGACCGGTCTCGTGCGACTTACAACCTTCACCAAGTCATCGGTCCACCTAGTGGGACTAGTGGGATTCCTTCCAAAAAGTTTCCATAAATTATAAACATAGGTACCTAATCATCATAAAAATACATTAGGAAAAGGTAGTACCTAATTTAGTACACCCACATTTTAACAGTTGTTATATTTAAGCGCCATGTAATAGAGGACGACCCTAATGCCATCAGCTACTGAGAAATTCCTGATGGAAAAACTCGATATCTTTTTGCCCGACCAGAGAATCGATCCCAGGACCTCTTGCTCAACAATCGTGCTTGCTACTACTAAACCAACGAGGTGCCCAATCAATATAAACGTTCTGCGGTAATACTTAATAGTGCATTACAACATGGTTCAGTTTCTCACTGCCTTCGCCAAAACTGGCAACTTTACAGAACCAACCGGGCTAAAACCGTTAATAACATTTACGAGCAATTCCCGATTAGAAATCCAATCTACAATAATTCCTTTATTAATAGAAAATGCAGTGCAAAACGAAAGCTAACGTGAAACGTACCAACTTATTGGCGGCTTGCTCATAAATTAGAAGCCTGGCTTTTCTTCGAAATCGGATAGCTATTACAACGGTTACGGATAACATATGCGACTTAAATCCTGTGAAATTCAATTGTATTATATTCGTTTAATTAATGGATAACGAACGTTTCCATAATGGCGTGGATTTAATTTGTAGGAGTCGGAGAATTGTTCAAGTATGAGGATGTATTTGCTGGAAATGGTATATTTTTTATGTTCGCTCATTTGTCAACATTTTGGTGTTGTCGTAAATTATGAAGAGTAAGGTACCCCTACCTTTCCATTTATGCATATTGATCCTTGATCATGATCCTTGATCCTTGATCATGATCCTTTTTGAAGTCACGGCAGGCCTGCTCTTTATCGGAAGACGTGGATGGTTCTCTCACGGTATTTTCCGTCACTGTTTTGTGAGCGGTGGCAATGAAATTAATAAATTACACAAAATAATGCGCCTGCCTGGTTTTGAACCCACGACCACTGGCCACTCACTTTAACTGGTTACTTCGGACCGGTTACTACTGGACTACTCTTTTTAACTTGAATTTCATACAATTCTATACATATAAGTGTAAAAAGCTGTAAATCTACAATCTGTTTATTTGAATAAATTATTATATTATGTTATAAATTGGTGTGTACGTATCTTCCAAATCTCTACACCTACACTACACTATAACTGGACTACTATCCAGTTATTTCTAACCACTTTAATAAAATCGCCGGTCTACCTAATCGATTTTCTTTAAACATATTTTTCCACTATAAAATACGAATGCCCCTAATCATAAACCAGACACTCAGACAACCCGCTAGGCCAAAGAAAACAAACAACACTACAGAACATATAAAGAAAGCTACAACATGGCAGAGCATCATATAACTCCAGTGAAGCAAGCACTCGCATGACGTCTCTAATATAAATGGTGTCTCAGTCTCGGCTCTTTGCTTATACATTTAAAATGTCTGCCAGTGAACTCGTAAATTCGTTTTACATAAAAAACTTTTATTGCTACTCGTTCGCGTAAAATTTTGATAAAACATAAAATATAACACGTAAAATGTTTGATTCACTGCCCCCAGATAGAGTTGTAATTATGACAGTTTTATCTTCTTATATAATAAAAATGTACTTTCTTTACTTCGTAAAAAATGACTTGATGGCAATATAAGAAGATTCGTGTTCATTTTCGTCTAAGTACTAACAAAGCGTTGATAACGAAAACAGTAAACGTCCCAACGAATACTGGTATCACAGAAAATAAAGTTTTTCAAGAAGTTAAAGCGAAAGAAAACAGATTTTTCGAAAAAGAAGAATCAATAACAAGGAAATAACACTAAGATACAACCAGTACAGGCAAAACGCTCCAACTGCATCATCAATTTGACGTAGAGAATAAAAAAGTTGTCATGTGTCTTAAGTTAAAAAGAAAATATAAATAGCTACGAGTAACACGCCCTAGTTCTTCTAAATCTTGTAAATCCACATGTTATTACTCCTCCCGCGGTTTATAAAGGCATCAACCAATTTACAGCGGAGATAATAACTGCCTGGCGGGAGCGGCATGGCCTAGCGTGGCGTGGTGTGGCGCAGTGTGGCGTCTTCCCGTATGTTCGGGGGCTTAGCATCAGGATTACTCTGCCGCTAATATAGACTGGGTAAGTTACGACAGAACCTATACGAGTTATATACTGTAGAAAAGAAGCGTATGGAATACAGAGAACTTAATGCATTATTGTCATATACCTGATTGTTTTTATATAGCGACTTGATGAAGATAGAACAAATTAGAATGGTTAATATTTGTGTCCAAAACATGATAACAACAGATGGCCCAAAATTAAACGAGAACTGAACTTCATCTGCGCCAAAACCAAAAAGGCAAGACCAAAGGTTCAGAAGAGCTTTTGATTTACCAGTTCAAAACACAAACACCAGAAATTGCCGTCACGTCTACAAAATATACATCTCCACATCACAGCGCCCGTCGTTACGCAGTCAGTCTTATCTCCTTGAGCTCTTATCTCTCATTAGCGATACAGCATCCCCGTTAAACCGGCGATGCTCCAATAAAACTGCTTGATAAATTTTATTGGACCATCTTCCCTCTTTCGGATAATGTGCGGGTATCTTCACATCGCGATATCAATGAGCATTGTAGATTTGATTATGATATTATTTGATGACTACGCTTTATGGTCCTGATTCGCGGCTTTATTGAGTCTCTGAGATTAGAGATTGTCAAGAATTGTTTGGCTGTTGGATTTTGGTCGCACACTTTAAGTTAATGGCGGAGAATTTTGAGGCGTTTGATGGCTCATCCTTTTAAGGCTATTGTTCTAAATCTTCGTATTTAAATAGAAAACAAACCACTAAACGACAGAAGTTTTTATAAGTTATCATCGTCTTAGTGCGAAATTGTTCGAAGCGCGATTCCTAACTCCGCATTCAGTACGGAAATTCAATTTTAAGTGTGGACCCCCGTAAATAAAGTGAACTTAAATATCAACCTCAGTTCACTATCACCAGCTTTTATGGCCGCATTTTATGTGAAACTGGATTCGTTCTAATCTCTTTCCCGATGCACCGGGATTAGTATTCTTTCAGCGCTCTAAAGATCTGCGATCAACAAAACCCACAACAACACACTTCTATTTATATGCTAATATACCAAACTCCACTCATATTGCATTTTAAACGATAAACTCTCGAGTTTTATACCCACCGTCGCCATTAGAAGATTCGGGAAAAAACTTTTAAAAATAAAACATCGTGGTTCTAAAGCGGCGTTTCGTTGCTAATTGCCGTTTTTTGCCTTCTCGAAAATAATACATTTCGCCGAAATGGCGTGCTTTTTGCTAGACCTTTGTGCTTCAGTATTTATTATGTTCATATACGCTCGTGCTTGTGTTAGTAAAAACCAACGATGGTAGAGTTAAATACGGGTGTGAAACAATGAATGTTTTCTAAAATCTGGTATAATTATGGTTAGCATTGCAGAATGTAGGACTGAAGGACCTGATATAAGTTTATAACACAGATCTTTTACGTAAACTTTTCTCCCAATAAAAGTTGAAGCAGGCTAGTAGTTTCATGTTCCATCACTCGTCTGCCAACAATTAGTTTGAAACTTTCTGGCCAATGAGTTTACGACACCACTGTATTTTCATGACTTTTTGAGTGACAGTCTTAAAATTAATATATCACTTCCATTGGGTTTCAGATTGATGCAATCAATTGAGTTTAATTGCTATCTACATTGAAAATGATCTCTCTTAAAAAATACTTTGATTGTAATTATGGTTGTTGCTATAGCCAAATCAAATGTTTTTATAACGTACCTACGTATTCTGTGACAAACCGATGTCATATTTAAAGAAGAGAGATTTCACAAAAATAACCTTTATCATATTTTTCAGTTCTTCTATTCGATTATATTCTCAACCTAGCTTCCGAAAGTAACGCGATAATCGAGTATGACATAACAAAAAATCCTCCCTTTATAAGCCAGAAGTTATCTGAATATTTTCCATACGAATGTACTTGCCACTATAACCCATAGTGCGCGTTGAACAAAGACGCGCGAGCCGCTTGGGCGCTTGGTACAGGATGATTTAGTACGAGACTTTCTTTCTTTTTACTTTTTTATCTTTCCGGGACATTTGGTGGCGCGGCCGCCCCCAAATAATGACGTACTACGTTACTGAATTTATTAATGTTTTTTATTTTTTATATCGTTTTTCGTATCGCTGTCAGATAGTGATGGGCTGTTGGTTTGAACTTCTAATGTTTTGTTGTTTTCTGGCGGAAATGTGTGGGAATTGTGTTCAATGTAGCTGGAAGGAAAATATGTATTAAATGTTTATATTATTTCTAGTATGCTAAACACATGCTCGAGTTGTAAAGATTTCGACATCGAAAGTTTCATTAATTTCATAATTAGGGAAAAGTTAATTGTACTTCTTACCTTTTGCGATATTTAAATCAACATGACGAATATCAAGTATTTAACGAATTAATTACCTAATTTAGTAATAAAAACTATGGAAACTTTTCTCCACAAAGATTATGCAGAGAACGTTAAGCGGAGAACACATTAAACGCGCCGGCTTCAAGGCGTAATTAAAGTCGGCGCTGGGAATGTTCGAAAACATTATTTCAGAAGCGCGACTAAGAATATTACATTAAAATCAAGCGAAGGAAGCAGCCTAAGTAAGTGCATTTCCGCGAGTGAGACGGCTTCCAGTCAGAGACTGCCGACTTCCATCTAGACGCAGATGGAAGCCGGCCCGTCGCAAAGCCGGCCGACACAATGAGCCAAATGGTGTGGAGAAAAATATGCTGTAGGGCTGGCGAGCTACTTCGTTTCCGTCTAGATGTCTTGATGAGTTCGGGCATCGATGATAATAGACTGCATCTTGTTTCGACAATATAAGTAGAACCTGGTGCCTATCCGATCCGACCGCCGGAACCGACTGCCTGATGTTTTCGGAACCACTGACACAAACGTTGACACATGGAGTCGCAATGGTGAGAAGGTATCAAACCACATCATCATTACCCACAGCCTGATTGCACCCACTGCTGGGTAGGAGATGGACTCTCTTTTGTCCATTTTTCTGTTACTGACTCGCCCAGGTTTTTCCCTCGATTACAGCGTCTCACCACCGGACATCCAGCCCTGGGAGACTTAGACACATGATAATATTTCACTGTCCAAAACTGCAAACGAACAAGTTCCCTAACTATGATAGTTGAACACACGCGTGCCAACCCTGAAGTATAGCCAGTTACAAGTACGAGGTGAATTAAAATAAATCGAATCGACATTGAATAGTTGCCTCTCAGCGGCCATAATGGCGGCGCAACTGCTTACGACAAATTATATCATTGTTAGTGTTCCCTATTACTTACTTTGCTTCTGTATAGTGTCTTAATTGAGATTGAAAAGGGTTCCCTTTTTTAAAGTTTCTTATAAAATGGTTTAAATAAGTCTGCCTACTGTCTAGCCCAAAGGGCAAATTGTTATGACGACAGAAAAAATAATAGTCGATCGCCCACACAGAGTTTTTAAAATCTAAACTGTAACGAAGCAAGATGTTTTAGAGAATTAGTATATTATTTTAGTGGTTAAAAAAATCTGAAAAATGGACGTCAGTGACGTCAAACATATGTACTTAGTTAAACATAGGTTAGATCTACACTATCTACACTAATATTATATAACGAGGAAAAAATTGTATTTTTGTGTGTGTGTATGTTTGTAATGAATAAACTCAAAAACTACTGTGCCGATTTCAAAAATTCTTTCAATATTTGAAAGCTACATTTACCCTGAGTAACATAGGCTATATTTTATCTCCGTACTCTCACGAGAACGGGAACTACGCGGATAAAACCGCGTGACGTCCGCTAGTCAGTAATAAGATGCCATCATTAGTGGTTCCATATTACAAAGTATATTTTATCATAACATAAAAACTTACTGACATATATTATTCTTATTATATAACGAAGGTAAGCACTTCGAGAGGATTTTTGAAAATGAAGTCAATTAGGGATAGAAAATTGTATGGTTCAACATTTTTTTTCAAGTAAATTCGGAATCGTGCAGAGTAATGTTTGCTGGTATATTGCAAGTAACTAATTAAAAATACATTACATTTACAACAAAAAACCACACAATACATGTCAATCCGGGCCGCGTATCTCCAAACACCGGTTACAAAGGGCAATAATTTGGGCTGAAGCACGTCGCTGCACAAGACAAGAAACATATCTCGTGCAGAGTCAATAAGTGTGCTCGAGAGCCGTAACCATGTGCATCTGTGCTCGAGCCTGCTCTGCGGGCTGTGCGCTATTGCAGCTGACCGACGATGTGTTATTGAGAAAACTGTTGTTTGAAACGCAATAAATATTTATTGAAGGAGTTATGAAGATACGCGATCGAATTGGATAGTGTTTCTATTTGCTTGGTAATACGAGTATGTGGTCTGGTCTGTGGATCACTTTTTTTTTATTTAAGAAAAACTTTGCGCCACACTAGGAATTTCTTCTGTTTTGTGAGTGAATTAAAAACATTTAGCCTGCCAGACCCGGAAAAACTACCTGTATGCCATACAAATATTTGTTCTGTGCGGGAACCGAAACCGTGACACGCAGCGCAGCAGTCAATCGCTCAGCCACTGCGCCAAACGCGCCGTGAGTCACACATTAGCTTAAAATCGAAAGACTAGATTTCCCTGGAAGAGACCTTTGTCCAACAGTGGGATGATGCAGGTGAACAGCAATATGAGGACAGACTAGGTGTGGAAAGTCAGGCCTGAATTCTTGCCGCGTCGAAGTCCGTCGCGTATGGTCGGTCGCGCACGGTCAGTCGCGTACGAGTATACCTATATTGTGTTCTATATGTATAGGACCATACTGTGACGCTGACGTCAGCGACGACCGACAGCCTCATTTTGTTCTCGCTGACGTCACGACCGATCGTGCGCGACCGACCGTCAGTGCAACAAGAATTCAGGCCTGCCAAACCGGGTATTGCGACACAATGAGTATGGAACTTTCTAGAAGGGCAAACAGACTTAGCCACACCGACAAACTCTAGTTTCGAGGCCTGTTCATGCCTCAGAGAACACCATACTCGTAGACTGTCGATTGTCATACCGCGCAACTAGGACCCGGAAAATTCCACCACTACAAACTAAGTAGATTGGTTTCGCAAAGATTTTAGGTTTCGGAACATTTGAATTTCAAATAGTAAGCATTTCATTACAAATACTGTTCCGGTTAGATGGAAAACCGGTCACAACATAGTTGAAGAGCAAATAAGGATGCCTAACAACAAATCCCTTCGACCGATTTTTGGCCAAAATGGCAAATTTCAACTGAGTTTAGCAAAGCGAGAGAGATAAGAGATATTTCAGTGCACAATTGTGCGCAGACACAAGTGCACTCGCTGTTCCTTTACTCCCAGTATAGTCCTCAGGGACGGCAATCTAACACGACCAGTGAAAGATCAGACCCAGAACTAACACCTAAACTTGGTTTCCGAGGCACGGTGGTACTCCACCACCAACTTCTAAATTCTAGGCTTCTAAACTGCTAATTAGTAACTAAGAAATTCGTAGTGGAAAACCCAATAACCCCTGCCCGACCCAGGGTCCGAATACAAGACCACACGGGAACAAGACGGTCTTGTTCCCTTGTAATTGTGCCGAGACGACCCCGATATGATTTTATATTGCTATATGCGGAATTAGCGGAACGGTACAAAAGCCGAAAGTTTGTAGTGATTCTTTCGGGTCGGTTTTCTTGTTCAATAAATATTACCGATTGGAATGTACGACCAACTTGTACAAGTGTGTAGTCCCTTAATAAGTTGTTAGTGGATTTCATTTGTTAGTAAACCAGCTCAGCACTACGAGACCAACGCTGCTGATAATAGTTGGACGGGAATAGTTACCCGGAGAGTCCTAAGTCCTCCCTAAGTCGTATTTTATTAGCCCTTGATAGTAGTTCCAGTATTTGTTGTTTAATTAAAGTTAATAGCTGTTAAGTAAGTGTGCAAGTTAAATCCTCAAACTGATTTAAAGTCACATAAATAGAAACAAGTTTGAGTCCATAGCTTACGGACGAACGTACTACTTAGTCGTTTGTATTCATTTCTGTAGTGTTTTTGTATCTGAATTGCTTTTATGTTTGAAAATGGGAAATAGACTGCATTATAACAATAGATGGATTGTGCGAACTGATGAGATAGCTACAGAGGAGGTGACTGCTGAAATTACGAGTTATAGAGAAGTAAGGAAGAAACAGACATGCTATCCCGACACTAAATTACGAGTTATAGAGAAGTAAGGAAGAAACAGACATGCTATCCCGACACTAAATTACGAGTTATAGAGAAGTAAGGAAGAAACAGACATGCTATCCCGACACTAAATTACGAGTTATAGAGAAGAAAGGAAGAAACAGACATACTATCCCGACACTAAATTAATTAAATGATGAGACATAAAACTGAAGCAATACCTCCAAAAAATATCGATTGAAACCCCGACATATAAAGAGTGTAAAAAGACCAGAAGCCGAAAGGCACTTGTTTTCCCCATCATTGCGATCATTTTTTTGTTCTAACTGGGAACCTTCTAGTTACGGAGATATAGGGGGTCAAAGTTACAACTTTTTCACGAGTTTTTTAAATGTAAGGTTTTTACTTAAAACACCTTCACGACCCCCGTACTATTCAATACATCCACCAGCACATTGTTTTAAGTGCGTTACATTGAGTTCTGCCAAAAAACTGAGATTTTTCACCCCAAAAAAAAAGTTCTTTGCCGCTCTACGCATTTTTTTTTTGCGTAGACTTACTTAGATTGATGTCCAGAATGCTTGGTTGACGGCTTCGTGAAGAGTCTGTTTAAACCCTGTAGATGCCGCTGCGGACGATTATTAAGACGATATTTTGTGTATATTACAACTCGCAATAAATTAAAATAACATTAGGTAAATTGTTTATTTTAAACTTCGTAGTATTTATTCCTTTCGCGTTTAACAGGATAACAATGTAATGCATAGTACGAAGTATTGCTGCAACAATAAGTGTCTGCAGCTTCTACTAAAAACAAACCCCGATTTTATACATCCCACATAAACTCCAAGTAACAAGGTCTTATAAAAGTCAACGGAGAACTATTTTAAAAGGCATAAAGTAACACTACACTATACACAACTGTCGGTAGTTATTTCTGCAACAAGTTGTACTAACTGCAACAGAATTGGCACAACTCGTAGCGGCTGAATAATTCATGAACATGCCGTTACGGGTCTACGGGCTACGCCGGAGCTATGCGGCTACGATGGAGCTACGCGGCTACGAGCTACGGCCAGCAAGATGCTACGAGAAACCTTAAAGTATGAATGTCTTAATTTTGTTGGTGTCGCGTTTTTGTTCTTGTATGGAAATATTAGTTCCAATTGTATTTGACAGCTCTAAGTTACGTCCGTCTCTTTCTCGTTTTATTAGAGAGAAAAAGATAGCAATAGCCTAAATTAAGTTTAATTTGTGCGCAACAGAATCGACACCATTGCATGGTTTAATAAAAGTTATCATGAAATAAAACAAAGCTAAGTGCAATCGATACAGAACGACACGATGTCTGAACGTTGACGAAGGAAAAGGTCTACGCAAAGAACATTACAGCTGGTGTTCCATAGTTTCCATACCGGATGCAGCTGAATACCAGTATGTTACATGGAGCGACTGCCTCCATAATCCAATTAGTAGTATCAGTACTGGGTAATACGATACCCCTTGGTAAGACTGATTGTCATACTTTTAAACCACTGACTGCCTGTAACGATGACAACTGGGACCAACGGGTTAACGTTAACATTATGTGACCTAAAATAATGGTTTTAGATAATTTAGTCTGATTATCATGTATTGTTTCTATAATTCTGCTAATCACTGTTCATTCTTTATTTATTTATTTTAATTTATTATATTTTTTAATGTGTTTTTAAATTTAATTTATTCTTAGTTTAATTTTGTGTCGGATGCCCTTTTTTAATGTATATTGATTTGTATTTTTACTTTTATAAAACTGACAAATAATAAATAAATAAACTATACTAAACGTGCTTTCCGAGGCACGGAGGAAACTCGGTATGTAATGGGTGGTCACTGGTAACCCATCCACGAACCACCCTAGGCAAGCGCGGTTTAACCCAAAGATCAATCGGAGCGGCTGTTATTATTTAACGACGAGCTCCTAGTTTCTGCTTACCCCCACGGGGAAAAGGTGTGAGATTATGTATGTTTGTAGAAAAACTAATTACCTGTACTGTTACCTATTCGGCAGCGTCGAGATTTACACACTCTCTCTTTTCTCTTTTCTATTCTCCATAATCCTTCGTATCTTCGAGAGCGCTTCGAATTTCTTGTTCCTAGAGGTAAACCCTGCCGCTCATCATCATCTCTTCTCCTTCGTTTCCCTCCCCACTCCTCAAGTCGGTATGATGGATCATTCACTGTTCGTGCTGTGCGCCTTTGGAATTCGCTTCCACACTCCTTGCGGGATAGCCCGTCGTTAGAAGTGTTCAAGAAAAGAATAAAGGAACATTTCCTGTCAGCATGATTTTAGTTTGTAAATAGTGTTCTCTAAGTAAGTGTATCTATATATAATAATTATATACACTAAACTAAGTAAATTAAAGTAGTAGTAGCAGTAGTAAGTAAGTGGTAGTAGTAGTAGTAGTATAAGTTAATTTAAGATTTAACTCTATTGTTTGTACACATAAATTATCCACTCCTGAAAATCTCTCAGCACAAGTATGGTTTGCTGTAAGAAAACCCAATTCTGGGTTAAGCTCGCCGGTGTACATAAGCTATATTTTCTAATTTTGTGTATATTTTTCTTTATAATTTTTGTGTGCAATAAAGAATAAGAATATGTTTTTATCTGCAATTGATCCCACGAAGAAGCATTGGCAAAGTATTCTAATGTGAACCTACACACTCCTTTTTTCACCAAAATATTCGTATCCCAATACATAATATTCAATAACGTACAATCCATCAAACACCCCACCATTCACTCTCACACAATCATCCTAAACTTAATTCCCGTACGACAAACACTGGCACTCCTAAAGTTTGCCAAACACTGGTTCAAATAAAAAGTTTGGCAAACTCGCCCCGGGCGCCCTCTGGCGACAATAATACGATGTTTGTACGATCACTCGCTATACTTCGACATCTGTTTATAAGTTGGGAATATGGTGAAGATATGTGATTGAATAGACGTGATAATGTTATCAAATTTATCGTGGTACAAATGTTTATTTGAAATCTAGGCCCGTATATACAGGGTGTAAACAGACTCAACCAAGCATTCTGTACATCAAACTAAGTAACTTTACGCAAAAATTATTGCAGGGAAACTACTTTTATTTTTAGGTGAAAAATCATGTATTGTATTAGAACTCAATGTAACGCACTTTAAACATTGTGCTGATGGATTCAATATTACGGGGGTTGTGGAGGTGTTTAAAGTAAAAATCGAACATTAAAAACTTGTATTTAAAAAAAACTTGTCAAAAATTGGAACTTTGACCCCTAAATATCTCTGTAATTAGAAGGTTCGCAGATACGGTGTAGAACAAAAAAATATCGCAATGACGGAGAGAACAAGTGTATTTCGGCTTCGTTAAGAGGTTTTTACACCCTCTACACTTATGATAACGCTATAATATGATCGGACACAACATAACAGGTCTGTAAGCGCTCACACGACACAATTTCATGACACGGAAGTTATTATTTTTATATATGTAGTTGTGTATATGGGCCATAGTTGCCTGCAATAAAGGATATATTATATTATATTATTATTATTATAAGTAATCAAGAATGCAAGCCTGTATTTTTTCAAAAAGTCAAAAACAGATTCGTTAGCAAGAAATTACTTAAAAGTTCAACAGCCACGATGCCAGAAACCAAAATAACTATTCACGCAACTGAAGGCACGGTCAGCGACATCATCAACACAATGTTTACACAGAGACCACCAAAATAACTATTCACGCAACTGAAGGCACGGTCAGCGACATCATCAACACAATGTTTACACAGAGACCACCAAAATAACTATTCACGCAACTGAAGGCACGGTCAGCGACATCATCAACACAATGTTTACACAGAGACCACCAAAATAACTATTCACGCAACTGAAGGCACGGTCAGCGACATCATCAACACAATGTTTACACAGAGACCACCAAAATAACTATTCACGCAACTGAAGGCACGGTCAGCGACATCATCAACACAATGTTTACACAGAGACCACCAAAATAACTATTCACGCAACTGAAGGCACGGTCAGCGACATCATCAACACAATGTTTACACAGAGACCACCACAGTCCAACTTGACAACTTCATTAATCCTTTCATGCATATTTCATCAAAATATTCACAAATTACGACATTCCACACACACAGGTAACAGCACAAAGCAGTTAATTAAATGATGAACACGATTTACGTTTGTTCTCCATATTTATAGTTCCTAACTTCAGCGATAATGAACTGAAATCACTTTGTAGAGCTAATAAATTGTGCGGGGAGTGCGCCCACAACTTTCTGTTTGACTTATATTTTAAACAAATTGTTTACACTCCAATATAAAGGCAAATGTTGTATGAATATATAATTTCAATATTCGTTGCTTTCGGTTGGACTAGCTAGTTACAAGTTGTGTTTTAACTTTCAACGGAAACATGACATGTGATGTGGCAGTGTGTGTGTGTGTGTATTTACTTTGACTGTTTTTTTAATAATACAGTAGTGAATAACACGGTTGTATTGTTGGAATTTTAACTCACAATACTAATCCGAAGCGTTAAAATTCAACGTTGCGGTTGCATTAATTTAGTTGTCGTCTAGTTTTTAGAGAAATAAACATAAGCAAATTATTATTTTTTTATTTCTAAGCAAGGTATTCATATTATCCTGCCGGGGTTGCGGGCCTGTTCGAATGACATACCGCGGCCCCGGAACATAAAGGGCGAGGAAGGAACATGGATGGGTTTTAGTCAGTAAGAGTCTGACACTCCCTCCCGCTCCGCCCAGAGTGGGAGAAGTCATTTGATGATTTCCCATCCTAAAAAAAAAAAGGTATTCATATTATTTATTGGTATAACCTAATTCATCCTCATGATATGCGCTATAAATATAGCATACCCGCCATACTATTCCCTACCACTGCAACTCCTGAAACTCCAAAACAAAATCAGCAGAGGCAATCACTAGAAAAACGTCAAGGTACATTTACCTTGGCACTTTCCTAGTGATTACCTCTCTTGACACGCCCGTTGATTCAACTTTCTTGGATCACACAAAAAAGAAAAAAAACAGAACAGCTGTTTAGTAAAAAGTAGTAAAATCATAATTCTGATTAATTGAATATAATTAAACAATTAGACCCAGAATAGATTAATTACTAATGAAACATACGGTGGGCAAACATTAAAACAAAACCATTTATGTTAATAGTTTTCTCGCAAAAAACTAACTGAAAGATGAACAGTTTCGCGCGGCGGAGTTAATCCTACGCGGTCCACCGCCAATGAATTATTTATACACGAAAACAACCATTACTGCACATCCAAATCTAACCAAAATAAACCTTACTCCATTGTAACAAGAATGTTGAAACAGAAATTAGAAAAGTCGCTATGTATCAAACTCGGAGCAAAAATATTATAATACGGGTCGAAACTGGAGTGTGTCTTTTTATGACGTCGAAAATTGTAATAGAAATGCGGGGATTTCTTGTCGAGTTATAATTTAAAGATTATTTATTACGTTACGAAAAGGAAGGTGACAAAAAAAATCTCATACATAGAGAAGTTTATGAAGGTATACAGGGTGGGAGCGACATCGATGCAGAAACGGTATTCAATACATCATTCCGAACATAGAAATTTTTGATCGGTAATCTGATCTCGTAAGCTTTGCTTTTATTTTTTTTAATAATCGATGATTTGTTCGGCGTCAATGCCCTCACACATTCCACCCAGTAGATATAATTTCCAAACGCCGTACAGAGCTGAAGGCATAGAATGATCTGCCTAGCCACTTGCCAGTAACCAGATTCTGCTTGCTGAATATTATTGTAACACAGTAAACCTGATCAAACATAAAAAACACTAAGAAGTTGGGCTCTGTAAATAAAAAAGCTAAGAAAAAGAATCATTATTCTACGTTTTAGCACGTTAAACCGTCCGACATTACATAAATTCGAACCGCACCACAAATTGCCTTGCTATTTCTGTCGAAGCCAAAACCTACAGCAGAAGTTATTTTAGGAGATAATCTAGTAACAAGATAAACAAAACAAAGTAGAAAAAAACATTACCTAAATTAAATTTTATAATGCGTGGGTGGAAGATTAACCAGCGACCACCAAAGGTATTATTACCTATTTTTGTCACCCAGCACTAACTAAACATTATTATAATCCGTTTGGTTAGAAAATACGAGGAACACGTGTATCGTCATCATTATACACGGAGATTTTCCATCTATCAGGACCTTTCATAGGAGAACTGTCAAAGTAGGTAGTTCAAATGGTAAATTATAGTTCACTAGTTTCTACCAGCGCCTTAGCTAGATAATTGTCCCATGGGACCTTACTACCGGGAGAAAAAGTGTCTTATGTTTTAACCTAGGTTATAAACTATCTGTGTGCATTTCATCTAAATCCGTTCAGTAGTTTTTGCGCTAAAAAAGTAACAAGCATCCATCCAAACATCTATACATATCCATACTCAGGATAGTGTCAGGCACAACAGTATCGGAGCAGTCGAAGAAACTAAGTTTTTCTCTCGCTGATAATGAACATATATGTATCGTTATATTTAAGATTAAAAATGTGGTATACACCATCAAACTGTATCATTAAAAACAGTACATTGCAAAGCATGGGACTGTGGTGAAATGTGTTTGTTAGGTACCTACACCTCTACTTTACCGTTTGGTGATTATCGGCGTGATGTTTTATGTTAAGATAATTCTAATCATTTACTGCTAACCACTGGCACATGAATTCAAAGCAAGGAAAATTCCCATTTCACATTTTTCATTTACACTTTTTCGCCGACATTTTTATTTTATTAATTTCATCCAGCCATAACGTATGATGTTGCCAGATCAGGCGTATACAGTGATAGTTTATTTTATCGCGGCCGTATCGCATCGGACTGGCACTTTACGACTCGCCCGCGTCACCGGCTTCCGAGTTCCGATACCCTGGCAATATAACCGTATCGGTAAGAGAAGAATATCCACTCCACGCCACTAATGTAGTGAAAAGATGCTCGACACTAATGTCTTTTCACATAATAGGCATGTCGACAGTATCAAAAATTGCTTTTCTATTTAGCCCCTCAGTTAGAGTATAGGAAAATAATGGACACGTATTTTTGGTTTTTGTAAATCAATGAATATTGACAAAGATTAAACACACCAAAACTCTCGTGACGTAAGAACCCGTTAAAAATTATACCAAGGTGTGACGTATTAAGAGTTTTAAAAGCGTCGTATCTTCGTCAATGTTGGTTTATGTAACAGAAGAAAAAATACGAGTCAAATATTGGTTGATAATCTAACTGACGGACTAATTATTATTTTTGTATCGTCTGATTATGGCAAACCAGCTGTCGACGCCTCTGATGATTACTGATCACTGACACCGCCTTTGGACATTTGCTTTATTATAGGCATCGCTAGTATCATTCTACGAGACCAATCTGAAATGAAACCCTTCGTATCGGAAAAAAGTGAAGCTACAAAAGATTGCGCGAGCTCTCTCTAGGATCTAAAATTACTGCGACAACGAGGCTTGAAACTAAAACAATGCCAATGTTATGCATGTAATATTGATAATTGTGGAAGAACGCAGACAAAAAGAACTTCTTCAACAAACATCCCCATGACTTAGCCATAGAAGAATGAGAAGAATGCAATCACTAGGCAAAACAAAGCAGATTGATAAACCGACAGAAGAACCGACAGGAGTGGTAATTATTTATCGTCAAGTAAATAAATATACTCTTTTCAAGACTGATTTCAAGTGAACTATTTACTAGATACCTGCTAGTATGTCTTCTGTTGATTCCTGTACCATGGCATTACGACCACCCATAACTGAGGCATAAAACATATTTTTTATGGACATAAGAATTAGGTAGCTAAATGGATAGTCTAAAATTTTGTTGCAAGTTTTTATGAGTGGAGGTCACGACTTCTTTCACAGATAAAATACCGAAATTGTAGGTGTAATCAAAATAAGGTTTTATCGTATAGGTTTACCGTCCTGTTGATGGTACTGAATGTTTACTTTAAGGGAACAGGGACGGAAACAATCGTACTGGGGAGGTCGGACCGGACACTGACAGATTGTCCGTACCGGTGATTTACCTTTAAATGTAGAAACATGACTGGTTTCAGATCTTAGTTGTGAAAATAGGGGCACCGGCATCTAGAGACACCACAGAGAATTGAAAAGCCTCGGCGGCCTCTGCTAGTGGTGACAATACCACATAACACATTTTACTCGTACTACGAAAAGCATAAGCATAGCGTAAGCAGCCTCTGTCCCACTACTGGGACAGAGGCTGATTATGTTATATAGATCACCGTTTTGAGAGCAGTGGTGATGAAATATGTAACAGAAAGTTATGCGCCTGTCTGGGTTCGAACCCAAAACATCTTATGAAAAAACCGGCCAAGAGCGTGTCGGGCCACGCTCACTGTAGGGTTCCGTAGCTTCCCAGACCATTAAAAATACCAACATTTTTCGTCAGCAAAAATAACTTTGTTTTTCATAGTATTTGTATGAAAAACAAAGTTATCATTTGCGTTTTTTTGAAAAAGTGCTATATAACTCAAAAACTATTCAACTCATCAAGTTGAAAATAATTTTCCTAGAAAGTTCATATAAAGGTCTACTTCTGTGATTTTTTTCATATTTTTTAAACTTATGGTTCAAAAGTTAGAGGGGGGGGGACACATTGTTTTTGACTTTCGGAGCGATTATTTCCTAAAATATTAATATTATCAAAAAATGATTTTAGAAAACCCCTATTCATTTTTAAATACCTATCCAACAATATATCACACGTCAGGGTCAAAATTAAAAAAAAAATCACTCCCCACTTTACGTCTGGGGGAGGTACCCTAATAAAAATGTTTTTTTAAATTTTTATTTTTGCACTTTGTCGGCATGATTGATATACATATTGGTACCAAATTTCAGCTTTCTGGTGCTAACGGTCACTGAGATTATCCGCGGACAGACAGACAGACAGACAGACAGACAGACAGACAGACATGGCGAAACTATAAGGGTTCCGTTTTTTGCCATTTGGCTACGGAACCCTAAAAAAAGAAAGAAAGTTGTGTTTACGACAGGAGTGAGTCAAAAAACTGACGACTCCAGGACTGAAGTAGTGCATCCAACTCTTTCGAACAGTCCCGCAGCCCCAGCATTTTATAAATTCGTCACTTCAACACGATCCCATTCCCATCCCATTGTCATTTTGCTACAATTTCTGCTAAATTCATAATGGTCGATCATTGGTCGGTCTATGGTCTTGAAATTAAATTGTGTTTTAATGACATTTTTTTATTGCCATTATTATAAAACCCGTCGTGTTACTCACGTAAAAACAGTGCCGATGGTGGCGTTGCACATCCGTTCGCTAAGTTCCCTACAAAATGGTTGAGCTAAGCGGCGCGGATGTGCAGGTCATGTCCGTGAACGGGTGCCGACGGTTGCTGCCGGTCGACTCACATTGCCATGCAGTCAAAATAGCTTGGTGTAGATTTTTGTTAATTTTAATTAGTGGTTAAGGAAACATCAACAACTGTAAAGGTTAAAAAAAAAAAAAAAAAAAAATTGGGTGGACTCACGTAGATCATAAGTTACTAATAATAAGCTTAGTTTAATGTAACGTGTCCAATGATGGAGCACGATCGTAGTTTTAATTTTTTCTTTTAAATTCATCAAACAATTAATAAAATGTAAACAAGAGCGCGGACCCCCACGTCTGCGGTAGAAAACAAATTATAAAAATAAAAAAAAAACCCGTTAGAGCAAATGGTTTTCGAAATCTACTACTTCTACTAAATTTGAACATTTATTCATGCCAGAATTCATTTTATATACATTATATTTTTACTCATTTGTCATTATGCACGAGATTATCATTCTATGTCATTTCTTTTAATGGAGTGTCAGTGGTTTACCATTGGAAAGTCATAATGACTCCATTATATTTATAGATTACCACACTTGTCAAATATAAAATCAATGATGAATTATTCTGACACTTGTAATAGCAGACTCGACGGTCCTGTGTATTTATGCTACAGATGTGGGCTACGCCTTTGCCTTTTACAACTATGAAATCTTGTTAACATCCGGTAAAATTAGCCCACCTACATGTGAGTGTGCTAAGTTTACCCCAGATTTGCCAATACTTACGTAAGCAAATTAAAACATTGCTGCAAAGCTTGTGTTTCCAATGAACTAAAAGTATTAATGTAGTTCGAAACATAACCTACATTTGTAACCGACTCCAATACTTTCAATTTAGTGGAAACGCGCGCGGATTGATTTGCGTTCAGATTTGTTTTTATGCGATAGTGAATATTGAATGGCTTTATTTTGAACTATTTAAAATCTGGAATGTTTATGGAAAAATAAATAATTGCGTATATGGTGAATACAGGTATTGATTAAGTCGCTGGTTTAAGCTCAGTACCAATATAAGCACTAAAATACCAATCAGTAAATCGACCAACCAACACCAACCAAACCAACACCAATGTAAATACTTACTTAATACTGAGTTTATATTTAAGCTTAATTGAAAAAAAATTGTTGTCCTTAGTGTAAAAACATGAGACTCAATACCTACCTACACCAACCGTGGAGTACCCTTGATATCACATCACTTCATATCACATCACATCATGTAACTTCAGGTCAGTATCTGAAAATTCCTAACAACAACAAACCAGGCCACTACTTAATAACCCTATTCCAACCAATCCTGCGCAATCGCCACCCTCTTTGAAGCCCAGCTTATACAGTTTTACGCTAAGTATACCAGTCAATATTAAATCTATCCACCACACTGCACAAATACAGCTGCAACATAAATATTGACATTGCCAACCACTCTTACAAACACATCCGTACCATAACCCAATATCAATTTTGAAGAGCCCAGCGTTTGAACATTTGATTAAAAACAAATCAAAAAATCATTTTCATAAAAATATTCATTCGGCAAATCGACCGCTCAGAGGCATACAGGTTGGAATACATTCAGTACGTTTGATCGTATTTGGTATAACGTAAAAATGTTAGTGCACTACATATTCGATTACCAAGGCTTCAGTATACAGTGGAGGTCGCGTTTATTGCTCGCACCACCGTAAACCCGTTGACGACGGGCGTGGGTTCCTATTTTATGTTTTAAATTACCCTGATCTGTTTATATCCTCATTTATTCTGAGTGCTTGGTACTTGTGGTCGTCGTGCGATGACATTGTGTAATTTAATTTAGTTCAGTAAACACTAGTGCTATAATTGCTGTCTATTGTTACTCCCGGTCATATTACATTATTTGTAAAATATTTGTTTTTGATAGTTTCTAATATGTTTGATGAGCCATTTACCTAGGTACGTTGTTTGGCTAGCTAGTTATCGTACAAAGAAAACATTATCATAACAGATCTAGTCAGTACCTACAGGTCATACTAGACTTCGTTAAAAAAAATATCAAGGGTGATCAAATTAGATCTTTATTACTTTCAGTAAAAGGGGCACACTCGAATGTGTCTGGGCGTGATCTAAGTTACACCCACAATTCACCAATTCATCAGATTACTAAAAAAGAAACCAAAATACCTCTCTTCATACTGCAAACCCAAATATTTGATTGCATTCATGCAGTAAGCTAATGTTACATTGAGGGGCCTAGCACCTGACATGAACGCTGAAAGCGTCCATCAATTTATCCTTGCAACTCAATCCCAACATAGAACTTAAACTCCTAGGTCTAAAACAACATCCATATCCCAGCGACAAAGCTAAAGTCCCTCTAACGGGCATCCCCTCGGCTGCGCGACTTTTTACGATGATTTGCGCCGACGAGCGCGAGTTACGGCGGCGCAGCGCCATCTATTGTGCGCGCTTGTCACTACGCGCACGGAAGCACTAATGCTCTTTTTGCGAAGTTCCTGTTGAGGTTTTTCGTTTTACCGATACGGCAATGCGGTTATACTGCTTGCTTTGGTCTAAATCGAAGTTACTTTAGAATAGGCTACTTTAAACTAGTAAGAGTGGTTTTGATTTTTGGTTGAAGCTAGGTATTTTTCGTCTATTAGTTAAGTTATACGTTTCTTATTTACCTATGTTTAACTAGTAAAAAAATAGAACCGAAAGAGAATTTTCCAGACTCGACACGGAGCAAGCCACGGCTCTAAGCTAGTGGCTAATAATTACCTACTTGTAAAGATTTTGAAAGATACTCGAGTAGGTAAGCAGTTTACTCAATCCTAAATATAAGATTACTAGCACTCTGCCCGCGACTTCGTCCGATAAAATTGTGATAACTCGGTTAATGTCAATATAATTTGTAGTTAATGTTACCCGGTATAGATGTAGCTTTCTTATGGTGAAACAATTTAAAAGTTGAGTAGTTCTTGAGTTGAATCGTAACAAACAAACAAAAAAACAAATCTTTTCTCTTTATAATATTAGTTTAGAAGTTTTGATAAGCTATGATTAAAAAGAAAGTAACTTAGTTTCTTTTGTTGTAATAAAATATTTTTATTTAGTTTCAAAATAAGGTTATGAGTATAAGAGCTCTACTCAAACACTTGCAACCTCGGAAACTTACAGTCAATATTGGTTCAACATCGCCCACTCACTTTTTTGCTGTTCCCCACTTCCATCTTAAAAAAACACTTACAGGATCCGTTTATTTTGTAACAAATATTACCTTCGTTTACAAACCAACATAACTTTTCCTTCCACATTACCCTTAGTAACACTTTACACTCAACAGGGGTATCGGGTACCCGCGGCCGGATAGCTATGAAATCTTCTACACGTGTCGATACAATGGGGACTATCGCGCATGAATTCGCCGCTAGGGGCGCTTGTGTAGAGTAAGGTCTTCCGAAATGTCAGATGTCATAGATTTTTCACGGAATGCGCTTTTTTTTATCACGCATTTCTGACATTCGCAATTGTGATCTAGATTGAGCCATTCATTGAGAATGAATGACAGGACCTTACTTGCCAGTGGCGCCATCTGGTGAACTCAAAAACGATATCATTGAATCGTATCTCATACATTTGCCCCGTGCCTGTGTCCCAGGAGCGTGTGAAAGCGATCTTAGACAAACACAACCAATAGGGTAGACGACAAAAGAAATCTAATAAGTCCGTCATTTGAATTATCAAAAAATATTTGACCCGTATTTTTTCTTATGTTACGTAAACCAAAATTGACGAAGATACGACGCTTTTAAAATTCTCAATACGTCACGCCTTCGTATTGTTACATCGGACCTACTAGAACATTCGAGAAAGCACGTGATTACAGTATGTGTACATTGGAATTTCGAGAGCTTTCTGTTATTATTACTTTTAAAGTTAGGTAGGTACCTACAAATTCGCGACCTCTTTATAAAAAGACATTAGAATTTCAACCGTACGCCTAGGGCATATGGTTCATATTTGTTTGTTTTGTACAGGTAGCTAGTAATAATAATTACCTAGCTACGAGTACTTACCTACTGTTTTTTATGGCCCTCTAGAATATTCGTGGTTATTCTGGTGTGTCTGTTGGCGAGTATAAATAGACCGCTCAGGGCCGCGACAGGCAGTCTTGTTTTGGCTACTCAGCGAAGCGAATCGAAGTGAACTTAAAGTGCGATATCTAAGCGAATAGTGATCAGTAGTGCATTGTAGTGTACTTGTGATTAAGTTTAATTTTTTTTGTGATTAATAAAGTTATTGTGTTGTTTAATCGGTAGTAATTAATTTATCTCATACCCAGCTCGTAACAGTATAATTTTAGTGAGTTCTGACGTCACGAGCCCCCACTCCCGTGTTTTGATGCGTTTTATCTTTGTCAATATTCAACAAAAACAAAAAATACGTGTTCATTATTTTCCAATACTCTAACTGACGGACTAAATATATTTGCAATTTTTTGATACAGTCGTCATGCCTATTGAACTGAATATCATACATTTGTCTCATGTTCCCGGTAGTCGGAGCGTGTAAAACCGGTCTTAGGCAAACACCACCAATTTTGGTTTTCCATAAAAATCCCATAGAACAAACGTAGAGATTGTTTTCGTATAATTTCCATAGAAGCATAAGTAGAGTCGTGGTGTGACACCGTGTTGTCTTAACGTAAAGCTTGCTTATTTAGGACAATGAGTTCCGCCGCCCCGCAGTGTACCGCTCAATCTGATCCCGGCTTAAGTGCGAATAAGGTGCGGTTCCGAGGAAGCGACGCAAACTAATAAAAACCGGTCAAGAGCGTGTCGGGCCACGCTCACTGTAGGGTTCCGTAGCTTCCCAGACCATTAAAAATACCAACATTTTTCGTCAGCAAAAATAACTTTGTTTTTCATAGTATTTGTATGAAAAACAAAGTTATCATTTGCGTTTTTTTGAAAAAGTGCTATATAACTCAAAAACTATTCAACTCATCAAGTTGAAAATAATTTTTCTAGAAAGTTCATATAAAGGTCTACTTCTGTGATTTTTTTCATATTTTTTAAACTTATGGTTCAAAAGTTAGAGGGGGGGGGGACACATTGTTTTTGACTTTCGGAGCGATTATTTCCTAAAATATTAATATTATCAAAAAATGATTTTAGAAAACCCCTATTCATTTTTAAATACCTATCCAACAATATATCACACGTCAGGGTCAAAATTAAAAAAAAAATCGCTCCCCACTTTACGTCTGGGGGAGGTACCCTAATAAAAATGTTTTTTAAAATTTTTATTTTTGCACTTTGTCGGCATGATTGATATACATATTGGTACCAAATTTCAGCTTTCTGGTGCTAACGGTCACTGAGATTATCCGCGGACAGACAGACAGACAGACAGACATGGCGAAACTATAAGGGTTCCGTTTTTTGCCATTTGGCTACGGAACCCTAAAAACGTCTATAAATTGACGGTTGTCGTAAATTTTTAATACGGGAAATGCATTCGTTTTGGTTAAGTTTCGACATGTGGTTTTAAGACATTTTTGCTTTTATTACTCAGGTCACACTTAGATTCTGGTTTTAGTTATATGAAATAAATCAGAATAAAAACAAGATACACTATTTATTTGGCATACCTAGTAATGTCAATCATGGGCTTTTTAGGGTTCCGTAGCCAAACGGCAAAAACGGAACCCTTATAGATTCGTCATGTCTGTCTGTCTGTCCGTCCGTATGTCACAGCCACTTTTTTCCTTAGGGTTCCGTAGCCAAATGGCAAAAACGTAACCCTTATAGATTCATCATGTCTGTCTGTCTGTCCGTCCGTATGTCCGTATGTCACAGCCACTTTTTTCCGAAACTATAAGAACTCAAGATACACTATTTATTTGGCATACCTAGTAATGTCAATCATGGGCTTTTTAGGGTTCCGTAGCCAAACGGCAAAAACGGAACCCTTATAGATTCGTCATGTCTGTCTGTCTGTCCGTCTGTCCGTCCGTATGTCACAGCCACTTTTTTCCTTAGGGTTCCGTAGCCAAATGGCAAAAACGTAACCCTTATAGATTCATCATGTCTGTCTGTCTGTCCGTCCGTATGTCCGTATGTCACAGCCACTTTTTTCCGAAACTATAAGAACTATGCTGTTAAAACTTGGTAAGTAGATGTATTCTGTGAACCGCATTAATATTTCCACACAAAAATAAAAAAAAAACAATAAATTTTGGGGATCCCCCATACTTAGAACTGAAACTCAATTTTTTTTTATTGCATTGTATTTATGGATAGGTCTTCAAAAATGATATTGAGGTTTCTAACATAATTTTTTACTAAACTGAATAGTTTGAGCGAGAGACCCTTCCAAAGTGGAAAAATGTGTGTCCCCCCCCCCCCTGTAACTTCTAAAATACGAGAATGATAAAACTAAAAAAATATATGATGTACATTACCATGTAAACTCCCACCGAAAATTGGTTTGAACGAGATTTAGTGAGTAGTTTTTTTTTAATACGTCATAAATCGAAAACAGCAATTTACCTTTCATTCAATCTGCTACGGAACCCTTCATGGGCGAGTCCGACTCGCACTTGGCCCTTTTTTTTTAATCAAGAGATTTTGAACAAACTAGCAACCTGCCAGAGTCGGACAGATTGAAAAACCTGGTCAATTAGAACCAAAACAAAAACGACAGATGTAACAATAAAATCAAAAGACTTAAATGGAGATGGGCTGCCACGTAATATGAGAACACGACAAGAGTGACACGATGTTACCCCAGAGAAGACAAAAAGAAGAGGGGCAGACCGCATAAAAGGTGGGATGATGACATCAGACATGTGGCAGGAATCATGTGGAACAGAGTGGCACAAGTGAGGAAAGAATGGAAATGGTTGGAGGAGGCCTTTGCTGACCGGCAAACAGATCTAGAAAAGATAACAAAACAACAGATATTAGTATAAATAGTTTATAAGTCCAGTGTCAAATTTTTAAGTTTAAACTTTTGTAAAGAGATCTGAATAAAAGGTTATTTTATTACTATTATTACCTAGTAATGAATAACTCAACATAAGAACGTAATTTGCTTTGAACTCAAAACTCAAGGCTTAAGTACTATTTTAATAAACATAAATTACACATGTAATATTATAGTTATAAAATACAGTTTATAAAATCAGAAACCAAACTGTCGTTGTATCGAGACCGCCCCTTAACAAAACATGATCATCTTTATAGGAAACAAGTCATTGCTTTAGATACAGCCTACGGAGCTACGTTCAGAGTTCTTGTTTTTTTGTGTTTTTCTTGTGCAAATCTGGATGGATACGTAATGGAAATACTTACAGGATAGGATTCTATACATATTCGGTTTACTTTATCAATATAATATTTAAATAGAGGTGAATAGTTTCACATATAAATCGGCAAGTTGCCATCGTGATTTGCATGGTCACACACCATCGAAGTCATAACAAGCCTTTAAGTCTCAAAACAGTTTAAATAAGTTGATACCGTTTTACCCAAAACAACCACTCCAACGTAACGACTCATCAAAAACATTAATCTTCAAATAAATTGCTGCCAATTCTGTAGCAGTCTACCTTCTCTCTAAGCCCCAAAACTTGTAACTTTCACTTCAATATTCCACGAAAAAGATAACTGGAAATTATCTTTAACTTCTAACACCGAACTTCATCAGATCGATACGTCTACATCATCAAAATTGCTAACTTTTCTCGCTATAACTCACAATTTCGTCTCTCCGGGATAACTTTTAATCGAAGTAGTCAAACACAACAATATTGCGAATTCGGCAGTTAGTCGTTAATTGTGGCAAAGGGACCGAAGCTTGGTAGCCATTGAAGCCCGTGCTTACTTAGGACCGGCCGAATTGTACTGCCTCCAACTGCTCTCTTAGTGAAAACAAACCGCAGAGTCGGGCTAATCGATGCTCGATACTTTGGACGTGAGTTTAGTGCTTTAGTGATTCAATTCTAGATTAAACGAAGCTATGCTACGTATATTATGGCGCAGTTTGTAAGGTTTCCAATGTATAGCAGTGGACTGCTGCCGTGGCTGGCTGATGTGAGTTGATTGAATTCATTTTGACATACTGCTGTAGCTTGGGAGATATCCATATCAAGCAGTACTTGCTCTAGGTTAAGTTGATTAAAGACATGTTGAATATTTGAAACCATGGCTCAGTTAAATTTTGATTGCTAAAATATTCGAATATTTGTCAACCACTAAGAAATTTTGGAATTTCATGACTACATGAAATTATTACACATCCCAGATTATTGTTTTATTGGATATCAATTAGCAAGGCATAATTCCCGATATTTTTCATGGAATTCTGAATAAAAGAATTCGTTTTAGTGATTTTTTTTTGGAACCTATTCGTCATCCGGGAAATAAAACTTCACCAATTAATACGTTACGGAATTAATAACATCAGCGAAACACAAATATTCAAATATGTGATTTCGAAGAACTTTCAAATCATGATCCCATTTCAGTATAAGCACGCGGTGGCTTATGTAAAAATAAAATCTCCAACTGAGCAGTTTTTTAAAACTGAAAAACAGAATAACATACACCGGCCACACATTACATTCCGAACTTATTTCATCATTCCAATCACGACAGGAATTGCATTTGCATGGCATTCCGCACTTTTTCATACAAACAAAAATATTCCTGATTTAAACCATTGATTGTAAGTTAATAAACGGACAAATATTTGTTTTGGAACTTTAAACATTGGTAAAAATTCGCCAGTAACAAACCAATGAAAATTTTGTGCATTTGGGCAGCGCGGGTAATTGATTGGGCCGTTCAACAGGTGAGCTTGGCTAACACTAATATTCAGATTTGGTGAAATATTACCTGATACCATAGCTGCCGGGGCTGCGGGACTGTTCGAAAGAGATACCGCGGCCCCGGAACGTAAAGGGCGAGGAAGGAACATGGATGGTTTTTAGTCAGTAAAAGTCTGACACTCCCTCCCGCTCTGCCCGGAGTAGAAGGAGAAATTTAATGATTTCCCATACGAAAAAAAAAAGGGTATAAGTATATACCCTTTATTTATTTTTTAACATAGCATAGCTACCATACCATACCTATAGTTTTCAGAACTTTTGTATTTCAATCACTTTCATCAGGTTATATTGTCATAAGATTTGCGGAAACTGCAAACGAATACCAGTTAATATTTCGTATCAGTGAGAAAACCAACTCCTAAACTCTTACAGCAAATAAATCTATGAATCTCTTAACAACAATCACTAACTAAAGATTACATCAAACGCCAAAGTAAAACTTCTAGAACACACAGTATGTAAGCACTAGAAAAAACTGCCAAAGTGTGTTAAAAAGAACTTTACTACGTATACACACATTACAGAAACTCGCGTAAAAAGATATAGACGAAACGTAACAAAGCTGGGATTAAAGAAAAACTCCCGACTTTTGCCTAGTTCGGCGATTACTTAAACCTCGGAGTTGGAGATTGTTGCTCTGTGACTGTTGCCAACTATGTGTGGGACTGGCCCATCAACTATTCAACATACTGCTCGCTGTTTACTGGCTCAAGCCTTTATATTTGTGCTTTGATCTAGTTGCTGAAGTGTTTTTCTATTGCTGTTGATTTTATTTATATTGGTGATGGTAGATTTGTATTGCTTATGTTTTACGGCCTCATTGGTGTAGTGGTTGCAATCACGACTGCTGAGCTTGAGGTCCTGGCTTCGATTCCCGGGTCAGGCAGTGTTATTGGGTTTTTTCATCAGGAATTTCTGAGTAGCAGCCACGGAGTCTGGATTTGCGCCCACTTGATGGCAAAAGGCTCGCTCCCTCCTCCTCGCTCGACATGGAACTTAACATAACTAGCGAAATGTGGATGGGTATACTATTACATACAGTACCTCTGCCTACATTAAGAAATTTCTGGAACAGCCAGGTTTCTGATTGTGCACCCGGCACATGGCATTAGAATTGCCCCATATTGATGAGATTTAATAATCACTGGAGCAATGTTGGTGAAAACTACTACTGGTCTACTTTTGCCAAACTCTTTGGGAATGGGGCCTGTGGAACTAATTGCTGGTGGAACTAGTGAGGATGATCCGATTTTAAAACGACTAAGACATGACAAGATAATTACGGCTTTATCCAGCGTTTGTTTCTGACGTTAAGCTGTACCCTGTGCTCTACTTCTGAAAAACAAAAGTAATTTTAAATTATGTTGCATAATAATCTATGTAGAATTTCTTCTAGTGTTGAGGACACTAGAAGAAATTCGACTAGCTGACATTCCCGAGACATGCATGTCAGGGAAGATCCATAATAAATAAATAAAAATAAAAAGCCTTTTGTTTCTTGCATTACAAATAAATTAATAAATAACATGGATGCGATAACAAAAAATACTATTAAACAATTCAATTCAATTTATTATTCACAAAATGCATAAATTTAGTTTATTATGAATTTAAATGTCGATTAAAATGAGAAGAGTAAATTAAAATTTGATTACAAAAAATTTATTAAAGACTTTGATTGAAAATTATAATTTTAGCAAGAATAACAAGTAGGTTAGGGTAAGTAGGTGTTAGGTTAGGCTTAGTAGAAGGTGAAGGCCTCCTCCAGAGATGACCAGCGGTCTCTATCTTTAGCTATTCGCATCCAGCTAGTACCTGCGATCTGTACAATGTCATCCGTCCAGCGTGCTATAGGTCTTCCTCTTTTCCTTTGGCCTGATGGGCCTGGCCATGACGTCACCCTAATAGTCCAGCGGTCGTCGCTGAGTCTAGGTATATGTACAGCCCATCGCCATTTCAGCTTATGCGAATAGTCGAGAGCGTCTTTATCTTTTGTTTTGTGTCTTGTACGAGTATGTGGTGGTACCTTTTGTATTTTTCGTATCTTCATGACACTCCTTTCCATGCTCCTTTGGCATGACCTTATTTTACTATTTACCGTCCGGGTGAATTTCCATGTCTGGCACGCATATGTTAGTGAGGGAAGATCTACGCTGATATTAATAAACATGAACGAATATCAAGGCAGTTTATAAAAAACATTGCATAAAATCCAATTCACCGTAAAATAGCGATATTCTCGGATTCAGTTCTATTTTTTTTACTTCAATTAATTTTTAACGGAACTTCGCTTCGGTGCGATCGAATGTGCTTCATACTCATAGGTATCAATCAACATTATATTCAGCCTTATGTGTTTTACTTAAAAAAAAAACTAATCAAAAGTTTTCTAGGAACAACCATTACTTTTTTTTATAATACCTTCCACTAATGTGTAGTTATAGTAATATAGATATTAGATTAATATATGTACAGTTCTGTAAAGTTTAGGCGCTTCTTGCATTGACTTCTAAACTACACACGTATTATAGGTTGCATTAAAATGAATTATTATAATTGGCCAACAATGTTGTTAAATGTTTTCATAAGCCTACATTCGGATTCTATTGCGTCAGAAAAATGTAACATTTCTATCAGCCAAGACTTTTACAAAGTTTCAAACAAAAACAAACCTTTCATCTCCGTCCCCTCTAAGCCCGACATCCGGAAACTATTACCGGGAATAAGAAAACACATAAGATCAGTGCTGACTTGCTAACTGCGGGGAGATTCACACCCGTTTTGAATAGCTCCAATAAAAATCTATTAGGCCTGAATCGGGTGGCAAATGATATTTGCTGTGCAAAGCCGCGCGGCCTAAGCAAACAGGCCGCGGCCCGATAGAGCAATACCTCGCGATAGTTTCTCCTACGTACTCGTACACTGGCGGCCCCAAAACTTTACCCACACACGGAAAATTATAAATATTCAGAAGCGGGAAGTTGTGAAACTTTGGGGTAACATCAAGTTGTAGTTTCAAGAATAAGCCCGTTTTCGGAAAGTTTTTTTTTTTTATTTGGGATATAAAGTAGTTTTGATATAAGTCTGGGTCAAAAGTAAGGGATAACAACAGGATTTAATAACCGCCACCACTCGTATTCTGTGCACTTAGTTGTTTCTCAAGTTACGAAATCCTTTTTACCAGCTTGATAAATCGTCGAAAAAGTACATTATTAATTAGGAAGGTAAAACATTTCCATTTGCCTAAAATCTTTGTAACATTATAAATGGTATAACAACAGCTCTGTGAAAGTATTTTTCCTAAAAGTAAAAAAAGGAATTCCTGGAAACGTTTTGATTTTTAACCGGAAGGTGTTTCTCAAAATAAAAATGATAATTTATTATGAATTGAATTTTCAAATAGATTGGTCCGTGAATTGACGTGTCCAACCCATTACATTAGTTTCCTCCGTGCCTCGGACAGCAAGTTAAGCTGTTGGTCCCGGCTGTCATTTGTAGATCTTTGACAGTCGTTACAGGTAGTCTGTGGCATACAAGTCTGACAATCAGTCTTACCAAGGGTATCGTATTACCCAGTACTAACTAACTGGTTTGTGGAGATCAGATAGGCATTCGCTCCATGTAAAATACTGGTATTCAGCTGCAACCGGTTAGACCGGAAGCCAAGCAAAACATAGTTGGGAAAAGGAAGATGATGGTAACTTCATTCCTTTTTCTCCCTGCCAGTGCACATTACCGTTGGGGTACTCCCCGGGGGCGCAGTGTTGTCCCCGGTAATACCGATGTTTTCTATTGCGCTGCGTAAACAACTAAACATCGCAATCGGATGATTGCGCTACCTACGAGTTCATACAAGGTAGCGTACCTCGTCGGGTAGCGCTGCTGTCTTAACTTTCTATACGTAGTTGCTTACTGATTAAGGTTTCTATTGAATTGTTTTGTGTTTTTTCTTCCGTGGTTAGTGAAACTGAAGCGGGTCTTAGTTTTGTCAGCATGTTATAACAACATGCCTACAACTACGCATTTCACAATATTGAAAGAATTTTTAAAGTAATAGTAGATTCATCGGGAGGGCATTTTTTGTTTAAAATTCTACAACAATCTCTCTTATGATCACGTTCCACCTTAATCGCATTACTAAGATGCCAGTGCAAATCAGAGCAAAAAGAAACCATTCATTAAAATTAAAATTAAAACCATTCATAAAATTCTTCCTCAATGCACCAAGACGCTGCCGTCTTAAAGAATCAAATTATAAAATAATATTGAAGTCCTATTAAACCTAGGGGTGAGTAGAGGTCCTCGCGGGTCGCACTCTCATTTTTCCACCGTTTTTCATCGTCACCTCGGGCGGCGTGAATATTAATGAATAGAATTAATTGATTGAACGAACCCATCAATTATTCGGCCCATAATTTTATTTGCACACTGTTCAAAGTTTAAGATCTTGTACTATGCAGATTATGAAAAGTTTTTTAATTTCTATGATGATTTTGGCAGTTTGGAGACTGTTGATTGGATCTGCTTCTTTTGTTGAAAACTTCCATCAAACGGATCGAATAACGTGAATAACATTATGGATATCATAAAACCGGTCCGTGAACGTCAAAAACAACCCGCACTGGCCCCCGCACTGGGACCACGCAGTGGATTATGTTATGGCCCACTCCTTCTCATAGAGACAAATACTGAATAGATTGGTTATGATTATAAAGCGTGTAAAAAACCTCATTACGAAGCCGAAAGGCACTTGTTCTCCCCGTCATTGCGATCATTTTTTTGTTCTACACCATACCTGGGACCTTCTAGTTACGGAGATATTGGGGGTCAAAGTTCCTTCTTTTTGACAAGTTTTATTTATTTATTTATTTAAACTTCATGTACAAGAGTTGTACATAGGCGGACTTAATGCCGCAAGGCATTCTCTACCAGTCAACCATTGGGTAAAATATGACAGCATTGTGGTAGAGTACAAAAATCAATGATAACAATGCCATTTTGTTAACAAATCGAAATAAGTACATAAATAGTATACATATTAATACACATATATTACAGATAAGATGAAATAAACTAATACATATTAAAATACATACAAATAGTTCAAAATACGAGAAACCTCATAATAATAACTACGACTACCTTGTGAGTAATTTAGTCTGACTTCAAATAGTAGGTACTTCCGAACTGTTCGTTTGAAAGCCATTTTGCTTTCAGTTTTTTTAATGCCAAGGGGTAGCGCGTTCCATAGCTTTATAGTTGAGACAGCATAAGAAGCGGACATAAAACCAGTGCGATGTGAGGGAATTACAAGGAGTAGGTTTTTGGAAGCTCTAAGGTTACGACTTGGTGAACTGCAGTTTTCTTTTTAATACTTAGATAGTTCACCACACATTGAGTTTTACCACAAAACATGATTTTTTACCCTAAAAAAAGTCGTTTCCCGTCAATAATGTTTGCTTAAAGTTACTTAGTTTGATGTACAGAATGCTTGGTTGACGGCTTCGGGATGAGGTTGTTTACACCATGTATGTATGTCAACTTATAATATCTTTGCAATCACTGCACTCGTTCAATTAAGGAAACGTACTCCTATTAAAAGAAAAGTTAGTTTAGTGCTACTCAGATTTGTCACCCACAAAATCATACAGCAAAACAATCCACCTGTCTCAAAATCCGTCTTACGTAGATATTTCTCCATGTAAAGACTATGCCAAGCTTTCGATCAGGTGTCAAGAGCCAGGTCAAGCAGGTACAGGTCTTGTCTAGATTCAACTTTAGCCTAAGTAATCCTGCCGACAAAGCGAAGCAAACATTTGCACTGGAAATAGAATTTCAACAACGCTTTTCAGTTTAATTCGAGTTCGACCGGCTCGCTTTGTAACGAAACGGGGTGAGGTAGGTCTAGGTGTCCTTGCTGACTTTATGGAGATACTTACTTGCATAGCAAGTTTCTTATGATAGTATATGAATCGAAGGTTCTTTTAATTTTGATGACACTGTGTTGTAATGGTCACACACAATATGACCGAACAAACCATAGCTGACAGTGCTATTATTTTATTGAATTTTTTGGTAGTGTGCGACGGAATATTCGCACAAAAACATGGTGTCTGATGAAATAAAAGAGATGAAACAGAGATGGATTTCAACATGATTTATGGTAATATTTTGCAAGATAAAACGCACAGTAACACCCGACTTTACAAAGTTCAAAGTCTTTTCATTTTGCTGAGAACGTCGGAGAGGTTGTTTCTAAAATAACACCCAAATAACCCTGGCATAGCATTGTTTTTGTCAAAACATGCCAATCCCTGGTACATATTTCAGCTGGTATACAAAACCTCTTACGTTGTGCGTTGCAAGTAAACAAAGACTGACCAACATAAACCACTGTGTAGACAACAACAGGCCCATATCACCAATTATCATCTCTCCATTGTACATATAATTATTGGCAGCGACGCGGCGTCTAGAGGACTCATTGTGCGAATCTAATTTATTCCCGTGAATGGAGTGAGCTCTTTTATGTAATGTGCTCATTATGTGCCCGGAGTGCGCTCACTAGGGCTGACAATGAGCCCACTGTGCTACCTGGAGGTGCACTACTCGCGACTCGCGAGACGAGTATTGACAAAGATGTAAGACTTCTTTGTGTCTGCTTTGATGTTAAGGAATTGTTAGGATAAGGATATTAATATTGGAAGGACTTCCAGTTAGTTTCTTTGTAGATTTCTTTATGTGTTACTTAGATGTGAAAGTTTATGTTGTAAGAAAGGTTTGCCTAAGATAATGGTTTGAAGTTTGCAGCAATATTGTGGCGATAAATCAAACCCGGCAAAATGTGAATGAACGGTCTCCGTATTATTTTTAAGTGCATCGTTTCTTCCACTGCTTAGGTACTTTTTCCTTTGTGCCCACCTTTTTAGTATCACAGAAACCCACAAACAGACCACTGACAACGATTGATTTACAACAGTAAAATCGCTGTTACTGCTGCAAAGAAATAAAGTTCCCTGTTCACAAAGTCCCATAGGCCTCATGGTGATTCAGCCACAGGTACAAATTAGGCAGCCCTGTGCGTGCCGCATTAGGCGCGAGTGCCGACAATGAGACAGTGCCGAGATTACCCCTAATGTTGCCTTTGTTTAGTAACGAGCGAACAAATTGTGCCCCTTTCGCCCTCGGCAGCCCTGTGCCCCGCCGCCGGCCCTGAGCCCTCCGGCCCTTTGTGCCACTAGTTTCAATTTATGCGTTTAACGGTTATTAATGAGATGTTTAATTAATGGACAGGTTAATTAGGGGGGTGTTTTGGTGGAATTATGGCTTGCTTGAAAGATGGTTTTTTGTGGAAGTGTATGTTCAGTGGTGTGTGACTGTTTAATTAAATTTGGACACTATACGGGTATATCAATGGAGCTGGAATAGTATTTTCGAAGAGTGGGACCAACTAAACCGACTTTAATGAGGTGGTATGGCCAAATGTCGATTATACCACTCCTTAGAAAATTCCATCAAAGACTGAAAGAAAGAAAAGTATTACTGGCTCACACGACCAATAATAAAATATGAAAAATAAAAGCAAGGGAAATAAAGCAACATTCAAAAAGGAGCCAAAAGCAAAAAAAATAATATAATAATTAAAACTAAAACTTAACTTTTATACTTTTGCAGCTGCCTTCGTTTTACCTGTTTATTTACAAGGCCAAAAGGCTCAATCGTCATTTTAAAAAAAAACATATATCGCAGCGCTGGTATTCCATCAAATTATGAAGCTGAAGCTGCAAATAGACTTCGAAAACCGTCGTATCGTAAATACAGATTTCTGCAAAGCAATCTAAGCAACGTTGAGATACTACTGGGGCCTCAAAAACTATCCTTTACCAATGAAACTCTTAAAAATACTGCACATCCGATCCAAAAGCACGACTACTATAATTTATAGTGGAGTAGCAACTGTAGCCACTGTTCGCCGGCCAGCCTATTATTTAGTGACGTAGTTTGTCCATAATGGCCGCCGTTCCAGCCATAACGAGCGCTCTGACATCGCCGACACAAACTCATAATATAAAAACATTATGAAGATACGGCCCGCATGTGAAACTATCCTAAATATATAGGTAAGAGCCATTTTCCATATCTAAATGTGTGCAGGGGAATCATTTGGTTGTGCGTAAGTGCGCCATTTTGATCCGGGAGTGGAGAAATGCATCAGGTGATTATTTCGGCTCCCTATTGTGTTGGAGCAGCCGCGACGAGTTGTGAGGTATTTTTTGTCGTAGGAAATTTGCTTACGAAAGATTTCGTCCAGGCAAGTTGGCTGTCGTGGGCCCGTGGACGGTGAGCTATGGGCTAACTAGCCGTCCGTCCGTCTAATGACGACAGGCCGTGTCGACGGCGAGTTTGTGTTACCCGCGCGCCTCAAATAGATGTCAGCATAAAAGGAGGGGCCCGAAGGGCCGAAACCTGCCGGAACTGCGGGACTGTTCGAATGAGATTCCGCGGCCCCGGAACGTAAAGGGCGAGGAAGGAATTCATGGATGGTTTTTAGTCAGTAAAAGTCTGACACTCCCTCCCGCTCCGCCCAGAGTGGGAGAAGTCATTTGATGATTTCCCATCCGAAAAAAAAAAGGCAAGTTGGCTGTGGTCTGTGGTGTGCTTACTTGTATATACCATCAAACATTAACCATACAATAACCACCAACGACAGTCGACGACAGTATTACTGTTTGTCAGTTTTAAAGTAACGTGGGAATTGCAGGTTAATCGGACATTTAAAAAATCACTGGTTGATAAAAAATAGTAGATTGTATGACAAGAGAGCAAGATAATAATTTTACGGCAAGGGCGCTATTTTGAATGCAGAGCGAAGCGAAGGATTCTAGAGACCTGAGTGTAGCGAGGGATTCAAAGTACATTGCCTGAGGGAAAGATATCTTTGTTCTCGAGTCATATAAGTATACTACTTTTCATCTTTTTCTATGAGAAAATATATATATTTCTCCCGGGATTTCGAAGATTTTTTATGACGTTGTAACGAGGAGGTTGCCACCTACTTGCTAGTTCAAACTGGCCGGTCACACAGACCTGAAAATTTTGAAAGTGTCAAATGTCACTCATGTCTTTTCTTAAGAATATTTCTCGGATTGAGGCCGGGATAGCTGTCACACGTGTTCGAGAGATATAATTTTATTTTTTCATTCAGTGAGTTTTGGTTTAAAATATAACCATATTTTCTTTTTTAGTGCGCAGAGGTTTCCGTAGAGAGTCCATTATGGACTCTCATCCCCTACCTGATCCCCCTGATCCTCCAGATGATATCCCACCTTCATCCGGTTCGCATGGTAAGCGTCGTTTGGATGACGCAGATTCAAATAATGACGTTGTTTCTGCAAAAAAAACTATTATTAACAAAGAGATGGCTGTAGCTTCCATCCAGACAATCCACCCAAATCTTGTGGTGGGCATTAAAGCATACACTCATTCAGATAAAGGCCCTTTCATTGTCCACGTTTCCAGATCTATACCGGATCCTTCAGCTGGGACGACTATTCGTCCAATTAAGTTTGGCCAGTTTTTATTTTCCAACAAAGTTGCTAACATCTGCACTGATGGGTTAAAAAAAGTGGGCAGGAACAAGATCTCCGTCGAGTTCACTTCTGGTGTTGCGGCCAACAAGTTCCTCGATAACCCTATTTTATTATCATACAACTATGAAGCAACCATCCCTTCGTATAATATAACTAAAATGGGTATTGTCCGTCATGTCCCGGTTGACATGTCAATGGACGAATTTGTTGAGTCCGTGGTCCTTCCTGAGGGTTGTGGTATAATTTTAAAAGCCCGCAGGCTTAATCGAAAAGTTAGAGAGGAGGATAAGATCTCTTGGGTGCCTACCCAAACCATCGTCATCTCCTTTCAAGGCCAAGTTCTTCCTCAAAGGATTTTCTCATACCATACTTCTTTGCCCGTGGAGGTTTATCAATATCCCACCATTCAATGTCAAAATTGTTGCCGATTTGGTCACGTTAAAGTTCAATGTCGGTCTAAGTCCAGATGCTATCGCTGTTCGCAACCTCATACTGGTGACAGTTGTGACGTTACTGAGTCCATGGCTACGTGTATCCACTGTTTCGGTAATCATTTTGCCTATAGTGGTAATTGCCCCGAGCTGAATAGGCAGAAGTCCATAAAGCTCCTCATGGCTCAAGAAAATCTTTCGTACGAAGAGGCATCGAGATCTCTTCCTAAAGTCACAAAACTATACTCCGATGTTACGCAAAATGCCCCTCGTTCCCAGTCTCTTTTTTCTCCCTTGCAACCTAATTCAAGCCTTTCCAATCTTTCTCCATCTACCTCTTACAGGAAAACTGTGTTCTCTCCTTCGCGTCCCAAAGCTCCATTAGGGAAATCTTATGACAGGATTGCCCATCATTCCATTGTTGCTGATGAACCCTCATCCCTTCCCAACGGATTTGCCCTCCTTTCTCAGAATCTTCCCTCTTCAGGTCCGCCTCAAGAAGATAACCTTCTGGAATTACTTATGTCTCTAATTATTAGTCTAGTTTCACGTAATAATTCAACCCTACCGCCCCACGTTGCCCAAAAACTTTCCCATATTCTTTCCATTAATTCTAATTATGGATCCAGTCTCCGCTCTTCAGTGGAATGCTAAAAGCATCCGTCCGAGGAAGCCTGAACTTCTTTTTCTCATAAATAAATTTCACCCGTCTATCATTGCCATCTCGAAAACCTGGTTGGTGCCTGGTTCTCGTTTCCGGGTTCCAGGATACTCTTGCCTTCGGGATGATAGGGCTGATGGATATGCGGGAAGTGCATTACTTGTTAGGCGCTCCCTCCCGTTCTCCCACATTCCCCTTCCCTCTTTTTCTGCTGACATTAATGTTGTGGCCGTCAGGGCTTTTGATATAACTTTCCTCTCTGTGTACATACCTCATCCTCATTCACGTTTAATCCCGGATCTTTTATGCATGATCTCCTCTGTTCCTTCTCCAATCATTTTGATGGGTGATTTAAATGCTCACCATCGATCATGGGGTTCAAGTCATGATGACAACTTTGGTCTTTCCCTTCTTGAAATTCTTGATGAAGCGAACTTCTGCGTCATTAACAATGGTTCTCCTACTAGAAGAGTTCGTCCTACACAAAACCCTAACTCGGCTGTGGATCTTACTATGTGTTCTGCTTCTCTAGCTTCTATTCTTTCCTGGAGTATTTTGCCCCATTCTTATGGTAGTGATCATTTTCCTATTCTCGTCTCTATCTCTGATAGAGTTACGCCAATGCGTAATTTTAACCCTTCACTTAAGTATAGATTAAAGGATGCAAAGTGGTCCGCTTATGCGTCATCCCTTGAGGATAGGATTTTTTCCCTCCCGACTCCAGACGGTAACAACCTTGTTGGTTGCTACTCCAAATTCGTGGAATCGATTACTTCTAGTGCTGATGATAATTTTCCTCTTAAAAAACCCTACAAATTTCAAGTTTCAACTCCTTGGTGGGATTCGGATTCCGTCTCCAGCTCCAAACCTAGACAACTTTCCTTCTCCTTCAAGCCTTCTACCCTCTGTATGCTCTTTCGATTCCCCATTCTCGTTTTTCGAACTTCAACTGGCACTTGATGGTCTCGTGGATTCATCTCCTGGGGCAGACGGTATTCCATACTCTTTTTTAAAAAATGCCTCTAATGCTTCTAAGCAATATTACCTGGACCTTGTTAATGGCTTTTATATGTATGGTTTAGTTCCTCAACCATGGAAAAACCAAACGATAATTCCGGTTCTAAAACCTGGTAAGAGCCCTTCAGATGCAGGTAATTATAGACCTATTGCGCTTTCATCAGTCTTGTGTAAGGTCGCTGAGCATATGCTCAAGCACCGCCTTGAATGGTTTGTGGAAAGCAAGAACTTGTTGCCCGTTTCCCAGTATGGATTCAGAAAAGGGATGTGCACTCTAGATAGTCTTAGCATATTAACAACCGATATTCGTATCTCTTTTTTAAATAAACAACATTTGGTGGGAGTTTTTCTCGACATTGCATCGGCATGTTTTACTTCCGGTGCTTAAGGATAAATTAGTCCGTCAGTTGGGCATTCCTGAGAAGCTGGTTCGTTTTATTTGTAATTTGTTGATGGAAAGAACCATTTCTATTAAGTCTCGTGATTCTCTTTTACCTCCTAGGACTATCTGGAATGGTTTACCGCAAGGTTCAGTACTTAGCCCTCTTCTATTCAGCCTTTACACTTTTGATCTTCATTTAACAGTTGACTCATTTTGTCAAATTTTACAATATGCTGATGACCTGGCTCTGTATCTATCCGTGAAATCTCTGAAAGATGCCTCTGAGCGTCTAAATTCTGCCCTCGGGTATCTATCCGAATGGCTTCTTTTACATGGATTATCTTTATCGGCTCCCAAAAGCTCTGTAGTTGTTTTCACTAGAAAAAGATTTCCCTCCTCGGTTGAAATTAAAGTTAATGGTCAAAATATTGCTCAAGAAAATAAAGTCAAGTTCCTAGGAATCTGGTTAGATTCAAAGTTATCAGGTGTCGCTCATTCTGACTTTATTACTCAAAAATGTGAAAGAAATATTAATGTTCTTCGTTCTCTTTCTGGTGTTTGGTGGGGTGCTCATCCATATACTCAAAAATTATTATATAATGCCATAGTTCGTAGTCATCTTGATTATGGGCTATTTCTTTTAGATCCCAGTAATAAATCTGGCCTTCAAAAGCTTGATAAAATTCAGTCAAAATGTTTACGCATTATTCTCGGGGCGATGAAATCGTCTCCAATTAATGCTATGCAAGTCGAAAGTGTAGATCCCCCCCTTTCTATTCGAAGACAATTCCTTGCTAATCGATTTTTCTTTAAACTTGTTCAAAATTCTGAACATCCGCTTTTGCGTAAGCTAGACCAATTATCTATCATGTCTGACTCTGGTCGCCGGTTTAATAGAGAACTTCCATGTCTTCTTCGTGCCTTCCTACAGTTCTCTCGTCTTCCTAGCCCGCTTTTTCAAAACCCTGTTTTACCTCTTTATTCTTTGCCATATGATGCTTTGGTATACCGTCCTGATGTCCTCTTGGACTTTGGAATCAACAAAAGCACTCTGGAAGCAAACAGGTTTTTTATCAGAAAAATTTCCACTGATTATAATAACTGGGTTACTATTTATACTGACGCTTCCAAAGCCTCTGATGATAGTCCAGTAGGGTTTGCCGTTTGGATCCCCTCTACAAAAATCATTTTAAGTTATAAATGCCCTTCGGTCACATCAGTTTTCACGGGCGAATCTATTGCCATTTTTGAAGCCATTTCGTTTGTTAAATCTCATAATCTAAATAACTCCATAATATTCTCAGATTCGAAAAGTTGCCTTCAATCCATTTTGTCAAACCCCTTCCGATCAAAATCTAGATTCCCTATTATCTTAAAAATAAGAGATTTACTTTTCCAGTGTCATAAATTAGGTATTAATATTATTTTGGCCTGGATTCCTGGTCACGTGGGTATTAATGGGAATGAGTCTGCTGATTCGTGTGCTAAATATGCAGTCCAGTCTGGCTCGCTTGACTATTCTGAAATCTATTCCCATGACTTTTGTGCTACTCTGTCAACCACTATGTATAACTCGTGGTCCCAAAGATGGAAAATTTCTAAAACCATTAAAGGAAAATTTTATGGTGATATTCAACCTGAGATTCCCCACAAACCTTGGTTTTTCAAGTATCAGTTCGCAAATAAATTGACCACTTCAACAATCTGTCGGCTTCGGCTAAATCATTGCTGCACCCCAGCTTTCTTGGCTAAACTTAGGATAAGGGATAACTCCCTCTGTGAATGCGGTCTGGATGAAGGAAGCGTGGACCATTTATTTTTCTGCTGTCCTAAATTACGATTATCTTTGTACGATATCATCCCATCTCATATCCCTCGTCCAACCTCCACTAAATGTCTCCTCTCCCTTGTATTTACCCGCTTTGTATATATTTTAAGTAAGTTCATTGAAATTAATAAAATTAAGTTGTAAGTTATACAATATATACGTACGTGTAAGTGATACAATATTCTATTTATTTAAAGCATATAATTATTTGAATATATTTATCTTTTCTTCTTTCCTATGGCAATAAAAAAAAAAAAAATGTCTTGCTCTGCGTGTAAAATAGAAAATTAGTTAGATTTGTGATTTTAGTAAAATACTTGTCCAAATTTCGTCACTGTACTATCTCCTTCGTTTGATGGTCTATCATTAGATGTACGGGATATTGGCAAAATTGTGGAGACTCTTTCACAAAAGCCATTAACTAAGAGTTGAAGTTGAAGAATATTTCTCTGCTGAAAATATAATGTAAATATAAGCAGTTGTCAGCTGACCGCGCTCGCGTCTAGTCGTTGACCGATTCCGATTCGTGTACGAGTGTGTGAGGACAATGACCTCGAACTATGTAAAATGTTGCACCTGCAACATAGTGATAAATGAAGTGTTAGCCTTTGTGTATAATAAAATGACTGTGATGGATGAAATTTCATTGATCAGAATTTGCAATACAGCTTTTGATTCGGATGAAATTTTAACGGCTAAAAAGTTATTATTTGAAGCCTTATCAAACAAAAAAATGAAGAGGCGTAGAAAGGATGGTAAAACTAACCGGGATTTAGAAGAATTGTTGAGTTGTTGAAGTCTACGGATGCGGAAGATCCAGAAAAACTACCCATTTTTGTGGCGAGAGAACTGCATAGACTCCCTCCCGTCACCTTTGACCACCTTGATGCAACCCGCTTACTTAAGGATATATTGTGGCTACAGCAAGAGGTGAAGACCATAAAAACAGACTATGTTTCCAAAGAAGATTTAAAGGACATTCAATCTAAAGACTTAGCAGAAGGATCGGGTGTGATGATAAATAATAAAAGTGCTGCGTGTTTAAGTAGTAGTTTTCACTACGATAGTGGCCCCACAGGAATGCAGCAGGATATTAATTCGGGTTTGGTTCACAATTATATGGTGTCGGGTAGGTCAGTATGCGATGAAAACAATGATGATAGCGAAATAACTGCCGGTTTGTCAAGCCCACCCGCCAAACGGGTTCTTGACGTCACTGGTAACGCTGTCTCGCTTGCGCCGATACATTGTGTGGAGCTGTCGTTGCCGTCGTCCTCTCGTTCACTTGTGTGCGCAGAAACAGCTGGCGTATGTCATACCAGTACAGATGTAACACTAATGAGCGATAATGAGGTGACTAATCGTACTACGAGTAGCTTACAAAACCAGTTTGCTACCAAACCGTCGATGGCAGATGTTCTTAAAACTAGTGGAGATTCGAACCAGATGTTGTACGGTACCGATAACAACTGGCAGGTGGTATCACATAAAAAGAAGCGTACAAATGCAAAGTTCATTAGTAACACTGGGACAGATACAAGTAATTTGAACTCTAAATTCAGAGCAGCAGAGACTATGTTGCCTATTTACATATCGAACGTTTGTAAACAAACGCAAGAGTCGGACATTACAGATTTTATTTGGAACAAAACTAAAGAAAAAGTTACTCTAGAGAAGATCCGTGGCAAAAAAGAAAAATATTATGACTCCTACAAGTTATGTGTGCCTAGAAACAAGTTGCATATGTTTTTGAATGATGCGTTGTGGCCTGAAGGCATTTGTTTTAGACGCTTTGTGGTATTTAGTGAGAAAACGAAAGAGAACATAAAATGTGATGATGCTATGAATTTAAAAATAAATAGTTATGGCTCCCACGAGTAAGAAGACAACACAGCCATGCAATATGGTAACATTCAATTGTAAGTCCATCAAGCGTTCTTTTGAAAGTGTGAGGCGTATCTGTAAAACGGCCGATATAGTGGCGCTTCAAGAAACGTGGCTGCTGCCTCACGATATTCCATTGTTGGGAACAGTTGATGAGAATTTCGAGTACTCGGGAAAGTCTGCGGTTGACACATCTGCGGAAATTCTTACTGGAAGGCCGTACGGCGGTGTGGCCTTATTATGGAGGAAAGGCATTTTTCAGTCGGTTTCGTTAGTGCAGTGCAAAAGTGTGAGACTTACGGCTATAAAAGCATCGTTGTGTGATCGATCTATTATAGTATTTAGTGTGTACATGCCTACCGATAATGTAGACAATATGTCGGAATTCATAGACTGTTTAAGTGAGATGAGTGCTATAGTTAACAGTAGTGAGGTAGAAGCCATATTTATGCTGGGTGATTTTAACTCGCATCCTAATCAGCCTTTTTGGAAAGAGTTATGTAATTTTTGCTCTGATCAACAATGGATATGCGCTGATCATGAAAACCTCTATAATAACACTGAAAATTATACCTATATCAGTGATATTAATGGAAGCAGACGGTGGCTTGATCATTGTATTGTGACCGAGGCGGCTTGGCAGTCTGTAAACAGTGTTAACATAGACTATGGTATTTTCTGGTCGGACCACCTGCCATTGACGGTTGAGTGCAATTTAAACACTGTCATGCCTAAGGCTAAGCAAACTGCAATAAAAGCCCCTAACAAAGTGGTATGGCGGGAGCGAAATAACAGTCAGATCAGAGGATACCATGATCTATGTAATAGCAAGCTTAGAGATATTGACTTTCCTGAGAAATTTTTAACATGTGCTGATAAAATATGTAATAACACAGAGCATAGAAAGGTACTGGATAAGTTGTATAGTGATATTGTGTCTGTGCTATCGGAGTCAGCTATTCATACCTGTGAGCAGAAGGAAGCACGAATGAAAGGTCGTGTGGTTGGATGGAACAGGCATGTGCACGAGGCTCACAGGGAGGCTCGGATAAGGCATCAGGTTTGGGTACAACTCGGCAGACCTCATTTGGGTCGAGTATGGGATGAGATGCGCGAGAGCCAGAGAGTTTTTAGAGGCAGGCTTAAATGGTTCCAGAAAAATCAAGACCAAATTAGAATGGACATTTTGGCTTCGCAAAGGTCATCGAAAAACTTTGCTCAGTTTTGGAAGTCAACCAATAAACTTAACCTTAAGCCGGGCCTTCCTGTGAGTGTCGGAGGCCTTGATAATTCGGTGGATGTGGCCAATATGTTCAAGGATAATTTCGTAGTGTCGTCACCACTGGGACCATCAAACGGGGGTGCCATTGCTGGGACTTGTCATGGTAAGTCTCTATCTTGTTTTTCTGCCAAGCAGGTGAATAAGGTTATTATTAAAATGTGTAGAGGCAAGTCACCTGGGCATGACAGCCTCAGTATTGAGCACCTGAAACATGCAGGTGTGCATTTGCCTAGGGTACTGGCTATGTTTTTCACGCTCTGCATCAGTCACTCGTACTTGCCAACAGACATGATGAAAACAGTGGTGGACCCCATTGTAAAGAACAGAACTGGTGATATCTCTGATCCATCCAATTACAGACCCATATCGTTGGCCACTGTAATAGCGAAAGTATTGGACAGTTTGCTTGATAAGGAATTAGGTAATATTTTACAGTTACATGACGCACAGTTTGGGTTTAGGCCCAAGCTATCCACTGAAAGCGCAATTTTTTGTCTCAAGCAAACTGTCCGATATTACACGGATAGAAACACCCCCATTTATGCCTGCTTCCTTGACCTTTCCAGGGCATTTGACCTTGTGGCCTATGATGTCCTGTGGGAGAAGCTGAGGGAAGCGGGGATATCAGTCGAACTCTTGAACATTTTTAAATATTGGTACGCTAATCAGCTTAACTGTGTTCGATGGGGAGGGTCTCTGTCTGATGCGTACAGGTTGGAGTGTGGGGTGAGACAAGGTGGTTTGACCTCGCCAAAGCTTTTCAACCTGTACGTAAACGGGCTAATCGCCGAGCTCAGCAGCATGCGTGTCGGATGCTGGATAGACAACGCTTGTGTAAATAACTTAAGTTATGCAGACGACATGGTGCTGCTGGGCCCGACGGCTGGCTCGATCAGGGAGCTGCTACGCGTGTGTGAGCGATTTGTCGCTAGTCATGGGCTTGTATACAATGTCAACAAAAGTGTATACATGGTTTTTGAGGCCTCCGGTGGACGTGTAAATGGCGACCCAGTTATAATGCTGAACGGGATGCCACTCAAAAGAGTTGACCAATTTAAATACCTGGGACACTTTTTAACTGGAGACCTCAAAGACGATGTTGACATAGATCGCGAGCGCAGGGCGCTAGCCGTCAGGGCCAACATGCTGATTCACAGGTTCGCTCGTTGTGACTTTGGGGTAAAGATTGCGCTGTTTAAAGCGTACTGCCAATCTTTCTACACGAGCGGCCTGTGGGTGAGGCATACTAAGAGGTCGCTAGATGCCCTGCGTATTCAGTACAATAACTGCTTCAGGATGCTGTTGGGGTTGCCGCGCTATTGTAGTGCGTCCGGTATGTTTGCTTTTGCGCATACTGATGATTTTTATGCCATAATGCGCAAAAAGTCAAACTCCATCTTGTCGAGAGCGCGGTCTAGCTCTAACGGCATCCTAAGTATGTTGATTGATAAGTTCGACGCACCTTGGTTGTCGTACGCTGTGGAGGTGCTGGTCAGAAGACCCTACACCTAACCTCTGAATTTTGTATTTGTTTCTGTTTTTGTTTACTAACAATAGTTTGTAGGAATAATGTTACTAACAATTGGGCCTAGTTGCCATAAATAAATAAATATTATTATTATTATTATTATTATAATAGTTTCTCATTCAGAATTTTATTAAAATCGCCTGCGTATAAGCAAGTATAAGATACAGTCCTATCTCTACTTCAACGTTATTAGCTTCTTTTTATTGTTTCAGGAGTTAATGCACTATCACTTTCAGAACTCGACGTAGAACTCATTGTTATGCAAATACAATAAAGTCCGTACCGATTACTAGGACAGGAAAGTAAATCGGGGGGTTTTTTTTTTGACACGTTTCAAATAGAAGGGATGAAAAAAATATTGTAACCAATATTGTGGCTATATAGTACCATACCACCGCAAGTTCAAGTACGATGGATAAGACCGAAAACGGTTTACAAACCGAGCTAGGTGTAGGCTGTTTGGTCTGGAGATCTGAGGTTAGAAGTTAACTTCGGATCAACAGACCAGTAACTAGGCAACCTGACCAAACAATTCCTCGAATATCATCGGCATATCCAGTTAATTAGGCTCAGACAAGCGAATCTATTCCCAACGTTAATTGATCTAATTATAGGTAATGCACTAATTAATTAATTATCTATCAGTGGCCACTTCAAAGGACTTCACAGACAGTTACAAGGTGTTCCTACTAAGTTAACAAGCAGGATTATACGACGCAATTATATAGGCAATAGGTATTGTTAAACAAATTAAGTCTTTTCCTGTTGTTATTTCTTCTTTCTAGCTATAAAAATGATCGATTTTCACAAGGTTTTATTAAAAAACTGCCAAGGGCCAAGTTTCAAATCTGTATGTCGAAAACTTTTAGAACTCGAATGAATAGTTTTTATAACCAGCTTGCTGTCACAATCTAAACTTTAAAACAAATAGGGTAAACTTGCTTAATTCGTACTTACGCCAAATTCGTACTCCACTTAAAACTCGGCTTTGGTAACATCTATCAGCGCCTCTAGTGTCAAAAAATATAAATAACAGTCGGCCATTTTACCACCTGACAGATAACACCTGTGAAGCTGCTCTCGACAAAAATATTGAAAAAGTAAGCTTTTTTCGACTATTGCTGTAATATTTTTACACATTTCGTAAGAGTTTTATTAAAATAAGGTCGTGTATAACCTATTTTACGATTTGATACGTATTAATGTGTATCTTTACGATTTCATCTGACGTGTTATCATATTCGTAACTGTTGTCAATTTTTTTGCCGGTAAATTTAAAATTTGTTTGGCTCTTGCTCCTATTTGTACTTGAGTTAAGTTCTTAAAACAGCTTAAAACGTACTGGTACGATTTAGCGATGATTGCCGAGAATTGGCGAAGATCATCCGTCGAATTTGTTAAGAATTCCTACTTGTTTTAGTAACACATTGTTGATTTTGATGCTGATTCTCAATACTGTATACCAATGAATAAAACTCAAAGTACGATTTGGGATAAATGGTCTTAAATCGTACTTTTTTCAGTTTTTTTTAAATTGTTTATTTTTGAGAAGTTTATAAGGTTTATGTTAAATTTGATTATAGAAACAATAAAGCATTAAGCAAACAAAAATTCCTAATAATTAAAACTAATTTATCTTTCCTAATTTTCTAAATATGATGGTTTTCCCTTAAGGGGTACGAATTATGCAAGTTTACTTATTAAAAATATATAAAATACAACAACATAATAACAGAACAAACCAAAAATCATCTCTGTCTTAGATTTGATTATTTGTTTGTTTGTATGTTTGCGTGTTTGTTACGATTTAACTCAAGAACTACTCAACCGATTTAAGAAATTCTTTCACCATTAGAAAGCTACATCTTTACCTAGTAACATAAGCTATAAATTATATTGAAAGCAGCGGTGGCCTAGTGGTGGCGGCCCCGACTTACGAACAGTTACGTCGTGCGTTCGAACCCAGGCAGGCGCATCACTTTGTGTAATTTATTTCATCACCACTGCTCTCAAAAACGGTGAAGGAAAACATCGTGAGGAAACCGGCATGTCCTAGAACCAAAAAAATCGAAGACATGTGACATCTACCAACCCGCACTGGGCCCGCGTGCTGTAAAATACGCGCTTTGACGTGGAGTTGCGGACACCAGCCCGTTATACAATACAATACAATATATTGATATCTTGCAAATTAACCGAGCTGTCTCAGTTTTCGCGGACAAAGTGTTAGTGTGAAATATTTTGAAAGAAATTCAGAAATGATTAAGTTTGAGATAGCTTTTCGAAAAGAAATCTTCAGTTGGACTACATAAGCACGCAAATAATGTAAGCCAAAGCAGCATTGTAGCAGCTGAATATCCACAGTTAGTTTTGGCTACTACCCCTTGGTAAGACCGGTTGCCAGAATTTTTCGCAACTGACTACTTAATGTAACGACTGTCAAAGATCCAGAAATGACAGCCGGGACCAACGGCTCAACGTGCTGTCCGAGGCACGGAGGAAACTCGATACCTACGGTCTTACCTTGACCAGCGCCATCCGTGTGGTGTTATTATTTAGCCACCAGCTGCGCAACTACCTCATCATCATCATCATCATCATCATCATCATTTCAGCCGAAAGACGTCCACCGCTGTACATAGACCTCCCTCAAGTGTCGCCACATTGACAGGTCCCTTGCGACTCGCATCCAACGGATTCCCGCAACCTTCACCAGGTCATCGGTCCACCTAATGGGAGGTCTTCCAACGCATCGTCTTCCGGTTCGCGGTCACCACTCCAGAACTTTTCGGCCCCATCGGCCATCCGTTCTGCGAGCAATGTGACCTGCCCACTGCCACTTAAGTTTGGCAATTCTTCGGGCTACGTCGGTGACCTTGGTTCTCTTGCGGATGTCTTCATTTCTGATTCGATCACGCAAGGAAACTCCGAGCATAGCAACTACCTTACGGCAATAATTCCAAAACTGTTTCATTTTAATCATTCTGGCACGTCTGACTAAATTGCAGGCGCCTCCTCCATATTTCCACCTCACGAAGAGCTCTATTTTTCCCACCACGGCGGCTTCATCAATCAAAATTTGATATTGATAAAAAGCGAGTGGAGTGTCTTGTCAAAAACTCCGCTTCAATTAAATAATCGGAGATCACGTTAACTTGATTGATATTTTCACGAAAATAAGTTACCGACCTCTTAAAAATGATTAATGAACTTTAAATTCAGCGACACTTCGTCATGATAGAGGATTTTATCGAGTTTTTTTTTATTATTTGAACACCTTGCTTGCGGAAAATCCTTGGCGTTTTCCTTGTAAGGTTTATTTTTTAAACAGACTTAAAAAACCGGAAACCATTTCGGTATCGGGTTTTGTTATGTCATTTCTGAGAAGTATTTTTCAGGCTTACGGATGTTTTTATGACGTCATCCATACTTCATACTTTCATACGACTGAAACTAGAAAGGAATTACAAAGTTCTACATTTGCTATTTCAAGAACTCAGTTTACAATTTAAATTAGTTCACATTTCACTCACGACTGCTAACTGTGAGGTCTTATTATAATTGCGCCTGTAATGACACAGGGTAAGCACGTGCCGCTGTTAACGATTACAACATACAGGCAATCGGTTAAATGTCGTATGAAATTGAGGACACAGAAGTCTCATACATAACAACAATGGTAATCTGACACGTACATTTACCACGGACTTATAGACTATATACTCCAATTCCAGCCTGACTCCTTGCTTTGCCTGTTCACATGTTATGCACATTACAACCGAGAAGGTATAACTGATGTGCAGGTCGTGCCAGAAATTTTGACACGTGCAATTTTTTTATACAAAGAAAAGCTCATTAAACTAAACTTGTCAATAAACCTTCCTGTTTCTTAAAGCCCCGTTAAAGTCAGAATTAGGGTGGTTCGATTCCCAGGTCGGGCAGTGTTATTGAGTTTGTCCATCAGGAATCTCACTGTAGCAGACACGGAGTTTGAATTTCTGCACGGTTGATGGCAATAAACTCACCGCCTATTACGTGGGTTTAAACCTTACTGAGGAAGTGTGTGCACTGTGAGGTACACCTCTGCTCAACCCTTCGAGGATAACAGGCGTGATGTTATGTTGTTATTGTTCACAAAGTTAAAATCAAATGCAGCATGAAACTGTCATGTGATCCCAAAAATAAACAGTCAAATATCATACTGATGATCACCATGACGTGCCTGCCGTACGCGATGATCCAAGTCATTGTTTTTGTTCAATTCCCATATCTGTGAGACAATACATCACACATTAGCATAATAACACAATGCACGGGATAAGCACGCAGTACGCGACTAATTCTGTGTACTGCTCTAATTATAACAACCATTGTACCTGGTAGACATGTACATTGTTGTGTACGTACTAACACGTAATCTGATGTCTAGAGTGATCTTCGTGATGCCAATATAATTATTTTGTAAGTGATGTATAGCATAACCTGTTTTATATTAACAAGAAAACTTAAACACTTATGGAGGAAAATGTCGTGACGAAAGTTTTGAGTATATGTTCATTACAGGGTTACCTTATGCGATAATGTACACAATAACAATATTAAGTTTTGTAACTAATTAAAAACAATGGATTTTTTGTGAACTAATTCAGGGAAAAATTGAATAAGTCCATGTTACTAGCTGAGGTGGAGAGTGCGGAGTGCACGCTTCGGTGCCTTGCCGATTGATTGCTGCGCCAGCAAATGTTGCTGTCGACGTCACGTACGCGTACCTGCCACACACGAGAACCCGTCTGGCTTAAAATGTCTGCGTTATGCACCTTCTGTCTAAGTATGTTTCTGACTACGAGAGTAGAGGAGAACCAAAGAAAAGCGATGACTATACACAAAAAATAACAAAAAGACATGCTGTCCCGACTCCAAATAGATTATAATAATGGAGAAGGATGTAATGTGACGTTTCTACTGTCTCAGCAAAGTTATATTTGAATGGTTTTGTGGTGTTAATTGGAAAAGATGTGTACAGCAAAAAATATCCAAGAGTAATTCAATGATTTGATCGTTATTTCAAAATAAAACGACGCGACATACTTTAATTATGCTTCAGTTATGTAATAAACAGCATGTCAACCAATTTACAAATGACCAAAACTTGACAACATTGATTTTGACTTCAAAATAGAGAAGGTTATCAGTGCGACCCGAAACAAATGCAACTATTATACACATCATTATTTTGAAACCAGCCCCATATAGTACAAGATTCTGTTACAAATACCCAGAACAAGTGACAATAGACCAGAATAGTTGGTATCGTGGCACCTGTCTACACAAAATAGCGGCAAACCAAGCGCCCCAACATTCCTTGGGGATGTCGTAGAAGTGTCACCTTTTCCCGTCTGCTGACTACACCTAACCAATTTTAGACAACCTTGCAGCTGTTTGGCGTTTCCTAATACTATTTTTGCGAAGCGAATTCTTGTTGTGCGATCTTCACTTCACACCTATAATCTTCAAAGTTTTAGAAAGAGGTGTACCTGTGTATCTGCGTATAGTATACACCGATATATCATGATTTTGTGTCACGATTTTTCTTTTTTGTCTTTTCGTCAGTTCTTTAATGTTTAAGTCGTATGTAATGTGGGGTGAGCCTTCAACGGGTAGATATTAATATTTTGAGCTATTCAGGAACGCCTGATGGAAAAACCCAGTAATGCTTTTTTCAACTTGACCACTAGACGAACGAGCCAGTCAAGTACAATAAGTATCTAGGTAATAAGGATTTTTAAATTATATTGATTATTACCTACTTACTAACCTCTAAACTCTTTGAGAGGCAACACTACGACCCGACAGGACCTGTTTCATAATTATTTTTATGAAACTAATTGCAAAACAAAATGTGGTAAAAAACATAATTCCCATAAATAAAATGAAGAGCACTCTGTTCGGTCACAACTCGCTTAGAAAGGCGTTCAAAAGCCATTATAATATTTAAAAAGCTATTACTGACGTCCATTTATTTAGTTCTTGGTTTATGCGCTGAAAGAATGGGTCACACTATTTCATTTTTCTTTACAAATTAGAATAAAAATAAAAAATGTTTTGGCCCTGCTTAACCTTTACAAGAAACACAAATAATACCCGCTGGGGATACTTAAAAAAACCATTACGAACAAAGAATGGTAGATGAATCGATAGAATATACCGGTACATCATACTTTATTGTACACCAAAATGGTTAAACAATTCCTTTCCCATCCAGGTACAACGGCGGTGTACAGGAAAATGTGATAATGTTGCCAATAAAGCCTCCAGTCATTTATGTTCGGTAAAAATCACAATAATACAGGTAAGTTCTGTCGGGAACGTCGAAAAGAACAATGAGAGTGCTATTTAGGTAATTATTCCTAGATGGAAATAACACATTTTCATTTTCCATATGCATCCAGAAAAAATAATGAGTTCTTTCGCCTCTAGGCTCCATTTTTTCTGTCTTAGTTAGTTATGAAATAAGTTTTTATCTCTTTCTAACGTAACATTCCAACAATTTATTTAATGCCCATGAAGGTTACATACATGAAGGTCCATGTCTGACTACAAAAATAAGTACGCAGTATCTGACGCTTATCATTTCTAGACTTACAGAAGACTGCCTCGTTAGTGTAGTGGTCGCATGCGATACTACTGAGCATGAGGTCTGGGGTTCGATTGCCAAGTCGGGCAAAGTGTTATTGGCTTTTACTAACAGAAACTTCTCAGTAGTACGGCGATAAACATAATATACCATATTTCAAGCAATTATAGAATCTTGAAGTCTGTATTATGTTTCAGAAATATAGGTGTATCAACCATAGCTATGTATTTTGCATGTTTACCTTGTTTTGGTCATAGAATGTATGGATAATATGTATATGACCTGTATACTTTGTTTTGGTCTTTGAATGTCTCGATAATAATGTAAATCTGGCCTTTATAGAAGGTTTTAGTACTTAGTTTCGTACCTTATACCTTGAAGTTGGATGCAATGATGCAGAGCAAAGGTTTTTAACATTGAAATGGCGCCTTGTCCGTGTTTACATCTTGTTGAAGCTGACGTTATTTGCACCTCTGCCAAACCCGTCGGGAAGATTACAGGTGTGATAAACCACTGCATTGCAAATCTGTCAAACTCCACAACAAAATAATACACGTATGCACACAACCACACAACACATCCAAATGATAATGACGCTGATTACCACCGTGTCCCATTGTGTACTGCATTCAATCCCATGAATGATGGCGCTAAGCCATTTATTTGCACAGTTAATTGGATTATACAGGGTATAGTCTTATTTCTGTGTCGCTGTGTATAGCTGCGGGATTACGACGATCATAAGCTACTTATACTCATCAGCTGTATGAGCATGCAAGCTAGCTTGTTATACAAATGTGGTGAGTGGTGAGTGTGCTAGCTATGTGGGGGATTTGCTTAGGAAGTATTATTTGGTAAGATTTCTAACGTGACTGTTACTCGACTTGGTTGCTAAGAACTATTACGATCGATCAAAACAAAACTTTCTGGTTACCATGACATAATTTGGTAGCTTAATATTTTTTTACCACCACGATTACGAGATCCATGTTAAGACTTACAAAATAAATTTCCTTTTCACGAATGTATAAAAATTCGCCTGTCATTATCCCAATCTATTCGGGGTCGGCAAAGCACGTCTTCCTAACTTGTCTTCTACTCATCGCAGTAGTTAGGTACCTCTACTCTATTCGATATCCAAATTCCTACTCAAAACTTCCCTGGTGTTATAGTATTTTCATGTTTCAGACACTCTATACTTATGAGGAAATTTTGTATTTACACACTATAGGTAAATACAAAATTTCCTCACACTTTTTACTATCATTCATATTCATTATCCTTGTATTTTCTTTTTACATCTAAGTCGCGCTTTGGCAGTAACTATTTTAGCTCGCGTTAGTTTCAATCTAGAACGATGTTTTAACATCAATTTTAGCTGAAATAAAAAATAATTTTTCAATATTTACTTTTTTGACATTACGTCAATTGTCAAGCTGTCAGTTACTTTTCCTCTACTTTTAATTTTCTTACTGGCCTAGGCCTATGAAGGTTTCTTTTGATTTATATAATTTTATTTTATTTTATCAATATATTAGCTCAAATAATGTATTTTAGAGTTAATTACGATTGTTTACTAAATAACAGTATCTTATCTTACTTTTATAAAATTAATTAGCACGCTCACAGAATTCTTCGAGGAAGTTTTTTACTGTATAATACTGGTCGTTTTAAATACAGGCAACTCACATTTTTGATTTTAAAATCAAAATAATCTAGAGAGAATGAAAGAACTAAAATAAAACAACTGATGGGGAAAAACTGAACAAAAAAAAGAATTTTTGGGTATAAAAGGGCATTCCAACAAGTATCGTGACCTTCCTCTAATTTTTTTTTTCTGTGAAGCGTGATAGGACTTTTATTTAAATAAATTATTTGTTTGTGTTACTTTTTTTTTTTGGGATAAGTAACACGACAGTGTCTTCTAATCATAACCTGGGCCAGCAGTCTCAACATAGATAACGACGCTGTCGCAAACTTTCAGTGGCTAAAATAAAAACAAAAAAATTCGCTTGCAATAACGATGGTTGCAAGAATCGCATTTTGGATGTAGAGACTTGCGTGTCCCTAGATCAAATGTCTTCTAAAAAAGTTTAGATGCAAATACAGTTCCAAAGAAGCAGACTTCCTAACTCACAGCTCACAGTAGAAGGTTAAGTACCACCTTTTGCATCAGATCAATATAGCGAAGCGCTTTCAATGCTAGTCAATATTGAGCATTCCACTACGCGCGCTAATCTTAGACTCCGCGCCAAGTGCCACCATTTTATACATGACCACGCGCAACTTTGTCTATATCATTGTTTCTTTTTTGTTAAAAATAAAATAAAATGAAAAGAGTTTAATACCAATGATGCTCTTATTTGAAGAGTTTTTACCCTACCACAGAGGAAAAACCAAAGTTAGAAAAGAAGAAGAGAAAGAGTTTGTGCCCTACCACAACAAATAAATCGCGGTTACCTAAAAATAAGACCTAATAACCTTAAGATAATTTCAGTAGATCTTTACCAAGAAAAACGACCAAGCACATTTTGAAAGACTTGAAATGCGTAAAATTAATTTAAAGGCGTTGACAAAATTTTTCATTTCACCAGTTTTTAAGTTTGGTGCCTTGGTTTTCTGGGCATCATAGGATCCGAAGATATAGATGTGCGGTCTTATTCAAAAAAAAAAATAGGTTTATAAGCTTGTTTTAATGGGAATCCCGAAAAGTATTATTCATAAACGTTTCATAACGCTAAAACGCCTTATAAGTGTTTAATAGCGGCTTCATAACTTAAAACGAGGTTGACCCTAATAAAAACCTACTTCAACCATTAATAAACAGAAATATGGCCGACAAATGTGCAACAGCTGATTTTGATGTAATAAAAACCGGCCAAGAGCGTGTCGGGCCACGCTCACTGTAGGGTTCCGTAGCTTCCCAGACCATTAAAAATACCAACATTTTTCGTCAGCAAAAATAACTTTGTTTTTCATAGTATTTGTATGAAAAACAAAGTTATCATTTGCGTTTTTTTGAAAAAGTGCTATATAACTCAAAAACTATTCAACTCATCAAGTTGAAAATAATTTTCCTAGAAAGTTCATATAAAGGTCTACTTCTGTGATTTTTTTCATATTTTTTAAACTTATGGTTCAAAAGTTAGAGGGGGGGGGACACATTGTTTTTGACTTTCGGAGCGATTATTTCCTAAAATATTAATATTATCAAAAAATGATTTTAGAAAACCCCTATTCATTTTTAAATACCTATCCAACAATATATCACACGTCAGGGTCAAAATTAAAAAAAAAATCGCTCCCCACTTTACGTCTGGGGGAGGTACCCTAATAAAAATGTTTTTTTAAATTTTTATTTTTGCACTTTGTCGGCATGATTGATATACATATTGGTACCAAATTTCAGCTTTCTGGTGCTAACGGTCACTGAGATTATCCGCGGACAGACAGACAGACAGACAGACATGGCGAAACTATAAGGGTTCCGTTTTTTGCCATTTGGCTACGGAACCCTAAAAAAGGCTGTAAGGGGGTGTAAGGGGTTCCCAATAACAACCTAGGAACTCAAGCCAACCTCACCTGCTCGTGGTACACCCTGCTTTAGACGAACGAGGCTCTGGCGACCTGCCAACACGCACTGGACCAGCGCGGCGGGATATGGTCCAAACCCCCCCATTAATGGAAAGCACAACGACAACATGTCCCCAAGTGCCCGGCGACTCCAACTGTTTTGCTGACGTTGACAGGCGTCAGCTCAGCACTGGAGTCAGGGGCGAGGTGAATCTCCGGGCGAGATCGGTCAACCGTCAAACGATTTCAGCTAAAATACTAAAGGAATCCGATAATCTTCATATACTTTCATATAACGTCCGATGAGAGAAGAGCACCTAATAGGACTAGAGAACGCTCTGAAAGACATAAAGTGGGACATTGTAGGGCTTGCAGAGGTGAGACGACTGGGTGAAGTTACTGAAGAAACAAACGATGCGGTTTTCTTCCACTTCGGAGAAACCCAAGGACTTCACGGTGTTGGATTTCTGGTTGCTAAGAAGTGGAAGGACAGCATCATTGAGTTTCGAGGATATTCTGAACGTATAGCAGTTCTTAAGTTTCGCATCACAACCCGAAAAACGTTAACATTAGTACAGACATACGCACCTACATCAACAAGCTCCGACGAAGATGTTGAAGGCTTTTATGATATTCTCAACAGAGCATGTGATGAGAATCGTGGCACATGGAATATAGTGTTGGGAGATTTTAACGCCTACGTTGGACTGAAGCGGGAAATGGACTACGAAGGCATTCTAGGGCCACATGGCTTGGAAGAACGCAATGATCGAGGAACAAGATTGCTACAATTCGGGTTCGCACAAAATATGCATATTGCCAACAGTTTGTTTCCTAAAAAACCACAGCGGAGATGGACTTGGATTTCACCAAATAATCATATTAAAAATTCAATAGATTATATTTTAACTTCAGACACACAAATTATAAAAGACGTAGGTGTTATAAACAAAATCAATTTTAATTCCGACCATAGGCCACTTCGTGCAAAAATTAGATTTAATTTCAAAATTCATCGCGCCAAATCTTTTCGAACACCAATAAAATATCTCACAAAAGAAACCCTTTTCAACAACTCAGAAAAGTTTAACTTGGAACTCTCTAATTATTTCAAAAGCCTAAAACTCGATGTATGTGATGTTGAAGAACAATACGATAGAATAGTAGAAGGTATCCGCAAATGTTCTAATCGGATTGAAACAAAAAAGAAGAAAAAGTCACAACTATCTAGTTTTACTAAAGAGCAAATAGAAGAACGATGCAAACACAAAATCGGCTCCGAACAACGCAGAGTTTTAGACAAACAGGTGAAAAGAAGTATTAGACGAGACATCAGAAATTTGAACACCCATATGGTGAAATAGCATTAGAGAAAAACCAGTCTTTAAGAACACACGCTCTGACGGCACGAACTAGTTGGTGGGCGGGGTTAAAATGCATGCTATCTCATCCGACATCACGAGCGAAAGGGATAGACGCTGTGATGAGCAGTAAGGAGCTAGTGTTCGTACACATACGCATTTCTGACGCTGAGTGACGCATACACGCGCAACTTCATTGAATAGTGGATGACCGCGGGCGGCGTGTGATTGTGTGCTATCGGTGGCGCGTAGGTGATTCATGTTTGAAAGACGACATGAACTCAAACAAATAGATGTTAGAACTTTGGATTATCACTGTGTGAAATGTAATAATATGTACCCAATTTACCTGGTTGTTATTATGAATGGTCAAGCTCCTACATAATACTTACCTGCGACTTTTCCCACGTGACAATAAGTTCTCTTGCTACAGTGTGAACATTATATATGTTGAATAATGTAGGTAGTTATTGTTATAATCAACAAATAATTTCATTGATTAGGTTTTTTCTTTGATGTGACTGTGAGGCTTGTTGTTGGTTCATCAAATAAAAAAATCTGTTATTTTGTAAAGTGTTTATTGGCTGTTTATTTACAATAGCGGTCATTAGTACATGAAGCGTTTACAATAATCTCTTAGTATACATTTATCAACAATAGGCATTGTGTAACCACAGAGACTATACGAAAGGCTCGCCACAATATTTGCTTCAGGCGCTTAGACGAGCTAAATTAGTAACTCTATTTGTGGTGGTTGAAACTTCGTTTGAAATGCTGTTAGAATAAAGTTCTAATCAGCTTGCACTACAAAGTGGTTGTTACGACAGCCACTGCGGGCCAAATAGCGCGAAATGAGTGGTTTCGATCGATTTACAAAAAAACTATTGATTTGATTAAAAAACTAAAACAGTATCATACTAATATATTGCTTGTAGAATTATTTGCCAAAAAATCAGGATGATCGCATGCATATTAGTATATTTTTTATTGTTTCAAAGATATTTTTAGAGGTAAGTTCGTGATTTCTTTTTATCGAGCCAAATTAATTGTATTATGTTTTCAAAACAGTATCATGCTAGCAAATATCCTGAAGAATATCATATATCATTGTTAATCCAAAAAGTAAAAATCGCCTGGAAACTTTGAAAACTAAACTTTTATCAAAACTACCACTTTTGTCAGCTAGTGATGATCCCAATCAACACTATAACGATTTTTTCAGCATGTATTGCGCACAATTTGAAACCACATTTGTCCCTAAGACAATCTCGGTAAATAGTAACGCTTCTTTCAATGACTGGGCCACCATTGGTATTCATAAGAGTCGAAAACGACTTTATGAACTGTATGAAGAGCGGACTTATACAAACACTGTAGAATTTAATTTGTATGTTAAGAATTATTCAAAATTATTTAAAAAAGTTTGTTTCTTAGCAAAGTCACGTTACTTGAGTTCAAAAATTAAAAATAGTAGTAATGTAATTAAAATGACATGGAACATTATTAATAGCGAAACGGGAAGGTCTTGCAACCGAAATAGTGACTACAGCCTTGCTATTGGCGATAATATTTTAAATTCAGACACTCAAGTTGCCACAGCCTTTGAAAATTTCTTTGCAGATATTCCCGTATCGACTACTAAATCGCTTAACTCGTCACCTGCTGCTGCCGAGTCTTTACTAAGGGAAAACGTTTCAGTCTGTGATTCCGAATTTAACTTTCATTATGTCACCTGTAAAGATATTATTAAAACTTTTCACACCTTAAATGTTAAAAAGACCGCCGATCTATGGGGTCATTCTGTGGACGTTGCTAAATCCATTATAAACGTTGTAGCTCCTTGTTTAGCTGTAATATTTAACGATTGTATTGACCGTGGTGAGTTTCCTGATCTAATGAAATATAGTAAAATAATACCATTGTTTAAATCGGGTAGTACATCAGACCCCACTAATTATAGACCCATTTCAGTACTACCCACTTTTAGTAAAATTTTTGAAAAATTAATTTTGGAACAAATGCAAAGTTATTTCAATAAACATAAGTTATTGCATAATAAACAGTTCGGTTTTACAAGGGGTCGTTCAACTACTGATGCCGGTGTTGAACTTTTAGGACACATTTATAATGCTTGGGAGGACAAATGCGATGCTTTGGGAATTTTTTGCGATTTATCTAAAGCTTTCGATTGCGTTCTTCATGAAACATTAATCAGGAAACTACACCACTACGGAATCCGTAACGCCTCGCTGGATCTTCTTACTTCATATTTGAGTGACAGGATTCAGAGAGTTGATGTTAACGGGAAAAGATCTCCCGGATCCGTGGTAAAAATGGGGGTACCCCAGGGCTCAATTCTTGGTCCATTTTTGTTTTTGATTTACATAAATGACTTGCCTTACCTCATAAAGGATAATCATGACGTAGTATTGTTTGCAGACGACACTTCTCTTTTATTTAAACTCAAACGTCAGCAGTCAGTTATGGATAATGTTAATAGCGCCCTGGCAAAAGTCGTTAATTGGTTTAATGTTAATAATCTACTCTTAAATGAGAAAAAAACTAAATGTATTAAGTTTACGATACCCCATGTAAGACAAGTTGAAACTACTGTACTAATTAAGGATGAAGAGTTGCAACTGGAAAATAGCACAGTGTTCTTAGGCATAACTTTGGATGCAAAGCTTCAGTGGGGCCCGCACATAGACAAATTGTCGAAAAAACTTAGCTCTGCAGCATACGCCGTTAGAAAAATTCGTGAATTAACTGATTTAGAGACAGCCCGTTTAGTTTACTTTAGTTATTTCCATAGCGTGATGTCGTACGGTATTCTCTTGTGGGGCAATGCCGCCGATATTCAAACAATATTTGTTTTACAAAAAAGGGCAATTCGTTCAATTTATAAACTAAGTCCCAGATACTCCCTCAGAGAAAAATTTAAAGAGATTAATATTCTTACTGTGCCCTCTCAGTTTATTTATGAAAACCTTTTGTACGCACACAAAAATACTAATTTGTTTAAAAAATACAGTGATATCCACAACATAAATACGAGGAACAAACACAAATTTATTATTCCTGCAACGAGGCTCAAAAAAATAGGGGGTACGTTCAAATGCCAATGTATACGTTTTTACAATAAACTTCCGAGCCATATTCAAGCACTAAGCCTAAATAAATTCAAATCGTTTATAAAACGGAAGTTATGCCTGAAAGCCTTCTATCATGTTAATCACTATCTCGAAGATAAAAAGGCTTGGGATTAAGCTGCTCCAATTTGCTCTGTGAATGTTGAAATTTCGGGCTTCGCTTGTTTATTATTGATTCCTTTATTTTATACACTGTGACATTGAATGATTTGACAAGAATACTTAGTTCAGTAATTTATTATTTTTTTTTTACTTTACTTATTTTTTACGTGTGTGTTTATTTGACATGAATATTTACTTGTGACTGTCATGACATTTAATGATTTGACATGAATACTTAGTTCAGTATTTTATTATTTTTTACTTTATTTTTGTTTATTTTATGTGTGTGTTTGACATTTCGTATTTTTATTGACATTCGAATTTGAATTGTAATATTATTATTTATTTTATTTAATTATTGTGAATGTGAGGACCTTGTGGGTCACTTGTTGTTGTTTTTTTTTTTTTTTCCCACGACTGTCTGGCAGTTTGAGTACTATAAGCGACCTACCCAAATGTCCTTTCTTTGGTATTGTTCGTCGTTTCGTTGAGCTCCTTGAGTTAAAGGTCGAGCTACACGATAACTGACAAATGCTTGCACTGACTGGACAGGTCCACTCAAATCTGTATGGTTCTTTCTTCAAAAGACCATCTCAGACACTAATCTGCATAGTTCTCATGTGAGTTGAACAAGATTGTCTGGACTTTAAAAGAGACTATGACCTCTGAGTTTGTTTCGGCTGTTTCTTCTCAGAGTAGTCAGGTACGAAACACCGGCCCCATCTAGTTTAAAAACATGACGTGTAAAAGTGTTTGAGAAAACCTACTTACTGAATAAATATCATTTATCATTTATCATTTATCATTTATATTTTTCTGGTCTTGTTTATAGCAGTGAATCATATACTTTTTAACCGACTTCCAAAAAGGAGGAGGTTCTCTATTCGACTGTATGTATTTTTTTTTTTTTTTTTTTTTTTTTTTATGTATGTTACCCGATTACTCGAAGACGCCTAAACCGATTTGAAAAATTCTTTTTTTGTTTGAAAGGGTATACTTCCAAGTTGGTCCCATAGTCGCCAAGTCGGGATCTGATGATGGAATCTTGGCGAAATCGAGGGAACTCTTCAAATTTTATAGGATAACGTACAGCAATTTTTATATTTTCTACAACAAGTGAAGCATTTGCGTTTGATAAGAACCATTCTACCATCAGATCTGATGATGAAGCCAAGAGTCACGGAACTCCATAATGAGACAATGTATCCTAGTCGTGTTTGGGCTTGTTGTAATTGTAACGGTATGCACTTTCCATGTGAACCACTAAAAAGTGAAAAATAAAAACTTTTTTGCAAAAAGTAAAACCGACTTCAAAAAGAAAAAGTGAAAAATAACTTTAGCTTCTGAAGTCGGTGACAAAAAAATTAAATCAATCATACAAACGTCACCGACTTCAGAAGCTAAAGTTATTTTTCACTTTTTCTTTTTGAAGTCGGTTTTACTTTTTGCAAAAAAGTTTTTTAGTAATTATAAAACTCGCGATTAGCTCGTATAATCGCCTTCACGTAGGTTCTTGGCGACATTTATTTATTTAAACTTTTGCCTTGGACATTTTCTACATTTGCAGTACGTATTGATATATCCGCAGAGCACCTAAAAAAAGAAAGGTAGGTATATGTACGATAGCAAACTCCGACTAGGTACTTACAAAATAACTTGCTAATAGAGATTATAAACTCGATGTAAAAGTTGTAGGTATCTATATCTAAAACTTGAGAGATTATAAATTGTGATCGGTAAAAAGATATATTTTTTATTATAATACTAGCTGACCCACGCAACTTCGCCTGCGTCCCATAAAAGAGATTTGATTGATTTAGTTTTTAGTTTTAGTGGTTCATATGTTACACTTACCCTTTCACAACGTTTTTGTTATGAACTGGTGTAAGCAAAAGACAGACATGAAATTTCAACAATCCCAGTACATTTGCTATCATTTATTGAGGAGTTTCGTTGCCTATCTCTGAAGTTCTTCATCACATCTGTACCAAATTGAAACGAGATCACTCCGAGAAAGTACTCTTCCTAAAACTACCCAAATCGTTTCTTGTGTGCCTATAAAATTTGAAGAGTTCCCTCTATTTTCTCCCCCCTCCAGGATCCCATCATCAGTATCCTGACTTGATGATTATGGAACCACGTAGGAAGGATATATCCTTTCAAACATTAAAAAAAAAATCGGTCCAGCCATCTTTGAGTAATCGGAGAACATGGAATTGAGAACTTCCTCCTTTGAAGTCGGTTAATAACGATTATGGTAGGTTACTCAAATATCCGGGTAGCCTATAAAAGATTTGGTCGAGTATCGTAAATTTGCTGCTAAGAATTGAACAGTTCCGTTACTTTGTCATGTAATCAGAACCAAACCAACACTCATCAAACTACCCTTCAAGGGTGTTTGGTTAGGTCACCCTTTCCAATAAAATAAAATAAAATAAAACAGTACATGTTACGGTAATAGGCTTATCCCTAATAAATGGAATACACACCTAACTGTCGCAATCTTGGAGTATTGTCCCCCCTCAGAGCATACAGGCGTGATGTTCTGTCATGATGTTGGATAAACAATAAACATCCATCAATTGCAGTAATCACTGCAGATTTGCCTATCTCCACCACACGGAAAGCATCAGCATTCAAATAAAAAAAACCGGCCAAGAGCGTGTCGGGCCACACTCAGTGTAGGGTTCCGTAGTTTCCCGTCCGTCACAATAAGTGTTCCCACTTATGAGTTTAGAAATTATTTTGTACAACTTTTTGTCTTTTTTGTTCAAAAACTGTTGTTTCCATCCAAGTTCCTTATAAAGTTCTACTTTTCCGATTTTTTTCACATTTTCTAAACTTATGGTTCAAAAGTTAGACGGACACATTGTTTTTTACTTTTGGAGCGATTATTTCCGAAATTATTGACATTATTAAAAAAAAAACCGGCCAAGAGCGTGTCGGGCCACGCTCACTGTAGGGTTCCGTAGCTTCCCAGACCATTAAAAATACCAACATTTTTCGTCAGCAAAAATAACTTTGTTTTTCATAGTATTTGTATGAAAAACAAAGTTATCATTTGCGTTTTTTTGAAAAAGTGCTATATAACTCAAAAACTATTCAACTCATCAAGTTGAAAATAATTTTCCTAGAAAGTTCATATAAAGGTCTACTTCTGTGATTTTTTTCATATTTTTTAAACTTATGGTTCAAAAGTTAGAGGGGGGGGGGACACATTGTTTTTGACTTTCGGAGCGATTATTTCCTAAAATATTAATATTATCAAAAAATGATTGTAGAAAACCCCTATTCATTTTTAAATACCTATCCAACAATATATCACACGTCACGGTCAAAATTAAAAAAAAAATCGCTCCCCACTTTACGTCTGGGGGAGGTACCCTAATAAAAATGTTTTTTAAAATTTTTATTTTTGCACTTTGTCGGCATGATTAATATACATATTGGTACCAAATTTCAGCTTTCTGGTGCTAACGGTCACTGAGATTATCCGCGGACAGACAGCCAGACAGACAGACAGACAGACAGACAGACAGACATGGCGAAACTATAAGGGTTCCGTTTTTTGCCATTTGGCTACGGAACCCTAAAAATGATTTTGGTGAACCCCTATTCATTTTTAAATACCTTTCCAACAATATATCACACATTAGGGTTGAAATTAAAAAAAAAAATCACTTCCCACTTTACATATAGGGGGGCTACCCTAATAAAACATTTTTTTCCAATTTTTATTTTACCTTTTTGTCGGCGTGATTGATACACATATGTTACCAAATTTCAGCTTTCTAGTGCTAACGGTCACAGAGATGAAGCGAGGACGGACGGACAGACAGACACGGCGATTTGGCGAAAATATAAGGGTTCCGAGTTGACTACGGAACCCTAAAAAAGAATCATCAAAATCGGTTCACGCAGTCGATGTTTGTGTGATTTGTGTTTGTTACCTGAACCTCCTCTCTCCTCCACCTCTGAGGTAACAAACACAAAAGGAATAAATATTCCCCGTGTTTGCAACAATTTTCATTTATGCTCCGCTCCTTTTGGTTGTAGCGTGATGTTATATAGCTTTTAACCTTCCTCGATAAATGGACTATACAACACAAAAAGATTTTTTCAATTTCAAACAGTTCCTGAGATTTACGCGTTCAAACAAACTCTTCAGCTTTATAATATTACTAGCTTATGCCCGCAACTTCGTTCGCGTGATGTTTTGATATCGCAACGCATCGCCTCCGCAACGGAAGCTTTTTTCCCGCTTGCAACATTTCATTTTGCTGCTCCGCTCCTATTTGTCATAGCGTGATGTTATATAGCCTATAGCCTTCCTCAATAAATGGACTATTTAACGCAAAAATAATTTTTCAATTCGAGACGGTTGTTCCTGAGATTAGCGCGTTCAACCAAACAAACAAACTCTTCTGCTTTATGATATTAGTATTGATCGTCACGAGTAAACGTCACGTCTGAAATTAAAAATTGGTATTGACCAGATCTGTGGTAGTTAGTGTTATCATTTTTCTTGCTAAAAGGTTTACAATCGAGGTCGTCTATTATAAATAAATGAATAAATATCGCTGGACATTACACACAGTGCCATCTAGTGCCACGTTAAGCAACAAGGCTTGTGTTGTGGACACCAGATAGTTGATATACCACATAGATACTTTTTGTTTGTAAATACTCTAAGAACGTAAGGCAGTCTCACTACCGCTACGCCATTCGTGTCTTCGTATAATTAGGTATACACGAAAAAGAACTTCAGAAAAAGTCATTGTTGCAGGAATATTTTCAATATTTGCATTTAAAAATCTTCCTTTTACTCTGCACCTCTTTTTGCGAGCGACACTTGGCCGTAGGCTGGTCTTTCTGCCCATACGTTTATCCTTATTTGCCTCTGTAACACAAAAGATTAGTCTGTATGGTTGTTTCTATCTATGTAGTTCATATTATTCTGTAAGAAATCAAATCTATCTAAAATATACTATAATGCCATAGCAAAACTACTAACTACTATTTAATTTAGTAGTAATACTTACCTAAATGCCTCTAGGTAAGTATTACAAAATACTACTTTATGTCACAAAGAAACCAGTAACTTCGGCCGGGCCGAGCTTGTGAAAGTCGGGAGCGAGTCTATCGCAAATATTACCACAACATTTTTTTTCGTTCATAATAAAAAATGCCGATTTAGAAATGATCAATTACTAAAATGGCCGCTTTAGTAGAATCGTAAATGAATCACGTAAAAAAAAAAATATTCTTAAAATGGTCTTTGTAATCATGACCATAAAGTCCATTTTAAGAATTTTTAATTTTCGTGATTCATTTCATTGAACAAAATTTAAAATTCTTAAAATGGACTTTATTGCAATGGCTATAAAGACCATTCTAAGAATTTAATTTTTTTAACGTGATTCATTTACGATTCTGCTAAAGCGGCCATTTTAGACCCTTTTTAGAACCACCCCCATTTTAGACCCCATTTTAGAACCACTGCCTATTGCGTTCTATAAAACAAAGTCTCCGTCGCATCTGTCTTTCTGTCTGTCTGTCTGTCCGTGACTAACTCAAAAACTGCGGCACGGATATTCATGCGGTTTTCAACAATAGTCAGAGTGATTCACGAGGAAGGTGTTTACACACACATGCTAACCCTTGTTAGATTTAACAAAATTATGTTATAAAGACTCATAAAAAGCGTGAAAAAAGTCTATCATCATCATCAGCCTATAATGTTCCCACTGCTGGGACACGGCCCCCTCTCAATGAGGAGCAATCAGTGCGGATTGATAGATATCACATGTCTTCGATTTTTTTATCCTTGGACATGCTCATGTTTCCTCACGATGCGGAAAGCATCGTGAGGAAACCGGCACCGTTTTGAGAGCATTGGTGATGAAATAAATTACATAAAGTAATGCGCCTGTCTGGGTTTGTCTGGGTTTGCCGACTTACTGTTCGTAAGTCAGGGCCGCCACCACTGGGCCACCGCTGCTCCGAAAAAAGTCCGTAATAACATAATAAGTATGTTTATCTTCTGTGGTAAACTCTAAGTAACCATAATTAATTTCAAAATTTAAAAATGTGACCTAATTTGCCAAGCCGTTTTCCCTATTCAGTATTAATCCTTATCCAAATAAGAATGTTCATTATCTTGATAATTCAATTTAGATTAAAATTGTCTTTTACAGCATATCATTTGGATGAATAGTTCAGAAGTTATCACAGAATTAAAATTATTCGAGACTGAAAATATCATTCTCAGCGAAACAGTTGGTCACTATAATATGTATAATTTTCATAATGTTATTGCGTAAAAAGTAAGAAGTAAGTTATACTACCTGCTTTAAATTTTATCAAAACATGCTTCAACAAACTTTTGTAATACACAAAAGTGTTAACGCACAAACCCAGCAGCCGGTACTTTATAATTCTAAAATGCGCGTGTAACGTCATGAATTTTACAAAGTAAAATAAAACATTCCACTTACCCAATCAATTCTTGAATTGCTGAAGATCACTTCACTGACGCAACAAGTCCAAATTCAAACGCCGCCCGTAAATCAATATCAAATCGAAAATAAAAATTAGGGACAAATTCTAAATTCAACACGAACTATCAATAAAGAAATATCGGAATCCATAGTTCAAGCCATACTCGTACAGACCTACAATAGCAAACAATACCAGTTTCATGCACAGCACGTGCAGGCGTCGAAACCAAGCATGTGTGCACCCACACACTACGCACACACACGCGCTGCGTGCCTCCCGTCTTCCCCACTGACCGGGGAGGCAACTTGCAGCGAAATGCAATGAGATTTACAACTAAAACGGGCGCGCGAAATTTTCTATGCAGACCTTTGGTAGTCTAGATATTATGAAAAATCTATGGAATGTATCAGTTCAAACTAAAGTTATTTGAAATTTTGAATAACTAATCTATGACTGTATGGTTTTGCTTTTTTCATTTTCATACTATATACGTTACTTATTTAAGCCCAAAGATGAGCTAAAATTAGTGTTAAAATGTGAAAGTTTCGACGCTCATAACTTCCAAACCAATACTTTTTTTCCAATTCTGCTTCCATATAAGCATAGATAATAACAAGACCAGTTGATACAGCTTTTCATTTTGAACCTACACCGTCAAACAGAGGAGTAATCACCAGACTACGTTTGTATGGAAGAATGACCGGCGTGTTTGAAAAAATGGATTAATAACCTACAAGATAGTAATGGTACTAAACATCACAACAGAGATAAAATTTTAGAAATTTGCACCGACTTCTACAAAAATCTATATTCAGACCCAACAAACACTAATCTACTAAACTAAAGGTTGGACTAATGATGAGTCAGTCAAAGACTTCTTCTATAATTTCAGATCAAGCAGACTTTATAATAAAATAAATAAGATTCTTAAAATTGTTAATCTGTCTAGAGTAGAATGTAAAAAGAAGCTGACACAGTGGCTTTTGGAACTTGATTATGAAGAAACTGAAAAACTGCTTACTAAATTATCCTAGTCTAGCGTTTTTCTCATAACTACAGCGGGTGGAGGGGGTGGCAGTCCACCCCTTCACGCAGACAATTGTATACACATCCATCTTTATACATACTTAACACTATCTTACTCTCTCTCTCTCTCACACACACACATACACACGCAACACCACACCTTACACTCGACACTCACACGTCGCACACAAACACACACACGCATTTTTTTTTTTTTTTTTTTTTTTTTTTTATAAGTACTTTTTCTTGTAATTCTTTTTTACAATAGTCCTACAATGACATGTATATAAAAACAAAAATTGTCATAAATCTCGGCGAGGGGGGCCAGGAGTCCATAGCACAGGGTATCCTAGTTTGAACTCCTGACTCCCACAAATCTTTGTGCCTTCAATATTTGTAACACCTTATATTGTAACTGTACTTTGTGGGAGCAAAATAAATTTTATTATTATTTTTTTTTTTTATTATTATTAAAGACTAAAGTGATGACTAACAGCACAAAAAGTACGGTTGAGGTAGATGGGCAAGAAATCCACTATGTCGATGAGTACATTTATTTCGGCCAGCTAGTTTCCTTCGAAAACAGACAAGACAGAGAAATCGACCGCCTGAGTCGAAAACGCCTGGAAAAGCTACTGGTCCATGAAGTCGCTGATGAAAGGTGACTTACCTCTATCCCTGAAGCGCAAACTCATCGACATGTGCATTCTGCCCATCCTAACCTACGGTGCTCAAACTTGGTCCTTGACTGAATCGCAAAAGTCCAAGCTCAAGGTTTGCCAAAGGGCGATGGAGCGCAGCGTGTTAGGAATTAAGCTCAGCGACAGAATTCGTAAAACCACAATACGCTCCAAAACTGGAATCGCTGATGTAGGGATCAAGACTGCTGGGTTGAAGTGGGATTGGGCGGGCCACGTCTGTAGAATGCATCCGGACCGATGGGCCAGAGTCGCCACTCAGTGGGTGCCAGAAGACGAGCGTCGTCGCCGAGGGAGGCCTAGAAAACGCTGGCGTGACGACCTAGACGCGTTTATGAGAGATTGGCCAGAGAGAAGAGTGGGACGCTATAGGGGAGGCCTCTGCCCAGCTTTGGTTTGGGGTTATGTTCACTGTAAACGCGTTCACGAGCGTTTCCGAATTGACGACAGCTCTTAGCTGATATTGGCTGTCATAATCGTGATATCTAAATCGGAACGCAACATATAGATGTGAGCTTTAGGGAAGATACTTTGGTGATCAGAAGGTAGAAGGATAAACTCTCGTTGACTGGTACTGAATAATTTATTTGGCAAAAGGTTCGTCTTAAATACAATTTTAAAACTTACTTGCTAACTATCGTAACCAATAAAACACGTACATTATAAAAAAACAACATTAAACAAATAAAAAAACCAATAAGATAAACAGAATTTCTATATCTGTAATTCGGAATGCTGCCCAAATGTCACAAGTGTCGTTGTAGAATTTTTTTTTTATGCGTTTTATGGCCGTGGACACCAGTTGTTTTGGCATTTTATCTATGGATTCAGCAGAACGACAACTTAATCACGTTAAAACGTCTTATAACGACAACATAGCTATGACGGGTTTATAGAACGATTATGAATTGAGAATTTTATGAGGTTTATTAGCTCTAATGAACATTTTAACTAATGAGTGTTTAAAACCAATTTAGGGGATTTTTATGAATAAGACTGGTAGTTTTAGACCGTTAACTGACACCTTTCATCTGTTGCACCTCCTGTCATTACCATCACTCATTTTCATCGGTCACCTGTCTTGATAATGACGTCACAGCTGTCAGTGATAATGACGTCACAACTGTCAGCGTCTAATAACGCGACAGTTGTATGTATCTATTATGTTCGCGCCATTAATTAGTTTGACGACATCATACGATTGATATCGGCCGCCATTACTGGCGATCAATTAGTGGAATCAGTGGTCTGTGCATGTGTCGAGTCATGCTGAAAGTATTTGAGGTCAGATCTTCAAGTGTGATAAAGCTGGTTAAATAATAATAATAATAATAAAACTGGCAACACACGAGTCAACAAGTCAATAAAATTTCACTAAATTTTTTTCAAACAATTTACTAAATATAATTATAATTTCAAAGAACCTGCTACCAGCCCCCTTTTTATAAATACAACAGTTACGGAATAAACATATAAACAGCAATATACTATCCATTTTTACACCATGAAACGAAACAAAACTGTGACACGGAATGACATGTGTCATGAGTGAGTGAAAACGAAATGATCAAAATATTATGTAAAATTAAATTACGACTATGTTGACCCGAGCCGCTGCTCGACGCGCACGCCTACCGCCTCCGGACCCGTCGCTCAGCTCCGCCTCGCCGCCGCCGGAACCCAGCCCCATCGTGAGTGCTGTGACACCGGCCGTGGCAGTTGCGTCGAGCTCAAGCGACGAGTATTTCTCTCCGCCCACGACGCCACCACCTGCTCGTCGACGGGGAGGACGCCGGCCGCCGGACGGCTTAGGACCTCGAGGCCCACCGGCTTCTGATAGGGTCCCAGCTCCCGGCGGAAGTGTGCAGCACATGCGATGGACGCAATCGAATAACGAAAACGTCATGCGCGCATACTATGGGGCTACAGAGGGGGGAAACAACCTGACCGCGTACCGTGTTAGGATGCTCTCTCTGTTTCAGGTGCTTGAGCCAGCTGTCAACGTGTCGGCACAACGACTGTCGGATCAGGTGCGAGTCATCCAGCGTAATCGTATGTTGGATGAAACCGTACTTGATCGCTTGCGAACTGAAGTGCAGAGTAGCCGTGTCACGGCCACGCCGCCGTCGCAGGCTGTGGTTCCACCACAGTCTACCGTAACAACACCATATTGCGATGGTGACGTGAGTAGTGACATGGTTACTAATGTAAGTACCCAGTGCAGTGAGGATGTGAGGAGTGCTTTGGAGGGTGCGATTCGGGAATATCGGTTCATGACACCCGAACTTAGACCACGCTTACCTCGTTTGCCCATGCACAACAAAAATAAGATGCTGGTGGCTGTTCTGGATTCGCAATTGTCAAATTATTTTGATAGCTGCGAAGACCTCACCGATATTCACTCGATCCTGTATTGTGCGGCCGTAGCGGCATGTCGTGTAGCTCATGTTAAATTTTCTGATGACAGAGCTACACGACCAAAACCAGCCGTACCGGCATGGCAGTACAGGATTGAACAACGTATTGGTGGGGCCAGAGCACTCATCGGCAAATTGATCTGCTTCAGGGAGGGCAATACTCGCCCTAGGGTGATGCGTTTTGTGAGGCGGGCGTTCTCGGGGACTGATATCAGTCCTCGAGACTATATGTCTCGTGTCACAGAGCGCATCGACTTCCTGAAGCAGAAAGTGTATGCATGGGCAAGCCGTATTCGTAGGTATAAGCGGCGGGTGGACCGATACACTCAGAATCGCACATTCCAAAGAGATGAAATGTGGGTTTACAGGGCTTGGGAGCGACCGGACCAAGGTGTGGCTGACACGCGCCTGCCAGATGATGATGCAATGTGTTCATTCTGGCGCAGCATCTGGTCGGTGCCTGTCAGCCATGCTGAGGGTGAATGGACTCGGGTGGTTGAGCGAGCGTGCGATCCAGTACCAGAAATGGGGGCAATCACTATCAGCCCCCAAGACGTAGCTTGTGCAGTCCGTCCGTTGCCTAATTGGAAATCTCCAGGGCCGGATGGGCTGCACAATTTCTGGATAAAATGGTTCACAAGGTCGCATGCTCGCCTGGCGACCCTGTTCCAATCAGCCTTAGAGTCGGGGTCGCTGCCAGAGTTCCTGACAACAGGTATAACCCATCTGCTCCATAAATCGGGTAGTACTGCGGAAGCCAAAAATTATAGACCGATTACCTGTCTTCCGACGGTCTATAAAGTTCTTACATCTATTTTGAGAGCTAAAATCACTAAACATATTGACGAAAATTCTGTTATGTCAGCTTCTCAGAATGGATGTAGGAACGGGTCCCGCGGTACTAAGGAGCTACTCCTCATTGATATGGCCATAAGCCAACAGGTTCGCCGTTCCCGAAAGGATCTGTCGACATGCTGGATAGACTATAAGAAGGCCTACGATTCGGTGCCACATACATGGCTTAGGAGGGTGCTAGAGTTGTATAAAGTTGATGCAACTCTGCGCACTTTCCTAATGTCGTGTATGGGGCAATGGAGGACAGTCCTTCGCTATCCAGGATGTCGGCAAATTCAGAGGAATAGCGAGCCGATAAGGATAGAGCGAGGTATATTTCAGGGCGATAGTTTGAGTCCACTTTGGTTCTGCTTAGCCTTGAATCCTCTGAGCACACTGCTGGAGGATTCAGGTCTAGGCTATCAGTTGCGGAAAGATGGTCGGGTTATATCTCACCTCCTTTACATGGATGACTTGAAACTCTTTGCCCCCAACGATTTGCAACTGATGGAGCTACTGAAGGTAACTGAAACCTTCAGTAGCGCCATCAGGATGGAATTTGGTGTGGACAAATGTGCGGTCATGCATGTAAAGCGAGGGGGGATTGTGGAATCTGTGGGAACCCAGCTCTCAGATTCCATAAATCTTAGATCCCTCTCAGCAACTGAAACCTATAAGTATTTGGGTATGTCGGAAGCGCTGGGCATCAGTGTGGCTGACATGAAGCAATCGTTGAAGGAGCGCTTCTTTGGCCGCCTGAAAAAAGTATTTAATAGTCTTTTATCGGGCGGAAATAAGGTGCGTGCCTTCAACGGTTGGGTCATGCCAGTTTTGATGTACTCTTTCGGCATACTCAAATGGACTCAAACCGAACTAGACGCCCTGGATACTAAGGTCCGTAAATTGTTGACGGCATCTCGAATGCATCACCCGCGTTCTTCAGTTATGAGACTGTATATCCCGCGAAAGTGTGGGGGTCGAGGCTTATTAAACGCTAAGACCCTCCACAATCGTGAGATATGCAGTCTCAGGGAATATTTCCTAGAAGCTGACGTGGAGATGCATCGAGATGTGGTTGCGATGGACAAGGGCCTCACCCCGCTCTCCTTGGCTAAAGAGAACTGGCGCAAACCTGTAGTACTTACTACTGATGATCGCAGGAAAGAATGGCAGGGCAAGGAGCTTCACGGGCGCTTTTACCGGGCTCTTCATGGGCCCGATGTAGATTTTCTAGCGTCCGTGTCCTGGCTACGTTCCGGGGACCTCTTCGGAGAAACCGAAGGTTTTGTCTGTGCAATTATGGATGAAGTAATGATGACGAATAACTACCGGAGATTTATTGTGAAGGACGGTACGGTTGACATATGTCGGGCATGCCACCGTCCAGGCGAATCAATCCGTCACATTATCTCCGGGTGTTCTCGTCTAGCTAACGGAGAGTACTTGCATAGACACAACCTTGTAGCCAGGATTATCCATCAGCAACTTGCTCTAAAATACAATCTTGTGGAATCGGAAGTGCCCTACTATAGGTATGTGCCCGACCCAGTTCTCGTTAATGGCAGTATCACACTGTACTGGGATCAATCCATCATCACTGACAGGACTGTTATAGCTAATAGGCCTGATATAGTGGTGATGGATCGATCAGAGCGGCGCGCAATGATTGTTGACATAACGGTCCCGCATGATGACAACCTCGTGAAAGCCGAGAAAGATAAACAAATCAAGTATCTTGACTTGGCTCGCGAGGTTGTCGACATGTGGGAAGTGGACTCGGCGATCATTGTGCCGATAGTCGTTTCGGCCCATGGCTTAATTGCCAAGAGCCTCGACCAATACCTGAGGAGGCTCTCGTTAGGCAGCTGGATCAAGGGCTTGATTCAGAAAGCGGTACTCCTTGACACGGCTCGTATTGTTAGGAGGTTCCTCTCTCTGGAGCCCTGACCGCCGGTAGCTTGGACCCTGTTCCCGATACCGGTGGGCTACAATTTTTTATATTTTTAAATGTTTTTTATATTTGTTTTATATTAATATTTAAAAATGTAAAGAGTTTGTTTAAAAATGAATAAAGGGAATAATAATAATAAACCATTTATTTCAGGTAACAAAGACCCATAGATAAATACCTTAACCTAAAAATACATACTAATAACAATTTTTGTTAGTGTAAGTAACTTAAAACTATGTTAGTAAAAGAATCCTTGGAACTATTTGCAGTTCTGGCTTATTGTTTAGGGTTCCATATCTTCTCAAAATACCAGCCTATGGTTGGTTAAATGCAGAGCAAAGATCTGCCGTTATACGGAATAGAAAATACTTATTTGGACAGGATAAATGTACTATTAAGTTTGTGTTGGAACTATTGACGATTTCCGATCATTCGCGCTGTATAAAGAGTCACATTAGTGCGTGTCAGTCTCATATCAGTGTAAACACAAGCAACTCAAACCAACCCAAGCATTTCCGTAGTCAGGTGGGACACCGAATATTGTACTCCGTTAATATTCACAAAGACCGCGTAACCCAGCCAGATAGATCACAAAACAAATGAACGTCCACCTACTAGCAAAATAACACGACAAATTCCCATTTTTCTTTAACAAACAAGCCTTTAGCCATCCTTGTTTAAAAATCTTGTATTTCGACAATATTTTCATTCAGAGCGGCAGTGCACATTATAATAACTTGTAGTTAGAGTTCCGTATCGAAAATATGGCGCTGCGTTAAGAATGGCGGTTGGTAACACGTAGCTGCGATACTTTAATTCAGAAACGGCTGCGAGCGCAGCGAGCGCTGCCACTGTGCACGATGCTGCAAGCGTGACCTTTCTGTTTGCTGAGCGCGGCTTGCTACTGCTTCGACCAGTTCTTATTTGGTGTCTCCGAAAAGTTCGTGAATGGTAGAAAACGCCACGAATTGAACTATGATACTACGTTTTACAGTATTAGGCCAGATCTCTAAACTTGACTACTTCACAGTATAATTTATGAGGTCGGGATTTTACGGCTATTGAGCGTTGAAGTTTTTGTGGTAGTTGTAAGCAAATATTGAAGTAAGTGTCCTTGCTTGATTTTATTGCAGATCTTGCCAACCTAATTCTCGAGTAATACCATATCTTATAACTAGAAACGTAAAGAATGTATAAAATGCTATTTTTATAGCAATATTCCATATTTTGGTACATTTTCATTGATAGTGTTTATTTCTGAGTTAAATGTGTCACGTCACGTGCGTTGCATTACGCTGTTGTATACAATATAAAAACCCTTCAGAGCCTTAAGAGGATTCTGCACAAATGGCGCCAATATAGTAGAGGTCATGTTTAAGCCAACAAGTTAATATTAAGTAACAAACTTCATAAGTTCTGTAGAAAAACAAGAAAAATATTTTATTGTGTAACACATATAACTGTATGTCACAAGAATGACCACTGATTATTATCATAATACCTACATATATTATGTTACACGTTTTTTTTTATTTTATTTTTTATTCTAATTTTGATTGTGGATATTTCGCCCTTTTTAGTGCATATTTGCATGCCGATTTTGGCGTTTTCATATTGCATACCTATAATCTGATGTCTTCTAATAACAGAGCGACCAAACCAAATGTCCGAGTCAGTAACACAGCGCAGCGTCGGCGTCGGTGGCGAGCGACATATAAATTATTTTTATGCTTCCTACACGGGGCTGGGGCCGCGGACAAGCCCGCCGAGGTTTTGTCTTAGTCGCAGAATTAACAACAATACACACATGCATGGCGCGCTTTATGCACGGTTCCGCGCCGCCGGGTTCGCGCTAAAAATTAAAATTATTGCCGAAAAACAATGCACAGCCACGGGTAATAAAATGAACTGCAGTGAGATGTTAGATTCTGTATAGCTGCACATTTTTAATGAGAGTGCTGAGCTGTAAATCGCAGTAAAAGTGGCGATTATGATTTCCGTTCGCACTGAAAAGTTTAACTAAATGTTTTCTAGCTGTAGAAAACAATAGAGAAATTTTTATTATTTTCATGATTCTGCCATTGCTTCTACACGGAAAACGAAAAAGGATGTTAAATATTAATATTGGAGTTGGAAAATAGTTTGTTTGGAAAAACCAATATTTGGACTATTGTTATTAGAATTCGAGTTCATTTCAATATATCGAATGTAAATTAATAAGCTAGGTTAAAAGAATATTGTAGGACAATCTGTCACCATAATTCAAAGAGAATGACTAATGTGACCAAATGTTGTAATCATCTCGGGACAGTCCTGTTTTATGTGACCCTTAATTAAATTAATCATTCATATTTTAATTCCGTCGCGTCATGTCAGAAATAATTACACTTACACGAACGTTTCAGAGGACTAAACATTTTACAACCTAAAATATTTTCCAGATTTTGTGTTGTATAATATTTGGGCTTGATAAACCCGCCTTACTTAGACGTAATATCATGATTTTTATTCAGGATACAAGCCGAAACAAGCTGTGACAGAACTGCTTTAAAATACCAAGTAACTTAGACCAACTTAGAGTCGAAACTTTACCAAATTAGTTTTACAGTTATCCATTAATATTAATACTTTACCGCAGACTAATAACGGAGGCTGCTAAAGTAAAAGAACCACTTTCGAGCGAACTGGTCTCTGAGGTGAAACTGATAGAAATTCATGCGACGTTAGAGGTTAGTGAGAAACGAAGACTAACAAGAATCAACTGATATTCTATCTAGTTGGAGAATAAACCGTTAAATAATTATGAACTTACAAACAAGTGTCACAAGTTTCAACGAAATTGTTTTCATTAGTAGCAACGTAAGACTTTTTTTCCGTGTATCAATTCATACAAACATAATACTGTTACTTTACGATACCGGTAACGTTACGTTCCGCAATCAAAATTTAACGACTAACGAAGCAAATCGAATCAAAACCAATGCATAATCGCAGACCGTTGCAAACGTTCGGCAAGGGCCGCCGCGCCGCCTCTCCATATCCCGCAGACCATTCAAAACGTCAAACGTTGAATGAAATATGAGAATCTGACACACGATATGACTATAACTAGAAGATGCTGATCGTATGAAGATCAATATCGATTCACTAACCGATGCGACTCACTGTTGCAGTTGCACGTCTCTATAACCGACGTCGTTCTATCGATTCAAATGTCGAACATGTAACGGTTTCAATTGTTTTATTTATACATGTTTGACATTGGAACTATCCAGTCTTGGTTCTTTTATTATAAATGAACTTTATAGTGTGAATTTAGATTCGCTTGCTAAATATGTACGCAGGGTACAAAATTTGGGTAGCGCTTAAAAAAGGCGCAAATAGATTCTGAATGAAGTGCTGAAATATTCAAGTGGTTTAAAGGTTTATTTCTTGTTGGAGTTGTTTTTGTTTCAAGAATTTGAAAGTAGTGTTTATAAAATCGCTGTTTAGCTGTTTTGTTTCCCATTTCTTTCCTTGTTTACAATTAATAACTTTCCATTTTACTTTAATCGAATTACATTTCCGTTTCATGAAAACTGAACCCTATCGCATCCCTAGTGCCTGCGTGGTGGGCTAGTTGTCACAATGATAGCGTTGCGTTGGCGGCGCTCCATAACTAGGCCCCCGAGAAAATACGCACCAACCGGTGCCATTACTTATAATATTGAAGCGAGGACGATTATATAAATATATTGGGGTTTTTCGTTGTAAATCAGACCGACAGAAATTATTGTTACGGTCAAATAAAGTGCCTTTGGATTAGTATTTGACGACTTCTTACAAATGGATGCCTATCCAAGTATTTGCTTTTAAGTGAGAATCGGAAGGCTCTTTTCATTACATTTGATTTCTATTTACATTTTAGAAAATAATAAATATGATCATTTAAATTATGACAACGAAAACCACCTCGGAAACTACCTCGTAGGAGCTACTTCAATTAGTTAATGTTAACTAGTATGATATTTAGACATGTAGGTATTTTCGACAGGGCTAATGCTGTTAAGCCTTCGACACGTACATAATATTGTGTAGTAGTCTTGTTGACACTAGTTAGACAGCATGTAGTAAAGTAATCTATATAATAATGTACCTGAATAAAATGAACACATCACCAGCGTCATATCAATTCTGAAGACTAAATGGAGTCTTAGATGGAATTAAGAACACACGCTCTGACGGCACGAACTAGTTGGTGGGCGGGGTTAAAATGCATGCTATCTCATCCGACATCACGAGCGAAAGGGATAGACGCTGTGATGAGCAGTAAGGAGCTAGTGTTCGTACACATACGCATTCCTGACGCTGAGTAACGCATACACGCGCAACTTCATTGAATAGTGGATGACCGCGGGCGGCGTGTGATTGTGTGCTATCGGTGGCGCGTAGGCGATTCATGTTTGAAAGACGACATGAACTCAAACAAATAGATGTTAGAACTTAGGATTATCACTGTGTGAAATGTAATAATATGTACCCAATTTAGTAGAGTTCTCTTGCTACAGTGTGAACATTATCTATGTTGAATAATGTAGGTAGTTATTGTTATTATCAACAAATAATTTCATTGATTAGATTTTTTCTTTGATGTGACTGTGAGGCTTGTTGTTGGTTCATCAAATAAAAAAATCTGTTATTTTGTAAAGTGTTTATTGGCTGTTTATTTACAATAGCGGTCAATAGTACAATAAGCGTTTACAATAATCTCTTAGTATACATTTATCAACAATAGGCATTGTGTAACCACAGAGACTATACGACTCGCCACAATATTTGCTTCACGTAGGTTTTTGGCGACATTTATTTATTTAAACTTTTGCCTTGGACATTTTCTACATTTGCAGTACGTATTGATATATCCGCAGAGCACCTAAAAAAAGAAAGGTAGGTATATGTACGATAGCAAACTCCGACTACTTACAAAATAACTTGCTAATAGAGATTATAAACTCGATGTAAAAGTTGTAGGTATCTATATCTATAACTTGAGAGATTATAAATTGTGATCGGTAAAAAGATATATTTTTTATTATAATACTAGCTGACCCACGCAACTTCGCCTGCGTCCCATAAAAGAGATTTGATTGATTTAGTTTTTAGTTTTAGTGGTTCATATGTTACACTTACCCTTTCACAACGTTTTTGTTATGAACTGGTGTAAGCAAAAGACAGACATGAGATTTCAACAATCCCGGTACATTTGCATTTTATTGAGGAGTTTCGTTGCCTATCTCTGAAGTTCTTCATCACATCTGTACCAAATTGAAATTGATTGAAAGTACTCTTCCTAAAACTACCCAAATCGTTTCTTGTGTGCCTATAAAATTTGAAGAGTTCCCTCTATTTTCTCCCCCCTCCAGGATCCCATCATCAGTATCCTGACTTGATGATTATGGAACCACGTAGGAAGGATATATCCTTTCAAACATTAAAAAAAAAATCGGTCCAGCCATCTTTGAGTAATCGGAGAACATGGAATTGAGAACTTCCTCCTTTGAAGTCGGTTAATAACGATTATGGTAGGTTACTCAAATATCCGGGTAGCCTATAAAAGATTTGGTCGAGTATCGTAAATTTGCTGCTAAGAATTGAACAGATCAGAACCAAACCAACACTCATCAAACTACCCTTCAAGAGTGTTTGGTTAGGTCACCCTTTCCAATAAAATAAAATAAAACAGTACATGTTACGGTAATAGGCTTATCCCTAATAAATGGAATACACACCTAACTGTCGCAATCTTGGAGTATTGTCCCCAGAGCACTCATCTCTTTGTTTCCGAGATACGATAGGGAGCGGGAGGAAGGGGTGAAAAGGGGAGGTCAGAGCATACAGGCGTGATGTTCTGTCATGATGTTGGATAAACAATAAACATCCATCAATTGCAGTAATCACTGCAGATTTGCCTATCTCCACCACACGGAAAGCATCAGCATTCAAATAAAAAAAACCGGCCAAGAGCGTGTCGGGCCACACTCAGTGTAGGGTTCCGTAGTTTCCCGTCCGTCACAATAAGTGTTTCCCACTTATGAGTTTAGAAATTATTTTGTACAACTTTGTGTCTTTTTTGTTCAAAAACTGTTGTTTCCATCCAAGTTCCTTATAAAGTTCTACTTTTCCGATTTTTTTCATATTTTCTAAACTTATGGTTCAAAAGTTAGAGGGGACACATTGTTTTTTACTTTTGGAGCGATTATTTCCGAAATTATTGACATTATTAAAAAAAATGATTTTGGTGAATCCCTATTCATTTTTAAATACCTTTCCAACAATATATCACACATTAGGGTTGAAATTAAAAAAAAAATCACTTCCCACTTTACATATAGGGGGGCTACCCTAATAAAACATATTTTTCCAATTTTTATTTTACCTTTTTGTCCGCGTGATTGATACACATATGTTACCAAATTTCAGCTTTCTAGTGCTAACGGTCACAGAGATGAAGCGAGGACGGACGGACAGACAGACATGGCGAAACTATAAGGGTTGACTACGGAACCCTAAAAAAGAATCATCAAAATCGGTTCACGCAGTCGATGTTTGTGTGATTTGTGTTTGTTACCTGAACCTCCTCTCTCCTCCACCTCTGAGGTAACAAACACAAAAGGAATAAATATTCCCCGTGTTCGCAACAATTTTCATTTATGCTCCGCTCCTTTTGGTTGTAGCGTGATGTTATATAGCTTATAACCTTCCTCGATAAATGGACTATACAACACAAAAAGATTTTTTCAATTTCAAACAGTTCCTGAGATTTGCGCGTTCAAACAAACAAACAAACAAACAAACTTTTCAGCTTTATAATATTACTAGCTTATGCCCGCAACTTCGTTCGCGTGATGTTTTGATATCGCAACGCATCGCCTCCGCAACGGAAGCTTTTTTCCCGCTTGCAACATTTCATTTTGCTGCTCCGCTCCTATTTGTCATAGCGTGATGTTATGTAGCCTATAGCCTTCCTCAATATATGGACTATCTAACGCAAAAATAATTTTTCAATTCGAGACGGTTGTTCCTGAGATTAGTGCGTTCAACCAAACAAACAAACTCTTCTGCTTTATGATATTAGTATTGATTGATCGTCACGAGTAAACGTCACGTCTGAAATTAAAAATTGGTATTGACCAGATCTGTGGTAGTTAGTGTTATCATTTTTCTTGCTAAAAGGTTTACCATCGAGGTCGTCTATTATAAATAAATGAATAAATATCGCTGGACATTACACACAGTGCCATCTAGTGCCACGCTAAGCAACAAGGCTTGTGTTGTGGACACTAGATAGTTGATATTATACTACATAGATACTTTTTGTTTGTAAATACTCTAAGAACGAAAGGCAGTCTCACTACCGCTACGTCATTCGTGTCTTCGTATAATTAGGCATACACGAAAAAGAACTTCAGAAAAAGTCATTGTTGCAGGAATATTTTCTTTATTTGCATTTAAAAATCTCCCTTTTACTCTGCACCTCTTTTTGCGAGCGACACTTGGCCGTAGGCTGGTCTTTCTGCCCATACGTTTATCCTTATTTGCCTCTGTAACACAAAAGATTAGTCTGTATGGTTGTTTCTATCTATGTAGTTCATATTATTCTGTAAGAAATCAAATCTATCCAAAATATACTATAATGCCATAGCAAAACTACTAACTACTATTTAATTTAGTAGTAATACTTACCTAAATGCCTCTAGGTAAGTATTACAAAATACTACTTCATGTCACAAAGAAACCAGTAACTTCGGCCGGGCCGAGCTTGTGAAAGTCGGGAGCGAGTCTATCGCAAATATTACCACAACATTTTTTTTCGTTCATAATAGAAAATGCCGATTTAGAAATGATCAATTACTAAAATGGCCGCTTTAGTAGAATCGTAAATGAATCACGTAAAAAAAAAATATTCTTAAAATGGTCTTTGTAACCATGACCATAAAGTCCATTTTAAGAATTTTAAATTTTCGTGATTCATTTTATTGAACAAAATTTAAAATTCTTAAAATGGACTTTATTGTAATGGCTACAAAGACCATTCTAAGAATTTAATTTTTTTAACGTGATTCATTTACGATTCTGCTAAAGCGGCCATTTTAGACCCCTTTTAGAACCACCCCAATTTTAGACCCCATTTTAGAACCACTGCCTATTGCGTTCTATAAAACAAAGTCTCCGTCGCATCTGTCTTTCTGTCTGTCTGTCTGTCCGTGACTAACTCAAAAACTGCGGCACGGATTTTCATGCGGTTTTCAACAATAGTCAGAGTGATTCACGAGGAAGGTGTTTACACACACATGCTAACCCTTGTTAGATTTAACAAAATTATGTTATAAAGACTCATCAAAAGCGTAAAAAAAGTCCATCATCATCATCAGCCTATAATGTTCCCACTGCTGGGACACGGCCTCCTCTCAATGAGGAGCAATCAGTGCGGATTGATAGATGTCACATGTCTTCGAATTTTTTATTCTTGGACATGCCGGTTTCCTCACGATGCTTTCCTTCACCGTTTTGAGAGCAGTGGTGATGAAATAAATTACATAAAGTAATGCGCCTGTCTGGGTTTGAACCCACGACTTACTGTTCGTAAGTCAGGGCCGCCATCACTGGGCCACCGCTGCTCCGAAAAAAGTCCGTAATACTCGTAACATAATAAGTATGTTTATCTCCTGTGGTAAACTCTAAGTCATCATCATCATCATCATCGGCCTATTAATGTTCCCACTGCTGGGACAGGCCTCCTCTCTATGAGAGGGAATGGGCATAAACTCTAAGTAACCATAATTAATTTCAAAATGTTAAAAATGTGACCTAATTTGCCAAGCCGTTTTCCCCTATTCAGTATTAATCCTTATCGAAATAAGTATGTTCATTATCTTGATAATTCAATTTAGATTAAAATTGTCTTTAACAGCATATCATTTGGATGAATAGTTCAGAAGTTATCACAGAATTTAAATTATTCGAGACTGAAAATATCATTCTCAGCGAAACAGTTGGTCACTATAATATGTATAATTTTCATAATGTTATTGCGTAAAAAGTAAGAAGTAAGTTATACTACCGGCTTTAAATTTTATCAAAACATGCTTCAACAAACTTTTGTCCTACACAAAAGTGTTAACGCACAATTTATTATACCTAAACAAACCCAGCAGCCGGTACTTTATAATTCTAAAATGCGCGTGAAACGTCATGAATTTTACAAAGTAAAATAAAACATTCCACTTACCTAATCAATTCTTGAATTGCTGAAGATCACTTCACTGACGCAACAAGTCCAAATTCAAACGCCGCCCGTAAATCAATATCAAATCGAAAATAAAAATTAGGGACAAATTCTAAATACAACACGAACTATCAATAAAGAAATATCGGAATCCATAGTTCAAGCCATACTCGTACAGACCTACGATAACAAACAACACCAGTTTCATGCACAGCACGCGCAGGCGTCGAAACCAAGCATGTGTGCACCCACACACTACGCACACACACGCGCTGCCTGCCTCCCGTCTTCCCCACTGACCGGGGAGGCAACTTGCAGCGAAATGCAATGAGATTTACAACTAAAACGGGCGCGTGAAATTTTCTATGCAGACCTTTGGTAGTCTAGATATTATGAAAAATCTATGGAATGTATCAGTTCAAACTAAAGTTATTTGAAATTTTAAATAACTAATCTATGACTGTATGGTTTTGCTTTTCTCATTTTCATACTATATACGTTACTTATTTAAGCCCAAAGATGAGCTAAAATTAGTGTTAAAATGTGAAAGTTTCGACGCTCATAACTTCCAAACCAATACTTTTTTTCCAATTCTGCTTCCATACAAGCATAGATAATAACAAGACCAGTTGATACAGCTTTTAATTTTCAACCTACACCGTCAAACAGAGGAGTAATCACCAGACTACGTTTGTATGGAAGAATGACCGGCGTGTTTGTCCTTAAGCAAAAGATTTATAGATTTTGGATAACTTAAACTATCAAACACTTTTTGAGGCAAGAACATAGTTTTTGTTTTTCCTTTTCTTTTGGTTTTAAGTGAAACTCGTAGAACTACATCATCACAGCGTAAGATATTGTACTTCAATGTAGGTATTGATGTTGGTACCTACTGTTCAGAAGGATACCTGACAAAACTATCCGAGACTCGCGCAGCTTTTAACTTTACCGAGCTTCCGAACTTCCGCAAGTGTTCTCGTTTCGTATTTCGTGGCTATTTCTACAAACTTCGTTACCATCAATCACTTATAGAAATACAGAAACTTCAATTTTCGCGCTCCTCTGAAGCATTAGCAGGAATAGCAGCAGAGTAAGATTTTGAAGATTGTATTCACTAAATCTTTCTAAGGTCCATGTTCACCGAAAAGATAACGGTCTGATTATCTAAAAACAGCTGTCACTGTGACATGTTCCCATACAAAAATGTGTTTTAAGCAGCTGTTTCAGATAATCAGAGTGTCATCTTTTTGGTGAACATGGACCTTAGATACTTATCGAGGTTTCACCACCGGTTTAGGTAGCTGAGAACAAGCAACGATACAATAACCATGTTGTAACTTGTAACTTTACGTCATATTGTTACCGTGACAAGTTTTAATGAAATAATGCCAGGAATAAAATTTATCATTTAATTAAACATTGAAAAACATTCGTTTTCAAGTGATTAGAAATTCACAAACTACAAAGTAAGTTTTCTCCCACATCTGTCTCGAACACATACAGGATGTTCGAGAAATATTTATGTTTTAAGTATGTAAAAGAGCCTGCTTCAACTCGCGCGGTAAACAAAAACTTATGTTCCTCATATTTCTTTTTGATCTTCAGGTTTGCATCGTTAGCATATGAGATGCTGTGCATCTAATTAGACTTGGAACTTACTTGGAAAAATTGGTGAAAGGATCGTGTTTGAACTACGAAAGAAGTTTGCAAACTTTTCAGAGAAATATTTTCAATAAGTGGCTCGCTATTTAGAGATACTTCAAATACTATGCTTCTTATCATTATCTCACGGAAAAATAGGAAGGAAGGAGGTTAATCTGAAGGAGATCAAGAAAATAAGAGACTATTTTTCACCTTCAAGAACCCAAAATCATAGCTCCATATTTTTATACGACAACACCTGCAGCCAGAACTAGATATTTCGGAAAGCACACGTTTACGGCTACGAATGACATTCAATAACGTTTCCATCCGCCATGTTGGCGAATAATTCATGAATGTATTTGTATTATGCATACGGAGCGCCATTGCGGTGCTCCCGCCCAAATTCCACACTTTATAGGCAAAGTTCGCGACTTGACATCGTAAAGCACATTGTCCTTTATAGCGTCATCATGGAACCCCCTACAAAAACATTACATTTGAATATAGATATAAAATATCAATGTTTAAAGAATAGGTGAAAACATAAAATATTTTTTGTCCGGGATATACTTTCAAGATTGAAGAGCACCCTAGTCTTCCTAGCTAGTACATCTTTGTTCAATACTAGTTTAGAAATTTAGTAGTGTTTATTGATGTTATACAACACAGTTATATCGTTAAATATGTATATTCAATTGAAAATAGTTTTCCAGTTATGATGAGGAATTGAGGATACCAAAACATCACACAAAAAGGCAAGTTTTGAACCATAATGGACCTTTACTTATACGTAATATGCCATTTAAACCACACGAGCACTGGAATAGCTAAAAACTACTCAAACACATCCTCACCAAATAAGAGTAACATTCAGATAAACGATCGTACGTGAACGGCGCAAACTGTCAGCAAATATTGAGTAAACCCTCTCTGCCTACCCTACGTGACTGGCGGCGTGAAGCCACAACACTGCCATTAACCTAACATCTCACTAACAAAATTCAATAACGAAAATCCTGCGAACTTTTGCGATGCCACGATACATCTTAAAAACCACAGGCCCGAGTATGATGACAAAGGAAAATCGCCTTTACGTCTCGAAAGTTACAGTTGAAGTTGGGTGTATTGTAAACTTTGTGGTTATTTATTAAGAAACGTTAAACAAGGGTAATACTCGTTGCGAATTTTACAAAGACGGTCCAAGGGCCGCAAGTTAGATTAAAATAGTTGAAGTCTGGCCGGCCTCATATGACACAAGCCGCACATTGTGTGTATTAGCTCCGAGACTTCAAAGGGGACTCGTAAGTGTTCGTGCCTCGGTTAGCGACTGAAGAAAGTGGTTTGCTTAAAATAATGGCAATGAGAAACTTTGGCTTGTTGTGCGGTGAAGCATATGAGACTCATCTGGTATTAGTAAATTTAGAAAACAGAAACTAGATTTTTAACTGATGCAAAGTGGAATGAACTTAACTGACCGACTGACGAACGCGGATCGCTGTATTTTATTATACTTAGTTGTAGTATTGTGATTTGATTTTGTAAGGTTTATAATTATTAAATAGTTATTGGTTGTGAAAGTGAGAAATAACAAAAAGTATTGTTATTATTAAAAAGATTAATGTGTTTATGAAAGCGAAATGTAAGTGGAAATACTATTATATTTGTGCCTTTTTTAACAAGGGGAATCCGGCAGGAATGTAGTTGTATAAATCCTTGGCCACTGCTCTAACCCTTTAGGGCAACGCGTGATATGATGTTATTTACATAATGGACGTAGCCTATTTACCTACTAATGGAACAACACTGCATTCTTCGAGATATCAGATAGGAAATACAAACTAGTCCCTTAGCAGGATTTCCATTTCCTCAAACACTTACTGACTGAATTCCGATCAAAAGAAGTCATATTATCAGAGAATACGTGTCGTTCACAAAACAGGAACAGAAATCGACCCCACTACACCGTTTAAGAAGTCACAGCACAACATTGGCTTTTCAAAACACCTGGCTTGTATACCCAGCATCCACCTTGATTACATCCACCGTCAGTTAGCATTATAAAGGCGAAGCCCCAGGGACAGGCGCCACCTCCAACGGATTAAGATATGCAAATGATATCGGCGCGACACAAACGTGCAGACAAAACAAGTCATTCGGCACACGTCCTGTATCTCTGCGATTGGATCGTGTGCGAACGGCCTATTGGCAATGTTAGGGCGCTGATAAGGGTTTAATTAAGACGGTATAATATTGTTATTTTGTTATGTGTGTAGGGATTGAAGAAGAACATGGAATTTCGGTGACTATTGGAGCAATAATCTTGCTGCCTCCGTGAGTGGCACGGGTTGCAATGTCACTGTACTATTTGCTAGGATCATAATTCTGGTCCTGTGCCTGTACCTTGCTGATCATGATAGTAAAGCTTCTAATGAATGTCGGTGCAGCCGTTGTAAGTTTTTTTAGTTAATAGAAGATTTGGATCCTCTAAGAGACAGACATGTATGTGAATTCTTAAGGCGATTACACCAGCTAAACGCGAGTTTTATAATTACCAAAAGTATATGATTCACTGCTTTAAACAAGACCAGAAAAATATATGATATTCTTCAGGATATATGCTAGCATGATACTGTTTTGAAAACATGATACAATTAATTTGGCTCGATAAAAATAAATCACGAACTTACCTCTAAAAATATATTTCAAACAATAAAAAAACATACTAATATGAATGCGATCATTCTGATTTTTTGGCAAATAATTCTACAAGCATTATATTAGCATGATACTGTTTTAGTTTTTTAATCCAATCAATAGTTTTTTTGTAAATCGATCGAAACCACTCATTTTGCGCTATTTGGCCCGCAGTGGCTGAACTTAAAAATCAATTTTGAAAACCAGCTAACATTCTAAAATACATAATAACGTGTTATTCGATCGATCGGCTTCAGGTAATTACTTGGGCTCAGCACTATTTCAGTAGAAAAAAAAATGGTTTTCCGAAAGAGTGGTGATAATTTTTCATATATTCTATTTCATTTTGCCTGCTGCTTTAAAAATTGGTTAATATGTATAAAGGTACATACTTCTATGTTTTCAATTTTATTTTATCAACTTGGTCTCATTTTCTTACTACTGCGAAGTACTGAAAAACGTAAAAGCGCGTCCCCGATAATGACAAATATTTAGACATATTTTGGGTCACGTTACGTTAACGGCTACACGTGTAGGGCCCCAAAGTTCGCGACAAACCTCTGGAGATAACTCCAAGCATAGTATGAACACAAACAATCTTAATATCTTTCACAATATTATTAAGGTTTATTTACTTGACGAATTTCCACGAACTTGGGCAAGCTGTTTTATTTCTTGGTAAAATAATATTTTTTGAATGGCTTCTTGAAATAGCCACAAATGATTAGGGACCTGAGGCTCACGAAGACCTAAAATAACAAACGGTCACAATGTCGTCAAAATATTCTGTTCTTTTCTCAGAAAGTCCTATTTCAAATCTTCTAGGTACTTACTTTAGCACTAAAATAACTCCATTCACAAAAAATGCCCAGACCACGTCAAGAGCTTTCTATAACCACGTAATTTTGAAACTCTAAAATGGAATAAGTCTCGTACATTACATGCTATTAACCAAATCATAAAATGATTGATGAAGACAAGATATGGACAAAATTACTAAGCATTGCCTAGACGGGCTGGTAATCATAGAAATCTCAGCTGAACACATAGGTATATCTTGTTATTGGCCTACTCAAGGACAGTCCACATGATAACCCCTTATCCATGTGGACCCATATTAGTTTTCAAGCTACAACTAACCAAAATACAGCAGAAGCGCATACCATTAGCTGACATGAGGAGCACTTTCCGACACTCAATAACACTGTTATCGCATAGTAGATAGTAGCAAAAGCTCCACGAAGATTATGTTCGGGAGGGAAAAAACGGCTGGCAGTATCTCTTTGGGCAACACTGGCATTACTATGTCATGAGTTCGTATGTAAACGGGAATTTCTTGTGTCTAATTTTGAACGCTTAAAGGTCACCTACCCGGTAGTTTTCCGTTTGCGATTATTCCCGATGCCCAGCCCCTGCTTGTCCACAATGGGTAGAAAGTACCACAACTTTTAAAAATAATTCCGTTTGGGAGACAGAAACGGAATTATTTTTAAAAGTTGAGTTGTTGTTGTTATCTTTAGGAGAATAAAGATAAAGATAAAAACATGATGATAATGATATGTTAAAAACATGCGTTTACAAACAAATCGAGCATGCAAGATCTTAGTAAAGTAAGGAAGGTCCGTACATGTTTTACCTAGTGAGATGTACAAATTTGTTTTTTTTTTACAATTATACGGATTATAAAATTTATATTTTAACTATTGTTTTTCAGGTACATTCATAATAACATAATAATTAATTATTTTCTTTGAAGCAATTAATACAGATATAAACCAAAACAAAAACCTCATACCTGAAATGATGATAGAACTCCCGTCCTGCCATATATACGTTTCGAGATATAAAACTCGTAAGGTACAGTCAAATTACCTGAATTGTATTTCTGATACGCACCGTTCACTGCGAGTAGACGTCGAATTAGTTGTCAAGACTACTTAGCTGCAATAACAAACAAATCAATACAAAGATGATGCAGTGGAAATAAGTAACGAACACCTAAACTTTCTCGCTGATATTTGATACTTCCATGGCTCCACTATACTTCTGCAAGTTGCACTTAATGTGTAGGTACTCGTAACTCAAGTTTATCTCACGAAACTTTCTGACCCATCATGTGCTGTATAGAGTGCACCTTCTCACCTACCCTTCTGCCTAGCCCTATACAGTAACTGACGTAACATCCTTACAACTCTTCCAAGACAGGTGGAGGTGCTAACTCCATCACAAGGTTAAATTCAACTTTGCGTTCATTACGAGTTCATGATTCCCTATACATACTTAGATTGGTACATTATTTTGTATCCAAGATGTTAGTACATCCTATCCTGCTTCCTACTATCCTACTATTTTAAACTGACTTCTAAAAGGAGGAGGTTCTCAATTCGTCGGAACCTTTTTTTATGTATGTTCCCCGATTACTCGAAAATGGCTGGATCGATATGGATTTCTTTTTGTTTGAAAGGGTACTCGTATTATATACTTCCCAGGTTTTCCCATGATCATCAAGTCAGGATCTGATGATGGAATCCTGGAGAAATAGTGAGAACTCTTCAAATCTTATAGGCACGCATGAAGCGATTCGGGTAGTTTTTGAAAGAGTACTTTCTCAGAGTGGTCCCATTTCAATTTGGTGAAGATCGGATGAAGAACTTCGGAGGTAGGCAGCGTCACTCCTCAATAAATGATAACAAATGAACTGGGATTGCTGAAATCTCATGTATGTCTATTGTTTACACCAGTTCATAGCATAACATCACGCCGGTATGCTGAGAAGGGGTAAGCACAGGTGAACCACTAAAAAGAGAAAAATTAAAAACTTTTATGCAAAAAATAAAACCGACTTCAAAAACACAAAAAAGTGAAAATAACTTCAGAAGTCGGTGACAAAAAAACTAAATCAATGAAACAAAGGTCACCGACTTTTAAAGCTAAAGTAATTTTTCACTTTTTTGTGTTTTTTGATGTCGGTTTGTTTGGATCGATGTTTGTTCCTCTTTCACGCAGTATTTATTTATTTATTTAGTAGTAGTTTCTGACCGGATTTGGATGAAATTTGGCACACAGATAGTTATTACCTGGATTAATACTGTTACGTTGTACCTATAAGAACATTCTAGAAAGCACGAGATTACAGTGTGTTTGCGTTGAAACTGCTAGAGAATTCCATTATTAGTAGTTTTGAAGTTAAGTAGGTACTGTAGCGGCACTACAAAAAGTACTACAGCTACATTGAACAGAAAATACTGCAGCGCCATCTATGAGAATGATGATGAACTAACTGCAAAATACGTCAGAATTCCTACATGGTGCAAGTAATGTTATCCGCGACTTGAGCGTATATACGCGAACCCGACAACAACTACGGGGCAGCAGCCCACCAGACATAACACTCGTCTGGTCGGAGGATCCTACCTTTTCTATTTTCTTTTTCTAATTAATTTATCTTACCGCAATGTCTCAAGACGAAAGTCTTTGACCAGTGTGTGTTGCCAGTGATTACATACGGGACCTAAACGTGGTCGCTCACAATGGGCCTCATCAAAAGGCTTAAAGTCACCCAAAGGGCAATGGAGAGGGCTATGCTCGGAGTTTCCTTGCGTGATCGAATCAGAAATGAAGACATCCGCAAGAGAACCAAGGTCACCGACGTAGCCCGAAGAATTGCTAAACTTAAGTGGCAGTGGGCAGGGCACATTGCTCGCAGAACGGATGGCCGTTGGGGCGAAAAGTTCTGGAGGGGCGACCGCGAACCAGAAAACGATTCGTTGGAAGACCTCCCACTAGGTGGACCGATGGCCTGGTGAAGGTTGCGGGAATCCGGTGGATGCAAGTCGCAAGGGACCGGTCAATGTGGCGACACTTGGGTGAGGCCTAGGCTGTGTCCAGCAGTGGACATCTTTCGGCTGAGATGATGATGATGAATTAATTTATCTCATACCCAGTTCATAACAATACATAAGTTACTTTTATCCCGGTAGTATAATTATCAATCTCTACGCAGGCAAAGCTGCGGGCATCAGCTAGTCACATAGGTATAGGCAGATAAGTTGTCAGTGACGTCACGTCACTCGCCGTTCATATGGGCTAATATATGTATAAGGGGTCTTCAGTGACTTCTGATTCTGCTCGTTAGTCGTTGTTCGTAAATTTCATTGGAAGTTCGCATCGAGACGGAATCCAATGATGTTAGCGCACAGAGTTACGTTTTGAAATTCGATCAAAATAAACTATTCTCGCGAAGAGAGTACTTTCTTTATTTATTCTATTTGTCTGCACAATAACATAACAGAACACAAAGTGTCCGTCCGGTCCGTATATCTCGGATCCGCGGCCGTCCGGCGCGTATTGTGCCCGTGTTTATCGCTTCCGGTCCGTTGTGCCGGCGCGCCACCGAAACCGACCCGTTTGCATATTATGTACTGCGGAATTCGCGTTCCGTGTATGTAATAAGCTAGCCAGTAAACCATACTACTTAACTGTTCTGTAAGAAAATAAATCAGAAACTAATTTCTTTCCACAAGGCAAAGAGACCACATCTTGTATACGAGACACTGCTAGTCACTCGATGCATTCTCTCAATGTGAACTCTTAGTTAATTAACAAGAATACGTGTGCGTGGATACAGGGTGTAAACCACTTCATCACAAAGCCGTTAACCAAGCATTCTGTACATCAAACTAAGTAACTTTACGTAAAAAATATTGCTGGGAAATAACTTTTTTTTTGAGGTTATAAATCATGTTTTGTGGTAGAACTGAATGTAACGCACTTATAACATTGTGCTGATGGATGGATTGAATAGTACGGGGGTCGTGGAGGTGTTAAAAGTTAAAATCTTACAAAAAAAACTTTTATTTAAAAAAAAACTTGTCAAGAAGTTGTATTGACGTTCCCAGGTATGTTGTAGAACAAAAAAAACCGGCCAAGTGCGAGTCAGACTCGCGCACCGAGGGTTCCGTACAAACCTGTAGGTATATAAGTAAAAGTTATGGTAATTTAAGATTTTCGGAATTTTTCCTATATGTGTACTTTATAACGTTGCTTCATGCCAAATTTCAAGATTCCAGGTCGTCTGGAAGTATCCTTTAGGTTTTGATTCCCTTGCGAGTAGTTGCGAGTTTCAAAATATGCGGCTTTAATTGCTGTATCTTTTGATTGCGTTGACGTAGAAGTTTGATTTTGTTACAGCTTAAAGATATTATAGACTTGAGTATTTGTTAAGAATTTCAATATAATACCACTACGCGTTCATGAGTAAAGGGGTAATAAGTTTAAAATTATTAAAAATATTTTTATTATATGATGTAACTAAAAATTTATGCTTTTCGCAATTTTTCCTTTATCTGTGTTATAAGACGTTGCTTCGTACCAAATTTCAAGATTCTGAGTTCACGGGAAGTACCCTGTAGGTTTTGATTCCCTTGCGAGTGTCGAAAATTTGCGGCATAAACGGGAGTATCTTTTGATCGCGTTGACTTAGAAGTTTGATTTTTTCACAGCTCCAAGAGACCATAGACTTGAGTATTTGATATGAATTTCAGCTTGATACCTCCACGCGTTCCTGAGAAAAAAGGTCTTGACAGACAGACAGACAGACAGACAGACAGACGGACAACAAAGTGATCCTATAAGGGTTCCGTTTTTACCTTTTGAGGTACGGAACCCTAAAAATGATCGCAATGATGGGGAAAACAAATGCCTTTCGGCTTCGTGAAGAGGTGTTTTACACCCTTTATACCTACTAGTGCAGAAAAGGTGCGGTGTTGTAGTATTGGCCAAAATTATCCGATCACACCCACCAAACATCAAACATCACGGCCCACCACGTGCTTGACGCCAAAAATGGACATAACAAATTAATGTTCGTAGCACAATTCAGCTACGCCGTAGAAAGTCTCGTAGCACAATTCTTCTACGCCGTAGACAGTCTCGTAGCGCCGTAGCCTTTTCAAGTCGAGGCTTATCACAGAACAAAACAATGCAATATCATGGCCGATTCAGAGGTCATAGCCCAAACCCAAACTAGAGACCACTCGATTAATAAATCAATGAAGGTATGTATAGAATCTCCAATAAATAAATAAATAATCGAATTTCAGGTAAAATCAGTAACACGAAAAACAGCTTTTGGGATTCTAATTATTCTGAAACTATTCTCCATGAGGAGCTGCATAATTTACTTATGGGATCGTACCCGGTAGTCAAAAGGGCAAGGGACTGGCCACTACGGATTTGCATAACTTAAATCCGATTGGGCTGCCCTTTGACAACGAAGGTCCGAGGTATAATTAGGTCAGTGCACCATAGCTTACGATTAGTGGACTACAAGTTTTTGATAAAGGTTTGGGTGTTTTCAATCGATGAACTTCTTAGGTATTTTTATTATGCGACCTGAGGAAGTGTCATTTTACAATTAGTGCCATATCTTCTGATACGAGTACTTACTTTACAGGTTATTTTCAATACCTGGATGCTAAGTTACCTTGTATTTTGAGAATTTCACAACTTATTTTCCAAAAGACAGTGCCATCAGCCATCTGGAGTAAAGGTTTACCACAACGATGCCTCCAATGTTTGTAAGGTATCTTAATTGAGCACCTAATGACCTAATATCGAAGTTCACCGTCCTCAATATCCCCCAAGATAACCCAGAAGCTAGTTATTAGCCTGCCGCGTCTGCAGGTGAACGTTAATGATCACATTATCTAGAAAGATCTCCGATACAATGGCTGTTTATAAGCGGGAAAACATCGCCGTATCTCCGCGCGAGTTAAAAGATAATGCGCGCGTAGTCTCCTAATAACATTTGCATATCTTAATGCGAGCCCGCGGGGCTGTGTTCCCCGCGCGACGCCTGGCCGATACACTAGCGAGCTGAGCAGTCCCGATACTAGCTAATATTGGCTCAATAAACAACCAACACGGGTAGACAAACAAACCATAGGGAACGATACGACACTCTCGTAATTACAGATTAATTATAATGGATCTAGTGTTTAATTGTGGAAATATGTAAATGAACGCGGTCTGCGGTTCGGAGCAGAGTGAGAGATGGCGACATTGTTATGTATTGAGTTAAAGGATTTGCACACAAAACTGTACATCGGGAAATTCGTGGAGACATCAATGGATGGGCATTCACGTGGCGCACAATAGTGGTGTACGGTGTGTGGAGCGCGCATGCAGGTGAATGGCGCCGTGAGCAGCGAGCTCGCGTTCCTATAAAATTCAAAACTGGAACTATGGAAGAAAGCGCGCGTCGTACATTCTGAGAGTTTTGTCCCGGCACAATGGCGCACTCTGTATAGGAATTCGTTCTTGTTTATTACGGAATACATGGCTTGTAAATCTTTTGTTGACATATTTATATATGCTCCGGTGCAATTGTTTGGATATTTTATTGTACTGCTATTTACCAGATTTATGCTAAGATGAAAATATTGCGCTGTGTTTGCTGTGCTGGTTATGTCATTCGATATTTTTATGAAAGGCTTTGTTTTATTCCATATCAGTACCTAAGCGTTTTTTTACAAATCCTATTTTCAATTTAATTACATAAAGTATTCAAAATGGTTTCGATTCGACTTGATGATACAACACTAAAGACAGGTAAATAAATAATATAAATATCGCTGGATAATAAATAACGCTGGACATTACACACAGCGCCATCTAGTACCACACTAAGCAAGGCTTGTGTCGTGGACACCAGATAGTTGATATCCATACCAATCCATACCCGGCATTTGACGGCCCGAATAGCGTAGTGGTAGTAAAGCTGCCTTACGTTCTTAGGGTCCTGGGTTCGAATCCCGGTAGGAGCAAATGTTTGTGTGATGAGCATGGACATTTGTTTCCGAGTCATGGATGTTTATATGTATAATAAGTATGTATTTACAAACAAAAAAGGTATATATGTAGTTTATCAACTATCTGGTGTCCACGACACAAGCCTTGCATAGTGTGGCACTAGATGGCGCTGTGTGTTAATGTCCAGCGATATTTATACCTCCATACCAATATCATAAATGCGAAAGTAACTCTGTTTGTGTGTCTGTTTGCTACCTTTTCACAACAAAACGGCTGATCGGATCGTAATGAAATTTGGCAAGGAGATGTATTTCAACCTAGGGAAGGACATAGGCTATATATTATTTTGCTAATTACTTGCGGGGGTGAGCAATATTGCATTTCGTCTAAATTTTCTGTTTGACAACTGACAACTGTCATAACATGCATTGTAATAGAATACAGTAACTATTTTAGACCGAAGGTCAGTAGAACAAATAGCCCGTCGGTGACAGCTACCGCCTTTTGAACAATGCGTCGCAAGTTCAAGCCTCAGTAAAAACGTGAAATACTTTTTGATTTTGTTTAATGCTGTAAGATTTCATGTAAGAAATAGTAGAAAAAGGGTTCTATAATGTGATCCTTTAACAGCTTAAGTGCCATGTTTACAGATTTGTTATTTGAAATAAATAATTCTCAAATTGTCGTTTAAGTGTTAAAAAAAATCCTCGTTCAGGACCTTTCGTTTCTTTTTATACAAAAGAAACGAAAGGTCTTGAACGAGGCCAAAAGGGCCGATTATATCGTGTGTCGGCTCATTTCATGCACCTTGATATCAACTTTAGACCTAGCTGGAGTATGAGTATCATCGAAGGTCTAACGATGGACACTGAAGGCAGTTGCAAGAGATCCTCAACAGTTTACAGCAGCTATATCGTCATTGGGCTCACTTAATGCACCTTGATGAGAACTTTAGAAATAGCTGGAGTATGACTGTCATAAGAAGCTTGAAGACGAAAAGAATTTGCAATAGGTTTTCAAAAGTTTACAGCATCTACATCGTGTTGTGTTGACCTGCCTGGAGTACGACTACCATCGGAGGTCTGACTTTGGAGAAAGAAGGTAGATGCGAGAGGTCCGCAACAGTTTGAAGCAGCTTTAACGTATCGCGCCTCATGTCATGCCACTTGATGAGAACTTTCGACCTAGCTGGAGTATGATATCGTCGAGTGCGCAAGGATAGAAACGTAAGGCAGTCGAGGGAAGAGCCCATAATTGGAAAAACATAAGTAGAATATTTTGGCAATTAATGTAAACCTTTTTGAGAAAAAATAAATTGTTACTTGAATCTGTACTAATATTATAAAGCTGCAGAGTTTGTTTGTTTGGTTGGTTGAACGCGCTAATTTTAGGAACTGTTGGTTCGTCTTACGCAGACGAAGTTGCGCGGGTCAGCTAGTACTACATAAATATACTTTTTGTTTGTAAATACATACTTAATATGCATATAAACATCCATGACTCGGACACCAATGTCCATGCACATCACACAATCATTTGATCCTACCGGGATTTTTTTTTTATGGGACAAGCCCGCCACACACGCCCAAACCACTGTGGCGACCACCAGAAAAGCGCCGAGACAATGAAGCTCGACGAAGTCCCAGAGAATGAATTTAACTGTCTTGGATCCCGCAACGAAATTAATCAGAAAGTATAGCGGAGAAGTAGGAAAAAACTGTAATTTCCACTTTCCTCCATATCAGCAGGAGACAGAACGAAACAAGGCCAATGGGCACAAAGGGACGTTTACAACTGGGATAGGCCCAGTTGCCTAGCACCACGGATAAATATTAACGTTAATGGGTCCTAAGTTGAGAGCTGTTACTCGTATATTTGATTCCAATAATAGGTATGGCAAAAACGCTTGAACGCACGGAAATTTGCTCTAGTTTCTACAAGGTCCGTATAGTAAATAACTCCGGATGTAACCTGTACACTATCCACAAAATGTGATGTGCAGATTGTTCATATTCGCAGTCAGATGTTGAACATTGACAAAAAGGCGAGTCAACAAGCTTGAAGGAAAATAATTTACTCTTAAAGTTGCCATGACCCATGAGAAATTGGGCAACACAGTGATCAACCTCCAGCCATGTCCTGTCCAGCCGCTCACGAAAGGATGGAAAGAACTGGTGGAGGTGTCTGCCCTTGATGGAATTGTCCCACCTACATTGCCATTCAGATAAAAGTTCCTCCCAGACGTCGGTCTGTGGTTTGAATAATCTAGAAATCCTAGCACGATCACGTATGGTTAAAAAGTCTGCGTCTGTGGTCTCACGCGCGATATAGTACATTGCAGCCCGCCGCTGCACCTCAAGATCGACTGGAAGTACACCCGCAAGCACCGGTAAAGCTTCTGTACTAACCGTCCTATACGCTTTGCATAAGAATATCAACGCCAAACGCTGGCTTTGAAACAATTTACGTCGCACCGCTCCTATGGTGGCCCTATCGGCCCAAACAGGTGCCCCGTAGCACATAAAACCCAAGTAAGTAGCCACATAGATGGTCTTTAAAGTTAAAAATGACAGTCCCCACGTAGATTTGGATATCCTCGTTAAGGAATAAGTTCTTTTTAGCTTTTTCACCGACATTTTTTATGTGATCTACGAATGAAAAATTCCGCTCTAAGACCAGACCAAGGTAGCACAGGGACTGCTTTCTTTTCAAGGGAACGTTATTAAATTTAATACTCGGCCACGATTTAAGATCATCTTTTAAAATTAGTTGAAAAGTTTTATGCGGTGCAAAGGTCAGACGGTTTCGATCGCCCCACTGAGATATTAATCGGCAAGTGTCAGCTAAATTCTCGAGTCCAGCCCGGGTACTTGACTGAATGAGCAACAGGCCGGCGTCGTCCGCGTAACCGGTTAATGAACAGCCGGGTGGAAGTGGGATCGCGAGGAAATCATCAAAACCTACCGGGATTCGAACCCGGGACCCTAAGAACGTAAAAAAGCCTCACTACCGCAGCGCCATTCGGGTTGTCAAGGTTTCTGTAGAGTAGTAAGGCCCCCGTATTAGCTGGTTATAGTACTCCTGACCATTTTCGATCGAATTGCCATCGGCGCGTGAGACATTATAGTGCACAAGTGTGCTCGCAGACCCGAGTGCACTCTTTGTTCCCTCAGTCTCTTAGTCCGATTAAACCGCAATCCGATACAACCGGAGGGAGAAATCAAGTGCAAGACCACCGACGCACGGGGGCATCATATCGCAGAATGAAAATCCGAGCTATGCTACTGAGAAATTCCTAATGGAAAAACCCAACAACACTTTTACCAAACCTGGGAATCGAACAACGGACCCCCAAGCTTTGCAACCACGAAACCCGTAGTAATAAATATGGGTCGGCTCGTACACACGATACGACGTCGTAGCGTGCTACGCATCGTCTAGTGGAAAAAACTTTTGCAGTCAACCTACTGTTTATCTTTTTTCTGTACTAAAGAACAGCGAAATACGACCTATTTTCTGCGAACACAGCAGATTGATTGCTACGAGTTTTGATTTTGTTTGAGATTCCCACGATACGACGTCACATCGTGAAACGATGCCGCGTCGTAGCACGATGCGACGTCATATCGTGTTTATGTATATGAGTTCTACCTTTGTGTAAACATACTTATATTTGTCAGTGTGTAAAATGTAGATATATACGTACAGGACTTGTATCTCCCGGGCCCCCGACACATGGTAGTAGTAGGAACAGTGGGTTTTTAGTCGGTTAGAGTCCGGCGTAACCTTCCGCTTGCCCCAGGCGAAGGGACAACCTCATGGTGGTCAAACAGAGGACTTAGTGAGTGCAGGCCAAGAAGAACCACTGCATTCTTAAAAGAAGGCTTATGTCCAGCGGAGAACCTCTCTATGACGAAGGGACTGCAGCCTGGAACAATGCCACTTAAGAACCAGTAATCTAATAGTACATTTTGATAAAAGTGGGGAAACTTTGTTACAGCCGAGGCGGAATCCACAACCTGTAGGTACGTGCAGCGCAACGGTTATTAGTTGTGCTACACTACAATTTTGCCAAAAACATAAAACTAAACTACCCTGTCCTGTGCAAAGCGCCATCTATAGTGTTCTGTCAGTATTGAATTGTGGGCCAAGTGTGATAGTATCAGAGGTGTGGCAATAAATCTAAAGATCGCGCGAATTTACAAACAGGTGGAGCGATGATCTTCACAGGGTTACACTTGCAGATGAATGAGAGCATCCGTGAGATGACGAGTACTGGTAGGTTCGTTGCAGTACGGTAATTACATTGACATGAGGACTGGCAGAGTCGTTGCAGAATGGTAATTACAGTGACATGAGGACTGGCAGGGTCGTGGCAGAATGGTATTTACAGTGACATGAGGACTAGCAGGGTCGTGGCAGAATGGTAATTACAGTGACATGAGGGACTGGCAGGGTCGTTGCAGTATGGTAATTACAGTGACATTTGGACTGCTCGACTGGCAGGGTCGTTGCAATATGGTAATTACAGTGACATGAGGACTGGCAACCCTCGCCATGTAGTGTGATCAGGTTGCTAGGTTAGAAGAGCTGAAATGATACGTCTGTTTGGTTTCATAGGCCGGTTTAATGTGTGTTATAAATTACTTACAATTTATTGTAAAACGTAATGCTGAAGAAGCCATTTAAATAAGGATGTCTGTGTAGACAGACTTATTTAATTGCTTACACACTACAGGCAACTCGCAGCGTAGACTGGTGTCAATTATAATGATGGCTCGAGATGAAGAATCGCATGATTTGACTTTCTGGCTATCCATACAATACGAGTAACAAATAATGTAGGATCATAAAATGCTTTTGTGTTCGATCGACTTTCACAAACCAGTGCACAGTGGATTGCATCGGTTAGGTAGGGCCTATTTAATAGATCACATTCGACATCTGTCAGTTCTAAGTAAAGGTTACCTTTTTTGCCATTATTACAATAAATATGTAATCGTAATTGAAAAATGTGTGCAGTTCTAACTTCGAAAAAATTAAATAACATTTTATGCCCGCCGTTACAAGGTTACGTTGTTGTATTTTGATGAAGTGTCAAAATATGTGATCTAATAACTTGGCCCTACTGTATTTCGTAAAGTACCAACATTTAATTTATTTAGATTTTGTTTTAACATTTATGGAGTTTTCTCTGATCAACAACAATGGCCTGAAAGAGATACAAATAAAACATTAATCACATTGAAAATTTTATTTTTCATAAGTCACTTACATGGGACAAGCAAAATTAACATAAACTATATCATCTGTCGGGGTCGATATAATACCAACATGGTTTACGTTCTAAAGTACCTGCTAACTGAGATTTGGGAAAGAAAACTACGAAGAATGAGATTCTATACAAATAAGAATAAAGTTGTATGTTAATCTGTGCTTAATGCACGACATTACGTGCTCTACGATTAATTTAAATCCTTACATTTAAAGATCTATCATCTTGTATACTTATTTTAAAAACCACATGAACTATGGCACTAAAATAACAAACTAAACTAAATAATACTTTTTTTGCAATCTACTAAAACAAACAGTGAAAATCGACTAAATAATGACATCACCAGACTAAGAATTGAAATTATGTTTAAAACATTGAGTATTATGTGCTTACATTAAAATTGGACTAAGTTTAAATCTTAACTATTCTCACTTGGATGTGGATATAGGAGAATATTTCTGTTCTTTGCAATACAACATGTTATTTTTATTTTAGTGATATTAGGATTTCTCTATAAACATTACGGTTACGAAAGAAATTATTTTTATTCATGACAGTTTGGTATTTGGCACAAAATATTATTATAAATCATGCCCTTTATCGATTTTTATCTCGCTTACATGTTTTATTGCAATGGACAGAAATCTCTACTATTCTCTTTTCATAAAACTAATAACAAAAACATAGAGACAGTAAATAAAGCGACAGTTTAGAACAGTAGTAGATAAATGCAATCAGCATTTTCCCATGTCAAGAAGAAATAAAATCTTTGGTTTATTTAGTTACAGAGATCAAACACAGGATATTATAATCGATTTCTGAAATCGATTTGCTTGCTACATTAGATACATTTTAAGTTATCGATAAGACCATAGCTCATTGACATGGCCATCTTCCCTAAATCCAGTCAACTCACACAACCACCGCATATGTGCGCATACTTTTCAAAACACCTAATTTGTCCACAATTCATTTTGAAACTGTTTAAAGAATATAATTATACAATTAAAACAGATAACTTAAACTAAGTTAAAATTAAACAATAACCATCACTGGAATAACTTCATCCTTCCATTCAGAATGACTTTAGTCGAATAATTTTGAAAATCGACTAAAATAATTCCACAAACGTACACTCGTTTCCTACATCCACACCATCACATCTCTAGCACGGAGGACATAGCGAATGGAGAACTTACGAGCGAAATCGAACATGTCATTCAAAGCTTGTTCTGAGCAAAGCGATGGTCAAGTAGTGAAAAAATAGATCAGGAATCAGTAACGCTACTCATATCGATGTTTTTCACTACAAATCCAATTGCTTCGTTCGTTTCTTTTTCCCCTTGGTATTTTAAACAGCCAAATTTTTTAATTGTTACCATTGACCAACTCCTACTTCTGCTATATAGTCTGCTTATATCCCAAGGGGTACAACAACTGAGTGGCGCTTACTATTTATATTTCAACATAGCGTTCCCTGTCCAATACACCACATAAGATGCATGGCGATTGTTTAACAGTTCTATACAGCGTGTTAGGTTAAACGAGGGACATATTGAGGGAACACACTTACAGTACTTACGGGATTATATCCGTGATTTTCTTTCGGTTTTTCGAGCACCCGATATTTCGACGCTGTTGCTATAATCCCGTAAGTACTTTAAGTGTAGTGAAAAACCGTGAAAGTCTAAAACAGTGCATATTGAGGGAAGGTATTCAGTATTCGATTCTCAATCCAAATATTTAAAAACCTATAACTTTAATTTTTGACATAATTGTCTCATTAAATACATTACTCATGGACACTGAGCGCGCAAGTAGGTGTCACGCGGCAAAACACGTGCCGGTCCTGAGCTCCGTGCGCAAACTCCGCCCCTTTCCTTTGTAATGTCCCCGATGCACCGACAGGGCACACCCCCGCGCAAAAATGTTAATGATTACACCTAGAAAGGTCATTGACCCGCACACATGTTCTGCGATAAGCGCATGGCGCACACGTTGCGAAACTTAGGCGAAGTTTTTGGTATGGATCTATCTGTTATGTATTAGTGTTTTCTTTTTGTTCATATGTTTATTATTATCATGTAAGCATGGACTATTGCGGGTTTGAGTAAGTCCCTCGTTTAAACTAACATTCTGTATTTGTCGCTACAAAGTTACGTAATGTGTTTCAGAATAATTGGATTTTCGAAAATTCTAGGAAATTTACAAAATAAAAACCGCGTAAATCACGAACAAGTATGACCGCTGATTGGCTGATATTTAAACGTTATGCGTTTAGTCGCGCTCACTAGCAAGCAGTTTCACCCGAGTCATGTCTTGATCAACCAGAATATAGATTTTAGGAATTGACTCTAATCCTAATCTGACATATGCGAAACACGATTATCCTGAGACATATGTACGTACACTTGCACACATTCTCCATGTCCTCCCTGGCAGCTAGTCGCTGTCCCTACTGCACGTACTGCACGTACTGCACGTACTGCACGTACTGCACCTAGTGCAGCTTGGCGTCCTGTTCGAACTCGAGCAGGTCGGCGAGGTTGGCGATGTCGATCTCCTGCACGCGCTTGCCGGCGAACTGCATGTAGTCGTGCGGCGGAGCGTCCGCTGAGCGCTTGCGGACTGGAACATACGTTACATTGCTTAACATGAAAGCGTCAGGGTGGAGTTTTAAAGGTCAAAGTAGATTCTCAACCTTATTTTTGATGATTATAATTCTGTAACTACATACGTCTTACAGTCGCGAAAGATATTTTAATCAACATACAACTTAGCACTGGCCCGCAAATTGCAAAAAACGTAATAAAATTTGAATTTCGCGGGCAACCCTGGAACATCAGCCATAAGCACTTCGAGCGCGACTTCCTCCGCGAAAATTGTGACAGCTCGGCTAATGCACATGATATTAATGTTACTTTAGCTTTCTAATGGTGAAAGAATTTTTAACATCGGCAAAGTAGTTCTCGAGTTAAATCACAACAAACAAACAAAAAATCCAATCTTTCCTCTTTATAATATTAGTTTACATTAAACCCATTTCGTGCCCTAGAAACAGCTACCAGTCGGACGTGGCCTGCACGGCAATTTGGAAAGCACGGAATCGATAACGGTCCCATGTAGGCCGCTGCAAACAGAATTTGGATAAAAATCCTTTTAACACTCGGTGTGAATGCTGAGTATGAGCTCCCGAACAATCCATAGTCATAGAGTGTCTAAAGTATCCCTACAACTGCGCTTTAGCGAACATCACGGTATCAAGACAGTTGTGCGAAAGACACTTGCGCAAACCCATTTGCGCAAAAAGACAAATGGGCGAGTGGACATTTGCGCGATTGGACATTAGCGCGAACAGACATTTGCGCGCCAGAACACATGCGCGAATGGAAACTTGCGCGACTTAATGGCCACAGAGGTTTACTCGTGAGGAGTAAACATAACATCACGCCTTAAAATACTTAAAGGGGTTTTTTTTTCATCATGGGTGTCATTTTCATGGTATTTGAGGTCGCTGATTACGAAAATGAGATCAAAAAGAAAATCCAAGATGGCGCCCAGGAAAAATTTGGTCTTTTCCGTCATGGGTGTCGTTTTTATGGTTTTTGGGGTAATTGATTACGAAACTGGGGTCAAAAAGAAAATCCAAGATGCGCCCTGTTTTTTTTTTGTTTTTCCGTCACGGGTGTCGTTTTCATGGTTTTTGGGGTCGCTGATTACGAAACTGGGGTCAAAAAGAAAATCCAAGATGGCGCCCAGAAAAAATAGTTTTTATCCCTGTTTTTTTTTTGTTTTTTTTCGTCATGGGTGTCAGGAAAATTTAAGTTTTTTTCGTCATGAACAAACGACACCCATGACGAAAAAAACTTAAATTTTCCTTGGCGCCACCTTGTATTTTCTTTTTGACCCCATTTTCTTAATCAGCGACCCCAAAAACCATGAAAACGACACCCATGACGGAAAAACAAAAAAAAAACAGGGCGCATCTCGGATTTTCTTTTTGACCCCAGTTTCGTAATCAGCGACCCCAAAAACCATGAAAACGACACCCATAATAGAAAAAACAAAAATTTTCCATACTTTTTTTTGTTTTGACTTTACAAGCTTTAAGAATTACAATCAATACCTATCGTAAGTGGCATTATCAGCCTCACCATCAGTTTATTCACTCACTGATAAGTAAGTACCTACCAATATAACTCCGTGCGTTCCAATACCGCCAGCTCAACGTGTTTTAGGACGTACTTAATTATGTACGTATACTCATACTAATATATTTGCGACTGTCGTCATAGGTAGTCAGTGGCCCGAAAGTCTGACAACCAGTCTTACCAAGAGGTTTACAGGATGTAAAAAACCTTTTAACGAACTAAAGACACTTGTTCTCCCCGTCATTGCGATCATTTTTTTTTACGCCATTCCAGGGAACCTTCTAGTTACGGATTGGGGGGTCAAAGTTCAACTTCATGATAAGTTTTTTTTTAAATACAAGTTTTTATTGTAAAAATTTTGTTTAAACACCTCCACGACCCTCGTACTATTTATTTATTTGGTACACCAACACCAATACATACTAAAAATTAATGTGTAACAATGAAAATAATATAAAAGTGCTGGTATGTATACCTATTATAGGTATACGCAGCATTTACCATAGGACAACACCATATAATTTTTCAAATCTTTTTAATAACATTTGAATACAATATAAAATTTACTTAATACTAAATGAGATCGTATGAATTATGATGATATACATATGTATTGTGAGTTTGATATCTAAAGATTTAAATATTTGTTAAATGGTTGCGCAGTTGCAAATGAATTAAGTTGACAGGAATTAGTTATGTAAAGGTGAAGGTGAATTTGTGCTCTCCCGTCCCGTAGTTACCTCAGAAACTGATCTTCTAAACTTGCTAAGGGAAACACCGAATAAATCGGTTTCCAGTGATGTGTGGGAGCTGTTATAGTTTCTACATATTCGTAGCAAGGGATATGAAACCGTCTGGTGATGGGATATCTGGGATGTTTTGAAGGGACTGAATACGAAATACGTTCAACTAAATTACTGCATTTTATGAATCTGTTGACAATTTTGTACAGAAAAACAAGATCACGCGAACGGCGCCGATCTCGCAGCGTCTTCGTGTTGAAAAAATGTAGGCAGAAAGCGATGGCTTATTTTTCTGGATAAAAAGGCAAGATGTTTTGTGAAGGCTCTTTGAATTCTTTCAATTCTTTGCGAATGAACAGCGTAGAATGGATTCCATGCAACGCTAGCATATTCTAACCGACTACGCACAAGAGTGTCGAATAAAACTATTCTGGTCTTTGGAAATTGAAAGCCACGAGTGTTGCGTTTAACGAAACCCAGCATCGGTGCTGACTTCTTGACAACATCGCTGATGTGATGTTCTGAACTGATGAACTCAGCTCATCGTCGACAAGAACCCCGAGATCACGTATTTGACATACTTTTGAAAATGGAGAATTGTACGGTATGTAAGAGGTGGGAAAAGGCGTTTTTTTCTAGAAAAACTAATGAAGAAGCATTTTTTTGTGTTTAGGGCCATTTTGTTTTCTAAGCACTAGTTTTCAATATTGTTTAGGTCACTTTGTACAAGCCTACTGTCAGCAGGTCCCGTGATCTTTCTATAATTTTTTAAATCATCGGCGAACAGCAAAGCTTCACAATGTTTTATTTGCTTTGTGATGTTGTCTACAAATAACAAAAACAGAACTGGGCCAAGATGGAAGCCTTGTGGGACTCCAGATCGTGTGTGAAACTCATAAGATACATAGCCATTGACGGCAACGAACTGAGAGCGATTTATTAGATATGATGCGAACCACCTTAACAACGATCTGTGGACACCACTAAGCTCGAGTTTCGCTATCATGAGTGTATGGCTCACCTTGTCGAACGCGCTGCTAAAGTCCGTATATATTGCGTCAACTTCATGTCTGCTGTCAAGCGCATCAGAAATATCAGAGAACTATTCAATTCATCCATCAGCACAATGTTGAGTTCTACCACAAAACATGATTTTTCACCTCAAAAAAAAGTCGATTCCCAGCAATAATCTTTGCATAAAGTTAGTTGTTTTAGTTTATGTACATAATGCTTGGTTGACGGCTTCGTGATGAGGTTGCTTACACCCTGTATTACTCAATGCTAACTAGCTGTCGAGGTCTGAAACCTTTCGTGTAAAATACGAGTATTCAGCTACATCCGGTTGAACAGGAAGTTGACCCCAATATAATTGAGAAAAGGCTAGGCAGATGATGATGGGTATAGATGTACTCACTAACGACTCCAGTTTCCTTCTGCAGGCGGTAGGTGGGCTTCCCTGCGCAGCTGGCGAGCGCCACAGTGTTGGGCGGCAGCGGCGGCAGCAGCGCGCGCAGCGTCGAGCGCACGCGCGACACATCGAACTCGTCGCCGCGCTGCAGTCCCAGCAGGAACAGCTCCGGCTGCAGCACCAGCTCCGGGTCCATGTCCATCGTGAAGCAGCGCTCAGAGTCCACGATGCCTGGAAGTATCCAGACGAAATTCGCTATGAATCCAAGCTAAATGGTCTCCTGTAATGGTCACTAGAAAGGACTAAAATATTCAAAAGAGAAATGAAATGCAACATCTACTTGCGAGTTTTGAAAACCGCATCAACTTGGTTGACGAATATTTTATATCTCAAGTTAGATGGTGAAATGACAGCGACCATTCTTGTCACTCCCAAATAAATGAATGCTTTAAAGTTTAAACCAATCAACTAAATCAAAATATCTACTTAATTTGAGCAAAATCAATCTAAGCTATTGCATAACCATGCATAACGTGTCCACTACACTTCACTACAGACACACAGACCTATGCAGATAAGAATTTGCAAGAGGAAGTGGCCCATAACCGATAACCGCTAATCCATCTTTGCAGTCACCATTACCATGCACATCCAAGGTCATATAACTCACCAGTAACATTAGATTCGAAGTCATGTATGAAGCTGACGGGATGCCCGTTGTTGAAGACGGAGATCTTCTCCACTGACTCGTCGATGTTAATGTCCAACACTTCACGAAGCAGGTCGAACAGGTGCTCAGGGTCCTCGTCCATTAGGCTCACCACCTGACCGTGACAATGGCGGCTTAGTAGGATAAACGTCTTGGAATTGAAGCAGAACTGCTAAAGTGGGGTTGTGACACTTTTCAGGGGAACCAATATGTGCATGTATGTATTTTTTTGTGAAAACAAATTACCCAAATCTGTAGATGTACTTACTTAGGTGGTAGAAAGTAGCTTTTAATTAAATATGTACTTAGTTTCTGCCTTCCCCATGAGAAGCGTGAGCGTGAGGTTGTGTATTTCTTGCTGTAGGTACTGTAGGTATTGTACTTCGAGGTACCTATTTATGAAAAGGGATTGACTTTAGGTACCTAACTTTCCGTCTATTACTTACTTAACTGGTGTTACTAATACTAGTTACCTAAGTTTATTTGAATGTGTAATATAATACAAGTTTTCCTTTTAATAAGTAGGTACCTAAACCTTTGAATAAGCAAAATCAATCCTTGTTAATCCATGCCGTACCTGAATGTTAGGTTCCAGGCGACCAACATTGTCGGGGGCGGTCTTCCAGCGCAGGGGCATCTTGCGAGACTCCAACATTTGCATGTCCTGGAATATACACCAACCATGCAGTTTATAAGTGAGAATAAAGACGTAGCAACTGTAAAACATAGGTCCATAATCAGCCTTACTGTTCCAACTACTGGGACACAGTTCTTCACTATACGAGAGGGAACGAAGCCATTCGGGCCCAGTGTGTGTTGGACGATGCCTTTGAATATTTGAAGCCCTGCCTGCTTCTAACGATGTCTTCCTTCGCCGTTTTGAGATCAGTCGCAGCAGACCAAATGATGAAATAATTTCACCAAGGAATGCGCCGGTTTTCGTTGGAACCCAAGTCCGGGTCGTTACCACTGCGCCACCATAGCTCAGGAAAATCATGCTAGTGTTAGTCTCAATCATGAGTCAGCCTCATCAAAATTGTATGGTGAGCGGCTATTGTGGCCTCGAGGGCCGGACCGATTACCTACTACTTCAAGAAAATCGATGAAACTAAACAGTCTCATCGTTTGTGTATATTACATGCATGTCTGCATGCATACGGTCGGTCGAATTCAAGGTTAAATCGGTACGAACAAATTCTGCGGCTTCAGACACCCGAGAGGCCGACACTAACATTTAGTGTAGTGTCTGTAATTTGTCCGTACCTAACCTACCAATTTGATCGAATCTTAACATCAATTCTTCTTAGGTGGATCAGATCTTAGCGGTAGATCATGGTGATCCTTTTAGGATAGGTACCAGTTTTTGCCAACCAGTGTCTAGATTCGATTAGGGATTTCAATAGCATGGACATTTGCACACTACTACATAGATTAATTTAATTGAAAATAAGATAATTTACTTATTTAGGACTCTTGGAGTACGAAAGAAAACCATTAAAAACAAAACATTTTAAACAAATACCTAACATCTATGAATTAACCCTAAATAATTATTATTCGTAACATCGTAACCACCATCGTAATCGCTAAAAATAATCACAACGGCCCCATACACAATTACAATACCTACTCGACCAAATATATGAAACAGCTGATTATTTTTTTACGATTACGATGGTGGTCCCATGGAGAAAGTTGTTCAGTCTGATGATCTGTAGCACAGCCTTGAATTTGACCAAGATGCAAAGCGACACTGCCAAAAAATAATTGCAAAAAAACCAAAGAAAATTTGAAATCACAGGCAACCTAAAACCACAATGTGGTTCATGGAACTTGGAATTTATGGAAAAGTACCCATTCGTAATAAAAAATCGAGCATGAAGTAACGTATAATTATTACACTCATAATTAACGCTCTACGCCTGTAAATAACAAATTGTTATTGTGAACGGGCAGGAAGGAAAACCAATACATCGAATTAATATATTCTGTAACGTTCGAAAGAAACAAATTTTATGCATTTTGAATCATAAAGTTCTTTCAATTAAGTACCATCACCGGTACCAGATAGCAATAGCGCTTTCGCTGTAATTTTACAACTTTTTCCTGCCCAAATTCGTTTGACCTCAAATGGCACCAAACGAAAATTGATCGTATTTGTCGATTTTTTCCGATTGAACCTTTAGCTTGTGTTGTACTTGTAGGAAATATCCATGTGACGCGCAGCGCAAGCGCATAACGACATCATAACAAACTGTTAACAGTTGTTTGGAAAATAACAGACTTCCCATACTAACTCCAATTACGGCGGGGGTCTTGATTGGAGGTCGGAGTCAACTGGGCGGGTCAATAGAATGACCTAGGCATATACCTGCTCACATAATGCATGGCACTGAAACTGATCGCGAGGACATTTCCGATGTCACAGCTGTACGCGATACGTATGACACTAGATCGTTTGATGTAATACGTTTGCATTAGTTACTATCGCTGGGTACCGTCAACCGTGTGAAACGAATTTTATTTTTCCAGCCTTTCTTCTTAGCGTGTCGAACATAAATTGTGTCGGCCCAGAACTAAATAGTTTGGCGCTTTCGGTAGCGTCTATCAGTACTTGTACTGAACAAATAACAGGACACGCAGGACACGATATTATTTGCAGCCCTGGCGTGCCTGTTTGGGTTCATCATACCTATAATATATCAGTCGAAAGCACTCCATGGTCGCAACAACAAACGGCCCGGAAATTGCTTAGCTTGGAATAGCTAGGTTGCTTGGGTTGGGCGATTTTGGTATGAAACGTGGCCGGCCTAACTTCTGCCATTTTATTTTAATTTCAATAACTGGTAATGCTAGTCAATACAAACAAGTATTGTATGAGACAAAATCTTCTAACGTCGCCATTGTATGAATAAACATTATTATGAACACTAACAATGGGACATTAACCATGTTTACTGTTTGTTTTGAGTTCCCGATATTTCGGCTGTTCGCATGGTGTCGGACGTAAAGAATAGCACCATCCCATATCTTCCCGTGGGTGTCGTAAGAGGAGACTAAGGGACTTACCAGAGAATGGGCAGCAGCGTTCTCTGTGCTTTTGTCACAAGTCACAACCGTACTGCGATCGCCAACCCGCCTGCCAAGCGTGGCGATAATGGCAAAACCCCCCAAAATGAACACCGCATTAAATCAATGGCCCCTAGTACCCGACAGCCCGTCTACGGTTCTCTATCGTGTTACCTAACTTTTTAATCCATAATCTAAAATGTCATATTTTTTTTTGTCCTAATCATCATTTGTCCGAATGATAATTTACCCGAACTTTGTATCACATAATATCATATGCCATAAAGTTGAAATCCCTAAATATAATATGCCCTAAATTCGTTTGTCATAAGTATTATAATCAATAATATACAAAAGACATACAACCGTTTTCATGGAGCCAGTCAGCCAGCCAGTTTTCAGTCATAAATCCTATTCTTAGAACTAATTTGTATTACAAATTACAAGCTTCTGCAGAATTTTGATTAATTCTTTTGTGCTCCAAATGTTGGATCGTATCTAGGCGTTGACCTGCAATGCAAGCAAGCATGCAGCAAGCATGCGGCACGCATGTAGCAAGCATGCGGCACGCATGTAGCAAGCATGCGGCAAGCATACAGCAAGCAAGCAAGCATGCAGCAAGCCAGCATGCAACAAGCAAGCATGCAGCTAGCCAGCATGCAAGCAAGCGTGCAGCATGCAAGCAAGCATACAGTATGCAAGCAAGCATGCAGCATGCAAACGAGCAAGCATCATGCAGCAGGCATGGTTTCTGTCACGGCTTCGGCGCTGCGGGGCCCGGCGGCCTCACGCGAGCTTATCGTCGCAGATGGGTTTAACGCTCACCAGGCGAGTGTTACAACCACCTGCTTCTTAACTCGCGGCCTGCCTCGCCCCTCCGCGCCTACGCGATTTTAAATTACACTCTTTGGGTAGGGCAGACAAGACTGCGTGGAGTCGGATTTACAGTGATTCGTTTCTGTCACTAAAACCTAACTTTTAGGGATTTTTTTAGCGACTAACAATTTCTAAATGACCATTCGGAATCATAAACATTATGTGATATAATACTTAGGACATACGACTTTATGTCATGTAAAATTAGGAGATTCAATTATAGTATTCGATATTATGACAAAATAGTATTAGAAGTAAAGTTAGTTATGTAAAACAAAATTTCGGTATTTTGAACATTATGGTTACTGAAGTTTATAGCAAACGTGTTATGGATAATGATTTTCGGACAAAAAAAATTAGGACAAGCAAGGGAGTACCCCCGTCTACCCTCGACTACAACAGCGGTCGAGGATATGGCGTGGCAAGGGGTGCGAAGAATCCCCGGATGGGATCCGGCTGCCTATACCAACGACTGGACCTGGCAACGTATAACACGCGTACACTCCGGACCGACGAGAAGATAGCGGAACTCGAAGAGGAGTTGAGCAGGCTGCGGTGGAGTATTGTGGGATTATCTGAAGTCCGAAGAGAGGGGGAGGACACGATAATCCTAAAATCCGGCAACCTGCTTTATTTCCTAGAGGGTGACCGCCAGTCCCAGGGTGGTGTTGGGTTTATCGTCCACAAGTCCCTCGTGAACAACGTGGTGAAGATCGAGAGTGTGTCGACCAGGGTGGCGTACCTTATACTCGAAATATCCTCAAGATATTCGCTGAAGGTCATACAAGTCTACGCCCCGACTCTATGAGGATATCTCTAAAGCCATGCATGGTTTCAAAACTCACTTCACCGTTGTCATGGTACTTTTTCTTTTTTTTTTGGTGTGGCACTAGTTGTACTTTGTGCCATTTTCAATGGGGGAAATCAACGCAAAAACTGGGCAAACGAGACGGGGATGAGCTGCAGGTGGGGCAATTTGGAGTTGGACGTCGGAACCACCGAGGCCACCAACTGGCTAGTTTTATGGAGAAGGAGGGCCTCTATATGATGAACTCCTTCTTCAAAAAGCGTGAGCACAGGAAGTGGACCTGGCAGAGCCCAGATGGTGCAAAAAAAACGAGACTGACTTCATCATGTCAACCAAGAAGCAAATGTTCAATAATGTCTCTGTGATCAATTCGGTGAAAACCGGGAGCGATCACCGCATGGTCAGAGGCACATTGAACATCAATATCAAGCTAGAAAGGTCTCGACTGATGAAGTCTACGCTCCCCAGCACAGATCCAAATCCAAAACCCCGAGAGCGAACTCCAGAATCGTTTCGAGTGCCTAGGTAGCTCAGTGGAGGAATACAACGATGGGTTCGTGGAAACTGTCCAAGTGTCCATACGACCGGGTCTAAGTTCTTCAAGACACGACGTACAGATCAGAAAAAGAGGTTCTCCGATCAAACTCTCGAGCTCATGAAGGAGCGGCGTGAGATGATCCTGCAGTCTTCAGACGAGGCGTTGAAATACCGGCAGCTCAATAGACGGATCTCTAAATCCTTAAGGAGCTACCTCCGCCGCTTTAATACCGAGCGTATTAAAGACGCGATCGAGCGGAACAAAGGCTCCAAAGTATTTTCAAGAGATCCGGCTATTGGGCAGAGCCAGCTCACGAAACTGAAGACCGACGATGGCAGGATCTTATCTGCCAAACCGGAGCTACTGAGGGAGATCGAGAGCTTCTATGGACAGTTGTACACGTCAAACAGCAAACTCATTGTCGACCTAGCAAACGACCCAAGAGCTAGACTAACTCGACACTATACCGAAGACATCCCGGACGTCAGCCTGTACGAGATTAGGATGGCTCTGAAAGAGCTCAAAAACAACAAGGCACCGGGTGGTGACGGAATTACGGTCGAACTCTTGAAGGCGGGTGGAAAACCGGTACTTAAGGCCCTTCAGAAGCTGTTTAATCCCGTCATACTCGAGGGGAAAACGCCACAGGCATGGTGCAGGGGTGTGGTGGTACTCTTATTCAAGAAGGGTGACTATGCCCGGTTGAAGAATTACAGGCCCATCTCACTTCTAAGCCATGTCTACAAGTTGTTTTCAAGAGTCATCACGAATCGTCTCGCACGCAGGTTTGACGATTTCCAGCCACCCGAACAAGCCGGTTTCCGAAAAGGCTTTAGCACCGTGGACCATATACATACGCTTCGGCAGGTTATACAGAAGACCGACGAGTATAACTTGCCTCTCTGCTTAGCGTTTGTGGACTACGAAAAAGCCTTTGATTCGATCGAAACCTGGGCTGTACTGCAGTCTGATCTCCAACGGCAACGGTGCCAAATTGACTATCGATACATCGAGGTGTTGAAGTGTTTGTACAAAAACGCCACCATGTCAGTCCGACTTCAGGACCAACCCTCGGAACCTATCCTTCTGCAACGAGGTGTAAGACAGAGAGACGCTCACCTTTGGTTTGCCGACGATATTGTGGTCATGGCTGAGACCATGGAGGACCTCAGTAGAGCTTCCAAAAGAGCGGGTCTAAAAATGAACATGGACAAGACGAAGGTCATGTTGAATGCCCATGTCACACCCATTCCTATCAAGATCGGAGACTCTACACTCGAAATTGTAGACGATTATGTATACCTAGGACAAACGGTCCAGTTAGGTAGGTCTAACTTCGAGAAAGAGGTCAATCGTCGAATCCGACTCGGCTGGGCAGCGTTCGGGAAGCTGCGCGGTATCTTCTCGTCCAACTTACCGCAGTGTCTCAAGACGAAAGTCTATGACCAGTGTGTGCTGCCAGTGATTACATACGGGACCGAAACATGGTCGCTCACAATGGGCCTTATCAAAAGGCTTAAAGTCACCCAAAGGGCAATGGAGAGGGCTATGCTCGGAGTTTTCTTGCGTGATCGAATCAGAAATGAAGACATCCGCAAGAGAACCAAGGTCACCGACGTAGCCCGAAGAATTGCTAAACTTAAGTGGCAGTGGGCAGGGCACATTGCTCGCAGAACGTGTGATGGTACTGGATGAGGACCTGTGTGTCATCGTACCTAGGTTCTGTATTGGCTCGCATTGATCGTCTAGTCTGTTTGTTCTCGTGATTGGAGATATGTAAAGAGTCGAACTTCCTTAATCAGCCTTGTTAATTAATACTGTGTTTAGTCCAGGAAAGATCTAACTTCCTTAATCCAGAGTTTAGGAAACAATACTGTAGCATGAGAGTCGTTTCGGGGTTTTAATCAACAATTAAATTTAGATTGACCTTAGGTCAATCTTGAGTACACTCCACTGTTCGAACAATGTAGACTTATCAATCATTCTACTCGATAACGCGGAGTTTGTCTTAACTCGTCTATGTTATTATTCAATGCAATGTTTAATGCATCTTCTTCGGATTTAATAAGGATTCTACGATTTACTCTCAGTTAGGCACGTTAGAATGATTGTATAAGTTGATTCATTGTGTGTTACGCTTCGTTGCGTCTTTAGGGAGAGGATTAGCCCAATAACACCTCCTCCCAAAATTGAAACCAGCAATAGATACAGTGACTTACCTATAGACCTAACCGAAGAAGAACCTAAACAAAAGAAACCGAGCAAACCGCCTCCTATCATACTTTATGGAATCGATGACGTCAATAAATTAACAGAGCTCCTACTAACAGCCATTGAAAGAGACACATTCACGTACAAAATTGTAAACAGAAACCAGTTGCGCATCAACTGTGGCGACGTTGCAGTTCATAAGAAACTTATAACACTAATTCGCGAAAATGGACTCATTGGACACACCTTCAACCGAAAAGAGGATAGATGCTTCAGAATTGTAATTCGTAACCTTCATCCTTCAACACCCCTTGAAGTTATAAGAGAAGAAATCGAAAAGACTGGAAATATTGTCACAGGAGAGATTATAAATGCAAAATATGGACCAGAAAAGAAGCCAACGTCGACATTTTTCGTGAATCTTATGCCAAATGCCCAAAACAAAGCTGCAAAAGACCTCAAGTACATATATAATCAAGTAGTAGTTATAGAAGATCCCAGGAAGAGACGAAGCATAGTCCAATGTCAGCGTTGCCAGCAGTATGGGCACTCGAAGAACCACTGCATGAGGCCATTTCGATGTGTCAAATGCACAGAGTCTCACAAAACTTCGGACTGCCCCAAACGGGATCGAAACACCCCAGCCCAATGTGTGCTCTGCAATGGCGCGCACCCGGCAAACTATAAAGGATGCCAGGTATACAAAGAAATTTCGGCAAGGAAAGCTACCAATGCTTATAAATTCAGAAGTGGAAAGAATAAAGAGCAAACACACGATCAAATAAAGGGACAAGACAAACCCAAAACTGCCTACAAACCAGGAGACATGAGAAATCAGCAAACATCGTATTCTGATGCAGTGAAATACACAGAACACAGTAACAAAGACGACTGCAAGTGGAGTTCTACAACATTGAGTCCGTCACTAGAAAACATACTTCTCAAGCAATCAGAGAAGTTTGAGATAATCTTACAACAAATGGGTACCCTAATGGGGCTCATATCAACCCTTGTAGACAAGCTCTCAAAATAGGTCTCCGTATTATGGCTTGGAACATAAATGGATTAACTCCTAACCAAAATGAAATCATACCACTAATGGCAGAACACAAAGTTGATATTCTATTGATATCTGAAGCACACTGCACTAAAAACAGCTGCATTAAAATACCTAGATGCTTCACCTATATCACTACACATCCAGATGGTACAGGACATGCGGGCACTGCTATCATTGTTCGTAGCAATGTAAAACACCATGTACTGCCTAGTTATCAAACCAATCACTTGCAGGCCACTGTTATCGCAGTAGAAGATGAATGTGGGCATTTTAATGTGGCGGCAGTCTACTGCCCACCACGACATACAATAGACTCCATCAAGTTTTCTCATTTTTTCAAACAACTTGGGGGACGTTTCATCGCGGGTGGTGATTGGAATTCCAAACACCTTCATTGGGGCTCCAGGCTAATCACGACGCGCGGAAGACAGCTGAAGACATGCATAGATGAAAACAACCTAAAGATACTGACGACTGCGGAACCTACCTACTGGCCGGCAGACCATCAAAAAATCCCAGATCTGCTCGATTTCTTTGTAATCAAGGGACTCTCTCGGCACTACTTTAAAACTGAATCCTGTCTTGACACCTGTTCTGATCATACGCCAGTAATACTAACCACTAGTGCTACTGTTATTGAGACTGAAATGCCACAATCGCTGTATAATCATCACACGGATTGGGAATCCTTCAGAGAATTTCTGGAAGAAAACATCCAGCTAAATATAAGGCTGAAAACCACTGAAGATATTGACATTGCCCTAAAAAACTTTACTAACACAGTTCAGGAAGCCTGTTGGAGAAATACACCAGATATCAGACATAAAGGAAACTCTACTAACCTCACACTACTGATCAAGCTTAAAATCCTAGAAAAGAGAAGGTTACGCAGGAATTGGCACCAGACTCGACTATCTTCAGACAAAGCCCTTTTGAATAAGGCGATAGTAGAACTCAAAACACTAATTCAAAAGACTACCGATGACACCCTCCAACTTAAACTAGAGTCCCTTACTGCAACGAAAGAAAGCAACTACTCGTTATGGAAATTCACCAAAGCCTATGACAGGCCTCATGAACAAAAACCCCCAATAAAAGATGATGACAAGTGGGCTAAAACAGGCCAAGAAAAGGCAGACATCTTTGCAAAACACTTGTCACAGGTCTTCAAACCAAATGATGAAACTGACGACAGGGATGTAGAAAGTCACGTTAATTCTATTTTAAAAGAAGACTTTCAACTTTGTCTCCCACCAAAACCAGTTACACCCCAAGAGGTCCAAAAGACTATAAGATGCCTTGACAATAAAAAAGCACCAGGCTATGATTTGATCACGAAGGAAGTACTGAGAGAACTGCCACGCAAAGGCATAATTATGCTAACAATCTTGTTGAACTCCATGCTAAGATTGCAATATTTTCCTGACCAATGGAAGATCTCAGAAATTGTAATGATTCACAAACACGGGAAACCTGCCCAAGAAAAAACGTCATATAGACCAATAAGCCTTTTGCCGACAATGTCCAAAATATTTGAAAAAGTGCTGCTGCATAGGATGGCTCCAATACTTAAAGAAAGAAACGTACTACCTGACCATCAGTTTGGCTTCAGGAAACAACACGGAACAGTAGAACAAATACACCGGGTCTGTGAACACATAAGAAAAACACTGGAACAAAAGAAATATTGCTCCTCAGTGTTTCTGGACATCCAGCAGGCTTTTGACAAGGTGTGGCATAAGGGCCTCCTAAGCAAGATCAAACAGCATCTGCCCCACCCGTTCTTTAGCATTCTGAACTCTTACCTCACAGATAGACTTTTCTACGTAAAAGAATCAGGTAATACCTCAGCCCTTCACAGAATTGAAGCTGGTGTGCCTCAGGGTTCTGTCCTGGGGCCAATTCTTTACATATTGTACACAGCTGACTTACCGACGGAACCTGGAGTTGTTATAGCAACATTCGCAGATGATACGGCTATATTGTCTAGCCACACAAACCCAGAAGTTGCATCAAGTCTTCTGCAAAGTGGACTTAACAAAATACACACTTGGATGAAAAGGTGGAAACTAAAGGCCTGTGCTGCAAAGTCTGTCCAAGTTACCTACACACTCAGAAAGGAGGACTGCCCACCGGTCAAACTAGGAGATACCACCCTACCACACAGAAGTTGTGTAAAATACCTGGGAATGCATTTGGACCGTCGATTGACCTGGCAACAACATATCAGAGCCAAGAAAGACGAACTCATATATAGATTAAAAAATCTTCACTGGTTACTGGGCCGTAACTCCAGACTATCACTAGATAACAAGCTCCTAATATACAAAGTAGTATTGAAGCCCGTATGGATGTATGGGATACAGCTTTGGGGAAGCGCAAGTAACTCCAGTATAGCCATCTTGCAGCGTCAACAAAATAAAATACTACGCACAATAGCCAATGTCTCATGGTTTACTACAAACGCTGAAATCCACCAACAACTAGTCATTCCCACAGTTGCTGAGGAGATTCGGAGTGTAGCAGGGAAATATAAAGAACGACTAGCCATCCACCCAAATGAGCTAGCCCGTCAGTTGACACAACGAGACTACGTGCTCCGCTTGAAGCGCCACAATATCATGGCACTAGAAGACCGGCAGTAAAGCCGTAACACCTGCGAGTAGATGGCATCACTGGAAGCCACACTCTACACTACAAGCAACACGGAACTCATCCGCTCATAGTCTGAGGACTGATTGCAGATAATAATTAGAAGAAAAAAAAAAAAAAAAAAAAAAAAATATTTGTCTTAAAAAGAATTAGACAAACGGTAAACCGTGATACTGCAATGCTGGCTTACCATGGTTATGTATCATCCTTACTTAGATCCGGGATTATAATATGGGGTAACTCAGTGGATTTTGACAGAGTTTTTAAAGCTCAAAAAAAATGTATTCGAGCAATTTGTGGAGCTCACTTTTTAGACAGCTGTAAGCCACTCTTTTTAAAACTTAAAGTTCTACCTTTGCCGTGTTTATATATTTTTGAAATTTGCGTTTTCGTTAAGCGAAATTACAATTTATTCGAAACGAACACTGACAGGCCAAATGGCCGAACACGGCAAGACAGACTTCGGTTGCCACGAATTAAACTTAAATTATTTATGAAAAATGTGTACTGCATGTCGATTATTATTTACAATCATTTACCAAATTATTTACAAGACCTACCACTGACATTGTTTAAAAAGATACTTTTCAATTTGCTACTTAGTAAAAAATATTACTCTGTTAAGGAATATTTAGACGACAAGTCAATAGAATCTGAAAGTTGCATGTTAGAGTAATTGACATCACTGACTGTGAATATATAATTTGCACGCCATGTTATGGCAGGATATGCTGAAACAAACCTACTGTAACACCTCATGTACCATGTTCTAGCAAATAAATGTTTTGATTTGATTTGATTTAGCTTTATTGCAAAAGAACGAATGTGAAGCAAAAATACCCGTTTTAACGTTACAAACGAGCGTTATTGATCAAACAACTGCGTAGTTGTCAAATCGGACCCCTCAATGTTATCCTTAACAATCGCCACATTCGCAGTCTCCCACTCCACTACCAACACGTGTCAATGCTTTCAGACATGCCATTTTGATATTCCCCCTCGTTCCGAAATAGAGAGCATTCAAAACACGCGTAACACGAAACTTTATATAACTTACCCATATTGAAAGGAACTTACTGACTGATATAGCAACGCCCTTGAAATTGTACCATATCGACCTACATAGGTTTACCGAGGTTTAATTCTTGGAAGGGTCATTTAAAATTCAACTACAAGGTGAGATTGTATTCTTGCATGGGGGGGCGAAGCGGTATTATTGATTACACCGAGCTTGGCCGTTCTTTTGCGAAGGTCAAATAATGGGAATCCTTAAATGTTTGATTAGGTATTATTGTTCGAGCAGTCTGCTTTAGGGCAAGAGCAATAATATATGAATGTTGTCGATCGAAACCCTCTAAATGTGATTAAATCAAATAAGGAAAATCGTATGGGTTCATTTACTTTTATTCGTTTATTTATTTTCACTGAACTAAACTCAACTAGCATTATTATTGTTGCGTTGAAGCTGCATTTTTGAATTATTCTTTACGACGCCGCGCCGCCGCGGCGCGTTTGTTCAGTCTGTCGAATGTAAACAGGCAAAATCTATTTCCTCATTCCGATTTTCAAAGTTGTTTTTCTTACTCCAACACCGAGAAACACGTAAAATAAATGAATGCTTTTATATAAACCGTCAAGAACTCTCTATAATATTAATTATTTACCATAAGTATTCCGAATATGGTAAAGAAGATAGCATTAACTGTCGAATATGATATTTTTCTCATGCTGATCTGGGAGCGATAGAAAAACATCGAATGTGTCAGCTGCTTATGATCGCATGTCGTACAAATCGACTTAGAGAAATGTTTACATTTACTTCTTCTAGTAAACAACATCAACTTATGTGAACTGCCACAGTTCGCAAATGGCCTAAGTTGGATAATTGGCGCGAGGCAAGACAAAGGAGAGTCGCAAGACGAACAGAAAACGCCTGGAAGAGCTACTGGTCCATGAAGGAACAGCTATTCAGGGTGAGTTGCATACGACACTGAAACACAAACTTATGGATGTGTATTCTCCCGGTCTTAACATATGGAACACAGGTTTGGTCTTTGACTAACATCCAGAAGTCACAAACTCAAGGTTTGCCAACGAGCAATGGAGTGCAGTATACTAGGTGTTAAAGTAACGGATCGTGTTCGTAACACAATACTGCGATCCAAAACAAATATAGCTGACGTGGTTCAAAAGGCTGCCCCACTGAAATGGGACTGGGCAGGTCATGTCTGCCGCATGCCGGACAAACTTTGGGCCAAAATTGCAGGAAACTGCCCGCTCACTGCCCGGCACAGTGAGGCGGGGTCGCGGCAGGCCACGAAGGAGATGGCGGGACGAACTGGACAAGTTCCGTTAAAACTGGAAGGAGGACGCGCCGGTTCGCGAGAGGTGGAAGGGGTGGAGGAAGGCCTTTGCCCAGGAATGGGACAGAGGAGGTTAGGAAAAAAATATATATTTATCAGTCATTTCTCCATTACTACGCCATCGTTTTCATTACCTAAAAGGTACAACAATCGAGGCACACGTACCCTGGGCAGAGGGATAGAGCAGAAGCCTTGGTAGCGGTTGTGTTGGGAGGCTTCTGAGTTGACCAGCTCGTAGTACTGCATGGCCGTGACGAGCCCCATCAGCACCAGCAGGAACACCGTCACGGAGAGGCACAGGATAGCCAGGCTGCGACGTTTGCAGGGCCCAGAAACCACCGATATTTCGATGACCTGAGGAAGGCAACATTTATTTTTAAGCCAGTCTTGTCTTGTTTTTGTGATTATGATCAAATACTATGAACAAGCAAAAACTAAATAGGTAATGAATATCCGAAGTCTGCCATCATCGTGAGAAAAACATTAAAAACAGATAACCGTATTCCCGCAATGTGCACCTGTTTTCGTAGAACATCATCCACCACATAAAATACAAAACTAACAGATATATTAACCTTAGCCTTCTTAGCCTTTTTGGCGCCAACATTAAACCCGCAGCCACAGGCACAGAGGCAAAACCTTTCCTTTTTATGTTGATTCCTGCGTAGTGGATCTGCATTCCGGCCATTTGAAGCATTAAATGATAGAGCGCGATTGAAAGAGTTATCTACTCGCATACATTGTTCACTATCGATTGTGGTATTTTTATCTACAAACCCGTCCGCCGATAACTGAAAATCAATAAAGATTTATGTCGCAGTAACTGCATCAAATAATATTTTACTGTGCGGTAGGCGCAAGTTAGTAATCAATGCGAATCTTTCCTTGTGGTAAAACTTTAGACAATTTTTTCTGGAATACAGATTTAATGTACTTAATATTTAATTTATCATATCAAAAAATAAATTGCAGCGCCGATCGATGTGAACAATTTCAGTCAAGTTTCTGGTGCTTAAAATGTAATACATACTTCATCGGTCTCGGTGGTTTCGGAATACAACGGGATTTTCTTAACTGTGAGGCTTGGCTTCGTCAATATCGTCATCTTTACGATTTATTGCTCGACTTGAAATTAACTGTTTATATTTTACAACAACACTCCTGTTTTGACTGCAACAAATACGGAAGTGCGTAGTATGATGGTGTATGGTATGAAAGCAAATTCATCAATATTTCGTGCAAATTATTACCAGTCATAAAAAAAAAATTGTACTTTTTTATATTTTTATTGCAACACTAAAACTGCTGCTGTCAAATCGTAGTCGAATCCGATCGGACTATTCGATTCTTTGGATTTCAATGCTATGATTTGCTTTCGATTGAAGCAAACAATAAATTGATGTTTGCAACATTGAGATGAGATGTAACTTGTCTATAGTTAGTTCAACCGAAAAAAAAAGAAAGAAAGAAATTCGAGGAGGAAACGGACGATTAGTTTCGTGTTGTAGAATATTCTGTGTTAAAAAGAGGTTAATGAATCAGCAACGCTAATAGTGCCGTTAAAACATGTTTGATTAGTTTTCTTCGTCATTATTTTATGTTGATCCTTTGTTTCATTGTAACATTACCACGTTTGTAACGACACTGCGAGCACAAAAATAAAATGGCGACTGATCAAGTGAAGAACCGCATGCATGTTTTCAAGAACACTGGCAAAGATGTCGACGTAAGTATGGAGACGTAGTTCAATGCCTTTTAATAATGTAATTATAGCCTAGATAGTTAGTGACGATGAAATGACTTTTCGCGTGTGATTTTTAGGAAATGCGCAGGCGGAGGAACGAAGTTACAGTAGAACTGAGAAAAAATAAAAGGGACGAAACACTGCAGAAACGTCGTAATGTGCCTATTAGCTACTCAACAGACGAGGATGAGATCGAGAGGACCCTGGCGTCCACGGACCTCAAGGAGTTGGTGATGAACGCGGCGAACGGAGACAACCCTGACGTGCAGCTAGCCGCCGTGCAGCAGTGCAGGAAGCTGTTGTCGTCCGACAAGAACCCGCCCATCGACGAGCTCATCGCCGCTGGCATCCTCCCCATCCTCGTGCAGTGCCTCTCCAGGGCTGACAACCCCACACTTCAGTTCGAAACGGCTTGGGCCTTAACAAACATCGCGTCAGGCACCTCGGCACAAACAAACAAGGTTGTTCATGCTGGTGCCGTCCCCGTCTTCCTTCAGCTGCTCATGTCTCCTCACGAGAATGTATGCGAGCAAGCAGTCTGGGCTCTGGGTAACATCATTGGAGATGGTCCAGTGCTCCGAGACTTTGTTATTGAGTTGGGAGTTGTGAAGCCACTATTGAGTTTCATCAAGCCAGATATCCCCATTTCTTTCCTTCGTAATGTGACCTGGGTCATTGTCAACCTGTGCAGGAGTAAGGACCCTCCACCACCAGTTAAGACTATTCAAGAAATTCTTCCAGCACTCAATGTCCTCATCACACACAATGACAACAATGTAAGTATTTACTTTTATAAACTTCTCAATCACCTACTTTGTGAAGCTAGGCCACTGAAGCTCATTCAACTCCAGTGCTTAAAAATACCATGCTAGTACTCAATAAACATTCCAACTAGGTTACAGTAGGAAACTTTATTACATTTGAAGGCCATACCTACACTTAAATTATTAGTTTTACTTTACCAACTAAAGTTAAAGTTCCAATTTGAAGAAGTTATATTTTTCAGAATACTAACAATAGATTTGCTTGCATCATTTATTATGCTTGTTTTTTAAACACAATAACATTTGTATTTGGTAAAAATATTGGACAGTGGTAATTTTTTTATTTACACAATTATTTCAAAAGCATGTATCATAATTATGGTTGTAAGTTGGAATCCATTATATATCATGGACATTTCTGTGAATATAATGAGTCACTCAATTAGTTACTTAATCTGTTGCTAAATCTATTAAATTATTGGAAACCATACATGAAAAAGATACTCTTTACAAAAGTCTTTCATTAAGACATACAGAATTTTCTAAATGAGTTCAATGAATATGAATAACAAAGGTTTCTTGACATGTTTTGTTGACTTCAATTCATTTATCTCTGACCACAAAGTTGATAAAACAAATTTAATAAATAATATAATATAATAATATAATATAATATATATAATATTTTTTAATAATCTGTGGCACCTCAATTGATAATTTCTTAGCTTAGTAAATTTTCTCTACCTACATCTTCCTAATGATGTAAAATTTATTTAAACATAATTATTATTTCGTAATAATATTAAATATTCAGAAATGATCCCCGCTATTTAATAAAACTCACAATAGTATGGTAGGTATTCATCTGAAAGTGAATCTGTTAAGATAACAAATATCTGTAGGTACAGACTGGTATGAATCTCAATGTTATTGTTTCTTCTATAAACATCTTGATAATTGTTCTTGAATCTCCTGAATAGGTACATTAAAGTCTTAGCTTCTGCCAACCTGACAACATGATACTATTAATACAATCTGACAGCATGTGGTCAATTACAATCTACAGTAGATTGTAATGGATGGTTTCATACCTTCATGAATAACATTATTTATTTGCTGTGTTCCAGATATTAGTAGACACAGTTTGGGCAATCAGCTATTTAACAGACGGTGGCAATGAGCAGATCCAAATGGTGATAGAATCGGGAATAGTTCCGAAACTGATCCCATTACTGTCACACAAGGAGGTGAAGGTCCAGACGGCAGCTTTGAGAGCAGTGGGCAACATTGTGACAGGCACTGACGAGCAAACACAAGTGGTCCTCAATTGTGACGCACTTTCGCACTTCCCCGCCCTACTATCGCATCAGGTATTCTTGTTTTAGTGTTACTTATTATATTTGTGAATATCCAATAAATTTTTGTAAACTTGCCAATTTCACCAAAATAAACAAATTTGTATTCTGTAAACAAAGTGAAGTGAGATTGGAATGTTAAGCTGTTCACATTATGTGCTACTTAAACATGTATACGCAATTTTACGCGCTTTGGACGTCAGCCTGTTATACTATACTTAACTTGCATGGGATCTTAAACTTGTTAAGTAACATTGGTTGCTAAGCAACCCACATAAGTAATGTCTCTTAGAGCACAAAATACTGCTTATTTGCATTGGGTGTATTGGAAACTTAAACAGGGTTCAGTTTTGTACTAAATCCATTTCAACCAAGTTATGTTTAGCCGTCGTTTATGCGCCTGTAAAATAACGTTCTAACAATGTTAAAGCCAATAGGATAACACCAATTCGTCGCAAAGAAAACAGAATAATTATAAACAAAATAATTACGCCATTAATGGCAAAACATGCAGATCTACCTGTTATTTAAGACCTTGCACATATTATTTGATGTAAACTCATGTTTTTACAATAAATATATTCTATTCTATGCATTCAAGACATTTTCATACAGAAATACATAAAATGTGTGAATGCGAGCAGACGCTTACACCTTGTACCGCGTACGCGTCTGGTCGGCGGCCAAGATGGTAATTATCTATTATTGTACACGCGCGAGTTACCGCAACCGTCGTCGGCTCAAAATCCGTTGACATAAAACATTAGAGGCTACAGTACATTGACATGCTAAGTTGAATGGTCATTGACTGATAGTGATAACGCGACAGATGTCTGACCTTCATTTTTGACAGTTTTATTAATTCGACTGAGCGCCGCTACCATGTTGCGGTTTTACTGAATGAATTTATTACGTTTACTGATTATACGTCTATTTAGGCCAATCCTCTCGGTTCATCACAGTGCGTTGCCGAACATGGGCCCCGCCCAACTTATTTACTTCCCACAACATCTGTTTGGTCCGCATCCTTCTATTTATACCAACGCAAAGTACCAGTTTAATGCAGTTTGGTTCGTATTGCGGCCTTCCAATCGGATGTGCGTACGTACACGAACTCATCATTATTCACAGCATGTTTTGTAATTAGCAGAGGAACTGAAACGTCATTGCGAAGGGTCAGCCGAAAGAATTTTGATTGATGCAATTTCATAATGTTATTATGTTGAGATAAGGATTATTGTAAACACAGCCATTATGGCCAATTAAATTGATAGAGCTTTATCACTGTAGTGAATGTAAACTTGTCTGCTTTTTCGTAATTTACTAATGTCTTGTCTCCTCAACAGAAAGAGAAGATCTGTAAAGAAGCCGTATGGTTCTTATCAAACATCACAGCAGGCAACAAGCAGCAAGTCCAGGCAGTCATAGACGCGGGCCTACTGCCCAAGATCGTGGAGAACCTCACAAAGGGCGAGTTCCAGACGCAAAAGGAAGCTGCCTGGGCAGTGTCCAACCTCAGTATCAGCGGAACCAAAGAACAGGTCGCCGCCCTCATCAACTGCGGAGTCATACCGCCCTTCTGTAAATTGCTCGGTTGCAAAGACACTCAAGTTATCAATGTAAGTTATTCAAATATTTTGGTTCTGTTGTTGAAGATGTATAATATTGACTTGTAGCTTTAGTTATATCAATGAATAACTCTTGCACACATTAATGCTTCCATCTATCTGGTATTCCAATCAAGAATAGCAAGATGTTTTTACAATGTTATGTTTAATGTACTGATAATACTTTCTGTTCATTCAAAAGATACCTTTAAAATCGTAAAGGCCTTACTTTTCATATCCTGCTAGATTTTATAAGTTTACAAATTAACCTTCTCAATTATTTTCTCTCAGGTTGTGCTAGACGGTTTAAGCAACATGTTGAAGATGGCGGGTGAAAACGCCGACCAGGTCGCGAACATGATCGAGGAGTGCGGCGGCATCGACAAGATCGAGGCGCTTCAGAGCCACGAGAAAGTGGAGATCTACAAGATGGCCTACGATATCATTGAGCAATACTTCGCGGGAGAGGTATGTGCCGTGTTGTTGTTAATTGTTGTAAACCTATTGAGACAAAGGGATTTTGATTTCCCCTAGAGAAACAATTGTGTTGACTGACTAGTCGCAGCTAGTATAGTTGTGTGATGTCTATCTATCTATCTATCATGGGGATTTAGATTTCCCCACTTAGTCCTTGAGCCAAGGTGGCTGATTACTCCAATCAGCCCACCTCCCTCCAGAAGCAGATTAAACTTCCCGGGTTCCTCAGTACATCCGCAAGTGATCTTGGTGTTCCCAGGGTCTCCTCGCGAATCTTGGTAACGCCTGTGTACTCAAGGAGCACATGCGCTACCATCTCCCCACCTCCATGCACGCTCTGCACAGGGGACTGTCAGTGATTCCTAGGGTGTGGAAGTGTTTATTCAGCGAGCAGTGTCCAGTGATGGTCCCTGCCACCAGACGCAGGCTATCTCTGTCCAGGCACAGAAGGCGCCTGGTCAGCTTTAAATCCAAGGATGGCATAGCTTCCTTGGATTGCCTACAACCTGGTGTCGAGGTCCACCATTTCTCTGCTTGTATTCGGGTGTGCTCCTTTAACCAGTTCCTTAGCTGCTTGAAGGGAATGGGCACAATGGGTTCGGGTCCGTAGGGTTTTGTGCTGGATAAGGCTTCTGGCAAGTTCATCAGCCGCATCATTGCCGAGTGATCCACTGTGACCTCTAATCCATGGCAGCGTTACCGTGTTGTGATTCAGCACCGTGATTCGTTCTAGGGCCTTGTGGCATTCTAGTGTTAGTCTTGACGTGATCTGGTTACTCTTTAGGGATTGAAGGACTGAGGCACTGTCGGAGAGTATACGAATGTTGGTATCCGTAACCTCCCTGGCCTCTATAGTGTGTGCTGCTTGGATAATACCTAACCACTCTGCTTGGTAAAAAGAGTTGAACCTTCCAAGAGATTTGGATATTTTAATGTTTGTGTGTGATGTCACAAAGTTTTTGTTTGTTCATTTTTATGTGGTCACTGAAGGTGCTATCTCTGGGTATGTGATAATACAGTGGTGTAATGTCGTTTGCAGGAGGAGGACGCGACGCTGGTGCCGACGGCGGCGGACTCGGGCTTCCACTTCGATGCGGCGGCGGCGCCCGGCCCGCACGAGGGCTTCCGCTTCTAGTGCAGCGCGCGCGCCCGCGGCCTGCGCCTGTGGCGGCCGGAGCTGCTGGTCCTGCGGCCCGCCGGGCCCGAGCTGCGGCCCGCCGGGTCCGAGCTGCGGCCCGCCGGGCCCGAGCTGCGGCCCGCCGGGTCCGAGCTGCGGCCTGGCGGGGCCGCACGTCTCCCTGCGGCTGCGCTAGCGAGGCGCGAGCTGCGGCTCCGTTGTGATACAGCTCTATTGTGATGTTTGAAGATTTTCATCTTTGTTTTTCGATTTCGTAATGTACCGAGTAACGGACGATGGACACGAAGTGGATAGCTTTAATGTTAAGTGCCGCGTACGCGACGTATGCGTTTAGTGTAATCTGCTTACCGATTGAATTGATGCTTTTGATAAATAACATAGTATTTATGTTTCGATTTTAACTCCCAAACGATAAGAATTAAATGCAGTACCAGGAATCGGGACAGGAACGGCCGTTCCGACATGAAATTATGTTGACTTCAGCCCATTTGTATTGTATCTATATACCAATAAATTCTGTCCAATATAATAATCGTTTTATTTAAAAAACACAATACATTAATTAGAGTAAATAGAAGGCAGTGAGTCTCGATGCATCTGCTTGTAGATGTATTCGTATTGTTTCTGTGAACAAAGAGTAATTTATCCTATCAAATAAATAATAGTCATCTCAGTCCATGCAGTCACAGTCAGAAAATTCTGATGTCTGTGACTACTGCCGGACCACCAACGCCAACCGCTTCCATATTTGGTCAATAATTTGTACTCAATGGGTACCAATTATTATTAGTACCCGAACAACAAAATTGGTACCTTAGCAGTTTTCGAGAAAATCGACTTTGAAGGTGGTCCGGCGGTAGTCACGATCCCTTCAGCAGGACCACCATGAGCGCCGAAAAATGGGGCATTCTACAGCTATTCTAAGTATACAAATAATTTGTACCCATAAATGTGATTCATTTCGTAAAAAAAAACAGAACTGAAACATTTGTATTTACCGAGAAAATCAACGATGATAACTTTGTGCGCTCGTTCAGCAGGACCACAAATTTGAATGTTAATTACAAGTTTCAGGCACTTGTCGCTTACCTCACACCTACATAGAAAATTTGTACCCAGGAACATAAAATTAGTGCCCAAAATTCAAAATGCGTTCCTCAGTAGTTTACGAGATATACCATGCCATTGGTGGGGTGGCGGTAGTCACGGTGTTAAATTTTCATTTCAAGATTTCCCTATTAAAAACTGTGATTTCTTCCCAAATTGATACAAAAATTTGTACCCATAAAGAAGTTATAGTGACCAAAAATTCAGATTCCCAAGTGTTGTATTTTAAGAGAAATTAGCTTTCATTACTTTTTCATACTAAATCTCCGCGTAAAACCCGACCAAATTAAGTCGTCATTGTCAATGGTATTGAGCTGAGCTGTTTGTTACGGGTAAGCCTCAATCTATATAAATAAAAATGAAACCCCCAGGACAAGGTTTGAATGTCAGAAAATTTACGGAAAAAAATCCACCGGGAAGGTCTAAAATCTAAACCCGTACGAAGCCGGAGCGGGCCGTAATACCATTGACAATGACAACTTAATTTGATCGGGTTTTACGCGGAGATTTAGTATGGAAAAGTAATGAAAGCTAATTTCTCTTAAAATACAACACTTGGGAATCTGAATTTTTGGTCACTAACTTCTTTATTACAAATTTTTGTATCAATTTGGGAAGAAATCACAGAGTTTTGAATAGGGAAATCTTGAAATGAAAATTTAACACCGTGACTACCGCCACCCCACCAATGGAATGGAATATCTCGTAAACTACTGAAGAACGCATTTTGAATTTTGGGCACTTATTTTATGTTCCTGGGTAATGTAGGTGTGAGGAAAGCGACAAGTGCCTGAAACTTGTAATTAACATTCAAATTTGTGGTCCTGCTGAACGAGCGCACAAAGTTATCATCGTTGATTTTCTCGGTAAATACAAATGTTTCAGTTCTGTTTTTTTTTACGAAATGAATCACATTTATGGGTACAAATTATTTGTATACTTAGAATAGCTGTAGAATGCCCCATTTTTCGGCGCTCATGGTGGTCCTGCTGAAGGGATCGTGACTACCGCCGGACCACCTTCAAAGTCGATTTTCTCGAAAACTGCTATGGTACCAATTTTGTTGTTCGGGTACTAATTGGTACCCATTGAGTGCAAATTATTGACCAAATATGGAAGCGGTTGGCGTTGGTGGTCCGGCGGTAGTCACGGACATAAATTCTGTGTAACTACAAAGGTGTAACTTACTTTCCTGACTTCGCAGGCGTAGCACTTGACATTGCTGTAGCTCTCCTCGGAGGGCTCCGGCAGGGAGCGCGCCGTCACTTTACTGTTCAACGACTCCGCGTCGTAGAACAAGCCCACCTTTTGCTGGAAACTAACATACAGTATTAATTAGTAACCCGACCAAATTAAGTTGTCGGTGTCAGTGTTGTACGGCCCGCTCCGGCTTCGTACGGGTTTAAATTTTAGACCTTCCCGGTGGATTTTTTTTTCCGTAAATTTTCTGACATTCAAACCTTGTCCTGGGGGTTTCATTTTTATTTATATAGATTGAGGCTTACCCGTAACAAACAGCTCAGCTCAATACCATTTGTTGTACATGTCGTATTTTACTAGTATGTCCGCTCCTTGAAAGATTTACTCTGTGGTAATTTTGCATGTCTATGATAATATCTGTACTCTCTGATTTTTTTTTCCTTCTTCACATCCTGTCATTGTGTGCAACAGCCGTGTATTACTTTATTATAAAATCCAAGTGCATCTTTTATAATTCTACGATCTATAAGTTCTATGTTATAATAAACTATAATATAGCTTATACGGAGAACGGTGTGTACATCATTTTCTTCAAACCCTGACCTCATCAATAATCTATCAGGTTATGGGCCCAGACACGACTCAGAGAACAACGTGGCCATTGATGAGTTTGCATTGTTGAATTCTGCGTTCTCCGTGCTAAGTACTTATAAGAAGCAATATTATGTCAACGCCGACATCGATTATTGAAACCGGCAATGGAACAAATAATTCGCATACACAACATGGAATGTCAGTCGAGCGTCTTGATGGGAACTCCAACTGGAACAGCTGGAAGTTCAGCATTCGTATGCTGCTTACCCTTGAGAACCTGTGGCAGTGCGTCATCGGTGAGGATTCCGATTCTGCCAAGGATCAGAGAGCTCTGGCTAGGATCTGTCTTGCGGTTAAGCCGCATTGTTACCAGTATCTGAGGGATGCCAAAACAAGTAAGGAAGCATGGAAACTTTTAAGTAATATTTTTGAGGATAAGGGACTTTACCGGCGGGTGTTGTTGTTGCGAAAGCTACATAGAGTTGATTTCACAACACACTCTTCAATGACTGAATACATTGAAAACATCATGAGTTTGGTTCAGCAATTAGCCGACATCAATAAGGTAATTGAAGATAGAGAAGTGGCGGAAATTCTCTTATCAGGACTGCCAATTGAATATGATGCGCTAGTCTCCAATTTAGAAACAGCCTGTTTGACATCTACACTATCCAGTGAAATGGTACGCTCCAGATTATTGCAAGAGGAGTTTAGACGAAACGGCAGAGAAAGTAGTACAGCATATATCTCTAAAAACAATGACAATAAGAAGAAAGTGATTTGTCATTATTGTTCACGTCCAGGACATTATAAAAACAAATGTTTTAAGCTGAAGCGAGATAGAAATAATAAGAAGAAAGAAGAATCTGAATCATTTTTAGCTACTGCATTTCTAGCATCTAATGGAGGCGACTGGTTCGTGGACAGTGGAGCTACTCAGCATATGTGCATGGACAAAAATTTGTTTAAAAACTTTGTGCCGTGTGACAATTTAGTGAAAATAGCAGACAATTCAACTGTCAAATGTATAGGAACTGGAGAGGTGGAAATTCATGTCAATAATAGTACTATATGCTTGAAGAAAGTATTGTTAGTACCTAGGCTATCGGCTAATCTGTTATCGGTGAGTCAGTTTGCCTCAATGGGCTTTGTTGTCACATTTAATTCAATGGGATGTCTTATCTATAGCAGTAATGATACATCTGGCAAACCAGTAGTAACAGTACCCAAGGTTGATGGAATGTATAAGTTGACAGTATGTGAGGTGTCTAAATGTGCTGTGGCGCATTCTTCGGCTGTCTTGCCAGTGCAAGGTGCACAGAGTGCTAACGAAGCTGAGGTGTCATATGATGTGTGGCACAGGAGGCTAGGCCACCTAGGCAGATCAGGTATGTTAGAGTTACAGGGTGCATGTGGTGTGTGTTTTCAGGGTGAAGATACTGTGGAGAAATGTGTGCCATGTCTGGAAGGGAAAATGGCGGCGAAGCCTTATCCCACCGAGACTGTGCACCGTGTTACTCAACCACTGCAGCTGATACACTCAGATGTTCTTGGCCCTCTACCTGTTGAAAGTTGGGGAGGAGCAAGGTACCTGGTCACCTTCACAGATGACTACTCCAGAAAGACATTTGGATACTTGCTCAAAAGGAAAAGGGAGGTATGTACCACTTTTATTAATTTTAAAAATTTTGTTGAAAAACAACTGGGGTTGCAGATAAAGTGTTTTCGTTCCGATAATGGGGGGGAATATTGTAGTAAACAATTTGCTGATTTTCTTAAGAGAGAGGGGATTGTACACCAAACATCAGTAGCTTATTGTCCGCAGCAGAACGGAGTTTCTGAACGTCTAAATCGGACGATTCTAGAAAAAGCTAGATGTATGTTATTAGGTGCAGGCTTAGACAAGCGTTATTGGGGTGAGGCAATTATGACTGCAATATACCTGAAGAATAGGTCCCCTACATCGGCTTTGTCAGGTCTAACACCTGAAGAAAAGTTGACAGGGTTGCGGCCGAACCTTGGTCACTTACATGTCTTTGGTTGCATTGCATATGCCTTGCTCCCTGAGCATAAAAGGCGGAAGCTTGATGCAAAGAGTAAGATGTATATTTTTGTTGGTTACAGCGATACCTCTAAAGGGTTTAGATTAGCAGACCCCTTGAACCCAAAGAAAGTAATTATTGCTCGGAATGTAGTTTTTATGGAAAATAGATTTTATGATAAGACTGTATGTGAAGAGAGAATTTTTAATAATATGATGACTAATGATGATAATTTAATAATTTATGATAATATTTTATCTAATAATAATAACATTGACAAATTAAATGTTTCGAAGTCTAGTCAAAATGTTGTTGAGGTTCCAGAAATCAGTTTGAATGAAAATACAAAGGATTCTAGTCATTCTGACGGACTGGATTCTAGCTCTAGTAGTAGTAGCAGGCCTAGTTCTGATCAGACAATTGAACTGAATCCAGATTTTAATGGATCCCCTGTCTCAATTTCAGGAGGAGAGGAATTGTGTACAGGTGGCGAACCTGAGGCAGGAGCGGCTGCGTCTCCGGTCGCTGACGCGCACGTCGAGCGTCTGACGTCATCGCCCGAGGTGGCGGTTGGTGAAGGAGTAGTTCACTCCACGCCGGTTCGTACGCCACGTCCCGTTCGTAGTACACGATCTAAGATGCCGTACAGGTATAATGATTATGATCTTGATTTGTCCTTCTTGGTTCAACATGGATCTATGTTACCTGGTGACCCTATTTCATATGAAGAAGCTGTTTCTGGTCCTGACGCTGAACAGTGGCATGCCGCCATGAAAATTGAATATGATTCGCTCGTGGCGAATAAGGTATGGGAACTGGTCGATCGCCCCAAAGGCGAGAATGTCGTGAAATGCAAATGGGTTTTTAAGCGCAAGCATGATGCTTCTGGTAAGTTTGACCGTTGTAAAGCTCGTCTGGTTGCCAGAGGTTTCACTCAAATACATGGGGTTGATTACGGTGATACATTTTCGCCGGTGGTCAGGCATTGCACTATGAGAATATTGTTTTCATTAGCAGCTCAGTTAGATCTTAATATGGATCATATAGACGTCACTACAGCGTTTCTTAACGGTAAATTAGAAGAACGTATTTATATGGAACAGCCTCAAGGCTTTTGTAAAAATAATAGTGACAAAGTTTGTCTCTTACATAAAGGTATATATGGGCTCAAGCAAGCGAGTAGGATTTGGAATATGAAAGTACATAATTTGTTAACTGAAAATAATTATCGACAATCTAAATGTGAACCTTGTGTATATATTAAGAAAAATGGCAAAGATATAACTATAATAGCTCTATATGTTGATGACTTTTATATTTACTATAGTACTCAAAATAATGAGGTATTGCCCTTGCTTGAAGCCAACTTTAATGTAAAGAATTTAGGTACTTTGAAGAGCTGCTTGGGCATGAATGTAAGTAGAGATAGAAGTAATCGTATTATAAGGTTAGATCAATCACAATATATTAAGTGTTTACTTACCAGGTTTGGCATGACGAATTGTAACCCTGTGTCTACGCCAATGATGACAAACTGTAAACTTCAAATGGCAGAAACTGCACATCTAGATGATGATACTTATAGGTATAGAGAGCTTTTGGGGGCAATTCTATATGTTTCTGTTTGTACTCGCCCCGATATAAGCTTTGCATGCAGTCAGTTGGGCCAGTTTGGTCATGCATTTGATAGGACTCATTGGCTTGCAGCCAAACGCGTCTTGAGATATTTAGCAGGAACACTAAATTACAGTCTATGTTTCTATGGATCTGGCAATTTAGATATTACCGCTTATTCAGATGCTAGTTGGGCAAACGATATTGTCGATCGTAAGTCCTATACAGGTTTTGTAGTTAAACTTGGCCATAATGTTATTAACTGGGAGGCTCGCAAACAGCGATGTGTAGCATTAAGTAGCACAGAAAGCGAATATCTTTCCATTGGAGATGTATGTAAAGATCTCTGTTTTATTAATAATTTGTTAACAGAGATATTGAGTAAAAAGATTGTTATAACACTGTTTAATGATAATCAGAGTGCGCATAAATTACTAGAGTCAAGAGAGTATTGTCATAAGCGCACCAAACATATAGATCTGCGTTATCATTTTGTAAAAGACCTTGTACAAAAGGGTTTCCTTACAGTTAAATATATGTCTACCAGGGAGATGGTTGCTGATATCTTAACAAAGTCTCTTAGTGCAGTTAAGCATAAACAGTTTGTTACTCAATTAAATCTATTAGAGGCCTAGTATATATTAAGATGAATATTTGTTAAGTAGCTTAGCTGTGATATAACGTTAAGTATAATGTTAACAATCATTAATAATTGAATGTAATTTTGTGATTGATAATGTGAAGTCTGTATTGAACTGACAATGTTTTTAAAGTTAGACTTTTTGTGCATGTAGTTTCTTTAAGAGAACCTGACATAAGTTTCTATTGAATTGGTTGTAAAGTATGTAGAGATTTATGTAAAGCAAAAGTGGTTTTATGTGAAGCAGGTAGAGATACTGTTGAAACTTGAAAATCCGAAGGGGGAGTGTTGTACATGTCGTATTTTACTAGTATGTCCGCTCCTTGAAAGATTTACTCTGTGGTAATTTTGCATGTCTATGATAATATCTGTACTCTCTGATTTTTTTTTCCTTCTTCACATCCTGTCATTGTGTGCAACAGCCGTGTATTACTTTATTATAAAATCCAAGTGCATCTTTTATAATTCTACGATCTATAAGTTCTATGTTATAATAAACTATAATATAGCTTATACGGAGAACGGTGTGTACATCATTTTCTTCAAACCCTGACCTCATCAATAATCTATCACCATTGACAACTTAATTTGGTCGGGTTTTACGCGGAGATTTAGTATGGAAAAGTAATGAAAGCTAATTTCTCTTAAAATACAACACTTGGGAATCTGAATTTTTGGTCACTAACTTCTTTATTACAAATTTTTGTATCAATTTGGGAAGAAATCACAGAGTTTTTAATAGGGAAATCTTGAAATGAAAATTTAACACCGTGACTACCGCCACCCCACCAATGGCATGGTATATCTCGTAAACTACTGAAGAACGCATTTTGAATTTTGGGCACTTATTTTATGTTCCTGGGTAATGTAGGTGTGAGGAAAGCGAAAAGTGCCTGAAACTTGGAATTAACGTTCAAATTTGTGGTCCTGCTGAACGAGCGCACGAAGTTATCATCGTTGATTTCTCGGTAAATACAAATGGTTCAGTTCTGTTTTTTTTACGAAATGAATCACATTAAGGGTACAAATTATTTGTTTACTTAGAATAGCTGTAGAATGTCTCCTATTTCGGCGCTCATGGTGGTCCTGCTGAAGGGATCGTGACTACCGCCGTCAAAGACGATTTTCTCGAAAACTGCTAAGGTACCAATTTTGTTGTTCGGGTACTAATTGGTACCAATTGAGTACAAATTAGTGACCAAATATGGAAGAGATTGGCGTTGGTGGTCCGGCGGTAGTCACGGACATCTAAACATGTATGAATTTTTAGCCCTTTCCAAGGTATGTTTGGATAATGTATTACAACAGGCGGCGGTTGCATGTGGCTTACACAGACTCGACCACACAAGTAATAGTGTTCTGTGACCAACCAGCACAGGGTGTGAAACCGGCTTTCCAAAATCACGTTCTAGCTCCCAAACGCTGAATCTTGCCAATGTTTATAAAGATAATTAAGGTATCTTTCTACCTCATTTAACTTACTTAGGCAGCGGTTTGGTCCAGTGATTATCGAGTCTGTTCACTTTCATGATATCGTTTAGTCGCTGCAGGAGGCTGAAGTTCTCGCTCTGAATCTTGTTCTTTCTATCAAGTTCGCGCTGGTTCTTCTTCAGCTTGAGCGCTACATGCGGCCGTGCCGCCGGGGTTCGGTCGTCTATGGCTGGCAACGCGGATCTTACCTCCAATCGGAAAAATAAGTACGAATAAGGCTCAAGACACATTGATCGACGGCATTCGAAAGAGTATTAGGAATGGGAATGCGTTCGTCACGTCGATGCAAAAGGGCATACGGTACGGCGCGGCGTCCCATACTTTTGTGATCTTTTTATATTTAAAACAGTCGAACGCCATCAATCAATGTGTCGTGACCCTAAGGATTCAGTTGGATGCTGAAAGTTTGAACTCCTAAATATAATACTTAATATAATTTCATGCTATTCAAACATTTTCTATGAAAACATGAACTTTAAGCCAGTGACTCACTTTTGATCGATGATCTTTGAATCTGCGGTCCTCCCACGGTTGGATCAGTAGTTTATCTCGGCGCGATAACATTTTATGATAGAAACAATTAGCACGGAACAGGCAACAGTCGAGCTCGTGATCTTGTTTTGATTTTGAATGGCATTGTTTGATCAATAGCTGTTTGTAACCAAGGTACTAGCTAGGAGGAAAATATTCGGTAACTAGGACCAAATCAGTTATATTGAATCCATACAAAAAGTGAGTTTGTTCAGTGTAACTTATAGTACTGGTTAGAAAGAGAGGGAGTTATATGAATAAAACACCGGATGGCAAATTAATAAATAAATTATTGTTAAATATTACATACTGCACTTACATTGGCTCGTTACATCGGATAATATACATTCACAAAAACGTACAAACACAAGTTCACAAATACAAATTATAAAATTATATACTTTGAGCAATATAAAAATAAAAAAAACCGAATCACTCTATAATCTATACCTAGTTATACTATTAAAACGTTTGATACAGTAATGTAGATTTGTCGATTTTTGAAAAAAATGGTAGGGCGGTACTTTAGTACCCAATACTTAAGTTTTAAGCTAATCATCGCAAGTGTTATCATAAAAAGCTTTAGGAATGTAAACTCGGCTTTAATTCCTTTCTAAGTTTGGCAATGTTTATTTTATAAAGCTTGATAAAGTTAGTGCACTATAGTTTTCTCATTTGCAATCAATTTCCATTCGTTTGTCCATCAATCTAACATTTCATTTACAACTCATGACACTCGTTAATTTCAAACAATTCAATATGTCCATCTTAATGATTACCCCGTGCTTGTCGCTACTGGCTTTGTGCTTGCATTCAATAAATTCAATTGCTGCAACATTCTAGGAAGACTTTGTAATACAGGGTGTATTTTGAACGCAAAAAAAGTTCAGGTGGTAATTATCTGCAATTAAACCCAAACACAATGAACATTCAGATTCAAATGTACACCATGTATATGGATTTCATTATAAAATAACCCGATGCGCCGATAATATTTTGTTTGTAAAAAAATCGCCCAAAACCTGCAGCGGCGGTACATTTTGCTATTTTTTTATACTAATAAATCTCTACACTGAGTTTGCCTCGCATTTAATTCTAATTACATTATTGAGTATAAAACGTATTAAATACATCAAAAAGATCTAGTAATTTACGATCACTGCGTTTTGAGATGTAACTTTTGTTGCACGTGTTCGTTTCAATAACTCGTATTATGAGAAGCATAGACAAACACTCAACCGATTGAGACTCAAACACAACGTACGCAAATGCCTTTGATGAAAGCTATTCTTTCAAAACTCGTTCCATAATTGCCTTGTAAAACAAGTTTCTTGAGAAGAATAATGCTAATACGTTTATTCATAAGTATAGGTACTTACATAATAAATGCTAATATCATTTCTCTAAGGTTCATCGAACCTTCTTGGGTTGAGTATAATGTCTACCAAAACTCAAACTCTCTAATATTATTGTACAAACACAATTTGACATTATTTTTTGAATGTTTATATGAAATGCTAATTCGTAGTCTATTTTGCAATTCAGAAATACGAGAATGTATGTATACTTACATTACAAAAATGAAACAAACACGTATTAGTTACTTGTTTCTCAATTTCGAGCATTTTCACTTTTTATGCTTCACACTTGTGTAGACAAAAGTTATATCTCAAAAGTGTCACATGTAATTAATTATAGTGCGTTATCAATCAATGTCTGGAGACATCGCCATCTCAAGGATGTTTTCCATACAAATTATCCAATATTTAACTATAAGCATCAATTTAGGAAATGCAACTGAGACCAGAGAACTTCATATCATACGATAATAATTTAAGATATAAACAAAGCAGCTTTTAAATTATTATAACATTGTTTAATTAATCTCGTATTAGTCAAGTCGTATAGAATGCGTTACTATAATATAAATGCAAATAATCATTCACACACGCGCAGGTATATAATTACAAAACCGAGGAAAACACCCTCAATCATCTATCATACAGTGTCACATGTAACCTAACCTTATTGCTAAGTCTTCGCATACAAAATCTCTACACTTGGTGCATCATCAACTGTCAATGTGTAAAATAAAAAGTCCATACAAAAATAATGTTCCTGTGTAAAAGCTAGTTACAATATTTGCCGTTGTGGAGTGTCACCAAAGTGTTGGACGTCTCACTCACTACAGAAGGTATACCAGGTGCTACAACTGAATGTGTCAAGGTTTAACTTAAAATTAATCATTGAAGGTGATTCGCATTTTAATTTATATATTGGTATCTACAAAATTAATATATTATAAAAATAATATTTATAAAACAACAAACAAGCTGCCATTGTTATTTTTACATGTGGATCGAATTGCGGTGCGTGCGCGCAACATGTCTGGGCGGTGTATAATTTATAATACATAGCATACAACCCTTAATTCCACTTAATAATAACAAATTCGAAGTCACGTATGACACCATGTGTTAACAGAATGATCGCCGAGAATACAACAGAGCGAATACGACTTTGACGTCAATAATTTAAAGCTTACACTAACGTAGGTTAAGAATTAAATTTTAAACCTTGAAATTAACCATACATTTTAAATATTAATAATATAATACGGTGTATTTGTGACTGGAGCATAATCTTATTGTTTCATCGTCCTTAGTTTAGGGCACCCAAACAGATTGCGCGCACAAGTTTTACAAAGTAAATACATTGTAACAAGGGGCGAGTTGTTTGTGATGTCGGCGTATAATATTGACTAGCGATTGTCACCCCAGTGGAAATCAACTCATTGAGATTCCATGCCCACCACACCAGTTTAAACTACAATGATTACCGTAGACCTACTAACTAGGACTGCTAGACATCGGGCCCGTGTTTTTTTTTATTTGTGTAGTTATATCACTCGATGTAGCTTACAGTCCAGACCAGAACACTGAACAGGATATACCGTTCCATTTGATTCTTCATTACGACTGCGACATCAATCAATCGGACATACAACGCGATATGACGGCGATCCACCAATGGGAAATACGTCTTTACCCCACCACACAGTTTTATGACCTTGACGAATATCATCCATCCATGATATGCGCATCACTTCAAAATGTAAGTGTAAACTGGTGCGGTACCAACCAAATGTTACCTAATTCGTTGTCGTAAAGACTAAAACGTAGGAATATCGTTTACCATTGATATATTTGACTACGCGATTCCACTAGTCAGACTTATACAGTTGGTGCGTCCGCGCGGTCGAGATCATTCTCGACTCGCGAGATTGTAGGAGCTGTTGCGACTGACAGTTGTGCGAGAACAATTTGTAAGATAAGGAATGTCTTTTTTAATACTTGTGATTTTTGGATACCTTGAAATGTCGAAGTCGATAGTAAAAGAAGAAATGCTATGTTAGTCCGTAGATTTTTTTCAGCACAATTTATATAATAATACACCTTGCCTCGATAGGTAATGTACTCGTATTATGTTTCAAATATGCAGGTTTCGATAAACCACATTACTGTCAACCGCAACGGAATCCTCTAAACGTTGAGCGCGTTAGAAAACCTTACAAAATTCCCACTCACTTACAATAAGTTGCCTTCCTTGTACATTCCACGATTCCCCTGATCGTGACTTACATTATATCTTACTTAGCCAAACATCACAACATATGCATCCGTGTATATTTAGTTCAACATCACATTGTCTGAAGCGTCCACTCAATATATTCGCGGGTACTCCGAGACGCGACCATCGATTATAATATGCGTAAAACACAGTTTAACTATAACTCATTATAAAAATTACACTATCGAACTTACCTAAATAATATGATATAAAATGTTATTAAACACTAATAGAGATAAAGAAGCCAATTTTTGGTTTTGTTATTGTTGTTTAATTAAGTTTAGGCGTTGCTTCAACGCCGTATTATACTAGAGTCGTTACAGTATAATAGGTGTTCGGAACGAACAGATCCTCGGCCGATGTTGTACTACTGAGTGATGTCAATCGATCGGAATCTGTTCGACTCGATTAATCGACTACTTTCGTGCAAAACCCTCACTAACAGTGGTCGGTTCCGATCGACCCGTGCGGAGCCTGGTTACAATACAAATTTCGTACAAAATTGACAATGCATATACGGAAGCTCTGAACTAGTTTTAACGAGTAAATAGTGGACACCAGAGTACAAAACGGGAAACGCTAATTATAGTGACACATCTGTACGGAACGGCTCGAAATGATTCGGAAAGAGATTTTGAGGAAAGGAATATATCACACGTTGTCAGGCCACCCTATAGCAAAGTTCCGTACGGGTGTGGGTAGGTCGGTAGCTCAGCAGGGCTGCGTGGCCTTGGGCAGCGGACGCACGAGGTAGAGCTTCTCGCCTTGCTTGTTCGTGTAGATAGGGGCGCGCTGGTAGTGCGCCACCAGCTGCTCCAGCGTCGGGAACTTGCGCTGTCCGATGCAGTACAGCGAGCCTTCCACGTGCACGCGGAAGTGTTTGTTGCGTCCCGGGGCCTTCAGCGACACCGAGTAGTCGCCCACCTGGCGGAACCACAACAACTCATTATAAATTATAAGAATTACTTACAAGATTCATAAAATTATATTTAGAAGGAGATGCCAAAACAAATTAAATCCAACCAGATTTGAACTCTTATTTCATTCACGCTCACAGGGTCATTAATTCATATTGGCCATATATTTGGCTAGGTTACGAATGTTGATTGTCCAGTACTGATGTTGATGCGTTTCATGCCAGAAATTGGTATTCAGCTGAATTTGTTTATACTGGAAGCTGATTCTTTAAAGTTAAGAACAGGCTAGCAGGGGCGGATTTCCCTAAAGGCCGAGAGGGCCGGGCCTAGGGCGGCAATATTTGGTCTTTATTTAGACATGTCTACGTGTAAAACTCACAAATAGAAATGGTAAGAATCTGTATCTGAAATACTGTTCAATTTTTTTTTCATTCTATCAAAGTTTGTTCATCCATACTTGAGACTATAGCCCCATACTTAGCTTTCATTTTTAATCTATGTGTAGACCAAGGAGTTTTCCCTCATTTAATGAAATACAGTAAAGTCGTACCTCTTTTCAAATCCGGGGACAGTAAAGATACTAACAATTATAGACCTGTATCCGTGTTGCCAGATTTTAGCAAGATTTTTGAAAAAGTAATGCTTAATCAAATGCTCTATTATTTTAACACCAACAGAATCTTACATGATCAACAGTACCTATGGTTTCACCAAGGGACGTTGCCGCGTTGTACAACTGACGCCGGTGTAACCTTATTAAAGCACATGTTTACTGCGTGGGAAAAGTCCCAAGACACCATAGGAATTTTTTGTGACTTCTCCAAAGCGTTTGATTGCGTAAATCACGACACATTACTTTTGAAACTTGAGCATTACGGACTGGGTAAACATGCACTTAGTTTGGTAAGATCTTATTTGAATGATAGACAACAAAATGTTCAGATAAATGGTGTTAGTTCACAGGGTTTAAAAATTAAAATGGGGGTTCCACAAGGCTCAATATTGGGTCCTTTCCTGTTTCTAGTATAAAATGATCTACCCTATTTATTGAGACCACAAAAAATGGTGTTATTTGCTGATGACTTCCCTAATTTTTAAGATAAATAGACGGGCCCAAATAGACTTCAGATCCAAAATTGGTTCACAGCAAACAATTTGGTATTAAATGAAAAGAAAACTAAATGCATAAGATTTGCTTTACCTAATGTTAAAAGAAGTGATTGTGAGATAATATAGACTCGAATTCGTAGATAAAACGGTTTTCCTGGGGCTTACGCTTGATTCAAGGCTACAATGGGGTTCTCATTTAACTTCTCTTGCGGGGCGCTTAAGTTCAGCAGCATATGCCATAAGAAAAATCCGTCAATTCACTGATGTAGATACCGCTAGACTAGTATATTTTAGTTACTTCCATAGTATCATGTCTTACGGCATTTTGCTATGGGGACGGGCTGCAGATATTGAGATCAGAGCCATGTTTAATCTTCGTAGGCGCGATTCTCTAAGGGAACTGTTTGAGGATATTGGCATTATGACGGTACATTGTCAATACATCTACGAAAACATAATGTACGTCAGAAAAAATATGCATCTTTTTGGTAAAAGAGGTAACAGACATATTATTACAGTACTAGAAATAGGGACCAATTAGTTCAGCCAGGCTTTAGACTCGCTAAAGTAGACTCCTCTTTCATGAGGTACTGTTTGAGATGCTATAATAAAATTCCACAAAGTATTCTTGAACTGAATGAGACGAAATTTAAATCATGCATTAAACGCACACTATGTAAGCAAGCATATTACAAGTTGAGCGATTATATCGCTGATAAAAATGCTTGGCTCAATGTTGGTCCTGCTCCACAAGGACAGGGGCGCATAAATTGAAATAATTAAATGTATTGTTGGAGCTGCTGCAGATTGTACAACTATCTTTGCATTGCATAGATTCAATCTCTTTAGTATTATATAATCGTATAGCCCCTATTGTGTGAGTACTATGTACTAGAAAGCTATCATTCACTGGAAACCTACGTATTTTCTTGACTTGAATGTGCCCTGGCGGTTGAGAGTATGTCATGCTCACTCAAATGTCTCGCTGATGGTGGCGCGTGTGTCGGAACATTTAGTTCCCTTCAAAATGGTTGAGCTGAATGGTGCTGATCCATGTGTCATGTGCGTTCAGTTGTGACTGGTCATCTCTTAGTCGCCATGGTTTATTTGAATTAAATATTTTGTTTTTGAGTTGTATTTTATTTTTGTTTTGCTATGGCCACTTTTAACGTGCACATCTTGCTACACTGTTCTCACATAATATGTACCATCTGAACATGAATGATGTAACCAAGATTTTGTAACAATATTTTGATTTAAAAGAGTGTCCCTGGAGTTTCTTGCCCGTTTTTCTCCATAGAGATGTACGTTAGGGAATGGGCAACTACAGTACTTTCACAGTTTTTATGTCTTGTGACTGGGACTGTAGCTACATTAAATGTTCATTTTTGTTTCGACAATTCAAAAGTGTCTGTAACTGGCCTACTTGAAATAAATGCTTTGATTTTGATTGAAATAATTAAATCATTTACTGACTATTGTTTTTTTTTCCATTTTAGTTTAATTTCTATAGTTTATTTAATTTTTCATGGTTTACAGCACATAGGGGAGTGGCAATCCTTCGTAGGCCTAGGGCAGCCAACGTATCAAATCCGTAAGTAAAGTATACGTACGTTGGTCTCGGAGTCCCGGATGAGGAAGTCGCCGTCGTGCCCGTGCGTGTTGAGTAGCGCGTCGCAGTGCGTGCGTGTGATGGCGCCGTAGTACCACGCGCGCCCCGACACCGACACGCCGCCCGCCACTCCCGCCACCGGACGACCGCCCTCGCCGCCCTCACTACACAGTACACACACGGAACTCTTACACCGACCGCTAATATCAACTCGACACTGAACAGATCAATACGACCACCGTTCTATGCGAAATCTAGAGGAAGTTATATTATAATTTATAAGTATACCCGATGCAGCCACATTAATAAGTGTCACATATGGCCTTAGAGCGAGTAAAACTTAGAAAAAGAGAATGGACAAGTATAACACTGTAAGTGTAAGTACTGAAAATATATGGCTAACTTCTGATGTAAATGAATAAGATACCGGCGGTTTTCAACAGAACAGCAGTAAAAGAAACATGGCCTTAATTAAATTGCCCAACAATGATTGTCGGTGGTTAGTACTCGTACCACTCGGTGGTTGGGGTGGTTGGTGATGGTTACCTGTAAGGCGTGGTGAGGTAGTCGGCGAGCTCCTGCAGGTAGTTCCTGGGCACGAGCCCCACGTGTCCGCGTGAGTCTCGCGCGCGGTACCACTCGGGGTCTGATGGCGGCCGCTCGATGATCTCGAGCCGGTCTCCCTTCTCGAACGACAGCTCCTGCTCGTTGTTCGACGTGAACGAGTACAGCGCCACCTGCGGGGAATACTGAGGACAATGCAGCAATGGCACATCAGCTGGAAATGGGCATCTTACATACACAAACACGGACATGAATACAGGGCATTAACTAGGTACTTACTTGCATTTATTTATCTCATTACTTTGCAACTTAGTAGGAATCGAACCCACGAATTAGTGGCGTGGCGCTCAGGCACGGGCCCACCGCGGTGCACGGAGAGATTACACACGTGGATTAAGCTTCCCTTTGTAAGAAAATGTATGTGGTTGTGTCCACAGCAACCCACGGAGAGGCTACGCTTGAATTGACGTCATTGATACATGCGTGGCTTGCTCGAATAAGGCGCACACGTAGCTCAACGCTGTCAACGCTACGCACGCTGTGCACGCGGTACACGCTATACAAGAATATTCACCCTCGACTAGGCCGCGGTGGGCCCAAACGCTATAGTTGTACATAGTAGTGGGCGTGTAGTGTGTACTGCAGTGGAAACGTAGACCCACGTTGTTAAACAAATTAATACACGCAACTAAAATGTGCCCGTGCACAGCATGCGCCGCGGTTGGCCCGCGCCTTCAAGGCTAATTTTTATTAAAAATAGTGTACCGTTTTTGCATATTGCCTGGCAATAATAATATTTGAGCGTAAATGTAAATTGGTACCGAGCATATTCATAGCATTTACAGAAACTGTCTGTGATACAAAGACACTGGATACGGTCAGAAAGGGAGCACTAATGATGATGAAATGTATTTAGACTCACCACGATGTCGAGAACGTTTTCCGCCATAGCGTACGTATGTACGGGGTCCTCATTGTCGCCTTCTTCGCTGGTGTAGTTCGAAGGAAACCTGCACGGAATATCTTTGTTAATAATATTATTGTCATAATCATAACCGCGTTGTAGCTCTGTCTATTTATTAGTATAGTAGGACGTACAGATGGGGTTACAAGAACAACATAAGTATAGGCTGCCCTCTGTATTATATTTAAATTATACTGCGCTAGTCCAGCCCTAGGTATCTAGAGAACCCGGGGTTCTTCGATAATTTTACTTTTCACAGATATGTCCTCTGACACCCTCACCCAGGTTTCATCATCATCATCTCAGTCGAAAGACGTCCACTGCTGGACATAAGCCTCCCCAAAGTGTCGCCACATTGACCGGTCCCATGCGATTCGCATCGCAACCTTCACCAGGTCATCGGTCCACCTAGTGGGAGGTCTTCCAACGCAACGTCTTCCGGTTCGTGGTCACCACTCCAAAAGTTTTCAGCCCTATCGGCCATCCGTTCTGCGAGCAATGTGCCCTGCCCACTGCCACTTAACTTTGGCAGTTCTTCAGATTTCCCCAGGGCTACTACTACATTATTTGTTCCTTATTGTTACTGATTGAGAGATGCTGGTTTAGGTTTCGAGGATTAAATAAGAAATATCTTTTATAATTAACTGGTGTATTAGTATGACTTTTACAAGTGACAAGAGAATATACAAAGACAATCATATACTACTTTTTTCTATATTCAACACTCTTCCCCCCTCGGGTGTGAGGGCAGGCGCACCAGACGCAGAGCAGAGCGGCGGCGCAGCGTGCCGCGCGAGGTCCGTACATCGACGACCCGCACCCGGCCATCGGCGCCAGGGTACACGGCTTCTATAACACCGCGAGGCCAGTAGCTCCTCTCAGAAGTCGGGTCAACCACTAGGACCACATCCCCAACCTTAAGTTGATCTTCGTCGCTAGTCGACCTCATAGTTCGTGGCAGTAGAGACGGCAAAACTTCTTTGAGCCATCTCGACCAAAACATGTCAGCGAGCCTTTGAGCCACACGCCACTGTTTTCGTGAACATAAGTCGGTGTTCTCAGTTGCATCAATGGGAAGATTGGATGAAGTTCCCAATAAAAAATGGAATGGTGTCAGGGCTACATCGTCTGTGGTGCTGACGGACACGTGCGTCAGTGGACGGCTGTTAACTATTGCTTCAACTTCGCAAAGTAATGTCAAGAGCGTTTCGTCTCGTGGTGCTCTTTCTTTCAGGATGACTTTTAGAGTTGACTTCACGCTTCGTATCAACCTCTCCCAAGCACCTCCCATATGTGGGCTTAGAGGTGGATTAAAATGCCACCTTACTCTATTGTTGGCGGCTTCATTCTGTAGCTTCTGAAGCTCAGCGTCGGCTCCGCGTAAGTTGGTTCCGTTATCGGAATATAAGTCGCTAGGCCAACCTCGTCGAGCTGCCATTCGTCGTAGAGCCATTAATAAACTATCAGTGGATAGTGAATGCACAACTTCTAGATGTATGGCCCTTACTGTCATGCAGGTAAAAATTACGCCGTACCTTTTCTCACGTCTTCTTCCAACTGTAACTTCTATTGGTCCGAAAAGGTCAAGACCACAGTGAGAAAATGGTCTACAGTGGTGCGCAACTCTACCAGCAGGTAAGTTTCCTTGTCTCGGTGCTACAGGTGTCGCTTTCCTTATACGACAGACAAGGCATTTCGATGCTACATTTCGCACTGAAGGTCGTAGGTGAACGATCCAAAATCTTTGCCTTAGTTCATTTATAACTGTCTCATTATTAGCATGCGCAGCTCGAACATGATAGTGCATTATTATAAGCTTGGAGACATAATTGCGTCCGTCAAGTATGGCAGGCCTCTTGTACTCTAAAGTAACATTTTCTACAACGTCAATCCGGCCTTGAACACGTATAATACCATCATGGTCCATGTATGGTGTGAGTGACAAAATCTTACTCTTTTTTGGTAAAGGTTTTTGATCATTTAAGCAACTCAGCTCTTCAGGAAAAGATTCCTTTTGCGCTTGCCTCAGTATCAATATTTCAGCCTTATCCATTTGTATAGCGTTGACTGTTACGTCTCTCCCTTTCCATTTTTCTACAGCAGCCAATAGCGTGGCTGTAGCGCGAAGTAAGCGCATCCATGAGGAAAACCTTTTGGCATCAGGAATGGAAAGATGCTCTAACGGAGTAATGACGGTCAAAGTTGCTTTCTTTAGCTCAACATCGTCATCGTGTGCCTTCGTGAATTTATTTTCAGGCCATTGAGCTGTCTCAAGACTCAAGAACTCAGGACCGTGAAACCATGGATGTGCGTAGGTAAGTTCATCTACGTTTTCTTTGGTGGCATAGTCCGCTACATTCGCAGACGTCGGAACATATCTCCACTCATCGGGTTTGGTCAGCTCGTCTATCTCACCTAATCGATTAGCGACGAAAGGTTTATAATCTCGTGCATCGCTCATGATCCATAGCAGGACCGTAGACGAATCAGTCCAAAAATAGCGTCTGTCGGGCTTTATTGTGTGCTCCTGCTCGATAGTAGCCGCTAATCTGCAGGCCAATACTGCTCCTTGAAGTTCTAGGCGTGGCACTGATACAGGTCTTAGTGGGGCCACTCTACTCTTACTGGCTATGAGAGCTATAGTCGCACTTTCTTTGTGAACGATTCGCCAGTAGGCTACAACTGCATAGGCTTGCGGTGAAGCGTCGCAGAACATGTGTAGCTCACGTGCTAAAATAACATTTTGTCTGGCTAATGATTCTGCATTCAAATACCATCGCGGTATGCGTATTGACTTGACCTTATCAAAACACTCTAGCCATTTGCGCCACTTTGTGAACTCTTTGTCCTTGACATGTTCGTCTTGGTCCTCTTTTCTAATTTGGACCCTCAAAAACATATCTTTGATATCGCCAGTAATCGCGACTTGGTGCTCTCTGAATCTTAATAGTACACCAAACAGCGATATGAGCAAATCTGGGCCTTGAAGTAGGTAATCATTCAGAGAATAACATTGTGATTTTGCAGCGGCGTCAAATACAAGACGCAATTTCTTCTTGTTTGGATTATCAACTCCAAAATGAGGTAAATACCACAGTCGATCAGATGTCACATCGGGTTCTGAACAGGGGTGAGCATAATTGTTTTCAAACAGATGCTGTACCCTCTCTCTGTATCTAGCTTGAAAATCTGTGTTCATGCGCATCTTTTTCTCTACGCCTTGAAGACGACTAAATGCTGTGGGATATGAGTTTTTCATTTTAACGGTCTCATCCTTCCAGGGCAGTCCCACCTCCCAATGGTCACCAACTTGTTTAGAAGTCTTGTCAAGAATCTAACGCCTTAACGTCCTCCGAACACTGTCGTGGCTTGACACTGACGCCAAGTGCATCGAGAGCATCGAACGCCTTACAAGATCTTTGAGCTCATCTAGGCTGCGTCCGTTTTCGCTGTCGTGATGTGATAAAAACAGCGTACAAGCATCAGTCAGTCCATGCGGTCGGCGTCTGTTTATTATTTTGCCGTGTACAGACCAGCCAAGAACGGTTTGAGTAGCGTTAGGATCACCCTCAATTATCTCTAATGGGGCTAAGAGATGGTAATTATCTTGCCCGATAATCATTGATGGCTTCATGGAATCAGAACACAGATTATCTTTGATACCTGACAGGTGCTCATAGCGTTCAGGTTCTGTGTATTGACTCGGAAGATTAATCCCTTTAACCGAGCGTGCGACAATTCTATAGCGATCAGTATTTTCGCATGATATCTCAAATTCTAGTAGTTCAGCTTTACAAATCAAAACACTGTTGTCCCAAGCGCCTCGCACATGTAAACTTTCAGTGTGACCAGTTAATCCTACTTGGCTGGCCACTTTTTCATCTATCATCGTGATGGTGGAACCGTCGTCGAGAAGAGCATCAGTAACAACGTCACCATTGGGGCCATGGATCCGGACGCGAACATATTTGAGTAACACGTGAGAAGGTGTAGGAGAGTTTGACACAGCTGATATGTTCGCTACACAATCGTCAGGACTTTCAGTAACATTAGCGTTGACAGGCTTTTCTATTGCCTTAGCTGTTGGCCAATGCAAAATCTGGTGGTGCGGCAGTCCGCAGTCATCAATGCTACATAATGGAGCTTCACAGGTGTTCTTGTCATGGTCGCTAACAAGACATTTTGGACATAGCCGGTTGCTGCGCACAAATGACCATCGTTCCTTCCGCAGGGCGCGCTTGAACTTAGGGCAATCAATAACTATGTGATCGGAGCGCTTGTGACAAAAACGGCACTTTGAAGCTTCTTTCGTCTGTGCTAGTACAGCGTGAGGCCGCTGAAGGTTGGAGTGAGTAACAGGACCGTCAAATTTCTTTATAGACGTCTGTAGTAACGACACGCCGACATTTGAAATCTTTTGCGCTTCAACTTCCAAAAATTCCGATAACTGTTCAAGTCGAGTCATATTTGAACTTTTTTCTCGATTTTCGTGGGCATAGTCGGCCCATCGGGTAATCAAACTGCATGGTAATTTCGATAAAATGACAGTAGTCAGCTCGGGACTCCTTAGATAATCATCTTGTTTTATAGCCTTCGTGGCCACTACGCAGTTTTTAATTTTTATAGAAAAAGAAACTATGTCATTATGATATGCCAGCCACAGAGTATATAATCACTACGTTTAAGAGACGGGACTTCCATACATTCCATTGGAAACGCATTACATGGCATCCAACACCAACAGATACCACAAAGATGTCAAACAACAGGTGCACAGATTATATAATCCTTACGTTTAAGCAGGAGTGCCAACCTAATGAACCAAATAGTGCTTACCAAATAGCTTTTTATCGATATCGATAAAATATGCAGCGTAAAAACTGAGGCTACTACTAAATATGTTTAATGTTTAGGTATTGAATCCGCATTTATGAGTCCAATATTGATGAGGGGGATATTTGGTACTAATACAAGATTGGACTTAAATGCGGACCCGCAATAAAATAAAAAACTGTTTTTGCTGCTTTAATTCAAATTTTATTACCGAAATGAAATAACATAATCAGCGAAAAGAAAATCAAACAATCAAATGAAATGAAAATAAAAACTGATTCTTTCTAAATTTTTATCATTATTTTGTGATGACATGTTTTTCAAATAAAAACAAAATCAAAGCATTTATTTCAAATAGGTCAGTTACAGGACTTACAGGAACTTTTGAAGTGTCGAAACAAAGATGAAAGTTACATCTAGCAACACTCCCAGTCACAAGACATAAAACTGTGAAAGTACTGTAGTTGCCCTTTCCCTAGCGTAGATCTCGTAGATGTATGCAACTTTTCAACGGGATCATATATATTAAATCTTCTGTGCCCACAAACTTGACCCACTATTTGCATCTGAAATTTTAAATAAAATTAAATTTAAAATTGCACAACCGTTCCTTGCTCATTTATGTAGGCACGCAATTTAAATATGTAAAACATTGTGCCCCTAATCTTTCACGCAATATTATATTTCTTATTTTTTTTCAATGATAAACAATATCGTTGTTATCGATATGTTTACCAGTTGCAGTACAACACTAGCACATATTTTAAATAAGATAATTTTATTAATTTTACTTGTTCCTAGCCTGCTTTAACGTAGAGCTTAAAAGTAGGCTGCAAAGTATCATATTTAAGTACTTACCGGGCTTCATCTAAAGGAAATCTCGCCATAAACATCCTTATAACATTATTCGAACGACTTGCTCGATTTTCACATATTTCACAAGTAATAAACCGTCTTTTGGTGGCATTTTAATTCAAAGTTCACTTCTGATGACCCTTCACTAATTTTGATGTGAAATTACACTTAAAACGATTAAAATCCACAATCAAACACGCATTTACATTCAAACACACGGCGCGAAATGAAGTTTTGACAATAAACAACATGGCTGACACTTGACGGGATATTGCAAGAAAGAGAAACCCCACTGAGGGAGTGTGATAGCAAATCCGCCATTATTTGGCTTGTAAAGTCCATAGATAAAAAATTTGTTCCGAGTTGCGACAGACTGATGCCAGCGACAGTGACGGAAGTTTTTTCAATTGACTTACGATTTTTGTTATGATAATTTCAGGTCGACCAAATCGTAATTCCAAAGTTTTCATGATATTTTCAGCCGACACATCACCCATCAGGAGCGCAGAAACGCATTCTCTAGCTTCACCTGTTAGACATTTTCGTAGGCGACAAGCGTTTTCTGCATTCGAAAATTGGCAAATCTTGGTCGACTCATCATAGGAATTCCTGAAGTTAACCCACTCCATCGGGTCTCCCTTGAAGAAAGGCAGCTCCTTAGGTGTCGCAATGCGACTCATTAGTTTGTCTACGGCGGTCATCTGCTTACAGCTATGGGTACAACCTAGAGCAAGATCGTGTATCGCGTCAGCTAGCTTGAGTATTGCTTTATCTTGAGCAACTGGTGCTGACGAGGGTCGGTCATGTAAGGCAGGGCTTGAACAACACATGTTTTGAGCAGCGGGGGCCGGGCAATGACCATCTTGCGCCGCGGTAGGGGCTAGGTAGCGTTCATCTTGTGCAGTAGGGTTTGAGTAGCGCGCATTTTGTGTCGCGGTCGTACGACGAAGGGTTACATTCTGTTGCGCCACCCAATCTTCCGTTCTTACTGCTGCGGATACCGATGAAACACTGGAACCCGCTCGGGAACGTCGTTCTTGTTGTTCTTCCAATTCTGCTAGGCTTACACTCAGTTTTTTGTTCACGAGGTCTATTTGGGCTTGCATTTTTACCTCCTGCAGCTGAGCTTGCATTTTCACTTCCTCTGCGGCGATCAGCAATCGTGATTTCTCCTCGGCCGCTTCAAATTCGAGTTGTTTTTTGCGCGCCTCTATTGAGATAACGGACATTTTGGAGCTGGCCGCTTTCGAAGACTTGCTTGATGGAAGGTTTTGCTGATCTTTCTTTTGTGAGCCTGAAGGTGACGACATTTTTTTGCTAGCTTTTGCCCGTGTTATCATTTTGCGAAAAAAAAAATATTCCTCAGTCCTCGAGTCCTCAGTTTATGCTCGAAGACCACTTTGTTACTGATTGAGAGATGCTGGTTTAGGTTTCGAGGATTAAATAAGAAATATCTTTTTTAATTAACTGGTGTATTAGTATGACTTTTACAAGTGACAAGAGAATATACAAAGACAATCATATACTACTTTTTTCTATATTCAACACTTATTGTCATATTTATGACGTAAGTAATGGAGCTGTGTAACGTAGTAAGTTATTTCAATTAAAGTTGTTCAACAACAAAATGGTTTCATTCATTTCAATTTATATTTACCAGTTTTTCCAAGCTGACTAAGATATTGGTGTCGATTCTGTTGTGCACAAACTAAACTTAATTTAGACTATTGCTATCTTTTACTAAAAGGCAGGGCGAGAAAAGGACGGCTATAGCTATGCACTAAGTTAGAAATGTCAAACTGGTTTATGCCTTGCGCTTCACCGTGTTATTAGTCGACATGTTTTTACGTGCACCCTTCATTTGTATGGAAATATTAGTTCGAATTAAATTTGACAGCTCTAAATTACGTCCGTCTCTTTCTCGTTTTATTAGTGAGAAAAAGATAGTAATAGCCTAAATTAAGTTTAGTTTGTGCACAACAGAATCGGCACCATTGTTGAAGAAACTGCACTAAATAAGGAATATCGGCACTAACTGGCCATCGCGGCATCGTAGACTGCGCTATAATTTAATTAAGCTTCATTGGTCACAAACGATTTCAGTGCTATTCTGAAGGCAAAGTCCTACTCAAATAAAACACAATCAATGAACAATGTTCAGAAAAGAAGGATGTATTTTGATTAGATACTAATTACTGGACATCAAGCATGTTACATGCGAAACTGAGGACAAAGATTTGTAAGAGCTTTATAGGAGTTTCTTAGATTTTACAGGAAAATTTCGTAAGGATGGTTTGAGTATGAACATAGGGGAAGACCAAACAAACGATGATATGGCTAGAGAGAGGATGACTAGTTGCCTACTGAGTTAATTGGGATAAATACTAGAACTAATTACAAAATGCGTGGATACTAATACTGAACACATTTTGACGATATTTGGCACACAGAGGGTTCATGATCTGAGTTAGGATATAGTATTTAGTTTTCGTGATACATGATGTGATAATTTCTTCTGAAAAAAATTAATGCTAGAGATGTTGTGGGTTAAAGCTATTTAGTATGTAGGTATAACGATTTCTCACTGTAGCTTTAGCTCCATTTAGACTGAAACACGAACAAAATATTTGGGGACACATTTTTAATCATCATCATCATCATCGGCCTATTAATGTTCCCACTGCTGGGACACAGGCCTCCTCTCTATGAGAGGGAATGGGCTATATAATCCACCACGCGGGCCCAGTGCGGATTGGTAGATGTCACATGTCTTCGAATTTATGGTTCTAGGACATGCCGGTTTCCTCACGATGTTTTCCTTCACCGTTTTGAGAGCAGCGGTGATTATTGCGGCATTTTTAATGTAAATATACAATTCAAAATCTCACCAGCCAGTATGCTGCTGATACTGTCCTCTCCACCAGCCATCATTACTCTTCTCTAATATGAGGATCCTGGTGCCCTTGGTGAGCGACAGCTCGTCGGGCTGCTGCGCCTGGTAGTTGTACTTGACGACGGCGGTGCCCAGCGCGTCGGCCGGCTCCACGCGCCGCGCTCCCGCCTCGCCGCCGCCCCGCACGGGGGAACTGTTCGACGGGAGGGTCTTCGAGCCGCCGCCCTTCTTTACCTTTTTCTTAATACTGGAATCAGTTTCAATTGTCTTGTCATTTGTGAGCATTGTTACACGACACCGAAACAATTAATTTTCAACAATCACAGGTGAATATTTATTCATTTATTTGGGATCTCCATCAAAGGATGCACAATTACATGGAAGTCACAAATAGTCACAATGGTACACAAGGTTCTTTTACATGTGCTCCTTTAATAGATCTTAGTTGAGTTGAGTTTAGTCTAGGATCCCTCTCTTCACTAAACTTATATGTATAACTCTTCGGACCGCGTTTTTCTGTCTTCGAAAGTTTTTTAAAGACCGGTCTAAGAATAAAGCACACGCAACAAACGATCCCCGCAAGCAGTCCAGGTGTTGTACGTGTAACAGAGACGAGACAACTAATGTTTTGATTGTTGTTATTTCCTCACAAACTAACATTATGCTGGTTTATATGATAGAGGCTTGTTTTCTCGCGATGTTTTCCCTCATTGTCTAACAATATGACACATCGTTACATTGTATTAGAGTTAAGACTTGCTGGAGCATGGAATTTAACTTATTACGGCAACATTGACTACTTGAGTATTCAATGCAAACGGGTTTTTTGTTTTAAGGCATTATTAAATTTAACGGTGCTGAGAAAATAAGGCTGACGTGATGTGTTTCTTCAAAAACTCGAAAGAATTTCAATCTGTAAAATGATACCCGCATGTGTACAACCAACAATAAATCAAAGCAAGGTGACAGCAACAATTTCGCTGATCAACAAGGTTGTATCAGTGTAATAATTACACCAACTGATTACCCTATCCTTAAACACATTAATTACCATGTTCCCTCGGCATTTCAACAATACGGAAAGAGAAACAGCTGATATCCGGTATCGTGTGTTTGCGTGCGTACTTCACTGAGCAAGAATTTTATTATTGTTTTATAAGCATGTGTGAAGCCTTATTATGGCTTATAATGTTACTAGTAGATATAGACAGAATACCACATGGTGTGATAATTTTCTTTATACCGTATGGAAGACCAAAGTAACGATGGATGGGTCGTGTTATATGTATGGCAAGAAAAGAAGTGTCTGAGGGAGATGATGAATAATAAAGAAGTATGCAAGAAGCATGCTGCGCCAACCCCAGAATGATGATGACCGTATTCGGAAATGTAACTAAAGTTATACCAGTTAACTGTTGCTCTATGATTATCTCATCAATCGCAAAAGGGTAAACGAAGTTCTTTAGCAATAAATAATTTGGGGACAAAAGATAGTATTAAGCAAACAATGAACCAGCGATTTAAAAATATCTACCGCCTCGTTGATCTAGTGATCGCAAACGGTTGATAAGGTCCTGAGGTCGATTCCCAGGTCGCGGTCGGCCAGTGTCATCTGGAACTTCTTTTTTAGCAACTTGAGTCTAGATTTAGGTTGACGGCATTTATATGTTCCCTTATTACATGGGCGTTACTGTCAAAATGTAGCATACTGTGGTATTAATATTTGGAACTTGCTACTTAATATATTTGGTTTCGTCCTTGCATTTGACAACCCGGTCGAATATATGCAAAAAGATTTTAAAATAACGATCTGGTTCACAAAAATCATCGCCAATTTATAATGTTAATTTAGGTAAACAAACAGATTAAATGTTTACATAGTGTATTTTTAGTAAGTGCCAGCTTGATAGCTTCAATGTTACCTTTGTAACACATAGATAAACTGAAGAACGTGCAATGTTTGTTTTGGCCATATTATTAGAGATTACGATTATTCTAGATACTAGAGATCTAGATTCAAGGCACAAGTATTGTAGCTCGCCGTCCCTCCGTCTTATGACGACAGGCCGTGTTGCCGGCGCCTTTGAGTTCCACGCGCGCCAGAGATGTCAGCACATTGAAGGGGCCCGGCCCGCAAGGGCCGAAGCCTGCCGGAGTTGCGGGACTGTTCGAAAGAGACATGGATGGGTTTTAGTCAGTAAAAGTTTGACACTCCCTCCCGCTCCGCCCAGAGTGGGAGAAGATATTTGATGATTTCCCATCCGTTAAAAAAAAACAGGCACAAGTATTGCAAATATGAGTAGTTTTTATCAAAATCCCTATATTGGTGATGTTTGTCGGTTAGATCAGGTGCGCAGTACTCGCAACCGGCGTCACGTCATCGTCAGTATAATCATGTATGACCAGATGTATGAATGTGGCCGAAGAAAAAGCAGTTTAGCTATTTTCTGCCTACCCCCATGGAGAGCCATGAGTTTTCGAACGTGTTAGGATGACGTGAGAATAAAATATAAATTTGCAAAACTTGATGAGTTACGACTGTTACGAGGCATAGCACCTATAGCATTGATACGTTTAATTGAATTGCCAATTGATTCAACGACAGAAAGACGTGCGTAATTGACCGACTGAGAACTGACCGTGATATAATAGTAAACAACGGTCGAACATCGCATTTGTGCAGCAGACAAAGATCGGGATAAAGTAAAGATGATAGATAGCTAATTAAACTTAAAACTGTCGTCGACAGAACGACTGGCTCCCGCCAGACATCACTATACAGCAGTACAAGTAGGTACGTAGGAATCGATAGGACTCGATTAGATAAATTTGACAGTTATTCTCGATAAAATGGGTTTTTGACTCCATAAAAACTCAAAACATACTTGCACTGCAGGGTAGAATTTTGCAATGCCACCTGGAGGGAAAGTACTCCAAATACCTACTGGAGATAGCAAATTTTACTCAAAGGCAACATCTCTTTATTTTTAAAAAGAAATAAATCTGCGTTCAAAGTGCATTTCGTTCATCATCTAATTTTTTAACGTCGCGGTTTTTATTGGTTAATCGTAAAAATGTGATTGGTTCGCGTAGTAAAGCCAGTTTTTCTATCTAAAAGTCCTTTGTATGGCTCTTTTCTTACTATTCATGATTTGCTCAAGGGGATTCGACATTAAGATACACAACTTGGGAAAAGCCAGAATGGAGAGTGGAGCACAGAGTGGAGCTCCAAGCCCCTAAGATGATATGGTAGTCCCATAATTCTGCAGACTCACCTGTCAAACAACGAAGGCTTCTCCTTCTTAACATAGTTGCTGGGCACGTATCCGGACTGGCTGCGCGCGTTCTGCACCCGCCACCAGTGCTTGGAGTCGTCCAGCAGCAGGTACCGCTCGTTCTTGCGCAGGTCCAATTCCTGCGCGCCCTGAGCCGCGTAGTCGTACTTCGCGACTACGTAGCAGACGTCGTCCTGGAAAGGGGCACAAGGAATTTAATGAATGAATAGTAATCTTCTGTATATTTTGGTATTTACATGGCGAGGTGAATGAAAACACCGGGACGGGACGCCCTTACATCACTGAGCTTATTGGTAATTTACTTCGGCACGGTCAGGTACCTACGCAGTAATCGCAACCGGCGAGCGTCTACGACCAGTTTTATGAAGATGGACGAAGCAAAGGAGTACGATGTGCCTAACATTCGTAGCAAATGGCGTTGTATTTTCTGTCTACGTTCATGGAACAAAATAGTAAGTTCATGTCCGTATTACTATGGTTCCATGCAAAAGAAGGGTGGTAATATTGACGTGCGTGTTATGGAAAGCGTCCAGGGTATTATAACAAGAGAATAGGTCACCTCTTTTGTGTGTAAATAAAATTAATAATCAATACCTACAAAACGAGTGATTGTATAAGCAGCAAAATAGAGCCCATTGCTAAGCACGTTTTTATTATATTCGGGGATGTATTGAAAGATCTGTGACTAGTAGCGAATGTAGGTACCAATATTTGAGACCGAAAGACGTGGGTGTACTGATTGAATGATCTTTGTACGACATCAAGGTGCCTGACCGAGGTGAACAAAGTACCTACCTACTTAGTAAGTTAGTAAGTGTACACACGGCCACACAATATGTATAAGCTAGGTAGGTATGTCTTGTTTAATTTCTGGCCGAAACCAATGGGGTTGGCCGGTGAAAGCCGAAATCAGATGGCGCTAGCATAGCTTGTTCCCAATCTGACCAATGAGGTCAAGCCATTTTGAAATATAAAATGACATTACCAGATTTTCTACCAATGACGATGCTTGGAACAAACTATGCTAGCGCCATTAGTTCCACAGTTGCCATCCCCATTAGTCGGATTTCACCATAAAATAATCATTTACACTCATTTTATACTGCAGAGTGCAGATGCAACTTGTGAAAAATAACAAAAATTCTAAAATGTGCGATCTTAGCCCTCCGCGCGTCACCTCTTCTATCGCACTCCTGCGCAATCGAGAAGCCGTGTACCTAGGGTAAATACGCCAAACATCGGCCACCCCCCAATCTTCGGCCGTCTGCACATTTTCGGCTTGCGTTCATTCAAACGGTAATTAAGTGGCAATTTTATCACTTGAATTGCAACCTTAGTTCATACTCTATAGGTTAAAAGCGTTACTATCCGTTTACGTCACTCGCACTTCGCACACTCAGCATCAGTAGCGACGGCGCCGTTGAAGCGTCAAATTCTTAGTTAAAATAGCTTACTTCCTGAGAATACCCACGATCCGGGGATTGATGTTACAACGTTAAGACGTTTATTATTTTTATTTTTAGCTTTGTTATCACTAAATAGTTATTTTTACTATATTTTGAGATAGTTTTTTCAATGTTTTGCGTATTGCTTTATGGGAAAAATAGGGGGCCGCCATTAGAATACCAGTTTCGACTTAAAATCGTATTCTCGGCCAGGGCCGGCTTTAAAGTAAAAGCAGTCTGTTTTATAAATTCCAATTCTACCCGTTCCATTGGCTTAATAGGAGAATTTACAAAGCATTACGGTAAATAAATCTATTTTACGTTTAGTCGCCAAATACCGGCCGGGGTGATATTAGTTGAATCTCGAGAAATAAGGTACACAAAACAGGGGCCGACTTTAGAAATATTAAAGATCGTAATGTCGGCCAGTCACGAAATCGAGCACCACTATACAGGCTGATTACTTTTATATGTTTTCATTGATTGTGTGGGTAGTAATTTTTAACTTATTTATTTACTTTCTTATTTTCTCAAAATTGAATATTTTATTATGTATTATTATAATTTATTAGTATGTATTACAAATAGTTTGGATGTACGAGTTGACAATTTGGAAACATATCTATGATAGCTAAATATGGTTTGTGATACAAATACCTATAAATTATTGCTCTTTTGGAACTTGCTATTGCTACCTATCTATTAATCACAATGCCCTATGTGCATACAAAATATGTAGCGTTGGTTGTGAAACTGTAATTGGTTAATATTGGTTATTGATTTATATTGTTTAATTTAATTTTTAATTAAATAAATGCAAATTCAAACTTATTGTGATATTATACTCCTGCCGAAATAAATCACATTAATAATATTTTTAAATGTCTTAATTTGAAACATCCTGTACCCGGCCGACATTTGGGAAAAATACGACCGACCATGGGCCGTGAACGGCCGACTTTAGGGTTTTTCCGACCTGGACGCATTTAAACCTTATTACTTTTTTCTTTTAGTAGTAAAGCCAACCTTTTGCTTATAAACATAAAATTGATTTATCAACCTATCTAAAACCGCATCACAAGCTATCCTTTTGTTGCAAACTGATGCAGACTGAGCGATGCAATTTAGAAAATCCGTAAGGGGGCCGACATTTAGCGTATTTACCCTACGCACGTACGAACAAATTTATTGCGTTGCATGATACGCAACAACTTGGTTCGCACGTGCGTACCTACCACTAACGAACATCGAATACTCTGTTCGTCAAACCATGTTTGCGGCAATCCTTTTAGTATGTTCTGTATGGACGGTGTTCGAAGAGTTTCAATAAATTAATGTCGATCGACAACTTCCAACAGCGCCGCCATGGCTATTAAGATAGAGTTCACGACTGTTGTGCGCGAACTCGACTCGAACTATGTTCGCATTCGTGTTTGAATATGCCGTCCATACGTACCTACGAACCAAATGTTCAAATTTGAAGTTTGTGTTCGCTATGTCCGTGTTCGTACGTGCGTACACGACTGAAGGGTATGCGCGCACTACGAAAATAAATCGTTGCGACTTTTAACCTTTTGACCGCCACAGCATGAACAAGTCAAGCCACAATTTCATCTACTATTTTGTCACATATTTGTGTCGTTTGGCCTACAGGGCACGCGCTTGCTTGTCACGTATATGTGACAATGGCGTGCGAAATAAAGTGCGCATACCCTAACAATTCGTTAAATATCAGCGCTTGCTAGATACCTTCGGCCTCGGCAAAGTGACCGAAGGTGGTTTTTATGGCTATGGTAGGACACTACTTTCCAATATAAACTGTATTCGCATTTTATCGGCTTTCCGTGCAATCCCATGTCAGTGCATTCTGGAAATGTAGTGTCGCAGTGTCGCCGTGAGCATAAATAGGTAATTCTTACTGCTATACAATAGGCTTGTTAACTGAAAAAATCTAATTAGTCCGTCACTTAGATTATCAAAAAATATTTGACCCGTACCTATTTTTTCTTTTGTCACATAAACCAAAATTGACGAAGATACCTACGACGCTTTTAAAATTCCCAATACGTCACTGTTTGGTATCATTCTTAGTGAGTTCTGACGTCACGAGCCCCCACTCCCAAGTTTTGATGCGTTTTATCTTTGTCAATATTCGTTGATTTAGAAAAACAAAAAATACGTGTCCATTATTTTCCAATACTCTAACTGACGAACTAAATAGATTTGCAATTTATTGATGGTGGAAACTAGCCTATTCTTTGATGACAACACACCGCTTGCTAGGTGTTAATGAGGGAAAAGTCCTATCTGTTAACAATATCCTGCTGATTAAATGATGTGGGCGTATTTGTAAAACAATGCCCACAGCTGATTAACTCACAGTTATTGTGGAATGTAGCATATTGACGTCAGAAACCGAGATGGAGGTCATAGCAGATTGGATTTTTGTATTTTGAGAGAAGATATTGAGAGAACTCTCAACTTCATGATCAGTCTCCTATGAAATAATAACATAGTCATATTGTGTGACGGTGACAGCAATGGGCAAGTATTTAGGTACAGTGGTATTGTTGGTCCATTACAGGCCTAAGATTGATCCAGTAACTTGACACAGCATGCAGCTGAGATTTATTAATGTTTAGGGAACACATCATCTGTTCACACACACATCTGACACATTCATCTGTTTGAATTTCAAAGAATTCTAAGTAGTATCTGGTCTCAAGAAACATGCCATAAATAATGTAGTCATAATAAATAAAACAGTTAAACAGCAAACTTGAGCAAACCACAGTCCAGGATAACTGCACATGTTAGGACTAGTTTCCAATGATTAATACTTTGTCCAAGATGACTCCAGAGAATGACCACACAGCTCAGTAAAATACCTTCGGAATATGCTATTGTTTAAAGGCATATTTTTCCTGTTTATCATTCGGTTTTATTGTTACAAGTAGTACAAATTATTGTATCATTAATATTTAATTAGGTATTCCAGATTATAATAAACTATCTTTCATTGGGCAATATTTATTACTTCTTTTCAGATTTAAAGGTATTTATGTATGCATGTTGACTGTGATTATTGTGATCAGTATTATTTGGCATGTATTGTTATTATGTTTTACAATAAATTTATTTAAGTTTTTGGTTTATTTATTTTTTTAAACTTCAAATACTAACCTTTGTTGGCGTACCATAAGAGAAAAGCAACACATTCAGAATTGTTGAATTATTATCTGTCATTCAATATATCATGCAGGTGTTCACTCATTCAATATTTATATTTGAAACAGGATAAATATAAGTAGGGAAACCAAATACAATTCAATACCATTAATTAAATGTGGCTTTTGTTTGAATGTTTATTTAGGCATATTGTACTTAATTACCAAATGCATTCACATCCTGATGGTGAATGGATATGGTTTTAAAATTGGAGGAAAACCAATATTATAAATGATACATGGATTGTATGAAAGTTGATAAGCTAAAAAGAAGAGTCAATATAGAGATGGCTTTGACTATTCAATTGGAATGTATGGAAGAAGACTTGTACATCTTGCAGCACCAATCCCAATATGACAGTGATGATAGGCTGGTTTCCAGCACCAATATATTCCAAATCTAATTAGACTGTCACGTTAGTTAGAGTATTGGAAAATAATGGACACATACTTTTTGTTTTCCTATATCAATGAATTTTGACAAAGATAAAACACAACAAAACTCGGAAGTGAGGGAGCTTGTGATGTCAGGCAGGACGCACAAAAAATTATACCATTGCGTGAATTTTGAGAATTTTAAAGTATTGTATCTTCGTCAATTTTGGTTTAAAATAGTTAAAAAAATAATCAATAAAAAATATGGGTCAAACATTTTTTCAAATATTAATAGTCAAAGATTTTTTTTCAGTTGACAAGCCTATTACATTCAGATAATTCTTTTTTTCTACAACATCTTGTTGTAAATACAACAGGATGCCAAAATATCGGAAAATAAAGGAATAAACTTAGTTTATAGTCACCATTAGATAAGCTGGCTTAGGGGAAGGCCACTCATGACTAATATTAGAACCTAATAAAAGCAATAAATAACTTATTACTCATTTCCTAACTGGTTTAATGACAGTTTTTCATGTTTATGTTTATGTGTTACTAAGAATTATATCAGCAATGTACAAAATTTGGTAATGTAAGCATTACATCTTTCTTTTTTTAACCTCCAGTCAGTAGCTTTCCAATTTATCAGAGTAAATTGTGTCTGAGAGCAACTCTTACTCATTAAGTATGTAAATCATTGCCAATTTATTTACATAAGTTGTGTGTTTGGTAAGTATATCTAGATACAGACTAAAAGTGTCAGATGATTCAAAGATGCTACGGAATAAGACATAGCATAGCTCTGTTTTTACATGGCTTTTCATAACACTGAGAAAGTTATATTTACTATCATTTCTCGTATTTGTGATAATGTTTTCAAATTTCCTTGCATTAATATCTTAGTAATCTTTCTTTTCTATAATCACATGCAAGAAGAATTCAGAGTGTATTCACACTGATGATTATCTAAACATGGATTGAAATTTAGTGAAAGTGTTAGCAGCATGAATAATGTATAATGCATACCAGACAAAAAATAATACAAATATCAACTTTTGTTCATCAAATTCCACAACAAGTTAATTTGAAACAACTGCCGCCTAATTACCGGTGCTCAGGGCCAATCAGAATCATATTGTAGTTTACAAGTTTGCTAATTTAGCAACTTTACTGCAGTTAAATGAAACTAGTTGGAAGAACAGCTGTCCTCAGGAAACACAACTGAAAGTTGTCATTGCGTAGATCATTTTTTTTTTGTAGAACACCCAACAGGATGTGCCAAATTAAGATAGTTAAGCAAGCTGATGACTACGTTCGTGCGGCAGTGGGTGTAAAGTGAAGGTATACCTGTGCGTTTTTCCCGTGCCTCGTGTTGGCCATGGCGTGCGGCGCCGGCAGCGGTTTGTTCGCCCACACCGAGTCTGCGGCGCGCGCCGACCGCGTCTCCAGCATGACACCCCCAGCTACGGCTCCGCTCGGTCACCGCAGTCCCTCACTGATACATCGCAACCAGCACTCGGACCACTGCACTGCACCACATACACTGCACTCACGTAATAACACCACACCGATCGATTCACAATGCAGCACCACTACAAAACCGAATGATTGTTTATTGTAGGACGTGCGAAAATCTGATCGAAACCCAAAGAGACACCAAGAGCTTTGCACTAGTCGACCTCTCAGATCTTCCAAATATTTATTCAACAAGAACAAATTATATGGAAGTGTCCTATTTTTTTTGTAGTATTTTTGGTAGGATTTTCACTCAGTATATTACCTTATTAGCGATTAATTTACTGAAAAGAAAAGTGTCTCTTGTCGGTGGGGCAAACGACGAATCTATAGACAAACTTATTTTTTAGAAAACCAGTCAAATCATAGACTATTATATTCACAGAAGATTCAGACTCTATGTTCACACGATGCCACAAATTAGTCGATTTAAAGTTTTTTTTGGGACATTCTCTAATTTCAACTCTAGTAATGAGCACCTCTAGTTTTTTTTCTTGCTTGCTTTGACTGGCCGCTGGCAACACCAATTAACGTAGTGATTAATGTGATTATATACTCTGTGCCAATCGTCTGCATACTAATATAGATAGTAATCTGTGATCGTAATGTACTCTGTGTGTGATCGTCTGTGACGCAAAGAGTAAAGTAACTATTATAGATAGAGGGCTGTGACGTTTTGCTACGTACCTATGGTGTGTTTTCGCTAAAATAATTTTAATGGGTCAAAATCATTGATTTAGTCCCGTAAGAAGTGATTATGTCGGATTCAGAAGCGAGCAATTACTCAGGGAGTGGATCTGAGGCGGGTAGCGTAGCATCCCGTCGTTCGCGGAGGAGCGCTGCGAGCGCCCGTTCAGTGCGGTCCCGCTCGGGCTCCCGGTCGCGATCCGGCAGCCGCAGCATCTCGCGGACTCCCTCCAGGTCTCGCTCTAGGTCTAAGTCACGCTCAAAGTCTCGTTCCAGGTTGGTAGTATTTTGCAAACTTCTAATAAAAATGAACGATATCGTTTGTGTTTGCAAACTGTCCAGTTTGATAACAGTTATCGCACGGTTCTTTGCTTGAATAACACAGGAATTATATTTCGAAGCTGTTGTGCAATTCACAGGGTTTCCTGCATTGATTTCCAATAGAAACATAACCAACAAATTGTTTAATTGAAGATATTGTCAGAACAATTCCATTTCACCCATGTTTTCACTGATCAATATGTATGATCTTAACATTCCTCATCCTATAGGGTTCGAAACATACATCAATAACGAAATTCATTTATCCAAGCACACAACTAAAGATTAGTTGTGTGCTTGGATAAATGAATTTCGTTACACAATTATTGATAACACATGTTGCGGGCTCCAAAGGTTGAACCCTAAAACTTTGATTAGCTGCCTTAGCCTACACCAATAATTTATTAAATGACTATTTCAGCATCTTAAATCAGTCATAGTCAGTTAACTCTAGATACAATGTTAGATTTTACTGATAATAATTGTTGTTTTATTTCTGTCTAATTATGAACTTATACTTTCTAGGAGTCGTTCGGCTGGCTCTGCCTCCCCTGCCAGTCGCAACGGAGATGATGAGGCTAAAGAGGCTTCCGGTGATGAGGAAGTGGAGGTATGTTTATTCTAAACTATGTATATGTCACCGTAAAATTGTCAAATACGTTATATTACAATATAACGTCTATCTCTCTAGCGATATTGTAAAGTCTCGAATTATTGTCAACTGAACATACGGAAGTATCTCTTGCCCCATAAACGGGACTTGAGGCACCCCCCCCGTTAGGTTAGTTAGGTTCCTTTAAACCCTGCACTCGGAAATAGGGGCCCCGCGAAGCGGGGCTCCGTCGACTACGCTTTTTAGGGGAATATGAAGTGTTTTAAGGTTAGGTTATATTAATCGATATTTCTCAGTAATGGTACAGTATCTTTTCATGAGAGTGGTACCACTGGGCAAGGGGGACCCCTCCTTCTCTCCACACCGCGTGAGTTGACTACCATCGCATGCATTTCACGAAAAATAATGCGTTTTATTGTAGCAGTATGTTCATTTGACAATAATTCGAGATTTTACAATATCGCTAGAGATATTACAATATAACGTATTTGACAATTTTACGGTGACATATATAACAACATTTTTAAATGGAATAGATTGTAGATTGCTACTGGTTGCACTACTATTATATCAGTGTTTAGTCAGTGCAGTCAAAACTGTGAAACTCAGTATAATCAGCCGATAATGTAGTCACTGCTGAGACACAGGCCTTATCTCAGTGAGCGGGAGTGGGCCATGTGCGGCCGGGTGTTGAACTGAATGTAACTAAGTTAAAATAATTGAAGATACATGCCGTCCCTAAGTTTGGCTAGAAGATTAAGGCTAAGATTGAATGATTACTTTCCAAAAATGAAGAGACCAATGGCAATATGTTCACTTGCAAATATTATTCTATCAGCATCATCTCTTCATTGGTGACAATTCCACTCATTCCAAGCCAGCAAGTTACAATTATATTTCATACAATAGTTTTTGTATTAAATGCTACAACATTAATCTATTCATACGATACCAACTCGCTGATTCAATTCAATTTGAAATTCATATTTCTTGCAGGATGAACAAGAACCAGAAGGTGAGGACCTAGTAGACTCTGAAGAATATGAAGAAGACGAGGAAGAAGAAAGACTTAGGAAGAAACGTAAGAAGGACAGTCGCTATGGAGGATTCATTATTGATGAAGCTGAGGTAAGGATTCTAATGTTTTGACGACCCGAATGGCGTAGCGGTAGTGAGGCTGCCTTACGTTCATAGGGTCCTGGGTTCGAATCTCGGTAGGAGCAAATGGTTGTGTGATGAGCATGGACATTTGTTTCCGAGTCATGGATGTTTATAAGTATGATAAGTATGTATTTACAAACAAAAAAGTATATATACTTATATACTTTTTCGTATATCAACTATCTGGTGTCCACGACACAAGCCTTGCTTTAGAGTGGCACTAGATGGCGCTGTGTGTTAATGTCCAGTGATATTTATTTATTTGTAGAACAGAATTAGAAGCCCATTGTAACATCTTTTAAAACTTATGGTACGCAAAATAATATGAATATGAATTACATAAATTTGTATTGTCACTTACGGGATATCAGTTTAGTTTTAAATCGTGAAATCTTAAAACAGTAGACTAACAATATGTAGGTAAACAAAAAGTACAGATTTTAATATTAGGTTTGTCTGTGTGTTATGTCTGTCTGTATGTCTTGCTCTCAAGAACATAAAAATATTCATAATTGTGTTTAAATAAAATGACAATACATGTATGTACCAAATTGACCCTAGATACGCAACATTTGTTTCTCGATCCGCACTAAACGTAATTGGTTAAATGACAATCATCACAAAAAAAAACTACCTAGACTACTTAGATTAAACATATCTTTGGTTCACAATTGAACTTTTTTTAAAGAATTAGATTTAAGAACATAGAACCTGAACCATAAACCTATTTTTCGACTTTATAAAAGTGCCCATGTAAGCCCTACGTATAAGTTTTTGTTTTTTAAAAGATTTTATATTTTCTGTAAATATTTTTCTAAATTAAAGAAAGCAATAGTCAATGTATTTGCCACTTTTTAATCTTCCCAATTATTAAAACAATTTTTCTTTCTTCAGGTGGATGACGAGGTTGATGAAGACGATGAATGGGAAGAGGGAGCACAAGAGATGGGCATCGTGGGCAATGAAGTGGATGAGATTGGACCCACGGCCCGGGAGATCGAGGGCAGGCGCCGAGGTACCAACCTGTGGGACTCACAAAAAGAGGAGGAAATTGAAGAGTATCTTAGAAACAAGTATGCTGATGAGTCCGCAGCACTCAGACACTTTGGTGAAGGTGGCGAGGAAATGTCAGATGAAATCACACAACAGACCCTCCTGCCAGGCATCAAGGACCCTAATCTATGGATGGTCAAGTGCAGGATAGGTGAAGAGAAAGCCACAGTCCTACTTCTCATGAGGAAGTTCATTGCCTACCAGTTTTCTGAAGAACCATTCCAGATTAAGTCAGTGGTGGCCCCAGAAGGTGTGAAAGGATACATCTACATTGAAGCCTACAAACAGACTCATGTTAAGAACATCATAAATAATGTTGGAACATTGAGGATGGGTATCTGGAAGCAGGACATGGTACCTATTAAGGAAATGACAGATGTGTTGAGAGTAGTTAAGGAACAGTCAGGCTTGAAGCCAAAACAATGGGTCAGGCTAAAGAGAGGTTTGTACAAAGATGATATTGCTCAAGTGGACTATGTAGATCTGGCTCAGAATCAAGTGCATTTGAAATTGTTACCTAGAATAGACTATACAAGGCTCAGAGGAGCTCTAAGAACAGTACAGAGTGAAAGTGAGGCAGCCAAAAGGAAAAAGAAGAGGCGCCCGGCTGCAAAACCATTTGACCCGGAAGCCATCAGAGCTATTGGAGGCGAAGTCACATCTGATGGTGACTTCTTAATATTTGAGGGAAACAGATACTCCCGAAAGGGATTCTTATATAAAAACTTCACAATGTCAGCCATATTGGCTGAGGGTGTGAAGCCCACACTGACTGAATTAGAACGTTTTGAAGAACAGCCTGAAGGAATAGATATAGAATTAGCAGCACCTGCCAAAGACGATCCCACTAGCTTACATTCATTCTCAATGGGCGACAATGTAGAAGTATGTTCCGGTGACTTGGCCAACTTGCAAGCTAGGATTATAGCTATAGATGGGTCAATGATAACTGTCATGCCAAAGCACGACGCGTTGAAGGATCCTTTAGTGTTCAAGCCTAACGAGTTGCGGAAGTACTTCAAACAGGGTGACCACGTGAAGGTGTTAGCAGGCCGGTACGAAGGTGACACGGGTCTGATCGTGCGCGTGGAGCCGCACAGAGTCGTGCTCGTGTCCGATCTCACGATGCACGAGCTGGAAGTGTTGCCGCGCGATCTACAGCTGTGCTCCGATATGGCTACTGGTGTCGACTCTCTCGGTCAGTTCCAATGGGGCGACATGGTCCAACTTGACCCACAGACTGTCGGCGTCATCGTCCGACTAGAGAAGGAGAACTTCCATGTTCTAGGCATGCAGGGTAAAGTTATTGAATGCAAACCGCAAGCTTTACAAAAGAGACGTGAAAACAGATTCACTATGGCCCTCGATTCTGAACAGAATACGATTCAGAAGCGTGACATTGTGAAGGTAATCGACGGTCCTCACGCCGGACGTAACGGAGAGATCAAGCATTTGTACAGAAACTTCGCGTTCTTGCAATCCCGCATGTATCTCGATAACGGTGGTATATTCGTGTGTAAGACGCGCCACTTGCAGTTAGCGGGAGGTAACAAGAATAATAACGCGTCAGCTGGTCTATCGCTCGGGTTTATGTCACCGAGGATACAATCACCCATGCATCCGTCGGGAAGAGGCGGCATGACGCCTCGGGGTCGCGGGGGTCGGGGCGGTAGGGGAGGTGGAGTTACAAGAGATAGGGAGCTTATAGGACAGACCATAAAGATCACGGGAGGCCCCTACAAGGGCAACGTGGGTATCGTGAAGGACGCCACGGGTAGCACAGCTCGCGTGGAGCTTCACTCTGCGTGTCAGACGATCTCAGTGGACCGGTCGCACATCGCGGGCGCCGGCAACACAGCGCGCGACGGCGCCAGCTCCTTCTACACGCGCAACACTCCCGGACGTACTCCCACGCTCGGCGCGCAGACTCCCACCTACCGCGACACCGGCATCAAGACGCCCATGCACGGCTCCGCCACGCCGATATACGACGTGGGCGGGAGAACTCCTCACTACGGTTCGGCCACACCATCTCACGAAGGAGGACGTACCCCCGCACACGGGGCGTGGGACCCGACCGCTGCCAACACACCGGCGCGGGCGCCGGACTTCGAGTACGGGTCTCTGGACGACGGCAACGACGCGTACGCGGCGGGTCCGTTCACGCCGCAGACGCCGGGCACGATGTACGGGTCGGACCACACGTACTCGCCGTACCGTCCGTCGCCGTCGCCGGCGGGCTACACGGCGGGCTACCCGGCCACGCCCTCGCCGGGAGGGTACTCGCCGCGCTCGCCCTACGCCGCTGCAGATGCTGCAGCTCCTGACTGGCATACTACGGAAGTGGAGGTCAATAAGAAAGAGTCATCTTTTATTTTAGAATTTGTCCCATGACTACTATAACTAACCTTATTAGTTTTAATGTGATTTCCCAGTAACGAAACATTCACGAAAAATACATTGAAATCTCTATTTCACTCTCTAAGAGAGAGTGAAATTGAAAGCTTTAATCTCATCATCAGACAAAATTTTGTATCTCAATGTCATCTCAAATACACTTTCCTTACTCACTACACCGCACACACTCCCACATCACTCACCCACACACTCACTCTCTTCCCACGTACACATATTCCTCTAATGCACCACTCATATTAACACACACAATATACCTTACACATCCACACTTCATATCTTTAAGCTTACCAACAAACCCTCGCATTATTAATGGTAATTAATAGAAAGAAGAATCAGAATGTAAATGGCTGAATACTGTTCCCTGAGATACAGGTTCCCGCCTAGTTCAGGGGGTACGGTCAAAACTTTGTGAATAACTCGTTATAACCACCACAAAAAAAGAAAGAAATAATTATTGTAATAATTTCATGTAGGTACCTACTAAATTGTAACTTTATAATGGTGAGAATTACTATTTTATTTATCTATTATTATCTCATCTTGCCAAACAATCGCCATCAAAACAAGTGCACTACCTTAGGGTAAAGTTACTTTGACAACATGTTTTAGGAAACACTCACTTCAAACAAACATAAGGCTATTTATTTGAAAGAAAAGTGTAATCGTGTTCCCAGGTCCGCGTCCGCGCTCCGCACGAGGACGACGCGCTGGCGGGAGTGGCGGGACAGACTGGCGTCGTACGCGGACTGTCGGCCGGCATGTGTGCGTTGTACCTACCGCTAGAGGACCGCGTGGTCAACGTACTGGCCGACCTGCTGGAGCCCGTCGTGCCGCAGTCCGGGGACCGCGTCAAGGTATGCCACACTGCCACTCTGCCACTCTCACTGTCACGCAGGAGTATGTGCGCGTTGTACCTACCGCTAGAGGACCGCGTGGTCAACGTACTGGCCGACCTGCTGGAGCCCGTCGTGCCGCAGTCCGGGGACCGCGTCAAGGTATGCCACACTGCCACTCTGCCACTCTCACTGTCACGCAGGAGTATGTGCGCGTTGTACCTACCGCTAGAGGACCGCGTGGTCAACGTACTGGCCGACCTGCTGGAGCCCGTCGTGCCGCAGTCCGGGGACCGCGTCAAGGTATGCCACACTGCCACTCTGCCACTCTCACTGTCACGCAGGAGTATGTGCGCGTTGTACCTACCGCTAGAGGACCGCGTGGTCAACGTACTGGCCGACCTGCTGGAGCCCGTCGTGCCGCAGTCCGGGGACCGCGTCAAGGTATGCCACACTGCCACTCTGCCACTCTCACTGTCACGCAGGAGTATGTGCGCGTTGTACCTACCGCTAGAGGACCGCGTGGTCAACGTACTGGCCGACCTGCTGGAGCCCGTCGTGCCGCAGTCCGGGGACCGCGTCAAGGTATGCCACACTGCCACTCTGCCACTCTCACTGTCACGCAGGAGTATGTGCGCGTTGTACCTACCGCTAGAGGACCGCGTGGTCAACGTACTGGCCGACCTGCTGGAGCCCGTCGTGCCGCAGTCCGGGGACCGCGTCAAGGTATGCCACACTGCCACTCTGCCACTCTCACTGTCACGCAGGAGTATGTGCGCGTTGTACCTACCGCTAGAGGACCGCGTGGTCAACGTACTGGCCGACCTGCTGGAGCCCGTCGTGCCGCAGTCCGGGGACCGCGTCAAGGTATGCCACACTGCCACTCTGCCACTCTCACTGTCACGCAGGAGTATGTGCGCGTTGTACCTACCGCTAGAGGACCGCGTGGTCAACGTACTGGCCGACCTGCTGGAGCCCGTCGTGCCGCAGTCCGGGGACCGCGTCAAGGTATGCCACACTGCCACTCTGCCACTCTCACTGTCACGCAGGAGTATGTGCGCGTTGTACCTACCGCTAGAGGACCGCGTGGTCAACGTACTGGCCGACCTGCTGGAGCCCGTCGTGCCGCAGTCCGGGGACCGCGTCAAGGTATGCCACACTGCCACTCTGCCACTCTCACTGTCACGCAGGAATGTCAAACACAAGTCCGCAGAACATCTGCAGATTCCAGAGTACGTGCTCGCACGAAGACAAATTTTAGTTCTAGGACATGCTGGTTTGGTAAACGACATTTTGCTTCACCGTTTCAAAAGCTGTAGTTATGAAATAAACTACACGTCACCCAAAGAGATTTAAAAGAATTGTTTATAGAGCGGACATAGGGAATAATGTCATACAAAAATTTTGATCCCGAACATTTTCGAGTTTGACACACGAATGCTACCTGCCAAGCGGGCGTAAGACACTAGACAGAACGACTTGTTACTAAGTAGTAACAAGTATTTGGATTACGATTTTCTTCGTCCTGTCCCGTCTATCGCTCGTAAATATTTGAATGTGTTTGACATCAACATATGACCACTGCCTTCGACCACGTCTTGATTGACCACGCAATTGGATTAAAATAAATATATTTTAAAATTTTCAGGTAATCGCCGGCGAAGACCGCGAGGCTGTCGGTCAGCTGATCTCGATAGAGAACCAAGAAGGTGTCGTCAAGTTCGGCACAGATGACATCAAGATCATGCAGCTGCGACACCTCTGCAAGATGAGCACCACATAAACTTAACTGTGACAACTTTAGCTAAACTAGGTTTACTTTAGGGGATACTATTTCTTTTATTTCGTGTTGACTGTAACCTGCCATCCAGCCTTACCTATGTTGGGGACGGTTTGCGAACTAACCAGCATCGTAGTTGTGTAACACGCTCATAGCGATGATAGCTTTCATTTTTTGACACAAATATAATTGAGTCTTAATCTTCTCATCATCTTTTTGCCTTTCACCCATGTTACATGGGGTGGGCGCAACACGTTTTTTTTTTCATTCTCCTGTCAACCGCAATCATGCTTCTAAATCTTCTAATACTTTAAAATCTACGTGAATGGCCTTTCCGAAAGAGACAATTTCACGTTGGTATGTGACACCCACATATAGCCAAACGCCGGTGATAAAGTTTTTGCGTTTTTAACACAATGTCGTTGAACTGTCAAAATGAAAGAGATTCTATTGTAAGTGTGTTACGTAATTAGGGTGCAGATATGTAATTTTAGTATTGCCAGTTTTCACTAACAGTAGCCAACACCAAATGTGCCTTAATGAAGGCGCACTGTGGCTTACAACACTCAGCACTTTATTAAAGTTCCAACAGTGTTTTTATTCAGACATTTATTTCTGTACTATTTGGTTAGTGTTAATGAAAGCGTGCCGCAATATGATCAGTATTGACATACAAAGCGACTGACATCTGAATTCTGTAGTCAATATTTTTAAGTTAACAAGTATGTTGACTGTTATTTACTTACTAAAAACATAACTCAATCAAGGAATTAAAAAATACTCCACAGTTTTCAGACCACTTCATATTTTCCGATGGTTTTAAGTAACTATTTCTTAAACATACATCTCTATTTAAAACTTATGTTATGAGAATATTATCTTATTTACAGAAGTATAAATAAAGTATACAACTGCAATGAATCCGATGTTCTTATTTTTTCGCTAACCATTCATCAATTGAGAAATGTGTTATTCCAAAATACATCAGCACAAAAATGCGATAAAAGCGGTATTGGGTGCCGTTCGATTAGTCCTAGGTTGGTCTGTGGACCTCTACATACTGAGTTTCCTCCGTGCCTCGGAAAGCACGTTAAGCTGTTGGTCCCGGCTGTCATTTGTAGATCTTTGACAGTCGTTACAGGTAGCCAGTGGCCCAAAAGATCTGACAACCAGTCTTACCAGGGGGTATCGTATTGCCCAGTACTAACTAGGTTATGTAAAATACTGGTATTTAGCTGCAACCGGTTAGACTGGAAGCCGACCCCAACATAGTTTTTTTTTTTTTTGGACAAGCCCGCCACACTCGCCCAAACCACTGTAACTCCTGTGCGCCAGAATCAACAGTGGCGACCACCAGAAAAGCGCCGAGACAATGAAGCTCGACGAAGTCCCAGAGAATGAATTTAACTGTCTTGGATCCCGCAACGAAATTAATCAGAAAGTATAGCGGAGAAGTAGGAAAAAAAATCTGTAGTTTCCACTTCCCTCCATATCAGCAGGAGACAGAACGAAACAAGACCAATAGGCACCAAGGGACGTTTACAACTGGGATAGGCCCAGTTGCCTAGCACCACGGATAAATATTAACGTTAATGGGTCCTAAGTTGAGAGCTGTTATATTTGATTACAATAATAGGTATGGCAAAAACGCTTGAACGCACGGAAATTTGCTCTAGTTTCTACAAGGTCCGTATAGTAAATAACTCCGGATGTAACCTGCTGTACACTATCCAACATAATACATATTTGCGTTCATTTTGCCAAAGACTACACTCCCACAAAATGTGATGTGCAGATTGTTCATATTCGCAGTCAGTGATCAACCTCCAGCCGCTCACGAACGGATGGAAAGAACTGGTGGAGGTGTCTGCCCTTGATGGAATTGTCCCACCTACATTGCCATTCAGATAAAAGTTCCTCCCAGACGTCGGTCTGCGGTTTGAATAATCTAGAAATCCTAGCACGATCACGTATGGTTAAAAAGTCTGCCCCAACATAGTTGGGAAAAGGCTAGACAGATGATGTCATACTCGGAAAGAATGAAGACTAGATAAACATCGGCCACCATAACAAGCCGGAATTCCACCCAGTTTCTCTACAACCAACCATCTACAGACTAAACCAGATCATAAAAAAAACCCGGCCAAGTGCGTGTCGGGCCATAATAGGGTTCCGTAGTAGCCCGTTATCACAATATAGAACAGTTTATTCTAAGGATTCTGTATTCGGTACAAAATCATCGACTGTTACTGCTAAACTAATAAAGTTATCCTAACTGCTATATTCCTTTAAAGTTCATGAAATGTACTTTCATCGTAAATATTTTTAGATTTTTCAAGCCAGCAGTTTAGCTTTTAGAGGGGGGACGCCCTACTTTTGCACTTTGAAATTTAATCTTCTATTATATATATAAAGGAGAAGTCCACTCACTGACCACTCATCACGAAATCTCGGAAACTACTGGGCCGTAAGGACTCAAATTTGGCACAAGCACTCTCTAGAGGGTGCAGGCGCGTACTAAGAAAGGATTTTTTAAAATTCGCACCCCAAGGGGTTGAAAAGGGGTGTCAAAGTTTGTATGAAAGTTCTATGTTTTTAAAGTTAGAGACATGAATGTGGGCCTGAATGTTCCTTTCGGCTTCTAGGTGCTTATTCAGAAAAGGTTTTACGAAATTCAGCCCTTAAGGGTATAAATAAGGGTGTTTCTATTATATATATATAAAGGAGAAGTCCACTCACTGACCACTCATCACGAAATCTCGGAAACTACTGCGCCGTAAGGACTAAAATTTGGCACAAGCACTCTCTAAAGGGTGCAGGCGCGTACTAAGAAAGGATTTTTTAAAATTCGCACCCCAAGGGGTTGAAAAGGGGTGTCAAAGTTTGTATGAAAGTTCTATGTTTTTAAAGTTAGAGACATGAATGTGGGCCTGAATGTTCCTTTCGGCTTCTAGGTGCTTATTCAGAAAAGGTTTTACGAAATTCAGCCCTTAAGGGTATAAATAAGGGTGTTTAATGTTTGTATGGAAAAAGTTAATAATCCAAATTGAATCTTACGGTAACGCGTTATTGCTTACTTTACATTGAAATTAGAATTCGGAAGCCGATAAAGATCCAAATTAAATTTTACGACATCGTGTTAATGCATATTTTACATTGAAATAAGAATTTGGAAGTTCCTTGAGGTTTATCTTCAGTTTTTAAGCGGAATTTCTAGGTGGCCAGTATGTTTCAGTGATATGCAGGCGTCTGCTGAAAGGTATTGAAATGAGGTTCTATAACGTTTTAAAGTTTTTATGCCAATTTCTAGGTGGCCAGTATTTTTCAGTATGCAGGCGTCTGCAGAAAGGTAAGAAAAAACGTTTCAAACACGATCAAGCTCATTTCTGTTCTGCGATATTTTGCTGTTACTACTAATTTGCTTTGAAATATTTGATATCATCGTTGTTTGGTTTGTCTTCGTTTTGGTATGTTTCACTTAGTAATTTTAAATGGGAGGATAATCATTTTACTGTGTTCTTACATATTGCCTGGTCGGAATTTTGTTATGTCTATTTCTTTGCGAATTATACCTACATATTGTGTATTGCACACTTTGGTATTACTATAATAGGTTTTTTAGTATTAGTCGTTCTTACTAGAAAAGGTGTCCGTTGGTATTTTAATTTTAGTGTTGTATTTTTGATTTAGGCTGGTGTTGCAAAAGAATAGCTATAAAAAAGTTACGTTCCAAATAGTATTTTTTACACTACTTACTGGTCATGAGCATTGTTTAATTAAAATGGATAATCAAATTATTATCACTTCTAATGGAGTGCAAATTCTTAGCCAAATAGTAAATATTCCTGGCGATGGCGCATGCTTATTTTCATCTCTATCCTATTTGGTGCATCACTCATGGCAGCGGGAGAATTATTGCCATTTGAGTTCCAGGTGTTTCAAGGGACAAACAGGGAGTAAAAATAATCCGATTCTCAGGAAACTTCAATGAAGGTCATTTTGATGTTTTAATTCCGTTGGCCAATTTAAATGTCAAAGCGCGTATTTTGCGTATGGGCAAATCCACCACGTGGGCCCAGTGCGGTTTGGCAGATGTCACATGTCTTCGAATTTTTGGTTGTAGGACATGCCGGTTTCCTCACGATGTTTTACTTCACCGTTTTGAGAGCAGTGGTGATGAAATAAATTACACAAAGTACTGCGCCTGTCTGGACCACGTGTTCGAGCCAGCATTGTGCGCCACGTGTCTAACAACTGGGAAGGTTTCAACCTTTCACCCAGGAGCGGTCAGTAGCTGTTTATTGTTCGATGCGTAAATACGTTACTGAAATGTCTTGCCATGGCACCTACGGAACCACCTGTGAAGTCATGGCAGCGGGAGAACTATTTGAGTTCGAGGTGTTTCAGGATGGTATTTTTATTGCTGTTTTCTTGGAACATTAACTTTCACACTAAACCTCATTTAATAAACACCAACGTATGAAACACGCGAGTGAAACCGCGCGGGTACAGCTAGTATTTCATAAATGGAGCATCGCAAATAAAAGACCTATTCAACGATATCACACACGATAAGAGAGGACGACGAAAAAAAATTCAACACCACTTTACAAGTACTTAGGTACCCTACCCTAAAAAATAATATTTTCTAAAATTTTATTTTACCTACCATTTTGTCGGCGTAACTGATATACTTACACACCTTTACAAAATTACAGTTTTCTAGTACTAACAGTCTCTGAGCAAAACCTCAAAATCAAAATCAAAATCAAAGCATTTATTTCAAGTAGGCCAGTTACAGGCGCTTTTGAATTGTCGAAACAAAAATGAACATTTAATGTAGCTACAGTCCCAGTCACAAGACATAAAAACTGTGAAAGTACTGTAGTTGCCCATTCCCTAGCGTAGATCTCTATGGAGAAGAACGGGCAAGAAACTCCATGGACACTCTTTTAAATCAAAATATTGTTACAAAATCTTGGTTACATCATTCATGTTGAGATGGTATATTATGTGAGAACAATGTAGCAAGATGTGCACGTTAAAAGTGTCCATAGCAAAACCAAAACAAAATATAACTCAAAAACAAAATAATTAATTCAAATAAACCATGGCGACTAAGAGCAGTCACAACTGACAGCGCCCATTCACGCACATGACGCATGGATCAGCACCATTTTGAAGGGAACTAAATGGTCCGACACACGCGCCACCATCAGCGAGACATTTGAGTGAGCATGACATACTCTCAACCTCCAGGGCACATTCAAGTCAAGAACTGCCGTAGGTTTCCAGTGAATGATAGCTTACTAGCACATAGTACTCACACAATATGGGCTATGCGATTATATAATACTAACATTGAATCTATACAATGCAAAGATAGTTAAGTACAATCTTCAGCAGCTCCAACTATACCATTTAATGCTATCAATTTTTGCGCCCCTGTCCATGTGGAGCAGGACCAGCATTAAGCCAAGCATTTTTATCAGCGATATAATCGCTCAACTTGTAATATGCTTGTTTACATAGTGTGCGTTTAATGCATGTTTTAAATTTCGTCTCATTCAGTTCAAGAATACTTTGTGGAATTTTATTATAGCATCTCAAACAGTACCCCATGAAAGATGAGTCTACTTTAGCGAGTCTAAAGCCTGGCTGAACTAATTGGTCCCTATTTCTAGTACTGTAATTATGTCTGTCACCTCTTTTACCAAAAAGATGCAAATTTTTTCTAACGTACATTATGTTTTCGTAAATGTATTGACAATGTACCGTCATAATGCCAATATCCTTAAACAGTTCCCTTAGAGAATCGCGCCTACGAAGATTATATATAGCTCTGATGGCTCTTTTCTGCAGAATAAATATAGACTCAATATCTGCAGCCCGTCCCCATAGCAAAATACCGTAAGACATTATACTATGGAAGTAACTAAAATAGACCAGTCTAGCGGTATCTACATCAGTAAATTGACGGATTTTTCTAATGGCATATGCTGCTGAACTTAGCCGCCCCGCAAGAGATGTTAAATGAGAACCCCATTGTAGCCTTGAATCAAGCGTAAGCCCCAGGAAAACCGTTTTATCTACGAATTCAAGTTTCTCATTATTCAATAATATATCACAATCACTACCCTTAACATTCGGTAAAGCAAATCTTATGCATTTGGTTTTTTTTTCATTTAATACCAAATTGTTTGCTGTGAACCAATTTTGGACCTGAAGTAGGGCATTATTCACGTCATCTAAATTTTGTGCCCGTCTGTTTATCTTAAAAATTAAGGAAGTGTCATCAGCAAATAACACCATATTTTGAGGTTGGTTTTTCAATAAATAGGGTAGATCATTTATATATACTAGAAAGAGGAAAGGACCCAATATAGAGCCTTGTGGAACCCCCATTTTTATTTTTAAACCCTGTGAATTGACACCATTTATCTGAACATGTTGTTGTCTATCATTCAAATATGATTTTACCAAACTAAGTGCAAGTTTACCCAGTCCGTAATGCTCAAGTTTCAAAAGTAATGTGTCGTGATTTACGCAATCAAACGCTTTGGAGAGGTCACAAAAAATTCCTATGGCATCTTGGGACTCTTCCCACGCAGTAAATATGTGCTTTAATAAGGTTACACCGGCGTCAGTTGTACAACGTCCCTTGGTGAAACCATACTGTTGATCATGTAAGATTCTGTTGGTGTTAAAATGATAGAGCATTTGATCAAGCATTACCTTTTCAAAAACCTTGCTAAAAACTGGTAACACGGATACAGGTCTATAATTGTTAGTATCTTTACTGTCCCCGGATTTGAAAAGAGGTATGACTTTACTGTATTTCATTAAATCAGGGAAAACTCCTTGGTCTACACATAGATTAAAAATTAAAGCTAAGTATGGGGCTATTGTCTCAAGTATGGATGTACAAACTTTGATAGACATTCCCCATAGATCTTCGGTCAGTTTGATTTTTATTTGCCGGAAAGCTTTAATAACTACCATAGGGTTAATGTGTTTAAATTTAAATTCAGCCAGGCAGCCAGACACATTCGCCTTTAATAAACCCATTGAGACTTCAGGAGAGGAATTTAGAGCCTCCGTAGTTTTTAATGGTATTTCTGTAAAGAAATTTACAAATTCTTGAGCTACTTCCTGATTAGAGCTTTTAGGACCACTTGCTGTATCTAATGTGTAGCTAGTGTTACGTATTTTCTTCCTGTTAGTCTCGTTATTTATGACTTTCCAAACTGTCTTTATTTTATTTTCTGCTGTTTTGATCTTGTTGCTAATGTGCAGGGCTTTAGCAACCTTGCATGTATTTCTAAAAATTTTTGAATACTTAGCAACATACTTGTTAAAAGTTTCAGTGTTAATAAAAGGCTTAAGGCCATAAAGCTCAAATAGTCTTTCCCTACTTTTTCTGATGCCTCTAGTTGCCCAATCGCTAAATATGAATTTAGGGCAAATACTTTTTGTCTTCTTTTCAAAAGTTTTGTTGAATTCCGTGTGAACTATTGAAAAGAAACGATTATAAAATTGATTTATATTAATATCGTCATGGCTCATAACACTTAACTTGTTCTGTAGGGAAATATTAAACCTATTTAATTTGCTAGAAGTTATAGGTCTAAATTTAATCTGTACTTTTTGCAATGGTGTATTACACCTATAAGTTACAGTTTGTCCGCTATGGTCAGACGGCAAACAATTTACTATGGCTTTATCTAAGTAATCACAATCGCTCGGACGGACAAACGGACATGACGAAACTATAAGGGTTCCTTAGGCTACGGAACCCTAAAAAATCCCTGTATATGTCACCGTAAAATTGTCAAACACGTTAGATTGTAATATAACTAGAGAGATTGTAAGCTCTCGAAAGATTGTCAAACGAACATACTGCTTACAATGTAACGCATTATTTTTCGGTAGATTGTAATCTATCGAAGTGAAACCATAAATCCGTAATATTCTAAAATGTATGCGATGGAAGTCAACTCGCGCGGTGTGCAGGAGGGGAAGGGAAGGAGGGGTCCCCCTTGCCTCATGGTACCACTCTCATGATAAGATCATTCCTCCTCAAAACACTTTATAATCCCCTAAAAAGCGTAGTCGATGGAGCCCTGCTACGCGGGGTTCCTTTAAACAGACGCAAATAGACAGACCAAACGTCCTGCAGACGGAAATAGGGGATAGCCGTCTGCAGGGGTCCTAACCTAACGTGGGGGTGCCCCAAGTCAGTCAGTCAAGTTATGTCGGTAGAAATACTTCCGTCGCATGCATTTCACAATATTACGGCTTCACTTCGATAGATTACAATCTACCGAAAAATAAAGCTTTAATATTGCAAGCAGTATGCTTAGTTGACAATATTTCGAGAGTTTACAATTTCGCTAGAGAGATTACAATCGAAGGTGTTTGCAAATTTTACGGTGACATAAATATAAGACCACTCTTAATAAATAACATGAAGGCGTTCGTCTCCTCTTGACTATAATAATTATATAGTTAGTTTGTACGGTGTCGCGTCACTGCACTCACTGCTGGCAGCGGCGAGCGGAACCACCGTGCGTAATGCTTCTTTGAATAACAAGGATATTTAGGTACGAAAAAATAACGCCCATTAATGATTTTATTAACATTTAATTCAATAAATAATACAAAATTGGTTTTCATTGCAATGCTTAAGAATTTCAAACACAAAGTTACAGTCACGTAAACTGAGCAAACTTCCTACCAACATTACACTGATGTTAGACGAACGATTGTTTCACTTTATTACAATATGATTACATCGAAATACAAAGATACCGTACAGTAACACTCGACTTCCCACATTAAATACATCAATGGAATTTTACGTTTGTTCAGGTAACATTGATTATATTAAATTTATTAGAAATTGTATTATAATAAGAATGGTTATGAATGTAAATGCTCAGCGAAATGCGGCCAGAAGGAGAAAATGCTGCAACATTGTTCCGTAACATTGACTAGCCTCTACCTCACGGATGTTACATGTTACACACGCTCAACATGATAACATTAGCCATGATTTACAAAACAATAAAAACTAATCAACAAATTTATAATCCGACCAGATTATGTTGACACGCACACACTGGGTTCACTACGTAAAACTTATGTATTATGTAGTTGTACAATGATAAAATAGTTACATGATATTCGTAGAGTAATTTATTAATAAGTCTTCTTACAGTTAACTAGAGATATCCTTGAATGTTTTATTATGCTTGTACGCATGCGTCCCGTGTCAACATAACCGTACTACATCAATACATTAAAACATATCAGTTACATTATGCAACACAATGAGCTCGCCTTGAACACTCATTTCTTAAATGAGTCATCATAATTATAATACAAATAAACAGATGAACAAAAGTGTATTTATTGCAAAATTATTATTATTACATTGCAAACACTATCCCCGATCCCCCTAAGTACTAATACAATTATCTTAGTCTAGCGATGTTTCGTCCCGACCACGAAACGTCGACTGTCTTTTAAAAACGCGTAGAAACAAATCTGTGGGTTTCATGGTAGGGACAATAGTTTATCTACACGAGACGCTAGGCCATATCTACACGATATCCGAGGGCTACAGTAGTGACGAAACATTTACTTCCGATCACGCACAGCGCACTCCACATCAGATCTACATCATTTTAAATTTACACAAAGAATCTCATCAGAAGCGTTCGACCAGTCAAACGGTGTACTTACTCTTTATACATAAACATTACGATCATCCGTCCGCATTCGCTCAAGCGAAAATTTAGTATTACAATAATACACACTACGATATTTAGACGTAAGACACAAATATGTACACAACTTAACGAAACTAACGTAGAACTTAGAACCGGCGCTCGCACGTGTGAGATACAGTAGATACAGTAGACAGACAGCAGATAGCAGACAGTCCGTCAGGCTCACGACGCGTACATGCGCTTGATGTCTTCCTTGTACCGGTCCTGGATGTCTTTCCGCTTTATCTTGAAGGCAGCCGTCACCAGCCCCATGTCGGGAGACCACACCTCCGTCACCAGCTTCACGGCGGCGGGGACCTCGAACTTCTCCAAACCACCTGGAACAACACAATACTCACTCATACAAAAGCTTATTAACTCATGTGACCTATTTTGCGTCCTCCTTTTCTAGGTCGTAATGAAGCGTTCATTAAAAGACAGACATTTCCACGTCAATATTTTTGTCATTATAATCAGCCTAACTCAGTTCAAATACATCTGTCCTATTTCAGTCATGAAGCATCATAATCAAACTTACATTTCCTAGCATGATCAGCCAACTCTTTCACGACAGCCTTCTCCACATTAGCATTCTGGCAGAGTTGCTCGAAGTCCATCTCTGGCAGACCGATCCTGGCCGCCAGCTCGGCGAGATGCTGAGGGTTGGGGACCAGCAGACACACAGTGTAACACTTGGAGCTGTCTCCGTACACGCAGATGTTCTCCACGATGGGGCAGGTCTTCAGTTCAGCTTCCACTTTGCCGAGGGACACGTATTCGCCGGCTTGCAGTTTCACGAGGTCCTTCTTGCGATCTGTTATATTTTATAAGAAGATAAAATTTAGGATATAGGTATTTTATAAGTTGGATTCAATAAAACGCCGATTATTTTTCGACTTCAGGAGAACCAACTGTCACAATAAATCAGGTTTAGGAAAATCGAAGTTCGACACAAGAGGTTGCTGATATGAAAACCAGTTCATTAACACATTCACACAAGTGGCCTACTTCCTTGTCAATATTAAGGGTATTGACCCTTAGCCCGTGTCTTTACAAATAAATACTACTAATCTATCATTTTCCCACTGCAGGGCAAAGGCTTGCAATGAGCACAGATCAACAAGCCTTTTGGCGATTTTGGACTAGTAAATTGTGTGTCTAACTAACCGATAATTTTAATGCATCCGTCGTGGTGCAGTTCCCCGATGTCTCCGGACTTGAACCAGCGCCGTCCCTCGGCGTCGATGAACTCTTCCTTGGTCTTCTCGGGGTTCTTGTAGTAGCCCTCCGCCACGCAGTCGCCACCGATCACTATTTCACCCTGAAATTTAAAGTTAAGGTTACTACTGAAATACTGCTAAATTAGATGACTATTCAAAAACAGATCCCTAACATTGGGGGTTATGTGCGAAAACTCTAAGTTGAACCAACGATAACTATTTACGGGTCATGAGATAAACATGTTTCTGTATATAATCAGTATGTTACCTGCGGGTAGGGCTTGTTGTCGATCCTGTAGCCGCCCTCCTCCCAGTTGAGCAGCGTGACGTCAGTCCCGGAAGTGGGCGCGCCGACACGTCCGGTGGAGCGATCGTGCGGGTCCATGACTGTAGCGCACGACGTGGTCTCCGTCAGTCCGTACCCCGCCACCACGTCCGCGCACAGGCAGATGCGCACCTCGAATATTAATTAAACATTCTTCTAAATAACATCATCATTACACGTCATTCGACTCAAATCTCGGCTACTCTCGTCGTCTAGCCTGCACGCCTGCACCGATGGTCACTCATTAAAGTTACATTTTGTTTGTGTACCCTGACATCGTAATACTAAAAGAGTGCGGCCTCATTCAAACACAAATAAGGCGATCTATGATAGCGTTTGCGGAGAAGTAATTTCATCCGGGTTTGCTTGAAATGAAGCGATTTTTTTTTGGCGTAGCGCGCACGACACATGACGACAATGTGAGCGGCGCGAACTGTATGCTTCGGAAACAAACTGTCATATGTTTATGTTAGCGCGTGCGATAACACGTGATCGCAACACGGCACACGGTCCGTGTCTCCGTAAATGATTTACTAGAATTATTACACCACCAATTTCGTGACGCATATTTCAGTCAATTTAAAATAATCAGAAGCATTAACAATAGAAGTAATAAAATGTTAGTTACCTGCGCGTGCGTGTCAGGAGAGAGTGGAGCTCCGCCGCTGATCATCATGCGCACCTTCCCGCCCAGCAACATACGGATACGAGAGAACATCTGGAAGGAGAAACAAATAGATCAAATACTGACATTTAGAACCTAAACCTCACTTTCAGTATCAGCCCCCGAAAACATCAAATAACTGCGAAAAATTTCATTTGAAAAATAGTTTTCATATTATAACGTTTGTAACTAATCACTTGTTATTCAAGATCATCATCATAGTTTGAATATTAACCTTATTTTGAGTAGGAATATCCCCGAAAACGATAGAATTGCCACCTATAATCGACGACAATGCCCAATTTACATGAATTCAACTTGTCGAAACATCACTACATATTATAATCCTCCGTCGCGGTCTGTCTGTTCACGATAAACTCAAAAACTAGTGCACCGATTTTCATGCTGTTTTCACCAACGGATAGAGTGGTTCTCGAGGAAGGTATTAAGGAGCGGGCGAAGCCGTGGTTATCAGGCAGTATAGAATATTGAAATGTATATAGGAACGTACCAGCCTGTTGAGCACGGGTGTGTCGTACCCGCGCCGCATCCAGGTCTGCTTGTACGTGTAAGCCCACTTGAAGAAGGCGCTCGCGAACTCTCCGCTGCGCGACACCTTGTCCGTGATGCCCTTACTGATGCGGTCCATTATCAACTGTGGAACATACACATACTTTAGTATAATAGGAAATTATTGGTATAACAGAATTACTATCGCGACTCATTATTTCCTACTCTTTGAATTTAATCACTAAGTGCTTGTAGTATGATTTTTTTATGATAAAACATACTGAATCTTTTTGTTTAAAAATGAAAGACTTGGCATTAAACCTGATAGACGAGGGTGCTGCCCGATACTTAATATTTGAATGGAACATATCAGACTGTCCCGCCTGCGAAATTATTATAAAGTAAACGGGACAGCCTCTGAACTTTGTTAGAACCTTCCCTAGATCACCTCAAAGTAGTAATAATTCCTATTTATTTAATAAAACAATAACTTACAGGTACGGTAGTGATGCAGGTGGGTTGCAAGATGGTGGCGTCTCCCTTCGTGCCCTTCATGATCTTGCTGGACGTGTCCAACATTGTGAGCGGTGTCGAGTAGCCGATAGGGACGCCTGCAAATATTATACAATACACAATAAGTCAATCTGAAGTTAACTGGGGTAAATGGAAGACGTTCTTAATACTGTGCCAAGAATATACCCATTATAGTTAGATCATGTGACTGACCTAGTAATCTTAGAGCCATAGATGTTTTGATCGATAATTCTACCGGTGCTAGGCCCGCGGTTACAACTCCACTCTTTCTCCTTCCATGCGAAAGGCAGTCTGTGTATCATTTGTGAGAGTTTCTTAGGTTTGTTTATAACGATGCTGTACACTAAGAGATTACAATATTTATAGAAAGTCAGAAGTAGTACTTCATGTTTCAATTCATCTCTATCGAATCTTGGTACACCATCCTAAACAAAATTGTAACGTTTTTAAAAGGAATTGTTCTGAAATATTTTTAATTATTTATTTATTTAGTAACTTTGTGTCCCTTGACAGTCTAGCGACAATAACATAACATCAAATCTATTTGTCAAGGTTAAATGTAACTTAACCAACAATCAGTCCCGTCTATAATTAACTGCACTAACCGCATCAGCTTGTATTGTGAGCGAACAATAAAATGACAACGTCAACATGAAACGTCTCATAAATCCTGTGTTTACAGCCGTTTTCTGAACGTTATTACCGAGATAAACAATCGATGTTCGTCGTGGACTTTGATCGACGTTTATTTTATGGTCATATGAAGTGATCTCTGACACAAACTAGTGTGATATTTTTTGTTTAAATTGTTTCTCTTATCATTATTATAATTTATTGATCATGTAAATAACATGCGTATATTCACTAATTACTCATTTGAATATGATTTAATGGCACGATACTGTTTCCAAGATTTAACTCCCAGTCAATCTAACATGGCTGGTAACATTTCAACAACGAAGACCACCTTACTCCTACGCAATAAAGGCGCTTTTTATGTCAAATAGTTATCACCGCAATAGCGACTCTCGTGGCGTCCTATTGAAGGCAACATGGTCTAAAACTATTCATATAAAGTATGAGAAAGGTTATTGGCTGACAAATATCGCTGGACATAACACACAGCGCCATCTAGTGCCACACTAAGCATGTTTGTAAATACTTTCTTTAAACATATAAACGTAACGTTTACTTATTGTTTAATTTTTGATCCTGTGTTGTTGATGTGTTGTCATTCTTTAATTTTATTGACATTGTTTGATGTTATTTTTGTGTTTGGTGACTTTTATTGACTCTGACATTTTTGTTAAATTTTGCATGCCAAAACTCAGGCAGAATGTACCCGGCTCACTATATTTTATATGTAACAACTATTGTACGACACCTACATTCTATGCGAATAAATGATTTGATTTGATTTGATTTGATCCATGAATCTGAAACAAATGTCCATGCTCCTCAGACAAACATTTGGTCCGTTGTATACACTCACCTCCAATCATGCACAAGTTCTCAGCGAGTAGCTCGAAGACGTGCGCGAGCGGTAAGAAGCCCATCAGCAGGTCTCCGTCGAAGATCGGCATCGCGTCGGCGAAGGCCTTCAGCGTCGCCAACATGTTGCGGTGCGACAGTATGACGCCCTTCGGGACGCCCGTGGAGCCCGACGTGTACATGATGATGGCCGTGTCCGACGGAGACGGCGGCACCGGCTCTGTGGAGGTACTACATGTTACTCATAGGCTCATCAATGGGCTCATTCCCTACATGCTCCTTTTTTTTTGTTAGCTTACGAACATAAGTTGGCGAACTGTAATGAGAAATTGAAAATACTAATAAATTTGTACCAGTATAGGCTGACTTCTTATATTTCATAAATTCTTACCCCGGTAGCCAGTTTAAATACTGATTACAGTGCGTTTCATGTCTCATCACCATTCGAAGTAAATTTTCAGGTTCAGATTCAGGCCCATAAAGCAGTTCAAATACTGTAATTGGAAGTATTCCTTGAACTCTACTTTCGAATCCTGAATATGTCTATCTATCTATCTGAAATATTCACCCTATTAGTACCTACTGGGTATACAGACGCGACGTTATGTCATTGAATCACATTTGACGCCTCTTGATTCTTGTTAAAGTTTTATCACAGTGACAACGAATTAAGCCAGACATCGTCCCCAGTTTTTGTTAAATTCAATTCTTAGTTCGCACTGAAACCTGTAAAAATAATGTATAGGCATATTTTTTGTTCCTTGTTCGTGTGCGGCCTGCCTGAAAAGTTAAAAAAAACGACATATCAGTGAATCCACTTACCAATTTTGGAGGCGGCACCTTTCTGCACAACCTCCTTGTAGCCAATAATCTTGATGCCAGGTTTGTACCCGGAGGGGTCGATACTCTTGAGCTGGTCCTCCATGTAGATGATGGTGTCGACGCGCGGAGTCTTGGCGAGGATCTTCTTGAACTTGGGCAGCAGGTCGTACGTCGTGATGACGGTGGATACGTCCGTCTCGTTGATGCCGTGCGCTATCGCGTCGTCGCCCAAAGTAGCGTAGATTGTTACCACTGAAAATTGTAACAATATAATTTAATACGACGACTAGTTTTGGAGAAAATTGCGATTTTGGAGATACAAAGAAAGTCTTTGTTAATATAGAAGTAGGTTTTCACCAGCAATTTCTGACAGAGAGCTATAAAGATCTAGATGTCACATTTATGTGAGACGAGAATACACCGGGTATTCAACCTAGTATGGACGTGATTGGGGATTTCTGCCGGTGACTGAATGCGTCAACCGCATTGCAAGTTGGTTTACATTCATTCAATCGCCTAAAGGGTTAACCGCAATAGGAAGTGAATGTGTTTCCCCGAACCACAAGTCGGTTTATAACCGGTCACCGCAACTGAGTATTTAAATGCCCTAATTGTTACCTGTGGAATAACCGTGCTCACAAAGATTACAAAGCACTAATTACAAAACTCTATTTATAATGATTATATGTTAACAGGGTATCCGTCACACTATTCCCAACCACTGCAACTCCTGAAAGTCAGAATCAACAGTGGCGATCGCCAGTAAAGCACAGATACAATGAAACTCGACGAAGTCCCACAGAAACGATTAAACGGTCTTGGATCCCGCAACGAAATTATTTATTTATTTGCTTACATATGTAAAACACTGGTTATTAATCAGAAAAGAATAGAGAAAGAAAAGCATAATTTTCATAGTGATGTAGTTACCAGGTATGCTCTGCTTGAAGCAGCCGTGCGCCGCGATCATCCACTCGGCGCGCGTCTCAGCGAACATGACGACGTTCTCGCGCGGCCGACACCCCAGCTCGCGCAGTCCCGCGCCGAACGTACGCGACTCCTTCTCCACGTCCGTGTACGAGCGCCACACGTAGTCGCCCATGTTGAACTGGAGGTACAATGGAACAGGTTACTAATGATGGAGGTACATCTCTACAGATCTTAAAGCCGGGTCCAGACGTGCGTAACGCGTAATGTAATTTATCGTGAAATGTTTTCCTCTTGAACTTTTTGCCTTCAAAGAGTATTTGATTGTGAGTCTAATTTGAATTGAGTACTGGAGAAATTGATTCAGCTTTCAAAGACACAATAGTCTAGTATCTTAAAAGCTAGTTTGCGTAAGATCATTTTCAATTTGGGAAAATGATAAGGGGAATCAAATGCTCTCCAATATCCGGATATTGAATTATCAGTATATGTATGATACTTCAATATCTTTTCAAAACTATAAGAATGTGAGAAAAGCATATGATATTGTACCAAGCGCTTTGCAACTTTACTTACTTATGAACAGCGGTCTACCTGGCGATTACCGATACCCAGTACCGATAGAAACCAGGTGGATGATTGTTAAATTGAGTCATTAGCCATTTGTACACCACAAGTTTACTCTCACACACTCAATGTCAAAGCTATTGATAACAATCAATGCCTAACAGTTATAAAGTAATTGATTTGATTGATTGGATGACTTCCGTGGGAACTAGAGCAATTGTGCGTGACATAATTATGCTGACCTGGACTCTTACTTATTTAGTTATAGCCTTGAGGTACACGCTTGATTTAAGTAGTTATTTTCGCTTTAAAGGATCTACTACGGGATTATATCTAATGAACAGCAGTAATTTGAAGTAAAACTACCAAAACCAATATAAAAGTTATAATTAATTAAGACGCCTGCGGAGCATGCGTATTTCATACAAACGTAATACCAAAATAATTTGTAAATTAAACGTATTCCTAAGGTCGTGTGTATTTATTTCGATTGAATTACAGAATATCTAGGTTCGCAAATGTATATTTTGATTGGACACTGATTTTAACAAGAGTTATAAGAAAAATAAGTTTTCTATAGAAAATTTAAATTCCTCATATCTCGTCTTTGCATCACTATTCTCTCAAAAAACATATTTGGGAACATAGATATTCTGTAACTCAATCGAAATAAATACAGACTACCTCAAGAATATGTTTGATTTACAAATAATTTTGGTATTACGTTTGTATGAAATACGCATCCTCCGCCGGCCCCTTATGTAAAATAATATAGTACTTAAATAAATATCGCTCCACATTACACACAGCGCCATCTAGTGCCACACTAAGCAAGGCTTGTGTCGTGGTCACCAGACAGTTGATATACTACATACCTTTTGTTTGTATGATTTTCATGCCCATGTGACGGCAGAGCATGGAGAACTAACTTCTATGACAACATCTATTACCATTTTGTATAGGTACCCATGTTTTCAAAGAAATAAATGATTTGATTTGATGATTTTGAAATCCATCTACAACAGGCATGACGACAGTGTCAAAAAATTACAAATTTAAGTAGCCCGTCAGTTAGATTATTGAAAAATAATGGACACGTATTTTTTGTTTTTGTAAATCAATGAATATTAACAATAGATAAAACGCATCAAAACTCGGGAGGGGGGCTCGTGATGTCAGAACTAGCTAAAAGTTATACCTAGGCGTGACGTATTGGGAATTTTAAAAGCGTCGTATCTTCATCAATTTTGATTTACGTAACAAAAGAAAAAAAATAAGTACGGGTCAAATATTTTTTTATTAATCTACCTGACGGACTAATTACGATATTTTTATCGTCTCTACCCTATTCCCAGATTTCAAATATAAGTCATGACTCCGTATTTTCCTGCAGGATTGAAATTCAAAACTTGCAAAATTCTTTTAAAAATTTTAACTTTATGACCTTAATATCAGATAAAGGTGACATGTAATGATTTATATCACGCCTGTTATTTCTGAAGGGATAATACTCAAGGGCCCTATCACGAACTACATGCATGACGTTATCCTCAAGAACGAGTCGAAGAGTACTAAGCGCTTCTCCTCCACTTTTACTATGCGCACTGCCAAAGCGTGGAACGCTCTGCCTACGTCTATGTTCTCACCCACATTTAACCCGCCTGCCTTCAAAGCAAGAGTGAACAGGCATCTTCTGGGCACGCGCGTTCCATCACAGACCTCATACATCACTTTCCATCAGGCATGATCGAGGTCAAGAGCAGGGCCATTTTGTAATTTAAAAAAAGAAGCTACCTTCTTAAAGACCCTGCCATTAGGCTGCGGCTCATCCTCCTCGCTGAGCACGGTCCTGGTGCCGAGACAGTCGCGGTCGGCCCAGCGCGCCGCCGCCGCCCTCAGCATGCTCTCCATGGAGGTGACGCCGTCGCGCACCAGCCGCAGGTGCAGCTCGCACGGAGACGACACCGAGCGCACCGTGATACTGTTGTGTGTCGTCTGGATTATGCGGGCCTGGGGAAAGAAAACGTAGGTTAGAATAGTTAGATTCTTCCTGATTCCTACTATCCAAGTAAAACGAGGTTCGATCAGAACTCAGTCTGGACAGCGTTAGCACTGGCATGGAACAGGTCTCTCAAGGAGGTTGGACATCGTTTGAGATGAGACTCCGTAGTCGCACTTTATTTTATAGGAAAATCCTCAAAGGCTCAGGAGGTCTAGGTTGTGGAGGTCAGCAGATAGGCAGTCGCTCCGTGTGTTAATATACTGGTTTTCAGCTGCATCCTGTTAGACTGGAAGCCGACCCCAACATAGTTGTAAAAGACTAGGCAGATGATCGTCAAGGGCGAAGGAATAGATAGCAAAATGCAACCAGAGTCGTAAAGAATAGACCAAGAAGCAAGGACTGAAAGGTCAGAGTATAATACGTCGTATTTTACGTCCATGGAGAATCTGAGATTTAAGTTATGGCTATAAAACTGGAAGCATTATTCAGTGCTTACACAGTCTTGAAGAATAACAGCAGGGTATTGAATTTCCCAGCAGTACATTTTTATCACAAAATAAATGTAATTTTTAAAAGCAAAACATTGTAGCCCTTCACTATTTTTTTTATGACACAACATCAAAATTTGCATAAAAATAATGTCATTTATCTGAACAAACAAGTTATTGCAATTCTGTACGACCATCATCACAAGCAGACGTGGGCGACGGAGAATTTTAAAACAGGTCAAACGAAAATAACAATACAATGGTTCTGTTCGAGAATATCTGCGGTTTGTGTAATACATAAGATGGAGTATATAAGGTTACATACCACAGTATACCTGGACAATAATTCTATAAAGCCTTAATCAAAGCAATATAGAACTTTCTAAAATCTGCATTTTGGCAAAGAATCAAAAGCTTTTTCTTCGAGCGCATTAATCTCTATCATGATTTAAGACGCCTGCGGAGCATTCGTATTTCATACAAACGTAATACCAAAATAATTTGTAAATTAAACAAATTCCTAAGGTAGTGTGTATTTATTTCGATTGAATTACAAAATATCTAGGTTCCCAAATATATATTTTGATTGGACACTGATTTTAACAATAGTTATGAGACAAATAAGTTTTCTATAGAAATTTTAAATTCCTCATATCTCGTCTTTGTATCATTGTTCTCTCAAAATATATAATTGGGAACATAGATATTCTGTAATCCAGTGGAAATAAATACACACTATCTTAAGAAAATGTTTCATTTCCAAATTATTTTGGTATTACGTTTGTATGAAATACGCATGCTCCGCCGGCCCCTTAATCAAACTTTTTTCAGTTTCTGAATAATAAAATTATCCTTAGTAATCTTAGAAGTTGTTGACAAACTTGGGTTGTTCAATTATGAATACAACATGAGACGAAAATGTTGGGACTTTCGGGTCAATACAGGCCTTTGTACCTACTCAGAATAGCTAACTGAAACCAAGATACTTTACGTCGAAAATAAATTTTCCTTTAGAAGCGTTGAAATTATGTTTAATATTGGATAGGACTAATTTCCTTACAAGGCTAGAAACCCGCAAATCTTACGTCAAGTCTACTTGCAAGCTATTTTGACTATGTACTTGAACTTTTTCTCGTAGGACATCAACAATATTTTTGAAATCGTTACATTGCCACACCCTGCTGCGGCTAAAATATGCATTGTTTTCTGTTTGATTGACAACGTCATTAGTATAGTATAGTCTCACTCACTCATACTAAAAATTGTATCTATCGTTCCATGCAGGATTTGCGAGGCCACATTTCTCATGTACTTATGGTCAATTATTCTCACGATCTAAATGTATTTAAGTGCAGATGGCGTTCCATCTTACTTTTATTGTTGGACATAGCAGCATAGGCTCTCCAATCGCCAGCCATCTACCTCCATCCTCAGCCAATCTGCTGGAGTCCAAAAGATCCGAAGCTATGGTGTGCCTTACCTTAATTCGTCTGGAGAGCGCTCGTTTCCTCCAGGGCCTCTGCGCGATAAGGTGCACTGGGAAGGTGATGATGTCGAACACCAGCGCCACAGCGCGGATGGTCTTGAGCAATGCCGACACCCACCATGACTCCGGCCTGAAGGCAAAAGATATGTATTCTTTATTTAATAAGCTGTTAATAGTCGTGAGGGTTCCCACATAAATTCTAACAAATCAACAACAGCATTGGGCGCTAGCGTTCGATACTACTGATTGCCAAATCAGCAGTATGGAACGTCAAAATAATATAAGACAGTCCCCCAAAATGTTTCTAGTGTTTGACTTGGGGAGTCGATGCGGCGGTACAAACTCCCCAGCAAAATTATCTGCATCTGTTTGTTTTATTTCAATCAGTCATTCTAGTATCCCCTGTTTCTTCAAAAGGATATCACGTCATGTCAGCTTTATAAGAATATAAATATAATATATTTATGTGGTAATAAGAATGTATGACTTTTACAGCAAATATCAGGCTATCATATACTTTAACCTTGGAATTGAAAGCAAAGCAGTTCTGGCCATGCATTAATGTTCATGCTTATCAGGATAATTGGTGCTAATTTTCCTAATCGATGTTTCCTACTCCCAATATCGTACATCAAATACATAGATACCCCATAACTCGAACTTTATTATAAAAACACGTGGCTAATAACTACAGGTGAAGGTTAACAAAACTCTTAAAATGAGAAATAAACGTCAACTATCGTAACCTTTGTAACCCAGGCATGACTGTCATGTAACAGCAATAAATAACTTTGTATTTATGTACTTATGGCGAAAAAAAGGTTTACCTATATCAAAAGGGCTCAAGGCATACATGTCTGCGGTGCTCGCCTTGGTTTTAATCTATCTAGTCATGTTAAGTATAGATGCAAGCGTAGTTTGTCGTAGGTATTGACTTTCAATCAATCAATTTGCTGTCGATAGATGTCGAAACCCGAAAGTCTACCAACCAGTCTTGCCAAAGGTTTCCCAAGGGGTATTATAGTAGTACTTATTATCCAATATAAGGTTTGTGGAGGTAAGATAGTAGCTCCATGTAAAATACTGGTATTTGGCTGCTCGAAATTCGAATGCTGGTATGACACTTGATGATCAGAACCATGGTATACCTTACCTACACAAGAATATTCAAGCCTAATACTTTGTCCCATGAAGAAAAAATACCTTCCCTCTAAGCGGTTGCATTTCCCCAAATTCCAGTAAAAAAACACAAAATGTTCATTCAGGTGCACGTCCTCCCATTTTAGGTGAGGTCATAATAAATTACGTTATCCTGGCGCGTTCACCTTGAGCTTAATAATAATTGAGCTTAATTTTCTACCAAAATACTGTAGCGTCTTTCTCGTATGACCCTGGTTTTAATGATCCTTCCAAAAGTTCGGCAGGATATTAATATAGTTTCAAAAGAGCAAAATGTGATAAAAAAACGGATATCGCCATAAATTAATAAGCAGAAAATGTAGAAATATTCGCACTAGGACGGTTATGTGTCTGAAGATAAAATCTGACATTGCTAAATGAATGAACATTTAATTTTCACACTTTAAAACCCCACCCAGACTACTTGCGGTTCCAGTGCAAATAAAAAATATTCTTCCTTCGTGCAGCTCTGAACCTTGTTCAATAAACTTAAGGTTGAAGACGCTTTTCTGAGTAAGTATGACAGTAATTTTAAGGTCAATTGCGTTAAGAGACCGGCGCTTACCATAAAAAGTAACATGTGCATGGAACAAGCGACGCTTTTTATAGAGACAGCACAGACGTCCTTTTAAAGATATCTTTACACTGTTTTAATAGTCTTATTTCTTTAGATTTAGAAGGAGCGATCTTGGATAACTACCATTCATACGCTACGGATAATGTAAATGGATAGTCGAAGAAATGAACCATTGATGGACCCATGTGATGGAGTAGGAGGAACACCGGACCTTCTTGGAATTTCTTCGAATATAATGTTTACAGCCTACCTTTTAAACGAAAGGTTATAAAACAATAATTCCTCAAAACGCGTAGGTTTGTACCTACAAGCCGAAACCTTCATGTAGGAGTATATAATGCTATTTTATAATGCTTGACGTGCTAATTGAAATTTATTACTGAAGGAATTATTAACGTTATAATCTTACGTATATATAAATCCTCCACTGAAAACTAACACTGATGAATATAAAAGCACACGCAAAATACAATGTCTCAATAAAAAAACAGGCGGATTTATTTCAACGAGTCAGTTTAAAACAGAATATTCAGGTAGGACCCGTAGGATTAGTTTTCATTTGTGAAGTTCTCTAATGAAATGATCCCTTCACCAGTTTTCATCGCGCTTCAAAATAGCGGTTAGATGCAAGCCAGGTGGTGTGGTTGTGAGTTACAAACAGCGAATTAGAAAAGTGGTCGTTGAAGAGACCTCAATCAGATAAGACAACGCAAACTTTGGTCCCAACATTGATACGAGGTCAGTGTCAGGGAGCGGATGCATCTGTGGGCCGCCCCGCCCGGTCGCACGACCGTGACCCGGGCCGCGCATGCGCCGCTACACCCTCCAGTGCATACCACACCTACTGAATATGTAAGCACAAGACTGTTGCAAGCCTAGTTACTTTCTGGATGGCGAATTTCCAGGTAAACGAGCGCGGGAGATGTGTTAACGAGCATCGATTTTAGGTGAAGGCAATTTTGGTCTTTATCATGTTTACATAGAAACTGCAATCTCTCGCAGTAGGTAAGTGCAGTCAAACAATAATGCAGTAATCAATATGCCAGAACATAATAAACCTTATATTAATAACACTGCAATCTAAAAAGCATAAAGTTGAACGATAACAATAATCACGCCATTCGATTACAATAACAAGAAGGTGAATGCTGAATGTCATTTGGATGTGACTTCCACAATGCGTTCAGCCTAGATACGGTCCAATCAAGATCACGGTCTACCTCTATTCGACCGTTGCGATGAGGGGTTAATAAGAGCAAAAACTTCGTTAAAAGGCGCCCAAACACGATTGCATCATGGCTATTTAGAACACTTATAAAAACTGGTCTTCTAATAAAAAAAAAAACTCGCAAAGATTTTTCTCAAGATTGCTCTACTTGTTCGCCCTTGTAACGCCCCTTATGATACGCACGTGTTGTTTCTTTCAATACATTTTCAAGTTCAACCCTTTGTAAGCCGAGTACCAAGAACGTCTAAGTACATAATTCAGTCTTTTTGCGAGTTGTCGGATCAAAGATCACGCCACAGACAGAATAGGGTGAGGAACTTTATTTTATTTAAGGTAGCGAAATATTCTAAGATACCGGATCTTGAGATAAAAGACAACATAATGCCTAAAGCTTTTCAAAGGATTTTATACGGGTGGGGATCTTATAAGATCCTGTCTTGAGCTCCTCTCATTATGTTTAGAATTGCGTCCAGGATTTAACGGATACTGGACTGGTTTGACCGTTCGACAATTGATTTGGAAAACCGTTATAGAATTCTTCACAATAAACTTGATTTCTTTCCATTGAAACATTAATGGGTTCATGTCAGGGTACCATGCCGTAGCCATTAGTTAAGTAACAGAACTGCAAACATCTAGACTCGGACTACCCTATTAAGGTACCTATTAGATAGTCATAACATAGTGACGTAGGTAATCAGTGGTTATGTGTCTAGTTGTGAGGACAACACCGCGGTGTCACCTTGCCGCTATAAATAATGTTAATGTAGGAAACTTACGTCTACGAGACGTAGCCTCCCCTCAGACGTTATCGCAACATCTTGGAAAACATTGAAATTACCACAAACTGCAACACTTTACTGTACTTTAGAATTGTTTGCTACAGTTACTGTTGAAACCTATTTTCTCTGGACACTAAAACCTTATTCCAGTTAGAAGTAGAACTGTTACGGACCACAAGTTTGCGGTTTGTTACCAAACCACTAAAGAGAGAAATGTCAGAACCAATTCCGCAAGTCTCGATGCAATCGTAAGTCATACTATCGAAAGGTACCTAAGTAACAACGTATTTTCAGCTTTATTCTGTAAGCCATACAGTTCTATCCAAACTGGGAACCAGATATTTCACCTGAAACTAGAAGAGCCCATTGGCGGAGGAAGCGCTTTGAAATGAGTTCATTATAGGATCCTCCGAGGAAAGTTACCTAGCAGATTGGGAAAACGTCAAGATAATGAGGTACTTTAACAAGATAAGGTAGCACATTAGTGATTACTCAACTGACACACATGGTAAAAGGTGGCGTGAGCGCAACACGTCATATGTCAACCAATCATAGAAGGATACGTGGAACAAAACTAGTCTTTACAAAACATGACGATATTTTTACTGCAATTACTTTTTGGACATGAGATTGAAAACGATATTATGAGGGAGCATATTGGGGGTCAATTATAGACATATTTATTGGTCAAATACCCTACCCTAGCTAAATTTGTTTCATATAAGTCCTAGTGAGTGACTATGGATTCCATTGATTGATTGAGTTATAAATATTAGCTTACAACTGTCTTAAATAAAACCATTCATGAAGTTTTGAAATCAATTGATACTACTGATTTACGATAATTTATAGACAGGCTTATTGCCGAACAATATTATTAGATATAGATACGGCCGGCATGCGTTGTACTTTGGACATACTGTGGACTTTGGAATCTCTATCATAATATTGATATCCTTCTGCTTAGCTACTAGACGTTATTTTTTGCTTCATTTGAACCAACATTATGTAAGGCACATTTCTTTGCGTACTCGTACAGCTGTCAGTTGGAGTCCTACAAGGAACCACACACCATAGCGAATCGCATTGCATGTGCAATGCTTGGCCCCGTTATGAATGAATCACTTTCTTGCAATGTGCGCTTGCTCAACATAAAGTATGTACTACTAAAATAAACTTCGCAATCTTGTACGGTTGTTTTATGAGTTTAGAGTGCAAAATTATGTATATATTTTTTTCGTATTTTAAAACGGTGCTTTAATCTCAAATGCGCCTTATATATCATCATCAAATGTTGTTTGCTTCTGTAAGTAGATGTTCTAAGTCACTTTTACATCAAAGGGTTTCATAATGGAATTGCATCTTATGTTCTAGAGACTAGTCGTAGAACCACCAATGTCTAAATTAATTTGTGACTACATCGACAAAAGCATGCAGAGTTTTACCAAGCATAAAGTAAGTAAAATATTTGCCTTCCTGTGATATAGAGACAAGTGGACCTCCGTCATAACACTTCGTTTTCCGGTGCTAAGCTAGTCCGATCTATTTATGGAAGCTAGTATATGTTGATGTAATCATTACGCGGTTTAAAGTAACCAATTAAGTTTATTACTTCCAGTTACTACTTGAACATCGATAAACTTTAAGTAGTGGGTACTTGGCCATTTTGTACGAATATCTTCAATTCTTTTTGTTTGGTCCTTCTTGAGTTAAGAATATGTAATTTTACGGCGGACATCTCACAGCTTGGTTGGTCCTTTTTCTCGTAACGGACCACATTATGTATGCTAGCATAGCTAGATAGCTACACAATTTTCCTGTCCTTATCTCATGTAACTTGCATGTTTCGAAAATAATTTACGATTATTCAGCTATTGAAGGTTATAGGATAGTGATAGGATCTGATTTGCTTTCATATAATATTCCATGTGAGATGTTGTCCACATTAGTCTTTAAATTTGCTTCATCCTCACTTGGTCCTAAAAGACAAGAACCAACTCTTTTTCTCCCTTCTTTCTCGTCCTCTTTTTCTCTTAATGCCTTTATTCTCTCTTCAACAATAGACGTAATAGAATTATCAAGTATTGTCTTCCTACTTGACACAATTACTAATTAAATTACACATTGTTTACATTTGGTAATCCTTATCTTCGTTTTGGCACAGCGCGAGGTGTCCAGCCGATGGACATGCGTACTCCATGTGGTATGTGCTTGCTGTGTTACCTCAACGGACGAAGTCCAGCGATTAGATAATGACATGTGTGACATTAATGATTTACTCGTATTAATGGTTTGTTTTTAGTATTAATGTTACTACGTTATATCTGGCAGTAACGTTTTTCGTCGATGTTTGATTTTTGTATTAGAATATTTTATACGTCTGTTGCTATTTTTATGAAGGTAAACTAACTCAATATCATAATCATGCATCCGGAAACTCTTGCCTGCATACAATTATTTTGTGCAAACTATTTAGATAGTGAGCGAAAACATCTTGAAGGAACCGACATGACCTAGAATCAAAAACCGGCCAAGAGCGTGTCGGGCCACGCTCACTGTAGGGTTCCGTAGCTTCCCAGACCATTAAAAATACCAACATTTTTCGTCAGCAAAAATAACTTTGTTTTTCATAGTATTTGTATGAAAAACAAAGTTATCATTTGCGTTTTTTTTGAAAAAGTGCTATATAACTCAAAAACTATTCAACTCATCAAGTTGAAAATAATTTTCCTAGAAAGTTCATATAAAGGTCTACTTCTGTGATTTTTTTCATATTTTTTAAACTTATGGTTCAAAAGTTAGAGGGGGGGGGACACATTGTTTTTGACTTTCGGAGCGATTATTTCCTAAAATATTAATATTATCAAAAAATGATTTTAGAAAACCCCTATTCATTTTTAAATACCTATCCAACAATATATCACACGTCAGGGTCAAAATTAAAAAAAAAAACGCTCCCCACTTTACGTCTGGGGGAGGTACCCTAATAAAAATGTTTTTTAAAATTTTTATTTTTGCACTTTGTCGGCATGATTGATATACATATTGGTACCAAATTTCAGCTTTCTGGTGCTAACGGTCACTGAGATTATCCGCGGACAGACAGACAGACAGACAGACAGACAGACATGGCGAAACTATAAGGGTTCCGTTTTTTGCCATTTGGCTACGGAACCCTAAAAATCGAAGTCATACCGGTGTCCTCACGATGATTGTCTCCAAGCTGTGACGAGCAGGCCTGTGTCCCAGCAGTGGGATGTTATAGTGAGACCACGTTTGCTTATGCTATTGAAATATTTTGTTCATTTCGTTCAGAGAAACGCAAGTAGACGATGTTTCACTATTTAAACAAAGATGTAAGGTACGGAAACTACAATTTCGTTAAGTCATGTGTCCTCCATTATTTCTTTTTTCTAACAAAGCCTGATGTTTTGCTGTTTCCTGTAACAAGATATCGTGCCCTTGCCTTGGTACCACCACTGGGTCGCGAATCGCGATAGAATCGCGAATCGAGAAATGTAGTAATTATCGGAGTAATTATATACGTATTTTGATAAAACGATGCAATGTAAGTAACGATATTAATGATTTTGACTAACTAACGAGAGTCATACCAATCAAACTGAGGTTAACGGCAGCCAAGTCTGTTAGCCAAAGTTCACAAACGTGCTCGGTAGTGTCAAGTGTCGTATAAACAAAAACCTTGACATTCTAGAGAACTTATGAATCAGGATGGTTATCAGAATCCGTCTACAGATCACGGACATAATATGAACGAAGCCAGAAAAAAAACACGTTTTGCCGGTAAACTATAACACTGACACAATAATACCAATATGGAAGTTAATAATCATCACTGATAACTATGTAGACATTACACCTTGATAGGTTTACCTTGGCACTGTAATTTGTGCCGGCGCGGCGCACTACTTCTGGGCAGTTGTCACATTTTAACGCAGCAAAAAAAACCTTACAAGTATCACAGATATTATACAATAACGATAAAATGCAAATGACAATCATTAGCATAATCAGCATTTTTCGTTTTCAGATTGGACACAGGCCTACTTTTAGCGAGGAGTGATCTACGAAGCGGACCAGTGCACGTTTTCTATTCTGTGCCAGTGCGTGTTGTCACATGACTTCGAATTTTTGGTTCTAGAACATGCCGGTTTCCTCACTATATTTTACTTCCCCGTTTACAGACATAAATAACATAGTAATGACAGAATAATGTATGTAAACCACGTGTTAAAGTTTTTATTTGTAAGCCAATGTTTAACTTACGTTATGTAATTGTTTTGTAATTTACCGTGATTAATGAATGTGAACAAACAACCGCAACAGGTTTTTTTGCGTGTTTATCAAACTCATGCAAAGGAAAATAATTAAGAAGTTTGCTATTCAAGACTTATTCTTGAAGTTTGTTCTTGCCAATAAAAATTGGTAGTAATTTAAACGAGAATAACGAGAGTTCATTAATTAGATTGACAATTATAATGAAGCCAGACGGCTGTATACATATTGTCAGGTTATCTAAAGGTCATCAGTCCAGAGTTCCAGGCATAGCCTACTAAATGATGGTGCACCCACTACTAATTTATTCCCTTCTTCTCAGCATCTCATAGTCCACTGCTGGACATATGCCTCTTGCATGGCTCTCCACGAAGCTCTTGATGCAGCGATTCTGGTCCAGGCCAGCCCTGCTATCTTTCCGATGTCGTCCGACCATCGGGCAGGTGGTCTGCCGGCACTTCTGCACTACATAATCTTCTTCTTCTTCACTAATTTATTACCCGACTATAAATAAGGACATGTTTTTCTAAGGTAGTTTGGCCTTTATACATTATCTACTATAATACCTCAATCAACTGTACTAAATTCAGGTACATCCGGTGCGACTGGCACTCCTACGAAATTCTTCTTTAATTAGTGCTAATCGTCAGGTGGATACAATTATCAATTAATCTTGTAATTTTTACAGTCTAAGTGGAAATTTCTTCGGGGTCGGATCCACGGCCGCAGTATTGACATACTTGATAATTATAAAAGTTATCTTCGAATTAAATCAATGTTATCGCTTATTTTACACGTTACTCTAAATAATATCTTTGTAGCACCACCTTGTAAGGGTACTAGTGCTTCAAACAAATTAGTACTCTAAACTACCGTATTTCATCATCTGCCTAGCCTTTTCCCAACTACGTTGGGGTCGGCTTCCAGTCTAACCGGATGCAGCTGAATACCAGTATTTTACATAGAGCGACTGCCTATCTGACCTCCACAACCCAGTTAATTCTGGGTAATACGATACCACTTGGTAAAGACTGGTTGTCAGACTTTTTGGGCCACTGACTACCTGTAACGACTGCCAAAGATAGACAAATGACAGCCGGGACAAACTCTGTATATAAGGGTGGTCACCCATCCACAGACCAACATAGGCAAGCACGGTTTAACCTAAAGATCGGCCCGTAAACTACCGTATTTAAAGTATTCTATATCTGATAAGATTGCAAATTTCGTTCAACCCTTTCAGCCTTGCCATTATAAGTGGCTGTCAAAAATCATCCCCAACTTTTTGTATTAGTGGGAAATGGAATAATTTACACAATATATGCGAGCCAATACCCAGAGATATCTAAATTAGGTAGAGACCACCCAGACAGTAATTTTGTCAGGGAAATGAAATGGCAATTGCATTAGCTCGGATATTCTGTCGCGTCTGGTTACATGACGAATCACAATGTTACCTTTGTATCTGCCTTTGGACTCAAAGTGAAATGGAAGCTTTATAAGCAGATAATTTGGCACATAACATTTCTACGGTTATTCAAACTAAGTTGATGGGCGATATGGCTCATATGGCTGAAGTAGGAAGAATTACAGGATTATCCAAAGAATTTTCCATTAAATACAAATTAAAGATTACTTTGTTATTTGCTACTTGGACATTGATTAAGTGTCTAGACTCGGCTAAGATGACCTCTGCGTTATATCTCCCAAGATAAACATCCTATTTATGTCTAAGCAAGAGTATTATAGATATCAGCTAGAACATCTTTTACATAATATTCTTGTCTTAACGTACACAACTCAATGTAAGTATTATGGAAATGTAAGCCAAGTTACGAAATGAAGTAAGTATCTGTCGACGAGCACACGAAGATTAATTTCAACTTCAGCAGTGATATAACAACATTTGTGTTTATCATTTCTATACATCTACGCAAATAAACCAAAACATCAGAACTCACCGCATCCGTTCGTCCATCATGGCCAGATTAATCTTAAAAACTACTGAAGACTTCCTACATACTACGTTCAGGTTGTGCCTTCTTCCTTGCTTTATTCTATTTGCAAGGTTTCGTTTGATTTCTAACTGTAATCATATTTATTATTTGGAACGTTATTTCTGTTGACAAATTAGATTTTCCTTTTTCCTCATACCGACAATATGTAGTAATATTATTACGTACTAACCGACTGAACGTCCTCAATGGTTGACATTTTGTCTGTACATCAATTTTAGGTCAAATCTTCATCACATCCATTATTAGTTTAAGCTTTATTGTTTCACGTTGCTCTTTTATTGCCATCCTTTCATTTAGTTTCATTGTAGATATCGTTTTACTGTAACAATTACGAGTTTATCATTTTCATTTTCATACTACACTATACTCACAAATTGCTCACAGATGATGCGCAACATTATTTACTACACTATCCACGCACCAGAACCTTTAATTCCATCGTATTTCTTCATGTTTTTGCTAACTTTGTGTTTATTAATTCTTTGACATTTTATTGTCAATAATCTGGTCGTCATAGTTACCTTTTAGGTCCATGTTCACCAAAAAGATGACAGTCTGATTATCTAAAACAGCTGTTTAGCATGCATTTTTGTATGGGAACATGTCACACTGACAGCTGTTTTTAGATAAACAGACGATTATCTTTTCGGTGAACATGAACCTAAATCGTTCGTGGTTTTCTTTGTGGCCATCCACCGTTTTTGTCTTAAAAGCCAGATAATCGTTCTGGCCTTCTACTTTACACACTCTTTTGCTTTTCGTCTAATTTTCAAACATTTTGCAAATTCCACTTTTGATTTCGAAATCGGCTATATAAGACAGGGCCGCTCTAGACATTCATTCATTTCATCGCTAGCTTTCGAGCGAAGAAAATTATATAGGCCTTGTCCCGGGGCCGACTGCTCCGGGACTCAAGAAAAGACCTCAAACCTCTTGACTTCTCCGCCAGTCACCTCAACTAAAACCTGCCTCTGCACTGGGCTTCAGAGGAGGACTGCTGCATCTGCTGTCAACCTTCATCCGGGGCTGGAGTCCTGTGCTGCGAAGCCTGCCTACTGCTGTCAACCTTCATCCGGGGCTGGAGTCCTGTGCTGCGAAGCCTGTCTACTGCTGTCAACCTTCATCCGGGGCTGGAGTCCTGTGGTTGGACCGTTTTTGGCTGACTCGCCCCGGACTGCCGTCGACCCTCTCCTGCGACCCTCTCCTGCTCGTCTTCATCCCGTGATCATCCCTTCACTCCATCCTCATCTTCACTATCATCTTCATTTTGTTACTTTCAGATTTTATTACTAAAATAAATTGTATTACGTTTATCCTCATTTTTTTTTATTTATTCTATTTTTTTCTTCATATCTGTCGCTTCACGACAGTTTGGCGCCCATCACGACAGTTTGAAGAAAAAAATAGAATAAATAAAAAAAAATGAGGATAAACGTAATACAATTTATTTTAGTAATAAAATCTGAAAGTAACAAAATGAAGATGATAGTGAAGATGAGGATGGAGTGAAGGGATGATCACGGGATGAAGACGAGCAGGAGAGGGTCGCAGGAGAGGGTCGACGGCAGTCCGGGGCGAGTCAGCCAAAAACGGTCCAACCACAGGATGCAGCAGTCCTCCTCTGAAGCCCAGTGCAGAGGCAGGTTTTAGTTGAGGTGACTGGCGGAGAAGTCAAGAGGTTTGAGGTCTTTTCTTGAGTCCCGGAGCAGTCGGCCCCGGGACAAGGCCTATATAATTTTCTTCGCTCGAAAGCTAGCGATGAAATGAATGAATGTCTAGAGCGGCCCTGTCTTATATAGCCGATTTCGAAATCAAAAGTGGAATTTGCAAAATGTTTGAAAATTAGACGAAAAGAGTGTGTAAAGTAGAAGGCCAGAACGATTATCTGGCTTTTAAGACAAAAACGGTGGATGGCCACAAAGAAAACCACGAACGATTAAAAGGTAACTATGACGACCAGATTATTGACAATAAAATGTCAAAGAATTAATAAACACAAAGTTAGCAAAAACATGAAGAAATACGATGGAATTAAAGGTTCTGGTGCGTGGATAGTGTAGTAAATAATGTTGCGCATCATCTGTGAGCAATTTGTGAGTATAGTGTAGTATGAAAATGAAAATGATAAACTCGTAATTGTTACAGTAAAACGATATCTACAATGAAACTAAATGAAAGGATGGCAATAAAAGAGCAACGTGAAACAATAAAGCTTAAACTAATAATGGATGTGATGAAGATTTGACCTAAAATTGATGTACAGACAAAATGTCAACCATTGAGGACGTTCAGTCGGTTAGTACGTAATAATATTACTACAAATACTTTGGCCATTCGAATTAGGTTATCGTTAATTAGATTACGTCCTTTCTTGAGGATTCCGAGCACTTGAAATAATATGCTTTAGGTAAAAGGTTGTAGCAAACTATTGTTTTGACAAAACATGAAATAACAAACCCTGCCAAACGGCCTGTAAATTCCGAAGGGTTTAGCAAAGGTCTAAAATCAAACCACGACTATAGCAAGTGTTGTGTACGGTAAAAACTGAAGACTAACGTAAATAGACTTGAATGTTCACAACAAACCAAGTTGTCTTAGTAGCTTGTCTTGTGTCTAATTCGACCTAAATATGTTAGGCTATTAGGGGCAAGTATTAAGTCATTAAATGAATTAAGCATAGTATAATATTGGAGTTAGAGAAAACAAATAATATTAGGAGATATAACAATATTGAGTTTTTTCCTACTAATAGCATAGTCGTAGGTGTTAGTTTGTTTTTAATAAGTTTGATAATGTAATGTGTTGTGGAAAATACATTTTCTTCTGAGTACTGTCTATTTTGTGTTACAAGGGTTATGGAATGCTATGCAAAAGTTAATTATATGAACAATATCAATGCGTAGACTGTGGTCATACTGTGGTAGTACTTCTACTTAGTACCTGACTTTTCTGTCTTCATGCATGAAACCACGTCAAGAAGAGGAGCAAAGAGGAGCATGGTATGGGACAAAAAAGCTGTGAGCATAGTAAATATGAGACAAGGCAGACCAAGTTATATATACTTAGGTAGATTTTATGAAAGATGAGAAGACTTTAAAGGGAGTGGATATTGCGATAGCCGGTTATAAAGAAATAAGGAAGAAAAAAAACAGCTGCATAGACAAAACTCCAGAGAAATTAGAGTAAGGGCTGAAGGATGACGATAAAGTCGTCAAACTATTAGTAATGCCCGATCCACCGTGCAGGCTGTTCAAGTGCCTTTTAAAGAGAATGCTCATGGTCGTAGTACTGGACGTGGATAGGGCACGCGAAACCCGGTTTCGGTCCGGTAAAACTCGGGAAATAGTTATTTATCCAACATGTGAGGAAAGTTCGTCTGTCCTATGAGTTTTGATTTTGATTTTTAGCGAAAGACTCAACAAAACGAACAGCAAATGAACTTGCTCACATGTTGCATACAAAACTTTTCACCACTCCCAGCAAGAAAGTATTCAGTCATCATAGGTAAATAAATTAAATAGTCACAAAGCAAATCAAAAATTATTTATTTTAAAACTTCTGAACGGGATCATTACTTTCTTCACTGTTCGAACCACGAACAGTGAGGAAAAACCAACTTTCCTCACTGTTTTAGTAGAGGAAAAACACTTCTTTCGTGCGGGAGTGGTGACAAAACAATTTTACTATGGGACCGATACCCGGTGCCGAACTGCCAATGCCCTAGACGTGGACGCAGCTCAATACAAAGCTGTTCACCCTACTTATGTAACATGGATGAAGGCTAATACTCGCGTACCTACCGTCTCGGGCAGGACAGGTCATACACAAGCCGCGGTGAAAGTTAGTGCTAAATACGAACCTGTTTGTCTTTGTTACTGAGCCGGGTAACCCGTGTGATAGCCGTACGAATTGTGCGAAATTCTCGCAGGAATACGGTAGTTGGTTTCAAGGGGATCGTGCGATATTTGTACTATTTGTGAATTGGATGCCTGGCTGGGGTTTTATTTCGAGAATGGTATTGCCAGACGTCGGAATTTTATGGAAGGACCCTTGGGAAAAGGATATTATAGTTGTCATTTGCAACGTAATATAATACTTGATTTGCTCGGATTGGAATTTGTGAATAACAAATACAAAAAACCGACTCCAAAAAACACAAAAAATGGAAAAATAACTTTAGCTTCAGAAGTCGGTGACCTTTGTTTGGTTGATTTACTAGTTTTTTGTCACCGAATTCTGAAGTCTGAAGCTAAAGTTGTTTTTCACTTTTTTGTGTTTTTTGGAGTCGGTTTTATTTTTTGCAAAAAAGTTTTTATTTTTCACTTTTTAGTGGTTCACTTGTGCTAACCCCTTCACAGCGTAGCGGCGTGATGTTATGTTATGAACTGGTGTAAACATTAGATAGACATGAGATTTCAGCAATCCCAGTCCATTTGCTATCATTTATTAAGGAGTTCCGTAGCCTATCTCCGAAGTTCTTCATCAGATCTTCACCAAATTGAAATGGGATCACTTTAAAAAGTACTCTTCCAAAAACTACCCAAATCACATCAAGTATGCCTATAAAATTTGAAGAGTTCTCTCAATTTCTCCAGGATCCCATCATCATATCCCGACTTGATGATTATGGGACCACCTGGAAAGTATACCCTTTCAAACAAAAAAAGAATAATTCAAATCGCTCCAGCCATCTTCGAGTAATCGGGGAACATACATAAAAAAAAGGTTCCGACGAATTGTGAACCTCCTCCTTTTTGAAGTCGGTTAAAAATACGTAAGAGGAGCATTTAAAGTATTTAATTGGTTTTCATCTGGAAACATTCAAATCCAAGGTGCATAATTAGTCATTTAGCTACGGATTCATGTCCATTAAGTGCGAAAACTAAAGCTTTGTAAACATCACTTTAGTCACGTGCAATGTATTGCAGATTTCACGGACCGAAAAACCAAAATTCATGCTTACCATGTAATAATTACAGAATTTTAATAACTAGTATTGAATTACGACTTCTATAATAATCGTTATAAAAAAATCTTAATTCTTTTACAATGTCTGGCTCCTGACACATCGGAATTAGTTGATAACTGCCAGTTTTCCTCACGATAACGATTTGATTCGATATCTAATAAATTAATAAAAATATGTATGATATGGTGAAATTAGAACAATATTAACAATTCACGCCTGTAACACGCTATCGGCGATAATGAATATAATGACGCTCTTTGAAAAGAACATGCTTATTCATGTCAACGACAGACACGTGAAATATTAGATCATATTTAAGTTAAAGACTCATGAAAGGAAATGGGGAGACTAATGAAAAAGAAGACTGACAGGAGAACATAGAAGAGAAATGTATATCCGTCCGACGGTCGGAGGGATATACATTTCTAGTCTACAAGGGCCAACTCAGACGAAGAAGAGGAAGACGAATGCAAGAATAGGCACGAACCATGAGGATATGGTTATCAATTCCGTATCAAGGATGTAGTCGATTGACAACCAACCATACGAATAAAACACTATTGGAAACGAGCCAGCAACGTGCTTAAGTTAAGTGACGAAGGATAAAACCTCGCGTGTAACACTGCCGGTCCTGTCGATTCCCTTGGGGGACGCCGTGGTCTTATTGTACGTACATACGTATAACTATGTAGATAGTTTGCCATCGTGTGCAGGTTAGTAGTCACGCGATGCGTGTGCGCCGCTAAAAATGCCGCGTTCACAGGGTTGCAATGCAAGAATGGCCGGTTCAAGTTAGTGTGCTAGTATTCCAACCAGTTGGACCGGTATATTATCCTGCAGTTAGGCAAACTAGTTTCCAGCTGAATTTAAAGTTATAAGGATAGTTATTTATGTAAGTTAACGTGTAATGAATTTATTCTTACTTACTGCTATTAAACTTGACTACAAGTATTTGCAATTTTATTATTAGTGCAATTTCAGCGATTATTATCGGTATTATATTTAAGTATATCGCAAATTTTACTGCAATTTCCTGAATTCATTACATAAAACCTCATTCCTAAATTGTCGAAAACAGCTTCAGGGAAAATTAATGAAATTATTTGACACACAGATTAAAACACTGCGGTAACGTTCTAGATTCTTTTGACACACATGTGTTCTAATACTTTTCCGAAGGTGTCAAGATCACAGTCCTAAAAACACAAATAATGAAATAGAAAACACACCACTTTCAACAAAAAAACATCAAATAGAAACTACTACTCACTTCCTACTAACTGGCATTCCCATTTTGACACAATTTCACTAAGCACAAGAACATGCAAGTACGCCTCACTGCGGTCAACTAAGTCAGGATTATGGCTGATAAACCTTATATGCACGAATTATCAAGCAATACTATTAATAAGGTTGATAAGTTATCTAGTGATATAGAAATAATGTGAGACGGATGTGTTGCGACAGTATTTGTCGATGTCCAAGACGATAGGAGCCTAGCGGACACTTGACCAAAGATCAACAGCTCTAGTAGGCTAGCTTATGTAATAAAGTCTGTTAGCGAATCGAAGAGTCAAATCAATAATAAGACGTGGTTAGCTGAGAAAAGAAAGTGGGTTACGAAGAAAGTGTACTCTGAGATAACGATTTCAAATGCAGGGAAGAAAATGTCGAACTGCACTTACTCTAAATAAATAAATTAGGATAAGGGCAATAAGTATAATCATCAAGTTGAAGAAGAAGAGGCGAAGGATAAACAAATGCTGACTGTAACAAAGTTGACGCATTGATTAATCGTATGCGTATCTCAAACGCAGCACATCGCATCTAAATAGAATTTACGTTTGTTTGTGCAGTCGATGTTTTGCTTTGACTACCGCACGAGTCACCAGAAAAAGATACATCAAAGTTTGGATACATTAGAGTCCATTTAGGTCCATGTTCACCAAAGAGATGACAGTGGGATTATCTAAAACAGCTGTTTAAAACACTTTTTTGTATAGGAACATGTCACAGTGACAGCTGTTTTTAGGTAATCAATCCGTTACCTTTTCGGTGAACATGGACCTTAGAATTAGGTCCATGTTCACCAAAAAGATGTCGATCTGATTATCTAAAAACAGCTGTTTAAAACACATTTTTGTATGGGAACATGTCACAGTGACAGCTGTTTTTAGATAATCAGACGGTTATCTTTTCGGTGAACATGGACCAGTCTTACAAAATGAAGTAGCTTTTTGAACATCCACCAATATGTCAGAAGAGTTTTCTGTCAGCCAGACAACATTTACAAGTAGCGTGACCATTATCCAGATACAATGAATCATAGATTTTCCGATTAAATTCCAAAAAAACCATGCCGAGACAGATAGCATAATTAGTTTTTCACGATGATTCACTCATTATAAGTTCGTGATTGTGCCCTAATTACTACTAATTATGTTTGCTAGTGATCCTTTTGTCATAGATGATTATTGTTTTTAATTCGGTAAGGAGTGCCTGTAAGCCTGGTGTTACATTTTTGTGTAACTTCGATAACATGTGGTTATGATGAAGATAAACCATTCTATTCATATCCGGACATGCTGTTACTGATATGTGTATCGAATATACTTGTCTGTATTATGATTTTCAGCTAATCTATGTGGTAATACTAGAATGTGTATTATTGTGATGGTAATTTAAAAACATCCAGCGTTGACAAGTAAGTTATCTATATTGACAGCTACGGTTGGGATGTCACCCTTGCCGCCGTCATTTCTTCAATCCATATTTGTTTATCATTGTAGACTATTCACAATATGTGGATGATCTTCTGTTCTAAAAGTCAAACTGCTATTGCTCAAATAGACTAGAATTTGTTACTTCAAGTGTTGTTGGTTTCGTAAGTAGGATCCGGGCGGTTCACAACACTTCTGGTTTCGTTAGTTGCCTGGTGGACCGTGACCATGAGGGCATCGTGTGTACACATCTAGTTCTATCGGATTTAACACGCGACGGCTATTGTTTCTGTTGAGTTCCTGGCGCTGGACACGTGGCCACGTGTGTAGCAGAAGCTGAGGTAGTTACACTAGGAAGACTGATCACATCAGCTAAGATGACAGTATATCATTTAATTGAACTGCCAGTATTTTCCTTATGTGTCCGTATGCTACCTAAATACATCACGTTTTTGAAGACAGAAAATGGCGAAATGATTTTAAAGAAAGACTGGATAATAATTACGAGAAGCCACAACAAGTGGAAATAAAGGCCTTTGTCCAGCACTGGTACAATATAGGCTGAAAAAAAATCGTGTCTTTGCTGTCATGCAGTCGGGTACAAAAGCTTGAAACTGTCGTCTGCTTTGCCCATGAACTCTGTATAATAAGTAGAACGTTATACTGTCTTGTTACTTCTAGAATTCTAGTTAAAACGATATTGCCTTGACGTGCTGGGACGGGTATCAAAGGAAATATTTACAAAGAGATATTAGCAATTTCCTCCGGTATAAGGGACCTTCCGGCCGATATGATGAACAAAGGGAAAGTGATCGGCGTACGAAAAGAATATTTAGGTACCAATACATATTTGACTAAAGTTAACAATAATTTATGGATATTTATTACTTTCACATTTATTCTGTTATACTGGGATTTGTGAAATTACGACTTATTTAGTGTAAGTATATTTTGTGCACACTGGGGACATATCAGTTATTGGGCCACAAAATCTGGGAATACGGCTTATAAACTCAGTGAGTGGCTGTTTATGAAGTTTCTGGAATATAAACGCTTAGATGAAGAAGTTGTAAGTATCTCATTGGCCCTGGTTTATGAAATATTTGACTACTTGTGTTCGCGTACAGTAGACTGACTAGCATGTAGAAGCATAGTTATGCCAACGGTGACAATTTGGTGACAATCAGCCATCTGAAGTAAACAGTCGTTACGAGTTTACAGTCGTGGCGAACAGTCACGTGAAAATATTTCAGTGCAATTTCTACTGCAGTATCGCTTACTCCGTACACAATAACTACTCGTTGATGAGTATCTTATTATCTCAAGGATTATCTGTGGTCATTGCCCGGGTCACTGGCACAATTATCAGTTAATGTACCCATTGTGTTGTAATAATAACTACATATTATTGTTATCAAACACCAAACAAAATATTCCATAGAAATGAAAACTTTGGATAGTTTGGTTTTATTATTAAAAAAGAAAAAAAATAAATTTCAATGTCAAATGAGTCTTTATAATCGGCATTCAAATAACAGACAGAAATACATGAGAGTGCAGAAAAATCCTTCACAACGAAAATAAAAGTGGGATCCAGTGAAACGTCTAGCGTGCTCTGGCACTAAGCCAGCTCTGTTAATATCTAAGAAAGAGTACATCTTAATGCAAGCTGCAAGATTAGCACGGACTTGTAAAAAAACAAATATTTTCTTAATCAAGTATTCAAGTTGGTTTGGTAGGAATGTAATAAAGCATTCAAGTGCGATATCTAGTCTAGACCAACAGCCAGATGGACATTCTGGAGATCGCAGGTAACACTTGATGATGGCTCACGTAGACCAGGGACACATGGCACTAAAAGGCGAAGGCCTATACTCAGCAGTGAGTAGAACAAGGCTGCTGACGATGGTGCCGATGATCATCCAGATCTAGTCGATAATAAATTGATCGCCTGGGCTTACTACGTTGTAAAACTTTTAAATATCAATCCGCGAATGGACACACATAGAACTATCCTCATATCCTAAAGCATGTGCTGCTTTATCCAATTAGCTGTTGAAGCGTAGTGATTACAAGTTATTACACCGACATTTCCTAACGATCGTTCATTGCAGTACTACAAACTCTACATTATGGTGACCATTTCCACCAGTGGCAGTGTGGCAGTGAACGTTTACGGTCGGATATGACGCCGTAAATTCTCGCCACGCAGATCGGCTATTACGCTGTCGATATCGACGTTAGAGCTCAAAAACGTGTTCATTTTTTGTTTGTTTCTGTTGGATGAACCTTTACGCTTTTTGCCAAGCTTCCAGGTTCATCCCGCAGCAATTTTTTTTTGCAAAAAAGCATTCTCGTCGATGCCAAAGTGGATTTTTCCCTTAGTTTTCATAAATCAAGAAATTCTATAAAACTGAATTATTTCCCCTCGATTTTTATTTCCGTCCCCTGGGAAACTGCGGCGCGGATGTTGTCAATTGCTCCGGCAATAACGTTACTCTCGTCTAGCCTAGTTTTTGCTTCATGGCACTCACAATTTAATTTTAAATATTCAAGCCTTTAAATATTCAAAGTATAAAAATAAAATATTCATTATTGAGTTATCTTTTTCGTCGTCCGGTGCGACCTGGGACGTTTTTTATGGTTTCCGTATTAACTTTGAACTTCTAAAAAAATATAAAATTGGCGCTAAAACAGCCTCCAATAACAGCTTCCACAATTGAGTTAAATTCCCCAGGTTTAATTAAATAATTCCCGAAAGTGCTGCAGTTAATCCGTGTACTACCTGTCACTATACAAAATTTGCCAATAACAAAAACTCGACCGATAAGCCGGCCTTGACTGAGCACGCCAAATTGTACAGCATGCTCATGATAATTATCATAATTATGCTTGTAAACTTTTATATCCATCATTAAACGTGATTAATAATGTAAGTAACCACAACCCGTTGGTATAATCAGAAGCGTCAATAGGTATGCAGGCAGGAAAGGGTAAGGTTGTAGCTGCGAATCCTGTCATAAGCGTCTCGGATGAACTTAATGATGGGGTATAATTGAAGGTCGGACATAATTGCGTAAACTGCGTAGGTTTGTTCGAAGGATAATCAATTATGATCAACAATCATAATGTCCGTGAAGATAAAATAGATAGCAGCGATATATTTGCTAATTTAGGTATGTCGTTAACTTAATATGATAATAGAAAGGTAACTCACGTCTCATTTTCGTCTATAAACATTTCTGTGTGCTTCGACCTGTAACAAAAAAATCATAAATCAGTTAAAACAATAATTTTATTGCAGACACAAATCGTAGATGTTATCGAGACATACTATAAAGAGGGAGTGAATGATTTGACTACTGGTAAATTAATGTTTGAGGTGACGAGGTGGCAGAATTTTGTTCAAAGCTAATTTGACTCTAAGAGGATCATCGACACGTCGTCGAGGTAGTAAATTAATACCATGGCGTATTAGTTCGTAGTATTATAAAAATTAAGCAAATATTTCACCATATTAGCTTAATTTTTATATGTGCGATGATCGATGACTCATTAATTAATAATTAATGACATTGCAAGATTCTTTGCTGTTTATGTAGATGACATGATTCAATTTCTATTAATTATTTCTATAACGATTACAACTTTGGTATGTTCGTAAGTGATAAGATAAATCGCGTGATTTTTGCTGATCTAGATAAATATTTACATGATGGTGCTGAATTAGTTCAGTTTCAAAGTTTAACATACAATTTACATAGAAAATGAACTTTCAGAAATTCTGGAAACTGTCCCCATGTAAAAAATACAACAGGGAATTTTATTTATTACACCTATCAAACTTGAAACAGATATCTTTGACTGCTATCTAGATGAAACAAGTAGTGCGAAAAACAAAAACGTTCAAATGAAATAGAAACTAATAAAACCCCACTGGGTACTGGCATATACAACCGTAAAATAACATACAGAAAACCTATTACAGCAACAACAAACAAAATAGAGCACTCATCTCAGTAAACAGAAGGCTTACGAACGAAAACTCAATTATGAACCCAGCGGGGTTACCACAACGTCCAAATGCGATTCAATTTAGGTTTGAGCTGTCATTTTCTGACAGTTTTTCTATGGAACTGACAGCTTGCGACTCAGTTTAGGACCTGAATTGAATCGCATTTAGAGGTTGTGGTAACCCAGCAGATCAAAAACAAACAAGGTATGTTTTAGTGTAAACACTGGCTTTACGTCAGCGACGAGCCCCCACGAACTAAATTTAGCGGTGCCAACGAAATACACCATGCAGGTCAAACTTCGTAATGATGACAACAGCATAAAGGTTTCAGACGCATTTGCTAACGAAGCCGTTATACATATATGACTATCGAGTTTGTGTGTGAATATCAACAGTTTCAAGTAAAGGCAAAAGGAACAAAATGTAGCAGCAAGTATATAATAGTTCGGTTAAGTAAATTTTAGATTTACCTTCGTCTATAATGTATTCGCATTAAGAACATTTTCACCGTCTTACTGGGCTTCTCTTAAAACAAATTAAACCAAGCTAGAGCAACGCTGCTTTCACAATTTTAGTTGACAAAAGTGGCTGACTGACCGTCTTCGTCCAGAGTGCAACAAGAAATGTGTCTGCGAAACACGTTGGAAGCTTACTAAATAATGTAAGACATTGTCCTTTTCAAATGTCCAAGACAATAAAAGAAAACATGAACTTGAACTCGTTATTGATCATTACAAACGTGAGAATGTAAATCTCATCCTATTTCTTAGCCGAGAGAGATCGCTCGTGCGAAGCATACAAGAACTGGAGAAAAAAGAATATTAGATTAAGCGATTAGAAGGAAACTCAATTAATGGAGTAATAAACCCACGCTTTGCAGCACGTGTAACTACTTACATAATCAGGATAAGAAAGCGATCTTAACTCTTATCGGGCACAGTTCCAATGCCATACTAAGAAGCAACCACGGATTAATACTTTAATCTGCTGCTTAAATTGCGATAAAGTCATGCAGTTCCTATCTTAATCTGCTATTAGTCAACAAAAAGCATTAACTGGTCAGATAAACGTAATTAATGTAACAATTGGGCTGCCCTTGATATGGTGACCGCAGTTTGTATAATTAAACTATGGACTCCGACCTCAATTTGCTTATGGATGTGGTTGAAATCGACGATATCTTCATCGTGCGTTTTCCGATTTTCTTGGTAAACATTGTTTTGGGAAAATCTATGGATCTCGTTATGATCAAGTTTCTATTCACCTGAAGCTAATAATTTTCTAGTTACGTTTTTCTCGCCGGTAGGGCACGTGATTGCAGCCTTTTAAGTAAGTTCCTGGGATTTGCTGCGTAACTACAGCTATTACGTAAGACTTTTAAATAACTTTTATGATCTGCTGGGATTTCTCATAATGCTATATTAAATTTACCTGAACTTTATGGCTCGGTAGAGGAAAATGTTGGCAAAAATACTAAATTAATTTCATATCGATATTACTTAATGAGGAAAACTAAGAGGAAACACAAAAAAATGCGAAATGACTCAGATTTATTAGGAAGGTTCAGAAAATAAAGTATAATATTGTATAGACACATTTGCAAGGGTTAAAGGTCAGATGGTTGCACATGCACTGTCTGGGAAATGTGAACAATAATGAATAACGATTTCAGAGAAACTAGTAATCTCGTCTATTGTGGGGAATATGGACTTTGTATTGAAGTCAGGGGTCAGCATCCAAAATTATTAGGATATGGAGTGAGGTTGAAGACTGAATAAATAAAGCAAGTAATGCTAGGAATATAACACATTGAACACAATTCAAATTGAGTACTACTGAAGTATGAATCTGCACTTTACGGAAAATATTATTTTTCGCGACAGAACACGAATCTGACATCCAAAACGTAATTGAGTTTTGGCTTAGAAAAAGCTAAATGTTCTGATCTCAGTCCGTATCGAACAGTTAGTATTACTGAAACCAAGTCTACTGAGGGTAAGAACATCGCTTTGGTCTTAAGTTTCAATGATACAGGTCGAGCAACAGCACATACATAGGTACTTGTCTGCACCAGCCGTGACGTCAGAGCCCCGAGATGTCGAGACAGTCTAAGTAGCTCGATTAGTCCAATTAATTCCACAATACACTGAGACGAATACGTAAGCTAATACTCCAATTATATTCTGCGCTCCTGGTACTTTGTCTCTAATTGTTATACGGTCATTATGTTCAATTTAACGCATTCTTTAGCTTCATTGTAAAAAACGACCTTATTTTAAATGTTTCTCTTATGTTAATTATTCAAACGTATGATATTAAACTGATGTTTATCTGTATGCCAATCCGCGCGAAATGAACCGATCTAATTGGCCTCTTTTCGACGATGGTAAACTACCGGATATTAAAATGCTCCAACAAAATGTTTTCGCGGAAGGAGATAGTGATTGATTATACAACCCGCAGGCAATTTCATATAACACTGTATTATGTTGGCTTCTAACAGAC